>CM044982.1:19796628-22196628 GCA_024586325.1 Stellera chamaejasme | reverse complement strand
GTTGAAGGTCGGTTGGGAATGAGACCCGCAACCACTGTGTGGAGAAGTGAGACGACAAGGTCGATGCCATAACTCAGGCTTGGGGCGGGGCGAGTCGACCGGTCGGGTGCGAGATGGCGATGAAGAGGGCATTTGAAATGCCATGTAATGGCGATGTATGACAGGAAGAAATACATATGTATTTTATTGAATCTGTAAGACTAAAGACTTACACGTAATATGGCGCAAGTCATCCGCATGAAAGTTGCGGGAAGAAGGCGACCATCATGGTCTTGTAGTTCATAGACTCTGGCGGATTTGTTTATGAACAATGTAAGGCCCGTCCCAGTTGGGTCGCAAGACACCTGTTTGGGGTCGCGAGCGATGAGGGCTGACTTAAGCAAGGCAAGGCCCCCTTGTTGTAGCGCCTTGGGCTTTACCGGGCATTATGGTGAAGCCCGAGCCTTTGTTTGAGGCGGTCATGCGGCGGCGCCCTCACGCAATTCTTCGATTAAGTCAAGTTTGGCGCGAGTCCTTGAGCATTGGCCTCATCGGTGAAGTTGATCATACGGATCGTGGGTAGATCTGCCTCAATAGGCGGAGCGCATCCGCGCCATATACCGAGAGAAAGGCGTTTCGCTGTTGGGGTTCGCGTTGTGGTGCGATAGTCCCATAAGACACTTGGGAGTTCATCAACCCAGCGGCCTTTGGCTCCCTCCGGGCGCTTCTTGAGGCCTTCCTTGAGGTTCGGTTGGTGACCTCAACCTGCCCATTAGGCGGGGTGCGCCACCGGGGCAAAAGCATGCGGACATTATTGTCTGAGCCCATTGTTGGACACTTGTGGTAGCAAACTGAGTGCCATTATGCGTAATGATAGCACGAGGGCTGCCGTGCCGTGCAGACAAGATTCTTCCAAAGAAACTTGATAATCTTGGCGGAAGTGATGGAGACCAGGGGTTCTACTTGACCCATTTAGAAAAATAATCAAGCTGCTACAACACGAAGCAGTGCGGCACTGGAGCGGTCGGCATTGGACCAATGAGGTCGAGGCCCCACAGGCGAAGGGCCTTTGGATTTGTCTGTATTTGGAGATTCCGTAGATGGTAGCCGTTGGATGCGAGAATTGATTTGCTTGGTGGCATGTTTTGACCAGTGCGGCGGCGTCCTTTTTCAAGGTAGGCCGGTAATACCCTTGACGAAGGGCTTTGTGGGCAAGTGCCTCCGCAGCGATGTGGCGCCACGGTTGCCTTGGTGGAGAGTGTCCAAGGCAGTGTCCCTCGAGGTGCTAAGGCACCGTTGTAAAGCGCCGAAAACCCGCGATGCCATACTTGGTCATCAATGAGGACGAAGCGGAGGGCTTGCTTGCGAACCTGGAGATCTGTGGAGCTGGCCTTGAGCGTAGCAATTATAGGGTTTCTCCAGTCTGCGACTGGATCATGTGTTGCTAGAGAGGCAATATCAATATCTTCCGTGATGGAAGGACTGGCGAGTGGCTGAGGTGGAGGAGTCTTTCCCTTTGATAGCATGTCTGCTGTAGTGTTCTCGGAGCGAGAACATGTATGAAGATGACTTCTTCAAAGTCGGTTCGTAAGGCGTTTACCAACTTAAGGTATTTGATGAGGTGGCGTCCTTGCACTCGGCGCACCCTTGGACACAGTGAATCACCGGTTGCGAGTCGTTGTGGACATGGAGGCGGCGAATGCCCGCCCTTTTGGCGAGTTTCAGCCCCGCGACGAGGGCCTCATATTCTGCAACATTGTTAGTTACTTGGAATTGAAAAGAGACACGAAGGAATACTTCCATACCTAGGGGTCCACGTAGGTACACACCCCCCGCGGGGGACTCAAGCTTGGATGAGCCATCTACAAATAAGTCCCATTCGGGAGGAGTTGGTCGAGGTGCGGAGTCCTGCTCGGGGCCGAGAGGATATCATCATCCGAGAATTCCGCAATAAAGTCGGCGAGGGCCTGGCCCTTAATTGCCTTTCTGGGCTCATAATTGATGTTAAAACCGCCAAGTTCAATACACCACTTGGCGGCGTCCCGAATGCTCGGGCGCCTTAGGATGTCTGAATTGGCAAGTCTGTTCGGACTATAATAGTGTGCCCTTGGAAGTAGGGCTTGAGCTTCCTTGCTGCATATACAAGAGACAATATAGCCTTTTGGAGGAGGATACCTTGTTTCCGTATCTTGGAAGTATGGCTGGTGTAATAGACCGGCCCCTTTGTTTGGCGGCCTCTTCCTTAATAAGGACGAAGCGACACTTTTACGAGGTGGCAAGGTAGAGGACCAGGTCATCGCACGGCCTAGGGCACTTGAGTGCGGTAGTTCTTGCAAGTGCTGTTTGATGGAGGCATATGCCTCGACATTCCTCCGTCCATTTGCAAGCTTTTTCTTGCGAATCGATCGAAGAAAGGTTTGCAGCGATCACTTAATTTGGAGACGAATCGTCCCAAGGCAACTAGCTTTCTGCCGGTTGTTGGACTTCTTTGAGTCCCACAGGGTGCGCGAGGGTAGTGATTGCCTCAATCTTTTTGGGATTTGCATGGATTCCTCCTTTGGAGATTTGGTACCCGAAACTTCCCTTCACCTACGCCAAAGATACACTTCTTTGGGTTTAATCGCATATTGTATTTGCGGAAGTTGTCGAATGTTTCCTTCAAGTCTGTGAGATGGGTTGAGGTGGCCTTGCTTTTGACCACGATGTCATCCACATAAGCTTCAAGATTTCGGCCAATCGGCTGCGAAGACTTGATTTACAAGCCTTTGGAAGGTAGCCCCGCGTTCTTTAAGCGAAGGGCATCGATATAATGATAGGCGGCCTCGCTTGATAGTAAAGGCGGTTTTACCGCATCCTGCAGGTCCATAAAGACTTGGTGGTACCCGCTGTAAGCATCGAGAAAAGAAAAGACCGAGTGATGAGCGGTTGAGTCAACCGGTTGGTCAATAGACGGTAAGGGATAGGGGTCCCTTGGGCAGGCCCTATTAACCCCCTTGTAATCCACACAAAGTCGCCACGACCGCCCTCTTTATCGGCGAGGACAACATTCGCAACCCATTCGAGTAGTGAACTTCCTTGATTATATTTGCCTTAAGCAATTTACGCACTTGGTGCGTACAAAGTCACTTACGGTCGGGGCCATGCCCCTTGTTTTCTGTCTAACCGGGCTAAAGCCGGGAGTACACTTAACTTGTGAGAAATAACAGCAGGATCAACTCTGGTAGGTCCTCGAGGGCTCCATGCGAAGATATCACTTTGTTGGCATGGAGGAGATGGATGAGCGCTTGCTGGTCCTTTTCCTCGAGGTCCTTTCCCACCCGAAACTTCTTTCCGGGGGAGATCTCAACTTCTTCAAAGGCTCCAGACAAGTCAGGGGCAGCTTCACCCGTGGGACCAGGTTTCTCTGCGGGTGCCTTCCTTTTAGGCTCGGATGGCCGGGGAAGCTGTGGGGGCCCGGCGAGGCGAGACATAATTGCCTCTGGCCACATTACAGTTGTGAAGATATAGGCATCCCGGCCGCGGTGTGAAAAACTAAAGTCAGGGTTCGTACATCACAGCGGACATGGAACTCTGTTTGAGTATGTCGTCCGATGATAGCGTTGTATGGCGTAGGAAGATCCAGGACAATGAAGTCCACATAGCTCGAATGACATACCTGCTTTTTTCCTTGGTGGTTCCCATCATCATGTAGGGCAGGGTGATCGACCCCAAGGTTGGGATTTCATCCCGTCCTATTCCAAAGGTGGCCCCCTTTGCGGGTTGAATCGTGACAAAGGCACCTTCGCCTCAACAGTGTGCTTGTAGATCACGTTGGCATTTGCCCCGTATCCATGTAGATTCTGTCGGCGTCCCATCCCGCAATACGGGCGGTGATAACCAAGGGGTCGGCGTGCGATGCGCCACAGAGGTGCCATCGCTGCGATGCAAAAAGCGAGTAGAGGAGTGGTCTATCTGGTAGATCTGCCTCATATGACGGCGTCTTGCCGAAGCGCCTTCACTGCTTGTGTGATTACGCCGATATGTCCCCTTGCCGGGGGACTGAACAATTCTCTGACACTGGGTTTTGTTGGGAGCGCCCCGCCGCGGTCCTCGGCCGGCGCCCTTCACGGTCACCTTCTCTTCTACGGCCCTCCTCGGTTTGGAGCAAGTACTCCCCGAGCTTGCCTTGAGCCAGCATTTCTCCAATCATGCGCTTGAGCTCAAAAGCAGTCCTCGGTGTCGTGACCTTTGTCACGGTGGTAGCGGCAAAACTTGTTGCTTTGCCTTGTTATTTCCTGGGAGAGGGGGCGAGGCAAAGTGAGGACCTCCCTCTTTTGTTCCAAGGCATGGAGGATGTTGGTACGAGATTCCCTCAGCGGGGGAAGAGAAATGTATGCCTACTGGGGGGCGTGGGGTACTGCCTTTGAGACCTAGGGTCCGGTCGCGAGGGCTGTCCCTTGGCGTCCGCCGTGGCGGCTCTGGCGAGTGGTCGAGTGACCTCTTCCGTATTCATAAACCGCGACGCTGTACTTAAGAATTGTTCCATATTGGTGGGCGGGTTAGTGTGGACATCCACAAAGAAAAGGGACTCCCAGCGGAGGCCTTGGATAGCTGCAAGCAGGCGAGCTTCTTCTCCCAGATTAGGGACCTGGATAGACTCGGCACAGGCGTTGAATATATTCTCGAGGGCTCATCCTTTTACGCCGTATCTTAAGAAGGTGTCCCGCCGTTTTAGGAGGTGGTTTGGATACCACAAAATGGTTGGAGAAGTTGCGGGATAGATCCTCGAAGGAATCAAACCGTTTGTCCCGGAGAGTGGTATACCAGTTGGCAGCGGCCCCAGTAAGTGTGGAGCTGAAAGCTCTACAGAGCGTGTTGTCGTCTGCCCTTGCTATTGCCATTGCGGAGGCATAACGCTGGAGATGAATATCGAGTGACAGACCATCATAAGCATCCGGCTTAGGCTGTGGCCCAGTCGGAAGAGGGGTTTCTAAAACCCTCGAGTAAAGGTTGGAGTCGAGAGGTGGTCAGACCCATCACGGAGATATTATGGACACGGCCCTTTCATCTCTTTTTCCACTTCCTCTAATCGTCTAGTAAGCGCGATAAGTAATGACGAAGAAGGATCGGGGTTACTTACTTTTGAGGAGGAGTAGGCTGGGCGTTGGCTGATTAGTCCGCGGCGTTCAACGCTATCGAACGCCCGAAGAGTGGTGGCGAGAGTTTCACGTAAGTTGAAAGCAACCGCCTCGGTGATCGTTTGCGGGGCGGCGGATCGAGGCCCGTTGGAGGGTGTTTGGAGGTGGAGTGTTACGCTCACGAGGCATGTTACGTTTGCGTGGGAGGAGCTTTCCTCCGTTGAGTGAATAGAGAGTTCTCCCGTTGTGGGGAACGTGGTTCGAGGATAGCTCCGATGGTGGATCATTGTTCGTATTTGTCCCGGGAGGATTCCTCCTTCCTTGACGACTGTTCCTGTTTGCACTCCGGGTGGTTGGCATGACTTATTGCTTGTGGTTTGTAATATGGGTTTATAGTAAGAACTTTCGTTCCCACAGACGGCGCCAAACTGATAGTCTCGTTCCTAAAGAAGGCCCGGACTCTCAGTTGAAGTGGTGGAGAAGATGATGTTCTTGAGACTCCAAGCTTGCTGTTTAGAGTAATCTGTAAAAGATAGGAAGAATACTCAGAAGTAGCAAGAGGGGAGTGGGGGGGGCGTGTAGTAGCTTACCCAGTTTAAGGTGGACATCACCCTATTTATAGAGTGATGCCGGAGAAGAGCCTCCCAGGTTGAAGCCTTTAGGCAGGCTGTTGAGATAAGTCATGTCGGTGATTGGAGATAAGGCGGCTGTGATGATGAAGATCTCAGCAAACCGCCTTAGGTGATCCGTTTGTCGAGAGAATGTCGGCGTATGAATCAGTGAAGATCTCCCGAGGCTCGAGCTGTCCTCCTTATTGGCGGTTGATGTCGGACGACCAAGTGGTCAATCTCCAAGTGGAGCAAGTGGCGGGCGAAGGCTGTAAGGCGAAGGCCCGAGATAGAATATAGCCAAATAAGGAGTGAGGTTTGCACGAACACAGGTGTAAGAGTCCTATCAGGCGGGGCCGGCATAGGCGGGAGAGTCCTCGCGAAGGCGGCTGAGGCCAGGAGTAAGACCCATGAAGGCGAGTGAGGTCGCAAGGGAAGACACGAGACCGCGAGGGTGACCCGCGAAGGCCCAAGAGACGCAAAGGTGAGTATGAGACATCGCCCATGCGAGACTTGAGGCCCGCGAGGGCAAGACCCCGCGAGTGAGACCGGAGACCACAAGGATGAGACCTTGTGAAGGCGTCTGGAGACCACAAGGATGAGACCTTACGAAGGCCTTGTATGATTATGATACTACGCGAGGCGCGTTTGCTTGGGTAGTGTACCAACCTCACAAATCCAGAACTCACACTTGGAGAACTTGTCATATAGCCGGTGTTGCCACAGTGTCTGTAGCACTATCCTCAGATGATCCTGATGTGCATCCTCATCCTTGGAATAAACCAGGATGTCATCAATGAACACCACAACAAACAAATCTAGGTTGCAGGAGCGTTATTCAGATCCATAAATGTTGCAGGAGCGTTATTCAGACCGAACGGCATAACTGTGTACTTGTAGTGTCCATACCGAGTCTGAAAAGCAGTCTTCGGAATGTCTTCCTCCTTAACTCGTCTTTGGAATGTCTTCCTCCTTAACCTGTAATTGGAAGTATCCGGACCGCAGGTCGATCTTCGAAAAGACCTTTGCTCATTGCAACTGATCAAATAGATCGTTGATCCTGGGTAACGGATACCTATTCTTCACTGTGATGGCGTTTATTTTTTGATAATCGTTGCACAACCTGAGGGTTCCATCCTTCTTTCTCACAAACAGAACCAGAGCACTCCATGGAGAAGTGCTCGATCTAATAAACCCTTTCGCAAGCAATTCGTCCAATTGTTTCTTTAACTCATTCATTTCAACCATCGGCATGCGATAAGGGGGAACAGAAATAGGAGTAGAACCTGGTTGGAGCTGAATCTCAAATGTGATCTCCCGCTCCGGTGGTAGCCCTGGAAGATCCTCCTAAAAAATCTGCGGAAACTATCGTACAATCGGGATCTTCTCTAGCTCTATTCTGGTATCAGCTGGATTCAATCCATAATATTCTTTCTCTCTCACCACCGACACCCGATCCAGAACCTGCGACTCCATACTGTGTTCCACAATTTCCACATCCGGCACAACAGATAGAGGTATTACCTCTCCAGATACCCTGATCTGTTGCTGGGCACAATCAATCTGAACAGAATTCTTGGATAGCCAATCCATTCCAACAGTCACATCATATTTCAGAACATCCAGAACTAACAAATCAGACAGAAATTTGTGTCCTCCCACTATCAGGACACAATCTCTAGCCATCTCATTCGAAAACAAATATTGACTTCCAGCAGTTTTAATTAGAAACACATTTGACAACTGACAAACAGATAATTGAAGAGATTGAGCACATTTTCGTGCTACAATCGATGTGGAAGCACTAGTGTCGAAAAGCACATTAACATATATATCATTCAGAAATATTGTACCTTTCAGCGCTCCCTGCCGAGCTGACTCCCTATGCTCAATCAGAAAAACTCTGCCGACACGAGGATGCTATGCCGGCAAAAGTGGTGGTCGCGCTGGTTGTTGCGGACCTCTCTGAAGTGCCTCCCGCCCCCTGCATGCACTAGGCTGCTATGGAGGCGGTGCTCGAGGAAAACTTCCAGACTCCTGTCTGGGCATCAGGGGACAGTCGCGGATCCAGTGCTCCATGGACTCGCATCTCAGACATTGGAAGGACTCTCGATAACATGGTCGACCGGCATGAAATGTCCCACAACTGCGACAAGGAGGTCCAGATGGTGCTACTACAATGCCCTTTCCTCTGTCACTCGGCCCAGCCCCAGACGTCTGCCCAGTACTCCTTAAAGGTCTCCGTGATCTCTGAAATCCAGAACCTCGTACACTCTCACGAGGTCGATAAGGAGACTCCTGCTCCAGAAGCTGAGCCTTCTGAACTGCCCCACGGTAAGTAGTGATGCCTAGGGGTCGCAACGCCCTTCTTATATCAGGGCGCAGTCCCCATATAAACCGTTTAACCTTCAGCTCCTCAAAACCATAATACTGAGAAACAAAACGGACCAAACGATCATACTCCCGCTCATAGTCCTGCACGATCCTGTCGCCCTGCTGTAGATTATTGAACTGCCTCTGACGAAGATCTCTGACGGCATCATCGATATAGTACTCCAGGAACACTCGGGAGAACTCCTAGCCCATACTTGGGTCCTGCTCATCGTTGCAGTAATACTGCACCATCATGCCGCTCTGTACACTCCTCCACCAATGATCTGCCTGCCCGGCCAAGTTATATGTAGCCAGGGATACCATAGTGGTGGAAGGCAAGTGTAACATCCAGAGTGTCTTCTCTATATCAGATAGCCAAGTCTCTGCTGCTTCCGGTCCTCCTTTGCCATCAAACTTTGTCAGATTCAGACGCAGAAATCGCTTCAACAATCTGACATCCCTTGATCGGAACTCGTGCTGCCCATGTCGCCTACGAGATCGGCGAGAGCACTCTGACTCATCATACTTATCATCTCTGTATCGTCTGTGATGTCGACGACTCCCGTCACCCCGGTGTCGCTCGTCCTCAGAATAAGCAGACCTGACCTCACAATCGACCTCTGATCGTACCCTCCTAGATTGAGGGTGTCATCTCTCTAATCCTCCTCATCAGTACTCTCCCTTTGCTCTTCATGCAGCAGATTACCGGTATGAGTTGTGATGCGGGTGACAATATTCCCCTCGTTCTAAACCTGCTGAGCCCCCGGAGTTGCCTGAGCTCCGGATCTGCTCCAGGGTCTGTGCGAGGTCAAGGGGAGGCTGCTGCTGAGGATTCAACTGTTGTCCTAGATCCCGAGGTTCTCGGACATCTCTCGGAGAGTCGGGATCCCTGTCCCGCTCACCCTGATCTCTCTCTTGCTGACGGTGAGTATTAACCATAGCTCTGAAATTCACAGATGCAAGAGCACATACAAGACGGTAAGTGTCTAACAGAAGCTAGTAGCGGTATTTCTATAGGCTCTGCAATGTAAATGCAATGCATGATGCCATAACACCTGAACTCAGAATCACATATGCATATAAGAAATCTAATTCTGGGCGTCCGCACTTTCTAAAATCCAGATCTGATTTTGTTTACTACGTCTCGAAGAACTGACCCCTACTCTGACACCCCTTCGAAAAATGTTCAACTAAGGGGGTGGCCAGACCCCTTACCGAACATCCCTGGAATAAACGGTAGAACAGCGGCTCGCCCTACCAAGCTCGTACACAGAACAGAGATTCACTTATGGACTACACCAAGCTCAGAACATAACTTCACTTGATCCTCGTACTTGACTAAGCCTGCTATGATACAACCTTTATTGTTACCCCCTGACGTAATGCGGAATGCCCGGCGGCGTCAGTGGGAACCAGAATCGGGGCAACAGTAAAACAAAGTTACCTCAGTGTGGTGGCCCAGAACCAACCAGATTAAAATTTTTCTTTTACTCTACTCATGCTATTAACTTGTAATGCAAGATCGTCTGAATACAACACACGTATGCACATACATACAGATATGACAACTCAAGTTCTGCCCCACAGGCCTCAAAATGCAGTAGAATACCGAAAATTCTCATACCGATACATATGTGATGCAACCTAACTTTACATGCATGCGTTCACATATACAGAGCCACATACTAATATCCAGAATACCTACTTGTGTGGAGGGATCTGGTGCACCAAGATCCTCAGAAAATAACTCCAAGTAGGTCACCGCTGCTGCTAAAGAAATAACAGAAGACATATCGTCAGTAAACTCAGAATGTGCTCAAATCAGAATTGGATCTTGCAGAATAGCAGAAAATCTCAAACGAGACTATCCTTTTTCCAAATCAGAAGTCAGGCTCGGAATTAACAATACCTGAAAATCAAATACCAGAAAAGCACCGGGAGACTCTACTCTTTGAGCTTCTTATCAGACGAGCCTGAAAAAGTGTAAATATACAAGGGTGAGTCATCGTTGAGAACTCGGTAAGGGTCAAGCATAGGATATGGTATCTCAGAAATCCAGAATACTCGGAACTAATATACCTGCACAAAAAAACACAGATGCAAACGGAGACAGATATACAGATAATAATAAGAACGATGTAAAAAATGTTAGTAGTCAGACAGAATCGGCAGACCTTTGAGTCTTTTAGCCTTGCAAAAGGGTTTTTCAGAAATAATAGAGGTATGGTACCGGCCTGGGGTCTGGAATCCCCGTTGCCGACAGAACAGATCCAGATAGCACAATATAGAAGGATACTTTCCGGACAAGTTATCCTGAGTGATGACGAGAGGTAACTTGCCGGACAAGTTATCCCAAGTGATGACGGGAGGTAACTTGACGGACAAGTTATCTTGCGCAGAACAGATCCAGAAACCAGAATGCATAAGGAAACTTGCCAGAATGCCATAAACTGAGTTCGGTATCACCGGGCCCCACCCTCAACTAGAACTCAGCCCCAGTTACCCTGACACTCATATATAAGCATCCCAGAATGCAGAGTCAAGGAAAACTGAACCCTTACCTTATACACCGAAAATTCCCGAACTGATATATCGGTCCGTATGAGGTTCTTTTTCTTGGAGTCAAGGAAAAGATGTCATTTTTCAACTTTTTTTTTCTTCTCTTTATCTCTTTCTTTCTTTTTCTTTTTATTATTATTATTTTGTTTTTCTCATTTTCCTATCCATTAGCCACCACCTTCTCTCTCTCATCCCAATTATATGTTTCAATTTTTTTTTTTACATTTTGGCCCAAAACTTTACAAAGTTGCAATTTAGTCCAATTGCAACTTGCATAACTTTCTAATGAGATCACCAACTGAAACAAAATTCTTACACCAACTCCGGGACTTCATAACACACAGAAAATATGTTTAACATGTTTAAATTGAAGTTCCGATATTCACAAAAATTCAAAAATGGATCGTCAATCGTACAGAAATTACCTCGGAAGTCGTCCGGCGCGTGGCGGCTGTAGCATATGGCTCGATAGCTCGATAACCTATTGAATCGAACTCAGTTCTGCTCGAAATCGGCTCAATAAAATTATTGAGCCCTGAACTCGGCTCGAACTTGAACTCGAACTCCGATAAGACAATGTTGAATAACACACAAGCCAAGTTGGAGTTCGAGTAAGTTCGATAAGAACTCGGCTCATTTACAGCCCTAATCTCGGCTTAGTAGTGGATTCTTCGCGTAGGTAAAACAAGACTTAAAAAGAGTTTGTATTTCCTCTGTGACATGTTTCTAGGAATGAATGGTTTACATTATTAATACAGATGTGTCCAAATGTTGTTAGAAAGATAGGCTGAGATCAGCTTCTGGTGTTACAAAATGAGAAATTTGTGAAACTAATTGGGACACTCCTCATATATTGATGCTAACATCACGTACAGTGTTTATACTCATTTTAAGTATGCACAACAAATTCAAAAAATATTGACGAAGAGTGGTTAACTCATTGTCTCCGTCATCTTGCCGCGTTTGGATGCGTTCGATTGAAATCTCATGCAACAACAATTGAGGTAGCGTGGAGACAGTATCAACCTTATTCACAGGAAGTCCCTCAACTCTGACAAGAACCTGAAAAAGAAACCGCATGTTACATCTTTAGTTGATTTGGAATGTTTTGGAATATGACACCTTACTCACCCTTTCACTATCAATACCACCATGTTCATGCATTATCCTAACTATGACGTTAGATCTTTCATTTGTCCAGTTCAAGAGGGATGGAGTCGCGATGAAGCATGGATCATGCAAGTCCCATGAGACAGGTGAAATGCAATGCAAATACAGTACTTACATGTAATTCAATTTAGTCACATGAAGTCAGTAATGGTTGCCTAATATATTTGTTATATATAACTCGAGCAGTAGTGTATATTTACACCCTACTAAGCTAACTATATATTTGTTGTTGAAAGTCATCTTCAAAGTAATTTATAGATGAGATGTGTACCTGGAGATAGAGGAGGCACCCGCCTAAGCTCTTCACACCATTTGTTTGGAATGCACGGACTGAATATAATAAACCATCTAGCACAAACTTTCCCCAGTTAAAATTCGTAAACTTGCTCATATCATTTAACATAGGAATGAATTCTCTGAAGTGGATGTGGACATTGGATGATGGCCTCAACATACTTGCAATAGTGAATAACACTAGTTTTGCTTTGAACTCCTCATCAAATTTGGAAGCTCCCTCAAGGAATGATACTAAGGAGTAAATTGAGCTCCTACCAGTAATGTCTAAGTTAAACCGATGTGATGCTTCCTTGACAGCATCATTTGGCAAGTCCTTTGTTGTCGGTGTCCCCATACCAACGCAAGGTAACCCAGAACCCTAGTCACCGTAGGGTAGTTAAGTGGTATTTATTTTCCATGGACTCTTAATATTGACTTCTCGTAATCCAATCTGGACGCTAAGTCTGCACAGAGTTGTCGATGAAGTCTTGTAATCCTCAGTTGGAGTAGACCTTCTAATCTAACTTCGGTTAACAGCTTTCGAAATTCAATCTTCGATTTAAACTTTTCAATGATCTGGAAGTTCAGTTTAGTGTTGCACCGCATTTGAAATGGAATCTGATGGATATTTCATTTATGTCAAATACAGTTCCAGAAATTGAATGAAACTTAAGTTCCCGTTACAATTAATTGTTAAAACATGGCATAGGAAAGTGGGTGATTACCTTCGACATCTTCACCTTCTCTACAGACGGATTTGAGGATGCCATAGCCTTTTTCATTATCAGCACTGATCTGCCATTACCATATGAATGATGCAAAGCACCGACTGGATTGAAAATCGATGAAGATGTACTACTTAGGTTTCGGGGTCACTAGTGTTAGATCTGATAGCCTCGTTCCTTGACGGCACAGGCTTCCAGATACTTGAATGGTGAGGTGATGGTGAGAATGGCGATCTGAAGCTCCGGAGTAATCTGCAAGATGTAAAACGGAATACTCAAGAGTAGAAAGAGGAGTGGGGGTGTGTAGATATGGTGTACCTTTCCCAAGCCGTCCTTTTATAGGAGGCGCTGAGGTGATGGTTGTCCCATGATCAGAGTAGTGTAGTGTTCCCCCACGTTTCGGATTAGTGGAAGACCGGAGGTGTGATGGAGAACGTGGGTAGGTCGTGGAGATAACTGCTCACAGCTTCATTTCCTCGGTCTGTGACTGTTGCTAAGTTTTGGATGGCGAAGGCCAAGAGATGCGAAGGCCCTACCTGGCGAAGCCAGGCGATGCGAATCCGCGAGGTCCTGGCATCGCGCGGTCCGTATCCTTGGTTGTTGCTGATGATGTTGCGAGGGGTGATAACGCGAGAGGTGTTTGCTTGGGGAGTGTACCAAGGTGCCTCCTCCAAGAGGCGGTGTATGGGCAGGGTGATGTACTCCACATTTTTGGCTCGAAATCTACCGTTGGGTAACAATCGTATTGATGGAAGACCAAACTTTTCCTACTGTTACTGATTTCTAACACGCGGCTCGTTGGGGCTGGTCCTCCGTTCGAGGCGACGTTTCGACTTCGTTAGGGTTGGGCGTATAAATACCCGGTTCGTTCGCAGTTTTGCATTCTTCGCAGTCTCTCCTTGTTCGAATTTTTATCACGCCGCTTTCGTATTCTTGTTGCTTCTTTTGCGCTCTTGTTTGAACCTGATATTCCTCTTGTTGTCTCTTTGTGCTCGTGCCTTTTGATTGCTCCTGTTGGTCCTGCATTTGTCTGTTTGTTTGTCTTCCTAATCTTAGTTGAGAGTTCATTCTCTGGTTCCTCGCACGTAAGGTGTTCGATGAAATTTCTGCCTGACTGTTCATCTTCTTATTGTGTTTTCATTCTTCCTGTCACAGTAATGGCTGGTAGAGGAGCTGCTTGTCCTGTCGTTCCCACCGTGGACAAGAGTGCCATGAAGGTTGAGAAGCTTCACCAAGAACTTGTCAAGGCATTTTTCCCTGTCGAGAAAGTGGAAGTGTACACGGCACGGAAAGGGGCCTGTAGGGCGCTCAAGCTTCCACAGACGCCGGAGAACTTGCAGAGCGCTGCGATGTGCCTCTACACCGCCCAGATGTCCTCTGGGCTGAGGTTCCCCTTGCCTCCCATTGTCTAAGACCTGTGTACTTTGTGGGGCCTCCCACCGTCACAGCTTGGGCCCAACACTTTCATCCATATCACCGGGTTTATCGTGGCGTGTTGGATGGCTGAGGTGGAGCCGTTCGCAGATGTTTTCCCGCGGTTCTACCGGTTGGATCTGCGGACAGGGGGGCGGTTTTTCCATGTCACCCCCCTTAGTGTTGTGGGGAACAACTATTTATCTTTCGGTATTCCTTTGAAGTCTCATCATGATTGGCATGGTGGTTTCTTCTTTATTTGCAGGGATGAGTCCTGGAGGTTCCCAGTGGCGAGGACCACAGAGGCCGTGCAGAGTGTGGCTCCAAAGCCGGTTCTGCACACGGATGGGCGGAGGTGGCGCGACTACGTTCATCTTTTAGGATGGCTAGACGATGTGCTCGTGTGGAGGACCTGCGATGACCTGTTTCCTTTCTCCCTCTCGCAGCTAGACGAGGTGACCCTAAGGTGGGCTGGCGTTAGCACAGGTCACCTATTGGATTCGCGAGTGCCTCCACCTTATGAGGGTTGGGCACCCGCACATCGTAGAGAAGTGGTGGATGCACTTCTCGCTGCCCTCGCAGGGCCAAGAGGTAGGCGTTGTTTAGCTGTCTTCTTATTTTTTATGCGAACATGTACTGAATCCTTGTGGTGTCCAGATGCTCTTATCCGTCCTGATGAGGAGAAGGGGAAAAGGGGGTCTATGCATGCCACATTACAGATTCATCTTGGCTGCGCGTATAGGCAGAACGCTCCTCCTACAGCGGAAAAAGTATTGGGTGCCATTGAGCCCCCGCGAAGGAAAAGGCCAGCAACCAGCTCTCTGGCACCGCTCCTAGGCGGGGTGAAGAAGAAGATGGTGGCTAGCGACGCGGCACAGCAGCATGTAGAGAAGGCTCCTCATGAGTCAAAACAGGCGAAGGCGCGAGGGCCCGTCTATGGAGAACTTCCCAGCGTGAAGGATGTGACTAAGGGGGGAACTTCTTGAGACACTCCTGGAGAAGAGACGGTTCGCGAGACTCCTGCAGTGGAGACCACTGGCCCTTCTCCTGTAGTTGCGGCGATGGTGGTGGCTGCTGACACCAGGTGTCTGGATGCCTTTGTTTCTGGGCTGCTGGCGAACCCCCCTGAGGGCGAGTGGTGAAAGTACCCCTGAGCAGGCTGTCGCAGTTGAGGTCCCTCCCCAGGTGGTTGTTTCGCCACCAAAAGGGATAACATCAGCAGGCGACCTCCTGCTGTTCATTAGGAAGAAGGCTTAGCAGGCTGTGAGAGCCAGCAATTCTGTGGAAGAAAAGGCGACAGCGGCCCCTGTAGAAGGCGAAAAACCTCTTCTAGGTGATACACAGCCAGGGGTGGCAATTGAGGTTGTGGGAGCTTCCCCAACAAGCAGCCAGGCTTCCCAAGGGGAAGGGGCTTCAGAGGGGGTACCCTCAAGTATCCCAATTACCGTTGCTAGCGACGCCTTGGTTGCGAAAGAGGTCTTGGAGAAAGCAAGTGCCTGGGACATGGTTTGCCCTTCCTGCGAGCCATCCGGGAGTGGCATCTGGGCGAAGCCACAGTGCCAGCCGTCGATTGGCGAGACCATCATTGCCTTGAACCAGGACCCCTCGCCAGGTAAGTGCTTTCCTCGTGCGCGTTTGTGCTCCTAAGTTTTTCTCAGTTGCACTAATGAGTCGTTGGATGCAGGGAAAGAGTCTTCTGGCTTGCGTGGAAGCATTCACCAGAGCGTGGTGGATCTGGGTGCGGCAGCCACCGTGCTTGAGAGGACCGGGGTTTGGTCGCACTTCCTTTCCTTGAGGGGAAGCGCGTTGCTGCCCAGAAGACCCCCAGATGGTCTGATGACTCTGCTGCGCTGAAATCCCTGATGGAGGAGCTTAGGGCGAAGGTGTACAAGGAGGAGGGCATGCCCTTAGAGGGGGCGTGAGACCCTGTTTTCCTGTTGAACAATAAGTCTTCCTTGTTGCTGGGAGGGGAGCACATGCTGATGTCTTGCTTGGAGGGGCTTCGCACCCCCTTCGATAGGGAGTTGATGGAGGCTGCCAAGCACAACCTTCAGGTGAGGCATCTCCCCTACTCTCTGATTTAACTCCTTTTGATGCAAGCTGTCATCAACGAGTACGCCGGTCTCAGCCAGTGGCACAAGTTCTTGAGCTACGCGAACGCGAGGGATAGCGCCCAGATCGTCGAAATTGCACGCCTGAAGAAAGACGCAGAGGCTACCCTTGCTGCCAAGGCTGAGGCCGAGAGGACGAATGGAAGAGTAGTCGAGCTAGAGTCCTGGTGCACTGTCCTCATCAAGGAGAAAGTGGAGTCTCGTTTGGAGCACTTGAATAGGGACGTTCTTCTAAGGAGGCTCCAAGTTTGGTATCCCATCATAAGGAGGAGCTGGCGAAAAGGGAGGATGAGCTCGTGGAGAAGGAAGTTGAGGTTGTTGTCTTTATGGTGGCACTTTCTTCTCTGAAGTCAGAGGCAGAGGCCCGCCTGAATGTTGCTGCAGAGAAAACCTTGGACGCAGAGCTTGCTGGACAGGAGATTGCTTTAGAGCATCTCAATCTGTGCACGGACCTCATGGGTGCAGTGGATGAGGTCTTCCAGCTCGAGACACACCTTGGGCTGGAGCTGTTCCCTGGGGAGGACCCCGAACATGCATCAACCTACAAGGTAAAGATTCACGACAGAATGCCTCGCTTGAGGCAGAAAATTGATGAGCTTAAGACCCAGGGCAAAGTTGGAGCGCAAGGGTATGAGGAGGGCTGGCTGCGATGCCGCTTCTAGCTGGAAAGGTTGCATCTTGGGTTGAACGTAGATGCCCTGGATGCCTCGAAGACCAACGATCCTAAGGCGAGTGCCCTAGTTGACTGGGGCGAGCAAGGGAAAAAGATAGGTAATGTGTATGACTCCCCTCAGTTAGGCTGGCCCGTGAGCTGTTGTAATTTTGTATCTGTAAATATTACACAATTCTAACAGTATAAATGAACAAATCAGTTTACCTCGATCGTCCATACTTTCCTTCATTCTTGCGTCCACTTTCCTTCATTCCCGCGATAGCCTTGTAGGGGATGTTAGCAAATTGCTAGGCTAAGTCATTGAGGTTTTGTTGGGGTTCGCATCGCGGGGTCCCAAAGATGTTCGAGGGATTGTTTGTGGTTCGCATGGGCGAAGCCATCAAAGACCTCTCAAGAAGCTGTTTTCAAGCTTGGGGATCTGTTGGGGTTCGCATAGCGGGGTCTAAAAGATCTTTCGAGGGATTGTTTGAGGTTCTCATGGGCGAAGCAGTCAAAGACCTCTGTAAAGAAGCTGTTTTAAAGCTCGGGGATCTGTCGGGGTTCGCATCGCGGGGTCTCAATGATCTTTCAAGGGATTGTTTGAGGTTCGCATGGACGAAGCCGTCAAAGACGTCTGGAAAGAAGCTGTTTTCAAGCATGGGGATCTGTTGGGGTTCGTATCGCGGGGTCCCAAAGATCTTTTAAGGGATTTTTTGAGGTTCGCATGGGCAAAGCCGTCAATGACCTCAATCAAGGAGCTGATTTCTAGCTTGGAGATCTGTTGGGGTTCACATCGCGGGGTCCCAAAGATCTGTTCCGCAAGGTTTGCAATGGCGATGCCCTTGGGTAGTGTACGCATGTTTGCGTGTATGGGTGACCTTACAAGGTCTGATGCCGTGACCTTAATAGGTCAGGCATTTAGCCGTTCTGATCGGTCGTGTGCAGAAGGCTTTGGGCGATTGTCGACGAGATTGCTCTGCAATAGTGTTGATAAGTGGAGAAGTATTTCATTGATTTGAGCCATGAGAGTACCATGATTTACACATAGTATGGGCGCAGGTCGTCTGCATGGAAGTTGCGAGGGAGAAGTTTCCCATCTTGGTACTGCAACTCATAGACGCCTGGCCGGACTTGCTTGTTGATGATATAGGGGCCTTCCCAGTTGGGTCGCAAGACACCCTGTCTGGGGTCGCGAGACGTGAGGACAGACCTGAGTAGCGCCAGGCCTCTTGGTTTGAGTGCCTTGGGCTTGACTTTCGCGTCATGTTGCACATTGAGATGCTGCTTGAGAGCAAACATGCGAAGACGTGCCCCTTCGCGCAGTTCCTCAAGCAGGTCTAGTTTGGCGCGAAGTCCTTGATTGTTGGCTTCTTCAGTGAAGTTGATCATCCTGATTGTTGGGAAGTCTTCCTCAAAGGGGAGGAGTGTGTCAGTGCCGTAAACCAGGGAGAACGGTATCTCGCTTGTTGGCATTCTCGTTGTTGTTCTGTAGTCCCATTGGACGCTTGGGAGTTCATCGACCCATCATCCCTGCGTGCCTGCCAGGCGCTTCTTGAGTCCCTCCTTGATTGTGCGGTTGGTGACCTCAACTTGGCCGTTAGATTGGGGGTATTCCACTGGGGCGTAGAGCATGCGGATCCTGTTGTCCTTAGTCCATTGCTGGATGCTGTGGCTGGCGAACTGACTGCCATTGACTGTGATGATGGCGCGAGGGCTGCCATATTGACAGACGATTTTTTTCTACAGGAATCTGATGATCTTGGAGGATGTTATCTTCATTAAGGGCTCGACCTCACTCCACTTTGTGAAATAGTCCACGGCAACAACATAGAACCTATACTGACTTGTCGCCTTTGGCATTGGTCCGATGAGGTCGAGACCCCAAAGGGCGAAGGGCAAAGGGTTTGTGAGTGCGGGAGATTCTGTGGATGGGAGTCGTTGGACGCGCAAGTTGATCTAGCATTGATGACATGTTTTGACAAGCGAGGTCGCGTCCTTATTCAAGGTAGGCCTATAGTATCCCTGGCGAAGAGCTTTGTGTGCCAGTGCCTCCGCTGCTATGTGAGCACCACAGCTGCACTGGTGGATGGTCTCCAGTACAGCGAGTCCTTCCTTGGTGGTGAGGCAACGTTGGAGTGGTGAAGAGAATCCACGATGCCACAGCAGCCCATTTAAGAGGACGAATCTCGTCACTCAAATGCGGGTCCGCGGATTTGTGGGGATCCCCTTAAGTTGGGTGATGATTGGGACTCGCCAGTCATCCGAATCTTCTTCTGCTTCGAGTGAGCCAATGTCCAGTGTTTTGTCGATCGACGGTCAAGCCAAAGTCTCCAATAAGGTGTCTTTCCCTTGGAGAGCATATCCACTATGGTGTTCTCGGAACGTAGGAACTTGATCAAAGTGGCATCCTTGCACTCTGAGCACCCCTGTACTTGGTGTATCACCAGTTGGGAATCGTTGTGAATGTGTATTCGGCGAATACCCACTCTGATGGCCAGTTTGAGGCCCGCAATGAGGGCTTCACACTCTGCAACATTATTAGTTACTGGGAACTGAAAAGACACACAGAGGGTAGTTTCCATACCTAGTGGTCCACGCAAGTAGACGCCACTTGCTGGAGATGCCGCTTTGGATACGCCATCAACGTACATCTCCCATTCTGGAGGCGGAGGCTCAGGCACTGGGACTTGTTCCTGAGGTGTGCAACATTCAGGAATTAGGTGCGTAACGATGTTTGTAACGTTGTTTTCGGGTAATGGGAGCAAATTCACCTTTATGCGGGATTACGGGTAAAGTGTCTGGAAAGTGGGGTTTAAAGGTTGAGATATGTTTGTGGGTGTATGAATAACGATGTTCTAGCTCGGTTTGTGAAACCGAGCTTTCTGTGGATTTTTACGGGAAAGTGCGGGATTGTGCGGGTTTGGTTTCTGTTGGTTTATTTTGGTGAGTTCTGACTTGTGTGTAATTGTTCAGTGTGTTTCTGCGTTGGTGGAGTTGTGCGGGACCATTAAAGGCACGCTTTCACTTTTCGGGCCGGGAGCCGGGATTTCCCGGGGTTTGTGCTGCGGAGCGGTATTTCTGAGGTAAGGGTTCAACTTCTCTCGTTATGCATTCTGGAATGAGACATTATGTATACCAGGTTTAGTTGAGGCGGGTTCCGGGTTGAGTACGGTGCTTCGTTGATCCCGGGACCAGTCACATGGTAGGATACTGTTTGTAGCTTGTTCTGCTTCAAGGCCCGGATGGTCTTGGAGACCACGGGTTTATGTTCTGCTCTGTATATCTGCACTAGGTGCCGATATTCTGTGTATACATTTTGGTATACTTCTGTTTACATTCTGTTCTGTTTTGCATATGCATTATTATATGGTTCTGTTCTATGACGAGACCTGGATGGTCTTAGAGGCCATGGGTGCTCCTTGGTTCTGTTCTGGGTATCCGCACCTGGGGTGCCGATACTTCTGTTCTGTTGTGTCTGCACTGAGGGTGCTGACATTCTGTTTGTATCCGCACCGGGAGTGCTGATATTCTGTTTTGTTTGTCCGCACTGGAGGGTGCCGACATTCTGTGTATATCCGCACCGGGAGTGCCGATATATTTCTGTGACCCTGCGACAGTTTGGGGATCGCGACCTCAGTCGGTACCGTGCTTCTGTTCTGTTCTGTTCTATATATTCTGACCTCTTAGAGAGGGCTGTCGTTTTAGGTCATTCTGGCGGTTGGACCGCGTACGACGGGTTCCGGATCACCTCTGACTCTGCATACATGCATATGTATATATTTGCTTGTGTTTGTTCTGTTTTGCAGGTACAACTCAGTAGCACATCTACGAATTGTATCTTACCTCAGCCCTTACTGGGTCCTCCCGAGGACTCACCCCTTTCTATTTACCACCTTTCAGGTCTACCTGACAAGCAGCCGGCGGACTAGAGATCCGCGGTGCTTTCTGTTGTTTTGGTTTTCAGGTATCGACTGTTCCACTGTGGAACTTCTGTTCTGTTCTGTTTAAGGGGTGGTC
Organism: Stellera chamaejasme; assembly: GCA_024586325.1. Classification (NCBI taxonomy): domain Eukaryota; kingdom Viridiplantae; phylum Streptophyta; class Magnoliopsida; order Malvales; family Thymelaeaceae; genus Stellera; species Stellera chamaejasme. The sequence goes on along the minus strand of CM044982.1, from coordinate 22,175,628 downwards.
TCGGTAGAGGCTTTTGGTTGGTATATCTGAGTATTTGTTCTGATGGATTTACGGTTGACTAACTCTTTTCTCTGTCTTTGGTTGTGGTTTAGCAGCAGCAGCAGTACTACGTGCGGGAATCTTCTGAGCAAGAGGTTTCCAGATTCCGCACCTAGGTATTCTAGGGTTTCTACTTTGATGGCTCTGTAGGTGTAGTTGCATGCATGTAGATCAGATCATGATTTTGTATATGACTTATATTCTGGAATATGTGTTGGTTCTGTATCAGATTCTGAGTCGAAGGCGGAGCCCCGACTTGCGTATATTGACTGTATATATGAAATGGTTTCTGTGGTTTGGTTATCTTGAGTAATGAATGGTATTCCATGAACTGCATGTTTGATTGTTAAGTTGCTTTGTATACTTGCCATATATGAGTACGACCATTCCGTTATTGCGGGCCGGGTCATGGGACCACTGCACGCAGCGGGTTTCAGTAGTACCGTTACCGCGCTTTTCGTCGTAGCTTCCGCTTCCGAACGTCGCGGCCGGCTCCGCCTCCGCAACCGGACGGGGTGGTCGTGACACCTGGGGCACTTGAGGGTGGGCAGCTCCTGTAGGTGCTGCTTGATGGTGTCGTTCGCCGCTTGGCAATCCTCCGTCCACTTGCAAGCTTTCTTCTTCCGGATCTGGTTGAAGAAAGGCTTGCAGCGATCACTGAGCTTTGATATGAATCGCCCGAGAGCTACTAACCTTCCTGTCAGTTGCTAGATGTCTTTTAGGCCTCTAGGAATGCGAAGGTTGGGGATGGCCTCGATCATCTTGGGATTGGCGCGGATCCCTCCTTTCGAGACTTGGTAGCCGAGAAACTTCCATTCGCCAACGCCAAAGATGCACTTTATTGGATTCAGGCGCATGTTGTATGCGCGGAAGTTGGCGAAGGTCTCTTCTAGATCCTCCAGGTGCTTGGTGGTCGCCTTACTCTTCACCACTATGTCGTCAACATAGGCTTCAAGGTTCCTCCCTATTTGATCCGCGAAGACCTTGTTCACCAACCTTTGAAAAGTCACCCCTGCATTCCTCAAGCCAAAAGGCATGCGAATGTAGTGGTAGACCGCTTCGCCAGTTGTGAAGGCGGTTTTCATGGCATCTTCAGGATCCATGAAGATTTGATGGTAGCCATTGTACGCATCAAGGAAGGAAAGGACTGGGTATCGCACAATTGAGTCCACCAGTTGGTCTATGGGGGGTAAGGGGTATGGATCTCTAGGGCAGGCCCTGTTGACCCCCTTGTAATCGACACAGGCGCCGGTCTCCATTTTCTTTGTCCGTAAGCACAATATTAGCGACCCACTCAGAGTAGTGAACTTCCTTAATTATATTAGCATCCAGCAACTTCTGCACCTCAGTGCGTACAAACTCTTTACGGTCTGGGGCCATGCCCCTTGTTTTCTACCTAACTGGCTTAAAGCCAGGGAGTACATTGAGTTTGTGGGAGATAACAGAGGGATCTACGCCTGGGAGGTCAGCTGGGCTCCATGCGAAGACGTCCATGTTGGCATGGAGGAGGTGAATGAGGGCTTTCTTGTCCTTTTCTGGGAGGTCTTTCCCAATGCGGAACTTCTTGCCTGGAGAGATCTTGACCTCTTCAAAGTCACCAGATAGGTCAGGGGCTGCCTCGCTCTCTGGCACAAGCTCCTCAGCTGGTTTCTTCATATTTGGCTCCATGCATTGAGGTAGCTGAGAGGGGCCAGCGAGCGCGTTGACTTAGTCACCCCTAGCCACGTTCTGGTTGACGTAGATGTAGGCATCGCCGACGGAGCTGTGGAACACCAGTGTTAAGGTGCGCACGTCACAACGAATGTTGAATTCAGTCTGTGTGGCGCGCCCAACAATGGCATTGTAAGGCGAGGGGAGGTCGAGGACGATGAAGTCTACGAAACTGGAGTGGCAGACCTGCCTTTTGTCCTTGGTGGCGCCGACCATCATAAACAGGAGTGTGATGGCCCCCAAGGTTGGGATCTCTTCCCTTCCGATCCCAAAGGTTGCTCCCTTCGCTGGCTTAATTTCAGACAGGGGTACCTTCGCCTCAACAAGTGTGTGCTTGTAAATGACGTTGGCATTAGCCCCTATATCCATGTAGATCCGGCCAATGTCCCACCCGGCGATGCGAGCTGTGATGATGAGTTGATCTGAGTGGGGGATCGCCACAGAGGTCCCATCGCAGCGATGGATGATGTGATCCTTACAATAGTGTAAGACCAACACTTTTAATGATCTAGCTTGAAGGAAATTAAGATCAAAGTGAAGAAAGTTCAAGAACAATATGAACAAAGTTCAAGAACAATATGAACAATATGAACAATATATGGCTAGAATCACAAGCACCTTTCAACTACAAGGTTGAACAATACTTGAGAATGGCCAATGGAAGAAGAATGGTTCTAGCACCTCTTAACTACAAGATTAAGCAATACTAGAAATGAAGTTTGAATCCACTTACATGGATCAAAGGGACATGGAAGCAAGGAAGAAGAGAACAGAAATGGCAAACCCTTCAAGGAAGGAATTTCAGCCAAGACTTGAATTTCTTTCAAAGTATGTTCTAAGGTTTTACAAAGGGATACATGGGGTATATATAAGGTTTTAAGGTGGGAGGTATTAGTAATCCTAGGATGTGGGACAAGAATAAAGAAGCTACTAATACAAATAGGTCCCTAATGTTTATAAAGTCACCAAGTAGGTGACCAAACAAGCAAGTAGGTGACAAGCAAGTAGGTGATTTTGTGGGACTTATGTTCTGAGTGTCTAGGAGGCTTGGAAACATTGCGGAAGATGCGAGGTCGGTCGCTCCGGTGTCCGATGTCTCAGGATGGCGCATGGGGCGCGTGGGATGTGCCTCGGCTTCAAGGGAGGTGCAACTAAGGGCCTCCATGCTCGGGGAATGGCTCTCCTCTATGTGAATGCCCATTTTGAGGAGATGGTTGGCTCGGTGTTGCCCTTGATCCCGCTCTTCTCCTTGTGCCATAATCCTCATGAATGCTTGGAGATTTTCTTGCATCCGCTTCAACCGTCCTCTTGTCATGGGGCCTCTTATTCCTTGGAAAGGACTTGGGGCTTCTCGGGGTTGCTCGAGGTGATCTTGTTGGATGTCCACATCATTCCCTCCCACTTGAGAAGAATCCGACCTCGGATTCATTTCTTTTAAATCACCTTCATAAGGAAGCAAATCACAAATATTAAAGGTAGCATGCACATTATAAGATCCATCACATGGTAAATCAAAAACATATGCATTATCATTAAGCTTCTTGGCGATTTTAAAAGGTCCATCCCCTCTAGGTGATAGCTTGCTCTTTCTTGCTTGGGGAAACCTTTCCTTCCTCAAATGCAACCATACCCAATCACCTTCTTCAAAGGTTCTAAATTTTCTACCTTTGTTTACTCGCCTTGCATAAGATTCATTAATTTTCTCAAGTTGTTTGTGAACCTTAGTATGCAAGTCTTTCATGTTCTGGGCTTTCTTTTTACCATCTACATCCAATTGTTCATCATGCGTCAATGCAATTAAGTCCAAAGGAGCTAAAGGATTGAAACCATATACAACCTCAAATGGACTATGAGATGTAGATGAATGATATGCTCCCATTCTTTTAAGTTTTTCCTAAGGAGGGTTCTTAAGATAGTGGTTAAGGTTCTATTGGTCACTTCAGTTTGGCCATTGGTTTGAGGATGACTTGATGTAGAATACATCAAGCTCGTGCCCAACCGAGACCAAAGAGTTCTCCAAAAGTGACTTAAGAACCTTAAATCTCTATCACTCGCAATGGACCTAGGCAAGCCATGGTATTTCACAATGTCTTAAAAGAACATTTCGGCCACATGTGATGCATCATCAGTTTTATGACATGGAATGAAATGGGCCATCTTTGAAAGCCAATCCACTACAACAAATATAGCATCATGAGCTCTAGATGTCCTAGGCAAACCACTTATGAAATCCATGCTTATGTCAACCCAAGGAAGTGAAGGAGTAGGAAGAGGAGTATACTTCCCTTTTGGTTGGAGAGTGGATTGGCTTGGTGACATGTCACACACTTTGCACAAATCTTGGTGACTTCCTTCTTCATGCCTGGCCAAAAGAAGTTGTCTTTTACGGCCTCAAGTGTCTTTTGGACACCAAAATGGCCCATAAGACCGCCACCATGTGCCTCCTTGATGATGACTTTTCTCATTGAGCTCCTTGGAACACATAACCTTTTATACTTAAACAAAAAGCCATCAAACACATAGTAGCCATGTTGGCCACCTTTAGCACATGTAGCATAAATCTCACCAAAGTCTATATCATGCTCATACATGCCTTTCAAACACTCAAAACCAATAAGTTTAGTATCAAGAGTTGTGAGTAAAGCATACCTCCTAGAAAGTGCATCGGCAACAACATTCTCTTTACCCTTTTTATACTTGATCACATAGGAGAAAGACTCAATAAACTCTACCCACCTAACATGTCTTTTGCTTAAATTTCCTTGTCCTTGAAGGTACTTCAAAGACAAGTGATCCGTATGTATCACAAACTCTCTAGGCAATAAGTAGTGTGACCACACATGCAATGACCTCACAAGGGCATAAAGCTCCTTATCACATGTAGAATAGTTCAATGTGGCACCACCTAGTTTCTCACTAAAGAACGCAATGGCTCGGCCTTCTTGGTGCAAAACGGCACCAATGCCAATCCCACTTGCATCACACTCTGCTTCAAAAACTTTGTCAAAGTTTGGAAATGTAAGCAAGGGTGCTTTTGGTAATCAACTTTTTAATTCATTAAAGGACTCCTCTTGTGATTTACCCCAAATAAATGCAACATTCTTTTTAGCCAATTCATGCAAAGGGGTGGCAATTGTAGCAAAATCCCCAACAAATCTTCAATAAAAGCTAGCAGGTCCAAGAAAAGATCTTACCTCGGCCGAGGACTTAGGTGTAGGCCAATCTTGGATGGCACTCACCTTACTTTCATCCACTTTGACGCCTTCTTTTCCAACAATATATCCAAGAAAGTTAACTTCATTTGTTGCAAAGACACACTTTTCAAATTTAGCATATAACTTTTCCAATCTAAGTGTGTCAAGGACTTGCCTCAAATGATTAACATGCTCATCTTGATTCTTAGAATATACAAGAATATCATCAAAGTATACTACCACAAATTTTCCAATTAATTTTCTTAAGACATGATTCGTTAAATGCATGAAGGTGCTAGGTGCATTTGACATCCCGAAGGGCATGACATTCCATTCCTATAAACCAATTTTAGTTTTGAATGTCGTTTTCCATTAATCACCTTCTTTCATTCTGATTTGGTGATAGCCACTTCTATGGTCAATTTTTGAAAACACACAAGCACCACTTAATTCATCTAGCATATCATCAAGTCTAGGTATAGGGTGACGATACTTTACAGTGATAGTGTTGATGGGCCGGCAATCCATGCACATTCGCCAAGTGCCATCGCTTTTTGGGACAAGGATGAACGAAACTGCACATGGAGAGAGGCTCTCCTTGACGTATCCTTTGCGAAGCAACTCTTGCACTTGGGTTTGGATTTCTTTGGACTCTTGGGGGTTGGTTCGGTATGCGGCCTTGTTGGGTAAAGGTGCACCCGGGAGTAAGTCAATTTGATGCTCAATGCCTCGGTAAGGAGGGAGGCCTTGAGATTCATCAAAGACATCATCAAACTCCTTTAGTACTTCCTGCACATACAAAGGGAGAGAAGATATATGGTCAAGGGTTAACATGCAATGTGTGGGAATCATGAAAAATCAAGTTTTGTTTCAAAAAAGTGCCTTTTTCAAATCTTTTTCTTTGGCCATGGAAAGGATGCATTCTTGTTTTCTCTCTTTTTCACTCATGGTGTTTCCCACGAATGTATTCCCTTTCTTTTCACTCAAGGTTCCTTGAACCTTCTCACTCTTTTCTTTCTTTTCTTTTCCCAACTGTTTCCTCTTTTCCTCGGCCTTACTTGCCAAGTGCGTTTGATCTTGTAGTGCTTGGGCCGGGGTAAGGGGTAGCAATGTGATAGGTTGGCCAAGGTGAGTGAGGGTGAATTTGTTGACCTTGCCATAGTGTATGACATCTTTGTCAAACTACCAAGGCCTTCCCAAAAGGATATGGGTGGCTTGCATTCGGACCACATCACAAGTGACCGAATCTTCATATTTCCCAATTTTTATTGGCACCAGCACTTTTTTGACAACCTTTACGAAGGACCTATCATCAACCCATTGAAGTTGATAAGGCTTGGGATGGGCCAGAGTAGGAAGCCCCAGATCGGCTACCATGTCTTCGCTAGCCGCATTTACACAGCTCCCCTCGTCGATTATGAGACTACAAAGAGTCCCATTTATCAACACTCTGGTTTGAAACAAGTTCTCCCGTTGATTGCTGTCGGGCACTCTTGGGTGCTTTGTAATACTCTTTTTGTAACTAGGATCATGCCTTCCAAAGGCACCTCTCTTTCCTCTTCGGCTACTTCTTCAAAGTGAGGCTCAAGATTAGCCGCTTCTTCATCTTCACTAGAGAGGTCTCCATTTGGTCGAATAACAATGACCCTTTTGTTGGGACACTCTCGGGCATAGTGGCCTTTGCCTCCACATTTGAAACATTCAATGTTTCTAGTATTTGGTGGCGGGTTGGTTGATTTGGAGGGTGGGATGTGTTTCGGTTGTGATGGAGAAGGGGTGGTAGAAGACTTTTGGAAGGGGGGTTTGGAAGAGCTTGGTTGGGAGGTAGATTTGGACCATGAGGTTCGGCCTTGTGTGGTGGTGGAGGTGTAAGGGCTATTTTTTTTTTCAAGTTTCTCTCCACTCAGATAGCTTTGTGAACCAAGTCTTGGTAACCATGGTAATCACAAAGTTCCACAATTCTATAGATATCAATTCTTAAACCATATAAGAACCTGGCCATCTTTGCTTCTTCTCCTTCGCGGACATTAGCTCTCTTCATGGCACTTTCAAGCTCCTTTTGGTAATCTTCCACGGATCTGTTACCTTGTGTGAGGTGTTGAAGCCTTTGGCAACAATCCCGATCATAATAAGGAGGAACAAATCGGTTTTGCATCATCAACTTGAGTTGTGCCCATGAATCAATCAGTTGATAGTGAGCTCTTCCTCTTTCTGCATGGACTTGCTCCCACCAAGTGAGAGCATACCCTGAGAACTCAATGACGGCAAGCTTCATTCTCAGGGCATCATCGTAGCCCAAAAAATCAAAAACCCTTTCGAATTTCTTCACCCACGCCAAGTAGTCTTCCGGGTCACTAGTGCCATGAAATGGTGACAATTGAAGCTTTACATTGCTTAAAGCTTGGTATTCTTGAGGTTGGGCTCTCCTTCTAGGAGTCCGATCCCTTGGTGGTGGGGAGGCATTTGGCTCCGCCTCCCCTTCATCGTAGGGTCGCCTTCTTGCATGCCAAGGAGGTGGTCCTTCATAGTACCCTTTATCATTAGTTTCTGAAACTTCCTCCATAACTTGGTTCACCCTTGGATGAAATGTAGGTGGCGGGTTCAAGGTGGTTTGAGTAACTCCACCTTGAGCCCGAGAAGCATCGGCCCCCTCTTGAGTTGGCGGTCTCTCAGGTTGTTTTCCTTCCACCACCTCAAGTTTTGAAACCTTTTCATTGGTAGAAGCTAGTTGCTCACTCATGTTATCTATTTTTATCACGAGTTTAGCAATATCACCATATATCTTTAATTGAGATGGGTGTGGAGGAGAAGAATCGGAAGATTCCATCTGAAACAAAAAAGATTGCAAGTGAAGATATTCGGTTAGTAATAAAGAACCTCACCACTCTAAAGGTGTTTGCACTCAATGATTTTAGCAAGCCCTTTTCTCACTTGATACCACTTTTCAACCTTTAATCAAAGATGTACACAAAAATGGAAACAAACTAGAAACTAGGAAAACCGATTTCTTGAAGTCAAGAGAATGACTAGTTACTTGAAACTAGCTCTTGAGATTTCAAGGGTAGGTGAGGGTTGAAAGAAGTTGGTACACTACCCAAGCAAATGCCCCCTCGCATCTCGCCCCTCGCGTCATCATCAGCAGCAACCAAGGAAACACATTGCGATGCCACCACATCGCGCGAAGGCGTTACCAGGGGGCTTCGCACCTGGTGGCTTCGCCAGGACCTCGCGGATTCGCATCTCCTGGCTTCACCAGACAAGGTCTTCGCCACCCATCACTTAGCAACGTCACAGACCGGGGAAGGAAACAGGAAGCGGTCGTCCCCACGACCTACCCACGTTCTCCATTACATCCCCAGTCTTCCACAACTCTGGAACGTGGGGAAGCACTCCACTACTCCAATCACGGGACAATCGCCACCTCAACGCCTCCTATAAAAGGATGGCTTGGGAAAGGTACACCCTATCGACACACTTCCACTCCTCTTTCTGCTCCTGAGCATTCCATTTTACATCTTGCAGATTACTCCGGAGCTCAAGATCGTCGTTCCGATCACTCCTCCACTATTCAAGTATCTAGAAGCCCAGTCCCGTAAAGGAACCAGTCTATCAGATTGGCGCCGTCTGTGGGAAACGTAAACAATCCCACGAAGAAACCACCGAAGAATAAAGGCCATGCCTACCACGAGGAGCACAAGTCGTCAGAATGGCCGTCCTGCGACCCAACTGGGATGGTCCTTACATCATCCACAAGCAAGTCCGGCCGGGCGTCTATGAGTTGCAGGACCGGGATGGAAGACACCTCCTCGCAACTTCCATGCGGACGACTTCCGTCCATACTATGTGTAAATCATGGTAATCCCATGGCTTAAATGAATGAATTGTTGCTACACCTCTTAACACTACCGCAGAAAATCTCACTAGCGATCGCCCAAATGCCTTCTGCACCTGACCGGTCAGAACGGCTAAAAGCCTAACCTATTAAGGTAACGGCATCAGACCTTGTCAGGTCGCCCATTCACGCAAACATGCGTACACTACCCAAGGGAATCGCCAATGCGAACCTTGTGAGGGGTCTTTGGAACCCCGCGATACGAATCCCAAAGGACCCCCAAAGCTCGAAACCGCTTTGCAAACGTCTTTGACCCCAACCAACCTTTGGGGCCACGCGATGCAAACCCTTACAGGTCCCCATGCTGGGAATAAACACGCGCTGAGGTCTTGATGTCTTCGCCCACGCGAACCACAAGCAATCCCTCAAGTCTTTGGGACCCCGCGAAGCGAATCCCAACAGACAATAACAGCCCGACAAATTGCTAACTTCCACTACCAAGTTATCGCGGGAATAAAGAAAAAGGAGATTGAGGTAAAATAGCATGTCCATTTATAATACTATAACCACATGCTCTTTACTGGTGCGAAGTAACAACGGCCCAAGGGCCGGCGTAACTAAAGGGGGGGTTAAATGCTTGACCTAAGGCCCCCTCCTAGTCTAACATGGCATGCCACCCCGCACCCATTTTCTTCCCTTGTTCGCCCCAATCAAGCAAAGTACTAGCCTCGGGGTCATCAGTCTTGGAAGCATCCAAGGCGTCAAGATCCAACCCAGGGTGCAGCTGCTCCAGTTGAAAGGGGCATCGCAACCAACCTTCCTCATACCCTTGCGCCGCGACTTCGCCCTGGGTCCTAAGCTCATCAACCTTTTGCCTCAACTACGGCCACCTCTCATGGATCTTCTTTGTGTAAGTTGATTCATTCTCAGGGTCCTCCCCAGGATATAGCTCCAGCCCAAGATCTCGCTCAAGATCAAACACCTCCCTCATCGCACCCATGAGGTCTGTAAGCAGGTCGACATGCTGGTTCATGATGTCCAGCCTATCAAGCTCCGCGTCTTCAAGCTTGTCTGCAGTTTCCTTTAGACGGATCTTTGTTTCTGATATTAGAGAGGAAAGCGCCGTCTTCAGAACAACAACTTCGGCTGTCTTCTCGGCGAGCTCATCTTCTTTCTTCGCCAGTTCCGCCTCGCGGGCGGGACACCAAACCAGGAGCTTCTCCAGAAGGGTTTCCCTCTACAGATGCCCTAGGCGGGACTCCTCCTTCTCCCTGGAGAGAGCAGCACACCAAGTCTCCAACTCGGCCACCCTCTTGTTCGCCTTCTCAGCCTCAGCCTTGGCAACCTGGGCAGCTTCCACCTCCTTTCTCAAGCGGGCGATCTTGCTAATCTGGGCATTGTCCCTCGCATTCGCGTAGCTCAGGAACTGATGCCACTGGCTGAGACCAGCGTACTCATGAATGGCAGCCTGCAAGAAGCTGGGTCAGCACAGAAATTAGAGGACAAGAAAGAGAAAGCACAAGGAGATGGCTTACCTGAAGGTTGCGCTTGGCGGCCTCCTTCAGAACTCAAGCTGCGGAGTCCGTGCTTCGATCCATCAACTCCTGCCGAAAGGAGTGCGAAGCCCCTCCAAGCAGGACAGCAGAATGCGTTCTCCCCCCAACATCAAGGAGGATTTATTGTTGAGGAGGAAAACGGGATCCCAAGCTCCTTCCAGGGGCATGCCCTCCTCCTTATATACCTGCACCCTGAGGTCCTCCCTCAAGGCTTTCAAAGCAGTGGGATCCTCAGTCCATTTGGGGATCTCCTTGGCGGTCACACGCTTCCTCTCAAGGAAGTGCGACCAAACCCCAGTCTCCTCTAGCACAGTTGCTGCCGTGCCCAAGTCCACCACGCTTTCGCGAATGCTGCATGGCGAGTGGGAAGGCTCCGCCCCTACACCAAACGACCTGTTAGCACAACAAAGAAAGCTTGAGAAACAAGGAAACGAGGAAAGGAGCTCACCTGGTGAAGGGCCTTGATCCAAGCCAGGAATGGCCTCGCCAGTAGGTGGCTTGCACTGCGGCTTCATCCAGCACGGCTCCCAGAGGGTTCGCAGGGAAGGCGAGCTACATCCCAAGCACTCGTTTTAGAAGGGACCTCCTTTGACACCAAAGTGCCATCGGCAGCGTCGCTGGGAACGTCTGAGGGTACTTCCTCTGGAACCCTTCCCTCTGGGAAGCTTGGCCACTTGTTGGAAGAGCGCCCCCAACATCTCTCCCTACTCCCAGCTGAGTATCACCCAGCACAAGCGTGCCACTCTCTACGGGGGCTGCTGACGCCTTGACCCCAGTAGAGCTGCTAGCTTTCGCTGCAGACTTGGATTTTCTTCTCATGGCCAGCAGGAGATCGTCGACCGAGATTATCTTCTTTAAAAAGGGTCCCCCAACCTAGGGAGAAACCTCAATCTGAGGAGAATCCTCCGCTTGGGAAGAGAGAGGCAAAACAGCACTCTCAGGAGGAATTTCATGACTCGTCCTGGGAGGGCTCGCCAGCAACCCAGAGACAAAGGTATCCATCCCGGCGTCTTCAGCCATTACCGCCGCTTTCACAGAGGGGCCAGCGGGAATTTGAACCGCAGCGCGCATAGATCCACTCTTTCCTCTCTCCTCATCAGCTCGAGCGGGAGCGGCTGGAAATACGGAGGTCAGTACACAGATGAGAAACGAAGGAAAAACTACAAAGTGCATACCTCTGGGACCTGCGAGGGCAGCACGGATTGCGTCCACCACTTCACCGCGATGCGCAGGTGCCCATCCTTCATAAGGCGGAGGGGCCTTGGGATCCATAAGGTAACCAATGCTGACGTCGGCCCACCTAAGGTTAACCTCATCCAGCTGGGCGAGAGAAAAAGGAAAGAAGTCATCGCACGACCTCCGGGCCAACACATCATCTAGCCTCCCCAAAAGGCGGACATATTCACGCCACCGCCGCCCATCCGCATGCAAAACAGCCTTAGGAGCCACGCTCTGCACAGCTTCTGAAGTCCTCTCCACGTGGAACCCCCAGGACTCATCCCTGCAAACAAAAAAGAAACTACCACGCCAGTCATGATGGGATTTCAGAGGAATACCCAAAGACACAGAATTGTTTCCCCCAACACTGAGGGGGGTAACATGGAAACATTGTCCCCCAGTTCGCAAGTCTAGCCGATAGAACCGCAAGAAGACATCCACGAACGGCTCCACCCCGGCCAACCAGAATGCCACAAGGAAACCGGCGATGTGGATAAAGGTGTTGGGCCCAAGCTGTGACGGTGGAAGCCTCCACAGAGTACACAGGTCCTGGACAATGGGGGGCAAGGGGAACCTCAACCCAGATGACATCTAAGCAGTATAGAGAAATGCAGAAGAAGAAAGCAGAGAAATGCAGAAGCAGCACGTACAACAAGGGATCAAACACGCTCCACAAATATCGAACTCAAGCGCGAAAGCAGAAACAGAAAATCAGACAGAAAATGATAACACGGGAGTAAGAAACCGACTATTTATAGGCACAATCCTAACGAAGCCGAAACGTTGCCTCAAACGGAGAACTAATCCCAGTAGGCCGCGTGTCAAAAAATGGTAACGGTAAGAAACGTTTGGCCTACCGCCAAGGTGACTGTTCCCAACGGTAACTCTAAGCCAGAACGCGGAGTACAGGACCCTGCCCATACTCCGCCTCTAGGAGGAGGCACCTCGGTACACTACCCAAGCAAATGCCCACTCGCATCTCACCCCTCGCGTCATCGTCAGCAGCAACCAAGGAAACACATTGCGATGCCACCACATCACGTGAAGGCGTTACCAGGGGAGCTTCGCACCTGCTTGCTTCACCAGGACCTCGCGGATTCGCATCTCCTGGCTTCGCCAGACAAGGTCTTCGCATCTCCTGGTCTTCGCCACCCATCACTTAGCAACGTCACAGACCGGGGAAGGAAACAGGAAGCGGTCGTCCCCACGACCTACCCACGTTCTCCATTACATCCCCAGTCTTCCACAACTCTGGAACGTGGGGAAGCACTCCACTACTCCAATCACGGACAACCGCCACCTCAACGCCTCCTATAAAAGGATGGCTTGGGAAAGGTACACCCTATCTACACACCTCCACTCCTCTTTCTGCTCCTGAGTATTCCGTTTTACATCTTGCAGATTACTCCGGAGCTCAAGATCATCGTTCCGATCACTCCTCCACCATTCAAGTATCTGGAAGCCCAGTCCCGTAAAGGAACCAGGCTATCAGAATTAAGGTAGGATTTAGAAAAGTCTTTTTGAGAAAAGAACAACTTTTGTGGAAGTTCAACAATAATTTTCGAATCAAAAGTACTATTCAAATGAACTTTGTGATGAACCTCTCAAGAACATGGATGAACATACATGAACTTTTTCAAGAACATATAAACTTGTTCATTCCTTTCTCTTTTTCCTCAAGGTTTTCTTTTCCCACAAGATAAACAAATTTGTGTAAGTTCAACAATAAATTTTGGATCAAAAGTACTATTCATATGAACTTTGTGATGAACCTCTCAAGAACATGGATGAACATACATGAACTTTTTCAAGAACACATAAATTTGTTCATTCCTTTGTCTTTTTCCTCAAGGTTTTCTTTTGAACAAAGAATTACAAGATTTCAAGAAGAACTCAACACAATCTTTGGGACTTTTTGAGGCCAAAATTTCGGCCAAAAGATGAATTTTTTAAGAACAAAGTTTTCTTCAAGTATTGAAAAAAATCAAATGGTTTACTTTCAAGAAAACGAAATATGATCCAACAAACACTTTGGCTCTGATACCAATTGATGTGATCCTTACAATAATGTAAGACCAAAACTTTTAATGATCTAGCTTGAAGGAAATAAAGATCAAAGTGAAGAAAGTTCAAGAACAATATGAACAATATATGAACAATATGAACAATATATGGCTAGAATCACAAGCACCTTTCAACTACAATGTTGAACAATACTTGAGAATGGCCAAGGGAAGAAGAATGGTTCTAGCACCTCTTAACCTCAAGATTAAGCAATACTAGAAATATAGTTTGAATCCACTTACATGGATCAAAGGGACATGGAAGCAAGGAAGAACAGAACATAAATGGCAAACCCTTCAAGGAAGGAATTTCGGCCAAGACTTGAATTTCTTTCAAAGTATGTTCTAAGGTTTTACAAAGGGATACATGGGGTATATATAGGGTTTTAAGGTGGGAGGCATTAGTAATCGTAGGATGTGGGACAAAAATAAAGAAGTTACTAATACAAATAGGTCTTTAATGTTTAAAAAGTGCCAAAAGTCACCAAGTAGGTGACCAAACAAGCAAGTAGGTGACAAGAAAGTAGGTGATTTTGTGGGACCCATGTTCCATCCGTTTTGGGGAGGAGGATTAGCTCTGAGTGTCTTGGAGGCTTGGAAACATTGTGGAAGATGCGAGGTCGGGCGCTCCGGTGTCTGATGTCTCGGGCTGGCGCGTGGGGCACGTGGGATGTGCCTCGGCTTCAAGGGAGGTGCAACTAAGGGCCTCCATGCTTGGGGAATGGCTCTCCTCTATGTCAATGACCATTTGAGGAGTTGGTTGGCTCGGGCTTGCCTTTGATCCCGCTCTTCTCCTTGTGCCATAATCCTCATGAATGCTTGGAGATTTTCTTACATCCGCTTCAACCGTCCTCTTGTCATGGGGCCTCCTATTCCTTGGAAAGGACTTGGCGCTTCTCGGGGTTGCTCGAGGTGATATTGGTGGATGTCCACATTAGTGGATGTGGTGGCTAGCTGTGTGATCAAGTTGATAGATCTGTCTCACATAACAGCGCCTCGCAGCTGTGCCTTCACATTGAGTGATCACACTAATGTGGCCCCTGGCAAGTGGGATTTGATCTGCACCCCCATGGGCCCTACTCTGATGGTGGTGGTCACGTCCGCGATCCAAACGGTCACCTTCTCACTTGTGTCCCCTGGGGGAGCCTCTTCGCGGGGAGGGGTTGTGGACTAGGAAATCCGTGAGGTTTCCTTGAGCAATCAACTCTGCTAGCATGCGTTTGAGCTCAACGCATTCCTCGGTGTCATGACCCTTGTCGCGATGGTAGCAACAGTACTTGTTGTTTGGCCTCGCTACTCCTTTGGGAAGCGGGCGAGGCCATTTGGTGATCTCCCTCCTCTGCTCCAAGGCGTGGAAGATGTTTGTGCGGGAGTCCCTGAGTGGGGGAAGGGTTGGATATACCCTGTCCTTGTTGCCCTGAGGAGGCTATTGCCTCCGCGGCCCATGGCCCCTGGAGTCTGGCATGCGCGAGGGTTGCCCCCTCGCATCAGTTGTGGCACCCTTGAGATAGAGCCCGGTGACCTCCTCAGTGTGCATAAATCCGGTCGCTCTGTCGAGGAACTGCTCCATGTTACGAAGAGGGTTGGTGTGCACGTCAGTGAAGAACAGGGAGTCCCACTAGAGACCCTGTATGGCTGTTAGAAGACGAGTCTCCTTACCCAGGTTTGGGACCTGGAGAGATTCCCCCTGGAATCATTGGATATAGTCCCTCAAGGACTCATCCTTCCTCTAGTGCACCTTAAGCAGGTGACCTGTAGTTTTGGGCGGAGGCTTGGAGACAACAAAGTGGTTAGAGAAAACACAAGAGAGTTCCTCAAAGGAGTCAAATTTCTTACCGCGAAGGGTGGTGTACCAATTGGCGGCGGCCCCAACGAGCATAGAGCTGAAAGCCCTACAGAGAGTGTTGTCGTCAGCCCTTGCGATCGCCATCGCGGAGATGTAGCGTTGGAGGTGGATGTCTGGATCTGAAAGACCGTCATAGGCATCCAGCTTGGGCTGGCGAAACTGCTCCAGAAGTGGAGCTTCCAAGATCCTCTGAGTGAAAGGCTGGGTCCAGAGGTGGTCTAGACCCAGACTGGCGGAGTAAGGCGCGTTTACCCTTACATCCCTCTTCTGTATCTGCTCCAGGTGCCGGGCGAGGGCAGCGAGCGCGAAAGAGTGGGCTGGATCAGGATAGGTTTTCTGCTGTGGTGGAGCAAGAGGAAGCTCCTGCTGATTTTGTGGCTGCTGGATTGTTTGGACGCCTCCTGCGGCCAGAGTGCCGTGCAGATTCTGAGTGACCGCTTCCGCGATCACCGCAAGGATTGAGGGGTCGAGACCGGCCACTGTAGTGTTCTGAACGATGAAGTTGTGTGGCGCCCCCACCACACCAGCTGATCGGTTATGATTCGTCTAGAGGGTAACGCGCCCAGATCTCACAGGGTCGTCTACCCCCGTCGTGTGGATGACTTCCCTCGAGGGATGGTCATTACGGTCACCATGGGAGGAGCTTTCTCCCGTCGAGTGGACTGACGCTCCATGGTTCGCAGCGGCGGTGAGTGGATTTCTCCTTCCACGGCCGTTCTACCGGCTTGTACTCCTTGTTGTAGGCATGCCTTCTGTTCTTAGTGATTTTCTTCGTGGGATTGTTGATGCATCTTTCAGACGGTGCCAATCTGATAGCCTCGTTCCTTGACGACACAGGCTTCCAGATACTTGAACGTTGAGGTGATGGTGAGAATGGCAATCTGAAGCTCCGGAGTAATCTGCAAGATGTAAAACGGAATACTCAAGAGTAGAAAGAGGAGTGGGGGTGTGTAGATAGGGTGTACCTTTCCCAATCTGTCCTTTTATAGGAGGCGCTGAGGTGATGGTTGTCCCATGATCCAGAGTAGTGGAGTGTTCCCCCACGTTTCGGAGTAGTGGAAGACCGGAGGTGTGATGGAGAACGTGGGTAGGTCGTGGAGATAACTGCTCACAGCTTCCTTTCCTCGGTCTGTGACTGTTGCTAAGTGTTGGATGGTGAAGGCCAGGAGATGCGAAGGCCCTACCTGGCGAAGCCAGGCGATGCGAATTCGCGATGTCCTGGCGAAGCCAGTAGATGCGAAGCTCTCCTGACAATGCCTTCGAGAGATGCGATGGCATCGCGCGGTCCGTATCCTTGGTTGTTGCTGATGATGTTGCGAGGGCCGATGACGCGAGAGGCGTTTGCTTGGGTAGTGTACCAAGATCGAGATAGCTAACTTACCTAGAAGATCAAATTTATAGGAGTTCCCAGTGGCGGTTGATTCCTCCAACATGCATCTATTGGGTGCAGAGCTCAGCTATTGAAGCGACTAGAAGAAGGCACTATGAGCGAGACAATGGTTGCCTTATAGGTGGACCTTACAATGGGCCAATAAGATAGATATGTCCCTGAAGGACCAAAATAATCCAGCTGCCACTGCTTTCCCATTTAAGGCAAAGGCATTTGTTGGGCTTAGGCTTCACCCTCACTGTAGACAGATCATGATCTATGATGTTCCATACTAGTCAAATTTCTTTTTAAATTTTATATATTGATAATTTCATCTGATGGACAAAAGTTCATGTCCAGATGTTGACTAACTCTACATTTGCAAACAGACGATTATAAAGTAAGGCGCTACAATATTAACTCCTTCGGTGTGATAGCCTTCGGACGATCAAGCGGTGGTGGGAGGTAGGATGGAGCTGCTGCCGGACCTGAAAGACCCAAGACACAGAAAACTTTTAGGTGTAGAAAAAATGAGGGAGGTGTGGGTGTGTAGCCAATACCTTTTTTTGGATTGGCATCACCCCACTTATAGAATGATGCCAAGGCTTTCCCTATGCTGGGGTAAGCTGATGCTAGGGCTTTCCCCATACTGGGATTGCTGACTCCCAGATTTTAGGGACTGTCATATCTCCCAAATAGTGGTGATCTGACATTATTTGAGTGGACCTTTGACTTGGTGTTGAGTGTCAATGACACAACATGTTTTCTCATACTTTTAATGCAAATCTACTTTGTTTTGAGCTTAATTGGATATCATCTAGAGCAAATTACTTGTTATAGATGCTTCTTATTGGTATAGATAATTGGGAGGGAAAAGTATGTTTAAGTGGAGCTTAAAGCCTTGAAGGTTAGAAGAGTTGAAGGTCTTGGAAAATATCTGGGCAACACTAGGGCAAGCCTGGGGCACCAATCTGAAGGGTGCCGGAATACCGGTTTCTGTCACTTGGGGCGAGCATGGAGCACGAAGTAGATGTATGCCCCAAATTTCTGTTAGTTGGGGTACAGTTGGGGCGAGCACGGGCTTACACAGGTACTCACCCCGATTGTAGTTATATGGATTTTAAGTCATGGGTAGTGGCAGTTTCAAGCATCTCAGACGACGGTTTTTACAAGTTATTTTGCAAAACTTTCTCTCCCACTGGCCTGAGGATATGTGGGCCTTAGAATTAGGTTAAATAGACTTTCAAAAACACATTAGGAGAAGTTACCACGTACAATTTCAGATTCTAGACTAGTTTTCTCTCTATTGTTCTTCCTCGGAACCTAGAGCTCTGGGAACTTTCTGGAGACTTCCATGGAGGAAATTGAAGATCAATATGGGAACTTGAAGATGCAAGATTGGATTTGATTCTTCTACCTTTCTCTTGTTATTTTCACTATGTTTATGCTTAGTTCTAGAGTAGTTATGGAGTAGACATTTAATCTCCTCGTATCTCGTTTGTGATGGATGATTGAGACTTGATTCATGACTTATAATGGTTGTTTTCCATCATTTATGTGTTATTCCTTATGCTTCATGGTTAACATGTGAGATTCAAAGTATTGCTTGCATGTTGTTATCAAGTGCTCGATGAATTGTTTGAGAGAACATTTGTAGAGCATAGATGAAGGAACAACGTAGTAGTTCAATTAGCTTGAGAGGGTTAACGAGAATCTACTAGGTGTGTTTTAAAGCTTGAGATTACTGCAATTCTAGGTGCTCAATTGGATAAGAGATTTACCTTGAGTTACTTAGCTAATTAGGATAACTTGCTTCCAAAGGAAGTAGAAGTTAGGCTTAAGAATGCTAGCACCCGTAAATGCAGCTCATAATTTTGTCTCAATCCAAATCATATAACTAAAGTCTAAGGAGAGATTCGATTAGTAAACCAACTAGATTCTTGTTCTCATAGTTTGCTTAGTTATCATTTAGTTGTAAAATTGCATTTAGTCGTAAATTCCCATCTAAAATATTCACTTTTTATTTCACATTAAATTTCTAATCTCCTTAACAATTGTTCATCTTAGTTTTCCTTTTGATAGAAAGCATACTCACACACACTTCACACACTATCTTCGTGGGATCGACCCCTACTCACCACTCTACTACAAAACGATCCTTACACTTGAGGGTGAGTCGGGCATACATTTATTTGTCTATGTCTGATTCGCGACATAGAAAATTGGCGCCGTTGCCGGGGATAGTATGGATGTGTGGTGTTTAGTTTGTTTTCTCTGTACATATTTTCTTGGTCTTGTTAATATTTAATTTAGCTACATTTTTATCTTCTTTTTCATCTTCATTCTTGTAGGAGCAAAAAGGAAGCAAACATGGATGATTCCATAAATTCCCAACTTGAGTTGTTGCATGCTTCTGTGTCCTTGATCTTAAGGGAGCAAGAAAAGCAAAATGACAAAAGGATGAAGACAACAAATACATGTAATGGAGCATATTATGGAAATATGAAAGTGGATGAAGATGCACAGTTCTTCAACCATGGAAACATTTTGCCACCAAGACAAATAAGATCCAATTATTTTGATATGACTAGACAACAAGAAGACGTTACTTATGAAAATCCAAGAGGGGCAATATCATTACATGATGAATATTACCAAGATAAGATTGCCTCTTTGGGAAATTCTATTGTTGAACTTGTTCGAGAAATGAAAGTAATGATCGATGGGTATGAAGAGAAATTCACTAACTTAGTGGATAAAGTGGGGAGCATACAAGCAAGTGCAAACACCACCATAAGGAGTTTGGAAGCCCAAATCGCTCAACTTACATCTGCAATGCAACATTTGCAAAAGCGATATAGTCATGACATACCATTGCAAAGCAGCCAAGAATTGAAGCAGCAAAGTAAGGGAGGGCGAGAGGAAGAATTCCAACTGGACCTGGATATAGGAATTGACGGCGAGGTCCTTAAAAAGACCTCACTCATGGTACAATCTAAACCTACTCTTCCTTCTCATGTGAAAGATGATAAAAAGCATGGATATGATGATGTACTTGATGGGATTGTTGATGCGTTGAAGAAGGTACATGTGAATGATTTCTTACTTGGTGCTTTCTTGCATACCTAAGTGGGTTAAGCATGTTAAAGAGTTTTGGGCAAACAGAGTTAAAGTTGACTTTAATCATTAAGAGTATTGTTATCAATTGTCTTTAACATGCCTTTGATTTATGGTAAACCTTTCTTCCTCACCACCGCTGCTATTATTGATGATTCGAAATGTACTATATCATTTGAGTTTGATGACATTAAAATAGACTTTTGCATGTGTAAGTCTAAAAGTGTAGGTGATTGTGAGAAGATGCGCACAAACCAAGAGGACAGAATGGGTGAATGCACTTCTAAGGTTAAACTTCAAGTGAATGAGAAGGAACAAGAGCAAATGCAACCGAAAATGAAAGAGGGTGTGCTTCCATTAGATCGAGACACCACATATTCAAGAGAAGATTGTTGCAGAAAAGAAGAACTCTCAGTTGTTGAAACGTTCATTCCACTGAACAAGAGACAACGTGTTGTCGCTTTCAAGGAAACCAAGAAGAGGAGTCCAAGGAAGATAAAAAGGCAATGGATGGTACAAAAAGATGGAAGACCCAAATACATCTTTGATGAGAGAAGAGCGGAACTTGATGCTAGAAAGAAACTTTTCAAGGCTGTGTGTAAGAAAAATAAGGTGGTCAATATGATTAAGACATTATGTGCAAGTGGCACGGAGGAGGAACCATTGATTCCTCCATGACCATGAGTTGGTTCAAGGCGCCTAGCTAAGGGCGTAAAACGTAGCGTTTGTTTGGTGCCATCCCAATAGTTTAGAATTTGTTTGACATTATAGTTTTTTTTTCCATTTCTAGGATTTAGAGCAAGTTTTGTGTGAATGAATGTTCTCAATCTTTTGTGCATCTGGTGGAAAGAATGGAAATGAGGGAAATCAATAGCCAAATGGTTCACAATCATCATAGGTAAGGCAAGGTAAGAAATTGGTTCAAGTACAAAGGTTTTAATAATGGGGCATCTGTGGGTGTGTATTAGGGCTCCTTTTGTCAATGCCCCATATCAAAAAAGTTGTTCCGGACTTATTGGGCACTCACTAGGGAGAACTTGAGGTGTCTACTCTAACTGCCCCATGTATAGGAACTTGTTCGGTGCTATGACTGTTGACTTCATGAACCAAATGCTTTTAATGTTTTCAATACCTTACATATGCTTAATATTTCTTGTTACCCTCCATGAAAATTAAAGCAATTACTTGAGCTTTCTAATGCTATATTAGATTATGTTGATGAAAATTTTATTGAATTACTTTAAGTTTGATGGGATGTTAACTATTGATGTTTATGAACTTGAGTCTCATTGTGAGTGCGCGTTTCGTTTTACATGCCTGCCATGTTCATCTCCTGACTTGCCACTGAGATTATCGAAAAGCTCATTCCACCACCCAGTTCTTTGGACACACCTTTGATAGGTACTGATGCCGACCTACCTCACCAATAGGATTGATGGGGGGCCTAACTTAGTCCAGGTACGATTCCACTTCTCTCGACATTTTATACCTTTCACCAATGTGGACATTGTTGATTAAAAGTTTTGGGGGGGTCAGATCTTCAATTGATAATGAGAATGTGGAAACGTACATGCTACTTTGTATATATTGCATAGTTTGGTAGATTTGCATACCAACTAAAAAACACAGAAAAAAACATGCACTATAGTGACATGCATGCATGAGTAGGACCCCAACTCTTGTTGTAAGTCAGTTTGAAAGCTGGAATATTGTTAGTAATTCAAGTTTAATTCAGTTGGCTATGAAAAATTTCTTTGGATACTTTAATGGAGATTTTTACCGTGTGAGTCTTTGATCTTTCATTCTTCCTATACATAAATTGTGAGAGAATTGTTCTTCATGAGAGAATCTTATTTAGATACTCACGCTAGAGCTTGCATGATTTTATACCGCTGCAAACTCACATAGTGCAGCAATTTATGTTGATAATGACAATTAGGTGGCACCAGTTTTTCCAAATAGCCAACCCGATATAATATTTCCATTAGTTAAGCCCCTTTGAGCCATGATAACCTGATTCTCTTGTTTGACCCACATCTCAAGCCGTCTATGTTTTTATCCCTCTCTTGTCCATGGAACTTTCTGAGTAATTTATATGGGCTTAGGAGAGAAGTGATGTGGATTATTTTGTAATCAAGTTAGGGGAAATTCCTTTGAAGTGTTGGTTAAATGGAATTGAAAAGTCAGTTGCAAAATTGGTAGATTGGTTACACTGAAGCGAGATTCATTTGTACAATCTTGGATATTCTTGTTGTGCTCATTTTTCCAAAAAAAAAAGAAAGAGAAGAGAATAATGAAAAACTAGTTCTAATACCCGTCTTCGACACGGGTTCTCTATATTAATATTTAGCTACCATTCCGTATAAAGTTTCACTGTATTATGTGTATTTTTTTAGGGTAGAGTTTTACTTTTTTTAACTATTTTGAGTTAAAAATAATAAGAATAATGGCATGTTTGTAGATGCGTTCCGTAAAATATTAAAGACAATTAGTTTGGAGTCACGTCATTGATCATAAAAATATGTACTGATAAGGAAGACATAAACCGGTGAAGTTACATGCAACAACAAAACACGATGATGCAACAACATTTAATCAAATGTGATAGCATTCATCAATCTTCATCGGCGAGATCCGTAATAGGGTGGTTTAGTATGTCTCCTCTGCCATATAAAAGAACGGAAAATACTTTAAAACGTTGGCATTTAACCGCTATTAGCCACATAAAACAATAAATGAGCATTACCTAACATCTGTATGATCATCATTTAAAGTCACTTCAAGACAATCTACATTGGGTGGCTCATGATCATATGACTTTTCTTTTCCCTTCTTCAGTCTGCATCATAGTTAACATAAAAACCAGACACATTCATTGTTGTGTATTCAACTAAAAGATCAGTAAGATTGATCCCACCATGGTGCAATTCTCCCACGTTCCCGGCACGCCAAGCGCGTGTAACCCTTACCGACGTTTCACATCGGGTCCCACTTGACCGAATATCATTTTCATCATCACGTCTCGATCTACGAGATGATTGACGCTGACCATTAGATGTCAGCTCAACAGATCGACGGGCTCGTAAGATTTGCGCCCGTTCAAATCTTGCTGATCTTGGGTCCATACCTAATACTATACTATAATGAATTATCTTATTGTACTTATTGGATAAAGTATACTGGAAAAGCAACAAACCGTAAATAAAAAGCATCAATTAAGGCATTGACGACAACTGAAATATGAATCAAATATAATTCATTCTATCATTGGCAAAATCAAGGCAACGTAAAACTATGCCGTATGACTAACTTGAAACAAATCTATAGGTGTACGTATCTTAAGTACATTATTTGGATTATATAACTCGGTCATAATCAAGCAAAACTTAGGGTTATGTACTACATATTTTAAAATATTAATGCTATGAAAGCATTATGGATAGGATTACGATTGTATTACATGGTGAGATTAATTTTAGAAGACTCGTTATTTGAACTGTTATTAGGTTTCATTACTCCCTCTTTTCTTATTCTCCATTTTCCTTCCAATTTATAAATGTACTCTCTATTTTTTCTGTTAAAATCTATTCTCCTTTTTTCTTTTCTTTTCAAATTATCTTAAAGTCATTCATTTGATTATTTTTGTGACATTTATGCAATTCCCATTCTTTTATATATTTTATTAAACTTTAACTTTCATTTTTTATATTTCTGTTTATCATTTCAAACCCAAACTTTTCTCCTTATATTATATTATATTATACATCTATACAATTGTCGGGGATTTGATATTATTCATTGTCGGTTTTTTATTTGGTGTTGTAGTTTTACATCCCATTTGTACTCCACACTTTTTATCCAATTGTGCATTGGTAATTAATTATTCCAAGTAGATGGTCATTTTCTCAACAAAATGCGTGTTTTTTTCTCTTTTATCAATTGTCAAATTTGCTCCTTAGTTTTTTTATATGTTAAATTTATCTCTCTTCGTTAGTTATTTGTTTTTTGCATTCTCCATTTTTTATTTTCAATTTAACTTCAAATCTTTCATTTGACTTTTTTATTGTCACATTTATAAAATCTCCATTTTTTACATATTTCATTTATTCATGTAGTTTAACCTTTAATGTTTCATTTTTAAAATTTATTCATCACATCAACCCTAAAATTTTCCCATGTTGTGTTTCCAAATTTCAATTATAGATTATAGTATTTCATTTTTACTATTGGTTCATCATTTATAATGTTTCTTATTATTTCATAAACCAATGGATATTATCATTTTTTCTTTGAATAATAAAATGCGTGTATTTATTTTTTTTCTTAATCCTCTTTACATTTCTAATGAAAGGACTATTTTTTGAAGTTTTCTAATTTGATTTCACATTTCTTATATTTTTATTATTTAAATCACTTAAGCTCATACATGTATTGAACTTTTATTCAACAATCAAGCATGAATTTAAGATTTCTTTAACTCTACTTTTTATTCTTTCAAATAATCATATTATTGATAACTGTTAAATTTTCAAAATTTTAATTTTAAATCATTTTTAAAAAAAAAATTAATTTCCGCTCCGACTGCTGGATGCCATGGTCAGATAATAGGGTGAAGCTGATAGTGGTATTTATAGTGTGGTGTGGAAATTAAGTAACGTGAAGCGGAATTAAAGGACAATATAGTGTAATTTTATATCTGCATGTACGCTAACAGCTTGTACTACAAGGAATGTACATTAACATAAATTTAATGCGGAAAAAACGGGCTGATGTGGAACTGAGGTATTTGTTTGATTGGAAAGTGTGTAATTGTTTGATTGGAAAGTGTGTAATTCTATACCTGCATGTACGGTAACACCGTGTAGTAAAAGGAATGTACATTAACACAACTTTAATGCGAAAAAAAAACACAGGCTGATGTGGAACTGAGGTGGAGCACATGTGGCAGCATCAGGAGGCGAGAATTCGTTTTTTTTTTACAATTAATGCATTTATCCTGTATTAATATATAATAGTAGATATGGAAATAAGTTCAGTGATGTTAGTTACTTGAGGTTTCAAGCTGAATTACTTGATTTTCGTGGATATATTTGTTTTGTGGTTGCTTTTGGAATTGGGCATTCATGATGAAGTATGTATTGGGTGTATTCTGTATTGATAATCATTTTTAGTGCCCATAATTTGTTATGCTCATGTTGTTCCGTTTAGATCCACCAACAAATAACTTTCAACCGGTGACCTCATCTCACCTAACCAAGCCCCGTTACAACCTTCAAAAGTCCATTGTCACTTAAATCTGCATGCACTCCCTTAGGGGATCTTAGTGGGGGAGCTATGGGTCATCATGCAAGCTTATGGCAACAGTGTCTAAATTGAGATCACATCACACAAGAACACACCCCTTTCTTTTGAAATCAGAGCGTAAACACTAAGGGAGTGGCCCTTCATTATTAGTTTCCAAAGGAAAGTTTCATAGCCCAGTGGATTAACTTCTGGAATTGTTAACAATGAATTTTGGTTTTCGAACTATCTTGACTTGGAGTTGGTAGATATCCTACATTTGGGTAATGTAGTTGCATTTAGATATCATGGGTGCATATAGATGACTAGTTGCATATAAGTAATTTGGTTGCTAGAGACTAGCAACAATTTAAGTTTGGCGTGTGTTGAGTGTCAATAACACAACATGTTTTCTCATAATTTTAATGCAAACGTACTTTGTTTTGAGCTTAATTGGATATCATCTAGAGCAAATTACTTGTTATAGATGCTTCTTATTGGTGTAGATAATTGGGAGGGAAAACAATGTTGAAGTGGAGCTTAAAGCGTTGAAGGTTAGAAGAGCTGAAGGACTTGGAGAATATCTGGGCAACACTAGGGCGAGCCTGGGGCAAAAATCTGAAGGGTGCCCGAATACCGGTTTCTGTCACTTGGGGCGAGCATGGAGCACGAAGTAGATGTATGCCCCAAAATTCTGTTAGTTTGGGTACAGTTGGGGCGAGCACGGGGCGCACACAAGTACTCGCCCCGATTGCAGTTATATGGATTTTAAGTCGCGGGTAGTGGCGGTTTCAAGCATCTCAGAGGACGGTTTTGCACAACTTGCTCTCCCATTGGCCTGGGGATATGTGGGCCTTAGAATTAGGTTAAATAGACTTTCAAAAACACATTAGGAGAAGTTACCACGTACAATTTCAGATTCTAGACTAGTTTTCTCTCTATTGTTCTTCCTCGGAGCCTAGAGCTCTGGGAATTTTCAGGAGACTTCCATGGAGGAAAAGTGAAGATCAATATGGGAACTTGAAGAACCAAGATTGGATTTGATTCTTCTACCTTTCTCTTGTTATTTTCACTATGTTTATGCTTAGTTCTAGAGTAGTTATGGAGTAGACATTTAATCTCCTCGGATCTCGTTTGTGATGGATGATTGAGACTTGATGCATGACTTATAATAGTTGTTTTCCATCATTTATGTGTTATTCCTTATGCTTCATGGTTAACATGTGAGATTCAAAGTATTGCTTGCATGTTGTTATCAAGTGCTCGATGAATTGTTTGAGAGAACATTTGTAGAGCATAGATGAAGGAACAACGTAGTAGTTCAATTAGCTTGAGAGGGTTAACGAGAATCTACTAGGTGTGTTTTAATGTTTGAGATTACTGCAATTCTAGGTGCTCAATTGGATAAGAGATTTACCTTGAGTTACTTAGCTAATTAGGATAACTTGCTTCCAAAAGAAGTAGAAGTCAGGTTTAAGAATGCTAGCACCCGTAAATGCAGCTCATAATTTCGTCTCAATCCAAATCATATAACTAAGGTCTAAGGAGAGATTCGATTAGTAAACCAACTAGATTCTTGTTCTCATAGTTTGCTTAGTTATCATTTAGTTGTAGAATTGCATTTAGTCGTAAATTCCCATCTTACATATTCACTTTGTATTTCACATTAAAGTTCTAATCTCCTTAAACAATTGTTCATCTTAGTTTTCCTTTTGATAGAAAGCATACTCACACACACTTCACACACTATTTTCGTGGGATCGACCCTACTCACCATTCTACTACAAAACGATCCTTACACTTGAGGGTGAGTCGGGCATACATTTATTTGTCTATGTCTGATTCGCGGCATAGCACTTGGAGGTGGAGTGTGAATTAGGCTTTGCCCATGTCTGTCAGTCAAGGTGTTACGGTCACCCCGAGCGGGTTCTGACTTTGGTGAGTCAGGGCTCCTTTTCAGGCTTGCGGGTCATGTCTTCTGGTGGTCAGACAGCTCCCGAGTCTTTTCTGGGTTTCATCTTCGGGAATCCTTTCATATTTGGGGTCACACGGGTCCCCCGGACATTTCCACGGAAAATATTTTTTCAAGAGCGGGACTTGTTTCGGGACGTTCAGCAGGCTCGGTTGCTCTACCGGGACCTCGGAAAAGGGAACCGTCAGCATATTTGGGATCGTACATGCATTCCGCATCTTTTTACGGAGTATAATTTTTGGGACGGGATGTTCGTTCCCGGGCGACACCTGGGGCTCGGGATGAGGTTTTGTGACGGTTTGGGTGTGAGAGGTGTTATGGCTCGAGACGGGTAATATGGTGGTAACCGAGCAAGCACACACAACGGGGATTTTGTCTCGGGCAAGCAGGTGCACACGTCGGGAGTTACTCGGGTGAAGTTGGCGCGAGAGTTACACGCAACACTTGGCAATTTCAGATTTTTTGGCTTGTGTGTGAGTCACCATGGTGAGTAAGGGTGATGACTAAGGTGCTTAAAGGACAAGTGTCCTTATGACTCATTAAAGAGGAGGTATTTAAGGAGAAAATGAGAAGAAAAATCATTTTGCCTATTTCTTCCTTCCCTCATACCATCCGCCATCTTCTTCTTCTCCCTTACCTCTTAAGTGTTCTTCATGCAAGGGCTTAAGGAAGGTTGAATCGTGGTGTCAAGCTTGAGGTAAGCTTCTTCCCTTCTTGGTTTAGTAAGTTTGGAGCATGATTTGTGGGAGAAATAACATGTTAGAACCGAATTTGTGTAAGCCTTGGCTATGCGATGTGTTCATCTTCTTGCTTCAATCTTTTGGTATGTTGTTCTTGGTAAGAAGAAGTGTAGGAATCAAGGTTTAATTTATGGAAGAACACCATGGATTAAGAACACCATGGATTAAGAAACCCTAAACCTAGTGTGTGGTTGTGTTCTTGAATCATGCTTGAGATATGTTGTTCCTAGCATGATTCTAAGGTGTTGTATGGATTCAATTTGAAGGTAAACATGTTGGGTAAAAAGTACCCAATTTGGCCGAATTGTTCATTAGGGTTTGAGCTTGATTTTGGGTGATTAGGGTGAGAAGTGTCGGTAAGCATGCTTGAATTGTGTAATTGGTGAATTAAGTATGTGTTTGGAGCTTTAATTGATTTGGATTAAAGTTTGGTATAAACAGAGAGGTGTAGGCCGAATTTGAAAGGAAGGTTTGGTGATGCTTGTGTTGTGTTTTGGAATGGTTTTGGTAATGATTTGGTATCGGGAATGGAAGTAGGTAACTAACGATGTTCGGAACGTCGTTTTCTGGAATTGTGGACAATCCCGACCTACTTGCTTGTTTGCGGTGTAAATGTGGGGAAAGTGGGATTTGAATGCTTGGTTTTGCTTTTGGGTGTTTGAATATCAATGTTCTAGCTCGGTTTGAGAAACCGAGCTTTCTGTGAAATTTTGCGGGAAAGTACGGGATTGTGCGGGATTGGTTTCCGGGGGTCTGTTTTGGTGATTTCTGACTTGTTTGTGGTTGTTCAGCTTGATTCAGCAGTGGTGGAGTAGTGCGGGACTTCAAAAGTCACACTACCACGTTTCGGGCCGGGAGCCGGGATTTTCCCGGGATTTTGCCGTGGAGCGGTTTTTGTGAGGTAAGGGTTCAAATTTTCTCATTATGCATTCTGGGAGGGATATCATGTATATCGGGGTTAGTTGAGGCGGGTTCCGGGTTGAGGACGGTGGTCCGGTGATCCCGGGACCAGTCACATGGTAAGTTACAGTTTGTTCTGCTTCAAGGCCCGGGATGGTCTTGGAGACCTCAGGTTCCTTATCCGTTCTGTATATCTGCACTGGGTGCCGATATTTTGTATATACCCTGCGGTATATATTATGTTCTGCGCCAAGGCCATGGATGGTCTTGGAGACCACGGGTTCTTTTCGGATTGTTGTATCGGCACTGGGTGCTGATATTTTGTGTATACCTAATGGTATATTCTGTGACCCTACGACAGTTATGGGGATCGCGACCCCAGCTGGTACCATGCTTCTGTATTCTGACCTCTTGGAGAGGGTTGTCGTTCGGTTTATTTTTATTTTAAGGGTCATTATGGCGGTCTGCACTACATCCTACGGGATTCTGTCTAACCCAGTCCTACGGGACTCTGTTTATATTTATATATATATATATATATATATATATATATATGTGTGTGTGTGTGTGTGTGTGTGTGTGTGTTCTGTGTTTTTCTGTTTTGCAGGTACGGCAAACTAGCACCTTTTGCAAACTGTATCTTACCTCAGCCCTTACTGGTCCTCGCGATGACTCACCCCTTTTATGTTTACCACCTTTCAGGTCGACCTGACAAGGAGCCAGCGGACTAGAGATCCGCGGTGCTTTCTGGTTTGGGATTCAGGTATCGACAGTTCCAATTTGGAACTTCTGTTAAGTTATAAGGGGTAGTCTCGGTAGAGGTTATAGTCATGTGCAGGACTTACATTACATTGGGTTTACGGTTAACTGACTCATCTCTCTTCTGTTTGTGGTTTAGCAGCAGCAGCAGTACTACGTGCGGGAATCTTTTGATCGGGATTCCAGATTCCGCACCTAGGTATTCTAGGGTTTTACTTTGGCGGCTCTGTAGATGTACTTGCATGCATGTCTAGATCAAATCATGTTGTATGTTATGTATTTTTGGGATACATTCTGAATCAGATTACATGATTTGGAGGGCTCGCCCATTTCAGTTGAGGGCGGGACCCGAGCTATGTTCATATTGGTTATATATAGCGGATGGATTCTGTATTCTGGTTGTTTGTGATCGATGAATGATATTTCCATGAACTCCATGTTTGGTGATGGTCGGGTACTCGCCTATTTCAGTGGGGTGGGGCTAGCCATGGATAGTTAAGAATATATTGTATACTTGCCGTGTTTGAGTTTCGTAGGTTGCGGGTCGTAACACGACCAAGTTGTTAAGTGAGCAAAGTGTTCTTACGCACCGGGCCTTCGAGAACGAGACTTTGCGGGCCGGGTCATGGGACCACTGCACATAGCGGATTTCGGTAGTACCGTTTCCGTGGTCTCCGCCGTAGCTTCCACTTCTGACATCGCAGGCGGCCCCGCCTCCGCAACCGGGCGCGGGCGCTCGTGACACAATGCCATACCCATGACAAGATGGTACATTCCCGCCAATATGACCATACGGGGAGCACCCTTATATTGATAGTCCGCTTGACCGTTATACGAGGACCCTCACCGTATATTTGAGGACCCCAGTCATATAAACGAGGGGGTCCTCGTAGTGATGGCGTCAGCCTTTGGAACGACCTCCTTGGGCCTCATATATATCAGTATGTCCTCCCCCCACAGCGGAGGATGGGATGGGCCCTTGTGCTCCATTTTGGGCTTTATTTGGGGGAAGCCCAAGAACTGGCCCACCCTTTTTGGGTTATGGCGGTTGAAACACGTAACTGACGCTTTGAATGGTATTTCGCCGCAGTAAAAGGTGTTTTTACCGTTTGTAATTATGGGGAGAGTGAGACAGCTCTTCTTCTTCCTCCTATTTAAACGCAATCCCACGTGGGCGAAGTCAGTTCACCTTAGCATTGTCGCTTTCCTTTGGCTTTGTGCTTCCGGTGAGATTTGAAGAGATTTTCATGCGAGTTTCCGCTTTTGTTGCTGCGAATCAAATCGGTAAGAGACATTTTCCTTTCCTTGTGTATTCGATCGTGATTTAGACGAATATGTAGTCTTGTAGTCCGCGTTGCTTAGGTTCTTGGGCTTAGGATTTTTGATTTTCGAATTTGTGACCGACTTTGTAGATGGCACCTAAGAACCCAAGAAATCCCGGTATAGGTCCCGATATTGGGGAATTGTGTTCGTTGTCGGAAAAGAAAATGGCCGACATTTGTAGAAGCCACCACATTTACACGAGGGCGGTCTGCGGAGTATCTCCGGTGGATCTTTTAAGGAGGGCGGAGATGGAGGTAAACGATGGGGCTATGAGGGAGTAGACGATGGTGGTCTACGAGGCCCGGTTGAAAGTCGGTTTGAGGCTTCCGCTCTGCTCGTTGTTGCTGCAATTGTGCGAATGGTGGGATGTTTGTCCTTAGCAGCTGGCCCAGAACGTTTTTACCACTCTAAACGCTTTTATAGTGGCCTGTTATCTGGCGAGAATAGTGGCACTGCCAGAGGTGTTTCTTCAGTTCTACAGCCTGAAGAGGCCTATTGGCCACCCATTTTATCAACTTACCCCCAAGGAGGTGAAGGCGGGTAACAAGATACTTAAGATTGGCGTGTTCGCTGACACTACCAGCTCGTGGGGTAGTTGGAAAAACGGGTTTTTATTTATCTTGAAAGAAGATAGCTGGGGCTTCCCGGCGTATTTCATCAGAGAGAGGGAATCCAGGGTGTTTGCGAAGCCCTTCATATGGACCGGGAGTGAAGGGAAGAAAGTCCTCGATACCCTGTGCGAATGGGTTTGCGCAGTTATTAGGATCAAGAACTGCGATGGTGCGTTTCCCTTCCTTCTGTCGAGTATGGACGAGGTGGTGCTGAGGAAGGTGAAGATCAGCTGGGCCTACCAGCTTCTAGGCCATGTGGATATGTTAGAGAATTGAATCGAGGGCCTAGATGAAGATCTGATCGATCGCTTCGAGAGCTCGTTTAGGAACCCCAGACGTCAGTTGCATTGTTCTCTTTTATGATGCTCATTGTTTTTAACTGAGTTTGCAATCCAGTTTTTGGATTTGCATTGCAATGTCGATGACGAAGGTGGACAGCCTCTTTGCTAAGAAGAAGGACATTAGAGAGGCCCTGATGAAGAACCTGGCGGATGCATGTGTCGTGGAGCCCATTCGAGTGGTCTACGAGGGGTCCTCAGAAGGGGCTTCGAATGTCGGGGCTCCGCGAGGCCCTGAAGCTGTCATGACAAAGGCTCAACTGGTCTTCGTGGTTGCTCCTAAAGTCACTGTTGAGAGCAGTGGCGACTCAGCGAAGTCAGGTCTTCAGAGGAAACGTCCTTGAATTGAAGGTATGATTCAATTTAGTAAAGTGTTGTTTTCGTATTTCCGAGATTGGTATCAATTCTCCAATTCTTGCTTTGTAAGGGGTGATGGGATGGATGTGTCATCGGATAGCTGGCCCGCCCCAGTTTTAGAGAAAGGAAAGGGCGTCGCCACAGCAGAAGAGCCCACGAGTCCTTTTAGGGGTAACGAGATGCCTGTTGGGTTTATGGCGGATGCTCGAAGAGGTGGAGGGCCTCCTCGGATGCCCATTAAGGTTCCAAAGACCTTGGAGGGGCTCAATTCGAAGTACGAGCCCCAGGCGTGGGAGGATCAACGATGGGAGACCCGTTCGAATGCCTTCGCTCGGAAGGGCCTGCATCTGATGGACGCTTGGGACCCTGTTATATCGTTGACTTATAAAGAGTCAATCCTCCTGGATGGCGATGATGAAGTGAGATTAAGAGCGGTGGAGGGTTTTTATCTTCCTCGAGATCGGCACTTCGTCACACATATGCCTGAGGGGACCCTGGAGCTGGCAAAGAATTTATGCTAGAATATGATTTTTGTAAGTGTCTTTATTAATTAATGTTATCTGTGTATTTATGGATTTATGTTTTGTACGTCTTTGTTCCACAGGGGACCACTCTATCATATGGCCTCATTGAAAAGGCCATGCAAGATAGAAAGGTCATCGAGGACCTTCAAGTGAAGGTGAGTAATCTCGAGTCCAATGCGAAGGCCCTGGGAGAGGTGGAGAGCTTGAAGAGGGCATTACTGGTGAAGAAATCAGAGGTTGTCTCTCTGAAGAATATGATGGAGGACAAGTAAGCTGCCCAATCTATGGCCGTAGAGGCTCTGGAATATAGGGTGAAGCTCCTCGAGGAGGCTGAGAAGACTTCTCAAGCAAGCGTCCTTCAACAGAAGGCTTTGGGTGAGGGCTATAAACTTGAAATTGACCAACTGTCAAAGGTCGTCATGGACAAAGAAGCCCTTATCTGTCAACTAAAGAGTGGCGCGGATTTTAAGGATAACTTGATCTAGGAGCTATCCCTCAAGGCAGCCAAGGCCGATGAGTTATCCTCGAGGGCGATGACCAACTTGGGGTCGTGTGCCACGACCCTAGGGGAGGCCGCTAGATCTAGTGCCCCCGACTTGGTGGCATTTGCCCATCTTGAGGATAGTCTAAGCCTTGGGCTATTTGAAGGCGAGTGCATCGAGCCACCAAACGTTTTGAGGCCAATTGCAGAGAGGGTTGGCCGGGTGAAGAGAGCCCTCAAAGTGATGGCAGATTCTGTCGTCGAGGTGAAGGCAAACGAGGGCATCTGCTTTGTGAAAGGATTTCTGCACTGCCGATACCAAGTGGAGTTTGATGGGTGAGGCGCTAGAGCTGCATGCAATCGATGCCACGAAGGTAGAGGAGCCCGATGAGGACACATTGTTCGAGTGGGGTAGATCAGGGCAAAGGTTGGGGCATGAATTTCCTTATGAAATTTTGTCCGGTCATGTAGTAAAGAACGTTGTTGATCTACCTCTAAACGATGAGGTCTCGAAGTAGGTTTGGGGTGTGAATGGTATTTTAATGTTGTAGTATTACTTTATGAAGTAATGAATATTCTTTAGAATTGACGCTATTTGCTCAATGTGCTTGAGTTTGTCAAATAGGATGGAGATTTGAACTTCATTGATGTGCAGTGTACAACTTATACGTAGTAAGGTTTCAAATCATCGACGTGGTAGTCATTCTTAAGGACTTTGCCTTAGTGATCTTTTATTTTTTAGACACCATGTCTTTTTTTGCTATGCACGACGTATGGTCCTGCTCATCTGGAGAAAGAGCTCAATGTCCGGGGTTGCGGCCTAATAGCTCTGGTTTTAGCAAAACCATACCTCCAACATGGATTTGTTTGGCTCGAACCTTTGTGTTGTCGTCGAGGTTGGCACGTAAGGCCATAAGCTTAAGTCTAGCCCCTTCGCGCAATTCTTCAACAAGGACATGCTCGAAGACCGCTTTCGTTGTGAGGTGCGTCGTAGTAGAGGGTTCTGACTATTGGGACAGCCACCTCGATTGGTAATAGGGCTTCCACGCCAAAGACAAGGGTGAAAGATGTTTCTCCTATTGGTCCTCGAGTAGTGGTTCTGTAGGCCCAGAGGACACTAGGCAACTCTTCCACCTATTTTCCTTTGGCAGCATCGAGTCGTTTCTTTAGTCCCTCTTTGATTGTTCGATTTGTAACTCCCACCTGACCATTTGATTATGGGTGGGCTATGGGGCGTGGAGCATTTGAATATTCATCTTGTGGGCCAAGTCCTTGAGTTTGGTGCTTGCAAACTGGGTCTCATTATCTGTAATTATGGCCTTTGGAGTGTCGTATTGAGATACGCGGTCATGCCGTAAGAAGTGTATAACTTTGGTGGAGCTAGTTGTCTTGAGTGGTCTAACTTCGATCTATTTGGTGAAGTAATCAACCGCTACTATGCAAAATTTAAACTGCCCCGGAGCCTTAGGCATTGGCCCTATGAGGTCGAGGCCCCATAATGCGAATGGTATCGGCTAGGTCTCTGTCACTGCCTCCTTTGAAGGCTATCTCTGGATGCGGGAGTTAAGTTGGCACTTGTGACATTTTCGCACCAGATCATGTGCATCCTTCTTTAATTTCGGCCAGTAAAAGCCGAGGCGCAAGCACTTATGGGCCAAAGCATCAGAGCCGATGTGTGCCCCGCACAGCCCGGAGTGAACCTCGTTTAGGACAAGTTGGGAGTCCTCTAGACTGATACACTTTTATAAAGGGGCAGTGTACCCTTTGCGCCATAGTGTTCCGTCTATGACGATGTGGCGCGAGGATAGTATTCTTATCTTCTTTTGGAATGCCGGAGGGCCATCAATTGTGACCGATTGAAGGTATTGGAGGATTGGTTGCCTCCAATCGGCTGTTGTATTGGCGTCAATAACATGGATAGTGCTTATTGAAGGCTTCGCCAGAGTCTCGAGGATGGCATCCGTCCTTCAGTTTGTCAGCCTTAGTGTTCTGATCCATTGGGATCTTGTTGATATTCAGCTACTTGAACTATCTTTGTAGGCTTTTGACAAGGCTTTGGTACCTCAAAAAAGTGGGGTCTTTTCATTCATTCATTCTCGTTAGTTGGCCTACAACGAGCTGGGAGTCACTATGTACTGTCAGGCGTCGTAATCCAGATTTAAGAGCTGTTTTTAACCCAGAGATGATGGCCTCGTATTCTGCCACGTTATTTGTGACAGAAAATTGGAAAGCCACGCGTAGGTTAGCATCCATGCCATGTGGGACTCTTATATGGATGCCTCCTCCTGGGTGATCTATGCTGGACAAACCATCTACGAACATGTCCCATTCGGGAGGCCCCAAGTCTGATGGTGGCATCCTCGAGGGTCCTTGTTCGAGAGGGTAGATGGAGAGTTCGGCCATAAAGTCCACCAGGGCTTGTGCTTTGATTGCTCGTCGTGGTTCGAACTTAATATCGTACTCACTAAGATCGATACACCTACGGGCCAGGCGACCACTATAATCTGGTCGTTTTAGGATTTCCCTGATTGGTAAATCTGTCCTGACAATGATTGCGTGGGCTTGGAAATATGTCCGTATAGTAATTTATTTCATCCCCTCATAAAGTGTGACTCGTATAGTAGACAGACCACTGTTGTGGACCTTCTTCCTTAACGAGTACAGAAGACACCGTGTCATTGGAAGTGGCGAGGTACATAATAAGTTCATCCCGCATTCGAGGGAACATTATAGTTGGCAAATCCGAGAGGTGTTTCTTGATTTGATCGAAGGCTGCTTGATATTCTGGTCTCCAAGCGAATGCCTTCTTCATGCAAAGCTATTCAAAAACTGGCTTCCATTTTCGCCCAGCTTTGAAATGAAATGTCCGAGGGCGACGATTCTCCAGGTCAATTGTTGAATTTCCTTGATGCTTTTTGGTGGTGCCATATCGGTGATGGTCGATATTTTTTTTGAGATTGCCAGCAATACCTCTTTCGGAAATCATGTATCCGAGGAATTTTCCCGCTCTGACGAAAAAGGAGCACTTTACGGGGTTGAGCCTCATGTTGTATCGTCGGAACGATTGAAATGTCTCATCGAGATCTCGTAGGTGATCATCGAATGTCATACTTTTGACTAAGACATCATCCACGTAGGCTTCGAGGTTACGGCCCATTTGATAGGCAAAGACTTTATTCATCAAACGTTGGTATGTGGCTCCAGCATTTTTGAGTGTGAATGGCATTCGAACATAGTGGTATACATCATCGCCTGTGGTGAATGCCGTTTTGAGGGCATCGTTTGGGTCCATGTAGATTTGATGGTAGCTACTTTTGGCGTCCATGAAAGACAAGTATTTGTACTTGCACGTTGCGTCAATGAGTTGATCGATGACTGGTAGCGGATACGGGTCCTTAGGACAATGCCTGTTGAATCCCGTGAAGTCAACGCACATACGGAGCTCCCCGTTAGTTTTGTCAGCTAATACTATGTTAGCGAGCCATTCGGAGTACTGAATTTCCTTTATTATTCCAGCATCGAGGAGTTTGGAAACCTCCTCTTTTACAAATTGTTTTTTGTAGGGGGCCATACCCTTTTCTTTTGTTTGACTAGCTTCGCATCCGGAAATACATTTAGTTTGTGGGTGATGATACCGGGATCTACTCCTGGCAAGTCCATCATCTCCCATGCGAAGACATCCAAGTTGGTCTCGAGG
This sequence comes from Stellera chamaejasme, assembly GCA_024586325.1. NCBI lineage: Eukaryota > Viridiplantae > Streptophyta > Magnoliopsida > Malvales > Thymelaeaceae > Stellera > Stellera chamaejasme. The sequence continues at coordinate 22,138,702 of CM044982.1, read as the reverse complement.
AGGTGGAAGGGGCTCATCTTTTCTTTCTGTTTGAGATCCTTCCTGATCTTGAATGTTTTACCCAGAACGACCTCAACTTCGCCGGTGACGTCGCTGAGGCGTGGTTGGTCATCTGAGTCCATCGGGTCCCCCCTGGTATTCGAGGTCTGAGAGCCGACGACAAAACATAGCGTGGCCACATAATTTGTCTTGGAGGTCCATTGGTCAACGTATATGTGTGCGTCCCCCCGAGGTGTTGCGAAGGTAATGGTGAGGGAACGGATCACATCACAGGTGGAAATCGACCTGGCTAAGCCGGCCAATGATGGCGTTGTAGGTTGAGGGGACATCGAGGACCAAGAATTCCATCATGACGTAGTGGCAGTCGAGTGTTTTAAACTGCGTATCCCCGATCAGCATGAGAGGGAGGTTGATGACCCCGATTGTTAGGACAATGTCCTGACTGATGCCAAATGTAAGACCGGACCTTTTCCTTACCACTGGTATTTGCACCCGTGTCGATATACACCCTATTGGTGTCGTAACCCGTGATCCATGCTGTGATTAGCAGTGGATCGGAGTGCGGGAAAACGACCTTGGTCCCATTAGGGCGATAAATGGCGTTCTCCTCCAGGTGGTCGAGCTGCAAGATCTCCCCCGCGTAACACTTTCTACTGGAAGCGCCTTCCTATTTTGTGAGCACGTGAATTGTGCCCACTGGTAGGGGTGGTGGTAGATTTTGCCTCCAAGGGATGGTGTAACGTCGACGCGATTTGTTGCGGTCGTCATTGCCATCATCCCTTTTGCAACCCTATGGAAAGTCTTTACAGGGCGAGGTGGAATGGGTGAGGAATTTCTTGAGTTTCCCCAGCTCGATCATTTCATAAATGAGATGTTTGAGTTGCTAGCAAGCCTCGGTGTCGTGTGCACGATCCTTGTGGTAGAGACAGAACTTGTCAAAACCCTTGGTGGTCTTGTGTTGGATGGGCTGAGGCCACTTGGGGACCTTTTTCTACTTCTTGAGCAGTAGTAAGATGTTCGTGTGAGTGTCACGGAGAGGTGGTTGGGGGTCGAAGGTCCTGGGAGTGCCGACCGAGGAGGGGTACCTCGATGAATTAGACTGCTTGTCCTATTTCTTACCCCTATCATTAGGAGAGGATCGGTGGTAGGGTGTGCAATCTATGAACTCACCTATCGTTGTGACGGGATTTTCGTTGATGTTGTATGCGAGCCTTGACTCGAGTTGGAGGCCTTGAGTGACGGCCACGTCTGGAAAGAGCCCCTGGACTTGGACGGCTTCCGCCTGAAACCGTCGAATATAGTCTCGAAGGGGTTCCTCCTTTTGCTACTTCACCCTCAGTAGGTGTTGGACAGTCTTCGAGGGTGGTCGGGCACCCATGAAGTGGCTGAGGAAGGACGATGCCAGGTCCTTGAAACACTTGAAGTGTTTCCCCGTCAATGTTCTGAACCATGTAAATGTGGCCCCCTTGAGGGTGGAGCTAAAAGCTTTGCAAAGGATTGGGTCTGTGGCACGTGCCATCTCCATCTGAGAGTTGTAACGCCGCAGATGATCGACGGGGTCAGAGGTGGCGTTGTAGCTTTCGATGACTGGCATGCAAAAGCCGGCGGGTGCTTGGACTGCGATGATATCCTCTGTGAAGTGTTGTGTTAGGAGGACCTCGATGTCATCGAGGACCTGGTTTGATGTCTTGACTTGCTCCTCAACCATATTGTGCGTCAGAGGAGATCGTCGATGTAGAGATTCCCAGAGGTATTGTTCTGATTCTGGGATTGTTCTTCACGATCGTTGGGATGCGGGACACGTGCGGCCTGCAATTCATCCTTGATGGTTTATACCATCAAGGCCTTCATGTCGTTGAGGATGTTGGATTGGAGTAGCATCATTTGAGTAGGATCGATGATGATGGGCTGTGGGACTATGGAAGGTCTAGGGAGATTGGCTATATTAACCGCTGGTTGTTGTGTGGACAAAACAGGTATGACGATCTGCAAGTGGTGAGTAGTAATATTATGAAACAATCAACGAGAACACCATACTAAAAAACAGGAACATCAACCCAAACAATGAGAGCATCTTCTTAAGTGTTGATACTACCATTTTTTTCAAGAGCATCACACAAGAGAGAAGGATCATTAGTTTTCAAATGGAGAGCATTGAATATAATAAACAGGGTCATCATGTTGGAATTCTTGCGCACCAAGATGACCTGGGCTAGCTAAAGTAGCTAAGCACAGCTCAACTCAGCTCAATCTGAGTGTTTGAGCTAGAGAGATGTGTATCTGCTCTTAGTGAGCTGATATGAGCTCAAGGAGCTCAATGGATGATTTAATATGTCTTGGACTAGCTCTATGTGAGCTTAGTACAAATTTGTCTAGGCACCTTTTGGCGAAGAGACATGTCTCTTGGCGGAAAGGTGTGTAAATTGGTGAAAAGGTGTCGGAGAGGGCCAAGCACACCTTCGGCTTAGGCCGAAGGGTGCGTAGCACCCTTGGGTGCCGAAAGGGCACCCTAAGGTGGCCTTACACCCATTCGGCCATGGGCCTAGGGGTGTGAGTGCCCCTTCGCCCTAGGTGGCTCTAGGCAAGGGAGTGCACCCCATGCCTTGCACCATTCGGCCAAAGGGACATGTCTCATGTCCCATGGCCGAATGGGCAAGGGACATGGGTCACCTCCCTTGCCTCTTCACCATATTTGGATAATTAATTAGTTAATTAATTTCCTATTAGACACAATTATTTATTTATTCCTTTTCTAATTAATTACTTAATTGAAAAGGCAAAAGACATGAGACATGTCTCATGGACCAAGGGGCATTGGTTGCAGCCCTTGGTCCTAGAGACATGTTACTTCGCAAATGAGGAGGCATTGTGCCCTCTCATTGGCAGCCCATCCTCCTCTATAAATAGAGGGAGGGTGGCGCCATTTCTATCATCCCACAACCAGCATTGGTTCTCTCTTCTCTCCTCATACTTCCTCTTCCAAACTAGAAGGCATTCTAGGAGCATTGTGAGTGGAACTCACCTTGGAGACAAATCCTCTCCAATCCGCCCTAAAGGTGTTCCCCAAGCCGAGTCTTCTACATCAGCAAGGAGCAAGAATCTCTAAGATTCTTAAGATGCGTCCAGAAGAAAGGTACACATCCTTAATCCTTTCTTCTGTATTATTGAATGCGAACATGAGAAGCATGTTAAAGACGATCCTAAAATCAACAAATGGTATCAGAGCTTTCGGTTCTCTTTGTGATACATGCTTAGATGTTCGTATGTGTTGTATGAAGTATGATACATGTTGGCTGAATCCGAAATGAATGTATGACATGTTTTGAATGTATGATTGTATGTTGGCGAGACCCCCGGTAAGGTTATTCGAAGGGGTTATAGTCATTTGAATGGAAAAAGAAGCATGAATGTTATATGTGTTTTGAATCATGCTTGGATGTAGTATGATGAAAATGGATGTATAGCATGTTGACTTGCCAATGTGTGCCAAAGTTTTATATCACATTATACCTTGAGGTAATTGCCGGAATGTGCTCTGTCTAGGAGGTGGGTTTTAAGTGGGACCGTCTGTGACCCCTCCATCTTTCCTGGGAGCGCTCCTCTCGTGGTTCCTAAGGTCCATGTGTGACATAGACTTGGCATGCATGTGACATTTATCCTTTACCTAAATTAAGAATTTCAGCCCCTTGATAGTCTTAGTACTGGTTTTGTACCACTATAATGGACTTGAGGGAATTGAAGCTTAAATTAAGTGAAGGAACATACGTCTATTGAAACAAGAGATTCTACCTTAAGATAGTTTAAGTACTTGTACGGTGAACTTGAAGGACTTGAAACTTGATTCAATTGATGAGACACTTCATTAAACTAAGGTCTCTAGGGACTTGTCAAGCTAATATAATGCTGTCTAAGGAAGTGGTACTTAAGTGAGACCGTTTGTGACTCCACCAATATTCCTGGGCATTGTATTAAGGAGACTTATGGGTGATGAGACTAAGGTTTAAATGAAGTGCTATGGTTGTTACGATCACGCATGAGTGCGTGATTCAGGCCTTCTTGGAGGGTCAAGTATGGTTATAAACTGATGTATGCTTGGTTGTCCATTGATTGATTGATTGTATAGGCTTATTAAGGGTATGTTCATAAAATGGAAAAGTTATGCTTAGGCGTTTCTGATCGGATGCTATATGCATACCTTTTGCTACGTCTGGGTATAAACTAAGTTATTTCATGAACATATTGCTTGAATAAGTCTAATTGTGTGAATTGGAATCTAAAACATGTGAATTGCATATTTGTAGATGGCTACTAAGAACATAGTAGCAGAGTTGAACCGTGACCTCAAATTGGATGGTGAAAACTATCTAATTTGGCAGCAGAAGGTCAAGTTCATCTTAACTGAGCAAGAGACACTTGAGGTGCTCGACGCTGAGGTCAACCCCCCGGAGGAAGGGGAAGTAGGATGGCTTATGAAGCCTACCTTAAAAAGAACTCTATGTGTAGAGTCACACTCTTGTCCACAATGGTGGATGAGATCATGGTGGAGTTCTCCATGCTCCCCTCGGCCAAAGGCATCTGGGATGCTGTGAAGGCCAAGTATGGAAATGTTTCCATGGAGAAACAACGCTCAGTGATACTAAGGTTTGAGAACTATGGTAAACGAGCGGATCACACCATGAGTGCCCACCTTCGTGAGATGTCACGAATGATTCATCAGCTTAAACAAGCTGGGCACGACCTCACCGACGAGCAGCAGGTGCAAGCAATAATAAGGTCCTTACCTGATGAGGAGTGGCAGCTGATGATGATCAACTTACGCCACAACCCTCAGATTAAGACCTTTGATGACATCGCCCGTCACCTTTTACTTGAGGCTGAAGTAATGGCTCTCAAGGACCACTCCAAGGCATATGTTGCCAATACCTCCGATAACAACGGGGGTAAAAAGAAGAAGTGGTTCAAGGGTGGGAAAAAGGGCGGCTTCAAAGGCAAGGGTAAGGGAAAAGGCAAAGGAAACGGGCCCGGGAAGAAGAAAAGGGACGTTTCGAAGCTCAAGTGCTTCAACTGTGGCAAGAAAGGACACTTTGCAAAAGTGCACCTAAGGTACATTTTGAACCTTCTACTTCAATAGCACATGTGACGTCATGTACTATGCTAACTGAAAGCAATTCTTTGTGGATTGTTGATTCAGGAGCAACAGACCACATAGCTCGGGACAAGTCCTGGTTTGTGGCGTACCGCAAGCTCCCAAGAGGTGTGAAGCACGTCTCGGTGGGGAATGATGCAAAATTAGAAGTAGTTGGAATGGGAACCTGTAAGGTTCCCTTGTGTAATAGATATTTGTATCTTGTAGACACATTATATGTACCTAATATTTGTAGAAATTTAATTTCTATTTCTGCCATGTTGAAGTACAATTATTGCTTTCAATTCTTTAATGATAGTGTAACTATATTAAAGGATAATCAAGTTCTCACAAAATGCTTAGTTAATAATGGATCAGTATGAGTTAAGGCCCGATGGCCATTCTGTTGCAACTCCTAGTTGCCACGTGACTAAAGTCATAGATCAAAATCTGTGGCATGAACGGTTGGGACATATAGGACAAGATAGGATGAATAAGTTAGCCAAAAGTGGCCTACTTGAATCCTTGACCAAGGTTGTCCTACCAACTTGTCAACCTTGCTTAGAATGCAAGGCAACGAGAAAGCCCTTTGGGAGGGCAACTAGGAGAACCGAGGCACTAAGTTTAGTCCATTCTGATCTTTGTGGACCTATGAGAATTGAATCTAGAAATGGGTTCAAGTACTTCTTCACTTTTACTGATGACTGTACACGATTCACCCACGTCTTCTTACTAAAAAACAAGGCAGAGGCCTTAGCATATTTTCAGAAATATGTACACTTGGTTGAGAACCAAGTAGATAAGAAGGTGAAGTCCTTAAGGACCGACAGAGGTGGTGAGTACAGTTCACTTGCATTCAAGGCCTTTTGTGAGTCAAAAGGCATTGCTAGAGAGTTCACCCTTTCTTGGACACCCAGCAAAATGGTGTGTCCGAAAGAAAGAACCGAACTTTGATGGACATGGTACGTTCCATGATGGCTAAAGCCAACCTGGATGTGACCTATTGGAGTGATGCGCTGCTATGTGCGGTGCACATTCTCAATAGGGTACCTACCAAGGACATCGACTCCTCTCCATATGAGTTATGGATGAAGAGGACCCCGAACTTAAGCTACATGCGGCCTTGGGGTTGCTTAGCTTACGTACATGTTCCCGACCATCCGTTGGGAAAATTGGGACCAAGAGGAAAGAAGTGTGCTTTTCTCGGGTATTGTACGGAATTTAAGGGCTATGTGTTCTTGGATCTCAGTTTAAACAAGGGTTTGGTGTTTGATGCAAGAAACGCCAAGTTTGTGGAAACGGAGTTTCCAAAAGTTGGCGAAAGTGATGATCTAGCCTCAATAGGCCCGATCCTAGAAGAAGATCAACCGGGCACTTCACAAGTGCCGGTTACAAGGACTGTACCTACTCCAGAGGGAGTATCTCAACTGGAACAAGGTGAGGCTTCCCAGAATGAGCCCATAAACATGGACTCAAATGAACAGGATCCTGAAACTGAGGGATCTGTTCAAGAGGGAGTTGAGGTACTTCAAGAGCCAACACCTCCACCCCAGTTGAGAAGATCAACTCGGGAGTCCAAAGCACCTAAAAGGTGGGGACTATCGGAAGGTGAGACATACTTGGTCTCGTGTGAGATCGATGAGCCAAGTAATGTCAAAGAAGCTCTTGAAGGGGCATAGAAAGAAGAGTGGCTAAAGGCAATGAATGATGAGTTGCATTCAATGCATGAAAATGAGGTATGGGAATTGTCTGATCTTCCTCGTGGACGTAAAGCGATCTGCAATAAGTGGGTTCTTAAAATAAAGAAGAACTCGATGGAAGTATCGAAAGGTACAAGGCCGGTTGGTGGCCAAAGGCTTTACACAAAAGGAAGGTGTTGATTTCAAAGACACTTTCTCTCCTGTTGTAAAGTTTAATTCCATCGATTGCTGCTTGCGATAGTGGCAAACTTGGACCTTGAGTTGCATCAGATGGATGTGACCACAGCCTTCCTCAACGGTGAGTTGAGTGAAGAGATCTACATGAAGCAACCCGAAGGGTTTGTACAAGTAGGTCAAGAAGACAAGGTTTGTAGACTAAGGAAGTCTATATATGGTCTCAAACAAGCTTCAAGACAATGGTACTTGAAGTTTCATCATGCAGTCACAAGCTATGGCTTTGTGATGATGCATGAGGACCACTGTGTGTACTTGTTCTTCAAAGAGTCCATTGGGGATAATACGAATTAAAGAGTACTCGACACTTAATACAGTCATCATTAAAATGAAAGAGACTGACTGTGGTTAAGAATACGTACCATATGTCTTGGGGTTCTAAAGGCACTACTTGAAGTAGTTCAAGTAAAGCTTGAAGATGTTCAATCATGTCTTGTTAAGTTCAAGAAAATTTGAATAACACACAAACACTTGAAGTGTTCAAGTGAGTTTGAGAGGACAATCTTCAATTTGAGAGTCTAACAACCTCAATGGAAGAGGTACGGTGTGAATGCCTTAAGGTCGCACTCACAACTCCTTTTATATAGTTTGTCAAAGTGTTTGGTTTTGTATGACGAAGTGTTTTATTCGAGTGGGAGCTTGTGCTTGAAGGTCATCATTAGTGCGAGTGGGAGTTTGTTGGAATTCTTGCGCACCAAGATGACCTGGGCTAGCTAAAGTAGCTAAGCACAGCTCAACTCAGCTCAATTTGAGTGTTTGAGCTAGAGAGATGTGTATCTGCTCTTAGTGAGCTGATATGAGCTCAAGGAGCACAATGGATGATTTAATATGTCTTGGACTAACTCTATGTGAGCTTAGTACAAATGTGTCTAGGCACCTTTTGGCGAAGAGACGTGTCTCTTGGCGGAAAGGTGCGTAAATTGGTGAAAAGGTGTCGGAGAGGGCCAAGCACACCTTCGGCTTAGGCCGAAGGGTGCGTAGCACCCTTGGGTGCCGAAAGGGCACCCTAAGGTGGCCTTACACCCATTCGGCCATGGGCCTAGGGGTGTGAGTGCCCCTTCGCCCTAGGTGGCTCTAGGCAAGGGGGTGCACGTCTCATGTCCCATGGCCGAATGGGCAAGGGACATGGGTCACCTCCCTTGCCTCTTCACCATATTTGGATAATTAATTAATTAGTTAATTAATTTCCTATTAGACACAATTATTTATTTATTCCTTTTCTAATTAATTACTTAATTGAAAAGGCAAAAGACATGAGACATGTCTCATGGACCAAGGGGCATTGGCTGCAGCCCTTGGTCCTAGAGACATGTTACTTCGCAAATGAGGAGGCATTGTGCCCTCTCATTGGCAGCCCATCCTCCTCTATAAATAGAGGGAGGGTGGCGCCATTTCTATCATCCCACAACCAGCATTGGTTCTCTCTTCTCTCCTCATACTTCCTCTTCCAAACTAGAAGGCATTCTAGGAGCATTGTGAGTGGAACTCACCTTGGAGACAAATCCTCTCCAATCCGCCCTAAAGGTGTTCCCCAAGCCGAGTCTTCTACATCAGCAAGGAGCAAGAATCTCTAAGATTCTTAAGTTGCGTCCAGAAGAAAGGTACACATCTTTAATCCTTTCTTCGGTATTATTGAATGCGAACATGAGAAGCATGTTAAAGACGATCCTAAAATCAACACATCATACCAAACACGGAGAACATCCTACTAACTATTTGCATATGGAAAGCATCAAACATAAGAAACGGGAACACCAATTCATTCATACATATCATCGTGTGGATAAAGACACACCCTAATATAAAGACATATATTTCTATTTAGGCTATTCAACAACCATTTTTAACAATTAGACCATCAAACTAGAATGTGGAACCATCACTAGGAGCATGAAGAGCATCAAACTAAATTATAGGACCATCATTATATTGTACTTACAGCTTCTCTTGTATTGATCTTATGCAATCCATTAGCATTGACTAGATCAATGAGGCATTGCAGTCCAATATCCTTCACTTTTTGATCTATGATCTTCTGACTTTGAACTGTTGACTTTTTCTTAAGGCCCTTCATTTTTCTTTCTTCTGCAACCTCATTTTCGAATTGTTTCCTTACCATTTCCAGTGTCATCTAATGTGGACCATGTTTCAAATGAAAGTCAATTTTTATAAACAGTTTATAACTATTGAAATGATTTGTTTTTTTTATAATAAAAACACTTACAGTCAGCAAGGTACTTATGTAGACTTTCTTCAACTTTCTCCTTGCACTTGTTTGGTTGTTTCACAATTTTCAACTTCATCCATCAAGTCTTCCCTATTGTTCAGAATATGTGTATATGCATCTATCACATGATTGGTAACCTCTTCCCCTCTATGCAGTGTATACATTTGTTCAATTGTTAAATCTATATCACCGCATCTCACCACCACAGTCCTGTCATTGTTACGGGCATTATTAGAAAACATATGAGCATCACAGAGTTCAGAGAGCACATCATAACTTAATTGGAGAACATCATAATGTTAGCCTTATCCCATTTTTTGGACGATGTAACCCCTCTGCTAAGATTAATCTGGTTGTCAACATGTTTCTTGGAGTAGGGTACCTTGCAGTTAATTCCTTCACGAAAGGGATAGTAGGGATGAACAAGTGTGGCATATGTTGACCAAATATTTGTATTCCTTTCAAAATTTCAGTTTCAGTCCGTGGTGTTATTTTGATTGCAGGTGCTTGGACAGTAACTTGAGGGGATTGTTGAACAGGGTTGTCCTGTGATTGCAAGCTTTCAAGTATTGCATTGAAATTCGGTGAGGTTGATCCAGCTGGTACTTGATTTGTGACACTTGCATGGTAAAACATCATTCAGGAGGGAAGAATTATCAGCTCAGAGTTAAAAACATCAATTAACTATAGATTGCAAAGAACACCAATTAGGATGAAAGGAACATCATAATGATACAAGGCAGATCATTCCATACCGACAACTTCATTCAAGGACATTGGACCTTTCTTCTTCTTAACCTCTACATGTTGCACTTCTTTCTCAGCTTCATTTGCAATATGAGTCACCATAGCTATGTCATCAGAAGTAAGGTACTGCTCACTATGACCTTCTTCCTCAGGTTGTGAACTGAGTTGACTGAATACTTCGATGACTTCCAACTGATGTAGTAAATCATCAAGGTTGTTTATGTGCTCTTGAGCATCTTCCATTTCAACCTTAGACTATAGCTTTGGCTGGTCATTGTTTGCGTCCGTAGATTCTTTGTTGTCCTTCTCTACAAGCACTTGACATAGTTTATAATAAGAGCACCATACTGCTTTAGTTAACCACAAGCATCATATCTATATAGCTGGGCATCATATTGTAACAGAAGAACATCATTTGCATACCTTCTCAGTTGGTAGAACATCAGTTGCAACCACCTCTTCCATTGGGGATACTATTTGCTCATCGACCTGAAATTTTTTGTACAACACATGACTAAGTGTTAACCATATCAGACATCTAGAGCATCATATTGAAAGAAACAAGCATCATAAAGGATCCCGAGAGCAATATCTTAGAAACCATGAGGATGAGTTCCTTACCTTGCCAGCTTGAAGCTCGTGAGTTAAAGTCTCCTCAATAACTTGTGTGAATTGTTGGTCGCCCATCTGAAATGGATTGCATCATGTAAAAATATACATCATAATATAATATAGGAACACTATAATTCTTTAAAGAAACATCAGATAATGAACGAAACATATCAGTTTTCATACCTTGTCAGAAGTCAGCAGTTGAGTTGCAACATCCTCAGATTCTACCATACTAGCTTCCACATTCTCAGATGTTACATTCTTAGTGAGTAGTACTTCAACCTCCTGAAATCTAGGTACCATATGGATCAATAAGAGCATCGAACTGATTAATAAGGTCAACAGGTTTCACACCTCAGAATTCACCACTTGAGTTGGAACATCCTCAGTTTTTTCTACCATTCCAGCTTCGTCATTCTCGCTTACCTGAGTTAGTGGTACTTCAACCTCTTAAAATTTAACCATCATATTTTGATATTAAGGAAGAGCATCATATTATAGAGTCAGAGCTTCGCAATGTAGAACAAGAGCATTATTTTTTATGTACATTGCCCTCCTCCACTTCCTTGTTGTCGCCACCATGATGAATATCCATCCCATCAGTCTCATTTTCATCAATATCTGGTGCATCCACTCCTTCCATTGCATCCTCATCAATGTGACGAGCCTGATCCAGCTTCTCTTCCTCCACAAGTTCCATTCCATCTGTCTTCTCACTTTCATTATCCTCTCTACTTTCCTGAAATTTTTTATCATGATATTTAAAAAATAAATATGAACAGTCATATCTTATATTGACAGCATCATTCTTGAACAGAAGAGTATTATTGAGAAACAGACGAGCAGCATAAGTCAGCACCAAAGCATCACATTCATACCTCAACCATTCCTCCTTTTTGCAGTTCGCACTCAGGAGTCTCACCCCTCTGCCCACTCCTATCCGATGCTTCTTCATCCACATTGATGATTTCATCATCACTATTCTTTCTTTTTGCAGCCATTTTCTTCAACCTTGGCGAAGACCTTGCCTTCTTCACTTGAGCTTTCTTCGTAGAAGGTTCAGAACTCTCTTTGGCTTTCCTCAATTTTTTGGTGGATCGGGACGCTCGGTATCTGTATGAGCTGTTGGTCTCTTCCTTCCAGATGCTGGATTCTGCTGCTTTTTCAGCTTCTGTCTTCTGTTGAAGGTCTCTTCAATTATCCTCAGTTTTGGTTCAACGAGGAAGTTTTCATCCAATACCAACTACTCTGCAAAGTTGACATGTTGCTTGTTCATCTTCAGTAGAATGGCTTAGTCTCCTTTGGCCATTTTTTTTGTTGAGTCCTTTATTCTTTTTAGGAGTTCAGTGTTGGAGTGATGGCATTATGGTACTGCTTGCAGAATCTGACTTACACTACCTTGGAAGTCATCATGTTCTTCGACATTTACTGCTTCCATCTGCTGGTCCAACATTTTCTCAGCCTCAACCTTTCTCCACCTCTTCTCCAAGGTTTTCTTTTGAGGATTTTTCGCATGTTTGCATTTATTTCAACTTTGTTTCGTTAGGAAACAGTTAATAGGAGCATCAATTTAAACAAGGAACACATCACATTGCAAATCAAGAAATCATACAAAATTTGCAAGAGCATTACTCCATTTATTACATTATGAGCATCAGGAGCAAGTGATATCATTTTAACAACATGAGTATCATAAAAATCAAGCAGCACACCATATTTTAAAAACAGAGCATGACATGATTTTCTAACTACGCTCATCATATGTATATCGAGAATTAACGTTACCTGGGCACTTCCAAATGACTCATTTTTCTTCATTATTTTGTGATTTTCCCTGAACATTTCATCTGTCCATGTTCCATACAGTGGTGCGTTCCTTGATACATGCTTCCTAGGTATTATCAAAGAATCAGCATACCACAACCGCAACAGTGATTTTGGAAGTGACTAACTTTTAGTCCAAGAGCAACAATTTATAATCACGAGAACACCAAAGTACCTAATAAGAACATCACACCTATACGCAATACCAGGATGAAATTGGTATAGGAACCTAGCCCTCCTCTATAAAACTTCTTGAACAAAGAAAACTCTGTGAAGATGTTATCAAGGACATGTTGGAAGAAGTTGAAGTTCTTGATGTCTTCCATGTTGTGCAGGGACTTGAGTATCTTCTAGTTGGTCGAAACACTACCAGTCTTGTCAAAAGCGAACAAGATGGTATCCATTAGAATGATGAAGCACCTCTTGAAATGGTCATCATCTTTGGTGTCTTTTCGAATCTCTGTTATGAGATTTTCTTTGGTAGGGAGTTGTCCTTTGAATTTCGCCAACCATCGTTGAAGTGGTGGGTCATTTTCGTTACCGTCCAATTGAGCATCATACTTTTCCAGAAACTTCTCCCCCATTGGGAATCCCATTGCAATGTAGACATCTATGTTGTTCATCTCCACAGCTCTATTGTTGTCAAGTTCAAGTGTCCCTGTTTGACCATTAAAGTTTTGTGCAAACAACAACATGAGATCTAATTTTGTGCTTATCGGATTGTAGTTCAACAAGCTCCCAAACCCCATATCCTTCACCGCTTGCACTTGTGAAGGCTTCCTATTAATTATTTTCATTATTTCAGCAACCTTCTTGGGGGATGTTCGAATAAAGACGTTTGTCCTGTTAATCACGAAACATTGATGAAACATCATTATTCAAAAGAAGGGGCATCATGAAGTTAATGGAGGACATCAGACTAGTCCTAAAGAGTGTCATGTGCATTCCAAAGAAGAGAATCTTTATACGACATAGTAAGAGCATTAATCACCAAACGGTCATTATATGAGAACAACATAACATAATTCTAATATTGGAAAGCATCATAATCAGAGCACCAAGAGCATCAAGAGCATCACTCTGCATGGATAGACTAAGAAAGGCTAACATATTGCATACCAGGAGCATCATATGAAGTGAATAGATCATCATTCACAAAAATAGAGAATCAGTTATTTATCAGACAGGAGCATCATGAAGGTTAAACAAAGCATCATGAAGGTCAAACACTATGAGCATCAAACTGAAGATGTCGCTCATCAAATGAACAGAAAGGACATCACTCCTCACACGAAGAGCATGCCAAGTTATTCTGCACTATAGTATCATCATCCTGGTCAACAGGAACATCACATGAGACAAAAAAAACATCATGCATGAATGAAAGAGCATCACATTAGACAACATGATGATGATAATGTTATGATACAAGATATACAACATATTAATAACAGTTTCTATTTTATGTACATACTTTCTATGAGGTTTCTTCTTTTCCTTTATATTCTCCTCTTTCTTTTGCTTTCCTTTAGCTTTCTTCTGAACATTGTAAAACAACATGCATATCATCATTCAGCACAAGAGGAGCATCATTGTGCTAGGACATCAACCTTCATACAAATACCAGAAAATATCATATTCTAGGATTTGAGCATCGATCTTCAAAATTATGTTAGAATACCGTTTAGACGTCACTGCTACGTCATCTGCTTCTTTGTGTTCGTCTTCTTCGTTCTCTGATTCTTCGTACTCTGCTTTTTCGCTATGATCTTGAGTTTCATGACCTTTGTGGATCCTCTTACTTCTCATTTCGCTGAAATAACAGATTACGTCGTTTTGATAAGAGAAGACTTACAGAGAATGTATCGATTGAATTTTAGAAGAAATTGGATGGAGAATTTTGCGCTTACTGTCGATCGGGAGATTTCGCTGTCTCTTCGCTCGGATTCTGAAGTTCCTCTATCTCTTCGCTCGGATTCTGAAGTTCCTCTGTCTCTTCGCTCGGATTCTGAAGTTCCTCGTCCGCGCTTCGCATTTTCTGGGAAGTAGATACTTCTTGATTTCTCGACTCAGCAGCAGACGGATCTTGGTGCGCCGTTTGTGTCACTGCCAGAATCTCTTCCATTCCTGGTTGAGATGCTTTTGACATTGTTTCAGGAACCCTAGGTTTTACAGTGAAATGTCATCCAGTCGTAGTTTCTTGTTAGCCAGTTGAATGAGAAATCGATCGAGCGACTGAAGATGATGAAGAAGGTGAGTGATAAATTTAGAGACGTTGGGTAGATGAATGAATAGTCGGAGTTATGGCGAGGGAAATCTTGGTAAAGGCGGTTTGAGCCGAGGGAAAGTTGTTTCTGACAGTTATGATTTGAAATATGGTCACGTGGTATTAGTGGCACGTGGCGTTCCAACTTTAAGTCTATGTTAAACAGAAGATCATCATATTTCAAAGCACGAGCACTACTATGGAATCGACGAGCATCAGATATGTCATTAGGAGCATTCATTACGTTAAAAAGAAAAACATAATTTTATCGTCTCGTTCATTTGGGTAACAAGAGCATCAATTTGGAAAACACGAGCATTGTACATTGATTAAAGAGCATCACGCTTTCACGAAGCTCATCATTGTGAACGAAGAGCGCCATATTTTTTCTTTGCACCCGTTCTACCTCAAAGATCATCCATTTATTGACAAACAGGGACAAGGTGGAGCATGGTGATTTATTGAGAAAGGCATCATGATATTAAATTAGAGCTTCACATAGGTGCAAGAAACACATCATTTGTGGTAAAAAAATATAATTAATGTCGGTTATATGCCGAAATGTTGAACCAGTCTTTAATCGGGAGCATCGTAACGTTGATTTAGAGCATCACTATTTACTGGAAGAACATCTTTATGCGCCCGTAGAGCATGAGTTTTGGCTGTTGAACACTACGGCGTGGCTGGTGGTTTTTTTCGCCAGAGGACGGTGGTTGCTTGAGTTTTGTCGTCCTTTTGTTGCGTTCGTGCGAGAAAGGAGGTCGATCGGTTGATTTGTTGATGGATTTCGTTTCTGCAAGAGGAAGGAAGGTGATCGTCTTACCTTATAGCGGTCCTGAATTTGTCGCTGGTAAACGCGGCGCGTTGGCCGATTCATGTTTATCATCCTTCCTTCTTATATCTAGGGGCACATATAGTGTGCCATTGGCACAACCTATCCACACTCATTAGTTATTATATCATTAAAACAGATGTAACACGTCACATGAACCGGAAAAGTTATTTTGAAAACAAATACAAATTTTTCAAAGGAATGTAACCTTATCTGGATTTTATTTGACAAATCCCATTTAACCAATGAAATTACCATGCACTTGCAAGGAAACATTTAACTCTATAAGAAATTATTTATTAACACCATCAATCAATGTTTATTTTATGCCTAAAATAATGTTGATTTATTAAACGCAAATCAATTATCTTTGTGTATAAATTTATAAACCAGAACTCATTGTGTCAACTGTCATTCACCAATTTCAGAAATTCCTACCACGTTCTGATAACTCTCTCCCCCATATCCCACTATCATCGTTTCGAGGAACCTTTTCAAACACAGCACATTATTATGATGCTTTCTGAGGTCTTTTAAGTTACCATAATCTTGAATACTTGTGTTAGTATTTCTCAAGCCACTTACAGTGTATTAACGTTTCATATATCCTTGCAACTACGGATTGGACCATTGTTAATTCGCAGGCCAAAAACCTCCATATTGTACCATGCATATCTACTATCTACTATTATATATTATTACGGGAGCCTTATCAAGAGAGCCAAGAAAAAAGAGGGAAGGAAGTGATTTCGTGAAGACACCTAACACCTAAGATCCACGTAGGTACCAACTAGACAAAGAGTTTTTTTTTTTTGACACCAAGTAGGCATCAATCAACCTACCATTTTTTAAGCAATCATCCTACCATTTTTTAAGAAATTGGTTTCCAATTTTGTAAGTTTAACACAGAACAATGAAAAATTCACTAATTTACCATAAATTTACTCCAATTAATACATTATTAATATTGATACCTTATAAATTTGTTTAAATATTAATATTTGGAACTCGTGCCGTAGACGGGTATGCAAACTAGTTTCTCACAAAAAGAAAAGTTCAAGAAATAAGAAAGAAATTGTGCCCCTACTTGTAAAAAATCTTGAGTCCGCCACTAGCCAGAATATATTTAGGGCTTTCCCCTGCCTTATTGAAAAGTTGGTGTTTGCGTAACAAAAACATGTCACACTTACTATAATTTAGTACAATACGTAGATACACGGATAATTAATGAAAATTGTACGGTGGGTACAACTCACCCCATCTAAATTATATCTTATATATATATATATATATATATATATATATAAACAGGAATGACTTTTTCATATATGTTGAACAACATTTTTACCCTTTTATCTAAGCTGTTGTAGAGAACTAAAATTGTGAATTTATATTATCTAGCGTTTTAATCTTAATGGGATACTAAAAGATCAATAAAAAAAACTCTCTAAAACAATCTCTAAATATACGCCACTTCTCGTCAAATTGTATTGTTTTTTTTTAGCTTTCTCAAATATAAATTATGACATTTTCTACAAATGCTAGTTTTATAATACGTTTTTCGAAAACATATATTTTCTAATACTTGTAAATAAAAATAACCTACCTCGACAAAGAAGCAGATCAAAGAAAATCAAAAAATGAGAAAAACATCAAAGAATGCAGCAACATATATTTAAGGAGAAAGATGACATAAATGATGTCAATGATAATGCACGAATTATCAATATGCTTACAAAAACAAATTAAAGAAATAAGCTTAATTTACTTTTTAGCAAATTAGTTACTTATTCCGTTTTACTAAATATAGAAAATTGTATGAAATTTAGGACATTTACACTTTAACTATACTTGGTAATGGTAGAATGTACTACAATACATAGCATTAAATACTGATAAATAATTAGGGGCGCGTTAGAATGCGCATTGCGCATGCGTGCGCATAACCGATTCGTTTATTGACAAGTTTGTCATTTATTAAATTTGATCGGCACTACGGTCGTGTTTGATCAACATGATTATTCGATCAGCAACGTTTTCTCGTGCGAACAACATCGACAGATCATCATAACAAAACTACTAATCAACATGACAACTCTACTGATCAACATGCTAAAACGAAAGATCAACATGACAATTATAACAGAAATCGGCGTCGGAGGTGACGAACGCTTCGTCAGAAGTATCGTCGGAAGTTGGATTAATGGTGATTGGAAACGAGAGTGAAACTCGTTGTAATTTTTTCATCTCTTATGCTCATACAGTGCGCATATCCGCACTGTATAGCTACTCAAACAATCATTGCATTATTTTTAAGACTCTTCTCTTTTAGGGTTTCATAACGTAACCCTCTAATAATCAATCTTTACTTTTTAGTCATCTAAGCCTTTATCGTAACTCATTCAAATAAATACTACAGTCATCTACTTGATTCAAAAAATACTACAGTACTCATCTAAGCCATTCGGTGATGCCTTATTCACATTTAATTAGAGGAAAGAATTTATAATTTTCCAGTGGAAGACCTAAATATGTTTGACACTGTTAAGAGAGTTTTATTTCTACGTTCAACGAAAGTATTGATGACTAGTATAGATATAGATATAGATATAGATATAGATATAGATATAGCTATAGATATCGATGCGTATATTTAAATATAATACTATTGATAAAAGTAATGGACATGCCTATGTTCAAATTCATTTAAAATTAGAAAATATAACTGAGTAATATCTAAATGCCAACATTGTTTTCATCTATGCCTTAAATTGATTTAAGTACTCATGGATATTTGACAAAATATATTTTCAAACATGTAAAATTATTATTATATAGGTACATATGTATATGTATTTATTGCTCCACAGTCAGGCTCTACTCCTGGATGTAAGCCACTGGTCAATTCAAGCTACGTAGTACACTATCTGAAGGAATATCCAGGGTCTTAATACACTATCGAGTGCATTTCAGCTCGTTAGATACGTTTTTAATGTGATTAGATGTGAATCAAGTATAGTGTATCTTCGATTCGAGAACGAATTCATCCCACTTCTCGACTTTTTCCATACCCTCGTACCTCACTTAGGAAGCATCTGCTGGCCATTTGACAAAGAAGAGATTGCTAGGATATGGTATCAGTTGAACGTCATTCCGGATCCAGTTGAGATGTACCCCATAGCGGAGCCACACAAGATGCTGCGGTGCGAAGAACTTCCCCTGCGCTTCGAAGACATTCCAGAAGCGGTTTCCACCGTGCCAACATGATGCCCCCCATCAATAGTCTGTTCGAGCGACATCTGGACATTGGTTCCCATGGAAATCCATCATCCGAGGTAAGGGTGTCCACATTCCATACTCTCTGGTACTTATCTTCTGATCCATTTGTGAAGCGTGTGCGTGTGATCCGAGATGCTCCTGTTACTCGCATCTTCATTGACAAAACACATTTTCAAAGGAAAACATCTTATCACTTGACTTGGATTCCGCATCTCCATACAGAGACGTAGCGCTGATGACTGGAGATGTGTAGTGTCTGAAGTGAAACGATTGTTACGACCTAACATGCATAAATCTTCGTTTCTTGAGTTGAAAGCCTTGGTATGGAACCTAAGGAAAACTGAGGGTCCAAGGTTCACTAATAAGTTGGTGGATGTGGTAGCCGCACATCAGCCAATGATGCTCATATACTAACCGGGACAAGTGGGTTTCGGTCATTCCCAACGCATGTAAGTGGAGCATTAGGATACACCGAGTATCTCTTTGTGGAGGCAGACCCTGGTTAGTGCAATGGCTTCTGGATCTTATAGAAGCCCACCCAGCTTGAAGTTCATACACACGGCTACTATGCAAGTGGGAAGCATATTACTGTTAAGGTATGTCTTTAAGGTCCACTTTTGAACCATATAGAGTGTATACAAGATTAGCTAACTATTTCTGCCAATGATTCATTTTACTAGGTCCGCAGTACTTCACTTGTTGCTGGGGCACCGAAAATTAAGGACATTTTGAAGGTTAAAGGGAAGCAACAGATGTTACCTGCACTTGCCTTAATTAGGTTGCAACTAAATCCAGTGGGCAACTGGGCCATCTCTTTTGTCTGCTCTTTAGTAGTAAACTCCTACTTTTGCTACTTAAGTTGTGTATTAAATTGTCTGCCACTGCTTTTGTGACTTATGCTACTTGTTCTAACTTCTAATTAAGTGATGTAACTTGGTTCTACTGATCATATGATTTCTGTCAAGGTATCTCTCTCAGTAGACATATCACTAGCCTATATATATGAAGGCTCAGGATACGGTGCGCCGGGGCTAAACGTGAGCCCTGGTGCGCCCAATTCCTATTTTTTACGAAATTGCCATCCGTTCATGCAGCCGGCTCTACTTCCTTCCATCGCCGCCTTCCTTCAACGTCGACAACCTCACCCACAAGTGCAACATTGTCTGCAACAAAGCCAACCACCAGAAGCCTCCCTCTATCACCGACGACAGTCATTTCGTGACCAACATCGCCATGGACGGCGGCCCTACTATGTTATCGGTGGAGAAGCTTTTGGAGATCAAAAGCGTTGCCAACTGTGAAATCCAACTACGCAGGAGTAGTCAATCGCTTCCCGAGGCATCGTCGATCTATTCCCAACCATTTTCTCAGCTGAAAAACGTCATTCATATCTCTTGATTGGAAGTTGTAATCTGCTGCACATGATGTAATTATGATGTGCATGCGACTCATTATAATGCTCCTACGTACCTTAATGATGTCTAAGCATATCATTATGGAGAGCATTATTTTTGTAAATGGAGAGCATCATTTTTGTAAATGGAGAGCATTATAATGCAACAGAAGAGCATCACAGTGGTCACCAAAAAGCATCATTTTGGGAGTTGAAGAAGGTGAGTGCTTCATTAAGTCATCAGGACGAGTGCATCATGTTTGTTACTGGAGAGCATCATTATGCATCGTGAATGCATCACTACGAGTGTAACATATGTCATAAGAGCGAGTGCATCATTTTTGTAAATGGAGAACATTATAATGCAACAGAAGAACATCACAGTGGTCACCATAAAGCATCATTTTGGGAGTTGAAGAAAGTGAGTGCTTCATTAAGTCATCGGAACGAGTGCATCATGTTTGTTACAGGAGAGCATCATTATGCATCGTGAATGCATCATTTTGGTAATAAAGTGCATTACCATGGACTGTAGAACAAAATGCTCTGATTTTTATTACGGAGGCACATCACTATGCATCGCGGGATACATCATTTTGATGTTTAAGCATATCATTTTGATGTTTAAGCGTCTATGTTCTCCCTTTCTTCTTTTATATAGGCGCTTACGGTGCGTATAACTACTCATATATGAAGTCTACTTTTACAGTAAAAAAGGGCGGGAAATCAAAACTTGTATAATATTTCTAATCTGTAGCTTCTATAAAAATTGATCACCCATACCATACATGTACTAAATCTGGCATTTGTAAAAATATCTTCTTCATAACAACAATATATAATCAATTAATGACCATGAATTGAATTTCAAAGGCTTTTCTATTTTGAAGTACCTGAAGTTTCAAGGAGTTGAAGGACCATTTTTTTTTTGTGCGTTCAAATACCAAAACGACGTCGTTTTGGAGGCAACCGTGAAATAACGGTTGCCGTTTCCACGTTCTTCTCCACGGTCGGACCAGGAGCCAGGTACGTAACTTCCACTCCTCCTCCTTCTGTTGCACCAGCGAACATCTTCCACCGTCGTCGCAACAAGCATCTAAGTAGCATTTGAGATAAGTCGGCACGCGCTCAACTTTTTCGTGTTCGAAAGTTATACGTTTGATCCGGTTGCGAGTAGCTTCCAAGTTTTAGGGTTCTTTAGTTTGTGACGCAGGATTCGAATTCTTCTTCAACCATGAGTGGGTCAACCAGAAGCAAGAGTAAAAGGAAGGGTGGGGAAGAAGAAGACGTCTTGGCGCGAAGGTATGTTGATTTCTAGACCCCCTTCTAGCCTCCAAAGCGGACGGTGACATACCAGAGGCCCTATAGTTTGACGGTTTAAGAAGAGGGTGCGATTCGTCCCAAAACAGCGATTGAGAGTAGTATTGACGTTATGGTGTACAATGAACAGCGTCCACGGTGTTATGTAGTGTAAACAATGATTTCATCATAATTTGCATTACACGACGATAACGTTTTATTGTTTATACCATTTGGAGCAGTGGGCGAGTAAGAAGAGGAGAGCTATCAAGATCGGTGGCAATGCGTGGAACAATTTTGATAAGTTTCATGCGTGAAATAGTTTAATTTTGTGATTCCCTAAAATATGTCCAGTATATAATATGGTTCATTGTTACAAAGCGAGACTTTATGGTGAAGTTAAAGGCTGGTGATGTTGGCCTTGACGAGGACAAAGCATAAAGGATGTGTGGAATGAGATGTCACCCGAGGATAAGGCGAAGTGGGGTGATGGTGGGGATGGCGGGATGAAGATAGTGTTGAGATGCCAGTCCGGACATTCTACGGCGTAGTTAGTGGGTTGAGTCGGGAGAGGCATGAAATGATAGGGGATAGTCCCTTCAAAAGCTTGTTGGGGTTGAAGGGTGATCCCACTAACAAAAGTCGATAAAGGACTGCTAAATTCATGGAGTACGCAGAGCAATGACATAGCATTTGGTGGGCGGACATATCCATTGACCGCTGAAGATTTTTGTGACATTATGGGTATAGAAGATGGGGAGAGGACATTAGAAACAGCAAGAATGTGAAGCCCAGTAAGGAGATATGTGATGCGTTTTGTGTGAAGTTGGTGGCGTACCATTGTTTCACATGAGTCAGTTGTAGATGTGTTGCGTGGGAGCGCCGACAGACGATGGTACGTATAGCATACGATCTCTTGGCTCTGAAGACTGTTCTCTGTCCTCCTCCCGGAAAAGGATTTACAACCACCCAACTGAAGAATGTAGTGGACTGTGCGAATGGGGCGAAGAGGTCATGGGGTCGTTATGCTTTCTGTGAGTTGGTCAGGAGTGTTGAGACTTTTGTGAATGGAGTACACGGTGAGGAATATATCCCGAAGGTCGGGGGCTGTACAATATTTCTACGGTATGGTTCTTTGTGGTTAGCGTACTCATGTTTTCCGTAATCCCGTAATATGAAATTTACAAACCACCCTTACATTCTTGTAGATGTTTTATCGAGAAAGATTGCAAGCTGCGCGGGCGAGGATCCCGAAGCAAATTCCAGCCGTAGTCTTCTTTTCTCTGAGATGACCGTTACGTACATGCGTTTGTATGAGGTATGTTGAATTTGTTCAGTTCCAGCAATGCTTGATACTTGTGGTACTTATAGGTTTCCCTTACCATGTAGGGCCTTGCATGTGATGAGAATATGGAGGCCGAAGAAGAGGGAGGTGAGGCTGCGAGGCAATAGCGGTGAAGAAGGAGAGTACGACCGAGGTTACTGCCGGAGAGGGTCGTGAGGATGTGGATCTAAGAATGGAGGTGCGGCAGTGCGCCGTGAAATTGGGTTTGTTAAGGCTCTGCGGGAGGAAGTTTTTGTGTTGCGGGGAATGAGAGAAGTTTGAAGAAACAAGTGACCAAGCTGCGGGAAGAGAATTGTGGTTTGCGTAAGGAAGTTGATGGGCTGCAGAGGAGAGTTGAAGAAATTGTTACCATTTCTTGAAAGGTGGTCTGGTCATGTTGATGCACAACCGGGAGGACCGTCGGTGAATGTTGTTGAGAGGCGGCCAGATTTGAGGAGTGGTGAGAATACTCCTGTGAAGGGTAAGGTTGATGGGAATGTAGAAACCGAGGTGGCGTCACTGTGCGAGAAGGGAGTGGGGGTTGAGAAGGTGAGTGCGGTGACCTATAAGGCCGCAGCTGTTGAGGAGGAGCAGACATAGTGACGGTTGTGTAGTCCCAGTGCGGCAGAGGCACCGGTGGTGGGAGGTCGAAGCATTCATGCGTCGAGGTAAGATGCTTTTATTTCGGTCGTTCTTTAGTTCATAGAATTCTATATGCATATTGTAGCGGTGCGTTTTGAGAAGCGATTGCATTAATTGGCACAGATCACGAGAGGGTTCTACGAGGGGTATGTTCCCAAGGAAGGCAGTCGAGAAGAATGCCGGTGGCGGACCTTTCCAGAGGACGCCTTGGATTCATGTGAAGAAGGCTGGTCACCCGAACTTGATGTGGGCTGGACCATTTAATGTGAGAGCTTCAAAAGCTTTGGCGAGGTTGACCACAAAATAGTGTCTTATGCTTTTGATCATAGGGAGGATGAGAAGTAAGTGTTAGTGTCTTGAAATTAGTCTTTTGTAAGGGCTGCGAGCATGGTCATTGAGAGTGCATTTGAGTAACCGAATTTCTGTTTAATGGGCCAGGAGCACTGGTTAGGGTGCAGGGCTACTTCCTTGAGCGATGGGACATTTCAGCAGGCCTATCTCGAACAAAATGCTATGTGATGGGATTGTGAATACGTGGGTGTTATTCCTTCAAGAGAGGCGGCGGCCTCTTAAGGAACTCCTTGAGAGTTGGTATTTCCCGGTGGATTTACAGGTTTGTTATGAAATGTGTGATTAACATAGGGTTGCCGGTGATGTTTAGTAAGCTGTTATTTAATTTAAATTTGGCGAGGTCTGCTGATGTAAGTGCACAGTTCGCCTCGGCAGGGCCATACGGTGAGGTGGATTCCCGAAGAAGTGAGGTTGAATGCAACGAACTTGAAGCGAGTTAGGCAAGCAAGTAATATTGTTTTATTGTGGTTGTCATTGACATGTTGAAATGTTGATTTGAAATTGCGTAAATGTGTTCAGGTGTTTGTGCCGGTTAACGTAATTGATTCCGGACACTTCTATCTGGTTGTTTTCTTCCTCGAGGGGAAATACATTGACGTATGGGATAGCTTAGGTGGGAGTAATGAGTCACCGGCACGGTATCGGGCTGTGCTGGACAAGTTGGTATGCCTTTGAGACCTTAAAGTTGAACCTGACAGTTGACTGTTGTCATGTTTAGAGGTTTATCTAAGGCCATTTTGTTTACGCATTGCAGTGCCCTGCAATGGATGCCATAGTGAAGCCAGCTGGTTTTAGCTTTTGTGATTTTGCAAGAAGGGTTACACCGGTTAGTGACCTAATGCTCATGATTGCGGGTTGTTTGTTTGTTATTGGATGGGGAAACCTCATAAATATGACAAACATACTACATCTGAGGTGATTATTACATGTAATACTAGTTGTGTTTACCTTATTAATAGTTATGTCACGTCGTTGTTCCATTCAAATTTCGGTGGCGCTCACATGAGAAAGCGGTGTAAATTGGCTCTCCGACTACTTGCAAGTGAGACAAACGCATTATTCACCCATGTTAAGGACCATGCCATCCTATGGCACCGTCTGAAGTTGGAAGAGCTTGATAGGCCTACACGAGGGAGGGTAGCAGACGGCAAGTGACGTCCATGGACTTTTCAGGAACTGCCCCTGCTGTAGAGTGTGGTGGTCCGGCTGCTGATGGTGTGCAACACTTGAGTCCAGAATTCAGTACGGAGGTCGAAGGTACGCCGAGGAAGAAAGGAAAAAAAAGAGTGTACAAACCAAAGGTGGTGAAAGATCGTCTGTAATATGGTATTAGCAGTTTGATTGACAGTTGAGTTGGTGGGAAAAACCTTTCCGTGTAACAGGTTGAAAGTTCATGTAAATATTCTGGATGTTATGTTGGCACAATAGGGTTTAATGGACATGGAATTAGCGTTAGGCGTCACATATAGCGTTCTGAGAAGGTCTAAAAGGGCTACGTTAAATTTAAATACGAGTCGTTTGTTGTAGTCAGCGAGGAGTCGAGGCCCCAAAATTCTACATCGTATACTTTAGAGGTCCTTAAGTGATACCACGGCGTTCGTTATGGTCCTAATGTGACACATTGAACTGTGGAGGCACCAAAAGCGTTGCCACGGACCCTTAAGTGGGGACCGAAAAGGCTACGGTGACGATTCGAAGGAATTGTGGTCCTTTACGGATCCCTAAAGTGTGTCGGGTAAAATAACCGAATAGGCCATCAATGAGTCATTTGACTTTCATTTGAAGGCAAGCTGGGCGAGGGACCTCGAGGGCACAGAAATGAGTCATGTATCATTTGAGGGTCTAAGGCGCCCCAATGAGACGATTATGGACCCTAAACGTTGCCGGTGTACATCTTTAGGCACCTAAGGATCGGCCGGTGACATGGCGTCACACTTGGCGGTTACACAGTAACCGTTAAGTGCAGCGATTTCTCCAAATCCTCGATCTGAAGAACGAGTTCCAGCACTTGCGGCGGCCATGCATGCGATCTTTCGGAGAGCTGGCGCCTAGATCGGTGGCCGGCGGCGGTAGACAACGGCATCGGACTCCCGACTCCGGCCGTCGACTTCGAGGACCCAGGTTTGTTGCCCAGTTCTTCTCAACGGTGTGGCGGGCACCGAGGTTGCGGATTCTTGTTTCCTCTTTCTTGGGGGTTTCTCTTGTTAGTCATCCTTTAGATGGCTCAGGATGGGTAGTCGGATGATGGAAATACAAGCTCGGTATGAACCCCGAATGCCGTGTGATAAGGGGAATCGTCGATCAAGCCCGTGAAGTTGGTTGGAGTATTCGGGAATACGAGCTATATTACGACTTGAGCATCACGTGTCAAATCCTCAGCACAAGGTACATTTCGCTTACTATAACAGTTTTTTGTGACAGAGTGTTGTGTGTGGAGATTGACATCTTGGTGGAACCATGAACAGGACCACCTTACAACCTTCCAGGGCCACGGGGCTTCTTCAACTATGGTTAGATGGTACAGTAAACTGCCAAGGTACGTGAAGGATTCATTCAAGAGACACAGTGGTGCGGAGGAGTTTAAAAATGCAATGAAGAGGACTTACTGCGACCGTCAACTCATGCGGGCTTTGAGCTACTTCGGTGGGACACCACACATTCGTTCCACTTCCCCCTGATTGGTGAGATGACCATGACGCCTCTTGATTTTCCGCCATAAGCCGTTTGAGATGTTCGGGTAAGAGGCTCCCAGTTGACATAACCATACGGGACGATGCTAGGAGGTTAGAGAAGGCTGTCGGGGACCACTTTGGGAAAGGTGGTACAAAAAAGGAAGTTAAGTACAGATATCATGAAGGATTATGAAACCTACGATGTCGGTACTCTGACGAAGGGACCACCTCCTGCGGGTGTTTTGCTTCGTCCTCATCGGCACTACATTTATGGCTGACACTAGCGGTGGGTTTGTCGATACATTCGGCTATCATGTGTGGAAGACATCCTGCAATGAAGACGTATGATTGGGGAAGTGCGAGGCTTGGGAACCCTTTATTTGTACATGGACGGATTAAGCGGGGGTCGAGTGGTAGTGGTGGCTCTTGGGAGGCATGGCAAGCTTGGGCTTGAGTACTTTAGGGACATAGGCCCCTCATTCGAGTCTTTAGGTGTTGGGGCGGGAGGACCTCATTCCCAAGGGGAAAACACTGGGCACAAGGATCGCAAGGGAAGAACTTGAAAGACATGACATTGTACAAGGAGCGGCGGAGAATGCCTCGGTGACTAGGGTGATATGGAATCCATGGGGTGATGATCTGCCCGGTATGTGCGGGAAAGTGAGGATAAAGCCAAGAAACATGTGGTTTTGGAGTCACCTTATGGGAGGCGTGGTATCTAGGAGAGAGGGTTATGCGGCGGTGGGCTGGCGAGGCAGTGAATGGCTTAAACCAGTGGTGCCCGGCCACCACCCAATACAATGTTTTCAAGGAGTGGACCGCAATAGAGTTGTATGATGCCTTGCAAGGGACATTTTCCGGGCGGTGGGTGGATGGTTTAATGCGGGATGTCCGTCACGGGAGGCTGGTGGATGGCTGAGATGCGAAACTGAATAGGATAAAGAGGGAATTTCTTGCACTGACATTCCTCCTCCACCACCAAAACAGAAAAGAAAACTTCAGGCGACCCAACATACACCTCTTGTTTGGCCACTACGGGTGCCGACGCCGTGGCTGAGTTTGAGTTCCCATCACGGAGGATTTACATTGCAAATCTTGAGACCGGAGCAAGCGAGCCATTTCTCATACCGATGCCACCCGCCGAAGAAGTTGAAGGCTTCCCCATACCACCGACGATGACATCCGTATGTTCAGAAACGCATGCCATATGTTGTTCCCTACCTGTTAATGTAGTAAACTAATAACATACACCCTACTTTGTTTGTAGGTTCCTCTCGAAATGGCCACCGGATGCTACGAATGATTGGTGGGTTGAAGATGGCCCTATCGATGCAAGGACTGCTGCAGCAACCAAAATTAGGCTGCTCAAAGGTTGCGGGAGTAGCAAGATGGATGACCGTGCCGCGTCTTCATCCATACAGCAGCGGGCCAGCTCATCTGTGAAAGAAGCAAGGAACGAGGGTGCCAAGGATGGAAGCCGGGAAGATCTTGAGAATGACAACAACCGGGCGGTAGGCGGTGCGAGAGGATGAAGACGATGGCACCGACCGGGAAGAAGGCGGTGCGGAGGATAAAGGCAGCGACACCGACCGGGAAGAAGGCGATTCGGAGGGTAAAGACAATGACAATAACGATGCTCACAATGACAATGACACCGACACGGAAGAGGGCAATGAGAAAGAAGCTGCAGGCGGGAGAGACGGGGACGCGTCCGATATGATGGATTTCTTCATCCAAATCCGGCCACAACCAAGCGTGCATGTTGCGGTGAAGGTGCCGATCGAACGCAACAGCGGGACCGGGAAAGTAACGTCACGTGGCGACAAGGAGGCGTTGCATGGCGATCTTTGGCGAGTTGTCGCTGCCGTTCTTAAACAGCTCGGGAGGATGTTGGCGCCGATGTGCAGGCAAGTACAAGGGACGAGGTGGGTGGAGGTGATGTTACATCCTCAGAGGACAAAAAGGGGGACGACGTTCAGCCACCTAAGGGAAGTCCGCCCCGTGTGGTAACGAGAGCTTATAAAAGGATGAAGAAAGCATAGGGTGCGTCTTAATTCGTTGAAGTATGGTCATGTGTAAAGGGATGAAGAAAGCGTAGGGTGGTTATTTATTAGTTGTAGTACGGTCAGGTGTAGGTAAACATGCTTTTCTTTTCATGTGTGGAGCTAATGGGTAAAGCGGCGTTTGCATCTTTGAGGAATGCGCGTTGAGACTCACAAACCGCGTCCATGATATTTCCAAATACCGTCTGCCCTTGCATCGTGCGATCTGCGTGGCCCCAAAGATGACACACTGGCCGCCTCCTGGCCCCCTAAAAGACACGGTGGCCCGATCACGAAACCGCGTTCCGTTATATAACGTATCGCGTTTGCCCTAACTTAAAACGTCAGACGTACGACGAACAGCGTTTCACGCAAGCTGGGGCTTCGACGTTTGAAATAACTTACAACGTCGGTACTTACAACGAACTAATAACTAATTGCTCTCATTCTTTTGTTTCTTCTTTCTTTTATACTAGCTTCATCCTTAAATTTTTAGTGTAACACTTAAGCTGTTAAACTTGTATTTGTGAGACATTATTGCTACAAGGAGTTTATCACATTTACATCTTTCCTTCAACATTTTAACGCAAAAGTTTCCAAATTACTATATGAAAATGATAAGTTGATATATGCAGTTTATGGACAATGAGTATACATTTATGGAAACTAAAAACATTAACATACTAAATTTATATGTTAAAAATACATGCCCCCACAAATGACACAGTGGCCGTCTCATGGCCCCCTAAAATGACACGGTGGCCCAGTACATAACTCGCGTTCCGTTGTATGTCCAAATAGCGTTTGACCTAACTTACAACGTCAGACGTACGACGAAGAACGTTTCACGCAAGCTGGGGCTTGGACGTTTGAAATAACCTACAACGAACTATACAAAACTAATTGCTCTCATTCTTTTGTTTCTTTTTTCTTTTATACTAGCTTCATCCTTAAATTTTTAGTGTAACACTTAACTTTTAAACTTGTACTTGACACACGTTATTGTGACAAGGGGTTTATCACATTTATATCGTTCCTTCAACAGTTTAACACAAAAAGTTCATAAATTACTATATCAAAATGATAAGTTGATATATGCGGTTTATGGACAATCGAGTATACATTTATGGAAACTAAAAACATTAACATACTAAATTTACATGTTAAAAAACACTGTGCCCCCATAAATGACACAGTAGCCGTCTCATGGCCCCCTAAAATGACACAGTGGCCCAGTACAGAAATCGCGTTCCGTGTTTTAACGAACAACGTTGTAACTAACTTACAGCGTCAGGCGGTACAGCAGACAACGTTTCACTCATTTGCACACTACTTCTGCTTCTGGTGAAATTGAAATTGATGAAGGTTGTAGGACAACTACTAACAACAGGGGGTTTCAAACATGGATAAAAAGAGGCGAATAACGCCACTATTCGCCTCTTTTTATCCACGCGAGTAAGGGAAGCGAACTCACCTCTTCTTACGCGGACCTCAGGCGAATTGTTTAAAAGTGAACCGATTGTCTTGCTTCGTTTGGTCGTGAACTGAGTTGTTCACCATATCTTCCTCGATCTTTTGTAAAATCGGTAGAAATGAGATGGGTTAGGTCATCTCGTCTTCTTTGGAGTCCGTCTCGGCCGGAGTTGTGAAATCCACGATGTGTAAATTTGAGTTACGCTTGCGCCACGAAATATGTGCGCAGCGAGCTTGTGAGTTGTGCACTGAGCTTGTGCGCGAGCCTTGTGCATGTGTGCAGTTGTGCACAGGCTTGTTGCAGCTTGCTTGCGCACATTGTGCACAGAGCTTGTGCGCAGCGACAAAGCTTGCGCTTGTGCACAAGTTGTGCACAAGCTTGTGCGCAGCAGCAGCTTGCGCAGTTGTGTGCAGTGCAGCTTGCGCACAGGTTGTGCACAGGCCAAAACTCACCCAAGAAGAACTTAGATATGAAGAGAAGTAAGTTTGGATGAAGGGAAGACTAATTTTGGTTGCAAATAAAACACGGGAGTTGCGCAAAAGGAAGGAAAGTTGAGGCGGGAAACGCCAATTGTGGTGAATTCACGTGTTTTCAACTTCTAGTTCACGGGGGCCTCAAACTTAACCCTCCTATTTTCACTCACCTCCAATTCACTCAGTTTTTCACCTAAAAACTTTTTGTTCACTTCCTATGTTTGAAACCCCCTAACATGTACAATATTTTAGCTCTGTTTTGTAATGGAAAACAAGCATTCATATCAGACATCTTAAGAGTTAGAATCCATCCATACAACTTAAGAGCAGCAATTAAAATAAGTACAACAGGTGAAACGGATACGCCATAAAATCCATACTCAACTAACGTTTGAACTAACTTACAACGTTTGAACTAACGTTTGACCCATACACATGTTGCAGCCATAGCAAACAACAACACCACGACGGATAAACTACACAACATCGTACGCATCGTAAGGCGCCTTTGGAGTAGAGCCTTCTCCTCAGCATAGGCAGCTCTCAGCTCACTTGATACCTGTTTCAGATGAGCAACCTCCTCCTCTCTACCAGCAACTGAACGTGACAACTGGATTTTGCAGTGAAGAAGTATATCTCTGGAGTCCTTCAACTCATTAATCACAGAGATCGCACGAGTTGGGTATGGTGGGTCAACCCACTCCTCAAATCCGCAACTGGATCATCCCCACAGGTGCGAGAACCAAAGAGGAGTCATGGATTATGAAGATCTGGGTAAGAATGTAGAGATCTAAACTCACTGCGCACTACGGCAAGCGCAGTAACGTCGGCCTGGGTTATCCGAACTCCACGCCGTCGCGCGGCGCAACCCAACCCACATGAGCATGTCGGCCGTGCGCTTGGTGATAGAGTCGATGTCGTCGCTCTCGCCATAGCTTGACCCCGATGGCCCGGCTCACCATGGCTAACCCTAAATCCCCTCGGCTCACGACCCACACGACCCAGCGACGTCTGAGATGGCTAATATACTAATACACCGGCGACCGTGAGGGTCAAAATGCGTCAGCGCGCAGCTAACAAACACGCGAATTGAGCCCATGCGCGGGACAATTAATTTCAAATATCCATTTCATTTAGATGTCAGTGAAGCTTTTAAGGGGTCCAAAAAATACACGACGTCCTGTACGCTCTACGAACACTCTGTTTTACATACCACGCCACAGCGATTCAATCACAAATTGCCCCAGGGATTAAAATCGGTGCCGGCGGTGGACAAAGACCAATGGTAAGTGGCAGCGATGTTGGCCCAACCAGCCTGCATTCCTCCATCGTATTCGTCCGGCCAAATGTTCCCACCAAAAGC
Source organism: Stellera chamaejasme (assembly GCA_024586325.1). Lineage (NCBI taxonomy): Eukaryota > Viridiplantae > Streptophyta > Magnoliopsida > Malvales > Thymelaeaceae > Stellera > Stellera chamaejasme. Next base: position 22,106,823 of record CM044982.1, on the reverse strand, counting down.
AGGGTCACGTCACTTCCGGCTTCACGGGAAAACAACCACTGCGTACAAGGGTGGGCGAGTTACGGAATGTCGGATTCGAGGGCTGCCTCGGCTTCCACGGCGTCTTGCAGAGTACTGTTCCTTCGGTTGTGGCCGACCTCCCCACACTTGCTACATTTCCTTCTTCTGTGCCGGTTGATTTCTTCTTCTTGGCAGTGCGATAGCAACAGGATTGAGAACCAAGCATGACTTACTCCCACTTCGGTGTTGGTCCAAATTATCACGTTTCCCCCTAACTTCATCAACACGCGTCTCCAAGTTTCTCAGACCATCTTTTAACCACTCATACTCTTCCCTTGGACATCTAGCACCATTGTATACAATCTTGTTGCACAGTTACCTAGCTCCATTTGCCTTGCCCTGGTCAACACTTCATCGAGCTCGAGTCAAGCGATGGTTGGAAACATGGTTCACCGGCTGACTTAGTCCACCTTTTTAGTATCAAAGATTCAGAATCCTTGACGCATGCTCCATCTTCAAGACAGAGAACATGTGTTTACAAGGGATGCCTGCCAAGTCATTCAACAAAAGCGTAAAGATTATGCAACACTAAATACACCATTGAAAGCGTTATTCAGCGGGACTACAAGCGTTATTCAACGGGACTATAAGCGTTATTTATAACCCCAAACGCGTTTGGTTACACCTATGACGTTAATGTACCTTTGTAATGCAAAAGTGGACAAGTACATGTCACGCTACTATCTGGATGGACGCAAACTTCTCTTTTCCTCACATTCTCTTTCCGATATCGCCCCACTAAATACACCCGCACTTCATCGCTGTTTCGTGACTTGCCTCACGAGCCAAATAGGGGCTTCACCCCTAATCTCTTCAGCCACCAATCTGAAGATTGCATCGATATACACTTCAGACATGTTTTTCCAGTTCGGAAGATGGGTTGTCAATTGTGCCCCCTTATGCTTGCTATTATAATTGTTACGAACTACCTTCTCCCTCATTCTTGCTAATGCAATATCCACATGCCTCACAAACTGGAACAATTTTAACCTGCTTCTAACAAACCTTTTTTGGTAAGAGTGCATCCCTTCGCACCTTTGGTTGCTTGACATACCGGCAAAGAAGTGACCCTTTAGATAAGCTAAAGCCCACATATTTTTCCGCTCATACATCTGCTTCACCCAGGGGTTATCTTGCAACCCATACTCAGACACATTCGCATGCCACACTCTCTCGAAATCATCGGCATCATCAATCCAGAGCATTAACTTCGCAAAAATGTCCCGGAACTCATGTCTAAATTTCCCATCTTTCACCTTCTCAGAGCAGTTACCCATTAGGTGCCACGAACACAAACGATGTATCGCATTAGGGAGGACTTTCCGTATGGCTACACGCATGGCTGCATCTTGATCTGTAATCACGAAACGGGGGTCTTCCCATTCATACACTCCACAAAGTTCTCCAACAACCAAACAAAAGCTTCCTCACTTTGCTCATTTATAAGAGCGCATGCAAATACAATTGTGGAGAAATGGTTATTCACACCAACGAAAGTTATAAAAGGCAGTCCGTACTCATTTGTTCGAAAGTTGAGTCGAACCCGACAACATCACCAAAGCGATCGGAAATCCCGTTGCATTTGGCTGTCAGCCCAGAAAAGATAGCGGAGTCTGCTGCCCTCGTCCACACGATAGGTGCAATACATGCCCGGATCTCCCTCCACAACTCTAGTCAAGTACCCTATAGCAGCCTCTGCGTCACTATCCATTATTTGAACCCTTCGATCACTATCGACAAAATTGTAAAGATCTTTAATGCTGAACCCGACTCTGTTGAAACCACCTGCAACCAAGACCATGTAGTCCATTATAACACTGGTCTTGATGCCTACACTCTTCATCTGCTTTGTTTGCTCCTTCGCCATAAAGCTTACATTTTTGTGCGATGCAACAAGGTGCATTTCAGTTCTCTCGACCATAGGGTGATTATGACCTGTCTTGAACTCCCTCACTTCATACTTACCGGTCTCCTTAACACAATTGACCCGGAATGAAGCGGGACATCCACACCTTCCAACTCTCATGGGTTTCCTTTGCCTCTCATGGGAGCGAACTTGGGCTCATTTAGCCCATATCTCATTACACACCCACCTCCTCCTCATGACAATGTCTGTACCCATGTACATTTTTTCTCAACCCTCCTCGTCCCAAAACCCATAACTTTAGCATAGCATTTATAGAACCTCTCTGCACACTCGGTGTCATCAAAAAGATATCCTTCAAATCCACAAGTTCCCACTTACGCACCGGCTTACTCAATCAGTAAAACTATTGCACTCCACCGATCGTCAAAAACATCGTCATTACACAACTCCTCGTCACTCTTTTCCAGATTCCGTGTTGTCCTCTGCCGCATCCATATTTTCAAAGAATTCAGCATCGTTACCTTTCCAACTTGAATGTGCCGGAGGATAGCAGCTTGCATTACTAGAGCTGACCCAGTTCTTTGCACCACAATCAAATTGGTTATCACCCCACGATGACGCCATGAAATCGCGAAGAGAGCCTCTGTTTTCATCCATCTTTCAACCAAATACGTCAATTGTATTACGTGCGTCGACAACCACGTTGTAGTCCAAGTGTCTCTTCACGTATGCATAAATAAATCAATGAACCATAAATACGCACCTCCTACACAAAGATCAACAACCACCACCAAAGGGGACGACCGCGGAATCAAACAGAGGAATGTTACCAGTTCTTCCATGCGCCATACTTACATTTCATTACAGACAGACAACCACAACCTGGGGTAAATCCATCTCAAACCATAAATCTGCTAGTAAATAGTGAGGTTAGGCGATCAACGGTGGAGTCTCGAACCCTTTGCGTGCCTTTGCTAGCGTTTTCTCGGGAAACTAATGTTGCAAGAAAGGCAACCTAACAGTGCCCACTGACTCCGCTCCATTCACATGTAATTACACTGTGACTCACTAAAGCCCATTAACCAGCGTTTCATTGCTCATAAACGACGTTAGGCCAATCATCAATAGCGTTACTATCTACCCTAAAATGATGCAAGCTTTTAAATGAGATTAATTACTGTTTTTAATCAATAAAAACAACACATGGGCTTATAGAATAGACAAAACTACTATTCCAGAAGAGCTAAATATTTTAAATATGACAACCACGGAATCTAGAGTACGGGTCATGACTTTAGGTATTGCCTCAAACACATACTTCAACAAGAGTTAACCTAAGAGGAATCATAAAAATAATTTCCCATACAAAACACTTAAATACACTATTCTATTCAGTACTAACATCTAAAACGTACATTATACTTAAATATCAAATAAAAAATACAAAAAGTTCTAAAATTATACAATCGCGTTAATTAAACGTTATTTTACGAACCTCTAACGCTAATTTTAACGACTCCAACGCTATTAGGTAACTCTTATACCACACTTTCATCTAGAATGTTCTAGAATGACTAACGTTAGGTGCCTCGTAAGGACGCCGGCGAATATTTGGCTCCTTCTAGAATGACTAATGTTAGGTGCCTCGTCAGGGCCGCTGACCAATATTTCTCTGATTAAATGAACAGGGTTACAACACTAGGCAAACGACTTTGGCCATTTCACAAACGGGGTTCCGTCAAGCCTGCAACAACATTAAAATTACGTCTTACGTCTTCCACGACGAAAATCAAAAAAACCATCAACCATGATTTCTTTCTACAGATTCTTTAATAGGCTATAACAATGGGAAACATTGCTCCTTTGCATGAATACACCCATTTTTTAGCCTCAACATAGGAGAAATACACAACAAAACTGACAGAAAAAAAACTTTAGGTGCTAAAATGTCCAACTTCACAAAGTACAATGGTGTACTTCAAGTACTTGAGAACAGAGGTGTACTTCAAAATAGAAAATGCTCACTCGTAATTGAAGTGTTATGTTGAAGTCTTCTCATTGAAGTCCATTCCGTTTTTTTATTTATTCTCTGTCTTCCATCTTTTTTTTTTGTTTTTCTTAATAATTACTTATCTTAATATTCTTTTTTTCTGAAGCTTATACATATGAAATCATTTTAAAATGGCACGGGCTATTGTGTGTCACCGATTTTTATGTGCCTTTTTGTGCACAAGTCCCTTTATTTGCAAAATTGTTATTATTTTCCCGCATCTATTGTTATCGCTCACAACTCCGTTATTTCCCCACGGTAGCTCATTTACTTTGTCGATCGAACGTTTTTTTTTCTGTTCGTTTCTTGTTGGTTTGAGTTTCGCGATTCGTCTCCCATTTTTGAAATTGTGTTCTACTTTGTGTTCGCTGTGGATTTCAGTTTCTGAGTTGAGTTTTTATCGATTCGATCTCTGAGTTTTGCGATTCTTCATTCAGTTTCAATAGCGGCGAGATCTCTCGATTTTGATTTGAATACTGGTTCGTTGGGCTTGTTTTTAGTTTGTTCAGTTTTTTCTGTGTGATCTGTACGTTTGATCTTCGTTTCATGATGTTTGTTTAGTTGATGATGGTGATGGTTATCGTTCTCAAAGTGTTACGAATCGTGATTCTAGTATTTGTGATTCTGGTTACGTGGATAAAGAAGTTTTGTTGGATCCTTTTAGGTTAGAGTCTTTGGTTGAGGTTATTGGTTCTACTGATCTTCATTCCCTTGTTGGTGAACGTCAAGCAAGTGCAAACAGCGAATCTTCATGTTGGAATTATATCGTTGTTTTTTTCATGATCTTTTCTTTTTATGTGCATTAGCTTAAATTGGCATAATATTTTTTTGTGCTAAGAGAGCATCCTATTTCTGGTTCGTTATTGATCGGGGGAGTTAAGGCTGTTTCCCGATAATAAAACATCGTATTGCTAGTATGGGTCATCATAATGCTTTCCTGGAGCATCATATGTTGTTGGCGGCACATCATTCTATTATTTTTGACTTGTGGATTTATTTGTGATGATATTAAACATTGTATGCATGCTAGTGTGTGTATTTCGTAATGATATCCTCAATCTAGATGTTTATGTTTATTTTATTCTGTTATCATCATGACATTATAGTGAGGCACATTAATAGTTGATTTAGAAAATGACATCATGCACTTTATAAATTTTGTGTGGCACATCATACTTTCCTTTGAGAGCATTAATTTGTGATTTCGGAGCATTAGTGTAATTATGTTTCATTTTAAGGTTCTAATGATGTCTGTCCACCATCCTGCAATGGATTTGATAATGAGGACATTTGTGGGAAGGAGTTCAAGAGTGATAATGATGCCTTTAAGTTCTATGAGGATTTTGGAAGGTCTCATGGTTTGAGTGTTAGGAAGTATAGGAGTAGGGCTTCATCATCAACTGGGACCATTAACATCAGATATTATGTCTGCAACCGGGAAGGTCTGCCTAAAGGTACTCCTGGTGATAGGGAAAAATATAAGGCAAGTTTTAGGTGTGGCTATAATGCTCGTGTTCATTTCGCTGTGAGGGATGGTGTGTGGAAGTGTATTGCGCATTCGAGAGAGCACAATCACCCTTTCTTTCCTGAACATCAGAAACATTTTATGAAATCTTCTAGGAACATTGATCAGCAGAAGAAGAACATGTTATTGGGCTTAATGAGTATTGACATTAAATCTGCTGATACTTGGAGGATCATGGTACAAGAGGCTGGTGGCATTCAAAGTGTTGGTTTCTTAAAGAAAGATATGTGGAACTTGCTTGCTAAGGAAAAGGTCAAAACTGCAAGGTCCACGGACGCACAGATGTTGTTAGACTACTTTGTCACCCGTTCAAATGAGGAGGCTAATTTCTTCTTTAGGTATGAGATTGTCGATGGTCATCTAAGCAACATTTTCTGGAGAGATTTCGAGATGCTTGTTGATTATGATATTTTTGGGGATGTTGTTATCTTTGATACAACTTATCGTACGAATATGTACGGTATGGTTTGTGCCCCTTTTGTTGGTGTTAACAACCACAGATTCAATGTTATTTTTGGTTGTGGGTTTCTGGTTGATGAGAAGGCTGATACTTGTGGATGGTTGTTTGACCGCTTTCTTGAGAGCATTGTTGGTAAACAACCTTCTACAGTCATGACTGATCAGGATGCAGCCATTGCACTAGCTGTTGAGAGGCATCTTCCAGCTTCCAAGCATCGGCTTTGTTTGTCGCACATCTCTCAGAATGCGAGGAGGCATCTTGGTTATCTGTTGAACAGTAATGAGATTTTTGAGCGAGAATTCTTTTTATGTCTATATCGTTGTTTATCCGAGGAGGAGTTGCTTGAGAAGTGGTTTGCGATGGTTCAGGAGTATGATCTAGAAGGTAATGAGTGGTTGGTTGCTACTCTTAAGCTGAGGTCGAAGTGGTGTCTTGCTATGGGTGCTAATTGTTTCTCTGCAGATATGTTTTTGTTTTTATGCGTATCTTTGTTTCATAAGCACATCATTCTGTCTGTGCAGATCATTCCTCTTGTGATCTGGGAACATCATAGTTTGTTGATATCTACACATCATATTTAAATTGGTGCATATCATTCCTTTATTTTGTTTTCAATTATCCTGTACTTTTTTGTATCCAATGATTTTTTGTGGAGATAATATTTGTGATCGTTTGTGTTTTTAGTTAGATGCATTTGTTTTGTACAATGGGCACATCGCGCAGCACTGTTAAGAGCATCTAACTATCTACTGGGAGCATCCATGACTGTGTGGGTAGTTTTATGCTGGTGTTTAAGCTGTTTTGTCTGTTCCTCCTTATAGAAATTTTATCTACGCAGAGGAGCGAGAGCACTAATCACATGTTGAGTGGCATTTGTGATAGTACATCTTCATTGGTTCAAATGATTCGCTCCTTGACTAAAAGGATTAGTGGGTGGAGAGATAAGTACATCTTCATTGGTTCAAATGACTCCGCTCTCAGGAGGAGGCATCTTGGTACACTACCCAAGCAAATGCATCCTCGCATCGCATCAGAATCACACAAGGCCCCGCAGGTCTCGCCCTCGCGGTCTCCAGTCTCGCCTGCGCGAGGTCTCGCCCTCACGGCTTCACAGTTCGCCCTCGCGAGGTCTCCCCCTCGCGGTCTCCAATCTCGCCTGCGCGAGGTCTCGCCCTCACGGCTTCATAGTTTACCCTCGCGAGGTCTCACCCTCACGGTCTCCAGTCTCGCCTGCGCGAGGTCTCCAGTCTCGCCTGCACGAGGTCTCCAGTCTCGCCTGCGCGAGGTCTCACCCTAACGGTCTCAGATCTCACCTGCGCGAGGTCTCGCCCTCGCGGGTCTCAAGTCTCGCCTTCGCGAGGTCTCACACTCGCCTTCGTGAGTCTCTTAGGCCTTCGCGGGTCACCCTCGCGGTCTCAGGTCTCGCCCTCGCAGGTCTCACCCTCACGGTCTCAGGTCTCACCTGCGCGAGGTCTCGCCCTCGCGGGTCTCAAGTCTCACCTTCGCGAGGTCTCACACTCGCCTTCGCGAGTCTCTTAGGCCTTCGCGGGTCACCCTCGCGGTCTCAAGTCTCGCCCTCGCGGGTCTCAACCTTGCGATCTCACTCGCCTTCGCGGGTCTCGCTCCCGCGGTCTCAACTCAGCTTCGCGAGGTCTCTCATGCCTTTACTGGCCCCGCCAGATAAGGCCCTTGCACTCAGGTTCGGGTGACCCTTACACCTTTATTGGCTTTGCTTTATCTGGGCCTTCGCCCTTTGCTGGCCTTCGCCGCTACTTGCACAACTAAAGGATAGGCCACTTGGTCATCTGACATTAAGCAACCAATGAGGAGGTCAGCACGAGCCTGAGTGATCTTCACCATATTTATACGCCAGACATTCTCTGACAAACGAATCACCTAAGGCGGTTTGCTGAGATCTTCATCATCACAGCCGCCTTATCTCCAAAAGTCTGACAAACTTGTCTCACATCCTGGCCAAGGCTTCAACTGGGGGAGACTCCTCTCCTGGCATCACCCTATAAATAGGGTGATGTCCACCTTAAATTGGGTAAGCTACTACACGCCCCCCCACTCCTCTCTTGCTACTTCTGAGTATTCTCTTTATCTTCTACAGATTACTCTGAACAGCAAGCTTGGAGTCTTCAAGAACACAACATCATCAACCATTCAACTGAGAGTCCGCACCTGCCTCAGGAACGCGACTATCAATTTGGCGCCGTCTGTGGGAAACGAAAGTTCTCATCAAAAACCCATATCACAAACCACAAGTAAGCCATGCCGGTTACCCGGAGCACAAGTAGGCATAGTCGCCAGGGGAGGAGGTATCCACCCGTTACGGTCACTGATAACGACCCACGATCGGAAGCCTCCCCAAACAACGTTCGCCCACAACAGGGAGAACTCTCTGTTCACTCAACGGAGGAGAGCTCCTCCCACGTTAACCGTAACGTGCCCCAGGAGCGCACCACTCCACCACCAAATTCTCCAGCAGCAGGCCTTGATCCGGCCATCCTGCAATCAATCACCGAGGCTGTGGCCAATAACTTACGGGAAACACTCGCTAATACTCTCAGGGGAGTTCTGGATAATGCGGGAATGCTGCAAACCAGCCAACCCGAGCGTCCCGCCACCCCGCCTCAACAAGTAAGTGATCCTGACCCTCCTTCGTCTATACTTATCGCGCTTACTAGACGGTTAGAGGAAATGGAAAAAAGGGAAGAGAGGGCCAGTGTTCATAACATCACCAGGATGGGTTTGGACCACCTCTGGACCCAACCTTTCACTCAACGGGTCTTGGAGACCCCCCTTCCAGATCAGTTTCGCCAGCCCAAGCTGGATGCTTACGACGGCTTGTCGGACCCGGATATTCATTTACAGCGTTACGTCTCCGCGATGGCCATCGCGAGGGCAGATGATAATACCCTCTGTAGGGCTTTCAGCTCCACACTCACTGGGGCCGCAGCGAACTGGTATACCACCCTTCACGATAAGCGATTTAACTCCTTTGAGGAGCTCTCCCGCAATTTCTACAATCATTTCATGGTGTCCAAGCCTCCCCCCCAAAACAGCAGGACACCTCCTCAAGATTCGACAGAAGAAAGATGAGCCTCTCAGGGAGTACATTCAGCGTTTCCAGGCGGAATCCATCCAAGTCCATAATCTGGGGAGGAAGCCCGCCTGCTTGCAGCCATTCAGGGTCTCCAGCAGGACACCTCCTCAAGATTCGACAGAAGAAATATTGCCGCTATCATCGTGACAAGGGTCATGACACTGAGGATTGTTTTGAGCTTAAACGCATGATCGAAGATATGCTTGCTCAAGGCAAACTCAGGGAGTTCTTGCTGCATGACTCAAATGGGGGTCGCAAGCGGGAAGGAAATCAGGAAGATCGCAGACAGAGGGACCACAGGCGGGGTCGCTCCTAACAGAACCCAGATCGAGAGGATCTAGTCCAAATTCCCCCAACAAGGGGGCACATCAGCGTGATCATGCAGTGCGAAGGCGCGGCGGCAAGACGCCGTCACATGAGGCAGATCTACCAGATTGATCACTTCTCAACTCACCTACTGCATCGCCGCGATGGCATCTCTGTCGCAGTACCTCATGTGGACCCATTGGTCATCACCGCCCACATTGCGGGATGGGACACTGATAGAGTCTACATGGACACCGGGGCGAATGCCAATGTTATCTACAAGCATACTCTTGTTGAAGCGAAGGTGCCCCTATCGCAAATCCAGCCCGCGAAGGGGGCCACCTATGGAGTAGGACGGGAGGAAATCCCAACCTTGGGAACAATCACACTCCCCTTCATGATGATGGGGGTTACCAAAGAGAAGAAGCAAGTATGCCACTCCAGCTTTGTGGACTTCATTGTCCTTGATCTCCCCACGCCATACAACGACATCATTGGGCATCACACCCAGACGGAATTCCATATCCGTTGCGATGTGCGGGCCCTAACTCTGGTTTTCCACACAGCGGCGGGAGATGCCTACATTTACGTCAATCAAAACGTGGCCAGAGGAAATTACGTCTCTGCCCTCGCAAGACCTCCTCGCCTCCCAAGCCATCGAGCCTAAGAGAAAGGCACCCATGGAGGAGACTGGGCCCACAAGCGAGGCCGCTCCTGACTTGTCTGGGGCCTTCGAAGAGGTTGAAATTGCTCCTGGCAAGAAGTTTCGGGTTGGAAAAGACCTTGAAGAGCAAGACCAGCAAGCACTCATCCATCTCCTCCATGCTAATAGCGACGTCTTCGCTTGGAGTCCTGGCGACTTACCAGGTGTGGATCCTGCTATTATTTCTCATAAATTGAGTGTACTCCCCGGCTTTAGCCCGGTTAGACAAAAAACTAGGGGTATGGCCCCCGATCGTAAGGACTTTGTACGCACAGAAGTGCAAAAATTGCTTAAGGCAAATATAATCAAGGAAGTTCACTACTCTGAGTGGGTCGCCAATATAGTCCTCGCGGATAAGGAAGGTGGTCAGTGGCCACTTTGTGTAGACTACAAAGGGGTCAATAGGGCCTGCCCCCAGGGATCCATATCCCCTACCCTCTATTGATCAGTTAGTGGACTCAACCGTCCACCACTCCATCTTCTCTTTCCTCGACGCATATAGTGGGTACCATCAAGTTTTTATGGACCCAGAGGATGCAGTGAAAACTGCCTTCACCACTGGCGAAGCCGTCTACCACTACATCAGGATGCCCTTTGGCTTAAAGAACGCGGGGGCTACTTTCCAAAGGCTTGTGAATCAGGTCTTCGCGGATCAAATTGGCCGAAATCTGGAGGCCTACGTTGATGACATAGTGGTTAAAAGCAAGGCCACCTCGACACACCTCACAGACTTGGAGGAAATATTCGCCAACTTCCGCAAGTACAACTTGCGCTTAAACCCAATGAAATGCATCTTTGGCGTGAGCGAGGGAAAGTTTCTGGGTTACCAGATCTCCAAAGGAGGGATTAATGCGAATCCCAAAAATATTGAAGCCATCACCAGTCTCCGCACCCCTAGAGGGCTCAAAGAAGTACAGCAACTGGCAGGGAAGCTGGTGGCCTTGGGGCGATTCGTCTCTAAACTCAGCGACCGCTGCAGACCTTTCTTCGACCAAATCCGCAAGAAGAAGGCTTGCAAGTGGACAGAGGAGTGTTAGGAGGCATAAGACTCAATCAAACTGGACTTGCAAAAACTGCCTGCGCTCAAGTGTCCTAGACCAGGCGATGACCTGGTCCTCTACCTTGCCACCTCAGACAAGAGCGACGCCTCTGTCCTTATCAAGGAAGAAGCTGCCAAGCAATGGCCAGTCTACTACACCAGCCACACCCTCCAGTGCTACGGAAACGAGGTATCCCCCTCTTCAAAAGGCTATCTTATCTCTCGGTGTATGCAGCGGAAGCTCAAGCCCTACTTCCAAGTGCACACAATTATATTCCGGACGGACCTACCCATCCAAGAGATCCACAGGCGACCCGAACATTCAGGACTACTCTCAAAATGGTGTATTGAGCTAGGTGGCTTCAACATCAACTATGAATCCAGGAAGGCGATTAAGGGCCAAGCCCTCGCCGACTTCATTGCGGAATTCTCGGATGTCAACACCATCCCAGCCCCTGAGCAGGGCCCCGCACCACAACCCATTCCTCCATAGTGGGACATGTTTGTGGATGGCTCATTTAAACTTGGATCCCCCGCAGGGGGCGTATATCTGCGCGGACCCCTAGGTATGGAAGCTTCCCTTCGCGTATCTTTTCAGTTTCAAGTAACTAACAATGTTGCAGAGTATGAGGCCGTCATCGCGGGTCTCAAACTCGCCATAAGGGCAGGCATTCGCCGCCTCCATGTCCACAGCAACTCGCAACTGGTGATCCACCAGGTCCAAGGGTGCGCTGAATGCAAAGACGCCACCCTGAGCAAATATCTCAAATTGGTGAACACCTTGCGGACCAACTTTGAGGAGGCCATATTCATCCATATTCCTCACTCTGAGAACACCACAGCAGACATGCTATCCAAGGGAAAGACACCCTCCACCTTGACTACCCTCGCGAGCCCATCGATCGCGGAGACTGTCGACATTGCCTCACTGGCAACACAAGATCCGATTACGGATTGGCGAGACCCCATCATCGCCGAGCTTCAGGCCACCGCTGCGGACCCCCAAACTCGCAAGCGTGCCATCCGCTTTGTTATCATTAATGAACAACTATGGCATCGCGGATTTGCAGCACCCCTCCAACGCTACCTTAGCACTCTCGAGGGACACTCCGTCTTGGACACCCTCCACCAAGGTAACTGTGGCGCACACATAGCGGCGGAGGCACTTGCCCACAAGGCCCTCCGCCAAGGATATTACTGGCCCACCCTGAAAAAGGACGCCGCCGCACTGTTCAAAACTATACCTACTCGAGGAATTGCGCGAGGGCGCTCGCCTCCGCATGTTTGCCCTCAAGCAGAGGCTCAATCTTCATCATAATGTCAGGGTCAAGCCCAAGGCACTGCAACAAGGGGGCCTTGCCTTGCTCAAGTCCGCCCTCACTGCTCGCGACCCCAAACAGGGTGTCTTGCGACCCAACTGGGATGAACCTTACATTGTTCATAAACAAGTCCGCCCAGGAGTCTATGAATTAGAAGACCATGTTCTCAGCTTCATGTTTCAATTCAATAAAATACAAGTGTATTTCTTCCTCTCTTACAGCATTACATGGCAACACAACTGCCCTCTCAATCGCCCTCTGCACCCAACCGGTCAGACTGGCTACTCGCCTAAATCACAACACCAGACCTTGTCAAGTCCCCCTCGCGCACCCACACAAAGGGAAGCCCCTTGCGGTCGCGCCAATGGTAGCAGCGGGTCTTGCCTCGACAAACCCCAACTGACCTTCAACTCACCCCGCCCCAAGGGTAATCCCCTTGCGGTGCGGAAGGGTAATCCCCTTTTGGCTCCTTCAGGAAGGTCCCTGTATAAGTCGCCCTTGCGCGCCTCACTGGCCGTTCCGCGCGGACACCTCCAACAGGTAGTTGCGGGTCTCATCCCCAACTGACCTTCAACTCGCCCCGCCCCAAGGGTAATCCCCTTGCGGTGCGGAAGGGTAATCCCCTTTTGGCTCCTTCAGGAAGGTCCCTGTATAAGTCGCCTTCGCACGCCTCACCGGGCCTTCCGCACGGACACCTCCAACAGGTAGTTGCGGGTCTCATCCCCAACCGACCTTCAACTCACCCCGCCCCAAGGGTAATCCCCTTGCGGTGCGGAAGGGAAATCCCTTTTTGGCTTCTTCAGGGAGGTCCCTGTGTAAGTCGCCCCCGCGCGCCTCACCAGACCTTCCGCGTGGACTCCCCAGCACGGTTACGGGTCTCATCTCTCAGAACTCCAGCTGACTTTTCACTTGTCTCAACAAGTGTTCCACTACCTTCGCCATCGCGCGACTACAGGCTCAAGGTAAACTGAGCTTTACTTCACTCTTATCATACAGCTTGTAAGCACTTTGCAGGTATCCTCTACTTGGTACACTGTACACTACCCAAGGGCTTACTCCCTGCAATATCGCCAGGAAGGTCTCTGTGTGAGCCGCCTTCGCGAGCCCCAGCAGACCTTCCATATGGGAAAATCTCATCCATGGTCTTCAGGGGCATCGCCACTGCAAACCCTAAACGGGTCCTCGGCTTGTCTCAAACAAGTGATCTCTGTCTCAGCTTGTCTCGACAAGTGATCTCTGTGGCTTCGCCGTTGCGAACCCCAGCAGACCCCTCGCCACAAACGCGACTTAGCCTACGGTTGTTAACCTAGCTAACGTGCCCTACAATGCTATCGCAAGACAAAAGCAAGGCTACAAAAATGAAGGTAAAATAAAAATTTACTTCATTACTACTGTCAAAAGTATGCAAAAATTGCAGATATCCCTTGTACACAAAAGAGGAGGGGCCATCCACAAATTGGAGCCTCCGCCCTAGTCCAGCATGGCGTACCATGCATCTCCCATCTTCCTCCCCTGCTCCCCCCAGTTGAGCCGGGCCTCTACTGCTGGATCGCTGGTGTTCGCAGCATCCAAATTCCCAAGACTTAGCTCTGGGAACGCCTTCTCTACTTGGAAGCGGCATCGCAGCCAGCCCTCCTCGTAGGCCTGCGCCCCTGCTTCACCTTGAGCTTGAATCTCACCAACCTTCTCCATCAGTCGGGGCATCCTCTTTGGAATGGGCACCTTGATGGAAGAGGGGGATTCAGAGTCCTCATCTGCAAAAGGAGGAAGGCCCAAAGCCTTGTCCATCTCCCATACTTTGCTTCTTCAGCAGCAGCCCTCGCCATCTCAGCTTCAGCCCTTGCCTCCGCAATGGCAGCTTTTGTGTCAGCCTCTAGAGTGAGGAGTGACTCCTTCAGGACAGCAGCCTCAACCTTCTTGGCTTCCAGCTCTGCGTCCTGCTGAAGGAAACGGTGCTGAAATGCATCTATCAGACTGGCCTGCTCCCATCGGAGCAGCCTACAAGTAGTCCGCTCCTTGTTAAGATAATCACACCAGGTCTCCAGCTGGGCTACACGCTTGGCCTGCTCCTCCTCCCTTTCTTGGGCAGCTGTCAGCTCCCCGAGAAACATAGGGGGTGCGCAACCTCTCCAGGCACGACAGGAGGGTGTTCTCCCCTCCTAACAACAAAGAGTTGTCGTTGTTAAGACGGAAGACCGGGTCCCACGCCTCGCGCAAAGGCTTCCCCTCTTCCTTATACACCTTGGCCCTGAGGTCTTCCCTCATAAGCCTCAATGTAACCGGCTTTTCGGACCACTTGGGGGCCTTCGCGGCAGCAACACGCCTCCGCTCCAAGTAATGGGGCCACACCCCAGTTTCCTCCAAGACCTCAGACATGGCCCCCAAGTCCACTGCACTTTCGCGCAGGCTATGGCCTTGTTCTGAAGGCCCCTCATCTACAACATCAACAGATTACAAAACATCAGTACCACCGAAATGTTGGAACACAGTCTTAAAAGAAGTTACTTACCAGCAGAAGGTTGCACCCATCCACTAGCCTCTGGCTGGCTGCTGGAAGGCTGGTCTGCTACCCAGCCACTTATCCTCGCAGAGGTCTGCGCCACCAGTGCCGCTTCCGCAGGGGCCTCGCTATCAGAAGAGGAAGAAGCCTCCTGAATACTCAAGACCTCTTTCCCCTTCGCCGCAGGGGCCTCCTCCCCTGAAGGAATCACCACAGGGGCCTCCTCCCCTGCAGGGATGGCCACCGCCTCCTCCTCTATAGGAGTGACCACCACCTCCTCAGGAATAGCCACCGCCTCCTGCCCAGAACTGCTGCTCGCCTTAGCAGCCACTTTGCTCCTCTTCCTCATGGATAGCAGGAGTTCCCCTGCTGACATCCTGCCCCTGGGAGGGGCGGTTCCCTTGGCAGCAATCCCTGCTGCAACCACGTGCCCAGGTAGGTCTTCTTCTTTGGCTTGAGGTGGGCTCGGGAAGAGCCCAGAAACGAAGGCCTCAAGGTTGGAAGGCTCCTCAGGGGAGACTGGCTCAACTACGCTTACAGGGGCGGCCGCTATGGGGACAACAGTGTCCACCCTCACCATCTCTAGGCCCTCCGCGGTAGGAGGGGCCTCTTCAACAATAGAGGGGACCGCCCCAGACCCCTCTGCTTCTACAGGCCCCATGGCCTCTTCAATGGAGGAAGGGACCGCTGCAGATCCCTCTGCCTCAGCAGTCCCCTGGCCTCTTCAACAAAAATAGGAGCGCGCTCCTCTTCCGGCTGCGCTTCCTCAGCAGTCATCTTCCTCCTCTTTTCTTGTAGGGGCGCCGCCTGGCTGGTGGTACCCCTCTTCTTCTGCACAGGGACAATGGGTCCCAACACCTTGACAGCCCCGGCGGGGGCATCCCTCCCAAATGCGCAGGCCATGTACACCTGCTGTGCAGCACGCATGGACGCTCTCTTGCCCTCGCCAGACTCAATGGAGGCATCTGCAAACAGAAAGGACTTCAGACCAGATTCTGCTAAATTTACATTTATACAACGCACTTATATATACAACATACCTCTGGGCCCTGCCAGCGCCGCGGTAAGGGCATCTACCACCGCCCCACGATGGGCAGGGGCCCATCCCTCGTATGGCGGGGGCACCTCAGAATCTAACAGGAAGCCAGTGCTGATCCCAGCCAACCTCAATGTTGTCTCGTCAAGTTGGGTGGCAGAGAAAGGGAAGAACTCATCACAGGCGCTCCTCGCAAACACATCATCCAACCATCCCAACAGTTGGATGTATGCCTGCCACCGCAGCCCGTTAGAACTCAGCTCGGGCCTCCGCGCGATGCTCTGTATTGATCGTTGCGTCCTCGCCATTGGAAAGTTCCAGGAGTTGTCGCGAGGCAGGAAGAAGAAGGATCCATGCCAGGAATGGTAGGATTTGGGCGCAGCGATGAAGGAGATGGAATTGTTTCCCCCAACGTTTATGGGGGTCACATGGAAGAACGCACTCCCACTCCGCAATTCCAGCCGGTAGAACCGCTGGAAGACATCAGCAAATGGTCTTACTCCGGCCAGCCGGTAGGCGACGGTGAAGCCTGCGATGTTCAGGAACGTATTGGGCGCCAACTGCAACGGTGGCAGCCCCCACTCTGTGCACAGATCTTGCACCAGAGGCGGCAGCGGAAATCGTAACCCTGCCACGAGCTGTGCCGTGTACAGGCAAAGCACCGCTCCTTCTAGATTCTCCTCGGTTGGGGAAAGGCCCAACGATTTACAAGCGCCCTTGCGCGATGGATACACCGGCACCTTCTCCAGGGGAAAGAAGGCTTTCTTTAACTCCTGGTGCATTTTCTCATGGCCCACCGTGGTCTTCTCCACGGAAGCAATCACCGGATACACGGCTTCCTTGGACTCCATTCCTGCAAAAGTCGGGCCACAGACATATAAATCGCAAGAATCCAACAGAGGCATTTCATCAAGCACTCACTGTGCTCAGAAAAAATCTTACCTGCTTTATCGGAAGAAGAAGACAAGCGACAAAAACGATACACACTCCAAAGGAACGGAAAGCTCAAAGACTCGGCCCACAAAACACTTACTCAAATCAGTTGTGAGGAAAATCAAACGCAAGAAAGCTCTGAAGAAAGAAAGCAAAGAAATGCGAAACTGAAAGATGAACAGTTTTTCATCTTCTCGGACACGCTTTATAAAGCCCGCGGAAATGAAAAAGCGCTTTTTAAGCGTAATCGACTCCTGAGGCGCCACGTGCCAAGCGCCGTAACGGTTAGTAAACCTTTCGCCTTCCATTATCTCTCCTACTTTAAATACTGGGGAACCTCCTCGCCTCTGTTGCACATTAAACGGTCCGCAAGAGGCATACCGTCCCCGCCAACTCCAAGACTTTGGATTACAACAGAGTACGGGACCCTGCCCATACTCTGCCTTCAGGAGGAGGCATCTTGGTACACTACCCAAGCAAATGCCCCCTCAAAAACTCACAAGGATCATGAAGGATCCAACACGGAACATCAGATCATAAAAGGTCATCGCATTCCATACAAACTCACTCAGTCCTATGGCTGCTACTATCCTCAACACAGTATTTTCAAAACGGAGTACAGGACCCTGCCCATACTCCGCTCTCAGGAGGAGGCATCTTGGTACACTACCCAAGCAAATGCGTCCTCGCATCGCATCAGAATCACACAAGGCCCCGCAGGTCTTGCCCTCGCGGTCTGCCTCGCGAGTCTCTCCGGCTTCACTCGCCTCGCGAGGTCTCACCTCACGGCTTACGCAGGTCTCGCCCTCACGGCTTCATAGTTCGCCCTCGCGAGGTCTCACCCTCGCGGTCTCCAATCTCGCCTACGCGAGGTCTCCAGTTTCGCCTGCGCGAGGTCTCACCCTCACGGTCTCGAGTCTCGCCTTCGCGAGGTCCCACACTCGCCTTTGCGAGTCTCTTAGGCCTTCGCGGGTCACCCTCACGGTCTCAGGTCTCGCCCTCGCAGGTCTCACCCTCTCGGTCTCAGATCTCCTCGCAGGTCTCGCCTTGCGATCTCACTCGCCTCGCGTCTCTTAGCGGGACCTCGCGGTCTCGGGTCTCGCCCTCGCGCAGTCTCAACTCGCCTTTGCGAGGACTCTCATGCCTATACTGGCCCCGCCAGATTAGGCCCTTGCACTCAGGTTCGTGCGACCCTTACACCTTTATTGGCTTCGCTTTATCTAGGCCTTTGCCCCTTGTTGGCCTTCGCCCTTTACTAGCCTTCGCCGCTACTTGCACAACTAAAGGATAGGCCACTTGGTCATCTGACATTAAGCAACCAATGAGGAGGTCAGCACGAGCCTGAGTGATCTTCACCAGATTTATACGCCAGACATTCTCTGACAAATGAATCACCTAAGGCGGTTTGCTGAGATCTTCATCATCACAGCCGCCTTATCTCCAAAAGTCTGACAGACTTGTCTCACAGCCTGGCCAAGGCTTCAACTGGGGGAGGCTCCTCTCCTGGCATCACCCTATAAATAGGGTGATGTCCACCTTAAATTGGGTAAGCTACTACACGACCCCCCCACTCCTCTCTTGCTACTTCTGAGTATTCTCTTTATCTCGAACAACAACTTGGAGTCTTCAAGACACAACACATCAACCATTCAACAGAGTCAAGCTTGGAGTCTTCAAGAACAGGGTACCATTCTTTCACATGAACATCAACCATTTCAGTTCGTGGTGTTACCGAGGGTCCTTGAGGGGATTGCCTCAGGGTTGTCCTGTGATTGCAAGCTTTCAAGTATTGCATCGAAATTCGGTGAGGTTGATCCAGTTGGTACTCATCACATGAAGATCCACAAGTTGGCCCTTCAACCCCTCAAGAATTGAGGTTGAAGGGCTGAAACCCTAGGTTGGATGAAGAACAATTCCTAAAATCTGCTGAAATTCACAATGCAGCAAAAAACTCTCTAAAACATGGCCTAAAAGCCTATATATACTAAATCTAAAGTACTAAAAGGCCCCTAAACATGTTGGGCACCTAAAACTAGCTAAATGAGGGCATTTTGGCCCCCAATATATGAGTACACTTGAGGAAATTGCCATGAAACTTTCTATGGAGTATATTTTTTTGGGACGGGACGTTCGGTCCCGGGCGACTCTCGGGGCTCGGGATGGAACTTTGCCGATGGCTTCAATGTAAGTTATGTTATATTTTAAGACGGATTTTATGGTAATATTTGTGGAATTTTGGCATGACGGGATTCTGGTTCAGGTTGACACACGCGCACGTCGGGATTTGCTCGGGTTCAGCGGGTGCGGGAGGACACTCTGGATTTGCAAATGGACTTTGGAAACATGATTTGGGTGTGTTATGATAATCTGAGGGTTGTGTCCAATTTTCGTGCCATTTGGAGTCCGATAATGGCGTTTGGTCCAAAATTGTAACTTTTAAAAGAGTTTGAGGATTAAAGGCGTAATTTAGCCACAAAACAGCAATAATCTGAAAGGAAGGGAGGCTGAAGTCGGTTGTGAGTATGAGATAAGGACACTTGTCAAAAAATGGTAAAAGATGGAAAAGAAAAGGGATTAAAGGGAGAAAATATAAAAGGAAGAAAATTTGTCATTTTCATTCTTCTTCACGTTTCTTCTTCTTCTTCCTCCCTCTCCCATCCGCCATGCTTGTTTCCTTCCAAGCTCCATGTGGTGTTCTTCATTTTGGCAAGGAGTTAACAAGGAATTGGATTCTAAGTGTGGTAAGCTTCCTTCTCATCTCTCTTTCCAAGTTAAAAACAAGATATGATGAGAAAAAGAGAGGGATTTGTGGAATTTGAGTTTGTTCTTGACTACCACCTAGGATGATTCTCTTGCTTCCAAATTCAAGTATGTTGATCTTGGGAAGGAGAGGAGTAAGAATCTATGGTTAGATTTTGGAAAAACATCTTGGAGAATAAGAACATATTTTGGCGAAATTATTGGTGATTTTCTAAAATGGTGTATGTTTGTGTTCTTGAATCATGCTCTTAGTATGTTGTTCCTAGCATGATTCTAAGGCTTTGCATGGTTTCAATTTGATGGAAAATAGGTTGTGTGGAAAAGCCCCAAATTGAGTGAATAGTACAATTAGGGTTTATGTTGATTTTGGTTGATTCAAGTGTAATTGGTTAGCATTCTTGGTTAAGAAGTGTAATTGATGGTTGGAATGAATGTTTGGTAGCTTGAATGGATTGATTTGGAAGTTGGGCGAAAATATGGAAAAGGGCCGAATTGAAGAAATGAATCTTTTCCTATGTTGATGTTGTATTTTGGTTAAATTGGATGGTAAATTGGTATCGGGATTGGATTTAGGTGCGGTATGGATTTGAAACGTCATTTTCGGGTAAGAAATGGAAAAGCTACCTTTATGCGGGATTAAGGGTAAAAGTGTCTGGAATGTGGATTTAAAGGTTGGAATGTGTTTGTGGGTGTTGGAATAACAATGTTCTGGCTCGGTTCGTGAAACCGAGCTTTCTGTGGATTTTTGCGGGAAAGTGCGGGATTGTGCGGGTTTGGTTTCTGGGGGTTTGTTTTGGTGAGTTCTGACTGGTTTGTGGTTGTTCAGCTTGTTTCTGCATTGGTGGAGTTGTGTGGGACCATAAAAGGCACACTTTCACTTTTCGCGCCGGGAGCCGGGATTTCCCGAGGTTTGTGTTGCGGAGCTGTTTCTGAGGTAAGGGTTCAACTTCTCTCGTTATACATACTGGTATGGGACTTTATGTATACGGGTTTAGTTGAGGCGGGTTCTTGGGTTGAGGACGGTGGTTCGGTGATCCCGGGACCTGTCATATGGTAAGATGCATGTTTGTATTTGTTCTGTTTCAAGGCCCGGATGGTCTTGGAGGCCACGGGTGCTCCTTGGTTCTGTTCTGTTGTGTCCGCACTGAGGGTGCCGACATTCTGTTCGTATACACGCACGCATGGAGTGCAGGTATATACGTGACCCTACGACGGTTTGGGGATCGCGACCCATGGTCCGTGACCGTGCTTACATTACGTTCCGTATATTCGACCTCTTAGAGAGGGAGTGCCGATATCTTGTGGTCAGCGGTTGGACCGCATGTGATGGGTTCCGGCTCACCTCTGACTCTACATACATTCATACATATGTATATATATATATATGTGCTTGTGTTTGTTCTTTTTGCAGGTTCGACCCAACCGCACTTCTACAAACTGTATCCTACCTCAGCCCTTACTGGGTCCTCCCGAGGACTCACCCCTTTCTGTTTACCACCTTTTAGGTCGGTCTGACAAGCAACCGACGGAATAGAGATCCGCGGTGCTTTCTGTTGTTTTGGTTTTGAGCAGCAGCAGCAGTACATTCGTGCGGGAATCTTCTGGGCGAGAGGTTTTCCTGATTCCGCACCTAGGTATTCTAGGGTTTACTTTCGAGGGCTCTGTAGCTGTAGTTGCATGCATGCATAATCAGATCATGTTGTTGTATATGACGTATATTCTGGAGTATGTGTTGGTTCTGTATCTGTCTTCTGAGTCGAGGGCGGAGCCCCGACTTGGTTACATTGGTTATATGTATGAAATGGTTTCTGTGATTTGGTTATCATGAGTAATGAGAGGTATTCCATGAACTGCATGTTGGTTTGTTAAGTTGTTTTGTATACTTGCCATGTATCTGTTCTGTAGGTTGCAGGTCGTAGTACGACCATTCTGTTTTTGCGGGCCGGGTCATGGGACCACTGCACGCAGCGGGTTTCAGTGGTACCGATTCCGCGCTTTTAGTCGTAGCTTCCGCTTCCGAACGTCGCGGCCGGCCCCGCCTCCGCAACCGGGCGGGGTGGTCGTGACAAGTTGGTATCAGAGCAGGTCGGGTCGGTGTGACCCGAGAGAAGCAGAGTTTGGTCAGTTTCAGTATGAATTCTGGGAGGCAAGTATACCAGTCCAGGAGTGGACTTTTGGAGCAGTCATGCCAGTTCATGGATAAGTATCAGCGGGAGATGACTTCGAAGTGCGGGCTGCTGTTTCGTGTTCTATTCTGGGGCGGTTCTGTACGGAGTCTGGCCACCTCCTTATTTGAACCACTTTGGAATGTGTGTGGAGCAGCGGACGGTTCATTTCGGAAAGCATACTCGGGAAGGTTTGGGATTTTGGACTTCGGAGCGCGTAGTGAAGCGCAAAGCTCGAGTGCGGGCTTCTGACATAATCCGGGTACTTTTATTTGTTGGTTGGTATATATTGTGATTCTGTGATATGAACATGATCTGATTCTGTGTTTAAGTTTTGGATTTTGGTTTTGTAATTCTGGAAAGAATTTCTGCATCATGCATTGCATTACACTACAAAGCCTTAGAGTACTGCTGCTAGCTTTTGGTAGAGAAAGAGTTAACTGTTTTGGATAATTGGTTATGAGATAAGTTGGTTTTGGTTTGGATTTTTGGATATGGTTATATCGGTATTTGGTTGGTTTGGTTTAAGGAAGTGGTTACCGCATGCAGATAGCGTGATTGGGTACCGGAGGGTCGGGATCGGGATCCCACACCTCCGAGGTTTAGGAGTTGGGTTCAGCGTAACCCAGGACCTGAACAACCACACTCACCACCCCCGAGTTTTCAACAGCCACAGGGACCTCCTCCCAATTTGGTATAGGTATTGGAATGGGTTGGCTGTTGAAGAATTTTGTGCACGTTGGTTGTGCTAACCGTAGCCTTACGGTTTCTGGAGAGGTGTTACCTTTCATGAGTTCTGATGGGTTGGAGGCGGTAAGGAGCAGCATGGAGCTGCAGGTTCTGGAATGTGTTCCGATCGTGGACTTGGAAGAGGATCAGAGTGCGCAGAGCAAGCGTAGTGGGCCAAAGGATATCGGTCTTTATGAGATTCTAGAGTGAGTGGGCATGTTGGCTTTACCCCCCTGAGTATGTCGGTAACATACGATGCCTTCCAGGATGGCTTGTTGAAGGTTAGGTATAGATTCGATACTGTCTGGGGTTGTCTGGTAGAAATACCGGCAACTGACTCGGGGTGCAACAAGATGCACCCGGAGGGTGGGACGCCGCTGAGAGGCTCTGGATGGTAGTCTAAACTACCACTCCCGCCGCACCAGTAACGGTGGTTCGATTATGTTGAGTAAAGGAGTATTTATATTCTGGTTGGTAGCGACACCTATATGGTGCAGGTGACTCTTGGAGGACCAAGAGTCTTAACGGGGGAGAATGTTACGGTCACCCCGAGCGGGTTGTGACCCGGGTGACCCGGGGCTCCGGTTTTGGCCTGCGGGTCATGGTTTTGGGCGGTCAGACGGCTCCCGAGACTTATCTGAGCATTATTTTTGGAAATCCTTCGGGTTTTTAGGTCGTGTGGATCCCCCGGACGTTTTCGCCGAAAATATTTTTCGGGGCCGGGGGTTGTCTCGGGACGTACAGCGGGGTCGGTAGAGCTCCCGGGACCTCGGAATGAGAAACCGTTTGCATATTTGGAATCGTGGGAACGTCCCGAAGCTTTCTACGGAGTATATTTTTTTGGGGCGGGACGTTCGGTCCCGGGCGACTCCCGGGGCTCGGGACGGGAATCCCGGGGCTCGGGATGGAACTTTGCCGATGGCTTCAGTGTAAGTTATGTTATATTTTAAGACGGATTTTATGGTAATATTTGTGGAATTTTGGCATGACGGGATTCTGGTTCAGGTTGACACACGCGCACGTCGGGATTTGCTCGGGTTCAGCGGGTGCGGTAGGACACTCTGGATTTGCAAATGGACTTTGGAAACATGATTTGGGTGTGTTATGATAATCTGAGGGTTGTGTCCAGTTTTCGTGCCATTTGGAGTCCGATAATGGCGTTTGGGCCAAAATTGTAACTTTTAAAAGAGTTTGAGGATTAAAGGCGTAATTTAGCCACAAAACAGCAATAATCTGAAAGGAAGGGAGGCTGAAGTCGGTTGTGAGTATGAGATAAGGACACTTGTCAAAAAATGGTAAAAGATGGAAAAGAAAAGGGATTAAAGGGAGAAAATATAAAAGGAAGAAAATTTGTCATTTTCATTCTTCTTCACGTTTCTTCTTCTTCTTCCTCCCTCTCCCATCCGCCATGCTTGTTTCCTTCCAAGCTCCATGTGGTGTTCTTCATTTTTGGCAAGGAATTAACAAGGAATTGGATTCTAAGTGTGGTAAGCTTCCTTCTCATCTCTCTTTCCAAGTTAAAAACAAGATATGATGAGAAAAAGAGAGGGATTTGTGGAATTTGAGTTTGTTCTTGACTACCACCTAGGATGATTCTCTTGCTTCCAAATTTAAGTATGTTGTTCTTGGGAAGGAGAGGAGTAAGAATCTATGGTTAGATTTTGGAAAAACATCTTGGAGAATAAGATCATATTTTGGCGAAATTATTGGTGATTTTCTAAAATGGTGTATGTTTGTGTTCTTGAATCATGCTCTTAGTATGTTGTTCCTAGCATGATTCTAAGGCTTTGCATGGTTTCAATTTGATGGAAAATAGGTTGTGTGGAAAAGCCCCAAATTGAGTGAATAGTACAATTAGGGTTTATGTTGATTTTGGTTGATTCAAGTGTAATTGGTTAGCATTCTTGGTTAAGAAGTGTAATTGATGGTTGGAATGAATGTTTGGTAGCTTGAATGGATTGATTTGGAAGTTGGGCGAAAATATGGAAAAGGGCCGAATTGAAGAAATGAATCTTTTCCTATGTTGATGTTGTATTTTGGTTAAATTGGATGGTAAATTGGTATCGGGATTGGATTTAGGTGCGGTATGGTATTTGAAACGTCATTTTCGGGTAAGAAATGGAAAAGTTACCTTTATGCGGGATTAAGGGTAAAAGTGTCTGGAATGTGGATTTAAAGGTTGGAATGTGTTTGTGGGTGTTGGAATAACAATGTTCTGGCTCGGTTCGTGAAACCGAGCTTTCTGTGGATTTTTGCGGGAAAGTGCGGGATTGTGCGGGTTTGGTTTCTGGGGGTTTGTTTTGGTGAGTTCTGACTGGTTTGTGGTTGTTCAGCTTGTTTCTGCATTGGTGGAGTTGTGTGGGACCATAAAAGGCACACTTTCACTTTTCGCGCCGGGAGCCGGGATTTCCCGAGGTTTGTGCTGCGGAGCTGTTTTCGAGGTAAGGGTTCAACTTCTCTCGTTATAGATACTGGTATGGGACTTTATGTATACGGGTTTAGTTGAGGCGGGTTCTTGGGTTGAGGACGGTGGTTCGGTGATCCCGGGACCTGTCATATGGTAAGATGCATGTTTGTATTTGTTCTGTTTCAAGGCCGGATGGTCTTGGAGGCCACGAGTTTATATTTCATTACGTATATCCGCGCTAGGCGCCGATATTTCTGCTTATACGTTTTTAATATATTTTGTTCTGTTTTGCATATGCATTATTATATGCTATGTTCTGTGACGAGACCCGGATGGTCTTAGAGGCCACGAGTGCTCATTGGTTCTGTTCTGTTGGTATCCGCATTCTGTTTGAGTGCCGCACACCGAGGGTGCCGACATTCTGCGTATACACGCACCGGAGTGCGGGTATATACGTGACCCTACGACAGTTTGGGGATCGCGACCCCGGCACCGTGTGCTTCGCATTCGTATATTCTGACCTCTTAGAGAGGGCTGTCGTTTTGGGTCAGCGGTTGGACCGCATGTGATGGGTTCCGGCTCACCTCTGACTCTACATACATTCATACATGCATATATATATATATATATATATATATATATGTGCTTGTGTTTGTTCTGTTTGCAGGTTCGGTTCAGCGGCACTTGTACAAACTGTATCTTACCTCAGCCCTTACTGGGTCCTCCCGAGGACTCACCCCTTTATGTTTACCACCTTTCAGGTCGGTCTGACAAGCAACCGACGGAATAGAGATCCGCGGTGCTTTCTGTTGTTTTGGTTTTCAGCAGCCAGCAGTACGTCGTGCGGGAATCTTCTGGGCGAGAGGTTTTCCTGATTCCGCACCTAGGTATTCTAGGGTTTACTTTCGAGGGCTCTGTAGCTGTAGTTGCATGCATGCATAATCAGATCATGTTGTTGTATATGACGTATATTCTGGAGTATGTGTTGGTTCTCAGTATCTGTCTTACGAGTCGAGGCGGATCCCGACTTGCTTACGTTGGTTATATGTATGAAATGGTTTCTGTGATTTGGTTATCATGAGTAATGAAAGGTATTCCATGAACTGCATGTTGGTTTGTTAAGTTGTTTTGTATACTTGCCATGTATGTGTTCTGTAGGTTGCGGGTCGTAGTACGACCAATCCGCTTACGGGCCGGGTCATGGGACCACTGCACGCAGTGGGTTTCGGTGGTACCGATTCCGCGCTTTTAGTCGTAGCTTCCGCTTCCGAACGTCGCGGCCGGCCCCGCCTCCGCAACCGGGCGGGGTGGTCGTGACAAGTTGGTATCATAGCAGGTCGGGTCGGTGTGACCCGAGAGAAGCAGAGTTTGGTCAGTTTCAGTATGAATTCTGGGAGGCAAGTATACCAGTCCAGGAGTGGACTTTTGGAGCAATCATGCCAGTTCATGGATAAGTATCAGCGGGAGATGACTTCGAAGTGCGGGCTGCTGTTCCGTGTTCTATTCCGGGGCGGTTCTGTACGGAGTCTGGCCACCTCCTTATTTGAACCATTTTGGAATGTGTGTGGAGCAGTGACGATGCTTTGAGGCATTTCGGAATTGGAGGAGTACTACGATCTTGCTACGGTAGATACTCGGTTGGAGCTGGATAGGATTCCAGCGGTTCGGGATTTTTTTGCAGGTATTTCCAGAGGATTTGCCTGGGATGCCCCAGAGAGGAAAATTGTGTTTGGGATTCGTCTGCAGTGGGATTTCACTCTAATTTTCATTCCTCCTTATCGGATGTTGGCAGTGGAGATGATTGGGTTGAAGAAGCAGTTAGGGAAACTACAGGAGAAGAGTTTCATCTGCCCGAGCACTTCACCGTAGGGTGCTCCGGTACTGTTTGTTAAGGAAAAGGATGGGTTACTCCGAGTGGGTATCGACTACAGGCAGATGAATGCCATCACAAGTAAGAATAAGTACCCGTTGTTGGGGACTGATAACCTCCTTGATCGGTTGGGAGATATGAGGATCTTTTCCAGGGTTGACTTGCAAGCGGGATACTTTCCGTGTAGATGAAAGAAAAGGATATGTCGAAGACTGTTTTCTGGATTGGGTATGGACACTAGGAGTAGGGTAATGCCATTTGGTCTGATCAACGCACCGGCAGCGTTCATGGACATGATGAATCGGGTGTACCGATTATATTTAGACTCTTTTGGGAAGTGTTCATCGAGGATATTCTGATTTACTCTCGAGATGAAGGCTCGCACTATGATTATCTAAGAGCTATTTTGCGGGCGCTTTGGGAACATTGATTTTACATCATCGGTGAATATGGGTTTTAAGCGGTTTCCAAGAGGATTAAGGTTGTATAGGATTGGAGGCAGCCAGCCTCGACGCAAGATAAGGAGTTGAACATGAGGTAGCATAGGTGGCTCGAGGACATTAAGAATTAGGATGGTGGTATCTAAGGCACGCTAGCAAGGGCAATGCGATTCTTTGATACTTTGCGTAGAGAGGTTACCGGGTTAGTTAAAAGAAGCAACACGGAAGATCGGACCCAGGACGATGACTCGGTGTACCTTGGGCACACGTGGGAGTTTTGGGAGCACACTCAGGTCAACACTTTGATCGCTCTTTCAGAGAGGCTGGATAGAGAGCATGAGGCACAAGAGAAGAATTTGGGTTTAAGGAAGTTGTCCGGAGAGGACAAAGGAGTACTACTATTGACATCTCAGTATAGGTGGGAATCGTTATATTTTGGGGATTGGTTGTAGGTATCAGAGGATTAGGTACTATGGGATAAGACGCTGGAGAAGGCAAATTTGAGCCGGTTAAGTATACTCCCCGGTAGGGAGAGGATATCCCAAGATTTGCGCACTTGCTTTTGGTGGCCAGATATGCGGAGACACATTGACATTTATATGTCTAAGTGTGATCACTTTTTGCGATACGGGTGACAAGCTCTCTTTAGGCGCTTGCCCATCCGTACCTCGGGGAATTGCGCGATTCTGAGAGGGTACCAGACTCCATTGTGTCGATCGTGATCTGCATTTTACCGCACGGGTCTGTAGTACTTTTCACAAGGTTTTGGGCATGCGATGCTGATTCAGATTGTTGAGGAGACCACAGCAAGGATCAGGATGATTCAGGCGCGGATGGAAACTGCGAATGACCGCACCATCTCATACATTGATAAACGTCGCAGGGATTTGGGACATGAGGTCGG
This sequence comes from Stellera chamaejasme, assembly GCA_024586325.1. NCBI lineage: Eukaryota > Viridiplantae > Streptophyta > Magnoliopsida > Malvales > Thymelaeaceae > Stellera > Stellera chamaejasme. The sequence goes on along the minus strand of CM044982.1, from coordinate 22,078,641 downwards.
TAACAGGGTTTGGCTGGAGGTAGCATCGGTCTGAGGGACGGTCAGATTTGGTAGGCGGGGCAAGTTACCCCGAGTTATATCAGTTCTCATGAGTTTTTAGAGTGAGTTGATAGGTTGGTCGTACCCCTCCGACTATTTACATTGTATGCGTGATGTCTTCCAGGATAGCCTGTTGAGGATCAATTAGATTTAGATTCGGTACTTTCTGGGATTGTCAGGTAGAAATACCGGCAACTGACTCGGGGTGCAACAAGATGCACCCGGAGGGTGGGACGCCGGTGAGAGGCTATGGATGGTAGTCTAAACTACCACTCCCGCCGCACCAGTAACGGTGGTCCGATTATGCTTAGTAAAAGAGTATTTATATTCTGGTTGGTAGCGACACCTTCAGGCTACTCTTGGAGGACCAAGAGTTCTAAGGGGGGGAGAATGTTACGGTCACCCCGAGCGGGTTGTGACCCGGGTGATCCGGGGCTTCGGTTTTGGCCTGCGGGTCACGGTTTTGGGCGATTAAACGGCTCTCGAGGCTTATCTGAGCATTATTTATGGGAATCCTTCGGGTTTTGAGGTCGTGTAGGTCCCCCGGACATTTTCGCCGAAAATATTTTTCCGGGGCCGGGACTTGTCTCGGGGGTACAGCGGGCTCGGTAGCGCTCCCGGGAACTCGGAAAAGGAAACCGTTTTCATATTTGGAATCGTGGGAACATCCCGAATCTTTTTACGGAGTATATTTTCTGGGGCAGGACGTTCGGTCCCGGGCGACTCCCGGGGCTCGGGATGGAAATTTTCCGACAGCTTGGGTGTAAGGTATGTTATATTTTAAGACGGATTTTATGGATTTAATTTGGTGAATGTTTGGGCAACCCGGGACGGATTTAGAATTTATTACGCGGGTGCGCGTTATTCCCGGGAGTTGCAATTCTGAGTGACTCAGGACTTCTATTTGGATAAGAAAAATAGGTTTTATGGGTTTTGTGTTATCCTGAATATGTGGTTAAAGTTTGGTTCCAATCGGAGTAAGTTTGGTAAAAAGTTGCATTTTCGGGCTGAACGAAAATACAGTTTGGTAAAGTTTGTGAGATAATGGAAAATTGGACATTTTGGCTAAAAAGAAGGGATGGGGCGAATGGGAGAGAAAAGGGAATGGACATGTGTCCTCTTTTTGATGGAAGAAGAAAAGGGAAGAAAAGGAATTATGGGATATATATATATATCATCGCCGCTCCGCCCTTCTTCTTTCCCCACCAAGAAATTAACCAGACCTAACTCCTCTAAATCGTTTCCTTCTCTACGCCGTCATCCGAATCGTATCAGCCAACCTTCCATCTCAAAAATCGATTTCCTTTTTATCTCCTATTCCCTTTACTTAAAAAAAATCTACTTCAGTTCCCCGTCTCCCTCATGTCTCTCCCTCATTCTAGCATCGAAGACCCTAAATAGCTCCTATTTTTTTCCTTCTAGGCAGTCGTCGGGATCGGTGGGTCCTCGCCAAATTGGCGCTAGTTCGCAGCGGATCTGGCTGGAAATGGTGTAGCAGACGTCGGAGATTGCGGGCGGTCTTCTTGAGATGAAGGGTCGTGGATCTCGTTGAAATCGGCTGTCTCGAGGCGGCAGTTGGAGGAGGAGAGAGAAACCGGTGGTCACGAATGGTGGTGGACTGCTGTGACAATCGATTGGTGCGGCAAGGAGAGCTGGAGACGTGCCGAATTGGAGGTAGATGGCTGGTGGAGGCGAGATGAAGGAGGCAAGCGATAAAGCTTAGATGGTGGCCGGTGCTTGAAGATATATGGAATTCTGTCGTTCCGCGAGGAAGATGGAGAATTGGTGAGGAGAAATCCCGATTTTGCTGGCGAGAGTGAGTTGCATATGTGGAGTATTGTCTCTTGTTTCATTTGCAGATCTGTTGTTTCATTTGCAGATCTGGGAGCTGGTATCCAAAAAATTTGGTTGGGGAGGGAGATGAAGAGATGATGAATAGATGGAGTAAAGAGAGAAAGTAAGGGCTATTTTGTCCAAATTTTATTAAATCAGGGGTTAGTTAAAAATGGGCATTTTGGTAAAAGAATTAATTTAACGTATGACTTAACAGAAAAATTATTAGTAGGACCTAATTGGGACAAAAATCAAAGCTAAAGGACTCAGATGATGCAAATTCTTAAAATGGGACCCGAGTAGGACAAACCGGAAAGGTAAGGGACTAAAAGTAGACTTTACCCTATATATATATATATATATATATATATATATATATATGTGTGTGTGTGTGTGTGTGTGTGTGTGTGTGTGTGTGTGTGTGTGTGTTTATGTCAATAATGATATATATATATATATATATGTATAAGTAATAGAAAATGGTAATATTTGCACAATTTGGAAGAAAAGAGGCGGATGGGACAGGAAGAGAAGGAACACATGTCCCTTCTTGGTTGAATTTGAAAAAGGGAAAGGAATGGGTTTTTATGGTATATATGTATTTATGCATAATACATATATATATGTAAGGAAAAAGAAGAAAAGGCATCTTTGGTCAACCTTCCCATTTCTTCTTCTTCTCAACAGTATCTCTCTCTGTCCCTCACCTTGCGCTATTTTTGGAGCTTGAGCTTCACAACTGATTTTCGCCGTTTGGCGACCAAACTTCGAGGTATTGCACTTAAATCGTTCATTGGGTTGTGTGGATCAGTAATCTGAAGTCTGTTTTGGTTTGCAAGTTATGAGCATTTGAATTTTGGAGTGAATAGTGTCACATGCTCTTTTGTTTGATTTTTCGGTTCCTAAGCGATCTCGGCACTTCCTGGTGCATGTTTGATAACAGGAACGTAGGAAGAAACGCACCCAAGGTTGTGCCGATTCGCGTCTGAAAATTTTGGTGTAATTTTCGACGGAGAATTCTGTGAAAGGTAAGGGCATTTCTGTGTTCAGAGTAGAATTCTGGTTCTGTTAGTGTAATCGGTTCTGTTAGAAGAGGCTCGGTGTGAAAGCCGTTTTTCCCGGCCCGAGCCTCGGTTTTGGCGCCAATGATATTGGTTGATTCTGTGAATTCTGAATGCGTTTTCTGTATCTGGAATTGATTGTGAACAGGGAGTTGCTTTGAAATTGGACCGAAACTCTGCCGAAATTTGTACCGGGACAGCTGAACGAGAATTTCGGTTCGGACTTGTGTGAACGATTTGGGAAGAAGGTATGATTTAAAGGTTTGGTTGTGTTTATGGATGTATAAGTAACAATGTTCTAGCTCGGTTTGGGAAACTGAGCTTTCTGTGGATTTTTGCGGGAAAGTGCGGGATTGTGCGGTTTGGCTTCTGTTGGTTATTTTGGTGAGTTCTGACTGGTTTTTGGTTGTTCAGTATGTTTCTGCGTTGGTGGAGCAGTGTGGGACCATAAAAGTCAAGGTTTCGCTTTTCGGGCCGGGAGCCGGGATTTCCCGGGATTTGTACTGCGGAGCGGTTTTGCTAAGGTAAGGGTTCAACTTCTCTCGTTATGCATTCTGGGAGTATTTGCATGTATATCGGGTTTAGTTTAGGCGGGTTCCGGGTGAGGGCGGTGGTTCGGTGACCCCGAGACCCGTCATATGGTAAGATGCACGTTTGTTCTGTTTCAAGGCCCGGATGGTCTTGGAGGCCACGGGTTTATTTTCTGTTCTACATATCCGCGCTAGGCGCCGGTATTTATACTTATACATTTTTGATATATTATGTTATGTTTTGCATATGCATTCTGATATGTTCTGTTCTGTGACGAGACCCGGATGGTCTTAGAGGCCACGGGTGCTCCTTGGTTCTGTTCTGCGTATCCGCACCGGGAGTGCCGATACTTCTGTTCTGTGTCCGCACTGGAGGGTGCCGACATTCTGTGTATATCCGCACTGGGGGTGCCGATATACTTCTGTGACCCTACGACAGTTTGGGGATCGCGACCCCAGCCGGTACCGTGCTTCTGTTCTGTATATTCTGACCTCTTGGAGAGGGCTGTCGTTTTGTGGGTCAGCGGTTGGACCGCATGTGATGGGTTCCGGCTCACCTCTGACTTTGCATACATTCATATATATATGTATATTTGTGTTTGTGTTTGTTCTGTTTTGCAGGTTCGGTTCATGGGTCATTGTACAAACTGTATCTTACCTCAGCCCTTACTGGGTCCTTCCGAGGACTCACCCCTTATTTGTTTACCACCTTTTCAGGCAGACCTGTTAAGCAGCCGGCGGGATAGAGATCCGCGGTGTTTTGGTTGTTTTTGGGTTTTCAGCAGCAATAGCAATACCGCGTGCGGAAATCTACTGAGAAAGAGCAGTTTCTCCGATTCCGCACTAGGTATATTTGGGCTTTAGTTTTTGATGGCTCTGTAGCTGTAGTTGCATGCATATATAGTGGATCATGAGTTTGTATATGGTATATATATTCTGGATATCTGCTGATGTTGAACTGTCTTCTGAGTCGAGGACGGAGCCCCGACTTGCCTATGTTGGATATACTGGTTTTGATGTGGAAACTGATTTTGTGATCATGTGTTCTGTTGCTATGCGTGATTTTTCATGAACTGCGCGTTTGTATACTTGCCGTATATGAATGTTGTAGGTTGCGGGTTGTAGTACCGTTTCCACGCTTTCCGCCGCAGCTACTGGCTTCCGAATGTCACGGTTGGCCTCGCCTCCGCAACCGGGCGGGGTGGCTGTGACACACCGCGCCGAGGCGGCTTCCTCTTCAAGGCGCATTGGTGTTACGCGCTCATCAGCACACAAAGCATACGCTCAAGCTCGTGGACTCCTTAAATCCTCTGACTTTGACTCCAACTCCTCCGTTTGACCCGATACTTGTTGCTTTGACCAGCATGTATCTGAAATTGGTCTCGAGCCCCCAAATGATGCATATTGAGCTCCAATTCACCTCCGCACTCGTTCACCTACAAATCTTGACAAATAATAAGCAAAGTGCTTCTTTAACATCAAATGAGAGCACAAATGATGCATTTTATATGTTAAACACCATGGAAATGTGTGCGTGTTTGCACACACAACAGATGTCCACATTGAGCAGATCCTCCATGGAGAGTAAGCCTTCGAAGAAACCCTGATCTGATCCCACCGCACCAGCCTGAGAGCAAAATCCTTCTTCCTACGCAAGGAACAATCCCTAGCAAGCCACTAGAAAAAACCCTACCACTGCGCTAGACCCTAACCAAACTCCATTTCACTATCTGCGGATATATCCCTTAAGTTCGGCTTTAACCTCTTAATTTGAATGAAAGTATCCCTTCTAAGAAAAGAAAGAGTGATAACGAATACTCCATCCATCCCTTTTTTATTGCAACACTTTCCGCTTTTCCGCTTTGGATTGGACGTCCATAAATGTTTGCAACGTTTCCTTAATCTATGTACCATATCTAAATGTTTCAAAAATTAAGGGAAGGGGGAAGTACTAAATAAACACCCATTTGATCATTATGATTGTGGAAAAATTGCAGTTACGTCCTCAAACTATTTAAAAACATTTATGAGAGTGATAATCTTCGTAAAAGGCTGTTCCGACGGCCGGCTGGGTTGTTAGATCTCAACTGAGTACCAGCACCTCCATTCGCATCATCACCTTCTCCTTTGGCGTGGATTGACTTTTTAATCTTTCTCCACCCCAAACTCCATGGGCTCCTTTTGCTGCTGATTGTTTTCTCGTACTCCTTTTGCAACTCACCATAATCATTTTGAAGTTGTGTCATTTTTGCTTTAACATCCTCCAATTCCGATTTAAGGTTCTTTAGTTCTGCATTTGTGGTTGATGAATTTTGGGTTTCTTCCTGCAGCACCTCTAGGTTCTCGCCTCTTGTACCTGATTCCTTGCCCTCCTCCATTGCCCTCCTCATTTTCATTTGCTTTGAGAATAGAACCTGAAAAAACACATTAATATTAATTAACTAATTAAAAAAAATTTAATTTTTTTTTGATACAAAAATTCGTTTTAGTTAATTAAGTACTGATCATCAGTGATTTTGTAGCCAGTGAGCAATATATGTCACTTAATTTTTTCATGAATTATTTAATTTGTCTCCACTAATTAGTCAATTACTCCCTCTGTCCCTAAATAATTGATAGGTTTGATTGCGCACGGAGATTAAAATGAATGTAAGATTTTGTGTTATTTGACATAAATACCCTTGAGTGTGTACGGAGATTTCGTGTCCCTAAATAATTGATAGGTTTCACAATCATCTATCAAATCATCTTCAAATCGTATTTTTTTCATCAAATTGTTTCTCACAAACATCATATACCAAATCAAAAATAGAAACTTTTCAATACATTTACTATTCATCTTCACAAAAGGAAACTATCTTCTTCACAAAAGGAAACACACCTTAAGAGTCAATTTAACTTCATAAAAAAAATCTAAAAATCCATCAAAATAAACTTTTTCCACCAATTGTTTTCTATTACTCCCTTCATTCCCAAAGTAATGCAACGACTTTCCTAGGACATCCCAAAAGTAATGCAACACTTCCCTTTATGGTAACTTTTTACATACTAATTTACCAAATCATCATTAACTCTAAAACTAAAGAAATAAAAAAATAGTCAATATGGATATCTTTTTTCTCCAAATAAAATTTTCTACTTAATCATATAATTATTTAATTTTTATTTTTGATATATTTATTCTTACAATTTGATTTTTTTTTATAGCTCTTCCTTGATTTCTGTGTTTGATTACATCTTCTAATATAAAAAATAGTAAAATAAGAAAGTCAATACTAAAATTTTCTCACTTAGTCTCCGTGTCAAGTCAAAGTGTTGCAATATATTTGTGACAGAGAGCGTATATCACCGGGGCAGATCTCCTCGCTGCCCCCCTCTAAAGTTTTCGAGTAAAGTACACGTATAGTTCCTTAGCTTTGATGCGTGTCCTATTTTCATTATTTTTTAGGAATTCGTCTCATATTAGTCTCATATCTTTAAATTCATCTCAAATTGTTCATTTTCTCACAGTTTCCGTTAAGTTCTCTGTTATCACCATGAATTTACTTAAGTGTCCATATCCAAATTTTCATTTGTCCCTTCTATTTTTTGAATCTTACAATTTAGCCCTACTTCATTATTTACTCCTTGATTCTTCTTCTCCAACCTTATCATCTGCCTCTCCAATGGTTTTTCTATGCAATCTTATTGACTCCACTCCTTTTTCGGCCTCCACCAAAATCGAACCTATACCTAGTTCTCTTACCCCCTTCGTTCCAATTCAACTTGTTCCTTTCCTAAATCAAACTCCCTCCAATTTGCATCCATGCTAGGCTTCCATCTCTTTTAGTCTCCGCATTTGAGATTGAAAACCAAAAAGATCGAAAGCCAAAAAATGCCTAAAATCGACAAAATCTTCCGATTCTCCTCCAGAATTTTTAGCAACCACTAAGAAGGTTGAGTGTAAGAGTTTGAGCAATGATGCAGCAACAGCTGGTAGTGGTGGTGGTTGTCATAATCAAATCCCAGAAAAACCAAAAAAGAAAGAATAATCAAATAAAATTTTCGCAGATCAAGACGTGATCACCGGGGGACCCCCAACAACTCATCGATGCCTTCATCTCGTTTAGATGTCACCGGAAGAGGAAGAAATCTCCGCCGACCCGTTTACGGACCCGCGACCTAACCCAAAACTTTCTCTCCAACAGAGCCTCGGTTCATCATGCTGCCACCACCATCAGCCTCGCCAACCTCCGCCTCGCCGATCCCCTCCGCTTTCCACATCGTCGGACCTCGTCCACACCGTGTCCGAGAAGGTTCTGTCACGACTCCCTTCTTCTTCATTGTCGACTTGAGTTGTTGGGGCCAATTTACATATTATTAAAACTTTGGTCAAACTGAAGGAGAATGGGAAGGAGGAAGGTTTGGGTGGTTTTGAGAGTTTTGAAAATAGTTGGGGGGCCAATTTACAGATTTTTAAAACAATTAAGGTTAAATTGAATGTTAAAACGTCCTTAATTAAATAGTGATTTTAACAGAAAATGTAACAGAAATACCCGTTTAGGACGAAATGAAAGCTAAGGAACTAATATGAGATGAATTTATAAAAAAAGAACCAAAATAGGACACGCATAAAAGTGAAGGTACTATACGTGTACTTTACCCTAAAGTTCTCTAAAGTATAATGGATACATGTATATATATTTAGAATAAGTTTAGACCCTAATTCTGAAATTTACCCCAACACAATTAATACTAATTGTTTATTACAAATATATATCCTTATATTAAATTATACATGAAATTACTCACATCCTTCACCCTGAAAATTAAACTCTTAAACCCCTAGAAACCCTCTATTTACTTTTGCATACATTCAAATTTACCCCACAACTTTTCTTCTCATTTCTAAACAAACACACATCATAAGAAAGGCATATATCATTAAAACTCTTGTGTACGTGATTAACCTGAATGACGGATCGAAGTGGTAACCTATCATTTTGTGCCGCATGCATGCATGCATCAAGCGACAGCTTCTCAGAGTTCATTGTTTTGCATAATCTTCTTCGGTCATGTTCAGATAGTGAAGGATGAGTCTGCATGCGAGCAAAAGGATGAAACTAACTTAATATTGTTGCAGATTGAGATATAGTACATATAAAATACTTTATCCGTCACTAAAAAATATGAATGAATTAATTTTCATGTTTGATGTTACAATTTTTTAATTGCTCAAATTACTACTAAAATAAACAAACAGTGAAAAAAGTTTTTTTTTTAAACTTGCTATAATTTTTTTTTTTGCGTTGTCTCAAAAAACTTGCTACATTTCTCCTTTTATTGGAAGTTTTTTACACTAATTTTACTTTATTACTCATTCTTTTTTCCCACGTTACTTTTATCTTATATGCATATTTCTCTTTTTTATATATATAAAGAGGATAGGGGGTTGGGGATACGGAGGTTCGAACTTGAGACTCTACAAATGTCGTTAGGAGTAGAACCATGGAAACACTTTACCTTTTTTTATTTATTTATAAATTACCCTTTCTATTTACTCTTAAGTCAACACACATTCTTAATCTATGTCTAAATCAAATTGACTCAACTTTAAACGAACGGAATGAGTATATATTTAGAAGATTTAGACTTTACTTTATGATACATATATTTTTTTGATTAAACATTCATAAAAAGAATCATAAATAAATTAAATACTTTAAAAATACAAAAATAACCATTCAATTTTACAGTATAATGTTTCGCTAACCTTGAGATAGGTGTCAATGGCTCTGTAGAGGCCATCGTCGCAGGATCTGGAATTAGGTGGCAATGCTTCAGCTAAGGCCTGAAACTTGGTGACAGAGAGGTTTGGGTCCCTTGCTATTTCAGCTAAGTAATTGTCCACAAGCTTACTAACATTTGTTTTTCCTGTTTTCTGTTGTTGTTGTTGCTCATGCATCAAGAAGTATTCCACTATTCGTTGCATCATATCTACGTTGTGGATTGTCGGTTTTTCACCGGTTCTGTAATCAACATCATGATATAAGCAGACAACCATTTTCTCTAATTTGTCATATTTTTTATTTTTTATTTTATTTTTTTTTGAGAAACAACTTACAATTTACCAATGAGTTATAGAAACAATACTTTCTCACTCTATTTCCAGAAAGCAAGATAACATATGTAGTTTTCCCAACTTTTATGACCAACTTTTATGACGGAGTAATGAGGGTCTAGGCCGTCATAAACGTGCAATCAGCAGACTTCGTTATAGTTCCGTCATTTAAAATAATGAACTCAGAAGTTTATGACGGCTCTATGATGGATACGGCCGTCATAGAGTATTTCGTACAATCTACGTATTTGTAAAGAATGGTTATGACGGAATTATAACCGATTAGGTCGTCACAAAAAATCGGGAAACGCGCACCATTATTATTCTCAACTACTAGCAGACTTATGACGGTTTTATGACCATCTTGGCTCTCATAACTCAGTTTAAAACACCTTCTTCTCACAATTTCTTCTAATCCAACACTTCCAGAGAAATCTCTGAGTTCCAAACCACCGTCTCCTACTTCAAGTGCAGCTCAACATTTCTCATGCTGTTACTCTCATTTTAATCATCTTGAAGCGAGAAGGCTAATTAGCAACAAATAAGATATTGTTGACTTCAGTACGTAACATTTTTTCTCTTCTAATTAAATTTTATTGGGCATTTATTTTATTTAGTAGATCACTTAGCTATTGTAATGTGGAGTTATATTTTATAGATGAACCATAGTTTCTGTTGTGAATACTCTTTAGAAGATAAATCTATGTAATTATACATATTGTAGCCAAGCTTCATCTGGGAATAGTGGTGTTAAAGATTACTTCTATCGAGTATTCATAGATTGTTCAAAATGGGTAGTTCATAAAAACGCAATCAATGATTAGGTTGGCTTTTGGATTTGTATGTTATTCACGGTTAAGTTAATTTTGTTAGCATTTTATCTCGTTTCACATTGTACCAGATATGCGAAAAGTAGATTAACGAAATGAGTATAATAGGGAACTAAGAATTGATAATTTCATTATAAAAAAAAGTTTATGAGGGCTCAATCCGTCATATGTACGTCATAACCAGCAGCCATTTCCAATTCCACATGTAAATGCAATGACGACCGTATTGGTCACAAAGCCGTCATACACAAATGTGATGCCCAAAATAACAACGAAATAAACAACGGCCTCTCCCGTCATTCTTTTGACGGATAAACAATGGATGCGGCCGTCATAACCAATTAATCAACTACGCAGTGTAAACCTTCATAAATTCTACTCCCTTCATTCCTAATTAAAAGTTGCTACAATTTTTCTAATCATTTAATCTATTCCATTCATCTTCAAATAATTCTACATTTTATTTTTGTTGTTTTACAGTATTTAATCTATAATTTTTTTTCATGAATGTTAAGACATTTAAAGTTAATACTCCCTCCGTCCCCAATTAATAGATACATTTGTTTTCACTGTTTCACAGTATTTAATCTATCATTTTTTTTCATGAGTGTTTGGTCATTTTAAGTTTAACAATTCTTATCCATATCATAATTTGAAGTATAAATTTTTTTAATATATTTTTTTTGAATTTTTTCCACCATTTTTCTTAGTAATTATTTGAGTCAAACGTTGAACTTTGAAACAGCAAAGTCAAATGTATCTATTAATCGGGGACGGAGGGAGTAATTTATATGCTTATTACAATTTGAAGTATAAACTTTCTAAATATACTTGTTTCGACTTTTTAAAAAAAATTATATTTGTTCAAATTTGAGTCAAACATTGAACATTGAAACAATAAAGTCAAAGTGTAGAATTATTTGGGGATGGAGGGAGTATCATTTTGTTCTTCAATGTTTTAATAAATAAACATTAATATAATTTATATGCAAATGATAAATAAACATTTCTGATTTTTAACTATATTTTTCTAGAATTTTTTTAACGAAATCTTTATAGTGAAAATTTGAGTTAAACACAAGTGTAAAAGTAAAAGTATTGTTCATGTTTTTAGAGATGGAGGGAGTATTGGTTGACAGTAAAAAAATTTACCCTAACAATTTTTCTACCCATAAACTCAATTTGTTTCACTATATATACCTCCGAGGAAAACTAGTGTAAGTTTCATTATACCTCATGATTAATTGTAAGTTTTTTTTAATTAAATACACTGCGTAGTTGATTCACTATATATACCTCCGAGGAAAACTAGTGTAAGTATGCAAAATTATTACTGCTATAATGCTATATATATATGTATATATATATATGTATATATATATATAGTAGAAAAAGCATGTAGAAAGGAAAACAAGACAAATTATAAATTAAATGGGGTATTGATTACTCACTTCAGTAGTGTCTGATCTAGATCCTCGTTTTTGTAAATGGGAATTAGGAGATCATCGGCAAGGGCATCTTCCAACATCATTCCTACCCTCTTCTCAAGCTCTGATATAAGAGCTGGTGAGGCAGAATAAAGCATGGCTGCTTTTAGTAGCTGCAACAAGAACTTGCATGAAACAGCTCCAGGAACATTAGGTATTATGCTAACCAAGCTTTCAATAATTGCTCTCAGCTCTTTATTATTATGCCTTGGTTCATTATCTTCATCACTCAAAATGCTAAACTCTAATTCCTTCTTTCCAAATCCGTATCCTCGTAGCCCTTGTAACTCATGATCATCATTCATAAATCCCGGCAACCATTTCTGTGCATAGTTCATAATACATTTCCCCATGGTCTCCGCTTTCGCGCCTTTCGCTCTGATCCCGGACATGATCCTCATGAAATGGTCAATCCGAAGGGTGGCTAAATCATCATCAATCCACCACGATGATGAAGTACTCTGATCATGATGATCTCTTGAAGCCTTGTAGGCAATGGAATCACAGCATCTCCTCACAACTTGGAGATTCTCCGCCCATGGAGATAGATTCTCACAGGATCTCAGGACAGCAACTGTGTCCTTCCATGAAGCCAGGACGACGAATGTGAGGAAAGCTTCGGTCTTCGAAATAAGATTTCCATCTTCAAACTCTTCACTCATGTCGAGATATTCAGATGCGCATCTTAGTGCAGCTACGTTATGAGGGTTGAGATCAATTGGTAGATTGTAACAGAATCTGAGAATCACCTCAAAAGTTTCTAAACCTCCTGGGAATTTTTCCAGCTTAAGAAAGGGCTCATTTAGTTCAAAGCGGCTGATGTAGCCACATTTTGATACCAAGGGATACTGCTTCCAAATTAAGACCAAATTAAGCTTACATAAATAAATAGATACTACCTCCATCCCTTAAAAAAATGAGACGGTTCGAATTCAGAATTAAATATGATTTTATTTATTCAGAATTACATAAAGTCAAATAATTTCAATACAAATTATAAATAATGTCTCTAATTTCAATTCTAAATGTATTTTTTCCAAAAAATTTAATGACTTCTTTCTAGTAATAATTTGAGTCTGTCATAACATCAAAAAATAAACGAACCAATTTTTTAGGGACGAAGAGATAGAGTTAACCAAATTGATTATTCTGCTTAAGCCAACGTCTTAAGTTCAAATTAATCAAAAAATTCCAAATATATAATCACGTAAACAACTTAATTCATTTGATTAAGCTAGAAATGGCTTAAGGAGAATAATCAATTTGATTAGCTAATTTATGTAAATGAATATTCATTATTGATTAAGTGAATTTACAGCTTTTAAACCTATAATTTTCTAGATTTGGGTAAATTGTAAAAAAAAAAAATTCATACTTGTACTACTTCAATTTGTTGAAAAAAATATATTACCTTACCTTGTGAACTTTAAAGATGCAATGTTCCATCTGAATGGACAAATCAGAGGGTATTTGAAAGGAAGCGAACCTGCTTTAATTAAGTTTAGAAACAATATATACAATATCTGCATTAGGTAACATGATAAATACATATATATATATATATATATATATATAAATAATTAATTAATTACCATGATAATTCTTTGGTTTCAAACCGAGTGGTGGAGTCAGGGACTACGAGTCTTTGATCGTAGGAAGCAGAGGCATGATCATCCTCCCCCTCCCATGCCCCTGCAGCTGCTTGAGCCATTGGACTAATTACTAGCAGCAATTTCCAGGTATATTCAGCATGAATTGGCTTCTCTTAATTAGCTGGACAATTGGAATGTATTGAATGCATGCATGTGAAAGCTTAGTTTGTGGTCGGAATGTACATTTTGTCTGCCCGGTTGGTGGACGTTCTTTTCATCTACCCATCCCTCATAATTATCTGGGAAAGTGAAACATGTTAGAAAATACAGAGGGATATATACCAGTTGGAGGATACGATAGAGTCATCCATTGATTACACATTAGAGTATTACAGAGAGAGTAGTGAGAAGAATTACAAGAGTTTACAAGAGAGAGAGAGTATTGCGGGAGTTGCAAGGGTGTGTAGCTCAACCTTTTAAATCTGTTCCTCAAAAGGAAATAGATAATTCTTCAAAAATGCCTTTTATTACAATAAATTCTCAAGCTGAGCCTCTGTATTTATAGTAGACTGAGCCCGGATTTGAAGCCTTTGGAATCCGCCGAGACGTCATCCCTGACGTGTGACGCACTGTCTTGAATAGTAACTTTTGAATTATTTTTAGATGAAGAGCAACAGTTAACAGTGACCGATGAACAGTAACTTTTCTCGTGAGTCATCATTTCCTGTTGTCTGTTTTTGAATTATTGACCCGTGAGTCACCACCTTTAATCTCGTGGCCGACAGTTTTGGGGTCCACCACTATCTTCTGAGTAATATATATATATATATATATATATATATCATTTCCAATTTTTTCAAAGATCTTAAAATAATTTGTAAGCCCCTCTATCAGAGACTTAAGAAGAACCCAAAACCATGGTCTGAAGAACATACAAAAGCTGTTAAAATTATCAAAGAAAAAATCAAAACTCGTCCTTGTTACCAGATGGGGGACGGAACCGAGATACATCCGAGATACATCTTGATGTTTGCAAAGAAATTCATAAGAAGTAGTAGAGAGAAAAGTATTACAAGTAAAACTCAGGCTAAGAGAAGCGTGCTCTCAACAGACGAGAGTTGCCTCTATTTATACTAATTTTTGGGCTAACTAGATGTCATCCATGATGTCATTTTGCTCCATTATGTCATCCATGATGTCATTTTGCTCCATTATCTCCTGAGATAATTTTGCTCCATTATTTTGCTCCATTATTGCTTACTTGAAGAAATAAACCATCTTTTGACTTTGGTGACCTTGCTCCATTATTGCTTGCTTGAAGATATAAATCATCTTTTGACTTTGGTGACCTTGGTGACGTGGTGCAGGCCCAACCCAAGCCCAAACATCAAGATCCGCTCGTTGGCCTTGGTGGACCTATGACAAGGAGCCGGACCATGAAGGCTAAGGACGCTCTCAACTGTTGATGCACGGTTTTGCAAAGTGTGAGGAGCAAAGTGAAGATATCCACAAAGATGAAGGAAAAGTGCAAGCACTCCTCAATTTGGGCCAACCCAATTCCCAAATGGTGCAAACAATTTTCAACATTTCGGTTTGGGCTCAACCAAATGATAATTTGGCCCAAGTGCATGATTCACGAATATCTCAACTGTTGAGACAAAGAATGGCGCATTCAATGCTTTCTTAAAGCTTCCAACCTGTCACTTCTCTTCAAGGATGATCTTCAGATGCCTTGAGGACTCAAGAGTCATCCAAAATCATCCAGAAACCATTGGTGAAGAAGGAGTTACAAGCCTTGAAGCCCCTCCATCAAGAGCACTTAAATGAGGATCATTTACTCCTCATTTATTAGCCAAAACTCATCCATCATCTTCTAGCTCGAATTTTTACCATTTTATTTCAGTTTTGAGTTGTTTTGGCTAGGTCTACCCATTAGCTAGCCTAGAATAAATTTAGAAATAATTGTTTTAAATTCTCACATTTACATTTCTTTTTAATTTCCATCATTAAGAGTGGAGATGAAGGGACTTGTAAATTGATTGGGATGCCTAGCTTCCTTGTCCTATAAAAGGAGGTCTAGGTTAGTTTGCAAGACACAATTCAATCATCAAATATATTTCACCTTTTTCCTTGAAATTGAGAGTGATTCTCTTTTCAACCTATCTACATTTTCCACTCAATTCTTGTTAAGTTTTCTTTACAAGTCTACTAAGACCAATATTGCCTTCTCATTGGAAGAAGGAGGTGTTGGCCCCATCTACATTCCCCCCACAATTTTGGCAACGAAGGCTTTCTTTGTCTTGGACCTTTTTCGGTATCAAGAAGGAGGAGTCGCCAAAGGCATAACACCATCTTTGCCTGGGCAAGGATCCAGGAGGAGTTGGCGGCCATATCCGTTCGTTTCACAAGCTTCCGCATCGTTTTGCTTTGTGCATTTCGGATCTGTCAACCTGTTGACATTTCCGCCTCATCAATCAAACCTACCCCGTGTTGCTCCTTTGTTGGCTAGATCTGCTCCTCGTGTTCCCGGATACCCTCCCGGAATCACATCAATTGGTATCAGAGCATTCTGACAACCACATCAATTGGTATCAGAGCCACTTGCTCAACAAGGAGAAGTTTTTCTACCCTTTTCTTTTTATTCCGCAACATATATCATTTTTGTTATCATTGTGTTTTTACCGGTTGTTCTTGCCATTTTTAATTTCTTGTTCCAGTGTTGTACAATCTGCATAGAAAAATAAATCGCATCTTTTTTGCATTGAAAAAAAAGAAAAAAAAAGCGCTACTTACTCAACTTTGTTCTGATTGCGAAAAGCCAATTTGAAGAATTCTTGGAACAATTTCAAACAAAGGGCAAGAAAAGAACAACCTCGAGCCTTTTCAAACCCGTTCTTTCAAAAATTGCGGAATATCCTTTTCCAAAACCCACAACAGAACCGTTTTGGAAAAAGTAACAACACTTTCTTCAACCTGTTGAGGTTTGTTTGATGTTTTATTTTATTGTATCTTTTATGTCTTGTTTTGAATCACTTTTTCAAGAATTTTTAGCCAGAAAAAGTTTCTATGTTTATAAAGAGAATCTGAGTTTTTTTGTGAAAAAAATGAATGATGAAGCATTGTTAGCACAATTCCAAAGAATGTTGCAGGAACAAATGGCTCCACTAAATGCAAGGCTTGCCCGTCTTGAGGCTGGTCGAAGAGAGGAGGAAGAGCAGGAACCTCGAAATGGGGAAGATGATCGTCAATCAAATATTGATCAAGGAGAAGATGTTCCACCTCACCACAATCAAAGGCAAAGGGATATGGCTCAACAGGTTTACCGAAACTTCAAGTTGCAAATTCCACCTTTCTATGGAAAAAGCAACCCGGATGAGTATCTTGATTGGGTAAAGAAATGTGAATTGGTATTTAATTGCTTTGATTATACCACTGACCTCAAGGTTAAATTGGCCGTTGTTGAGTTTCATGGTTATGCCCTCACATGGTGGAATCAAGAAAATCGGCTTGGATTAGGTCCTCAAACTTGGGAAGAGTTGAAGATCCAAATGCAAGAGAGATTTGTGCCATCATACTACACTCGAGAATGTTTCCAACGTCTTCAAACACTTGTCCAAGGCACTAAATGTGTTGAGGACTACCACAAAGAGTTGGAATCCGCCCTTTTGAGAGCCGATGTTATTGAAAGAGGTGAAGCAAAAATGTCTAGGTTCATTCAAGGACTTAGACTGACATTGTGAAGACCTTGGAATTATGTGAGTACAACAATTTTCAAGAGTTGTTACATAAAGCCATCCGAATTGAAAGACAACTCAAGAAAGGGAGCACTTCCACCATGGCTCCAAGATCAAACCAAAGGGCCGAAAGCTCCACAAAGGACACCCCCACCTCCACAAAAAGGTATCCCTTCCAAATCTCCCACTTCTACCCCTTCCACTTCCCAATATCGCTCCCAAAACCGTCCCCTTCCAAACCCCTTCATGAAGTTCAATGCTATAAATGCAAAGGTATGGGTCATTATGCTCATCAATGTCCAAATCCGAAAGTTATACTCATGAGAGATGGAGAATGGTACGGTGAAGATGAAGAAAATGATGAGACCGAATCGATCAACCTGTTGAGGACGAGTATGCTCAACTGTTGAGGAAGAGTTTGGTCTTCCGGTTGAAGGTCCTCTCCTAGTAGCAAGACGAGTACTACAGTGCAACCAACCCTCAATCATGTCAAAGGGAGAATCTCTTTCATTCAAGAGCACTTGTGAATGGTAAAGTATGTTCACTCATTATTGATTCCGGTTCTTGCACTAATGTTGCTAGTTCTCATATGGTGAATAAGTTAGGACTTGCTACTCACAAGCATCCTCGACCCTACCTTCTTCAATGGATGGATGACTCCGCTCATGCCAAGGTGAATTGTCAAGTTGAAGTACCCCTTAAAATTGGCAATTATGAAGACAAGGTACTTTGTGATGTTGTACCTAAGATGATTGCTGCCCATATTCTACTTGGGAGGCCCTGGCAGTATGATAAGCAAGCTGTGCATGATGGTGTGACCAACCGATACACCATTCAACACGTTGACCGAAAGATTACCTTGGTACCTTTAACACCCCAACAAGCCCATGCCGATCAGATCCAACTCCAAAGTGAGTCCGAGGGTAAGGATGGTAAACTTAAGGGTAAAGTTGAAAATAAAAAGAAATCCCAAGTGGATTTGCAAGAGTCAAAGGTCTTTTGGGATGGTGAAGGAATAAATAGCGAAAAGAGTGGTAAAAGAGAGAATGAGAGAAGACAAGAGTGTTTCCTTTCCATAGCCAAAGAAAAACACATCAAGAAAGCTCTTTTGAGTCAAAAATGTTGTTTTCTCTTTTTACCTAACACTTGTCTTCTAACAATGGATCAAGGGGAAGAAATTCCTTCTTTTCTTTCTTTGTTGTTGCAGGAATATCAAGATCTTTTTGAAGATCCGATTGGCTTACCTCCATACCGAGGTATTGAGCATCAAATCGATCTTGTCCCGGGAGAACCTTTACCAAATCGACCCCATTATCGAACCAATCCCGAGGAAGCCAAAGAGATACAGAGGCAAGTCCAAGAGCTTCTTGCCAAAGGGTACATCCGAGAAAGCTTATCCCCTTGTGCCGTACCCGTGCTTCTTGTACCTAAAAGTGATGGTTCATGGCGGATGTGCATGGATTGCCGCCCCATCAATAAGATCACCATCAAGTACCGACATCCCATTCCACGCCTTGATGACATGCTTGATGAACTTTCAGGTGCAAAGGTATTTTCTAAGGTTGATCTTAAGAGTGGTTATCACCAAATTTGCATGAAAAAGGGTGATGAGTGGAAAACCGCCTTTAAGACCAACATTGGTTTATATGAGTGGCTTGTCATGCCATTTGGATTAACCAATGCCCCTTCTACTTTTATGAGACTCATGAACCATGTTTTAAGGAAATTCATTGGAAAATTCGTTGTGGTTTATTTTGATGACATTTTGATCTATAGTCATACTTTATCTCAACACGTTGAACATCTGCGGTTATTGTTTGAAACGCTTCGAGGAGAAAAGCTTTATGCTAATCTTAAGAAGTGTACTTTTGCTACTAATCAGATTGTGTTTCTTGGATATGTTGTTAGTGAGAAAGGACTAAGTGTTGACGAATCCAAGGTGCAAGCCATCAAAGATTGGCCAACCCCTACTAATGTGACCGAAGTGAGATCTTTTCACGGTCTTGCTAGCTTTTACAGACGTTTTGTGAAGGATTTTTCCACCATAGCCGCCCCTTAACGAGCTTGTCAAGAAAGGAGTACCATTTGTTTGGAGTGACAAGCAAGAGAAAGCGTTCAACCTGTTGAAAGAAAAGTTGACACAAGCTCCGGTCCTTTCACTACCTGATTTCGGTAAGATCTTTGAAGTTGAGTGTGATGCGAGTGGCATAGGTATTGGTGCAGTTCTCACTCAAGAAGGTAAACCTATTGCATACTTTAGTGAAAAATTGAGTGGCGGTCCTTTGAATTATTCAACATATGACAAAGAATTATATTCTCTTGTGAGAAGTCTTGAGGTATGGTCTCATTATCTCTTGCCTAAGGAATTTGTCATTCATACTGACCATTATTCATTAAAGTATTTGCAAGGTCAAGGTAAACTTTCAAAAAGACATGCAAAATGGATGGAATTTGTTGAATCTTTTCCTTACTTAATTAAGTTTAAGAAAGGTAAAGAAAATGTAGTGGCAGATGCATTGTCTAGAAGGTATGCTTTATTCAGCATGTTGAACAGTAAGGTTTTGGGATTTGAACAGATGAAGAACTTGTATGGTGAAGATATTGACTTCGGATCTGTTTACAAAGCATGTTTGTCTCAACCTGTTGACACTTATTACATATTTGATGGATACCTCTTTAAAGCTAACAAGCTTTGTGTTCCTAGGGTTCCATCCGAGAGCTACTTGTAAGGGAAGCCCATGGAGGAGGACTTATGGGACATTTTGGTCAACTCAAGACCTTGGAAGCTCTCAAAGAGCATTTCTTTTGGCCAAACATGAAGAAGGACGTGGACAAATTTTGTGCTCAATGTGTCACATGCAAAAAGGCTAAGTCTAAACTTGAGCCTCACGGGTTGTATACTCCACTCCCTACTCCTTCTTTACCTTGGGTTGACATATCAATGGATTTTGTTACTGGTCTTCCTAGGACTCAAAATGGGCATGATGCAATTTTTGTAGTTGTTGACCGTTTTTCTAAAATGGCTCACTTTATTCCTTGCCATAAAACGGATGATGCTACAAATGTTGCAAATTTATTCTTTAAGGAGGTTGTTAAATATCATGGATTGCCTAGGACAATAGTAAGTGATAGGGACACCAAATTCCTAAGTCACTTTTGGAAGACATTATGGGCTAAACTTGGTACTAAGCTATTGTTTTCAACATCTAGTCACCCACAAACTGATGGGCAGACCGAGGTAGTTAATAGAACAATGATACAATTGCTTAGAACACTCCTTAGGAAGAATTTGAAGCAGTGGGAGGAGTTTATTCCACATGTTGAATTTGCTTACAATAGGGCTTTTCATACTTCAACAACTCATAGCCCTTTTGAAGTTGTTTACGGTTTCAACCGTTGACTCCAATGGACTTATTGCCTTTACCTCTTAATGATGCAGCTCATAAAGATGGAGCAATGAAAGCGAAACAAATGAAGGAGTTACATGAGAAGGTGAAAGAAAGGATCTCCAAACAGAATGAAGCCTATGCAAGGAGGGCAAATAAAGGTCGAAAACAAGTCACCTTTGACGTTGGTGATTGGGTATGGTTACACTTGAGAAAGGAGAGATTCCCTCAAGAAAGGAAGAACAAACTCGCCCCAAGAGGAGATGGTCCCTTCCAAGTGGTTGCAAAAGGGGAGATAATGCCTACACTCTAGATCTTCCTAGTGGTAAATATGGAGTACATGCAACGTTTAACGTTATGGATCTTTCCCCTTTTGAAGGTACTATGGAAGATGAGATTCCGAGGTCGGAATCTTTTGAAGAAGGGGGGTGACGTGGAACAGGCCCAACCCAAGCCCAAACATCAAGATCCGCTCGTTGGCCTTGGTGGACCTATGACAAGGAGCCGGACTAAGAAGGCTAAGGACGCTCTCAACTGTTGATGCACGGTTTGCAAAGTGTGAGGAGCAAAGTGAAGATATCCACAAAGATGAAGGAAAAGTGCAAGCACTCCTCAATTTGGGCCAACCCAATTCCCAAATGGTGCAAACAATTTTCAACATTTCGGTTTGGGCTCAACCAAATGATAATTTGGCCCAAGTGCATGATTCACGAATATCTCAACTTTGTTGAGACAAGAATGGCGCATTCAATGCTTTCTTAAAGCTTCCAACCGTTCACTTCTCTTCAAGGACGAACTTCAGCAGCCTTGAGGACTCAAGAGTCATCCAAAATCATCCAGAAACCATTGGTGAAGAAGGAGTTACAAGCCTTGAAGCCCTCCATCAAGAGCACTTAAATGAGGATCATTTACTCCTCATTTATTAGCCAAAACTCATCCATCATCTTCTAGCTCGAATTTTTACCATTTTATTTCAGTTTTGAGTTGTTTTGGCTAGGTCTACCCATTAGCTAGCCTAGAATAATTTTTAGAAATAATTGTTTTAAATTCTCACATTTACATTTCTTTTAATTTCCATCATTAAGAGTGGAGATGAAGGGACTTGTAAATTGATTGGGATGCCTAGCTTCCTTGTCCTATAAAAGGAGGTCTAGGTTAGTTTGCAAGACACAATTCAATCATCAAATATATTTCACCTTTTTCCTTGAAATTGAGAGTGATTCTCTTTTCAACCTATCTACATTTTCCACTCAATTCTTGTTAAGTTTTTCTTTACAAGTCTACTAAGACCAATATTGCCTTCTCATTGGAAGAAGGAGGTGTTGGCCCCATCTACATTCCCCCCACAATTTTGGCAATGAAGGCTTTCTTTGTCTTGGACCGTTTTTGGTATCAAGAAGGAGGAGTCGCCAAAGGCATAACACCATCTTTGCCTGGGCAAGGATCCAGGAGGAGTTGGCGGCCATATCCGTTCGTTTCACAAGCTTCCGCATCGTTTTGCTTTGTGCATTTCGGATCTATCAACCTGTTGACATTTCCGCCTCATCTATCAAACCTACCCCGTGTTGCTCCTATGTTGGCTAGATCTGCTCCTCGTGTTCCCGGATACCCTCCGGAATCACATCAATTGGTATCGAGCATTCGACAACCACATCACTTGGTGACCCACCTTTTGATTTTGGTGACAAAGTTGTCTTCAACCTTTTGAATTTTTGTCTTCACTCTTTTGATTTGGCATTTCCACGAGATACTCACATATCTAAAGTGAGATTTTCGTATGGGTCTTGAGCATATTGACAGATTATCAATTTTGAACTGGACCCTTCACTGTCCGTGGACATGGGCCTTTGTGTATCGGGCTTTTGAGAATCATCCTTTTGGGCTCTAGCTCTGGCTAGAGCATCAATTAAATTCCACCAGTCTTCTGTTTTGGTGCAAACTGCTAATTCTGCTTGAACTTTTGATTTTGTTGTGAGGAACGTAGCGACTTCATTTTGTTGATCTTCGGAGAGGATCTGAAAGTCCTTTTGAACATTTGATTTTGATCCATTTTCTGAATTAAGTTTCTCCCACATTTTGACTCTGAATTCTCGACCGAAACATGGGATACCATTATCAAGAAAACCTTGATCCAAGAACTGATAGGACCAGGCAGTTATCCAGGGAATTTTGTATCTTATAGCGAATTTTGCGAGGAGAGAAGATTCTCCTTCATCAGGGAAGAGGGATTGAAAGAATTGAAACCCTTCTTGACATTTTTGAGGAAGGAAATCCTTTTCAAAACCAAAGAAAGTCCACCAGTCAATAGTGAACCAAAACGGCAAAGAATTTTGATCTAATTTGTCATGGAAGAAGAATAACCATGAGTGGTCGAAACTACGCAAGAACCAACAGTTGGTCCAAGCTGTTTGGTAATCTACATAATTATACATTTTGTATTCATCAGTAACCTTTTGAAATGGTCTTGGCTTAGACAGAGGCATTCCCCAATCAACTGGAGAGATGAATCCATCAATTCGAACTTTTGAGTAATTTATTTTGGGTGACCAAGAATTCTTAAACTGAGTGATAACTACTGATTTTGAATCAGTAAGGATATACTCATAGAATTCTCTGGTCTTTTGAGACGTTATGCTACTGTAATTGAAACCTGGAAAGAAAAGTTTTTCTACCACGAAATCAATTGTAGCTTTTGATTTATTTTGAGTATCAAAGAGTCCTTTTTCTGCAAAGTAAAGGAATTCATAGGACCCTGTTTTGACATGATAAGTTTGTTTTGGCAAAAAATCCGGCAATTTTGAGAAAGCAGCAGCTTTTGTATTTGAAAAGCGGGAGATCTTTGCATCGAGTTGGTTTTGGAAAGACGAGTTTTGAGGAAAGATTGTCGAGGTCGACAAGTTTACCTCTTCCCAACGAAGTGAACCGATTACTGAGTTCAACGTTGGGTTTTGGAGTGGCTAAAGCCTGAGAATAATTTGTAGGGGGGAAAGTATCACTTTGACGAAAATATTCTTCTGGGGTGATTTTTGAGGAGGAAGAGATATTACCCTTTTCTTCCTTTTGTTCTTCCTTCTTGCTGATTACCGCTCTCTTCATTTTGAATAATTTTGACCCTGCAAGAATTCTCTAGAAAGAAAGTCAGGCAAACAATTATTTTTTCCCTTAATGTATTCTATTTCAAAATCGAAATTACTAAGCAATGCTTGCCATCTGGCAAAGATTTGTTTTGAGACTAAATTTTTGACATCCTTTTCAATTATATCTTTTGTTGACTTACAATCTATCCTTAAAAGAAACTTTTTCATATAAAGATCATCTTGAAATTTATTGATGCAAAGTACTACAGAAAGAATTTCCTTTTTAATAGTACTATAATTAAGTTGTGTTGGATTCCAAAATCCTGAAGTAAATCTTACCAAGGATTCTGAGTTTTGACCTTCTAATTTTTGTTTTAATATACCACCATATCCAATGTTACTAGCATCGGTTTCAACTATAAGGGCGGTATTAGGATTAGGATTGGGAATGCTTAAACAAGGAAGAGTTTTGATTTTTTCTTTGATAATTTTAACAGCTTTTGTATGTTCTTCAGACCATGGTTTTGGGTTCTTCTTAAGTCTCTGATAGAGGGGCTTACAAATTATTTTAAGATCTTTGAAAAAATTGGAAATGTAATTAAGACATCCTAAGAACCTTTGTAATTGAGTTTTATCCTTAATTTCATCGGGGAATTTTGTTGTGAATTCAAGGCTTCTAGCAATAGGGTTGATAAGACCATTATTAATATCATGACCTAAAAATCTAATCGCTGTTTGAAACAATTTCATTTTGGGAAGGGAAACAACCATTCCATTTTGTGTTATCGTATTATAGAACTTTTCTAAATGTAAAAAATGTTGATTAACAGATTCTGAGTAAATCAAGACATCATCAATATAAACTATAGAGAAATTTTGAATTGGCTGAGTAATCTCATTCATAATATTTTAAAATTCAGAGGGAGCATTTTTAAGACCGAATGACATATTCCATTCAAAATGCCCAAAAGGAACATT
Organism: Stellera chamaejasme; assembly: GCA_024586325.1. NCBI lineage: Eukaryota > Viridiplantae > Streptophyta > Magnoliopsida > Malvales > Thymelaeaceae > Stellera > Stellera chamaejasme. The sequence continues at coordinate 22,053,994 of CM044982.1, read as the reverse complement.
AAAACCCGTTTTATACTTATCCTTCTCATTAATCTGAATTTGCCAAAACCCAGACTTCATATCAAATTTTGAGAAGATTTTTGCACTATGTATTTTTTTTAATAAGTCTCTTTTGTTAGGGATTGGATATCTAATCCATTCTAAGACTTTATTTAGAGGTTTATAATTAATAACTAATCTAGGAGCTCCTCTTTCTAATTCAGCAGCGTTGATAACATAAAAGGCTGAACAAGATCAAGGGGATTTGGAACTTCTTATTAATTTCTTTTCTAGTAATTCACTAATTTCCTTTTTGCAAATCTTTTCTAATTCTTCATTCATGTGAATAGATCTAGATTTCGTAGGAAAATCCTTTTCATTAAACGAGCTAACGTAAGGAAGATTAACAATATGTTTTTTCCTATTCCAGAAGGCATTTGGAATAGAAGCACATACTTCCTTTTCTAATTTTTCTTTTAATTTTTGAATTCTTTCTTTTGTAACCGATTGATTAACCTCTTCTTCTATTCTTAGGCCTTTTACTTCTTGAATTAAAAATTTACGATGCTTTTTTTTTGCTTGTAGTAAATTAATGGAAGAAGGTTTTATAAAAGAATCTTGTAAAGTTTTGATACTTCTTTCTTCTACAGGATAAGCGAATCTAAATTTTATTTCTCTTCCTAAAATTTTAGATGTTATCTCAGTAGGAGTAACTTTAAAAGGGTAAAGACTAGTAATGGAAGGTGTTCCCAAAATGACACTTGTACTCAAATTTTTTATTAATATAAAAAGCATTTTGAAACATAAACCTTCGTTACAAACCTTTACATCACTGATTTTGTAATTAATATGTAAATTTTGATGATTAGCTGCGTATAAAATTTCTTTTGTTTTTTCAAAATATTGAGAAGGAATTAATCCTTCTTGTATGCAGTTTTGATCGGCACCAGTATCGACTAAAGCTATTGTATTTAGATGATATTCATTGTTGATAATTAAACTAATGTGAATAAACCATTATGGTAATAAACCTTTGAAACAATATTTAAATAAGAATTTATTTGATCATTTTTAGTGGAACACTCACCTTCATCTCTTGATGATTCTTCTACTCCTTTCATTTGTAAAGCTTTATGGAAATTTTGATTTTGAGATTTTAATTCTTTTATTTCAAGTTTTATATTACTAATCTCTTGTTGTAAATCTTGAATGGTTACTGGTTTTTGTTGTCTACCATGAGCTTTGATAATATCAGAAATATTAACAAATTGTTTTGGTTGAGGTTTTTTAACTTCATTATCTTTTTCTAAAATTTGTTTTAAAGCTAAGAAGGCTTCTTTTCTTTTTTCTAGATCATCTATTTGGATTATGGCTTCATGTAAGGTTTAATAACCCTAGAATTCTCGTTCTGAACTAGCGATTTAGGTTGCGGTAAATTTTATTTCATGTTTACATTTGCTTCTTACTTTCCTTATATTTATATTTCATGTGGACATCATCATTTCATGTACGTTTACTATTTCATCATTTGAGGGAATTTCATCTTTTTATGAACTTTAATTTATATATATATATATATACTTTAACTTTTCTCTTTGGTCTATATAGTTACATTTTCATTATTTTATATACTCATCATTCCGGTATTTTATGAACTTTGTGAAATTGTTATTTGGTGAACTTATTTTTCTTTTCTCCATTTATAAAATTTTATCATTTCATTATTTTAAGGACATGTTGTTAGTATTTCATGTGTTTTGTTTTTATCATTTAATAAAAAATACTACATTCTATCTTTTATGAACTTATTACTTTTTAACACTCAATTTAATTTTATTATTTAAGGTATTTCTTAATTTTTCTAAAATCCATATTGTTGTTAAATCAGCCTCTTGCACAAAATAAATATTTTATCATTTCATCTTTACCCTTGTTAATTGTTTTCCTTCTTATGTGTTAGTATTTTATTATCTTTTCAAATTTTATTGTATGTATTGTATTTTAGGTCATTTGTTTTTTTGTTTTGTAGTTTAGAAATTAAAGAGGGGAATTTTATTAATTTTTGTAATTTTTGTGTTAATTAAAATGAATTAAAATCAATTAAAAAAAGAAAAAAAAACGAACCGGCGAGTCTTCCGCCGACTCTTCACGTTTCTGATCTTGCTTCTCCTGTCAATCCATTGGAAAATCTGGCCTCACTCCATCATCATCACGTTTAGCTCCTGTCAATCGTTCTTTTTGGCGGCTAGAAAAAGGAGCCATTTGCTGTAGGAAATAGGAAGAAAACGGAGAAAGAAGAAATTCGGCCATTTATTCTTTCTCCTCCTCAGCCATTTTCGATGCCACAAACCACTGCCATTATCTTCGTCTAGTACTTGGGAACCTTTCTCTCAATTTTCGTAGCCTGAGGTGCTCTGTAGAAGGAGTTTTGCTCAAAAACCGAAAATATTATTTCGGGTTCGACGGCCAAATTCGGCCGCCAAGGTCACTTTCGGCCGGAACCACCACCACCATTCGAACGGGATTGACGATCCGAATCGGACGGACCCAAGTCCGCCGCGACTTCTTGACGTCCGCCGTACCGCCGCCGTAGAGCCCAGTTTCCGGCAACTTCTCGCCGGAGAAGAAGAAGTCTGCAACTTCTTTGGTAAAACCTGAGTTTAGCCCTAAACTTTCTTCCTTGTTCGGTCTTACCCTGTCGTTTGTTTCAGGTTACACTGAGGCCACTGGAAAACTTTGAAAAGTGACATTTTGGCCATTGCACCTATTTATTTCTGAAATGTTTTAATTGTTTAAAAATACTTCTTTATGTTGTAAAATCATGAAATGTTAAAAGAATACCTTAAATACCTAATATTTGATTTTCCAACTTTATTTCTTTGATTCTGGGTTGTTTTTATATTTTTTAAAAATATTATTTCTTAATATTAGAAATTAAGCTTAATTTTATTTTACTTTAAGTTGTTGGAGCTAGGAAATTGGAGAAACTTGTTTATATACTATAGAACTAAGTAATTAGCATAATTCGGAACTTCTGCAAGTAACAAATGTGTTTATAATTTATTTTATATTAATTTTGACTAGTTGTTATAAAAGTATATATACTAGTATATTCCTAATTTGAAAGAGAAATACTTTCTTGTTATAATTTCACATTGAGTTTTTTTGAGCCTCTGTCATTTTGTGTTTCCAACGTATTTTGAGAGTTGTAACTTTTAAATTTTCAAAAAATGATTTTTTATTTTAATTTCTTGTAAGTTATGGTCTAGAACTTAGAAAATTGATATCCTTCTTATTTTTGCTCTTTCATTTATGAAACTTTGCAAGAATTTTTGGTTAATTATATATTCTGTGTGGAAAATTTTAGGAGTCACTTTTGTTCTGTAAATATTTATTTTTATTTATTAATTAGTTTCCTCTTTACTTATTTGATTAAAAATAGTTAAGAGTTGAGAAAAATTACATTGTGGATCTAAATGTTTTTGAAAATTTACAGGGAAACTTAAATGATTTTACTTGCTGTACAGATTTTGACAAAAAATTATTTTGTTGTATAAATTGTACTTTCTTTTATTAATTTGTTTTTCCCTTGTATATTTGTTGTTAATTAGTGTGAGTTGAGCAAAATTACCATTCTTGGTCAAAAATCCTATGTTAGTGTTTACAACAGTTTCAAAGTCTTATTTTCAACTTTTAAATTATTTATATTATTAAATAATTATTTTAACCCTTAAAATGGTTTAAAATTCTTAAAAATTAGTTTTTGTGCGTTTTGGCCACCCAAAATTTCTGGACTCCACACCTTAGTCCAAACCTTACCTAGAACTATCTTGGACCATTAGGGAATTGTTAGAGCTTCCGTTACACTTCCGTAAATTCTACCAGCCGACACCGTAAACATTCTCAAGTGAGTCTCATGAAATTTTCATTGATTTTCTTGCTATCGCTAGGTTCTATATTTCAAGTTCCAACTCCGAGCGAAGTGCCGACCATTCTCGATCCGTGGCCGACGCTTATTCCCGGCTACATCCAAGTAAGGGTGTTAATATGAGGTTCTTCCTTTGAGTCATCTTATTTTGCTTCATAAAAAAAATCTCGAATAACGGATTCTAAGTTGACAAATGGACATAATAAACATTCGATCGGGCAAACTGGGTAGCGTACCATAATTATTCGTGTTACCTTATATGTTCACAGTTAAGAATTGTTATCATTTGGGTTGTTGATCGATTGATTGACATATATGTATGATATGTACGTTGGATGATGCATACGCTAGTATCTTGCTAGGGCCGTTGTACTCGCTAGTGGCATGTTAGGCTCGTTAAACGAACTCCGTTAGTTTTATGCTAGGGCCGGTGAGCTAATAAATTGTTAGTATCATGTGTAGGTACAATATGGGGTAGTAACATGTTTAGAGTTGGAATCTAACGCTAGGATCATGATAGGACCGTAAAAGTTAACCTAAACCGCTAGATAACAAATTAGGTACGAAAATGATGATTAAGTAAGGTTGGGTAATAACTCACGAGATAAGAGTGCACACAAGTAAAACAACCAGTAAATTGTAAATGATTGTCATGACATTACGCAAGTAACAAGATTACAAGTTAAAAGTAGAAAATATTAGGGCATGGCATTTCACCTAAAGGCTTAATGAAGTAACTGGATAGCAATCATGCATCACTATTGGATGTGACATGTTGTTGACGTATTGTATCGCATGACTGCATTGGAAACTGGATAAAATGAGATTTCTGGACAAAATGAACTTTCTGGACAAAATGAGTTTTCTGGACAAAAGGTTAAGACATGAGAGGTGTCGTGGATTCGGCCCTACGTGACTTAACTAAGCCGTAACTTTAGACGAGCGGTTCGGAACGGGTGATCCGAACCCAACTGTGATTTGCATGTGCTCTGCCATCCTGAGGCGTGATTGGCATTCACGAGAGGCTCTGTCTCGGCGTAGACATCCCATTGGGCTCTGGCCTGGCGGTATCCCTAGTGGCTCTACTTAAGGGGCATTCCCGAGAGTGCGGTGTTGTACATACCCACCACATATAGATTCATGCATGTGCTCTGCCATCCTGAGGCGTGATTGGCATTCACGAGAGGCTCTGTCTCGGCGTAGACATCCCATTGGGCTCTGGCCTGGCAGTATCCCTAGTGGCTCGCTGCAGGGCATTCCTGAGAGTGCGGCACTATACATGCCCATCGGCTAGGCTCATCCGACGGCATCGGTTTTTAAAAATGGTTTCCAAAATATTTTATGGCGTATGATAATCGGACTAGAGATTATTCTTACATTTAGACTTCGACATAATTCAGACTGTGAAAATGTTATCTATTTCATGTTGGTCCATATATCTACATGTTGGTTATTGTTTCATGTTGAGCTATATTTTGTGTGTATATGTTGAATTTATTATGTTTAAGTCTTTATTTTAGATTTTGTTTTTGAGGAAATATTACAACCCTGAGGAAGGGCCTGTAATCTTTCCTCCTTCGAGCAATTGGATGCTCACCCTTTTATTTACAGGAGAGTTTTACGGGGATGACTTCTATGCCACTCCGTCGATCGGGAGTCTGAACATGCGTACTTCGAGGAGGAGCGGGGACCGGGTGGAGGCAGCTGTAACTTCTCGGCATGGCTTCGAGTGTTTTTGGGTTTAATAAATGAACTTTCATAATTGTTAATTTCATTGCACAATCTGGTTTGTAATATACGGACGTGTGTTTGAGTAACACCTTCTCTTCTGTTGTGAAATTTTTATAACGTGAGTTCCAAATTTTCTATTAAATAAATTGTTTTTCAAAATTTTAATTTACCCTAAAATTTCCTAGTGGGTAATTGGGGTGTTACTGAGTGGTATCGAGCCATGTCGTCGAGGAGGCAGCGGTTCCACTTGGTAAGTTGTTCGTTGGCTGTTAATAACTTAGTAATTACCTTGCATAATTGAGCATAATGTTTAGGATTGGTTAGAGACTAAAGATAACAACTTGGAATAAAAAAATGTAGTAATAAGGAGAGTTAGGAAGAAATTAGCTTTCTTATACTTAGTTCCCTATCTTGTTGTATGTGACTATATTTTGTCGGTAGTTGATCATGATAGATTCTTTCTCCCTACACCTTAGGTCATGGACAACTATGACCTACCACCCCCACCGCCTGGTCGTGGGCGGGGACGAGGTCGCGGAAACTTGGGCCTGGGCGCTCCTGTGGAGGAGTTACCCTACGAGGAGGCACCTGCGGACTTTCCCCCGGTCGGAGCACAGTATGCTGGTGATGCCGCCATGCGTGAGGCGGTATTGTCCATGGGCCGCGTCCTCGAACGTGCGGAGCAACGACCTGCTGCGCCACCTCCCGAGTGCAGGATAGAGGAGCCTTGCTTCGCGATGTCAGGGGAATGGTAGGAACTTTTAGCGGGGGAATAGACCCAACTAGTGCTGAGGAGTGGGTCCGCTCCGCCGAGAGAGCACTCCAGGTACTACACATACCTGCTGAAGACCATGTGGAGGTTGCCACCAACTGTCTGACACATGAGGCCCTAACTTGGTGGGATGCCACTCACCCAGGGGTTCCACGTGAGGCGGGAGGCTTCATAGATTGGGCGGTTTTTGTGAAGACCTTCTATGGTCGATACTTTTCAGAGACCCGGCGAGCTGCTAAGGAGAAAGAGTTCCTCAATTTGGTCAGGGAACCTATCGGTGGATCAATACACCGCCAAGTACACTGCCTTATCCCAATATGCACCGCATATCATAAACTCGGAGGAGAGAAAAATTCAGAGGTATGTTTCCTTATATGATGTGTTTCCCCGTTACGCTAGATGACAACTAACGTGAAAATAACAGGTATATTGATGGACTTTGAGATGATCTCGGTGACAAACTCTTTATGCAAGAAATCCCGACCTTCGAGAAGGTGGTGAGTCTCGCGCAGCGCGGGGAGTCCAGAATAAGGGACCGTCCGTCCCCTGTCAGTACTTTTCGTGGTCGAGTTCCTCCGCGACCTGTGCAGGGTACCACTTCTCATTCCGCAACAAGACCGATCCACGCCCCGGGGCAAGGGCATTTCGGGCACGGTAGGACATTACCTGTTGGGCCTTATCGGTCACCTCCTATTGGCTTTGGGCGCGGAGGCTGTGAGACCCGCATCGGCACCAAGAGCGGATGATCCTTGATGCCGGACACTGTCACTACCTCCATCCTGTCGGAGGCGTGTGTATCACACGCTTCTCTTGTCATGAAGTGGGCCATCTTGCTAGGGATTGTCCCAAGAAGAAGCCACCACTTCCTCCGCCAGCTACGGCGAGTGCTCCAGAAGCCCACCCCGCGAAGAGGCCACGCGTAGCTGGGCGTGTTTACACTATCTCTGCTCAGAAAGCTGAAGAGGCACCCGAGATGGTGCAAGGTACGTTCCTTTCTCAGTTCTTAAACTTCAATTCCGTTCAATCTGATTATTTCCTTCTTGGTTTTCCTTCTTGGTTTAAAATTGCGTTAGACGACGCTTGGCATGTTCTTTTAATGCAAGACGCTTTAATAAGATCTTATGTTTATGAATTAAGAGAAATAAATGAATTCTTCTTCCAGTATAATGATTATATGGCTTCCAGTTTAGAACACAAGATTAACATGAGAATAAGAAAGGAAGAACTTGTTAGAATGATTTTTGTAGAAAGACAAAAATTTAAAGATAATTATAGGAAATTTAGAGAGTTAAAAACTATATTATCTGCTGCTTAAATCAGGATCTGAAACCTGTATCTTTTCAGTATAAGTTTTTGTTAGACCTAATCTTCAGCATGAAATTAATGATGTTCCTAAACATAACCTCAGACTTAATATTAGATATTATGAAACTATGATTGAAAGTGAACAGAGAAATATAGATATGAATATGGTTCAAATAATCAGATTGAAAGACGAAAAAGAAAGACTTGCTGCAATTCTTCATTCTGAATAAAATGGTTCTTCAATGGTATAAAACTGCTACTGATCAAGCCCTTGATAATTTGATTAATCTTCATCAAACTATTGGTATCCTTGAACATGAACTGGCATTAATAAATCATAGACTCTATAACTTTGAAAGCTCAATAAATTTATCCCTAGATGAAAGATTTAATCTTTATAATAGAAAATCTGATCTAATACTTCAAATTCCAGAACTTAAGGATCTCTTGGAAGAGAAATTAGCTCGTTATCACAAAATAAAGGTTTTACTTTCGATCGCCTAATAATGGGTTTTCCTTCTTGGTTTAAAATTGCGTTAGACGACGCTTGGCATGTTCTTTTAATGCAAGACGCTTTAATAAGATCTTATGTTTATGAATTAAGAGAAATAAATGAATTCTTCTTCCAGTATAATGATTATATAGCTTCCAGTTTAGAACACAAGATTAACATGAGAATAAGAAAGGAAGAACTTGTTAGAATGATTTTTGCAGAAAGACAAAAATTTAAAGATAATTGTAGGAAATTTAGAGAGTTAAAAACTATATTATCTGCTGCTTAAATCAGGATCTGAAACCTGTATCTTTTCAGTATAAGTTTTTGTTAGACCTAATCTTTTAAAGAAATAATCTAAGTCTATTAAGTTCTAAAGTTTTCTAAAGAATTTTAAAGATTCGAAGTTGTTTCAAGCGTTGGTAAGCCGGAAGAACCTAGGGCGATGAGTGGCAGGAGCGTAAGACCACGTTTTTCCGCTAAGGTGTTGGTGTTCCCGATTGAAACAATCAGAGTCTTAGATTTTGGAAGAAAAATCTAGAGTTTAATTAAGACTGAAATTTGATCTTTAAAATGAATAGGATGGCAAAGCTCTTTGCTGGTAAAGAAACAGTTTCATTCCCTGATCAACAAGTAGACGATAATCAGGACTTTAATTCTGCAGAAATTAATATTGCCGACATAGAACAAAAATTGCATAATTGGTCTATCCCTAAGGTAGATCCCAAAACTATTTACAAAATAGGAACGTTTGATTTCTCATCTAGTTATTCTATTAAACAAACTGAGCAAACAATTCCTCTTAATCAAGAAATAGAAACTATTCGTTTAATTAGTAATCAAGCCATTAATCATCACAAAAGAAATAAATATAAATTTATGCATATAGGAATGGTCCAAATTGCTATCAAAACTTTGTTTAGGATAGGAATTGATATCCCTCTTATAATGATTCTAAGAGATGCTAGACATTTGAATTTTAATAACTCCTTATTAGCTATGGCCGAGTCTAATCTTGCAAATGGTCCGGTCTTTTTTAATTGCTATCCAAACTTTTCAGTATCCCTTTATGATCCTCATATATTAGATACTTTGAGTTTAACCATCAAAACAAAAAATATGAATTTTGCTACTAACGCCAAATCTATCTATGTCATTTATCGTGTTTATTATAAAGTAATGACTACTACGATAGAACCAGGAGCTAGGCTTAGCTCCTTAAGAGATGAAACCATAGTCTTTGAAGCAAATTCCCAGAACTCGTTTATCCATGTTCCTAAAAAATTGAAATGGAACGAAATTTCAAAATCTAATCAATGGGATTTAGAGAATCTTATCCCGCATCAACCTTTAGAAGTTATGAATCAAAAAGCTTTAATTACAGAAGCTACTGATGGTTCTGTTAAAATAGATTTTTCAAATTATTTTCCTCAGTCTAGATTTAGCCATTCTGAAACATCTGGACCTTCAATTTATAAACCAATCCAGTCTTTTCAAAAACAAATTCCAAGATCACTTTCTTTCGAAAATGTTTCTGTTGAATTAAGGAACGTTGATTTTAATGATAAGATTCCTCATCCTGTTTATGATATAAAAGATGAAGCTTCTTCAAGTATAAATCCTACTCCAAGTGAGATGGAAGTTTTTACTACAAAAGGATTTGTTTATGTTATAATCGAAGAATTTGTGATAGATAAATAATTTTTAAAAGAGGATTTAAGATCCCAGAAAACCATGAAAAAATTACTTGGTACTTCAAAACGTTTTCTACAAAAGAAACTGATGATTTCAAAAGAAAATGGTTTTCTGAAATGGAAAACCTTAGAATACACATTCCCCTTTTTACTTGGTTTGAATCATATGCACAAAAGGAAAAAATTTATTATCCTTTTTCAAACATCACTCCCATAACGGAAGTAACAAAAAAATGGACTACCATTAATAATAAAGAAGTCATATCAATCCATCCTCCTCCCGAGAGTGTTTATGTTGTTCCTCATCACACTGACAAAGATAAATGTGTAGCCCAACCATTTAAATCTATTCCTCAAAAGGAAATTGAAGATTCTGCAAAAGTGCCTTTTATTACTTTAAATGCTCAGTTGAACTATACAAATCAATCTTTAATAACTATTGGAGAACAACTAGATAGAATAAAACCAGCTGTTATCAAAGAACCTAAGTTTCTTAGCTTTCCTTCAACCAGCAAAACTGTTATTCCTCCTCCTGTAAAAAAAATAATTCCCCTTTCAATCAATCCTTCCCCAGCATGTAACTTTGTCCCTATAAGTAAAGATTTTAAGTTAGGATCTTTTGTTAATAATCCCATATCTAAAATCCAGTCAGAAATAGATAACATTAATAAACAGATTGCTAAAGTGAAAAATATTAATGTTATTTCCGAAATTGAAGAATTAGAAGATCAGTTTAGTCAAATGAATATTGATACACCATCTCCTAATATCAATAGAATCAAAAATCCTGATTATTATAAATCAAAAGCTTGGTACAAAAAACCTACTCCTCCTGATGTTATGTTAGAAGAAAAAGCTACTGAATATTTAGCCTTCGATGGAAATTCTATAACTGTTTGGAATATAGATGGACTCTCAGAATATCAAATTATGAATTATATTTGTGAGATGGAAATGGCAGCTAATGCCTATATGTGTAATAATCACACCAACCAACAAGCTCTTCATCTCCTTGTTCATGGTTTTACAGGACAACTAAGAGGTTGGTGGAATAATTATTTAACTCAGGATAATAAAGATCAAATTAATAATAGCACTAAAATAATAACTGTTGATGGCCAAGAGGTTCATACTGATGAAAGTAACGCTGTAGAAATGTTACTTTGGGCCATATTAAAAAATTTTCAAGCTTGCCCTGACGAAATTGGTCAAAAGGATTCTGAAATTCTTATGAATTTAAGATGTCAAAAATTACATGATTTTAGATGGTATAAAGATGTTTTCTTGACAAAAGTTTATAACAGAGCTGACTGTGCAAATACTTTCTGGAAAGAAAGGTTTATAGCCGGTCTTCCTAGTTTATTTGCTGAAAGGTAAGAATGAGAATAAAATCAAAATTTGATGGAAAAATCCCTTTTGACACTTTATCTTACGCTGAAATAACAACCTTTATTAATTTAGAAGGATTAGAACTTTGTACTAATATGAAATTACAAAGTAAAATAAAAAGCGATAAAAAACAAACTAGAAAAGAATTAGGAGATTTATGTTCTCAGTATGGTTACGATAAAATAATTGCACCTTCCACTAAAAAATTTAAGAAAAATAAACAAGTTCATAAGACTAGAAAACCTAGTTATAGTTACAAAAATAAATACAAAAGTAAAAAACCTGAGTATTCAAAAAATAATTTTTATAATAATAAAAAACGTTATAAAAGACCCTTTAAAGGCAAAAGAAGAGGACCTCCAACTTGTTGGAAGTGTAGGCAAGTAGGTCACTTAGAAAAGGATTGCACAATGAAAGATAAAATTAATTCTTTAGAGCTTTCTGATAAATTAAAAAATCAATTAGCTAGTCTAATGATTTATGACTCTCCGTTTGAATATAGTCAGTCCAATACTTCAGATAGTGAAGAAGAGGAAATTCCTTTTTTAAATGAAATTTTTTCCACCAATGAATCAGAAGATAAGTCTGATAATAATTCTGCTAGTAGTAATTCTGACAATAACAAATGTTTTGAAAAATGCTATTGTAATATGCTCTCCAGTAATATTTCTAATAATGTAGATTCCTTACATGAAGCAATAATCCAAATAGATGATCTAGAAAAAAGAAAAGAAGCCTTCTTAGCTTTAAAACAAATTTTAGAAAAAGATAATGAAGTTAAAAAACCTCAACCAAAACAATTTGTTAATATTTATGATATTATCAAAGCTCATGGTAGACAACAAAAACCAGTAACCATTCAAGATTTACAACAAGAGATTAGTAATATAAAACTTGAAATAAAAGAATTAAAATCTCAAAATCAAAATTTCCATAAAGCTTTACAAATGAAAGGAGTAGAAGAATCATTAAGAGATAAAGGTGAGTGTTCCACTAAAAATGATCAAATAAATTCTTATTTAAATATTGTTTCAAAGGTTTATTACCATAAATGGTTTATTCACATTAGTTTAATCATCAACAATGAATATCATCTGAATACAATAGCTTTAGTCGATATTGGTGCCGATCAAAACTGCATACAAGAAGGATTAATTCCTTCTCAATATTTTGAAAAAACAAAAGAAATTTTATACGCGGCTAATAATCAAAATTTACATATTAATTACAAAATCAGTGATGTAAAGGTTTGTAACGAAGGTTTATGTTTCAAAATGCCTTTTATATTAATAAAAAATTTGAGTACAAGTGTCATTTTGGGAACACCTTTCATTACTAGTCTTTACCCTTTTAAAGTTACTCCTACTGAGATAACATCTAAAATTTTAGGAAGAGAAATAAAATTTAGATTCGCTTATCCTGTAGAAGAAAGAAGTATCAAAACTTTACAAGATTCTTTTATAAAACCTTCTTCCATTAATTTACTCCAAGCAAAACAAAAGCATCGTAAATTTTTAATTTAAGAAGTAAAAGGCCTAAGAATATAAGAAGAGGTTAATCAATCGATTAAAAAGAAAGAATTCAAAAATTAAAAGAAAAATTAGAAAAGGAAGTATGTGCTTCTATTCCAAATGTCTTCTGGAATAGGAAAAGACATATTGTTAATCTTCCTTACGTTAGCTCGTTTAATGAAAAGGATATTCCTACGAAATCTAGATCTATTCACATGAATGAAGAATTAGAAAAGATTTGCAAAAAGGAAATTAGTGAATTACTAGAAAAGAAATTAATAAGAAGTTACAAATCCCCTTGGTCTTGTTCAGTCTTTTATGTTATCGACGCTGCTGAATTAGAAAGAGGAGCTCCTAGATTAGTTATTAATTATAAACCTCTAAATAAAGTCTTAGAATGGATTAGATATCCAATCCCTAACAAAAGAGACTTATTAAAAAAATTACATAGTGCAAAAATCTTCTCAAAATTTGATATGAAGTCTGGGTTTTGGCAAATTCAGATTAATGAGAAGGATAAGTATAAAACGGGTTTTAATGTTCCTTTTGGGCATTTTGAATGGAATGTTATGTCATTCGGTCTTAAAAATGCTCCCTCTGAATTTCAAAATATTATGAATGAGATTACTCAGCCAATTCAAAATTTCTCTATAGTTTATATTGATGATGTCTTGATTTACTCAGAATCTGTTAATCAACATTTTTTACATTTAGAAAAGTTCTATAATACGATAAAACAAAATGGAATGGTTGTTTCCCTTCCCAAAATGAAATTGTTTCAAACATCGATTAGATTTTTAGGTCATGATATTAATAATGGTCTTATCAACCCTATTGCTAGAAGCCTTGAATTCACAACAAAATTCCCGATGAAATTAAGGATAAAACTCAATTACAAAGGTTCTTAGGATGTCTTAATTACATTTCCAATTTTTTCAAAGATCTTAAAATAATTTGTAAGCCCCTCTATCAGAGACTTAAGAAGAACCCAAAACCATGGTTGAAGAACATACAAAAGCTGTTAAAGTTATCAAAGAAAAAATCAAAACTCTTCCTTGTTTAAGCATTCCCAATCCTAATCCTAATACCGCCCTTATAGTTGAAACCGATGCTAGTAACATTGGATATGGTGGTATATTAAAACAAAAATTAGAAGGTCAAAATTCAGAATCCTTGGTAGATTTACTTCAGGATTTTGGAATCCAACACAACTTAATTATAGTACTATTAAAAAGGAAATTCTTTCTGTAGTACTTTGCATCAATAAATTTCAAGATGATCTTTATATGAAAAGGTTTCTTTTAAGGATAGATTGTAAGTCAGCAACAGATATAATTGAAAAGGATGTCAAAAATTTAGTCTCAAAACAAATTTTTGCCAGATGGCAAGCATTGCTTAGTAATTTCGATTTGAAATAGAATACATTAAGGGAAAAAATAATTGTTTGCCTGACTTTCTTTCTAGAGAATTCTTGCAGGGTCAAAATTATTCAAAATGAAGAGAGCGGTAATCAGCAAGAAGAAAGAACAAAAGGAAGAAAAGGGTAATATCTCTTCCTCCTCAAAAATCACCCCAGAAGAATATTTTCGTCAAAGTGATACTTTCCCCCCTACAAATTATTCTCAGGCTTTAGCCACTCCAAAACCCAACGTTGAACTCAGTAATCGGTTCACTTCGTTGGGAAGAGGTAAACTTGTCGACCTCGACAATCTTTCCTCAAAACTCGTCTTTCCAAAATCAACTCTGGATGCAGCATCTCCCAGTTTTTCAAATACAAAAGCTGCTTTCTCAAAATTGCCAGATTTTTTGCCAAAACAAACTTATCATGTCAAAACAGAGTCCTATGAATTCCTTTACTTTGCAGAAAAAGGACTCTTTGATACTCAAAATAAATCAAAAGCTGCAATTGATTCCGTGGTAGAAAAACTTTTCTTTCCAGGTTTCAATTACAGTAGCATAACGTCTCAAAAGACCAGAGAATTCTATGAGTATATCCTTACTGATTCAAAATCAGTAGTTATCACTCATTTTAAGAATTCTGGGTCACCCAAAATAAATTACTCAAAAGTTCGAATTGATGGATTCATCTCTCCAGTTGACTGGGGAATGCCTCTGTCTAAGCCAAGACCATTTCAAAAGGTTACTGATGAATACAAAATGTATAATTATGTAGATTACCAAACAGCTTGGACCAACTGTTGGTTCTTGCGTAGTTTCGACCACTCATGGTTATTCTTCTTCCATGAGAAATTAGATCAAAATTCTTTTCCCTTTTGGTTCACTATTGACTGGTGGACTTTCTTTGGTTTTGATTAGGATTTCCTTCCTCAAAAATGTCAAGAAGGGTTCCAATTCTTTTAGTCCCTCTTCCTTGATGAAGGAGAATCTTCTCTCCTCGCAAAATTCGCTATAAGATACAAAATTCCCTGGATAACTGCCTGGTCCTATCAGTTCTTGGATCAAGGTTTTCTTGATAATGGTATCCCATGTTTCGGTCGAGAATTCAGAGTCAAAATGTGGGAGAAACTTAATCCAGAAAATGGATCAAAAGCAAATGTTCAAAAGGACTTTCAGATCCTCTCCAAAGATCAACAAAATGAAGTCGCTACGTTCCTCACAACAAAATCAAAAGTTCAAGCAGAATTAACAGCATGCACAAAAACAGAAGACTGGTGGAATTTAAATGATGCTCTAGCGAGCGAGCCCAAAAGGATGATTCTCAAAAGCCCGATACACAAAGGCCCATGTCCACAGACAATGAAGGGTCCAGTTCAAAATTGATAAGCTGTCCAATATGCTCAAGACCCATACGAAAATCTCACTTTAGATATGTGAGTATCTCTGTGGAAATGCCAAATCAAAAGAGTGAAGACAAAAATTCAAAAGGTTGAAGACAACTTTGTCACCAAAATCAAAAGGTGGGTCACCAAGGTCACCAAAGTCAAAAGATGATTTATATCTTCAAGCAAGCAATAATGGAGCAAGGTCACCAAAGTCAAAAGATGGTTTATTTCTTCAAGCAAGCAATAATGGAACAAAATTATCTCAGGAGATAATGGAGCAAAATGATATCATGGATGACATAATGGAGCAAAATGACATCATGGATGACATCTGGTTAGCCCAAAAATTAGTATAAATAGAGGCAACTCTCGTCTGTTGAGAGCACGCTTCTCTTAGCCTGAGTTTTACTTGTAATACTTTTCTCTCTACTACTTATTATGAATTTTTTTGCAAACATCAAGATGTATCTCGGATGTATCTTATTTTGCTCCATTATGGCGACTCTGCTGGGGATAATGGAGCAAAATGACATCATGGATGACATAATGGAGCAAAATGACATCATGGATGACATCTAGTTAGCTCAAAAATTAGTATAAATAGAGGCAACTCTCGTCTGTTGAGAGCACGCTTCTCTTAGCCTGAGTTTTACTTGTAATACTTTTCTCTCTACTACTTCTTATGAATTTCTTTGCAAACATCAAGATGTATCTCAGATGTATCTCGGTTCCGTCCCCCATCTGGTATCAGAGCCATTCTTTTTTGGCCTGGTAGGGAGAATGTACTGAAGCAGTACTGAAGCAAAATCTTTTGTAAGTTATTTTATCATTAATATTAAGTGCTGAAAGTTTCTTCTCTGTTCTTGAAATCCTTTCTTTTATTATGGAAGAATCGTTTGCTTTCTATCAACAATTAATTCAAAGTATCCACTTAGATTATAAATTGCTTGCTTGAAGATATAAATCATCTTTTGACTTTGGTGACCTTGGTGACCCACCTTTTGATTTTGGTGACAATGTTGTCTTCAACCTTTTGAATTTTTGTCTTCACTCTTTTGATTTGGCATTTCCACAGAGATACTCACATATCTAAAGTAACGCAATTCACCAAGTGAGTCATTTCAAATGTTTTCATCATTGAATCTATAAATTAAGAGATGGTGAGTTTGTATAAATACTGTTATCAACGTATAAATTAACAATAATCATCTCAAGTGTACCTTCCTTATTCACGTAGAAGGTGGGTTCATTTTTGCTTCTTTCAAAGCAATTTTTTTGGAAGAAATCATCAACTTAGTGTACTATGCTCTAGGTAAATGTTTCAAGCCATAGAGAACCTTTTTCGGTAGGAATACCTTGTCTTCCATCAGCTTATTTTTTAATCGGATAAAGTGCACCCATGGTCTTTGTAACTTTAATTATTGTACCACTAGGATTCTGTTTTAACTTTTTGTACTAATAATGTCATGTTTTCAAGTTTTTCTTTTCCATGGTCCTATTTGACATTTTTGCTGTCAATTTTTAAAATATTGCCCTTTTAAACAATTGTAAAATATAAAAATCATACTAACGTTTAACGAAACTTTCAATTTTACCCTCAATTTTTATAAACCATAAAATTCTACCCTAAGTTTTACAAATACTTACAATTTTACCCTAAAAATTTTCTCTCCACTTTATCTCACCACCCTCCTATGCACCACCACCGGAAATCTCGCCGGACCGCCGACAGCCTTCGCCGGAATTTCTGGCCAAGGGCGGGGAACCGCCGGCACAAGGCCGTGAATCGTGAGCCTAGGGCTGTAAAGCGCGCGCCCAAGGCAGCGGATCGCATGCCCAGGGCGGCGATCGACGGCCGAAGGGCGCGAATCGCGAGCCCTAGACATCAAATCGTGGTCCCGTGGTTTTCCTGCGGCGGCTCGTGGCATCCCGGCGGTGGTGGGTTGGATGATGGTTGAGATAGATAGAGTTGAAAAATTTAAGATAAGAGGATTTGTTTGTAGAATTTTAAAATTTAAGGGTGTAAATGGTATAATAAGAAAAATTCAGTTTATGTTCGTCATTGTACCATTTATGTGAAAGGGTAAAATAGTAAAATAATCGTAAAAATGACCATGGAAGAAAAAAAACTTAAAAACATGACTTTATTAGTACAAAAAACTAAAACATGATCTTAATGGTACAATAATTAAACTTACATGACCATGAGAGTACTTTACCCTTTTTTAATCCAAGATGTTGCACAACATACACTTCATCTTCAGGGATCACCATTAAAAAATATAGACTTTATCAGATTGAAACACTTTCCATTAATTCTCTTTGCTCAACTACCTAGACATAGTATGATTCAAATTGTTTAATTAATAATTCCGGCCTATTGAGAGTGGAACTACCTCGTCTGGTGGATCTACTGCTGCAACAAAGAAGAAATGGGCATGATTGTGTGCTCGGGAACCCACTCGATGCTCAAGTCAGTGGAAATATGGGGGGAGAGAAGATAAGTTAGGTAGTATAGCTTAGAGAAGCGGTAGATAGAACAATGTACCTAAGAAAGATCGCTAGGATAATCCTCCTCGAGTGGGCCACTTGGAGACACTACAAACAAAGTTCTATTTAATGGAACACAAAATTTTCCATTAAATTACGAACATGTGCCAGTAAAGATAGTTCGTCGAAACAACAACATGCGAGAAAAATACTAGTAGAAGTCTTAACACTACAGCCCTTTAGTGGCACTTAGCGCGTGTATTGCTGGAGCGTCTCGGGAATTTAATAGCACTTAGGTATGTGACAGAAAATATCGAGTGGAATCAATGGAACACATTTTATGACGCTAATCGACATGGTCGAAACATGTTCGCAAGAGACTTTAGTGGAACATTTTTGTGCCACTAAAGTATAGGTAGATTTTCTGGCAAATACAATAGTGTCAACTAATATTGTTTCAACCAATATCTGTTTCATCGTAGATTCTTTTCTCCAATTCACAGCTTATGCACATATATAATTTAACGGAATATGAAAAATAAAATCAAAATAATTCAACAAACATCTAAAGATAGTAATCAATTACTTGAAATTAAGTATAATTGTAATACACAAATAAAAAAACACATTAATATAATTCAAAAGCTATCCATGAAGAAGTACAAAAAGTACCAATACTGAATACGTACTAGGCAGTAACCTAAAAGAAGTATCAAATTGTCTTTTAAACATAACCTAAACATATCCAATAAGTTGCAATGTTTCACTTCCAACCATGCTCACAAATAAATTTGTCAACGTTAGCTAGCTAGAACAACTGATATCTCTGTAAAAAAAACATAGAAAATTTTAATCAGTATAAAATGGAGAATTAGAACAAGACAAAGCAAATAATCTTTACAAATTACCTGCAAAAGGAAGATTCAAAGAGGATCTTCTGGAGTTTCTGGAGTGCCTATGAAAAAGACATAGATAATCAAAGCTCCATAGTCAACTGAAAGTAAGGTAATCTAGATGGTTTCGAATATAAGAAAACTCATTTTTTTTCTTTTAAAACAAACAAGAAACCAGTCCTTGCATTAGTTAGTGCAACACGAGAAACAAGTTGGTTGTTATTGAACACAACCGCTAGCAAGAAGTACCGAGAGCTTGAATGAAGACAAGGTTGTTGAAACTCTAAAGGTGTTGTTTTCAAGAGTATTCCGACAGTTTCCCAGTTTCCCCCTAACTTGCTATTACCAATAAAACCTACAATTACAGAGTTACCTCTTTGACATCAAAAATGGAAAAGAAAAGTGCAGTTTAACTTATCTTCATGGAGTTAATTGCAACTTCCCAAAAGGTTATACCACATTGCAAAAATACACTGTTGCTAACTTCTCAAGTCATAAAAAAGGTATATGAATTAAAATTCTAGTAGATAAAGTCTTAAAGATCTTAGGAATAATAATGTTAATGCTAATAATATTCCCAATATATATTTTGTTTTCAACGAGAACTGAAAAACAACCACAATACACCAAAAACAACGATTATGGAAATGCGGTAACAAGTCAAACGGTGAATATACTTACTATTGCAAAATGACTTGTAGCATAAGATCTTAGATTTCTAGAAGAAGAATCATACTGAAAAAGAAAAATAATGATATGAAATGAATATGAATTTGATGCAATAAAAAATCTAGAAATGGTAGTGATAATACCTCCAAATTCATATCAGTTATTACACAGTTATTACACGATACAAATTGGCATTTGGTATGTGTTCCTTAAAGAAGTCCAAAAGAGTGCTCAAGGCACCTTGTGTACGTTCAAGTTGACCTTGGGTACATGACAATTCTTCTTTTAGATGCTCAACTGTTGCCTGTAGTATTGGCACTTGCGTGTTTGATGCAGATGAGCAACCTTTGTGTTTTACCGCTGGAATCTTGCTAACACAACGAATATATCCTCTTTTCTCAAGACCCTTGACTTTTGAGAAGTCGTCATTTATCCAATCACAATTTTCTTCGATGACTAACATAACACCATTTTCTTCCATGATGTAGCCATTTTAAATCAATATTGAAGGCACAAGTAAGGCATGCTAGTTCTCTCTTAGTGCTCCACCCGGAAAGATTAACATATCCCGGGAAATCAGAAATTGTAGAATGAATTGTTGCTTTCAGCTGAAATGTTTGATTCGTAGAGGCATCAAATGTTTCAACACTAACCTCCCACAACTCCTTTAGTAGAGGTTGCATGTAAACGTCTATCTTGTTTCTCGGACCCTTGGGACTAGCAATAATTAATGAAAGAATGAAGTTTAGTTGTTTCATTACCAACCATGGAGGCAAGTTGTAGTGAATAAGAATAACATGCCAAATACTGTAGCTTACAATCATCATCTTAAATGTATTGAAACCATCGATTGCTAATGCTCGCCGAACATTTCGTGCATCACTGGCGAATTTAGGATACTTTTGATCAAACTCTCTCCAAGCTAAAGCATCAGCTGGATGTCACAATTAATAAGCTCAACCATCTTTGAAGAGGAAAATAATCTCTGAAGTCTAGGCTTTAAAGGGAACCAACGCAAAATGTTTGTTGCCTTCAGCTTTCTTTGATTACCTTCAACAATTGAATCATCTAAGCCAACTTTCCATCTAGATGCTCCACAAACCGAGCATGTTTCATGCTTCTCCTTTTTCTTCCAAAACAACATGCAACTATTCAGACACGCATGGATCTTTCCATAGCCTAATCCTAATTTTGACAATATTTTTTCACTTGTGTTGTTTTAGGTAACAAATTTCCTTCTGGTAACAAATCTCTTAAAAATTCCACCAACATAGAGAATGATTTGCTACTCCATCAATTGAGGCATTTCAAATGAAACAAGTGTCTAAACAAGATAACTTGCTGTACTTTGAGTTTGGATACACCTTTTGCTCAGCATCTTTAACCAAATCCTAAAATTTTCCAATACCATTTCTTCCCAATGACTCATTGTTCAAATCCTCATCCAAATGTCTATCACTTCCCCCCAAATCTTCTCTACCTTCTAAATTTGGCTGACGAAAGATATCATTAAGCAAGTCATTAAGAAGGTGGTGAGTCTCGCGCAGCGCGGGGAGTCCAGAATAAGGGACCGTCCGTCCCCTGTCAGTACTTTTCGTGGTCTAGTTCCTCCGCGACCTGTGTAGGGTACCACTTCTCATTCCGCACCAAGACCGATCCACGCCCCAGGGCAAGGGCATTTCGGGCACGGTAGGACATTACCTGTTGGGCCTTATCGGTCACCTCCTATTGGCTTTGGGCGCGGAGCTGTGAGACCCGCCGCACCGGCATCAGCACCAAGAGCGGATGATCCTCGATGCGGACTGTCACTACCTCCATCCTGTCGGAGGCGTGTGTATCACCTGCTTCTCTTGTCATGAAGTGGGCCATCTTGCTAGGGATTGTCCCAAGAAGAAGCCACGACTTCCTCCGCCGGCTACGGCGAGTGCTCCAAAGCCCACCCGCGAAGAGGCCACGCGTAGGCTGGGCGTGTTTACACTATCTCTGCTCGGGAAGGCTGAAGAGGCACCCGAGATGGTGCAAGGTGCGTTCCTTTCTCGGTTCTTAAACTTCAATTCTGTTTTGACGTGCTAAGGCTATAGTATCTAGATTCATGCTTAGGTACTCTTTCCATTTATGGGGTACCTGTTAGAGTACTTATAGATTCGGGGGCGTCACACTCCTTCATTTCCACATCCTTCTCCAAGCATTTGAATAAGCCAGTCGAAGAACTCCCGTTCGTACTTGTCATCACCACGCCATCCAGTGACAGTATGAGCTCAACCAGCATACTTCGATCCTGCCCGGTATTGATTGAAGGGCATATCCTGGACGTCAATGGTGGTATCTGGATATGACCGAATTTGATTGTATACTAGGCATGGATTGGTTGCACAAACATCATGCTAAGGTGGATTGTCGGCGAAGCTGGTCACTTTCACCATTCCCGAAGGTCTTGAGGTACGGTTTGTAGGTGAGAGAAAGAACGCGAGTCCAAACTCATCTCGAGTTTGAAAGCTGAGAAATTCCTCCACCGAGGCTGTGAGGGTTACCTCGTACAGATCCAGGCAAAACCAGACAAGTCGAAGTCGACTACTGGTATTCCAATCATTGAAGATTTTCCCGATGTGTTCCCAGCTGAATTACCCGGGCTTCCACCTTGTCGAGAAATTGATTTCACCATCGATGTACTACCCGGTACAGCACCAATCTCTCGAGCACCTTATCGAATGGCACCGTCTGAATTAGCAGAGTTGAAGACTCAACTTCAAGAACTACTTGATAAGGGGCTGATTCGGCCGAGCACATCCCCATGGTGAGCACCCATCTTGTTTGTGAAGAAGAAGGACGAAAGTTTGAGAATGTGCATAGATTATCGACAACTGAACAAGGTGACAGTGAAGAACCGGTATCTCTTGCCGAGGATTGACGACCTCTTTGATCAGCTGCGAGGAGCTTCGGTGTTTTCGAAGATTGATCTCAGATCAGGGTATCATCAGTTAAGGATCAAGGAGACAGATGTGCCCAAGACGGCTTTCCGTACCGTTACGGGCACTACGAATTCCTAGTGATGCCTTTTGGCTTGACTAATGCTCCTGCCGCCTTTATGGGACTGATGAACAAAGTATTCCAACCATACTTGGACAAGTTTGTGATCGTTTTTATTGATGACATTCGATCTACTCACCGGATGTGGAGACTCACAAACAACATCCGGAGATTACCTTGCAAACCTTGAAGGAGCACCGATTATATGCGAAAATTTGGATAAATGTGAGTTTTGGTTAGATCAGGTGGCCTTTACGGGCCATGTCATCACTAAGGAAGGAATCTCTGTTGATCCAAGTAAGGTTGAAGCGATTACAAATTGGAAGCAACCGACGGCCGTTACGGAGATCGGGAGTTTCTTGGGATTGGCGAGTTATTACAGACGGTTTGTGGAAGGTTATTCAAAGTTGGCACGCTCACGACACAACTAACTAAGAAAAATCAACCTTTCACGTGGACAGAGAAGAGTGAGGAAAGCTTTCAATAGCTAAAGCGTTTGGTGGCTGCCGATCCTCACTCTTCCAGGGCGGGAAAAGTCGGTTTGCGGTGTACAACGATGCGTCACACCAGTGCAGGCTGTGTGTTGATGCGAGTGGGAAGGTAATCGCGACGGGTCCGGACAACTCAAACCTCATGAAGTGAACTACCCTACTCACGATTTAGAGTTGGCATTTGTGATCCATGCGCTGAAGCTTTGGAGACATTACTGTATGGGGTAGAGTTTGAAGTTTTCACGAGATCACAAAAGTTTACGATGCTTATTAACTCGGAAGGACCTTAACAACCGTCAACGTCGATGGGTTGAATATCTTGCGGATTTCAATTGCATCATTCAATACCATCCGGGGAAGGTTAACTTGGTCGCAGACGCCTTAAGCGAGAAAGGTGGAGCTACCTTGAACACCCTTCGGTTAGCGAGTGGAAGTTGCTACGGGAGTTCAAAGTGAGATGCACATTTCAATTCAAGCACACACATCTCATGGCTTCTTAGCAAACCTGCAATTAGAACCCATGTTGATCCGAAAGGTGAGAGAAACTCGAAGGTAGACCCGAGAATGTCAAGAGTGGAGGAGTGCAAAGAAGGAAGAGTTTAGTGTGGTCGATGATGCTCTCAGATTTCGAGGTCGCCTGGTGGTTCCTAGGACAGGTGACGTGAAGAAGGATGTCCTAATCGAAGCTCACGCTTCTAAGTTGTCTATCCACCCAGGGAGCTCCAAAATGTACCAGAATTTGAGAAAAGACTTTGTATCAAAATGTTTGACCTGTCAAAAGGTTAAGATCGAGCATCAGAGACCTGGAGGACTTTTGCAACCATTGGAGATCCCTCAATGGAAGTGGGATGATATCACCATGGATTTCATAGTCGGACTACCTACTACCCGACATCGACATGATGCCATTTGGGTGATTGTTGATCGGCTGACCAAGTCCGCTCATTTCCTGCCTATCCAGAAGACTTGGTCCGTAGATCGGCTGGCAGAAGTTTATATCGCAGAGATAGTTCGATTACATGGAGTACCAAAGAGCATTATCTCCGATAGAGATCCACGATTTACATCACACTTCTGGAAGGCATTTCAGAAAGAGATGGGAACTTCCACTTTCATGAGTACGGCCTTCCATCCTCAGACTGATGGACAATCAGAACGGACTATCCAAACCCTAGAAGACATCTTTGAGAGCACATGCTCTGGATCACAAGGAGTCCTGGAATCGGGATTTACCCCTTGTGGAGTTTGCGTACAACAACAGTTATCATGCCAGTATCCAGATGACTCCCTATGAAGCATTGTATGGACGGAGTTGCCGTACCCCGGTTTGTTGGGAAGAAGTCGGGGATAGACCTTTGTTAGGTCCCGACTTGGTCCAACAAACCTCTGACAAGATCGGACTAATTCGGAAGAACCTTATGGCAGCTCGTAACCGACAGAGAAGCTACGGCGGATTGTCGGCGTAGACCCCAGAATTTGGCGTGGCGATCACGTGTTCCTTAAGGTGTCACCCACCAAGGGTGTACAACGTTTGAGTCAAGGAAAGTTAGCACCTCGCTACATTGGCCCTTTCGAGATCCTTGAGCGAGTTGGCAGTCTAGCCTATCGACTTGCCTTGCCACCCACCTTGGCTGGCGTTCACAATGTGTTTCATGTTAGTAGCCTTCGGAAGTACCACCCCGACCCCTCTCATGTGATACCATGGGAGCCACTGCAACTGAATGATGATTTGACCTAGGACAAATTTTCTTTTCAGGGGGGTAGGATTTAATAACCCTAGAATTCTCGTTCTGAACTAGCGATTTAGGTTGCGGTAAATTTTATTTCATGTTTACATTTGCTTGCTTACTTTCCTTATTTTTATATTTCTTGTGGACATCATCTTTTCTTGTACGTTTAATATTTCATCATTTGAGGGAATTTCATCTTTTTATGAACTTTAATTTATATATATATATATATACTTTAACTTTTCTCTTTGGTCTATATAGTTACATTTTCATTATTTTATATACTCATCATTCCGGTATTTTATGAACTTTGTGAAATTGTTATTTGGTGAACTTATTTTTCTTTTCTCCATTTATAAAATTTTATCATTTCATTATTTTAAGGACATGTTGTTAGTATTTCATGTGTTTTGTTTTTATCATTTAATAAAAAATACTACATTCTATCTTTTATGAACTTATTACTTTTTATCACTCAATTTAATTTTATTATTTAAGGTATTCCTTAATTTTTCTAAAATCCATATTGTTGTTAAATCAACCTCTTGCACAAAATAATGATTTTATCATTTCATCTTTATCCTTGATAATTGTTTTCCTTCTTATGTGTTAGTATTTTATTATCTTTTCAAATTTTATTGTATGTATTGTATTTTAGGTCATTTGTTTTTTTGTTTTGTAGTTTAGAAATTAAAGAGGGGAATTTTATTAATTTTAGTAATTTTTGTGTTAATTAAAATGAATTAAAATCGTTTAAAAAAAAGAAAAGAAAAAAAAAGGAAAAAAAAGGGGACGAACCGGCGAGTCTTCCGCCGACTCTTCACGTTTCTGATTTTGCTTCTCCTGTCAATCCATTGGAAAATCTGGCCTCACTCCATCATCATCACATTTAGCTCCTGTCAATCGTTCTTTTTGGCTAGAAAAAGGAGCCATTTGCTGTAGGAAATAGGAAGAAAACGGAGAAAGAAGAAATTCGGCCATTTATTCTTTCTCCCTCCTCAGCCATTTTCGATGCCACAAACCACTGCCATTATCTTCGTCTAGTACTTGGGAACCTTTCCCTCAATTTTCGTAGCCTGAGGTGCTCTGTAGAAGGAGTTTTGCTCAAAAAACCGAAAATATTATTTCGGGTTCGACGGCCAAATTCGGCCGCCAAGGTCACTTTCGGCCGGAACCACCACCACCATTCGAACGGGATTGACGATCCGAATCGGACGGACCCAAGTCCGCCGCGACTTCTTGACGTCCGCCGTACCGCCGCCGTAGAGCCCAGTTTCCGGCAACTTCTCGCCGGAGAAGAAGAAGTCTGCAACTTCTTTGGTAAAACCCGAGTTTAGCCCTAAACTTTCTTCCTTGTTCGGTCTTACCCTGTCGTTTGTTTCAGGTTACACTGAGGCCACTGGAAAACTTTGAAAAGTGACATTTTGGCCATTGCACCTATTTATTTCTGAAATGTTTTAATTGTTTAAAAATACTTCTTTATGTTGTAAAATCATGAAATGTTAACAGAATACCTTAAATACCTAATATTTGATTTTCCAACTTTATTTCTTTGATTCTGGGTTGTTTTTATATTTTTAAAAATATTATTTCTTAATATTAGAAATTAAGCTTAATTTTATTTTACTTTAAGTTGTTGGAGCTAGGAAATTGGAGAAACTTGTTTATAGACTATAGAACTAAGTAATTAGCATAATTCGGAACTTCTGCAAGTAACAAATGTGTTTATAATTTATTTTATATTAATTTTGACTAGTTGTTATAAAAGTATATATACTAGTATATTCCTAATTTGAAAGAGAAATACTTTCTTGTTATAATTTCACATTGAGTTTTTTGAGCCTCTGTCATTTTGTGTTTCCAACGTATGTTGAGAGTTGTAACTTTTAAAATTTAAAAAAATGATTTTTTATTTTAATTTCTTGTAAGTTATGGTCTAGAACTTAGAAAATTGATATCCTTCTTATTTTTGCTCTTTCATTTATGAAACTTTGCAAGAATTTTTGGTTAATTATATATTCTGTGTGGAAAATTTTAGGAGTCACTTTTGTTCTGTAAATATTTATTTTTATTTATTAATTAGTTTCCTCTTTACTTATTTGATTAAAAATAGTTAAGAGTTGAGAAAAATTACATTGTGGATCTAAAATTTTTGAAAATTTACAGGGAAACTTAAATGATTTTACTTGCTGTACAGATTTTGACAAAAATTATTTTGTTGTATAAATTGTACTTTCTTTTATTAATTTGTTTTTCCCTTGTATATTTGTTGTTAATTAGTGTGAGTTGAGCAAAATTACCATTCTTGGTCAAAAATCCTATGTTAGTGTTTACAACAGTTTCAAAGTCTTATTTTCAACTTTTAAATTATTTATATTATTAAATAATTATTTTAACCCTTAAAATGGTTTAAAATTCTTAAAAATTAGTTTTTGTGCGTTTTGGCCACCCAAAAATTTCTGGACTTCACACCTTAGTCCAAACCTTACCTAGAACTATCTTGGACCATTAGGGAATTGTTAGAGCTTCCGTTACACTTCCGTAAATTCTACCAGCCGACACCGGTAAATATTCTGGCGGAGTCTCATGAAATTTTCATTGATTTTCTTGCTATCGCTAGGTTCTATGTTTCAAGTTCCAACTCCGAGCGAAGTGCCGACCATTCACGATCCGTGGCCGACGTTTATTCCCGGCTACATCCAAGTAAGGGGGTTAAGATGAGGTTCTTCCTTTGAGTCGTCTTATTTTGCTTCATAAAAAAAATCTCGAATAACGGATTCTAAGTTGACAAATGGACTTAATAAACATTCGATCGGGCAAATTGGGTAGCGTACCATAATTATTCGTGTTACCTTATATGTTCACAGTTAAGAATTGTTATCATTTGGGTTGTTGATCGATTGATTGACATATATGTATGATATGTACGTTGGATGATGCATAAGCTAGAATCTTGCTAGGACCGTTGTAATCGCTAGTGGCATGTTAGGCTCGTTAAAGTGTTACGTTCAATCTAGCGGGTAGGATCATGGTGACCGGGGCTCGGTTTTGGCTGCAAGGTCACGATTTTGGGTGTTACGGCGGCCCCGAGCCTTATCCGAGCATCATTTTGGCAAACCCTTTCATATTTAAGGTTGTGTGGGTTCCCCGGACATTTCCGCCGAAAATATTTTTCGGGGCCGGTCGGGGTTGGCTCGGAACGTACAGCGGGCTCGGTAGCGCTCCCAGGACCTCGGATTGAGGAACCGTTTGCGGATTTGGAATCGTGGGAGCGGCCCGGAGGTTTTTACGGAGCATATTTTTCGGGGCGTGACGTGCGGTCCCGGGCGACTCCCGGGGCTCTGGGCGGAATCCCGGGGCTCGGGATGGAATTTCTCCGACGGCTCTGGGGTAAGTCATGTTATATTTTAAAGTGGATTTAATGGATATTTTTGTGGAATTTTGTCGTGACGGGTTGTGGCTCAGGTTATTATGCGGCCGCGCCGGGATTTGCTCGGGATCAGCGAGCTCGGTAGGGCCGCTACGGAAGGGTAAATAAATATTTGAAAAATGTTTTATTAATGTTATGATATTCTGAAGATTCTGGTCAGTTTTGGTTTCATTTGGAGTTCGTTACCTATATTTGGGGATTTATTTGCAAAGATTTGGAGAATTAGTGGGTTAAATGGTAATTAACCCAAAAGTTTTAATGTTTTGGGCCAGCTTTGGGCCTTAAGTCGGCAGCAGCTTTGGGGGAAGGACACATGTCTGATTTTTATTAAGTGTAAAAAAGTGAAGAAGTATAAAAGGGTTAAAAATCATTTGTAATTCATTTAATCTCATTTTCTTTCTTCTTCTTCTTCCTTCTCCCTTCTCATCCGCCAAAATCACTGTTCACAGCAGCTCCAAGACCTTCAATTCTTGCTGAAACTCCAAGGTTTTAGGCTCCAAAGATTGGTAAGCTTCCATCTTTCTTCTCTCTTGTAGTTGATTTCATGAAATGGTGAAGAAAAGAGAGCAAATTTGGAAATTGAGTTTGTTCCTAGCTAGGTGCTAGGGTGATCCTCTCCCTCCCATCTTTTAGTATGTTGTTCTTGGGCTTGAGGGAGTAGGAATCTATGGTTAGATGTTGGAAAACTTCATGGATGGTGAAACCCTAGGGGGTGCCGAAATCATGCTTAATTTTCCAAAATTGTGTGTGTTTGTGTTCTTGGATCATGCTTCAAGTATGTTGTTCCTAGCATGATTCTAAGACTATCTATGGTTTTAATTTGATGAAAAGCATGCTAGGGAAGAATTCCCCAAATTGGCGTAATTGTTCAAAGAAGGGTTTTGTTGATTTTGAAGAAATTGGTTAGTAATCTTGCTTAAGAAATGTAATTGGTGATTAAAGAGTGCTAATGGAACTTTGTTTGGATTGAAATGGAAGTTGGGTGAGAAAACCCCTTTTTGGCGAAATGTTCAAGGTTGAGGTTTGCTAATTTTGATGCAATTGGTTAGTAATTTTGGTTAGGAAGTGAAATTGGTGATTAGTATGATTAATTAGAAGCTTGAATGGTTTGATTTGGAAGTGTGGTGAAAAATTGGTTAAGGGTCAAAATGTTCAAGTGAAACTTTTTCCATGTTAAGGGTGTGTTTTGGTTGGTTTGAATCCTAAATTGGTATTGTGGGTGAAAATAGGTTCATAATGGTGGTTGAAACATCATTTTCGGACAATGGTAGGAAAAGTTAGGTTTATGCGGGTTTTCCAGGAAAGGTGTCTGGAATGCGGGTTTAAAGGTTGAAATGGGTTTGGTGGTGTATGAATAACAATGTTCAGGCTCGGTTTGTAAAACCGAGCTTTCTGTGGAATTTTGCGGGAAAGTGCGGGTTTGTGCAGAAATTTCTTTCTGGAGTTATTTAGATGTGTTCTGACTCAACTATGGTTATCTAGCTTGATTCTGCGTTGGTGGGGTAGCGTGGAACCATAGGAGCCAAGTTGTGCATTACGGGTCGGGAGCCGGGATTTTAAGAGTTTTGGGCTGCGGGCGGCGTTTCGAGGTAAGGGCTTAATTCGGTAAAATGTACGTTTGTTACGCTCCGTATATGTTATCGGTATGATATCTCTGTTATATTTGTATATTTTGTTATATGTTCGATTACGTGACGAGACCCGTATGGTTGGAGAGGCCACGGGTACTCCTTGGTTACATTACGTGTATCCGCACCGGAGTGCCGATACTTACATTACGTGACCTACGGCGGTTTGGGGATCGCGACCCCGGCCGGTACCGTGCTATACATTACATTACATTACGTATATTCGACCTCTAATGAGGGCTGTCGTTCTGGTCGTTACGGCGGTTGGACCGCATATGATGGATTCTGTTTTACTTTATGTTTATTTTCATATGTATATGTATATCTTTGTGATATTCCGTTTTGCGAGTTTAGAAGGTTGCCCTATGGGCAAACTGCACTATTACCTTAGCCCTTACTGGGACCTATCGAGGACTCACCATTATATAAGTTTAACACTTTCATTCACTCAAGACAAGCAACCGGCGGAGTAGAGATCCGCGGTGCTTCCTACGTTTTGGGATTGTGGTTGCAGCGGCAGTACCACGTGCGGAGGTCGCTTCAGATTCCGCGCTAGGTATTTATAGGATTTTGTTTATTGGCTCTGTAGCTGTAACTGCATGCATTTATAGATCAGATCATGGTTTGTATATGTGTTTATATCTGAGGTATATTCTGCTTTATCTATCTTCTGAGTCGTGGGCGGAGCCCCGACTTGCCTATAGTGGGTTTGGTATATTTCAGACTTGGTGTTTTGGTGTTGGTAGCGATGATCGATGTTTGACACCATGAACTATACATATGGTAGAAGTTGGATTGTAAAGCATGCTTGCCTTGTACGATTATCTAGGTTGCTAGTTGCCACTTGATTATTTTGTATTTGAGCTCGATGCTCTGTTGCCGCGCTTTCCGCCGTAATTAATGTTCCCGACGTCGCGGCCGGCTCAGCCTCCGCAACCGGGCGGGGTGGCTGTGACAAGGTACGAAAATGATTATTAAGTAAGGTTGGGTTCCCGACGTCGCGGATTACAAGTTAAAAGTAGAAAATATTAGGGCGGCTCCGCCTCCGCAACCGGGCGGGGTGGCTGTGACATGATACATGTTGGTTATTGTTTCATGTTGAGCTATATTTTGTGTGTATATGTTGAATTTATTATGTTTAAGTCTTTATTTTAGATTTTGTTTTTGAGGAAATATTACAACCCTGAGGAAGGGCCTGTAATCTTTCCTCCTTACTGAGCAATTGGACGCTCACCCTTTTATTTACAGGAGAGTTTTACGGGGATGACTTCTATGCCACTCCCGTCGACTGGGAGTACGAACATGCGTACTTCGAGGAGGAGTGGGGACCGGGTGGAGACGCGCTATAACTTCTCGGCATGGCTTCTGAGTGTTTTTGGGTTTAATAAATGAACTTTCATAATTGTTAATTTCCGCTGCACAATCTGGTTTGTAATATCTAGACGTGTGTTTGAGTAACACCTTCTCTTACTGCTGTGAAATTTTTATAACGTGAGTTCCAAATTCTCTATTAAATAAATTGTTTTTCAAAAATTTTAATTTACCCTAAAATTTCCTAGTGGGTAATTGGGGGTGTTACATAAGGAATCTACATTATTAGAAATATTACTGGAGAGCATATTACAATAGCATTTTTCAAAACATTTGTTATTGTCAGAATTACTACTAGCAGAATTATTATCAGACTTATCTTCTGATTCATTGGTGGAAAAAATTTCATTTAAAAAAGGAATTTCCTCTTCTTCACTATCTGAAGTATTGGACTGACTATATTCAAACGGAGAGTCATAAATCATTAGACTAGCTAATTGATTTTTTAATTTATCAGAAAGCTCTAAAGAATTAATTTTATCTTTCATTGTGCAATCCTTTTCTAAGTGGCCTACCTGCCTACACTTCCAACAAGTTAGAGGTCCTCTTCTTTTGCCTTTAAAGGGTCTTTTATAACGTTTTTTATTATTATAATTTTTTTTTTGAATACTCGGGTTTTTTACTTTTGTATTTATTTTTGTAACTATAACTAGGTTTTCTAGTCTTATGAACTTGTTTATTTTTCTTAAATTTTTTAGTGGAAGGTGCAATTATTTTATCGTAACCATCGAGAACATAAATCTCCTAATTCTTTTCTAGTTTGTTTTTTATCGCTTTTTATTTTACTTTGTAATTTCATATTACTACAAAGTTCTAATCCTTCTAAATTAATAAAGGTTGTTATTTCAGCTTAAGATAAAGTGTCAAAAGGGATTTTTCCATCAAATTTTGATTTTATTCTCATTCTTACCTTTCAGCAAATAAACTAGGAAGACCGGCTATAAACCTTTCTTTCCAGAAAGTATTTGCACAGTCAGCTCTGTTATAAACTTTTGTCAAGAAAACATCTTTATACCATCTAAAATCATGTAATTTTGGACATCTTAAATTCATAAGAATTTCAGAATCCTTTTGACCAATTTCATCAGGGCAACCTTGAAAAAAATTAAATATGGCCCAAAGTAACATTTCTACAGCGTTACTTTCATCAGTATGAACCTCTTGGCCATCAACAGTTATTATTTTAGTGCTATTATTAATTTGATCTTTATTATCACGAGTTAAATAATTATTCCACCAACCTCTTAGTTGTCCTGTAAAACCATGAACAAGGAGATGAAGAGCTTGTTGGTTGGTGTGATTATTACACATATAGGCATTAGCTGCCATTTCCATCTCACAAATATAATTCATAATTTGATATTCTGAGAGTCCATCTATATTCCAAACAGTTATAGAATTTCCATCAAAGGCTAAATATTCAGTAGCTTTTTCTTCTAACATAACATCAGGAGGAGTAGGTTTTTTGTACCAAGCTTTTGATTTATAATAATCAGGATTTTTGATTCTATTGATATTAGGAGAAGGTGTATCAATATTCATTTGACTAAACTGATCTTCTAATTCTTCAATTTCGGAAATAACATTAATATTTTTCCCTTTAGCAATCTGTTTATTAATGTTATCTATTTCTGACTGGATTTTAGATATGGGATTATTAACAAAAGATCCTAACTTAAAATCTTTACTTATAGGGACAAAGTTACCTGCTGAGGAAGGATTGATTTAAAGGGGAATTATTTTTTTTACAGGAGGAGGAATAACAGTTTTGCTGGTTGAAGGAAAGCTAAGAAACTTAGGTTCTTTGATAACAGATGGTTCTATTCTATCTAGTTGTTCTCCAATAGTTATTAAAGATTGATTTGTATAGTTCAACTAAGCATTTAAAGTAATAAAAGGCACTTTTGCAGAATCTTCAATTTCCTTTTGAGGAATAGA
The DNA here is from genome assembly GCA_024586325.1 of Stellera chamaejasme. NCBI lineage: Eukaryota > Viridiplantae > Streptophyta > Magnoliopsida > Malvales > Thymelaeaceae > Stellera > Stellera chamaejasme. Next base: position 22,020,742 of record CM044982.1, on the reverse strand, counting down.
TTTAAATGGTTGGGCTACACATTTATCTTTGTCAGTGTGATGAGGAACAACATAAACACTCTCGGGAGGAGGATGGATTGATATGACTTCTTTATTATTAATGGTAGTCCATTTTTTTGTTACTTAGTTATGGGAGTGATGTTTGAAAAAGGATAATAAATTTTTCCTTTTGTGCATATGATTCAAACCAAGTAAAAGGGAATGTGTATTCTAAGGTTTTCCATTTGAAAACCATTTTCTTTTGAAATCATCAGTTTCTTTTGTAGAAAACGTTTTGAAGTACCAAGTAATTTTTTCACGGTTTTCTGGGGATCTTAAATCCTCTTTTAAAAATTCTTTATCTATCATAAATTCTTCGATTATAACATTAACAAATCCTTTTGTAATAAAAACTTCCATCTCGCTTGGAGTAGGATTTATACTTGAAGAAGCTTCATCTTTTATATCATAAACTTGATGATGAATCTCATCATTAATATCAACTTTCATTACTTCATCTGAAAGATTTTCGAAAGTAAGTGATCTTGGATTTTGTTTTTGAAAAGACTGGATTGGTTTATAAATTGAAGGTCAGATGTTTGAATGGCTAAATCTAGGCGAGGAAAATAATTTGAAAAATCTATTTTAACAGAACCATCGGTAAGCTTCGTAATTAAAGCTTTTGATTCATAACTTCTAAAGGTTGATGCGGGATAAGATTCTCTAAATCCCATTGATTAGATTTTGAAATTTCGTTCCATTTCAATTTTTTAGGAACATGGATAAACGAGTTCTGGGAATTTGCTTCAAAGACTATGGTTTCATCTCTTAAGGAGCTAAGCCTAGCTCTTGGTTCTATCGTAGTAGTCATTACTTTATAATAAACACGGTAAATGCACAGATAGATTTGGCGTTAGTAGCAAAATTCATATTTTTTGTTTTGATAGTTAAACTCAAAGTATCTAATATATGAGGATAACAATTAAAAAAGACCGGACCATTTGCAAGATTAGACTCGACCATAGCTAATAAGGAGTTATTAAAATTCAAATGTCTAGCATCTCTTAGAATCATTATAAGAGGGATATCAATTCCTATCCTAAACAAAGTTTTGATAGCAATTTGGACCATTCCTATATGCATAAATTTATATTTATTTCTTTTGTGATGATTAATGGCTTGATTACTAATTAAACGAATAGTTTCTATTTCTTGATTAAGAGGGATAGTTTGCTCTGTTTGTTTAATAGAATAACTAGACGAGAAATCAAATGTTCCTACTTTGTAAATAGTCTTTGGATCTACCTTAGGGATAGACCAATTATGCAATTTTTGTTCTATGTCGGCAATATTAATTTCTGCAGAATTAAAGTCCTGATTATCGTCTACTTGTTGATCAGGGAATGAAACTGTTTCTTTACCAGCAAAGAGCTTTGCCATCCTATTCATTTTAAAGATCAAATTTCAGTCTTAATTAAACTCTAGATTTTTCTTCCAAAATCTAAGACTCTGATTGTTTCAATCGGGAACACCAACACCTTAGCGGAAAAATGTGGTCTTACGCTCCTGCCACTCATCGCCCTAGGTTCTTCCGGCTTACCAACGCTTGAAACAACTTCGAATAAACAACTTGAATCTTTAAAATTCTTTAGCGTTGGTAAGCGGAAGAACCTAGGCGATGAGTGGCGAGCGTAAGACCACGGTTTTCCGCTAAGGTGTTGGTGTTCCCGATTGAAACAATCGTCAGTCTTAGATTTTGGAAGAAAAATCTAGAGTTTAATTAAGACTGAAATTTGATCTTTAAAATGAATAGGATAACAAAGCTCTTTGCTGGTAAAGAAACTGTTTCTTTCCCCGATCAACAAGTAGACGATAATCAGGACTTTAATTCTGCAGAAATTAATATTGCCGACATAGAACAAAAATTGCATAATTGGTCTATCCCTAAGGTAGATCCCAAAACTATTTACAAAATAGGAACGTTTGATTTCTCATCTAGTTATTCTATTAAACAAACTGAGCAAACAATTCCTCTTAATCAAGAAATAGAAACTATTCGTTTAATTAGTAATCAAGCCATTAATCATCACAAAAGAAATAAATATAAATTTATGCATATAGGAATGGTCCAAATTGCTATCAAAACTTTGTTTAGGATAGGAATTGATATCCCTCTTATAATGATTCTAAGAGATGCTAGACATTTGAATTTTAATAACTCCTTATTAGCTATGGTCGAGTCTAATCTTGCAAATGGTCCGGTCTTTTTAATTGCTATCCAAAATTTTCAGTATCCCTTTATGATCCTCATATATTAGATACTTTGAGTTTAACTATCAAAACAAAAATATGAATTTTGCTACTAACGCCAAATCTATCTCGTGCATTTATCGTGTTTATTATAAAGTAATGACTACTACGATAGAATCAGGAGCTAGGCTTAGCTCCTTAAGAGATGAAACCATAGTCTTTGAAGCAAATTCCCAGAACTCGTTTATCCATGTTCCTAAAAAATTGAAATGGAACGAAATTTCAAAATCTAATCAATGGGATTTAGAGAATCTTATCCCGCATCAACCTTTAGAAGTTATGAATCAAAAAGCTTTAATTACAGAAGCTACTGATGGTTCTGTTAAAATAGATTTTTCAAACTACTTTCCTCAATCAAGATTTAGTCAATCTGAGGCATCTAGACCTTCAATTTATAAACCAATTTCGACCTTTCAAAATCAAATTCCAAGGTCACTTTCTTTTGAAAATGTTTCGTTGAATTAAGGAACGTTGATTTTAATGATGAGATTCTCATCCTGTTTATGATATAAAAGATGAAGCTTCTTCAAGTATAAATCCTACTCCAAGTGAGATGGAAGTTTTTACTACAAAAGGATTTGTTTATGTTATAATCGAAGAATTTGTGATAGATAAATAATTTTTAAAAGAGGATTTAAGATCCCGTAAAACCATGAAAAATTACTTGGTACTTCAAAACGTTTTCTACAAAAGAAACTGATGATTTCAAAAGAAAATGGTTTTCTGAAATGGAAAACCTTAGAATACACATTCCCCTTTTTACTTGGTTTGAATCATATGCACAAAAGGAAAAAATTTATTATCCTTTTTCAAACATCACTCCCATAACGGAAGTAACAAAAATGGACTACCATTAATAATAAAGAAGTTATATCAATCCATCCTCCTCCTGAGAGTGTTTACGTTGTTCCTCATCACACTGATAAAGATAAATGTGTAGCTCAACCTTTTAAATCCATTCCTCAAAAGGAAATTGAAGATTCTGCAAAAGTGCCTTTTATTACTTTAAATGCTCAGTTGAACTATACAAATCAATCTTTAATAACTATTGGAGAACAACTAGATAGAATAGAACCAGCTGTTATCAAAGAACCTAAGTTTCTTAGCTTTCCTTCAACCAGCAAAACTGTTATTCCTCCTCCTGTAAAAAAAATAATTCCCCTTTCAATCAATCCTTCCTCTGCAGGTAACTTTGTCCCTATAAGTAAAGATTTTAAGTTAGGATCTTTGTTAATAATCCCATATCTAAAATCCGATCGAAATAGATAACATTAATAAACAGATTGCTAAAGTGAAAAATATTAATGTTATTTCGAAATTGAAGAATTAGAAGATCAGTTTAGTCAAATGAATATTGATACACCATCTCCTAATATCAATAGAATCAAAAATCCTGATTATTATAAATCAAAAGCTTGGTACAAAAAACCTACTCCTCCTGATGTTATGTTAGAAGAAAAAGCTACTGAATATTTAGCCTTCGATGGAAATTCTATAACTGTTTGGAATATAGATGGACTCTCAGAATATCAAATTATGAATTATATTTGTGAGATGGAAATGGCAGCTAATGCCTATATGTGTAATAATCACACCAACCAACAAGCTCTTCATCTCCTTGTTCATGGTTTTACAGGACAACTAAGAGGTTGGTGGAATAATTATTTAACTCAGGATAATAAAGATCAAATTAATAATAGCACTAAAATAATAACCGTTGATGGCCAAGAGGTTCATACCGATGAAAGTAACGTAGAAATGTTACTTTGGGCCATATTAAAAATTTTTCAAGCTTGCCCTGACGAAATTGGTCAAAAGGATTCTGAAATTCTTATGAATTTAAGATGTCAAAAATTACATGATTTTAGATGGTATAAAGATGTTTTCTTGACAAAAGTTTATAACAGAGCTGACTGTGCAAATACTTTCTGGAAAGAAAGGTTTATAGCCGGTCTTCCTAGTTTATTTCTTTGAAAGGTAAGAATGAGAATAAAATCAAAATTTGATGGAAAAATCCCTTTTGACACTTTATTTTACGCTAAAATAACAACCTTTATTAATTTAGAAGGATTAGAACTTTGTACTAATATGAAATTACAAAGTAAAATAAAAAGCGATAAAAAACAAACTAGAAAAGAATTAGGAGATTTATGTTCTCAGTATGGCTACGATAAAATAATTGCACCTTCCACTAAAAATTTAAGAAAAATAAACAAGTTCATAAGACTAGAAAACCTAGTTATAGTTACAAAAATAAATACAAAAGTAAAAAACCTGAGTATTCAAAAAATAATTTTTATAATAATAAAAAACGTTATAAAAGACCCTTTAAAGGCAAAAGAAGAGGACCTCCAACTTGTTGGAAGTGTAGGCAGGTAGGCCACTTAGAAAAGGATTGCACAATGAAAGATAAAATTAATTCTTTAGAGCTTTCTGATAAATTAAAAAATCAATTAGCTAGTCTAATGATTTATGACTCTCCGTTTGAATATAGTCAGTCCAATACTTCAGATAGTGAAGAAGAGGAAATTCCTTTTTTAAATGAAATTTTTTCCACCAATGAATCAGAAGATAAGTCTGATAATAATTCTGCTAGTAGTAATTCTGACAATAACAAATGTTTTGAAAAATGCTATTGTAATATGCTCTCCAGTAATATTTCTAATAATGTAGATTCCTTACATGAAGCAATAATCCAAATAGATGATCTAGAAAAAAGAAAAGAAGCCTTCTTAGCTTTAAAACAAATTTTAGAAAAAGATAATGAAGTTAAAAAACCTCAACCAAAACAATTTGTTAATATTTCTGAAAGCTCATGGTAGACAACAAAAACCAGTAACCATTCAAGATTTACAACAAGAGATTAGTAATATAAAACTTGAAATAAAAGAATTAAAATCTCAAAATCAAAATTTCCATAAAGCTTTACAAATGAAAGGAGTAGAAGAATCATTAAGAGATAAAGGTGAGTGTTCCACTAAAAATGATCAAATAAATTCTTATTTAAATATTGTTTCAAAGGTTTATTACCATAAATGGTTTATTCACATTAGTTTAATTATCAACAATGAATATCATCTGAATACAATAGCTTTAGTCGATACTGGTGCCGATCAAAGCGCATACAAGAAGGTATAATTCATTATCAATATTTTTAAAAAACAAAAGAAATGTTATTAGATTCTTATAATCAAAATTTACATATTAATTACAAAATCTGTTATGTTAAGGTTTGTAACGAATGTTTATGTTTCAAAATGCCTTTTATATTTATAAAAATTTGAGTACAAGTGTCATTTTGGGAACACCTTTCATTACTAGTCTTTACCCTTTTAAAGTTACTCCTACCGAGATAACATCTAAAATTTTAGGAAGAGAAATAAAATTTAGATTCGCTTATCTGTAGAAGAAAGAAGTATCAAAACTTTACAAGATTCTTTTATAAAACCTTCTTCCATTAATTTACTCCAAGCAAAACAAAAGCATCGTAAATTTTTAATTTAAGAAGTAAAAGGCCTAAGAATATAAGAAGAGGTTAATCAATCGATTAAAAAAGAAAGAATTCAAAAATTAAAAGAAAAATTAGAAAAGGAAGTATGTGCTTCTATTCCAAATGTCTTCTGGAATAGGAAAAGACATATTGTTAATCTTCCTTACGTTAGCTCGTTTAATGAAAAGGATATTCCTACGAAATCTAGATCTATTCACATGAATGAAGAATTAGAAAAGATTTGCAAAAAGGAAATTAGTAAATTACTAGAAAAGAAATTAATAAGAAGTTCCAAATCCCCTTGGTCTTGTTCAGCCTTTTATGTTATCAACGCTGCTGAATTAGAAAGAGGAGCTCCTAGATTAGTTATTAATTATAAACCTCTAAATAAAGTCTTAGAATGGATTAGATATCCAATCCCTAACAAAAGAGACTTATTAAAAAAATTACATAGTGCAAAAATCTTCTCAAAATTTGATATGAAGTCTGGGTTTTGGCAAATTCAGATTAATGAGAAGGATAAGTATAAAACGAGTTTTAATGTTCCTTTTGGGCATTTTGAATGGAATGTTATGTCATTCGGTCTTAAAAATGCTCCCTCTGAATTTCAAAATATTATAAATGAGATTACTCAGCCAATTCAAAATTTCTCTATAGTTTATATTGATGATGTCTTGATTTACTCAGAATCTGTTAATCAACATTTTTTACATTTAGAAAAGTTCTATAATACGATAAAACAGAATGGAATGGTTGTTTCCCTTCCCAAAATGAAATTGTTTCAAACATCGATTAGATTTTTAGGTCATGATATTAATAATGGTCTTATCAACCCTATTGCTAGAAGCCTTGAATTCACAACAAAATTCCCGATGAAATTAAGGATAAAACTCAATTACAAAGGTTCTTAGGATGTCTTAATTACATTTCCAATTTTTTCAAAGATCTTAAAATAATTTGTAAGCCCCTCTATCTTTAATAACCCTAGAATTCTCGCTCAACTAACGATTTAGGTTGCGGTAAATTTTATTTCATGTTTACATTTGCTTCTTACTTTCCTTATATTTATATTTCATGTGGACGTCATCATTTTATGTACGTTTACTATTTCATCATTTGAGGGAATTTCATCTTTTATTAACTTTAATTTATATATATATATATATATACTTTAACTTTTCTCTTTGGTCTATATAGTTACATTTTCATTATTTTATATACTCATCATTTTCAGTATTTTATGAACTTTGTGAAATTGTTATTTGGTGAACTTATTTTTCTTTTCTCCATTTATAAAATTTTATCATTTCATTATTTTAAGGACATGTTGTTAGTATTTCATGTGTTCTGTTTTTATCATTTAATAAAAAAATACTACATTCTATCTTTTATGAACTTATTACTTTTTATCACTCAATTTAATTTTATTATTTAATGTATTTCTTAATTTTTCTAAAATCCATATTTTTGTTAAATCAACCTCTTGCACAAATTATTGATTTTATCATTTCATCTTTACCCTTGTTATTTGTTTTCCTTCTTGTGTTAGTATTTTATTATCATTTCAAATTTTATTGTATGTATTGTATTTTAGGTCATTTGTTTTTTTAGTTTTGTAGTTTAGAAATTAAAGAGGGGAATTTTATTAATTTTAGTAATTTTGTGTTAATTAAAATGAATTAAAAGCAATTTAAAAAAAAAAAAGGGACGCACCTGAGCATTCGGCTAGTCTTCCGCCGACTCTTCACGTTTCTGATTTTGCTTCTCCTGTCAATCCATTGGAAAATCTGGCCTCACTCCATCATCATTATGTTTAGCTCCTGTCCATCATTCTTTTGGCTAGAAAAGGAGCCATTTGTTGTAGGAAATAGAAAGAAAACAAAAAAATACGTTTTTCGGCCTCTTTTATTTCTCCCTCCTCCGCCATTTTCGGTACCTCAAACCACTGGCATTATCTTCGTCTAGTACTTGGGAACCTTTCCCTCAAATTTCGTAGCCTGAGGTGATCTGTAGAGGAGTTTTGCTCAAAAAACCGAAACGTTTTTTTCGGGTTCGACGGCCAAATTCGACCGCCACGTTCACTTTTGGCCGGAACCACCACCACCATTCGAACGGGCGTGACGAGACGAACCGGAACGACCCAAGTCCGCCGCGACGTCTTGACGTCCGCCGGAGCGCCGCCGCGTAGCCCAGTTTCCGGCGATCTCTCGCAGGAGAAGAAGAAGTCTGCACTTCTTTTGGTAAAATACCAACCTTAGTCCTTGTCGAGTTACTCCTCTCGCTTAATGACCCTATATTTCTTTTCTGGTTACAGTTAGGCCATTGGAAAAACTTTAAAAAGTGACAGTTTGGCCATTGCACCTATTTATTTCTTAAATGTTTTAATTGTTTTAAAAATACTTCTGTATGTTGTAAAATCATGAAATTTTAACAGAATACCCTAAATACCTAATATTTTATTTTCCAACTTTATTTATTTTATTCTGGGTTGTTTTTATATTTTTAATAATATTTCGTAATATTAGAAATTAAGCTTAATTTTATTTTACTTTAAGTTGTTGGAGTTAGGAAATTGTTAGATCTTGTTTAGTTACATTAATACTAAGTCAGTAATGTTTTATGAACATGTTTTAACTCATTTATCCTGATGAGTTAGTTAATTCATGTTAAGTTACTATAGTATTAATAATAGCACTTAGATTAATTCTTAGTTGTAAAATAATTAATAGGTATGAATACTTTTATGTCTTATATGTTGTGAAGTCTCTGTATTACATGGTTCCAGATTATTTGGTGATTTAATTACTCTGTTATATAATATAAATTATTATTATCTTGTTTATTTCATTTTCCTAGTAAGTAAAATTTTAGAAATGAGAAAAATGATATCTTTCTTTTTATGAATAGTTGTTTAATGAAAATTTACAGGAAGGTTGGTGTAATTATTTTCTGCATGGGAAAAATTTAAAAATATTTTTTTCCCATACTGGAAATATTTATTTTTCTATATAATAATTTATTTTCCTTACTTTAGTGTTTAAAATTAATATAAATATATATCTTCAGCAATAAAAATTATTTTGGTTTAACTAAAATCTATTGTATAGTAACCCCTCTGTGTTTGATATTTTGGTGAACTTTTATTTTACCAAATAGAATTTTAAACAAATTCCTTCTTTGAAAGTTATTTTCTTTTTATTGGAAAATTCATATCTCCCTATTTAGTAATAGTTGGTTAATGAAACTTTACAGGTAATTTATAGTAAATTACTTCTCTGTGATAGAAGTTTTAAAGTGAATTTTCCTGCTCTGTAAATATTTATTTCTATTTAGTTACTAGTTTTCTCCTTGTTTATTTAGTAATAATTATTTTAGGTTGAGAAAAATTATGGTTTTTGGTCCAAAATTCTATCTTTGTTTATTAAACATTTACAAACTTCTAGATCCAAGTTTTCAATCTGTTTGGTTGATGGTTGGTAAATTGCTTCCGTAAAAATATTTTACGTCAGTAAAATTAGGGATTTTACTGTAAAACCTCAATATTTCACCTTTTCACTTTTTAACTCAGTCGTTTCTCTTAGTAACCTTAGAATAGTAGACCCTAGTAAATTACCATTTTACCCTTGTTAGATTTACCGGGTGACATCGGTAAATCTTCTTGTTACGGAATCTCACAAGCTATCCGTCGAAATCTTTTTCGTTAGGTTACATTTTCAAACGCCAGCTCCCACCGGAGTGCCCGACCCTTCTCAACCCATACCCGACGCTTAACTTCGACGTTCCAAGTAAGGGGGTTAAGATGAGGTTCTTCCTTTGAGTCGTCTTATTTTGCTTCATAAATAAAATCTCGAATAACGAATTCTAAGTTAACAAATGGACTTAATAAACATTCGATCGGGCAAGCTGGGTAGCGTACCATAATTATTCGTGTTACCTTATATGTTCACACTTAAGAATTGTTATCACTTGGGTTGTTGACGATTGATTGACATATATGTATGATATGTACGTTGGATGTTGCATACACTAGTATCTTGCTAGGACCGTTGTACTCGCTAGTGGCATGTTAGGCTCGTTAAGCGAATTCCGTTAGTTTTATGCTAGGGCCGGTGAGCTAATAATTTGTTAGTATCATGTGTAGGAACAATATGGGGTGGTAACATGTTTAGAGTTGGAATCAAACGCTAGGATCATGATAGGACCGTAAAAGTTAACCTAAGCCGCTAGATAACAACTTAGGTACGAAAATGATGATTAAGTAAGGTTGGGTAATAACTCACGAGATAAGAGTGCACACAAGTAAAACAACCAGTAAATTGTAAATGATTGTCATGATATCACGCAAGTATAACAATATTACCGGTTAAAAGTAGAAAATATTAGGGCATGACATTTCACCTAAAGGCTTAATGAAGTAACTGGATAGCAATCATGCATCACTATTGGATGTGACATGTTGTTGATGTATTGTATCGCATGACTGCATTGGAAACTGGACAAAATGAGATTTCTGGACAAAATGAGATTTATGGACAAAATGTATTTTATGGACAAAATGGGTTTTCTGGACAAAAGGTTAAGACATGAGAGGTGTCGTGGATTCGGCCCTACGTGACTTAACTAAGCCGTAACTTTAGACGAGCGGTTCGGGCAGGTGATCCGAACCCAACCGTGATTTGCATGTGCTCTGCCATCCCGAGGCGTGATTGGCATTCACGAGAGGCTCTGTCTCGGCGTAGACATCCCATTGGGCTCGGCACGGCGGTATCCCTAGTGGCTCTACTTAAGGGGCATTCCCGAGAGTGCGGTGTTGTACACACCCACCACATATAGATTCATGCATGTGCTCTGCCATCCCGAGGCGTGATTGGCATTCACGAGAGGCTCTGTCTCGGCGTAGACATCCCATTGGGCTCGCTCTGGCGGCATCCCTAGTGGCTCTGCTTAAGGGGCATTCCGAGAGTGCGGCACCTTGTACATGCCCACCGGCTAGGCTCATCCGACGGCATCGGTTTTAAAAAATGGTTTCCCAAATATTTTATGGCGTATGATAACCGGACTAGAGATTATTCTTGCATTTAGATTTCGGCATAATTCAGACTGTGAAAATGTTATCTATTTCATGTTGGTCCACATATCTACATGTTGGTTATTGTTTCATGTTGAGCTATATTTTGTGTATATATGTTGAATTTATTATGTTTAAGTCTTTATTTTAGATTTTGCTTTTGAGGAAATATTACGACCCTGAGGAAGGGCCTGTAATCTTTCCTCCTTACTGAGCAATTGGACGCTCACCCTTTTATTTATAGGAGAGTTTTACGGGGATGACTTCTATGCCACTCCCGTCGACTCGGAGTACGAACATGCGTACTTCGAGGAGGAGCAGGGACCGGGTGGAGACGCGCTGTAACTTCTCGGCATGGCTTCTGAGTGTTTTTGGGTTTAATAAATGAACTTTCGTAATTGTTAATTTCCGCTGCACAATCTGGTTTGTAATATCTGGACGTGTGTTTGAGTAACACCTTCTTTTACTGTTGTGACATTTTTATAACATGAGTTCCAAATTCCTATTAAATAAATTGTTTTTCAAAAAAGATTTAATTTACCCTAAAATTTCCTAGTGGGTAATTGGGGGTGTTACAGAGTGGTATCAGAGCCATGTCGTCGAGGAGGCAGCGGTTCCACTTGGTAAGTTGTTCGTTGGCTGTTAATAACTTAGTAATTACCTTGCATAATTGAGCATAATGTTTAGGATTGGTTAGAGACTAAAGATAACAACTTGGAATTAAAAAAATGTAGTAATAAGGAGAGTTAGGAAGAAATTAGCTTTCTTATACTTAGTTCCCTATCTTGTTGTATGTGACTATATTTTGTCGGTAGTTGACCATGATAGATTCTTTCTCCCTACACCTTAGGTCATGGACAACTATGACCTACCACCCGCACCGCCTGGTCGTGGGCGGGGACGAGGCCGGGGACGAGGTCGCGGAAACTTGGGCCTGGGCGCTCCTGTGGAGGAGTTACCCTATGAGGAGGCACTTGCGGACTTTCCCGGTCGGAGCACGGTATCTTTGGTGATGCCGCCATGTGTGAGGCGGTATTGTCCATGGGCCGCGTCCTCGAGCGTGCGGAGCAACGACCTGCTGCGCCACCTCCCGAGTGCGGGATAGAGGAGCCTTGCTTCGCGATGTTCGGGGAATGGCGGGAACTTTTAGCGGGGAATAGACCCAACTAGTCTTTGAGGAGTGGGTCCGCTCCGCCGAGAGAGCACTCCGGGTACTACACATACCTGCTGAAGACCATGTGGAGGTTGCCACCAACCTATCGACACATGAGGCCCTAACTTGGTGGGATGCCACTCACCCGGGGGTTCCACGTGAGGCGGGAGGCTTCATAGATTGGGCGGTTTTTGTGAAGACCTTCTATGGTCGATACTTTTCGGAGACCTGGCGAGCTGCTAAGGAGAAAGAGTTCCTCAATTTGGTCCAGGGAACCTGTCGGTGGACCAATACACCGCCAAGTACACTGCCTTATCCCGATATGCACCACATATCATAAACTCGGAGGAGAGAAAAATTCAGAGGTATGTTTCCTTATATGATGTGTTTCCCCGTTACGCTAGATGACAACTAACGTGAAAATAACAGGTATATTGATGGACTTCGAGATGATCTCGGTGACAAACTCTTTATGCAAGAAATCCCGAACTTCGAGAAGGTGGTGAGTCTCGCGCAGCGCGGGAGTCGAGAATAAGGGACCGTCCGTCCCTGTCGGTACTTTTCGTGGTCGAGTTCCTCCGCGACACTGTGCGGTACCACTTCTCATTCCGCAACAAGACCGATCCACGCCCGGGGCAAGGGCATTTCGGGCACGGTAGGACATTACCTGTTGGGCCTTATCGGTTACCTCCTATTGGCTTTGGGCGCGGAGGCTGTGAGACCCGCCGCACCGGCATCGGCACCAAGAGCGGATGATCCTTGATGCCAGACTGTCACTACCTCCATCCTGTCGGAGGCGTGTGTATCACACAGCTTCTCTTGTCATGAAGTGGGCCATCTTGCTAGGGATTGTCCCAAGAAGAAGCCACCACTTCCTCCGCCAGCTACGGCGAGTGCTCCGAAGCCCACCCGCGAAGAGGCCACGCGTAGGCTGGGCGTGTTTACACTATCTCTGCTCGGGAAGGCTGAAGAGGCACCGAGATGGTGCAAGGTACGTTCCTTTCTCCGTTCTTAAACTTCAATTCCGTTTTGACGTGCTAAGGCTATAGTATCTAGATTCATGCTTAGGTACTCTTTCCATTTCTGGGGTACCTGTTAGAGTACTTATAGATTCGGGGGCGTCACACTCCTTCATTTCCACATCCTTCTCCAAGCATTTGAATAAGCCAGTCGAAGAACTCCCGTTCGTACTTGTCATCACCACGCCATCCAGTGACAGTATGAGCTCAACCAGCATACTTCGATCCTGCCCGGTATTGATTGAAGGATACATCCTGGACGTCAATCTGGTGGTACTGGATATGACCGAATTCGATTGTATACTAGGCATGGATTGGTTGCACAAACATCATGCTAAGGTGGATTGTCGGCGAAGCTGGTCACTTTCACCATTCTTGGAAGTACCGAGGTACGGTTTGTAGGTGAGAGAAAGAACGCGAGTCCAAACTCATCTCGAGTTTGAAAGCCGAGAAATTCCTCCGCCGAGGCTGTGAGGGTTACCTCGTGCAGATCCGAGGAAAAACCGGACAAGTCGAAGTCATTGCTGGTATTCCAATCATTGAAGATTTTCCCGATGTGTTCCCAGCTGAATTACCGGGCTTCCACCTTGTCGAGAAATTGATTTCACCATCGATGTACTACCCGTACAGCACCAATCTCTCGAGCACCTTATCGGATGGCACCGTCTGAATTAGCGAATTGAAGACTCAACTTGAAGAACGCTTGATAAGGGGCTGATTCGGCCGAGCACATCCCGTGGGGAGCACCCATCTTGTTTGTGAAGAAGAAGGACGGAAGTTTGAGAATGTGCATAGATTATCGACAAGTGAACAAGGTGACAGTGAAGAACCGGTATCCCTTGCCGAGGATTGACGACCTCTTTGATCAGCTGCGAGGAGCTTCGGTGTTTTCGAAGATTGATCTCAGATCAGGGTATCATCAGTTAAGGATCAAGGAGACAGATGTGCCTAAGACGGCTTTCCGTACCCGTTACGGGCACTACGAATTCCTAGTGATGCCTTTTGGCTTGACTAATGCTCCTGCCGCCTTTATGGGACTGATGAACAAAGTATTCCAACCATACTTGGACAAGTTTGTGATCGTTTTTATTGATGACATTCTGATCTACTCACCGGATGTGGAGACTCACAAACAACATTTGGAGATTACCTTGCAAACCTTGAAGGAGCACCAGTTATATGCGAATTTGGATAAATGTGAGTTTTGGTTAGATCAGGTGGCCTTTGGGCCATGTCATCACTAAGGAAGGAATCTCTGTTGATCCAAGTAAGGTTGAAGCGATTACAAATTGGAAGCAACCGGCGGCCGTTACGGAGATCGGGAGTTTCTTAGGATTGGCGAGTTATTACAGACGGTTTGTGGAAGGTTATTCAAAGTTGGCACGCTCCACGACACACTAACTAAGAAAAATCAACCTTTCACGTGGACCGAGAAGTGTGAGGAAAGCTTTCAAGAGCTAAAGCGTTTGGTGGCGCACCGATCCTCACTCTTCCAGGACGGGAAAAGTCGGTTTGCGGTGTACAGCGATGCGTCACACCGAGTGCAGGCTGTGTGTTGATGCGGTGGGAAGGTAATCGCGTACGGGTCAGGACAACTCAAACCTCATGAAGTGAACTACCCTACTCACGATTTAGAGTTGGCATTTGTGATCCATGCGCTGAAGCTTTGGAGACATTACTGTATGGGGAAGAGTTTGAAGTTTTCACGAGATCACAAAAGTTTACGGTACTTATTAACTCGAAGGACCTTAACAACCGTCAACGTCGATGGGTTGAATATCTTGCAGTTTCAACTGCACCATTCAATACCATCCAGGAAAGGTTAACTTGGTCGCAGACGCCTTAAGCGAGGAAATGTGGAGCTACCTTGAACACCCTTACGGTTAGCGAGTGGAAGTTGCTACGGGAGTTCGGTGAGATGCACATTTCAATTCAAGCACACACATCTCATGGCTTCTTAGCAAACCTGCAATTAGAACCCATGTTGATCCGAAAGGTGAGAGAAACTCAGAAGGTAGACCCAGAATGTCAAGAGTGGAGGAGTGCAAAGAAGGAAGAGTTTAGTGTGGTCGATGATGCTCTCGGATTTCGAGGTCGCTGGTGGTTCCCGGGACGGGTGGCGTGAAGAAGGATGTCCTAATCGAAGCTCACTCTTCTAAGTTGTCTATCCACCCAGGGAGCTCCAAAATGTACCAGAATTTGAGAAAAGGCTTATGGTGGAATGGCATGAAAAAGGATATCGCAGACTTTGTATCAAAATGTTTGACCTGTCAAAAGGTTAAGATCGAGCATCAGAGACCTGGAGGACTTTTGCAATCATTGGAGATCCCTCAATGGAAGTGGGATGACATCACCATGGATTTCATAGTCGGACTACCTACTACCGGCGTCGACATGATGCCATTTGGGTGATTGTTGATCGGCTGACCAAGTCCACTCATTTCCTGCCTATCCAGTAGACTTGGTCCGTAGATCGGTTGGTAGAAGTTTATATCGCAGAGATAGTTCGATTACATGGAGTACCAAAGAGCATTATCTCCGATAGAGATCCACGATTTACATCACACTTACGGAAGGCATTTCGAAAGAGATGGGAACTTCCACTTTCATGAGTACGGCCTTCCATCCTCGGTGATGGACAATCGAACGGACTATCCAAACCCTAGAAGACATCTTTGAGAGCTTGTGCTCTGGATCACAAGGAGTCCTGGAATCGGGATTTACCCCTTGTGGAGTTTGCGTACAACAACAGTTATCATGCCGGTATCCAGATGACTCCTATGAAGCATTGTACGGACGGAGTTGCCGTACCCCGGTTTGTTGGGAAGAAGTCGGGGATAGACCCTTGTTAGGTCCCGAATTGGTCCAACAAACCTCTGATAAGATCAGACTAATTCGGAAGAACCTTATGGCAGCTCGTAAGACAGAGAAGCTACACCGATTGCCGACGTAGACCCCAGAATTTGGCGTGGCGATCACGTGTTCCTTAAGGTGTCACCCACCAAGGGTGTACAACGTTTGAGTCAAGGAAAGTTAGCACCTCGCTACATTGGCCCTTTCGAGATCCTTGAGCGAGTTGGCAGTCTAGCCTATCGACTTGCCTTGCCACCCACCTTGGCTGGCGTTCACAATGTGTTTCATGTTAGTAGCCTTCGGAAGTACCACCCCGACCCCTCTCATGTGATACCGTGCAAGCCACTGCAATTGAATCATGGTTTGACCTATATCGAGGAACCTATGGCCATTGTCGACACAAAGGAAAAGGTGTTACGCAATAAGGTCGTCAAGTTAGTGAAGGTCATCTGGAATCATCATGGTACAGAAGAAGCGACATGGGAAGTCGAAGAAGACCTAAGAAAGAAGTTCCCACACCTTTGAGGTGATACTCTATACCCTTACCGTTCCAAATTTGGGGACAAATTTTCTTTTAAGGGGGGTAGGATTTAATAACCCTAGAATTCTCGTTCTGAACTAACGATTTAGGTTGCGGTAAATTTTATTTCATGTTTACATTTGCTTCTTACTTTCCTTATATTTATATTTCATGTGGACATCATCATTTTATGTACGTTTACTATTTCATCATTTGAGGGAATTTCATCTTTTTATGAACTTTAATTTTTATATATATATATATACTTTAACTTTTCTCTTTGGTCTATATAGTTACATTTTCATTATTTTATATACTCATCATTTTCAGTATTTTATGAACTTTGTGAAATTGTTATTTGGTGAACTTATTTTTCTTTTCTCCATTTATAAAATTTTATCATTTCATTATTTTAAGGACATGTTGTTAGTATTTCATGTGTTTTGTTTTTATCATTTAATAAAAAATACTACATTCTATCTTTTATGAACTTATTACTTTTTATCACTCAATTTAATTTTATTATTTAATGTATTTCTTAATTTTTCTAAAATCCATATTTTTGTTAAATCAACCTCTTGCACAAATTATTGATTTTATCATTTCATCTTTACCCTTGTTATTTGTTTTCCTTCTTATGTGTTAGTATTTTATTATCATTTCAAATTTTATTGTATGTATTGTATTTTAGGTCATTTGTTTTTAGTTTTGTAGTTTAGAAATTAAAGAGGGAATTTTATTAATTTTAGTAATTTTGTGTTAATTAAAATGAATTAAAAGCAATTTAAAAAAAAAAAAAGGGACGCACCTGAGCATTCGGCTAGTCTTCCGCCGACTCTTCACGTTTCTGATTTTGCTTCTCCTGTCAATCCATTGGAAAATCTGGCCTCACTCCATCATCATTATGTTTAGCTCCTGTCCATCATTTTTTTGACTAGAAAAGGAGCCATTTGTTGTAGGAAATAGAAAGAAAACAAAAAAAATACGTTTTTCGGCCTCTTTTTATTTCTCCCTCCTCCGCCATTTTCGGTACCTCAAACCACTGGCATTATCTTCGTCTAGTACTTGGGAACCTTTCCCTCAAATTTCGTAGCCTGAGGTGATCTGTAGAGGGAGTTTTGCTCAAAAAACCGAAACGTTTTTTTCGGGTTCGACGGCCAAATTCGACCGCCACGTTCACTTTTGGCCGGAACCACCACCACCATTCGAACGGGCGTGACGAGACGAACCGGAACGACCCAAGTCCGCCGCGACGTCTTGACGTCCGCCGGAGCGCCGCCGCGTAGCCCAGTTTCCGGCGATCTCTCGCAGGAGAAGAAGAAGTCTGCACTTCTTTTGGTAAAATACCAACCTTAGTCCTTGTCGAGTTACTCCTCTCGCTTAATGACCCTATATTTCTTTTCTGGTTACAGTTAGGCCATTGGAAAAACTTTAAAAAGTGACAGTTTGGCCATTGCACCTATTTATTTCTTAAATGTTTTAATTGTTTTAAAAATACTTCTGTATGTTGTAAAATCATGAAATTTTAACAGAATACCCTAAATACCTAATATTTTATTTTCCAACTTTATTTATTTTATTCTGGGTTGTTTTTATATTTTTAATAATATTTCGTAATATTAGAAATTAAGCTTAATTTTATTTTACTTTAAGTTGTTGGAGTTAGGAAATTGTTAGATCTTGTTTAGTTACATTAATACTAAGTCAGTAATGTTTTATGAACATGTTTTAACTCATTTATCCTGATGAGTTAGTTAATTCATGTTAAGTTACTATAGTATTAATAATAGCACTTAGATTAATTCTTAGTTGTAAAATAATTAATAGGTATGAATACTTTTATGTCTTATATGTTGTGAAGTCTCTGTATTACATGGTTCCAGATTATTTGGTGATTTAATTACTCTGTTTTATAATATAAATTATTATTATCTTGTTTATTTCATTTTCCTAGTAAGTAAAATTTTAGAAATGAGAAAAATGATATCTTTCTTTTTATGAATAGTTGTTTAATGAAAATTTACAGGAAGGTTGGTGTAATTATTTTCTGCATGGGAAAAATTTAAAAATATTTTTTTCCCATACTGGAAATATTTATTTTTCTATATAATAATTTATTTTCCTTACTTTAGTGTTTAAAATTAATATAAATATATATCTTCAGCAATAAAAATTATTTTGGTTTAACTAAAATCTATTGTATAGTAACCCCTCTGTGTTTGATATTTTGGTGAACTTTTATTTTACCAAATAGAATTTTAAACAAATTCCTTCTTTGAAAGTTATTTTCTTTTTATTGGAAAATTCATATCTCCTATTTAGTAATAGTTGGTTAATGAAACTTTACAGGTAATTTATAGTAAATTACTTCTCTGTGATAGAAGTTTTAAAGTGAATTTTCCTGCTCTGTAAATATTTATTTCTATTTAGTTACTAGTTTTCTCCTTGTTTATTTAGTAATAATTATTTTAGGTTGAGAAAAATTATGGTTTTTGGTCCAAAATTCTATCTTTGTTTATTAAACATTTACAAACTTCTAGATCCAAGTTTTCAATCTGTTTGGTTGATGGTTGGTAAATTGCTTCCGTAAAAATATTTTACGTCAGTAAAATTAGGGTTTTTACTGTAAAACCTCAATATTTCACCTTTTCACTTTTTAACTCAGTCGTTTCTCTTAGTAACCTTAGAATAGTAGACCCTAGTAAATTACCATTTTACCCTTGTTAGATTTACCGGGTGACATCGGTAAATCTTCTTGTTACGGAATCTCACAAGCTATCCGTCGAAATCTTTTTCGTTAGGTTCTGTTTTTCAAACGCCAGCTCCCACCGGAGTGCCCGACCCTTCTCAACCCATACCCGACGCTTAACCGACGTTCCAAGTAAGGGGTTAAGAGGAGGTTCTTCCTTGGAGTCGTCTTATTTTGCTTCAGAACTAAAATCTCGAATAACGAATTCTAAGTTCACAAATGGACCTAATAAACATTCGATCGGGCAAAGTGGGTCGCGTACCATAAGTATTCGTGTTACCTTATATGTTCACACTTAAGAATTGTTATCACTTGGGTTGTTGACGATTGATTGACATATATGTATGATATGTCGTTGGATGTTGCATACACTAGTATCTTGCTAGGACCGTTGTACTCGCTAGTGGCATGTTAGGCTCGTTAAACGAATTCCGTTAGTTTTATGCTAGGGCCGGTGAGCTAATAATTTGTTAGTATCATGTGTAGGAACAATATGGGGTGGTAACATGTTTAGAGTTGGAATCAAACGCTAGGATCATGATAGGACCGTAAAAGTTAACCTAAGCCGCTAGATAACAACTTAGGTACGAAAATGATGATTAAGTAAGGTTGGGTAATAACTCACGAGATAAGAGTGCACACAAGTAAAACAACCAGTAAATTGTAAATGATTGTCATGATATCACGCAAGTATAACAATATTACCAGTTAAAAGTAGAAAATATTAGGGCATGACATTTCACCTAAAGGCTTAATGAAGTAACTGGATAGCAATCATGCATCACTATTGGATGTGACATGTTGTTGATGTATTGTATCGCATGACTGCATTGGAAACTGGACAAAATGAGACTTCTGGACAAAATGAATTTTCTGGACAAAATTAATATAATGGAAAAAATGGGTTTTCTGGACAATAGGTTAAGACATGATAGGTTTCTAGGATTCGGCCATAATTGACTTAACTAAGCCGTAACTTTAGACGAGCGGTTCGGGCAGGTGATCCGAACCCAAGCTGTGATTTGCATGTGCTCTGCCATCCCGAGGCGTGATTGGCATTCACGAGAGGCTCTGTCTCGGCGTAGACATCCCATTGGGCTCGGCTGGCGGTATCCCTAGTGGCTCTACTTAAGGGGCATTCCCAGAGTGCGGTGTTGTACACACCCACCACATATAGATTCATGCATGTGCTCTGCCATCCCGAGGCGTGATTGGCATTCACGAGAGGCTCTGTCTCGGCGTAGACATCCCATTGGGCTCTGGCCTGGCGGCATCCCTAGTGGCTCTGCTTAAGGGGCATTCCCGAGAGTGCGGCACTGTACATGCCCACCGGCTAGGCTCATCCGACGGCATCGGTTTTAAAAAAATGGTTTCCAAAATATTTTATGGCGTATGATAACCGGACTAGAGATTATTCTTGCATTTAGATTTCGGCATAATTGATTTGTGAAAATGTTATCTATTTCATGTTGGTCCACATATCTACATGTTGGTTATTGTTTCATGTTGAGCTATATTTTGTGTATATATGTTGAATTTATTATGTTTAAGTCTTTATTTTAGATTTTGCTTTTGAGGAAATATTACGACCCTGAGGAAGGGCCTGTAATCTTTCCTCCTTACTGAGCAATTGGACGCTCACCCTTTTATTTACAGGAGAGTTTTACGGGGATGACTTCTATGCCACTCCGTCGACTCGGAGTCTGAACATGCGTACTTCGAGGAGGAGCGAGGACCGGGTGGAGGCGCAGCTGTAACTTCTCGGCATGGCTTCGAGTGTTTTTGGGTTTAATAAATGAACTTTCGTAATTGTTAATTTCATTTGCACTGTCTGGTTTGTAATATACGGGACGTGTGTTTGAGTAACACCTTCTTTTCTTGTTGTGAAATTTTTATAACGTGAGTTCCAAATTTCCTATTAAATAAATTGTTTTTCAAAAATTTAATTTACCCTAAAATTTCCTAGTGGGTAATTGGGGTGTTACACTATCGAGACTTAAGAAGAACCCAAAACCATGGTCTGAAGAACATACAAAAGCTGTTAAAGTTATCAAAGAAAAATCAAAACTCTTCCTTGTTTAAGCATTCCCAATCCTAATCCTAATACCGCCCTTATAGTTGAAACCGATGCTAGTAACATTGGATATGGTGGTATATTAAAACAAAAATTAGAAGGTCAAAATTCAGAATCCTTGGTAGATTTACTTCAGGATTTTGGAATCCAACACAACTTAATTATAGTACTATTAAAAAGGAAATTCTTTCTGTAGTACTTTGCATCAATAAATTTCAAGATGATCTTTATATGAAAAGGTTTCTTTTAAGGATAGATTGTAAGTCAGCAACAGATATAATTGAAAAGGATGTCAAAAATTTAGTCTCAAAACAAATTTTTGCCAGATGGCAAGCATTGCTTAGTAATTTCGATTTGAAATAGAATACATTAAGGGAAAAAATAATTGTTTGCCTGACTTTCTTTCTAGAGAATTCTTGCAGGGTCAAAATTATTCAAAATGAAGAGAGCGGTAATCAGCAAGAAGGAAGAACAAAAGGAAGAAAAGGGTAATATCTCTTCCTCCTCAAAAATCACCTCAGAAGAATATTTTCGTCAAAGTGATACTTTCCCTCCTACAAATTATTCTCAGGCTTTAGCCACTCCAAAACCCAACGTTGAACTCTGTAATCGGTTCACTTCGTTGGGAAGAGGTAAACTTGTCGACCTCGACAATCTTTCCTCAAAACTCGTCTTTCCAAAATCAACTCTGGATGCAGCATCTCCCAGTTTTTCAAATACAAAAGCTGCTGCTTTCTCAAAATTGCCAGATTTTTTGCCAAAACAAACTTATCATGTCAAAACAGAGTCCTATGAATTCCTTTACTTTGCAGAAAAAGGACTCTTTGATACTCAAAATAAATCAAAAGCTGCAATTGATTCCGTGGTAGAATAACTTTTCTTTCCAGGTTTCAATTACGGTAGCATAACGTCTCAAAGACCAGAGAATTCTATGAGTATATCCTTACTGATTCAAAATCAGTAGTTATCACTCATTTTAAGAATTCTGGGTCACCAAAAATAAATTACTCAAAAGTTCGAATTGATGGATTCATCTCTCCAGTTGACTGGGGAATGCCTCTGTCTAAGCCAAGACCATTTCAAAAGGTTACTGATGAATACAAAATGTATAATTATGTAGATTACCAAACAGCTTGGACCAATTTGTTGGTTCTTGCGTAGTTTCGACCACTCATGGTTATTCTTCTTCCATGAGAAATTAGATCAAAATTCTTTTCCCTTTTGGTTCACTATTGACTGGTGGACTTTCTTTGGTTTTGATTAGGATTTCCTTCCTCAAAAATGTCAAGAAGGGTTCCAATTCTTTCAGTCCCTCTTCCCTGATGAAGGAGAATCTTCTCTCCTCGCAAAATTCGCTATAAGATACAAAATTCCACTGGATAACCGCTGGTCCTATCAGTTCTTGGATCAAGGTTTTCTTGATAATGGTATCCCATGTTTGGCCGAGAATTCAGAGTCAAAATGTGGGAGAAACTTAATCCAGAAAATGGATCAAAAGCAAATGTTCAAAAGGACTTTCAGATCCTCTCCAAAGATCAACAAAATGAAGTCGCTACGTTCCTCACAACAAAATCAAAAGTTCAAGCAGAATTAGCAGCCTGCACCAAAACAGAAGACTGGTGGAATTTAATTGATGCTCTAGCCAGAGCCAGAGCCCAAAAGGATGATTCTCAAAAGCCCGATACACAAAGGCCCATGTCCACAGACAGTGAAGGGTCCAGTTCAAAATTGATAACTGTCCAATATGCTCAAGACCCATACGAAAATCTCACTTTAGATATGTGAGTATCTCTGTGGAAATGCCAAATCAAAAGAGTGAAGACAAAAATTCAAAAGGTTAAAGACAACTTTGTCACCAAAATCAAAAGGTGGGTCACCAAGGTCACCAAAGTCAAAAGATGATTTATATCTTCAAGCAAGCAATAATGGAGCAAGGTCACCAAAGTCAAAAGATGGTTTATTTCTTCAAGCAAGCAATAATGGAGCAAAATTATCTCAGGAGATAATGGAGCAAAATGATATCATGGATGACATAATGGAGCAAAATGACATCATGGATGACATCTGGTTAGCCCAAAATTAGTATAAATAGAGGCAACTCTCGTCTGTTGAGAGCACGCTTCTCTTAGCCTGAGTTTTACTTGTAATACTTTTCTCTCTA
The DNA here is from genome assembly GCA_024586325.1 of Stellera chamaejasme. Lineage (NCBI taxonomy): Eukaryota > Viridiplantae > Streptophyta > Magnoliopsida > Malvales > Thymelaeaceae > Stellera > Stellera chamaejasme. The sequence continues at coordinate 21,997,366 of CM044982.1, read as the reverse complement.
CTACTTATTATGAATTTCTTTGCAAACATCAAGATGTATCTCAGATGTATCTCATTTTGCTCCATTATGGCGACTCTGCTAGGGATAATGGAGCAAAATGACATCATGGATGACATAATGGAGTAAAATGACATCATGGATGACATCTAGTTAGCCCAAAAATTAGTATAAATATAGGCAACTCTCGTCTGTTGAGAGCACGCTTCTCTTAGCCTGAGTTTTACTTGTAATACTTTTCTCTCTACTACTTCTTATGAATTTCTTTGCAAACATCAAGATGTATCTCAGATGTATCTCGGTTCCGTCCCCCATCTGGTATCAGAGCCATTCTTTTTTGGCCTGGTAGGGAGAATGTACTGAAGCAGTACTGAAGCAAAATCTTTTGTAAGTTATTTTATCATTAATATTAAGTGCTGAAAGTTTCTTCTCTGTTCTTGAAATCCTTTCTTTTATTATGGAAGAATCGTTTGCTTTCTATCAACAATTAATTCAAAGTATCCACTTAGATTATAAATTGCTTGCTTGAAGATATAAATCATCTTTTGACTTTGGTGACCTTGGTGACCCACCTTTTGATTTTGGTGACAATGTTGTCTTCAACCTTTTGAATTTTTGTCTTCACTCTTTTGATTTGGCATTTCCACAGAGATACTCACATATCTAAAGTAACGCAATTCACCAAGTGAGTCATTTCAAATGTTTTCATCATTGAATCTATAAATTAAGAGATGGTGAGTTTGTATAAATACTGTTATCAACATATAAATTAACAATAATCATCTCAAGTGTACCTTCCTTTTTCACGTAGAAGGTGGGTTCATTTTTGCTTCTTTCAAAGCAATTTTTTTGGAAGAAATCATCAACTTAGTGTACTATGCTCTAGGTAAATGTTTCAAGCCATAGAGAACCTTTTTCGGTAGGAATACCTTGTCTTCCATCAGCTTATTTTTTAATCGGATAAAGTGCACCCATGGTGCTGTAACTTTAATTATTGTACCACTAGGATTCTGTTTTAACTTTTTGTACTAATAAAGTCATGTTTTCAAGTTTTTTCTTTTTCCATGGTCCTATTTGACATTTTTGCTGTCAATTTTTAAAATATTGCCCTTTTAAACAATTGTAAAATATAAAAATCATACTAACGTTTAACGAAACTTTCAATTTTACCCTCAATTTTTATAAACCATAAAATTCTGCCCTAAGTTTTACAAATACTTATAATTCTACCATAAAATTTCTCTCCACTTTATCTCACCACCCTCCTATGCACCACCACCGGAAATCTCGCCGGACCGCCGACAGCCTTCGCCGGAATTTCTGGCCAAGGGCGGGGAACCGCCGGCACAAGGCCGTGAATCGTGAGCCTAGGGCTGTAAAGCGCGCGCCCAAGGCAGCGGATCGCATGCCCAGGGCGGCGATCGACGGCCGAAGGGCGCGAATCGCGAGCCCTAGACATCAAATCGTGGTCCCGTGGTTTTCCTGCGGCGGCTCGTGGCATCCCGGCGGTGGTGGGTTGGATGATGGTTGAGATAGGTGAGTTGAAAAGTTTAAGGTAGATTGGAGGGTTTGTTTGTAGAATTTTAAAATTTGAGGGTGTAAATGGTATAATAAGAAAAATTCAGTTTATGTTCGTTATTGTACTATTTCTGTGAATGGGTAAAATAGTAAAATAATCGTAAAAATGACCATGAATGAAGAAAAAACTTGAAAACATGACTTTATTAGTACAAAAGTTAAAACAGGATCCTAATGGTACAATAATTAAAGTTACATGACCATGAGAGTACTTTACCCTTTTTTAATCCAAGATGTTGCACAACATACACTTCATCTTCAGGGATCACCATTAAAAAATATAGACTTTATCAGATTGAAACACTTTCCATTAATTCTCTTTGCTCAACTACCTAGACATAGTATGATTCAAATTGTTTAATTAATAATTCCGGCCTATTGAGAGTGGAACTACCTCGTCTGGTGGATCTACTGCTGCAACAAAGAAGAAATGGGCATGATTGTGTGCTCAGGAACCCACTCTGATGCTCAAGTCAGTGGAAATATGGGGGGAGAGAAGATAAGTTAGGTAGTATAGCTTAGAGAAGCGGTAGATAGAACAATGTACCTAAGAAAGATCGCTAGGATAATCCTCCTCGAGTGGGCCACTTGGAGACACTACAAACAAAGTTCTATTTAATGGAACACAAAATTTTCCATTAAATTACGAACATGTGCCAGTAAAGATAGTTCGTCGAAACAACAACATGCGAGAAAAATACTAGTAGAAGTCTTAACACTACAGCCCTTTAGTGGCACTTAGCGCGTGTATTGCTGGAGCGTCTCGGGAATTTAATAGCACTTAGGTATGTGACAAAAATATCGAGTGGAATCAGTGGAACACATTTTATGACGCTAATCAACATGGTCGAAACATGTTCGCAAGAGACTTTAGTGGAACATTTTTGTGCCACTAAAGTATAGGTAGATTTTCTGGCAAATACAATAGTGTCAACTAATATTGTTTCAACCAATATCTGTTTCATCGTAGATTCTTTTCTCCAATTCACAGCTTATGCACATATATAATTTAACGGAATATGAAAAATAAAATCAAAATAATTCAACAAACATCTAAAGATAGTAATCAATTACTTGAAATTAAGTATAATTGTAATACACAAATAAAAAAACACATTAATATAATTCAAAAGCTATCCATGAAGAAGTACAAAAAGTACCACTCCTGAATACGTACTAGGCAGTAACCTAAAAGAAGTATCAAATTGTCTTTTAAACATAACCTAAACATATCCAATAAGTTGCAATGTTTCACTTCCAACCATGCTCACAAATAAATTTGTCAACGTTAGCTAGCTAGAACAAGCGATATCTCTGTAAAAAAACATAGAAAATTTTAATCGTATAAAATGGAGAATTAGAACAAGACAAAGAAAATAATCTTTACAAATTACTGCAAAAGGAAGATTCAAAGAGGATCTTCGGAGTTTCGGAGTGCCTATGAAAAGACATAGATAATCAAAGCTCCATAGTCAACTGAAAGTAAGGTAATCTAGATGGTTTCGAATATAAGAAAACTCATTTTTTTTCTTTTAAAACAAACAAGAAACCAGTCCTTGCATTAGTTAGTGCAACACGAGAAACAAGTTGGTTGTTATTGAACACAACCGCTAGCAAGAAGTACCGAGAGCTTGAATGAAGACAAGGTTGTTGAAACTCTAAAGGTGTTGTTTTCAAGAGTATTCCGACAGTTTCCCAGTTTCCCCCTAACTTGCTATTACCAATAAAACCTACAATTACAGAGTTACCTCTTTGACATCAAAAATGGAAAAGAAAAGTGCAGTTTAACTTATCTTCATGGAGTTAATTGCAACTTCCCAAAAGGTTATACCACATTGCAAAAATACACTGTTGCTAACTTCTCAAGTCATAAAAAAGGTATATGAATTAAAATTCTAGTAGATAAAGTCTTAAAGATCTTAGGAATAATAATGTTAATGCTAATAATATTCCCAATATATATTTTGTTTTCAACGAGAACTGAAAAACAACCACAATACACCAAAAACAACAGTTATGGAAATGCAGTAACAAGTCAAACAGTGAATATACTTACTATTGCAAAATGACTTGTAGCATAAGATCTTAGATTTCTAGAAGAAGAATCATACTGAAAAAGAAAAATAATGATATGAAATGAATATGAATTTGATGCAATAAAAAATCTAGAAATGGTAGTGATAATACCTCCAAATTCATATCAGTTATTACACGATACAAATTGGCATTTGGTATTTGTTCCTTAAAGAAGTCCAAAAGAGTGCTCAAGGCACCTTGTGTACGTTCAAGTTGACCTTGGGTACATGACAATTCTTCTTTTAGATGCTCAACTGTTGCCTGTAGTATTGGCACTTGCGTGTTTGATGCAGATGAGCAACCTTTGTGTTTTACCGCTGGAATCTTGCTAACACAACGAATATATCCTCTTTTCTCAAGACCCTTGACTTTTGAGAAGTCGTCATTTATCCAATCACAATTTTCTTCGATGACTAACATAACACCATTTTCTTCCATGATGTAGCCATTTTAAATCAATATTGAAGGCACAAGTAAGGCATGCTAGTTCTCTCTTAGTGCTCCACCCGGAAAGATTAACATATCCCGGGAAATCAGAAATTGTAGAATGAATTGTTGCTTTCAGCTGAAATGTTTGATTCGTAGAGGCATCAAATGTTTCAACACTAACCTCCCACAACTCCTTTAGTAGAGGTTGCATGTGATCCCTATAACGTCTATCTTGTTTCAATATTCTGGCTCCGCCCGAGTAGAGGTTCGGATCTTGTTTCTCGGACCCTTGGGACTAGCAATAATTAATGAAAGAATGAAGTTTAGTTGTTTCATTACCAACCATGGAGGCAAGTTGTAGTGAATAAGAATAACATGCCAAATACTGTAGCTTACAATCATCATCTTAAATGTATTGAAACCATCAGTTGCTAATGCTCGCCGAACATTTCGTGCATCACTGGCGAATTTAGGATACTTTTGATCAAACTCTCTCCAAGCTAAAGCATCAGCTGGATGTCACAATTAATAAGCTCAACCATCTTTGAAGAGGAAAATAATCTCTGAAGTCTAGGCTTTAAAGGAACCAACGCAAAATGTTTGTTGCCTTCAGCTTTCTTTGATTACCTTCAACAATTGAATCATCTAAGCCAACTTTCCATCTAGATGCTCCACAAACCGAGCATGTTTCATGCTTCTCCTTTTTCTTCCAAAACAACATGCAACTATTCAGACACGCATGGATCTTTCCATAGCCTAATCCTAATTTTGACAATATTTTTTTTCACTTGTGTTGTTTTAGGTAACAAATTTCCTTCTGGTAACAAATCACTTAAAAATTCCACCAACATAGAGAATGATTTGCTACTCCATCAATTGAGGCATTTCAAATGAAACAAGTGTACTAAACAAGATAACTTGTTGTACTTTGAGTTTGGATACACCTTTTGCTCAGCATCTTTAACCAAATCCTAAAATTTTCCAATACCATTTCTTCCCAATGACTCATTGTTCAAATCCTCATCCAAATGTCTATCACTTCCCCCAAATCTTCTCTACCTTCTAAATTTGGCTGACGAAAGATATCATTAAGCAAGTCATTCAGGTCATGGTCAAATGATCTTTCTTCAACATTCTGCATTGTATTTGAAGTAGATGTGTTGTAGTCTTCCCCACGATATACCCATTTTAAGAATCCCCTCAAAACGCCAGAACATACTAAGTGGTCATAAACATCAACTCTTGAAAAATGAAAAAAGTTACAACAATTCACACACGGGCACAATATCTTTCCATCCTAGCTACAATTATCAAATGCAATGTTTAAAGAACTTTGAACTCCATTTATGTATTGGGAACTTGATCTTGGTGTACCATACATCCAAGATTTATCCATGAAATACCTATTAAAATAGACAACCATGGACTCAAGGTAAATAGCAAAATTTAAATAACATGGATGAGAAAGAGTAGGAAAATACCTGGAGAGAACAAGAGTTCCTTTCCTCAAATTTTGAAGCAAACACCAAGTTAGCAACAACTATTTAGCTTCAACTTCACGATGAAGAATGTGGAACCTACAATACTTTTTCATTAAACTAAGAGGGAGCTCGAAATGATTAAGAGAAAGAAAGGGCATTATAGTTAGCTGCGTAAGTAGGGAAAAGGGACAACCAACATGAGATGGGGAGGACTAGCATTAATAAATAATTCCATCACCAAAAAATGAAATTTAATTAGTCTTTCGTTACACAATAGAATAAACTAGCCCTCGTGGCTAATTCAGCCTAACTCACCCCAATGTGCCTAAGTCTTTCTTGAGAATGCTTGAAAAGAGAGTAACGAAAGTTAGAAGGAGAGATACTTGGAAGTTATACAACTTGCTTGTATCTCTCAAGTGTTGGATACAATGTTGGCTATTCTTGGATAGCTTGGAGTTGGATACAAATGAGCTCCCTAAAGGGGATATATATATAGGTCTCCTCCTCCTCAATGGACGATCAGGATCAATTTGATCAAATGGTGGAAATTTACTCTCTAGAACTATCTACACATATCTACACAAGTCTACATACATCCAAACATATCTACTTATGTCTAGCACATGCTAGACTTCTCCATATAGTTCTAGCCCAACCTAGAACTCTCTAGACCATGCTAGAGACACCCAGAGTGCTTTGGAGGGTTCCACATGCTTCTAGAACCTTCCAACACCTCCTAGTACTCTCTAACACCTTATGGAACCTTCTAGCATGCCCTAGGGCCTCTAGCACTCTCTAGTCCGCACTAGGCTCTTCCAGTCCCTTCAAGACTCATCCGGCACCTCCCCGTCCAGTCTAGACAAACCTAGAACACCCTAGAGCATTCTAGAATATTCCAACAATAGAATGTCCTACATGGTTCTAGAGTCTTCCCAAGGTTCCGGCACCGCGCGCCCCAACACATGCCTCGCGCACTCCATCAAAAGCGGGTCGTGACATCCTTGCCCACCCATTCGAGCAACGCCGTCATTGCTTGGGTTGGGCGATCTTCACCTGATGGACTCCTTCATCATGTTTTCCCCTAGCCACCTTAGGGGTGTTGAGCTCCTTTGCACGGCTCAACAGTCACATGGTTGAGAACCTAGCTTTGTCCATCAAGCTACATTTCTCTAACTGTACGTAGCAAATGCCTGTCTCACCCATCATGCACATGTTGCTGGCGAAGGGAAGTACCATGGCCTTCACCTTTTCCAAGAATTCCGTCCCAAGTACCATTGGATAATCATCCATTGAGACCACCGAGAAATTAACTAGGCCACGCCACTTACCTAGGTACACCTCCACGTTGCATGCCACGCCTAGGATTGGCCATACTGGGGAGTTCATGGCCTTTGGGCATCCCTCCTCCCTAATGTGTGATATGCCCAACCTCTTCGCTTCTTCCACCCTAAGGAAGTTGTTTGTTGCACCTGTGTCCACCAATGCTTGCACCTCCTCGCCACACACCTTGGCCCGTGCACACAAAAGTCCCCTGGACTTGGTCTTCACCTTCTCGGTCGTGATAGAATTCAATAGCTAGAGCAAACCCATGTTGTTACGGTCACCCCGAGCGGGTTGCGACCGGGTGACCCGGGACTCCGGTTTTGGCCTGCGGGTCACGTTTTTCGGCATTCAGACGGCTCCCGGGCCTTATCCGAGTATCATTTTGGCGAACCCTTCCGTTTTGAGGTCGTGTGGGTCCCCCGGACATTTCCGCCGAAAATATTTTTTCGGCGCCGGGGGGTTGTCGGGGTCGTCTCGGGACGTACAGCGGGCTCGGTAGCGCTCCCGAGACCTCAGATGGAGATGCCGTTTGCAGTTTTGGAGTCGTGGGAATGTCCCGGAGGTTTCTATGGAGAATAATATTTGGGGCGGGACGTTCGGTCCCGGGCGACTCCCGGGGCTCGGGATGGAAATTTTCTGACGGCTTTGGGGTAAGTTATGTTATAGTTTAAGATGGAGTTTATGGTTATTTTTGTGGAATTTTGGTGTGACGGGATTCTGGTTCAGGTTGACACGCTCGCACGTCGGGATTTTGTTCGGGTTCAGCGAGCTCGGTAGGACACTCTGGATTGGTAAATAAACTTTTGGAACATGTTTTACGAATGTTATAATATTCTGAGGATTGTGTCCAAGTTTCATTTAATTTGGAGTTCGGTAGTTGTGTTTGGGCCAAAATTGGAACTTTTGGAAAAGTTAGGAGGTTAATTTGTTTTTGGCCACAAAATAACAATAATTCAGCATGGGGCAGCAGGTATATTCGGCAGAATTGGAGTCAAATAAGGGACACATGGCTTTTTTATGTTTAAGTTGAGAGGCATGGGTTAAAGAAAGGAAATATATATATATAGCTTATATATTTCATAATTGGATTATATTTCATCATTTCTTCTTCTTCTTCTTCTTCTTCTATCTCTTCCGCCACCATGGAAGCTTGCTCCAAGCTTGAAGTTCTTCATCTTGGCTGAAATTATCAAGGCTTTGGCATCAATCTTTGGTAAGCTTCCTTCTTTCTTCTCTTTTCATGTTGGAAACATGATTTAGTGAAGAAAAAGAGGAGATTTTGCAAATTATGGGTTTGTTCTTAGCTACATGTTAGGATGATTCTCTTCCTCCCATCTTTTAGTATGTTGTTCTTGGGTTGTAGATGAGTGATAATCATGTGTTAGATTTTGGAAAAACTCTTTGGATGAAAAAGCCCCAATTGGCCGAATTATTGGGTAATTTCTAAGTTGGTGTATGTTTGTCTTCTTGATTCATGCTTCAAGTATGTTAATCCTAGCATGATTCTAAGCTTATGTATGGATTCAATTTGATGGAAAACAAGTTGGGTTGGAAACCCCCAAATGGCCGATTATGTTTGTTGTTGTTCAATGTTGAATTTGGTTGTTTTGGATGCAATTGGTTAGTGTTCTTGGTTTAGAAGTGTAATTGGTGATTAGAATGGTTGTTTGGTAGCTTGTTTGGATTGAATTGGAAGTTGGGTGAAATGTTGCTTTGGAACCGAATTGGTTAAGTGAAACTTTTCCTATGTTGGAGTTTGGCTTTGGTTGAATTGGATGTTAAAATGGTGTTGGGGTTGAATTTAGGTATGGTTTGGAGTTTGAAACATTGATTTCGGGTAAGAAATGGAAAAGTTACTATTAAGCGGGTTTATTGGAAAATGTCGGGTAATGAAGGGTTTTAAGGTTGGATTTGATCAGTTCTGCTTGTTGGATTATGTTTGTCAATGTATAGTTTTGCATTGCCTAAGTTGGTTCTGAATTCTGATGTTTCTGCGGGAATCTGGAATTTTACGGAAATTCTGCCGGATTTTCGGTTTTGGGGTCGGGGGTGTAGTTTGGTAGTGTGATTGGTAAGGTTGCTAATTTAGCTTGAATTGACAGATTCTGAGGTCCGGAAGTTAGAAAAAGAGAGGTTTTCGGGTTTCGGGTCGTGGTTTGGAAATCGTCCAGAATCGGTCAAATACTCTGGATTTGTGAGGTAAGGGTTTGGTTCTGTTATTTTGGTAAGATAGGTATATGTTTTGTTTCACTTTCTGTTCTGCAAGTATTTCGGGATTATATGCCTTAGGGCATATTTTGTAGTCTGTAGGTGTATGTGTTGTTGCATACATTTTGCAGGTATTTCGGAAATTTGTGCCTTAAGGTACGTTACATGTCTGTAGGTGTATGCCTTGTGGCATACTGCATGCATTAACCCTACGTTTGTAGGTGTATGCCTTGTGGCATACTGCATGCATTAACCCTACGACAGGTTGTGGGTTCGTTACCCCAGCTGGTGCACCATGCTTCTTTAATAGCTTCGGCTTCTGACTCCCTTAGAGGGAGGCTGTCGTTCTGATTTGTTATAAGGGTTTATGGTGAATTAGAATCGCACATCCTTCGGGATTCTGATCTGTTTTCTTTATATGCACGATATTCTGTACTCTGTTGAATATATCCTGTATATTGCTATCTTTCTGTTTTGCAGGGTTACATATGCTTATCTTACCCCAAATCCCTTACGGGTCCTTTCGAGGACTCACCCTTTTTGGGTTCTGTCTTTGGGTTTCGAGTAAACTGTAAGCGGCACTTTTACCTTGCGGGACGGGATTTTGTAGAGGTAGCGGTTTTGATCTGGATCCCGCGAGGTATCTGACTTTTAGGCTTAGGTTGGCTCTGTAGCTGCACATGCATACTTTCTGGTTGTGATTGGTTTCGATTTGATGATTGTATATATACATATATTCATTACATTGCATGTTACGAGCGCTTGGCGCTTGCTAGATACTCTAGGTTCGGGAATTCTGTATGTATCTATGTTGTGTGCGTAAGTACCCGTCCACGGGGGGCGGGGCTTACTTTGTTGTTTATGCATGAACTGTATGTTTGGTGATGGTGATGTGCTCGTCCGTTTCCGAGGGGCGAGACTCACCATAGATTTTATTTTAGTTATATGTATGAAAATTTCAGGTTGCTTCCACAATCGTTTTTCGGGTACGCTACGCGCGGCAGGTCTCGATGGACCTGCCTTTCTGTATTATTCCGGCTTCCGCTTCCGACGTCCTGGCGCCCCCGCCTCCGCAACCGGGCTCGGGTGGCGTACGGTGACAAGTTGGTATCGAGCGGGTAAGTGACCATATTGGTCGCGGTGGTGACTTGTAGTGACAACTAATGTTGTACATTTTGTTTTAGAATGGTTTGGTACGGAGATTGGCCACCTCCTTACTTGAACCACTTTAAAATAAAATTGTGGAACAAAGTTTGGTCCTTCAAGTTATCACGGTAGTTGCAGATTTGAGCTCAGGATTTCTGGATTTTGGTAAAACTATTACGAGAAAGGGATTGTGGAAAAGATCCAGGTACGTAAACTTGTGTGTTAGGAAAAGATTTGGTGAGATAAGCATGAACTGCTTCTGTGATTCTGTGAAATACATGATTTTATCATTCTGGGTAATAATTTATGTGTCAAGTATTGCATTGCACTACAGAGCCTTAGAAAACTGCTGCTAGCTTCTGTAGGGATTAGGAGTGACCGATTTATCTAGACTCTGTTTGGTCTGAAATGTTTGAGGTATGGTTAACATGCGTAGACAGCGTGATTTGCGACCGGAGGGAGGGGACCGTAATCCCACGCCTCCGAGAGATAGGGTTTGGACTGTTGGTTTTGGGTTGAGTTGGTATTTGGTTTGGAAATTTGGTTTGGGATAAATTGTTTTCTGGTTGGATTTGGTTTAAGGAAATGTGTACTACACGCGAATAGCGTGATTTGGTACCGGAGGGGCGGGACTGGGATCCCACACCTCCGTGGAATATGATACGGGTTCAGCGTAACCCAGAGTCTGAACAACCACACTCACCGCCCCCGAGGTTTAGCGGTCGTAGGGACCCCTCTCTGATTTGGTATTACCGCCAGCCTAGCTGGTTCAGGGACGGCAGTAGGCAGGGGAAAATCTGTTCATGCCACGGTAAGGGCATTCTGATTAGGTGGTGGTAGCGAGACTTAAGCCACTGCTCGCCACAACTTTGGGTTTGGTAAGTGAGTGACTCTAAGGAGGATGGTCACTACGACATCTGGACTTCTCGTCGGTCCTATCAACGACGGGGAGATCTGAGGCACCGGTCTGACGAGGTCAGACTTCTGGAGAGGTTTCAGAGTTTGAACCCCCCGAGGTTCAATGACTGAGAAGGGTCAGAGGTAGTAGAGACTTGGTTTGCAGGAGTTGACAAACTCCTAGGGGAGGCTACATTTTCCACCAGCAGTGCAGCGGGGATGTAGCCAGGGATCTGCGTCAGGCACAGTTTGATGAGCTTCTTTAGGGAGATAGGATTGTCGGAGAGTATGAGTGAGAGTTTGACCGGCTGGTTTATTACGTACCGTAGTACCAAGGTATGGAAGAGGAGAAGACCAAGAGGTTTATTCGTCGACTGCGCCCCGAGTACAGGTGGGCTTTGAGACCAGTAGATATTACTTTGTTTCGGGAGGCGGTTTTTAGGGCTCAACTCCTCGAGCAAGAGGAGGTTGAGAGTTGCCTTATCTCGTAGGAAGGTCAGGGGAGTACGAGGGGTTCCACACAGCAGGGACCCCGGCAGATTTCTGGATGGCCGAACAGGCCTGGGCAGTCTAGTAGAGGCAGAGAGGGAGCACCACCGGCACGATCTTATCCGATTTGCAGTAGGTATCACCCCGGTCGATTTTGTTACCGGCAGGAGGGCCGATGTTTACGTTGCGGGTCTGACACTCACTGGATACGGGATTGCCCTCTGACTGTAAGGCAGGGTTTTGGCAGTCTTCAGCGTCCACAGTCTCGGGCACAGCCCAACGCGCCGTGGGGGCGTGGGTTTCAGCGGGGTGGCCCGAGACCTCAGCAGCGACAGCAGCTTCAGCCACCCTCCACCACAGCAGCCCAGAGTGGGACAAGTTTTTCATATTGAGGGGGAAGGCCCTAGTTATCAGGGAGGACCTAGTCAGCGGTCAGGTACCAGCCAGCAGGGAGGCTCGAGTCAGCAGGGAGTTCTCCAGGGTACTTTATTTCTGAATGAAGTGTCGGTTCATGCATTATTTGATACAGGAGCATCTGTTTCCATTGTAACACAGAAATGTGTTACATCTCTGTATCTGTCTGTTAGTACCTTGCCTCAAACGTATTTAGTAAAAACTGCTGGGAGTCAGTTTCTGTTTTCCAATGAGATGGTTCGGGGTTGTACGATATTTGTAGGCGGACATCTGATAGTATCGGATTTGTTGGTTTTAGACACGCCGAACTATGATATTATTCTTGGGATGGACTGGTTATCCAAGAATTCTGTACACGTTGATTGTGCGAACCGTACCATTATGGTTTCTGGAGAGGTACTACCTCTCACGGCTCCGACTGGTTTGACTATCGCACAGCACAGTACAGAGTTGCAGATTCTGGATCAGCTGTCGATAGTTGGTGTAGGGGAATGCTATGATCTGAATGAGGCTGGTACTATATTGAAGTTGGATAGTTTACCAGTGGTTTGAGATTTTCCGCAGGTATTTCCGGAGGAGTTGCCCGGATTACCACCAGAGCGGGAAATTGTGTTTGAGATCCATCTGCAGTCGGGTACTGCTCCGATATCTATTCCTCCTTATCGGATGCCTATTTCGAGATGCGGGGAGTTGAAGAAGCAGTTGGAGGAATTACAGCAGAAGGGCTTCATCCGACCGAGCACTTCACCGTGGGGTGCTCCGGTTCTGTTTGTTAAGAAGAAAGATGGGACGCTTCGACTTTGCATTAATTACAGACGGTTGAATGCTCTTACTTTGAAGAATAAGTATCCGTTGCCGAGGATTGATGATCCTTTTTGATCAACTTCGGGGTTCGAGAGTTTTCTCGAAGATTGATCTCCGATCTGGGTATTTTCAGCTTAGGGTGAAGGATGAGGATATACCTAAGACTGCTTTCCGCACCCGATTTGGACACTTTGAGTTTACGGTCATGCCATTCGGGCTGACCAATGCTCCGGCGGCATTCATGGATCTGATGCATCGGGTGTTCCGACCCTATTTGGACTCATTTCTGGTGGTTTTTATCGATGATATTCTGATATATTCTAGGGATGAGGACTCGCATCGGGAGCATCTGAGGGTAGTTCTGCAGACACTTTGGGAACATCAGCTTTATGCTAAATTCTCAAAGTGTGAGTTCTGGATTCGGGATATATCTGAGCATAGTCTGTCTGTGGATCCAGAGAAGGTGAGGGTAGTTCGGGATTGGAAACAACCTACCACGGTACGGGAGATCAGGAGCTTTCTGGGGTTAGCAGGATATTATCGGAGGTTTGTACTGGGATTTTCTATTCTGGCATCTCCGCTTACGCAGTTGACCAGGAAGGGTCAACAGTTTATCTGGTCTGATAGGTGTGAGCAGAATTTTCAGGAGTTGAAGCGGCAGTTGACTAATGCTCCGATTCTGATTCTTCCAGATCCGAGCTTACCGTATGTGATTTATACGAATGCTTCCACGTCCGGTTTGGGGTGTGTGTTGATGCAGGAGCGTAATGTGGTAGCTTATGGGTCGAGGCAGCTACGACCGCATGAGCTGAACTAACCGACACATGATCCGGAGTTGGCTGCAGTGATTTATGCGCTGAAACAATGAAAGCATTATCTGCTTGGTAATAAATTTCAGATTCTTACCGACCATAAGAGTCTGAAATATCTGTTTACGCAGAAGGAGCTTAACATGAGGCAGCGCAGATGGCTCGAATACATTAAGGATTATGATTGTAGTATCGAGTACATCTCTGGCAAAGGCAACACGGTTGCCGATGCTCTGAGCAGAAGTTTACCGGCTTGGTCAAGGGAGGAGATGTTGGGGACCGATCCGAGGAGAGAGATTTGACATGCCTTTGGCACAGTGGCAGCTCGGGAGCGTGGTATACAGCGAGTGGCTTAGGTGCGCGAGCAAGGTAGAGATCCGGGGTTGAAGAAGTTTTTGGGGAAGATAAGGGGTCTTTGTTACCGACGTTTATAGGCAGGATTGCTATACTTAGACCGCCTTTATGTACCGAGGATGAGCTTGAATGAGATTTTAGAGGAGGCACACTCGAGCAGATTGAGCATTCATCCCGGGAATGAGAAGATGTATCAGGATCTGCGCACTCACTTCTTGTGGCTTAGTATGAGAAGACACATTGCCACACATGTGTCCAGGTGTGCCGTTTGTCAGCAGGGGAAGATTGAGCATCAGAAACCGGCAGGGACACTGCAGACTTTGCCCATTCCAGTCCGGAAGTGGGGCAATGTTACCATGGACTTTCTGACTGCACTGCCCCTGACACGGTCTCGCCATGATGCTATCTGGGTTATTGTGGATCGGCTGACAAAGTGCGCACACTTTCTGCCTATTCGGGTCACAGACCCTCTAGAGAAGCTTGCCCGGCTTTACATCAGGGAGATCGTACGATTACATGGAGTACCAGACTCCATTGTATCTGACCGTGATCCGCGTTTTACAGCACGGTTCTGGAGAGTTTTTCATGAAGCACTGGGCACACGACTCCATCCGAGTCTGACTTATCACCCACAGACGGACGAGCAGTCGGAGCGGGTGATTCTGATACTGGGGTATATGCTGCGAAGTTGTACTTTGGATTTTGGAGGAGTTTGGGACCAGCAGTTACCTTTGATAGAGTTTTTTGTACAACAACAACTTCCATACCACGATTGGCATGGCACCATATGAAGCGTTGTACGGGAGGAGGTGTATGACACCACACTGTTGGACAGATGCGTCTGATAGGGTTGAGCTGGGACCCGAGCTTTTTGAGGAGACTACGGCAAAGATCAGATTGTTACAGGCGCGGATCAAAACCGCGAATGACCGCACCACCTTATGTGTGAATAGATGTCACAGGGACTTAGAATTTGAGATTGGTGACAGAGTTTGACTGGAGGTAGCACCGATCAGAGGGACAGTAAGATTTGGTAGGCGGGGCAAGTTACCCCGAGTTTTATCGGTTCTCATGAGTTTCTAGAGTGAGTTGTTAGGTTGGCTTTACCCCCCCGACTATTTCTGTTTTACGTGAGGTCTTCCAGGATAGCCTGTTGAGGATCAGTTAGATTTAGATTCGATGCTATGCAGGGTTGTAGGTAGAAATACCGGCACTGACTCGGGGTGCAATAAGATGCACCCGGAGGGTGGGACGCCGTTGAGAGGCTCTGTATGGTAGTCTAAACTACCACTCCCGCCGCACCAGTACGGTGGTCCGATTGTTCTTAGTAAGGAGAATATTTATATATTCTGGTTGGTAGCGACACCTGTATGGATGGTTCAGGCTACTCTTGGAGGACCAAGAGTTCTAAGGGGGGGAGGATGTTACGGTCACCCCGAGCGGGTTGCGACCGGGTGACCCGGGGCTCCGGTTTTGGCCTGCGGGTCACGTTTTTCGGCGTTCAGACGGCTCCCGAGCCTTATCCGAGTATCATTTTGGCGAACCCTTCCGTTTTTGAGGTCGTGTGGGTCCCCCGGACATTTCCGCCGAAAATATTTTTTCGGCGCCGGGGGGTTGTCGGGGTCGTCTCGGGACGTACAGCGGGCTCGGTAGCGCTCCCGAGACCTCAGATGGAGATGCCGTTTGCAGTTTTGGAGTCGTGGGAATGTCCCGAAGGTTTCTATGGAGAGTAGTATTTGGGGCGGGACGTTTGGTCCCGGGCGACTCCCGGGGCTCGGGATGGAAATTTTCTGACGGCTTTGGGGTAAGTTATGTTATAGTTTATGATGGAGTTTATGGTTATTTTTGTGGAACTTTGGTGTGACGGGATTCTGGTTCAGGTTGACACGCTCGCACGTCGGGATTTTGTTCGGGTTCAGCGAGCTCGGTAGGACACTCTGGATTGGTAAATAAACTTTTGGAACATGTTTTACGAATGTTATAATATTCTGAGGTTTGTGTCCAAGTTTCATTTAATTTGGAGTTCGGTAGTTGTGTTTGGGCCAAAATTGGAACTTTTGAAAAAGTTAGGAGGTTAATTTGTTTTTGGCCACAAAATAACAATAATTCAGCATGGGGCAGCAGGTATATTCGGCAGAATTGGAGTCAAATAAGGGACACATGGCTTTTTTATGTTTAAGTTGAGAGGCATGGGTTAAAGAAAGGAAATATATATATATATATAGCTTATATATTTCATAATTGGATTATATTTCATCATTTCTTCTTCTTCTTCTTCTTCTTCTTCTTCTATCTCTTCCGCCACCATGGAAGCTTGCTCCAAGCTTGAAGTTCTTCATCTTGGCTGAAATTATATATGAGTTGGACTCCAATCGAGAGAGTGGGGTGATAGAGAAGATTAGGTGAGATGAGTGAATCTGGAGATGAGAGTGGAGCTCACGAAGACCTCCTCGAGGGAGAACGGAAGTTTAGTTTCAACAAATGCTTCTTGTTTTACAGGACTTTGTTCCAAAGACGGATATGCAAGACAGCTGGAGATGGGATCCTGCGCCTGACGGGATCTTCAAAGTTCAGAGCCTCGCGTAGATGATTGGTGCTTTTATTGCAACAGGGCATGACTTTCTGATGCACTGGTGCAATAAAGTACCAAAGAAGGTGAATCTCTTTATTTGGAGAGCAACTAGGCGATACATCCCAGTGCTAGATCAGCTGTGTCAGCGAGGAGTAGATATGGCTTCGATTCTCTGCCCACTTTGCTTGGATGAATCTGAGACTACCGATCATGTTCTAGTCCACTGCACTCTCTCCTGGGAGATTTGGAAAGTTGTGGCCATGTGGTGCAATATGGAGGCGAACTACCTTTTGGATATGGTCGACGTTGTGGGAGGGGACTTCATCTCACAAGCCCCCACCAAAGTGTCTCAGGTGTGGCAAGCCATTGTGTACGTTACCATGTGGTCCCTCTGGAAAGTTCGCAACGGTTTGGTCATGCAAGACGTTCCGTGGAGAGCCTCTAAGAACTTTGCAGACATACATGTGTTTTCTTTCCTTTGGATCTCTAGTAGAGTTAGTAATCTGAGACTTTCATGGACGGATTGGCTTCTAAACCCTCTCTTGCGTGTTGCTGATGGGATAGGATAGGTTGGCTTGACGGTTTTCCGGGCTTCTTTTGATGTCCGTGGTGCTCCCTAGTTGTTGGCTACCGACAGGAGTGTGTTTTAGAGGGTTTGTTGTGTTTGCTGTGTTGTGCTTTGTGTTTTGAAGTTTGTTCTGTGGCTCTTTCTTCCAATTGTTGATCCCCTTTTCATGGTTTCAGACCATTTGTGTATCCCTGTATCATTTTTCTTTACTTCTTAATGAATTGTAGTTGTTTGTTTTCTTTTTCATGTAGCTTTTTCAAAAATCGGGAAACAATTTAAAAGTTTAAAAATTTCAATATACACTTCATGTCTTAATTAAATTGACTCGGACACTAAAAGGTATGAACTATGACTTGGTGGACTCAACCCTTAATTATTAAAATATGACACTTTAATCCATTGACCATTTAAAATGAAGAAAAAATTGTATAACTATCCACAAAATTTCTTAATTCATCTTTTGGGCATCCTAAAGTTTTTTTTTTCCTAATAATAGTTTAACTATTTGTCCTATTTCATCCGATAACTATATTACTCCACCCATTTCAAAAGCAATCCAACACTTTCCTCTTTATAACGTCTCAAAGTAATACAACACTTCTGGTAACTTTTTACATACTCTAATTTATAAAATCATCCTTAGCTCTAAAGCTTAGGAAATAAAATATATAAAAAAAAGTCAATATGGGTATATTTCTTCTCCAAATAAAATTTTCTATTTAATCATATAATTATTTGATTTTTACTTGATATATTTATGATTATAATTTGATTTGATTTTACTGTCCATCCTCGATTTATGTGTTTGATTACAACTTCTACATAAAAAGGGTAAATAAGAAAGTCAACATTAAAATTTTCTTGGCTTCATCTCCGTACCAAGTGAAACTGTTAGGATGAAAAGAAATTTTGTAGTTTTAAATATTAAAAAAACTATAAATGGTTCAAAATATCTATTTAAATTTTAATAGACCAATAGGGTTAAGGCGGCAAGTCTTTAATTTAACAATCTAAAACTAAACACACAAAACACGTACACTAAATTATCTCAAAATCACCACTTGAACAGAGGAGTATGTTTGTTACTAGGAAACAGTAAACTAATAATTATCTGAAGTGAAGAAATATGATAAGAGGTAAACTAATAATTATCCGAAGAAATAGGATGAATAGTTAAAAAAAACTTTTTTTAAAAAAGTTTAGGGTGTAAAAGAAATGAATTGAGAAAGTTTGCGGACAGTTATACAATCTCCTCTCCATTCAAATGGTTAACGGGCTAACGTGTTCGACGGTGGGAGTTATCGTGTTTTTTAACCGTTTAAAAAACCTCAAGCTGTAATTGCAAGTTTCCCAAACGATTACTTAACTTTTTCTAGCTAAAACGTAACAGCAATTAGCAGAAGGCGATGAAAAGATCACATTATCAAGCTAGTTTGAGATAATTATACAAAGATACTACTAAAAGAAATGGAAAGGCGAAACATTCATATTTGGACAGTACTCCGTAAGACTCAAAGCAGAAGAGAATAAAATTGCAGAAAATTACGATACAGCTTCCTCTTTACAAAGATCAAATCATCATCCTCTGGTGTCGTTTTTTTTTACCTGTCAGAGTGGATGGTAAGGAACATAACCCAGCAGGCCACTGAGATTGGTAACAACATCGTTGCATCTGGTGAGAAGGCTAAGCATCTGCTGCGAGATATCAGTTGAAGGTTTATCGAGGGTGTGAGAGATTCTGGGTACTAACACTTCTGTCTGGTGCACGTTATTAAAACTAGCTGTTGGGGCTTTTGCAAGTTGAGGGAGAATAGGTGAAGGAGATTGTGGAATGACTTTTTCAAAATTCCTACTAGTAGTAAATTCCATTGGAACAGAAGGTGTTCCACCATCACCAAAACTAGTAGCATTGCTGCTGTTGTTGTTGCTGTTGAAGTTTCTAGAAGGAATAGGCATCATTTGGTCTGCTCTAGTAGTAGTGTTACTAGGAGTTTCTTCCCCGCTTAAATTGAATTTTACACGAGGTGTTGTACCCTTACCGCCATTTCCTGATGCAACAACCTGTGCCGGCTCGTCGCCGGTTGGTTTCTTCAAGCAAGACTTTAGCTGCACTGCTGGGAGAGGAAGAGGCTGACGTGCTGGTCCGGGAGCTTGCCGATCAGCCACGGAGTCCTTGACTCGTACCAAGTCAGTGGCGTCATCTCGAGTTTTGTCGAATTCAGTTGCATCTGCGGCAGGACCTTCCACGGTGCGAAGATGGCATCTCACATTCACATTTCCGAACAAAGATCTATTTGCATTGGCGTATCGATAAGCAGCCTGAGCATCACTTTTGTGCCTGAAGACAACTCTGCAAGTCAACGACTTCCAAAACACTCGGATGGCTGACTGATCCAATGACCCGAACCGGCCGAACCTTGCCTTCAGCTCTGCAACAGATGGTAGGGATGTCTCAGGAGGAAACTTCATGACCAGCATGGTGGGCTCAAATGCCTTGGCAGGAGGTTCCTTCTTCACTAAATCTGGCCTTTTCAATGATTTCATACCCACGGGCTGTTCTCTTGCCTCAACTCTTGGAATTTCAAGAGCCTTTTGACCAGCCTTCCTCTCAGCAGCTAATGATTTTAATTGATTAAATTTTTTCAACTTTTTGGCAGCAATTTCCTCCTGGCGATCTGAATGAAGACGCTTCTGTCCAGCTTTAGTTGGGTTATCCGGTCTTGAAAGTGGCCTCACTAGTTTTGAATGAGACAAATCTCTCATATTTTCACCAGCATTATTATCAGGAGTGCCTATATTAGGCTTTGCTGAAACCACCTCAGATGACTCAGGGTCAGCTGGGGGTGAAATGGCCAGACTTTTCTGGAACACAAGAGACCGGAAGCGTAAAAAGAATTGCCGGATAAGTGATGGGCTATTTCTTTCTGTTCCATGAAATGGGTTAAGCGCAAGAGAATGCAAATCACTCAGTAATTGTGCAAGGTCTAGACCAGAACCTCCCACACTACTGATCGTAGGCAACCCCATAGCAGCAGCATCTCTCTTAACATGGTTCACCTGAACATTTTCTCTAAAAGACAGCCCTGTCTGCATGGACTTTGTCACTAAGTTTCCAACAATGGCCCTAGCTTTCCCAGGGGCTACAAGCTTCTTAGGGCGATCTGATTTTGCTTCAGACTCCTCTTGGTTCTTTTTCTTTTTCTTTTTCTTTCCTAGCATAGCACCATCCGGACTTGAATCTTCTAAAGGCCGTTTTAGAACGTTTTTCTTCTTCTCTGCAACATCAAGAGTCAGACCAGGAGGTTTTGCATCAACCGTAGGTAGATGACCACCACTGCTGCTATCAACAGCTTGATTGAATGCCTGACATTCCTGAAATTGTTGGTTTACATCATGATCAGGTTTAGACCTTTCATAGGATCCTGACAACCTGGTGTCCCCAGGTTTCTGGTCAATCATGTCACTGGCTTCCTGTTCTAATGATCCTGATGTGATACTTGGCCCGTCAACTACCCTCAATTCCTCTTTTACATGTGGCTTCATGTCTAATGCAGAAACTACTGGAGCACCCTGAGATAGACTTACAAAGTCATTATGTGAAGCATCTCTACTCGAACCTGCATCTTGATAACCAGTATGGATAGTTGGTTCATGACTTGAAGGTAAGTCAGCAGCTGGAACTCTCTTTTGCAACACATAATCCCCCGCAAAAAATGTTGGTGGTCCCTCCACATAAGCTGGTTCAATTGGAGAACCAACTTTCTTTGGACTAACTTGAAGGGAATTTAAGTCGGTCGATTCATCTCTTCGTTTGAGAAGGTATCTATCTTTCTTTAACTGATCCTTAACCTTTGCAGGCTTTTTAGAGCTCTTCCCACCACCCAGAACCTCTGCGATTACCAGTGGACCACTCAAAGGTGCTGGAAAAGCCAACAAAGCATATAGCAGCCATGAGAGGAAGTTCCGAAGTACATATTAATGCAAGATATGCTGCTTATGCCTTATTGACATTTCATAACAGAAACACTTAACCAATGCTAAATTTAGCAAAAAGAATACAGATTAAAAATTCCTGTTTGATTTCAACGATACCAAACTCTTACCGTCAATGTAAGTTATATGCATGGAGAAGCTAGTCGATCATCTTCCTTTCAATGAGAAGATCCAGCCAAGGACTTTGGTCTGACTAGCTTCCCACGTTCATTTTATTCACATCATGCAATAAACGACATGCATTACCTGGACTTCCCAACAACATGTATTTCAGCCACAACTTGCAGGGATACACTATCTGGGAAAAGCTTCTAAATCGGTTGTGGTCCATTAGGAAGAATTTTCAGATTTAGAATGAATATTTAAAGGAGTGGAAAAAAGTACACCAAAAAAAAAGTAGACAAAAAATTGGAGAAGCAAGTTTTTAAAAACTTCTAGAAATTGTTGCTTAAATAGCAGAGCCTCTGATCTTTTTTTTTATTAACTGTTACTTTGCTCTGTAAATGCAATGTCAAATAGAAAAAAATCTCAAATAAAGGAACAGCCTAAATTATTGAAAAAATACAGAATAGTTTTTTTTTTGGGGGGGGGGTACCAAATAGTTTAATTAGGATTCAGAAGTATTTCCCTAAAAATGTTGCATCCTTAAAAGCAGGGAGTAAGTGTAAATTATCAAATGTGAGCAGGACAAGTGTGATTTTCGCCAACTTTAAAGGGAGAACTGTAATTAACCAAGTTTTACTTTCTTCATTTCCTCCACAACTGGGAGATTACCAACCTTCTTGAGTTCCTAACCAAACAAGCCACACTATTGCATTTCCTTATCTCCAATCAAAACAATGTGGTAAGGTTAAAAAAAATTAATGAGAAATGTTGCTCAGTAACACAGAATGTATAACAGTTGCTACTTGCAAATGCTATGTAAAGATTGAATTCAATAAGACCGCATACACATCTATACAGCGCAGAAATATGATAATTCTATTTCATCTAACAGTATGAAGAACACAGCAGATAATACCTCGAGGAGGATGCTTGACAGGCGGAGATGTTAAACCATCAGTAGAGGGCCGAGCTGGCTGTACTCCAAATGCCTGAGCGTAAGTCTCATCGAACTCTTCAAACACAGCCTTCCGCAAAGCAACCAGTCTAGCTTTGTTCTTAATAAACTCAATACCACTATTCATAACTTCTGGTCCAACAGCCAAACCTTTAATAAATGAAAGGGTCTCTATGGGATCAAAACTGCTTCTTGCCTTGTTAATCTGATTAGCAGAGTACAACCCATTTGGCTCATAATCTGCCACATCAACGGCGAAATACCCACGGACATTGGTTAGGCGAAAATTATATGGATTTCTACATTTACAAGAAATCCCAAGTGCACCCCTTCTACTGGCCTCATCCACTGCCTCGTCTACGGCTCTCACAAAATTCCTTGAATTTATTTGCTGTGATTTTTCCTCAAAATGAGGTTCAAAAGGTATAAGCTCGGCCGGATCAAACCATCCATAACTACTGTCCCCAAAAAACGCAACCAATATATGCCCGTCTCTCCTGGTGCGTCTAACAGAAGGTGAAGCAAAAGCTTCATTAAATATAAGCCCCGGCCACCACGGATGGGATTTCACTTTGCCCCACACCATATCACCAACCTCAAACCCATAACTCAACGCCCTCGATGTAGCTCCACCAATTCTGTCATTCGCTACGTAGTCATCAAACTCCGACATCAACGTGTTATCCTCACTAACACCATACTTCTCCACCTCAGCAATTTCCTCCATATTCCTAACAGACAAAGGCGCACCTCCGAGTGTAAGAGGGAGGTACTCAAATGGGAAGCAGAAGCGAACCCTAACTCAAGTTACAGAAATGCAAAAATCCCACGACACGAAACATACGAGATTAAGAATAGAGGCATAATCTGAAGGTAAAACGAAAGCCGCTTCTCTGAAAACCGTACCTTCCAGATTTAAAAACTTTGGCGCAAATCTTCGTCTAGCGGCTGTCTAATCCTCTGGCAAGTTAGGGTTCAGACATTCCAGAACTTGGGGTTTTGCAAATACCTTAGATCTGACGACCAACAATCCCCTATTTCCTGGTATCGACGGAAGAGAAAGTGGAGCGGCGGCGATAGCGAAGGACAGGAGGAGCGGCGCGGCGGTGCCGATGACCTATCACTGGACAAGTGAATGTTTTTTTCGTGTCTTCACAAAATGGTTAGGGTCCGCAGGTCACACAGATGGGTGGGGTTGTTTCTGGTCTCACGAAAAATATTTAAGGTTACTTGCACTAATCTCCTAAACTGTGGATGAAACTACATTTGCACTCTTAGATTAACAAATTATACACTTGCCTACTAATTTCTAGGCCGACGATTATTCGGTTAATGCGATTAAAACCATATTCGCATTAGTGATCACATAATACTTCGGTACCTAGCCATTTTATTTACCACTAGTTGGAAAAATAATTAGTGCATTCTAAAACTACATAACTAATATAATTAATTAAGGACTAAACTTAAACTGCCCTTCTGATCCAAAACCATCATCCACCCTCACCACCACCCTCACTGCCGTCGCGGTCACCGGAACCACCCTCGTGGCCGCCTGAACCACCGTGTGGACACCAGAACCACCGCACGGTCGACGGAACCACCATCATGACTGCCTGAACCACCGCGCGGTCATCGGGACCACTGCCTCGGTCGCCGGGACCACCGCCGCGGCCGCCGAAACCACCGTCACGGCCGTCGGAACCACCGCGACGCTGGAACCACCACACGGCCGCCGGAACCACTGTTTGACGGTGTTGTCGAAACCACCGTGTGGTCACCGGAACTACCACACGGTCGTCGGAAACATCGCGCGGTCATCGAAACCACTGCTGCACATTTTCGGTGATATAGAAATTGTCTATTTCATTATCAACAATTAATTGAATCGTAAAAAATTATTTTGTAATTTATAAAAGTGTTTCTAACATAATACTCCCTCCGTCCCATTATTTTTGAAACATTTTGACTGGTCACGCTGTTTTAGGTGGAGCTGATTTTGAGTTGACTTTGTAGATGGATGAGAATGATGAGGGATAATTGAGTAAATTCATGTACAAAAGTTTACTAAAAAGGAAAAGTGTTTCAATAATTTAGGGACAGCCCAATAAGGAAAGTGTTTCAATAATTTTGGGACAGAGGGAGTATAAAATAATTTTTGTTAATGTATAATTAATTACATAGTGTCTAATGTGATATGCAATACTGTCTATTAACAGTTTATACTGTTTATTTAGTTATTTTACACATTTTTATAGTGTCTACTAGAAAGTGATATTATGTCTGAATAAATATTGGAAACTGTTCTTTTATTTTTCTTACACATTTTAGGTGATAGTGAAACTGTCCAATTTATAAACAATTATTTGCATAGAAAATCGCATTCTGAAATGTATAAAAGAGTTTATAACATAATATAAAATACTTTTCGTTAATTTATAGTTAATTGCATAGTGTCTAAAGTACTATACAATACTGTCAACTACATGAGTCTATAGTATTTAGTTATTTGTTTTAACATTTTAGTGATATTGAAAAACGTCTAATAAATTATGACAAACTATTTGTAATAAAATGTAACTGTGTCTATCATTTAAAAACAAAAAAATGAACCAATTCATACCAAATAAAATATATGTATCATAGTTTATAGTGTATAAAGTGTTATAATGTCTGAATAAATATTGCAAACTGTCTGGTTCCTCACTCACCTTCGAATTCTACAGCTGCTCATTTGTCTTTGATCGTCTTGCTCTGTTCGGATCTGGAATTTCACCATTAGATCCTCAACCACTGCAGGTATCCAGATTTGGAGGTGCGACAATTGTCTTCCCGATGGCATGTTGCAACAATCAATCGATTCTCTTCCTCCACGAAAGAGGAAATGACCTTCCTCACGCTTTTTCTCCCGGCGCGACGGAGAAGGAATCGTGACTGTCGCCGGCGATTTTTCAGATCTAGAATCTCCGGAGAAGCTACTGATTCTAATCGTTGACGCAGCCGGTGAGTCGATGATCGTCCAGATCTGCAATATCCAAACGTCGTCGCCGTCGTAGGTGGAGATTAGCGTCAGAGTAGCGAGCCACGACGATCTAGTGGCTCTCCCTGCGATGGAGAATTTGAAATCTCTCCGACAATGAGCTCGCCGGAGTGACAGAGGTCTGACGGAGAAGCTGGAGCTCACCAGCCAACTACCGCGATCATGATTTGTAGCTGAGCACTCCGCCGGAGATGACAAGGATGATGAATCGGCCGCTGGAGGATATGAGGAAGATGATATCTAGGCAAATGACTAAAGGATAATATTGATATTTCCCAACTACTTGGTTCTTCTAGTGGGTAAAACCACTAGCTGATTCTAATACTATCTACTCTTGATGCTAAGATTGTGGGTTTTAAATGCCTTCGGGACATCTATGATGGTTATGAAGACTTCGGCAAGATCCATCGATCTTGCGTGCCGAATGGCTTCAACACTTTTTACATAATTGATGGCTACTTGTTTAAGAGTAACATGCTTTGCATACCAAAAGGATCAATGAGGGAGTTACTCATCTCTGAGGCGCATGAAGGAGGTTTGAAGGGGCACTTTGGAGTGTAGAAGACCTTGGAGGTTGTAAATGAAAACTTCTACTAGCTGCATTTGAAGAAGGATGTACAGCGCGTAAGCAAGAGGTGCCTCACATGCAAAAAAGCCAAGTCCATACTACTATTGCACGAGTTATATACTCCACTCCCTACTCCTACCTTGGACTGATATTAGCATGTATTTGATATCAGGTTTGCCTAGGACTTCTAAGGGTCATGACTCAATTTTTGTGGTGGTAGATAGGTTTTCAAAGATGGCACACTTCATACCATGCCATACAACTGATGACGCATCTCATGTAGCTGATCTCTTCTTTAGGGAAGTAGTTAAGTTTCATGGCATCCCCAAGTCCACTGTGAGTGATAGGGATTCGAAGTTCCTATGTCATTTTTGAAGAGTGTTGTGGTCTAAGCTGGGAACCAAGTTAATGTTTACCACATCGCATCATCCACAGACAGATGGCCAAACATAAGTCACCAATAGGACCCTCACAACAATTTTAAGGACTTTGCTTAAAAATAATTTAAGAGAACGAGAAAAGTGTCTTCCACAAGTTTAGTTTGCATACAATAGATGTTTCCATTCTACCACTCACATGAGTCCTGTTGAGGTTGTCTATGGTTTTTGGTGGCAAATCAGTGCGCGTGATCGCCACGTTCCGGTTTGACTTGCGTGTCACGACATTGACGGAAGCCATTAGGTCGACTTTGCGTATTAGAGCGCGATTGTCGAGGAATAGAGAGATCCTCTGAGGTTGTGATTTGACAAGTCGCGTTGAGTGGTTGTCAAACGTTACCCCTTTAGGTATGAATAGTGAATGTATTTATAGTCCCATGTCTCAGTGGCATTATTGTAATATCTCAATGTAAGGTGATTATATATTTTAGGTCATATGTGCACTTCGGAAAGTATGGTTCGGGAAAGTCCTTTAAGCTTTACTCGGATTACTTACTAGTTTTTTAATGGGGCCCTTATTTCGGGCTTATGCGTGGGACTTTTGTTAGGCCTTTTATGCGTATTTGGGCCTGGCGGCCATCAAGTCCCCCCCAAGCCCTTTTGGCCGAATAAAAAGTAGTCCAAAGTTCTTTTCCTGAAGATCCATTTTAGAATGTCTGTGAGTCATGTTCGGGAAACTGCTTGGTTCGGGATACTTTCTTTGTTCGGGTAACTGAGTCTGTATTTTGAGAACATTGTTCGGGCACGTGATTCCTCCTTTTGTCTTGAACAATGTTCGGGCTTCTGAATCGTTTCCCGTACTATTGCGTTCGGGAAACTGAGGATGTTGATTCCTCCTTTTGTCTCGAACAATGTTCGGGCTTCTGAATCGTTTCTCGTACTATTGCATTCGGGAAACTGAGGATGTTGATTCCTCCTTTGGTCTCGAACAATGTTTGGGCTTCTGAATCGTTTCTCGTACTATTGTGTTCGGGAAACTGAGGATGTTGATTCCTCCTTTGGTCTCGAACAATGTTCGGGCTTCTGAATCGTTTCCTGTACTATTGTGTTCGGGAAACTGAGGATGTTGATTCCTCCTTTGGTCTCGAACAATGTTCGGGCTTCTGAATCGTTTCCCGTACTATTGTGTTCGGGAAACTGAGGATGTTGATTCCTCCTTTGGTCTCGAACAATGTTCGGGCTTCTGAATCGTTTCCCGTACTATTGTGTTCGGGAAACTGAGGATGTTGATTCCTCCTTTTGTCTCGAACAATGTTCGGGCTTCTGAATCGTTTCTGAGATTTTCTCATTCGGGATCTGCCACGGTTGGTATTCCCAACGGTTATTTTTGAACCGACGGTGGAGATCACATGTCGTTTGGCGATTCATCTGCCCAATCTTTTCTATAAATGTGAGTTGAGCCTCACTCTTATTTTGCATCTCTCAAGCTCTTCTCTTCTCACAATAAAATCACGACGGACAATCCCACGCTCAGAGGCTGTTAGTATCTTCAAGAGGTGGAGGACTGTTGAAGAATCTAACCTAAGACTTCTTCCCCCCTTTCCTAGGAGAAACCACCGTACCGGACGGTTACAAAGGTTCGTCCGCCGTCCATCAATTCTATCGACTTCACCGTCGAGTTGTTGACGCCGCTGCTGTTAGCCCGTCGCTTAATCTTCTTCCAGCGAGCCGCTCCTGTCTCCTCCGGCCATTTACCCGAGCTACATGAGAATGGCCCCTACTTTTCCCACCCCTTCTACTGTTCGTCCTTCAGGTTGCCTTTTAGAGACCAAGGGCGAGATTCCCGAAGGTTGGTGGTCCGAGATAGAGAACTACCGGAGTAAAGCAACTCCGGAGTTAATAAAAGAGTGGCAATCCACGCATTTTGTCCCGATGACGATTCGTACTCGGGTTCCTTCTCCGGAATGCCGGGCGTATGAGCCTGGGAAAGGCTGGTTGGTGATCTTCAAAGATCAATCGCATGCGGGCTCCGCTTCCCCGCACCCATTTGTTCGGCAATGGCGGAATCCCACGGGCTAGCCGTTAACCAATTCAGCCCGAATACTTACCGCCACATAAACGTCTATCTCATTCTCTCGTGCTCGCTCGAGATAGAGCCAACCATATCCACTTTCCTCCAAGACTATAAAGTGAATGTGGTCCCGAGGAACTGCTTTCTACTTCTTCATGCCGGGGTCCTCCTCTGTGAAATTCAACTTCGTTTGGAATTTGCCAACCAGCCGCAAGGGATGGCATCGGGAATTTTTCTTCATGAAGCCTCGATGCGTCATGGGGCCTGCAAACCGCGCAGAAGGTAGGTGGATGCCGGACGTGCGTAATCCTCGCGATCGCTGAAGGGGGCTTGCCAAGGAGAACTATGACCGGTTTGACAATAAAATCCGGACCATTGCTCCTTGGTGCGGGATGGACCGAAGGAAGTCCTCCCCTTTCCTTTGTACTGGAGGCTGATTACCCAAGGGGTCCTTTCTCACTTGGGTATTTTTCAGGGGGACTTGGGGGAGTTGGGCATCTGGGAGTCTCCCCCTTCGAACCGAGACTTGGCCTTGGTGCATCGTCTTCGGGGCGAAACATCCTTCGAGGATTTCAAGAAAGGTTTATATCGTTCTTCTGTTCATAGATGCATTCGTTTGGTATTAACTAATTCTTCCCCTTTTGCAGAAATGGAGCCCGAGTTTGATCTTGGCGCCATCTTTCGGGACGCGAAGGAGAAGAAACCGAGCTCTAAAGCCGGTGGTTCGAGGCCCGCCGCAGCTGAGAAGAAGCGGAAGAGGGGTCCTTCGGTTGATGCTGAGGCTGGAAATCAGCCTGCTGAGAAATCTGTAGGATGTTCCATCCCCGGTTCATATGGAAGGGCAGCCTACTCGGGATGATGTATACGATATGCTGCAGAACTCCCCCGAACGAATCAGGAGGGCTAGGGGGAAGTTTGTAGCCTCGAGGATGACCGAACAAAGCGCCCCGGAGGTCCCACCAATCGAGCTTCAACTAGGTAACCAGTTTGTGAAGTTACGCACCGCTTTTGGAACTTGTTCGGAAATCTGTCCCGAATGTTCGGTGAAGACCCGCTGCATGACGTGGTTCGATCTCATTTTTGTACGTTAGGTCCGGACTGGAAGGAGTGCCAAGAAGAGAAGAGGCGGATGCGGGACGAGAAGCTCTCGCAATTCGGGAGCAATCTCATTCCTCGGGAGCCAGGGTGGCTGATCCACGAGAATCAAAACATCCTTGATGATGAAGACGTCAAGGATATGGCTCCCGAGCTTGTTGAAGGGACCGCCACTGCTCGAACCAGGGAGTGCTTAGAGCACTTCTATCCCGACTTGGACGTTGCCGCTTCAAAAGTGGCCGTCCTAGGGTACCAGTTAGTACTTGGTTGCTTATTTCCTAAGTCTCGAGCTTTGGGTTAATACCACGGGAAAATAATCATTTATGACGATGCACAGGTGGCCACAATGGGCGGGTGGCTTTCCCGAATCACCCGAGCATCAAACCGGATCCGTTCGGAGGCCGAGCAACGGGCGACTAAAGCCATAGCGGTGGTGGCTAAGCTGATCCAATGAGTCCACCACTATGAGCGATTCTTTGCGGCATTCCTGCACCTCCTCCAAACTCGAGCTTCTCGAAGGCCCACACATTCGGGAGAACCTCAGCCCGGCTGAAGCTGATGATTTTGCTTTGGCTGAGGTTGCTTTCTTAAGTGCGGTCAAAGAGCACCGCCATTCAGAAGACGCTCTTCGGGAAGAAGTCCGCTCGCTCAAGGCTGAAAAAGAGAAGGTCCAGGTTGACTTCGCCAATCAGAAAGAGCATCATGAGCACGAGCTTCGGGTCAAGGATGAGGAGAACCAGAGACTTCGGGATGAGCTTGCTGCAGTTCAGGCCAAGCTCCCGAAGTATCAGAAGGCGCTGAAGGATTCTGTGGACATGGCCGTTGACAAATATACCTTCGGGTTTTGTTTGGCCAGGAAGCGAATCGTTGAGCGCAACCCTCATGTTGACCTGTCCGGGCTTGACGGGAATGAGGAGCTCGAAGAGGATCCCAGCTGGTACGGGGACGAATTTATGCACCCACCCGAACCAGTAACCGTTGATGATTTTGCGGATCCTCAGTAATGTACTCTTTTCATTTTTGCACCCAGTTTTGTAATCCCGTCCTCGGGCGTTATCAATGAAATATTCAAGGATTGGATCAACACTTGTTTCTGAACTCAATAGTACTTTATTATTCCCGGTCATACAAAATACTTCTTCAATGCTTCGGAATGGAAAGAGTTAGCCAATTCCCTTCCTTCGGGATCCGATAACTTGTAAACTCCTTTCCTTTCTTCGGCGATGACTTGAATGGGCCTTCCCGATTCGGTGCAAACGCGCCCCCTTTCGGTCTTCGGGATCCCAGTTTGGTTTGCCGTAGGACCAAATCACCCACTTTGATATTTTTTGCCTTCACTTTTGAATTTGTTGCAGACGCGGTTCTTTGTTGAAAAGCTTTCCTTCGTAACTCTGCTTCGTCTCTTCTTCCTTCGAGTAAGTCTAAATTTGCCCGTAAACCTTGCTCATTCGCCACTTCCTCGAACACTTCGGTTCTGAGGGAGGAATTCGCTACTTCAATCGGGATCAGTGCCTCGGTCCCATATGTCAAAGAGAACGGGGTTTCTCCAGTTGACCTTCGGGGCGTGGTCCGGTAACTCCATAAAACATGGGGGAGTTCTCCGGGCCATTTCCCCTTTGCCTTCCCAAGTCTTGCTTTTAGACCATCCTTCAACGTTCGATTGGATACCTCCACTTGGCCATTGCTCTGCGGGTGGGCGACCGTGGCAAAATGAATCTTGATTCTGAATCCTTCGGCGAAGTCCTGGAATCCACCGTCAGTGAACTGAGCTCCGTTATCGGCAACAAGGACCTTCGGGCACCCGAACCTGCATATGATGTTCTTCCAGACAAACTTTCGGATGTTTTCAGCCGTAATTGTAGCCAGTGGTTCGGCTTCTATCCACTTGGTGAAGTAGTCTACGGCGACCACACAATACTTCAGTCCTCCGGGAGCGGTAGGCAAGGCCCCGATCAGGTCGATTCCCCATACGGCGAACGGTATAGGGTAATCTGAGGACGACACGTACTCCGAGGGGACTCTCTGTATTCGGGCGTGTTCTTGACACTTCTTGCACTTGTTTACTAGTCTACTTGCGTCTTCCTTGAGGGTAGGCGAAAAGAACCCTTGCCTTAGTATGAC
This sequence comes from Stellera chamaejasme, assembly GCA_024586325.1. NCBI lineage: Eukaryota > Viridiplantae > Streptophyta > Magnoliopsida > Malvales > Thymelaeaceae > Stellera > Stellera chamaejasme. The sequence goes on along the minus strand of CM044982.1, from coordinate 21,965,896 downwards.
CGCTGCTAACGCGTCCGACTTCACGTGCGACCCGCAGGTGCCTTCATGGGTTTCTCTCAGAATGTCCTCGGTGTCTCCTTCTCCTACGCATTTTTGCAATGGGGAAGAGAATCCCTTACGGTACATACTATCCCCAATTATGACAAACTTGCTGGCCTTTCTCCTGATGTTGGCGGCTTGGTTGGATTGTCCGGAGTACCCCTTCATCGAGGTACTTCCAATAGGGGGTCCTCCATCCCGAGGTAATGCAGCCTATCCGGGAGTAATCGACGCAAGGCTCGCTCCTTATTTCGTCGTAAGAGGCTGACTTCGACAGCTGATCGGCCTCCGAATTGAGAGACCTTGGGATCTTCTCGATGCACAGCTTCTCGAAATCCGCGGCCAATTTTCTAGCGGCCTCGGCGTATTTCTTGAGACTTGGTTCTCTGACCTCGTACTCCCCATTCATCTGCTGAACGAGGAGGTTTGAGTCGCTACACGCTTTTAGTGATCGGATTCCCGCCTTTTTGGCTAATTCCAGACCAGCGATAAGGGCTTCATATTCGGCTGCGTTGTTCGTTACCGAGAAATTGAACTTAATTGACTTAGTAGCCTTCATTCCTTCTGGGCCTTCGAGAACTAGACCGGCATCTTGCTTGTCCGATCCCGAAGCTCCATCCACGTGTAGGGTCCAGGCCGGACTATCCTCGTTCAAAGAATCCTCACTTTCGGATTCCTTGGATAATTCTGCGATAAAATCCGCCAATGCCTGCGCTTTGATTGCTCTTCGAGGTTCGTATTTGATCTCGTACTCGCTTAGTTCTACGCACCACTTTGACAGCCTTCCAGAGTGGTCTACCCGTTTTAAGATGTCCTTGATAGGGACATTACTTGAACAATGATAGAAAACCCGAGGAAGTATGGCTTGATCTTGGCTGATAGGACCAGAGAATACACCGCTTTCTGGATCATCAGATAGTTGAGCTCAGCCCCGTGCAATGATTTGCTTACGTAGTAGACCGACCACTGCTTTCCTTGGTCATCTTCTTGAACGAGTACCGAACTAACGGCCTTTTCTCCTACAGCTAGATATACAATAAGGGGTCTGTCCTCGGTCGGTTGCCGTAGCGTAGGCATTTCCAAGAGGTAGGCTCTGATTTCCTCCCATGGTTTCTGACATTCGGGATTCCAACTGAACCTAGCTCGTTCCCTTGCATTCTACCGGGCTCGGCACCTTCTTTGATCAAAAGTTTGAAGAAGGGACGGCACTTGTCTCCATATCGAGATATAAAACGACTGAGGGCCGTGATCTTCCCGAGGAGTCTCTGCACGTCCTTTATCGATGAAGGTGTTCTCACATTTAGGAGAGCTTCGATCTTTGCGGGATTCGCATCGATGCCGCGCTCGGACACCATAAACCCGAGAAATTTCCCGGACGTTACTCTGAAAACACACTTATCCGGGTTCAATCGTATTCCATACTTTCGGATCTGCCCGAACACTTCTTCAATATCGCGGATTAGATTTTCTTCCTCCTTGCTTTTGATGATGATATCATCAACATAAACCTCGAGAATTCTTCCTATCTGTTTGGAGAATACCTTGTCCATCAGTCTTTGGTAAGTTGCTCCGGCGTTCTTCAGTCCGAAAGGCATTCTCGTATAACAGTGCGTCCCGGCGTCACTTATGAAGGACGTCTTTTCTTCATCTGCCGGGTTCATTCTTATCTGATGATACCCACTGTAAGCATCAAGGAAAGAGAGCCTCGCGTGTCCGGCCGTGGAATCCACTAGCCTATCGATCGGAGGGGTTGGATATGAATCCTTCGGACAAGCATCATTTACGTTAGTAAAGTCGATGCACATGCGCAACTTGTCGCTATCCTCTCGGGTTGCCACCACGGGATTGCTTAACCATTCGGGATACGATACTTCCCTTATGACTCCCACGTCGAGAAGTTTCGAAATTTGCTCTTTGATGAAGGCCCTTTTGAATGGAGCGTTATTTCTTTTCTTCTGCCTTATGGGTCTTGAATTCGGATTGATGTGCAGGCTGTGTTGTATCACCTTTGGGTCGATCCCGGGCATGTCACTCGGAGAATAGGTGAACAAATCTTTATTCATTCGAAGCAAGTTTACAAGATTTTCCTTACTGCCCTCGGGCAAGTCTTTCGCAATTCTCGTTGTCCTATCTCCTTCCAAGACGATGTCTTCGGTATCCGCTTTCCCCTTATCTTCCTCCGAGCAGCCCGAAGTAGGATCCTTCTGAGCTATTGCCATGACATCCTTGGCCTCTCTTTGGCTCACGTAGATCGAGGCGTCTCCCTCATCCGTGGTGAACGTGATGGTCAGGTATTTCACGTCAGTCCTCATGTGAATAGCCACCTGGGTTTCTCTCCCGATGATAGCATTGTACGCAGAGGGGACATCGAGGACAAGCCATTTGACCATCAGCGTCGTGTATCGGGGTTGGCCTTCGGGTCCGACCCCGAGGAACATCGCAGGGAGCTCAATGGAGCCTAAAACTGGTATCTCGTCCGGGCCCACTCCGTAGGTTGCTGTCTTGACGGGATTCAATCGGCTCGATTTAAGCTTGAGGCCTTCATAAGCTTTCCTGAACAAAACGTCTACGTTTGAGCCGTCATCGCATAGAACCCTCTTGACATCTATGGTTCCGATTCGGAGGGTGATGATGAGCGGGGTATAATGCGGGAGACGACTGACCCGTCCGCTCATTTGACTCTCGAAGATGGATCTCCGTAGCTTAAAGAGGCTATCTCCCTTGCTTTCCTCTTCCTCGCGTTTGACCCTAGGGTGGTCGTTATGGTGTTCAGAATCCCGGTGGGTTGTGGCGGAGCCATCTTCTCTTTGCCCTTCTTGTTCGGTCCCGATGAACCTTCTCCAGCCTTCCCCTTGCCTTGGGAAATTTCTTCGCTCCGAGGCATCTTCAGATACTCCCCCAGAGAGCCTCTCTTGATGAGGTGCTCTATGTACCTCTTCAGCTGATGGCATTGTTCAGTTTCATGGCCGGTGTCTCTATGAAACTGGCAATACTTGGACGAATCACGCTTCGCCCCTTCCGGCATGGCCCTGGGCCAGTTAATATTCTCGGCACCTTGTCTTTGGAGGGCAGCGAGGATACTAGCCCGAGACGTATTAAGGGGGGTGAAGATCGGATTTCTCTCAAAAGCTCTCTTCGGTCCTCCCCAATTCCCCGGCTGCTTGGCTGACGGGTTCCTCGGGTTCTCCTTCCTTGGTTCTCGATTATCTCTGCTGTCCTGCTTTCCCTCGCGCTGAGACAACATCTCTTGAGCAATCATATGCTCCTGGGTGACAGCATACATTTCTTCGACGCTCGTGAAGTTCTTCCGAGATAACTCGTAAGCCAGGCGCGAGTTGGGGATGAGCGCCTTCGTGAATGCCATGATGCGAATGTTGTCCGTCAGATCAGACGCGTGAACGGCTTCTCGGTTGAACCTCTCGACGAACTCCCGAATACTCTCGTTCGGTCTTTGTTTGATGTCAAACATCTGGATGGCCCTTTTCGCTGACCTCTTGCATCCGATGAAGTGTGTTGTGAATTTGGTGGCCAGGTCCCCGAACGATGACACCGAGTTCGGGAGGAGCGAGTTGTACCAAGCGGAGGCCGGACCTCCTAAAGCTACTTCGAAGCACTTGCACAAGGCCGCCTCGTTGGCCCCTTTCAGCTCCATTGCTCTCTTATACTTGCGGACAAAGGCGTCAAGTTCTCCTGAACCTTGGTATACTTCCAACGGATGCGGTAAGTTAAATATTCAGGGCATCCAGGCGTCCCGAATCCTGCTGGTGAATGGTCCTTCATCAGGGATGTCCTCGCATTTGGGCTCGGGGATGCCCGAGTTTCTCTCGACTCGCTCCAGGCGATGCAGCAGTTGCCTGATCACATCGTCCCGTGGATCACCATGCACCAGTCTCTCTGGCCTTGGGGATCGGTCTCTCTTGTACTCCCTCGGGGACCTCGAGCGCTGCCGGCTTTGACGGTCCGGAGAAGCAACTTGTTGCGAACCTGCCTGCTGGCTACCATAGCCCGATCGATTATGCCATGATAACTGCCTGTCACGAGGTTGACAGGATTGACCAGTCTGGTCGTTCTGGTTTCTTCGCTCTTCCTGAAGGACTACCCGGACAGCTTGAACAAGATCAGGGTCCAAGTGCCGGATGTCGCTTCGACGGTAGCTGGAAATAGGACGTAGGAGGTTGCTCCATTGGGACGATTCCTCCGGGGAACCCCCGTAGCTGGGATCGGCCGTGCGGCCGTTGGTGGAACCTTCTCCCTCCGGCCTTGATGATCGGGAACGAGAATGGCCCCATGTTCAATCTGATTTTGGGGACCACCGCGGTTCCCACAGACGGCGCCATTTGGTGGCAAATCAGTGCGCGTGATCGCCACGTTCCGGTTTGACTTGCGTGTCACGACATTGACGGAATCCATTAGGTCGACTTTGCGTATTAGAGCGCGATTGTCGAGGGATAGAGATCCTCTGAGGTTGTGATTTGACGAGTCGCGTTGAGTCGTTGTCAAACGCTACCCTTTATGTCACAGCCACCCCGCCCGGTTGCGGAGGCGGAGCCGGCCGCGACGTCGGAAACAGGAATTACGGCGGAAAGCGCGGCAACAGAGCATCGAGCTCGAATCACAGAATCGTTGAGTAATAACTAGCAACCTATAACTCATACAAGGCAAGCATGCTAACAAGCTTACTACCACCACACATGCAGTTCATAGTATGCTAACATCCATTTTCGCCATCAACTCAGAAGCACCAAGTTTAAGATAAACCAAATCTACTATGGGCAAGTCGGGCTCCGCCCACGACTCAGAAGATAACAAAACAGAAGATATCTCAAACATATATATATACACATCCAAAACATGATCTGACCTATATGCATGCAGGTACAGCTACAGAGCCAGTATTCAAAATCCTATAAATACCTAGCGCGGAATCTGAAGCGACCTCCGCACGTGGTACTGCTGCTGCAACCCAACCTCAAAGTGAAAGAAGCACCGCGGAACCTCTACTCCGCCGGTTGCTTGTCAGGACGGCCTGAAAGTGGTAAACAGATAAAAGGGGTGAGTCCTCGAAAGGACCCAGTAAGAGCTTAGGGTAAAAATGCAGTTTGCCCACAGGGCACAATCTGAACCTGCAAAACAGATTAGCACAACATATACATATACATACGAACATGAAACATAAAGCAAATCAGAATCCACCACATGCGGTCCAACCGCCAGAACGACCCGTAACGACAGCCCTCCGCAGAGGTCAGAATATACAGATCAGAACAGAACAGATAGCACGGTACCGGCTGGGGTCGCGAGCCCCAAACTGTCGTAGGGTCACAGAACAGAAGTATCGGCACTCCTGGTGCGGATACGCAGAATGTCGGCACCCCTTCAGTGCGGACACAGAACAGAAGTATCGGCACTCCTGGTGCGGATACGCAGAACAGAATCAAGGAGTACCCGTGGTCTCTCCAACCATACGGGCCTCGCCACAGAATCAGAACATATAAATAAAGCATACAAACACAGCAGAGATATCATACCGAAAACACATATGGAGCGTAACAAACGTGCATTTTACCAAGTTAAGCCCTTACCTCGGAAGCGCCGCCCGCAGCCCAACACTCGTGCAAATCCCAACTCCCGACTCGAAATGCACCACTTGACCCCTACGGGTCCGTGCTACTCCACCAACGCAGAATCAAGCTGTACAACCATGGTTGGATCAGAACACATCCAAACAAACCCCAGAAAACTATTCTCGCACAAACCCGCACACTCCCGGAAAATTCACAGAAAGCTCGGTTTTACAAACCGAGCCTGAACATTGTTATTCATACACCACCAAACCCATTTCAACCTTTAAACCCGCATTCCAGACACCTTTCCTGGAAAACCCGCATAAACCTAACTTTTCCTACCATTGTCCGAAAATGATGTTTCAACCACCATTATGAACCTATTTCCACCCACAATACCAATTTAGGATCCAAACCAACTTAAACACAACCTTAACATGGAAAAAGTTTCATTTAAACATTTCGGTCCTTAACTAAATTTTCACCACATTCCCAAATCAAACCATTCAAGCTTCCAATTAATCATATTAATCATCAATTTCATTTCCTAACCAAAATTACTAACCAATTGCATCATAATCAACAAACCCCTTTTCATACATAATTCGGCCAAAAGAGAAATTCCTCACCCAACTTCCATTTCAACCCAAACAAAGTTCCATTAGCTCTCTTTAATCACCAATTACAATTATTAACCAAGATTGCCAACCAATTGCATCAAAACCATCAAACCCTCACCCTTAATAGTTTCGCCATAATGGGGAATTTCTACCCAACAAGTTTTCCATCAAATTGAAACCATAGATAGCCTTAGAATCATGCTAGGAACAACATACATGAAGCATGATTCAAGAAGACAAACACACACAATTTTGGAAAAAATCATCAAGAATTCGGCCTCCTAGGGTTCTCCCATTCCATGGAGTTTTCCAACAACCAACCATAGATTCCTACTCCCCTCAAGCCCAAGAACAACATACTAAAAGATGGGAGGAGAGGATCACTTAAGCTTGTAGACAAGAGCAAACCCATGGCATGAAAACCTTCTCTTTTCTCTACCAATTCTTATTTCCAACTTGAGAAGAGAAGTAGGAAGTGAACTTACCAAGGATTGGAGCCAAAACCTTGAAGAAATCAACCAAGAAAATGGATGGACATGGAGCTTGAGAGGAGAAGAAGATGGCGGCAGAAGCTTGGAGAGGTTGAAGAAGAAGAAGAAATGAATTAGTTTGATTTTATGTAATTATTTAGCCATATATATATTTTCCACTTTTTTTGCCCATACCTCCCTACCATTTAATCAAAATTAGCCAAGTGTCCCAAATAAAACCTCCCCAATGTTGCTGCCGAAAAATATCAGCTGCTGCCCATGCTGATTTTATTAAATCTACACCCCTTTGCAAATTAACCCCCAATTTTCCGAAAGTTCCAATTCTTTTTGCCCAAAAATAATTACCGAATTCCAAAATTAACGAAACTTGGACACAACCTTCAGAATATTATAACATTCACAGAACATTTTTCAGAAATTCATTTACCTTTCCGGAGTGTCCTACCGAGCTCGCTGAACCCAAACCAAAACCCGACGTGCGAGCGTGTCAACCTGAACCAAAATTCCGTCACTCCGAAAATTCTACAAAAATACCCATAAATTCCACTTTAAATTAAAACACAACTTACCCCAAAGCCATCAGAAAATTTCCATCCCGAGCCCCGGGATTCCCGTCCGAGCCCGGAGTCGCCGAACCGAACGTCCGCCCCAGACATCAAACTCAACAACCACCTCCGGGAAGTCACCACGACTTCAAAACTACAAACGGCTTCCCAAACTGAGCACTCGGGAGTGCTACCGAGCCCATGTACGCCCCGTGGCGACTCCGACAACCCCGGCGCCGAGAAAAATATTTTCGGCGGAAACGTCCGGGACCCACACGACCTCAAATACGGAGGGGTTCGCCAAAATAATACTCGGATAGGGCTCGGGAGCCGTCGAATGCCGAAAACGTGACCGCGAGGCTAAAACCGAGCCCCGGGTCACCCGGCCGCAACCCGCTCGGGGTGACCGTAACATCCTCCCCCTTAGGACTCTTGGTCCTCCAAGAGGGGCATCAAACGCCGATCTCGCTCAGGGTATCGCTCTCTGATGTCCTGCTCGGTTTCCCAAGTCGCTTCCCGGTCCGTATGATGTGACCACTGAACCTTGACCATGGGAATCAACTTGCTTCGGAGTTTCCGAGTATCGCGTCCCAGAAAGGCAATCGGTACCTCCTGATACGACAAATCAGGCTCCAGCTGAACCTCCTCCACTGGAATCGTCTGCACAGGATCCAGAATGCACTTCTTCAACATACTGACGTGAAAAACGTTGTGCACAGCAGACATGCTTGGAGGTAGAGCCAACCTGTAGGCCAACCTGCCTATCCGCTCCAAAATCTCGTACGGTCCGATATACCTTGGGGCTAACTTACCCCGTCTGCCGAATCGGCCGTCCCCGAATCGGCGCCACCTTCACCAAACCACTGCCGCCCACCTCAAACTCCAAGTCTCTGCGTCGCCTATTAGCATATGAGGTGGTGCGGTCGTTCGCGGTCTTCAACCGCTCCTGAATCAACTTGATCTTTGCGGTGGTCTCCTCAATAAGCTCGGGACCCGGCTCAATCTGTCGACGCCTCGGTCAACGGTGCGGTGTCATGCACCGTCGTCCATACTGGCGCCTCAAATGGTGCCATGCCGATGGTACTGATAATCAAGTATTATATGAAAATTCTACCAACGGCAATCGCTTGTCCCAATCCTCCGAAATCCAAAGTACACTCCGCAAAGATATCCTCCGAATCCGAATCACCCGCCCGACTGACCGTCGGTTTGGGGATGGTAAGTCAGTACTCAGATGGAGTCGCGTGCCCAGTGCCTTATGAAAGGCACCCCAGAAATGTGCGGTAAAACGCGGATCCCGATCTGACACAATGGAGTCTGGTACTCCATGTAACCGCACAATCTCTCTGATATATAGATGGGCAAGCTTCTCCAGAGAGTCTGTCATCCGGACTGGCAGAAAGTGAGCACACTTCGTCAAGCGGTCCACGATAACCCAGATGGCATCGTGGTGAGACCGGGTCAGGGGTAGCGCAGTCAGAAAATCCATCGTGATGTTACCCCACTTCCTGACTGGGATGGGCAAAGTCTGTAACGTCCCTGCCGGTTTCTGATGCTCCACCTTCACCCGCTGACAAGTGGCACACTTAGACACATGTGTGGCAATGTGCCTCCGCCAGAATTTCATCCCGTAGTGCCTGATCCCCTGGCACATACAACCGATCTCTGAAGTACAGTAGCCCCTGTCTGTACTGAAACGCTGGTAGCAGTGCCCCTTTGTCCTCTCCGGACAGCCTCTTCAGCTCTGGATCCCTCTCCTGTGCCTCTCGCACCCTGTCCAACCACTCCGAACGAATAGTCAAAGTATATACCTGAGCCTGCTCCCAGTGCTCCCACCGGTGCCACAGGCACACTAGATCATCCTCCTCAGTCCGATCCTCAGCATCGCCTCCTCCTCGACAACCCCAGTGTACTTCCTACTCGAGCATCAGCCATCAGTATTACCTTTGCCCTCGGTGTACTCGATGGTGCAATCGTAGTCCTTGATGTACTCGAGCCACTGCGGCGCCTCATGTTCAACTCCTTCGAGTGAACAGATACTTCAGACTCTTATGATCTGTGAAAATCTGAAATTTGCTGCCGAGTAGGTAGTGCCTCCATTGCTTCAACGCATAAATCACCGCGGCCAACTCCAGATCGTGTGTCGGGTAGTTCTGCTCATGCGGTCGCAGCTGCCTCGACCCATAAGCTATCACATTCCGCTCCTGCATCAACACACATCCTAACCCCGACCTAGATGCGTCTGTATAGACCACATACGGTAAGCTCGGGTCGGGTAGAGTCAAGATCGGCGCACTGGTCAGCCGCCGCTTCAGTTCCTGAAAACTTTCCTCGCACTTCTCTGTCCATACAAACGGCTGCCCCTTCTTAGTCAGATGCGTAAGCGAGGAAGCCAAGACGGAGAATCCCGGCACAAACCTCCGGTAGTAACCTGCTAAACCCAGGAAACTCCTGATCTCACGCATCGAGGTAGGCTGCTTCCAATCTGCATCGCTCGACCTTCTCGTGATCCACAGACAAACCGTGCTCACCGATGATATGCCCTTAAACGACACCTCCCGGATCCAGAAATCACACTTTGAAAACTTGGCGTAAAGCCGATGCTCCCAAAGTGTCTCGCAACACAATCCTCGGATGCTCCGGTGAGAGTCCTCATCCCGAGAGTAAATCGAATATCATCGATGAACACTACTACAAAGGAGTCCAGATACGGCCGAAACACCCGGTTCATCATGTCCATGAACGCTGCTGCGGTGCGTTGGTCAACCCAAACGGCATCACCGTATACTCATAGTGCCCATACCGCGCACGGAAAGCTGTCTTCGGAATATCCTCCTCCTTCACACGCAATCGAAAGTACCCGATCGCAGATCGATCTTGAAAAGATCTTCGCACCTCTCACCTGATCAAAGAGATCGTCGATCCTCGGCAATGGGTACTTGTTCTTGATGGTGATGGCGTTCAACCGTCTGTAATCTATACACAACCCGAGTGACCCATCCTTCTTCTTCACGAATAAAAGCTCGAGCACCCCATGGTGAAGTGCTCGGACGGATGAAGCCCTTCTCCGCAGCCTCCTCCAATCGCTTCTTCAGCTCCACCATTTCCACTATCGGCATCCGATAAGGTGGAATGGAAATGGGAGTAGAACCAGGCTGCAATCGGATCTCAAACGTGATCTCCGCCTGGTGGCATCCCGGGCAAGTCCTCCGAAATACTGCGGAAAATCTCGACGATCGGAATCTTATCCAGCTCCAGCCGTGTATCAGACGGGTTCAGACCGTAATACTCCTCCGAATCCACTATCGGAACCTGGTCCAGAACCTGCAGCTCCATGCTGGTCCTGACCGTCTTCGTCCCATCGGAACCTGAGAGGGGTAACACCTCTCCAGAAACCGTAACACTACGGTTGGCACAGTCAATATGCACGGAATTCTGGGACAGCCAATCCATCCCAAGAATAACATCATACTTCGGTGTGTTCAACACCAGCAGATCTGACGTAATCCGGCGGATCGCCAATGGATAGCACGCAGTCCCGTACCATCTCATTGAAAGCGTAAATCGACTCCCACCGTCTTCACCATGAAGACGCTAAGTCCACTAGTAGTCGTGGAGTGACTCGACACACTTCGTGCCACAATCAAACGGACGCCCCAAAGATCAAACAAAGGCACATATAGGTGTATCGTTCGAAGTAATGTACCTTGGAGTGCCCGCCGCGAAGTCTCTCCACGCTCAATCTGAAACACTCGACCTGCTCCGGCCTGCTGTGGTGGAGGCTCACGCTGTGAGGTCTCACCCCGCTCCACCTGGAACACACGTCCTGCTCCCGGCTGCTGTGGCGGAGGGGGTGGCGGAAACGGTCGTCTCGGCTGCTGTGATGGCCTCGGCCCGCCCCTCGTGAACCGCGCCCCGGGTGCGCTGGGCTGAAACCGAGGCTGCGGACGCGTAGTCTTGCCGGATCTGTCCCGGCGTCAAAGGACAATCACGAATCCAATGATCACTGCCCCACATCTCGACATCGCCCGATCGCCGGTAACACGGCCGGCCGGGGTGCTGCCCACCACAACTCTCGCAGGTCGGAACGGCCGGCGTAGTCCTGCTGCCTCTGCTGCTCGCCTGCACTCGCTGATCTACTGAAGACCTCGCTGAGCTCTGCTGTGCAGGAGCCCTCCCTCTGTCACTGGGTCGGTGTGGTAGGTACCGACTCTCAACCTCCTCCTGCTCGAGGAGCTGGGCCTTCTGCACAGCCTCGTGGTAAGAAGTGATATCCAGAGGCCTCAGAGCCCACCTGTACTCCGGGCGTAGGCGGCGAATGAACCGCTTGGCCTTCTCCTGCTCCATGCCGTAATACTGTGGCACGTAGCGGACCAATCGGTCAAACTCCCGCTCATACTCTGCTACAGTCCGAGTCCCCTGCTCCAGATCATCGAACTGTGCCTGACGGAGGTCCCTGACGGCATCCCCAATGTACTGCTGATGGAAGTAGTAAGCAACCTGCTCCCAGGTCAGGTCCGAATCATGCCCCCATCACGTCTTGCCTCGGCTCTCGACGGCCCCCGAGACCCCTCCACCAATGATCTCGCACCGTCCTGCGCAGTTGAACGTGGCCAAGGAAACTCTAACCTCGGATGGAAGGTGTAGCCTCCCAAGGAGCTTGTCAACTCCCGCAAACCATGCCTCGGCCGCCTCAGGTCCTCCACGGCCGTTGAACCTCGGGGGGTTCAAACGCTGAAACCGCTCCAGAAGTCTGATCTCATCAGACTGGCGTCTCAGCTCTTCCCGTCGGTGGTGGGACCGACGAGAACTCTCAGCACTGCGCAGATCTCCCTCCTCAGAATCACTATCCTGCTGACCCTGCGCACTGAGGTGGCTGCTGCCCACCTCCTGAACCGGCTGTCTCCGCTGTGGCCTGGCCGGACCTCCCGGTGCCTGCTGCTGCCCCTGAATCTGGCCTGGCAACAATGTACCCAACAGCTGCACTGCCCAACACTGTAATATATCGGGAGCGGGTCCCTCAACCTGCTGATCACTAGGGGGGAGTGAGTGTGACTGCTCAGCCCCTGGGTTACTCTGAACCCGCCTTCTAGCCCTCGGAGGTGTGGGATCCCGGTCCCTACCCTCCGGTTCCCGCTCACGCTGGCGGCGTGTTCTAGCCATACCTGAAATAAATCACCCCAAAACCATATAACCCAATCATAAACTTTCTCTTCCTAAAGCTAGCAGCAGATTTTATGGCTCAGTAGTGTAATGCAACGCATGATGCAAGGATTCTTTTGAGAATCCCGAAACTAAATAATAAACCTTAACATAGAATCGATCATGCTTATAATCACGGAATCACTTCATATAACACCCACACCTTCCATAATGCTCCAAAGAACCGCCACCGTTCCACACGCATTCCGAAATGGTTCAAATAAGGAGTTGATCAGGCTCCGTACCGAACCACTCCAGAATGAGGTGTAAACCAGTAGCTTGCCCTTCGAAGTCATTACTTGTAAAGTTTACCCATGAACTAGCATGACTTGCCTTCCACAACCCATACTTTCACCAACCATGCTTAACCTCTTGGGTCACTTCGACCCGACTGCTCTGATACCAACTTGTCACAGCCACCCCGCCCGGTTGCGGAGGCGGAGCCGGCCGCGACGCCGGAAACAGAATTACGGCGGAAAGCGCGGCAACAGAGCATCGAGCTCGAATCACGTAATCGTTGAGTAATAACTAGCAACCTATAACTCATACAAGGCAAGCATGCTAACAAGCTTACTACCACCACACATGCAGTTCATAGTATGCTAACATCCATTTTCGCCATCAACTCAGAAGCACCAAGTTTAAGATAAACCAAATCTACTATGGGCAAGTCGGGGCTCCGCCCACGACTCAGAAGATAACAAAACAGAAGATGTCTCAAACATACATATATACACATCCAAAACATGATCTGACCTATATGCATGCAGGTACAGCTACAGAGCCAATATTCAAAATCCTATAAATACCTAGCGCGGAATCTGAAGCGACCTCCGCACGTGGTACTGCTGCTGCAACCCAACCTCAAAGTGAAAGAAGCACCGCGGAACCTCTACTCCGCCGGTTGCTTGTCAGGACGGCCTGAAAGTGGTAAACAGATAAAAGGGGTGAGTCCTCGAAAGGACCCAGTAAGAGCTTAGGGTAAAAATGCAGTTTGCCCACGTGGCACAATTCGAACTCGCAAAAGCAGATTAGCACAACATATACATATACATACGAACATGAAACATAAAGCAAATCAGAATCCACCACATGCGGTCCAACCGCCGAACGACCAGAACGGCAGCCCTCCGCAGAGGTCAGAATATACTGATCGTAATGCAATGTATAGCACGGTACCGGCCGGGGTCGCGAGCCCCAAACCGCCGTAGGGTCACGTAAGTATCGGCACTCCGGTGCGGATACGCAGAATGTCGGCACCCCTTCGGTGCGGACACGTAATGTAAGTATCGGCACTCCGGTGCGGATACGCAATGTAATCAAGGAGTACCCGTGGTCTCTCCAACCATACGGGCCTCGCCACGTAATCGAACATATAAATAAAGCATACAAACACAAAGCAGAGATATCATACCCGAAAACACATATGGAGCGTAACAAACGTGCATTTTACCAAGTTAAGCCCTTACCTCGAAGCGCCGCCCGCAGCCCAACACTCGTGCAAATCCCAACTCCCGACTCGAAATGCACCACTTGACCCCTACGGGTCCGTGCTACTCCACCAACGCAGAATCAAGCTGTACAACCATGGTTGGATCAGAACACATCCAAACAAACCCCAGAAAACTATTCTCGCACAAACCCGCACACTCCCGGAAAATTCACATAAAGCTCGGTTTTACAAACCGAGCCTGAACATTGTTATTCATACACCACCAAACCCATTTCAACCTTTAAACCCGCATTCCAGACACCTTTCCTGGAAAACCCGCATAAACCTAACTTTTCCTACCATTGTCCGAAAATGATGTTTCAACCACCATTATGAACCTATTTCCACCCACAATACCAATTTAGGATCCAAACCAACTTAAACACAACCTTAACATGGAAAAAGTTTCATTTAAACATTTCGGTCCTTAACTAAATTTTCACCACATTCCCAAATCAAACCATTCAAGCTTCCAATTAATCATATTAATCATCAATTTCATTTCCTAACCAAAATTACTAACCAATTGCATCATAATCAACAAACCCCTTTTCATACATAATTCGGCCAAAAGAGAAATTCCTCACCCAACTTCCATTTCAACCCAAACAAAGTTCCATTAGCTCTCTTTAATCACCAATTACAATTATTAACCAAGATTGCCAACCAATTGCATCAAAACCATCAAACCCTCACCCTTAATAGTTTCGCCATAATGGGGAATTTCTACCCAACAAGTTTTCCATCAAATTGAAACCATAGATAGCCTTAGAATCATGCTAGGAACAACATACATGAAGCATGATTCAAGAAGACAAACACACACAATTTTGGAAAAAATCATCAAGAATTCGGCCTCCTAGGGTTCTCCCATTCCATGGAGTTTTCCAACAACCAACCATAGATTCCTACTCCCCTCAAGCCCAAGAACAACATACTAAAAGATGGGAGGAGAGGATCACTTAAGCTTGTAGACAAGAGCAAACCCATGGCATGAAAACCTTCTCTTTTCTCTACCAATTCTTATTTCCAACTTGAGAAGAGAAGTAGGAAGTGAACTTACCAAGGATTGGAGCCAAAACCTTGAAGAAATCAACCAAGAAAATGGATGGACATGGAGCTTGAGAGGAGAAGAAGATGGCGGCGAAGCTTGGAGAGGTTGAAGAAGAAGAAGAAATGAATTAGTTTGATTTTATGTAATTATTTAGCCATATATATATTTTCCACTTTTTGCCCATACCTCCCTACCATTTAATCAAAATTAGCCAAGTGTCCCAAATAAAACCTCCCCAATGTTGCTGCCGAAAAATATCAGCTGCTGCCCATGCTGATTTTATTAAATCTACACCCTTTGCAAATTAACCCCCAATTTTCCGAAAGTTCCAATTCTTTTTGCCCAAAAATAATTACCGAATTCCAAAATTAACGAAACTTGGACACAACCTTCAGAATATTATAACATTCACAGAACATTTTTCAGAAATTCATTTACCTTTCCGGAGTGTCCTACCGAGCTCGCTGAACCCAAACCAAAACCCGACGTGCGGCGTGTCACCCGAACCAAAATTCCGTCACTCCGAAAATTCTACAAAAATACCCATAAATTCCACTTTAAATTAAAACACAACTTACCCCAAAGCCATCAGAAAATTTCCATCCCGAGCCCCGGGATTCCCGCCCCGAGCCCGGAGTCGCCGAACCGAACGCCCCGTCCCGGACATCAAACTCAACAACCACCTCCGGACGTCACCACGACTTCAAAACTACAAACGGCTTCCCAAACTGAGCTCTCGGGAGTGCTACCGAGCCCATCAGACGTCCCGTGGCGACCCGACAACCCCGGCGCCAAAAATATTTTCGGCGGAAACGTCCGGGACCCACACGACCTCAAATACGGAGGGGTTCGCCAAAATAATACTCGGATAGGGCTCGGGAGCCGTCTGAACGCCGAAAAACGTGACCCGCAGGCCAAAACCGGAGCCCCGGGTCACCCGGCCGCAACCCGCTCGGGGTGACCGTAACACTTTAGGTATGAATAGTGAATGTATTTATAGTCCCATGTCTCAGTGGCATTATTGTAATATCTCAATGTAAGGTGATTATATATTTTAGGTCATATGTGCACTTCGGGAAGTATGGTTCGGGAAAGTCCTTTAAGCTTTACTCGGATTACTTACTAGTTTTTTAATGGGGCCCTTATTTCGGGCTTATGCGTGGGCCTTTTGTTAGGCCTTTTATGTGTATTTGGGCCTGGCGGCCATCAGTTTTAACCCACTCACTCCTATAGATATGATTGCTTTAGCTCTTCATGAAGTTGTGAATGTAGGTAGAGAAGAGAAGCCTGAGTCTATGAAGAAGCTCCCCAAGAAGTCAATGCCCAATTTGAGAAGTCTAATGAAGCCTACGTCAGGAGAGGTAACCAAGGGAGGAGGATTGTAAAGTTTGAGCCAAGGGATTGGGTGTGGCTACATCTGAGGAAGGAGTGGTTTCCTCATGAGAGGAAGAATAAGTTGGCACCAAGGGGGATAGTCCCTTTCAAGTGGTTAAAAGGATCGGAGATAATGCTATCAACTCGACATTCCTAGTGATACTTACAATGTTCATGCCACATTCAATGTTAGTGACTTATCCCCTTTTGAACATGATGCAGATTTGAATCTGAGCTCTGATTCCTCTCGAGAGGGAGAGAATGATATGGTTGCTCAAGCTCCCAATTCCTCGAAGACACCCCCGAGCTGCTTGCACAACAATGGAGGACCTATGACTAGGGATCGGGCAAAGAAGACCAAGGAGGCATTGGGGCTCTTCATGAAGGCCTTGGCAAAGAAGATGGAGCAAGAAGAGGAAGCTCAAGTTACTCAAGGCAAGGTGTAAGCACTAGGACTCAAGATGGTGGTTGAAGACCAAGGTTTGGAAGCAAAGACTTGGAGTTTGAGCTTCGTGCAAGGAGGGACGAGCGAGGAGAAGGTCGAAAGACCCTTAGGGCAAGCAGTTCTTTAGAGAATGAGAGTTCCTAAAGTGTTGTCATACTTACAAGGTAGGGCCTATACCGCCGCCTTAGGGGCCCTTTGGCTAGGCGGTAGTACCTCTACCACCGGCCCGTGTCACTGTAGTATAGGGCGTTGAATAAGGGATCGATTCCAAAGGAACTAGAGCGCCTAGAGTCTAAATGTGTCATATGTGTGACTAATCTAAAGTGTGATGCAAGTGAGCAGTAGAGCATGTAAGTGAATGATGTTGAGATGAGTAGATGCAAGCAAGAAAAACAAAGTAAAGCATGGAGGGAATGAAAGTCAACACATGTGGATTCTCAAGCGTATGGCTCTCAAAGTCTAAATCATGCATACTAGAGGTCATATGTGCATCTCACCTTGTGATTCTAGAGGTGGATTATCTCTAATCCACCAATCAATCATGGAGGTTATCTCTAACTCTCCACGAATCGATCAACCAACTTGTATAGTCCGTGGAATTGGAACCTTGACTCACTCAACATGAAAACATCACACATAATATCCAATAACAAAAATTCAAAAGAGACAAGGAAATCTATCAATTTCTACTCAAATCATCACATCAAAATAGTGAAAGTTTACACCATAAGTCTCTGATTGTGCTAGAGGGGAGATACGAAGGTTGTCTCACTTTCGTCTCGGAAAAGCAATCCATCTCTCTACGAAAGTCATCCTAAACTAGCCACTCTCACGGTCTAGGGAGGAAACTTTAGAGGCATTATAGTGCCTACCCTTCGCCACTGTCTAGCTCTTCTAGCATCATAGACAACGCTAAAGAGCTAGCCAACCAACCATAGTCTACGTCGATAAAATTCCTCTGAAGACATTTGATCGAACACCTAGATGATTTACTGATATAAGTGAACAACTAACATGCATACTATGACAGAAATAGCATAAGGGATCGATATATAGGCATACAAGATCATGGAGACAAGTTACTTAAACTTTAGCAAATAAATACTAAGACATATAATGTTTCCCTACTCTATCAATGTTGGAGACATGGAGTAAACAACAATCAATAACAAAAGTAAGATGAAATAAATGAGAAAAAGGATAGAAATCACCCATCACAAGAAGATCCACAAGTTGCCCCTTCAACCACTTAAGAAATTGAGGTTGAAGGGCTAAAACCCTTGCTCGAAGATGGGTTGAAGGGCTAAAACCCTTGCTCGAAGATGGGTTGAAGGGCTAAAACCCTTGCTCGAAGAAGAAAAATCTGCAAAATCTGATATAAATTCTTAGGTTTTCAAAAAGCTCTCTAAAACATGGCCTAAAAATCTATATATATGAGGGGTTGAAGGGCTAAAGCCCTTGCTCGACGAAGAACAATCTCCAAAATCTCATATAAATTCGTAGGTTTTCAAAAAGCTCTCTAAAACATGGCCTAAAAGTCTATATATGCTAAATCTAAAGCCCTTAAATGTCCCTTAACATGTTGGGCATCTAAACTATGAAATAAAGGGTAAAATGGACCAAAAAGATGAGTATAAATGAGGAAATTGCCAACAAACTTTGTGGATAACCATCATGGGGGGGTCTAGTAGGTTGGCGCACTGAATTGAGCGCTGATTTGGCATGCTAGCCATTGGTCAGCGCTCAACTTGCAAGCAAGCAAGAAAGCAAGTAGGTCACAAAAGTGGATGTGTGAGCCTCTTAAGCTTCTTCATATCCCATTTGACTTTAGTACCTTCATTTGACCCTTGATTTTGTGCTTTGAGTCACCAATGTGTAATATACATCTCAGGCCCATTAAAACTACAATTTGAGCTCCATTTCACCTCCACAACTTGCACCTGCAAATCTTGACAAATAATAAGAAAAGTGCATCTTTAACATCAAATAAGAGCACAAATGAAGCATTTTATTTGTTAAATACTATGGAAATGTGTGTGTTTGCACACTAACACACCCCCAACACAAACTGTTTCTAGTCCCTAGCAAGGCACACATCTACTATCTCAGACTTATCAACCCACCTATGCATAGTCAAGTCAATTCATAGCTTAAAACCATACATCAACAAATACTCACATGATCAATAAAGTTTTCAGATCTTGCTCTGAACGTAGTAAACGAAGGGTCACTCCCTAAGTGTTTATCTCTCTCATCAAAGAGGATAGTGAGTGCGTGCATGTGATCTTGCCTATTACTATCAATCCATAGCTTGTTAACGAACCACTAACTCCTCCAGTAAAGTCCCTAAGGACGTTGTATGCTTCACCGGTTGGATGATCTTTCATTAAGGTTGTAATGAGGTCGGGCTTGGTAAGAGAGGGATTCGGTTGAAGGCTATATGTATATAAGTGGAGCTTAAGGCTTCAATGAACATGCAAGATGGGCAACTAAGATCTAGCAATAAACCCATACCAACTTGATCTTTTGTCACTCACACTCAACTTTGAACACTTTATTCATACCATTTAACCTCACTTTTTACCATCCTTGGATTCAACATTTGATAACAAGTGCCTTTTCCTTTGAAAATTTTAAAACTTGCACCATTTTCTCATAACATATTTTTTAACTTTTTCATACTTGATGCTTCTTTTCACAATTTACAGATCTTAGGCACACACTTTTTATTCCCCAAGGATGTCTTTTCACTCTCTTTTAGCACAACAAATGATAGTCATCCTCCCCAAACCCACAATTTACATACATCTCATAAATTCAGCACTTAAAGCCCAATCAAAACATGCACATGAAGTACAAGGACCAAAGAATGCTACAAGTGAAGGGATAAGCTTAAGACGTGGATATAAGAAAGAATTAGCTTAAAGGCTCAAACGGGGTAATCTAGTGGAATTAATGCATAGGTTGACTATTCAGACAAGTGGCTCATCCTAAAGTGTCATCTTCTTCCCGATTAATCATAAATGTGGATTTGAAAAAGTTCAAGCAAGCAAGTTCTAGCTCAAAAATTAGGCAAGATACTCTCAACAAAGAACAATCACTCACATATAAAAAAGTTTGGCCCAACACCTTAGCTGTTAGAGTTCTTCGTTTAAAACATCAAAAACAAAATCTTATGACCTTATTGATCACATGCTTCAAAGACAATATAGGTTCCAAACAAAAATCAACTATTCAACATAAGCATCATGCATCGTCAAAGGAATGTAGGCATGGCATGAGGCGATGTTTTAACATACAAAACACATCAAGAGGCATGCCAACTGATATCCACATGATATATGCATAAATCCCCCCAAACCCAAAGTAAAGCATGGTCTCGAGCATATGGAAGGGAAATATATAGGGTGAAATCATAAGGTCATATATCGGGTCCATGTTAGGCCCCCTAATACCTCATGGAGGTGGGGCAAGGCTAAGGCTTGCCCCGGAGCAACCAAAAAGTGAATGACTTCCATCTTGTATCATCCCCAAGTACCTAGAAAATTCTTCAATCAATACAAAGTGGTAGAGTCTAAAACAAATACACATTCCAACACTAAAGACTTTACTTAAATGGCTATGCAACTTGAAACTCTTCAATCAAACACAATGGCATACATGTACAAGTAACAACAAAGGAATGGTCATAACAAGCATGTTTCAAAAATTAAAGAGAGGCATGAACTCTAAAATAAGTATAACAAATGATGAGGCTCAGTGGTCATAAGCAAATATGATATGGTTCCTCCTTGTGCTTTGTGAAAGTTAATGATGGCGATGGAGTTGGACTATTGAAACCTCCAAGATCCAAAAAGACTTGAAAAACACAAGAATAGTGCTCGGTGGTAATGGATCCAACTTCTTCCTACCTTGGAGAAAATGGGCAAGTTGGAGTTGATGAAGTTGTAGAACACTTGAGCCTCAACAATGGAGTTGAAATGGCTAAGAGAAGACTATATTTAGGAGCTAATCTCACTAAGAAATTTAAGCTTAGAAGAAAGATATGAAGCTAGAAAGAACAAAATGTATAGAATAATTCTTGGTGTATTTCTTAATTTTAAACTCCAAATTAATTCCTATAATAAATCTCTGAGGCTCCTCCTTTTATTGTGCTTTATATCCATAAAAATAAGGCTTTAAATCACTTGTAGTTATTGAAATAATGGTTAAAATATGATGCAAAAATGAGTTACAAAACTCACTTAGCTTCAAACCTGAATCTGCAACAAGTCCTAAATTTGGAGCTAACTTTGGATCTCTTAAAATGCGAATTGGGTTCTTTCTAAAGAAGATGAAATGTAGACCCATACGTTAACTTTTCAATGAAATAAGAATCAAAGCATTCTGACCTCTATAGATTGAGATATAATTTTTCTACCGAAACAACACCAACCACTCTTTAATGATACCCTTATCAATGCTCCTCTTTATGAACTCCAAATAAGTACTTCATGATAGATGTGTGACTTGGGTGTAATAGTTATAGGCAAATCCTAACAAGGAGAAGGGCCTACATTTGAGTCCTCACAAGGAGATGGTGTGGACAAAAGTTTGAAGACTTGGTTCAATCTGTAAGCTTGATGGGTCATGTCAGTATTGGGCCGTTGACTTAGGCTAGGCCATGATGGATTTAGGCCAAGGATTGGCTCTTGCTCTGGTGGTTCAATCAGATTGTATTGAGCCTCAAATTGGGATAAAAAGTGAGGCTGAGACCGTGATAGGCCTATTGTGCAGAGGCCATTGGGTTTGGGCCTACCTATGCAACTGTGTCCATTGGGTTGGGGATTCTGTCGTGCCTGGAATATTTGGGCATTGGGCCCAAAACTCTTCTTTGGCCTTTTCTTGGGTGGAGGATAACCTAGTTCTTCACTTTTGGTAAAAATTCTAGCTAGGTCTTTCGCTTCCTTAATTTGTGCAATGTGGTCCCTAGATGGAACCACATCAAAATATAATCATGGCATGGAGTGTATGCTACATGTAGCAAAGCTTAGCACTATTACCTAAAGTGATCATCTATCATAACATGAAGGTGTCATGTAATATACTCCAATGTAACCAAGTAATGACAACCATGTCTCATATCATAGATTAACATACATAAACATGCTCTATTTGCTCTACACTTCAATCCAATCAAAATAATAGGTGAAATTCATGCATCACATGCTCAACTCTTCACACACATCTTCATCATGCAAGAAATGTACAACAATATCCAAGATAATCAAATCAAGGCATAGAGTCTCTAGTCTAAGCATGAAAGCTCAAGGAAGGAGTAATTACCTTTATGTCTTCAAATTATGTGCTAAAGACTTACTAACTTGTCTTGACCTTTATTGATGATGAATAAATGATGTGGGAGAGTTTTGTGCTTGAACCATATTGAAATTAGAGGATTGTAAGGAAATTGATTGCATTTGGAATCACCATAGGAGTAGCAGGGGAGTTGGCTTGTGCATTGGTCAAATATGTGTTACGCGCTGGCCTCTCTGCGCATGGGCTGCAAGCCAAACTAGAGGGGATCTTGGAGGAGCATAGCAGATAAGCCTGCGCGTTGGGCTCAATGCTCCAAGGCATCATGCCGCCTTGCTGAGCCTTGTCGTGCACTACGGAAAATAGCCGGCATGCTGGCACCAACGCGCACTATCACAACGCTAAACTTGAAAAGCTCTAGAGGAGTGCTGAAGTGGCTCAACGTGTTGAGCGAAATGTGAAGTTCGAGCTCCTTACTTATGTCAATGTTTCAATCCATTTTAGCGGATCTCTGAAGCAGTCAAGGATGCTCCAACGTCATTTTGAAGTCCAGATTTTATGTATTTAGCAAGACTTCAACATTTTGATAGACAGGGCTGTCGAAAACACTTTGAGAGAGAAAGTGTTAGGTTTTTTATGTTCCTTGTGAAAACCATTAGGTTCTTAGTGTGCCTCATGAAAACTAAGGTTGTTAGGCTGTCTGGTTGCCTAATAAAAACTAGAGTTAGGCTTTCAAGTTACCTTGGTGAAAACAAGTTTGAAAGATTAGGTTCTAGTTGCCTTAAGAAAACTAGGGTGTAAGCTATTTCTAAGAATAGTGGAGACAAACTCTCATGTGAAAACTTGAGGAGAAGACATAGGTCTTTTGACCGAGCCTCTATAAATTTGTTGTGTTCATCTACTCCAACACTGTATTCTAGCAATGACTAAACGTGTGAAATAACAACTTCAACTCGTGATCATCACTCAACATATGGAGTGACTTTATAGTTAGAACACCTATTCCACCCCTCCCCCTTCTTGGTTTCTTTATCTGGCACAACAATATCTACAATCCCCCTAAATAGTTTTGGAAACCAACTTCCAGAGTCATATATGAAAGGCACTAGATTATACCTCTCTATCCAGTAGATGACCTCTCTTAGGCCTTCCTTCTAAAGCTGTTCTTGAGTGATGGAATTGTGGCTGAAAAAAATGAGGGGGTTCAGGTCTTCAACTAAAGGAATAGCCTTCCCCTTGCCATTCTCCGCTCTGGTGGCTCTCCGCTTCACGAGTGGGGTGGATTATGCCACAGCTAGAGCCTTCCTCTTACTGGGTTGAGAGGAGGATGTGGAGACCTTGATGGTCTTGTTTTTCTTCTTCACCGGTGTGTTTTCCGGCGTCACCTCTTGAGTTGCGGACTTAGCAAGTTCTCTAAGTTTTTGTGTCTGTAGACGCGTGAATCGCCTTGTTGTACTAAGAACTGTCTTCTCGGCATTATAGTTCTTAAGTTTTCTTAGTAATCAGCAAGAGTGTTATCCATAGAGGATGTATCATTGACCTTGATGGCTCGGTCTTCCCTTGAACAGAAAAGGGGAAGAATCGTCAAAAACCTCAATAGAGGCCCTGAGATTTGGAGAAGTCAGCGAATCTTGTTGGGCATTGTCTTCCCCAGTCATCATGTTGACCGTTGGTGAGAGTGGATCTGAAACAATCTTCATCTGATTCAGAGTAGTTGATGATCGTTGGAGTAAATTCAAAGTTTGTGCCATTTGACGGGTGTTTTATATGTATTCGAAACATGCTCAATTCAAGTAATACAACCCATTCATCCCCAAGTGCAAGGTGTGCAATTTGTAGTAGGGTGAGTGGGGTCGAACCCTAGAGATTATAGTGCAATATTTTTGGTATTTTTGATTTAAATGGATGGATTCAATTGGTAGGTGAATGAGATAATCCAAGAACAATTTTAAGCTAAGTTAATCTAAATGATAACAAGTCACTAAGATAAAATCAAGATCAAACTAAGCTAAAATGCAGTGAATGGTGTGGTTTGAAATTCAATAGGTGGAGGCTTCCTTGGGTTGATTAGTGTTGAGGTTTGTTAGATGGAAAAACTTGCAATACTTGAGGAGTTGGAGAAGTATCAAACTCTAACTTACTAGGCTAAAGCTATTCTCTCTATGAATAATCAAGTAAAATCTCTTCACTTGCATTATTCATTAAGGCACTAGGATTTGCCAATTGTGGTCTCCTAACACCCTAGATTACCTTGCTCAAGTAATCCTAGAGTCCCTAACCATTTCCCCTTGGTAAATTCAATGAAATTCTCTCTCAAGCATTTCATCAAACACTTGGTGGGTGTTGTAGAGAAGTAGGCCTCCTCCTCCACATACACCTTCTTTATGCTCAAGAAAAGGTCACAAGTATTGAAGAATCAACAACCAATCTTTCATGAACCATCCAACAACTCTACAACATGCTAATCAACCCTAGGAAGTTAAGAACTACTCACTACACATGCTACTCACGAAATTCATCCAATTCATGAACATAAATGCAAAATAAAAGTAGTAAAGTCGAAAGGAAGCTTAGAAATGGTGTATAAATCTTCAATCTTGCATAAATCAACTCAATTTCGTGCCAGAGAATGAGGGAGGAGAGAAGGGTTCCCAAAACCCTAGCAAGAACTAGAACAAGTGTGTAATGTATGAGAGTTACTTACAAATCCTCCAAAAATTTGCTCAAAAGCAATGTTGCTAGCCCTAGAATCCAAAATCAATTAATGAGAGAAGGAAACTTTTGATGCTTTTGGAGTTCTAGATGAAGTAGAGCTAATGAAGGAGCTTCAAGAGGTAGAGAAAAGCCAAAAAATGCAGAACATTCGTCACTTGTGCCTCTTGGGCGGGAGAAAAGAGGAGGGGACCAATTCTGAAAAATGCGAGGGAGCGACCGCACCCTGGGTCGCCCCCCATTATGTTAGCTTGGGTGGTCTCCTGGGCTAGGGGGAGCGACCGCACCCCATAAATGAGGGGTCGCCGCCGGGGTCGCTCCCCTCATTTGTCCTTGGTTGCCCTTTAACTTCTCCAGATTGTGCACAGTTGCCCCCAACTTTGTTCTGAGCTGCCGTTTTACTCGAAAATGTCTTATTTTATGCCCGTTTCTTACCCGACATGGATAATCCTACAAAAATGCTCGCATCGACACTAAGTACTAGCAAAAACTCTGATAAAACATGTATATGAGGGCAACATACATATCCATAATGCACAATTATCACACCCCCAAACTTAGATGTTTGCTAATCTCTAGCAAATACACTACCTATATGCAAAACATCAATGACACTACTCTCATTAAATGCAATAAACCTATAATATATACACTAACAACCTCACATCAAGTGTTTTATAAGCCAAAATCAAGTTTCGATACTCAAGAGGTGAATCCAATTGGTCATGAAACCTTGCTTAAGATGCTATAACCGGAGGGTCACTCCCTTAGTGTTTACGCTCAAATCTAGAGGTAGGGTTTGCCATTGTGTGATGTGATCTTGGAATCTACACTCTTACCATAAGCTTGTGAGACGACCGGTAACTCCCTCACCAAATTCCCCGAAGGAAGTTGCATGCGACTTAAGTGATAATGGTCTTTGCTAGGTTGTAATGTGGTTTGGCTTGGTGAGGCATGGGCATCAGTTGAAGGCCATATTACGGTGGAGCTATGTGGACCCTATTGAGCACGAGGGAATACAAGCACTAACCCTAATTACATGAAGATCTACCCATCCCAATACATGCTTGAATATCAACCCAAGTTCCCAAGTATCCACCAATTTGAGAATCCTGACCCGCACTCAACAATGATTTTTCTAACCATGGATTTACAATACAAGCATGGGTGTTACATCTTAATTTTCTTCATTTGCATTTGCACTTTATTCATTCGCTTGAACCTATGAAGCTCACTTGAACTCATCAAGTAATGCCTTTACAAACCACAGACACATGATTCACTTTTCTTAATCACAATCAGTCTCTTTCTAGAATTTCAACCACTTGAAATCCATGATTGTATTAAGTAACTGAGATCTCATTAATAATCACTCATAAGTCAATCCAATCATACTACAAATAGTATGTGGACCCAAGATTGAACTTTAGAGTATGTGTATCATTCAAAAGTGTCTTTCCTATTAGCTTGAACTACTTAGGTAATTGAACCAACTTGACTACCTAAAAGGAGGATACTCCAGTCTCAACTTCTGAAGGACCTTCGATAACCAATTAAGGTAGTCTGATTGGTACAATTCACTAATAGTAAGCTAAAGTCACTAAGAGTTTATGTCAAAGAATCTCACACTAAGCAAGAACATGGACAACTTGCTTAAATTCTTTCTTTTGGCTGCATTTCACGGGCATGGAACACAACGCTCAAGTTCCATATGAACACTAATTGTGTGTTTTACTTACACCACTACCACTTGGAATGATGTCCATCATAGTGGAGGGGTGTGTCATTTCTCCCTCTTAAAACACCAAATAGTGTACTCTCCTTATCAAATAAAAGGAGGACATGCCACCAAACCATGAAAGACCAAGCTTACTACTAAACATAAGCTAGGATGTATGGTGGTCATAAAACTTGATGAACCTGTCCATCTTATCTTGATTTTCTTCAAATCAAGGCGACATAAGTAGCTAAAGTGACATGTGTTGGTCATGTCTCCCACTCAAAAGTATACTTCTTTCAAGTCACATGTTTCTTAGGAAACAACATACTTTGAGTCTTTAGCTTGGCTTATCCTTAATTCTACACAAGATTAAGAGCGAAAACCTGTGTGAGGAAGTCTTTCTAATATCTATGGTTGACATGTTCTATTTTCGTTGTGTTTTCATGATTGAACAAACTAATTGATTCATAAACAAACAACTTCATTTATATCAAGATAGTACATGTGTGACACCAAAGTGGTGAAGTACATCCAACATTTGCAATCTACGAAGACCCATTGCTTTAACATGTCTAGCAAATACAAGAGGTGTCAATGGCCTAGTGAGAAGGTCTGCCACCATAAGGTCCGTACAAATGTACTCTATTTTAACTTCACCATCTTCAATTACATCTCGCACAAAGTTGTATTTCATGCTAATATGCTTGGTCTTTCCATGATACTTGGGATCTTTAGGTTAAGCCATAGCCGTCATACTATCACTAAAGATGGTAATAGGCCTTTCCACTTTAATCTGAGATTCCAAGTTCTTTAGGAAGTATCCAAGCCAAAGGGCTTCTTGCAAAACCGAGGCACAAGTCTGTTCTTTGCTACACCAAGTAGTAGCCCCACCATTTAACATAAATACATAGCCACTTGTAGACTTACTGGAGTCTCTATCTCCACCCTAAGCAGCATCAGAGTAACCATGTAAATCAAGTTTTGTGCCTTGATAACATAGCTCCTTGGTCCCCTTAAGGTACCTTAAAACCCTCTTTACCCTCTTCAAAAGTTGCATTCCAGGGTTTGAAGAATACCTTACGAGTAAGCCAACTACTTGGCTAATGTCGGGCCTTGTACATAACATGACATACATTAAGGACCCAATACCACTAAGGTATGGTATGTTCACCATTTCTTCCTTCTCTTTTAGAGTTTGGGGCACATATGCTCTCCAATTTTGCATCCATATGTGAGTGGAATGTTCATGGGCTTTGAGTTGGTCAATTTAAATCTTTCTAGAATCTTATCAATATAAGACTTGTGAAAGAGCTAACAATCTTTCCCTTCTATTTCGGTGTATCTTTACACCTAGAGTAAAAGAAGTTTCTCTCATATCCTTCATGTCAAAGGTAGAGGACAACCATCATATAATGGTTTTCATCAACTCAAGCCCACTACTTGCTATTAGTATGTCATCTACATACTAAGTCATAATAGCATAATTGGATCCGGATGAGAACAAGAAGACACAATGGTCTTCATGCATCATTACAAAGCCATAACTAGTAATTGCATGGTGGAACTTCAAGTACCATTGTCTTGAAGCTTGTTTAAGATCATAAATAGACTTCTTAAGTCTACACACTTTGTTCTCTTGACCTTCTTGGAAAAAACCCTCTGGTTGTCTCATATAGATTTCTTCACTCAAATCCCCATTGAGGAAAGATTTTTTAACATCCAATTGATGTAGTTCGAGATCCAACTTTGCTACTATAGCAAGTAATATTCTAATGGAATTAAATTTCACAAGAAATGAGAAGGTGTCTTTGAAATCAACACCCTTCTTTTGTGTGAAACCTTTGGCAACCAACATTGCCTTGTATCTTTCAATACTTTCATCGGAATTTTTTTAATCTCAAGTAACCCCTAACTCCCAATGGCCTTTCGGCTAGGACTAAGATCTGATAACTCCCACACCGATTTGCATGCATTTAGTCCAATTCCTCATGCATGCCTTTAGTCATTCATCTTTCTGTAAAGCTTCAAGAGCTTCTTTGATGTTGCCTGGTTCATCAAATTCTAATGCTAAAAAGTAAGTCTCACCCTTCGAGATTCCCCATCTTTTGGGTGCTCTAGATTCCCTCTTTGATCTTCTCAAAGGAGGATTAGATGGAGCAACTATTTGCTCAGTCTGTGGAGGCACATCATTATGGACTCCCTCTTGTGGAGGCAACTAATGCACCACTTGATGAGGAATTTCGATTTACTCTTGATTTATCTCAACTCCCTCTTGAACAATTTCATCCACTTGTGGATCTTGTTCAACATGTGCCAATTCGATTGGAACCACATTTGGTGTTATAACTCTAATTAGTTGCAATACTCCCTTTGGAATAGGTGCAACTTGTACAACCGGTGCACACGTAGCACTTGGTTGATCCTCTTCAAGGATTGGACCAAATGAGTTAATATCCTTACATTCACCAACTTATAGAAACTCATTTTCCACAAAGTTGAAAATTTTGGCTTCGAACATCAAACCATTCTTGTGACTTATGTCCAAGAAAACATAACCCCTAGATTTTGTGCAAGAGCCAAGAAAAGCACATTGCTTCCCTCTTGGATCCATTTTTCCCAAAGGATGGTCTGGGACATGCACATAAGCTAAGCAACCCCAAGGATGCATGTAGCTCAAGTTAGGGGACTTATTCTTTCATAACTCATATGGAGAAGTGTCAATGTTCTTGGTAGGCACTCTATTGAGTATATGCACTGCACAAAGCAATGCATCACTCCAATAAGTGGTGTCCAAGTTGGCCTTTGCCATCATGGACCTCACCATGTCCATTAGAGTTTTGTTATAGAGTCGAAGGAATCGTGAACTCTCTTTGAATTTCTTTCAAGTCACAAAATGATTTATATGCTAATGAGCTATACTCTCCATCCCTAAGGACTTGATTTTCTTACCCAATTGGTTCTCTACCAAGTGGAAATACTTCTCAAAGTATGCTAGGGCCTCGGTTTTGTTTTAGAGAGAATATATGGGTGAACCTTGAGTAGTTATCAGTGAATGTTAAGAAGTATCTAAAATCATTTCTAGATACCACTCTCATTGGACCACATAAGTCTAAATGCACTAAACTTAATACTTCCCCCCTTTCTAGTCGCTCGCCCAAATGGCTTCTTTGTAGCATTTCCTTCAAGGCATGATTGGCAACTTGGCAAGTTCACCTTTGTCAAGATCCAAGTAAGCCACTTTTGGCCAACTTATTCATCCTATCTTGACTTATATGTCCAAGCCTTTCATGCCAAGTCATTTCATTTGTGATCTCGGTCACATGACAACTAGATGAAGTATTATTAGTATGGCTAGGTCAAAGTTCATATAAACCGTTGTTTACAATGCATTCACACACAATTTGATCATTTTTAATAATAGTTACGCTGCTATTAGAAAAGGTTAAGCAATAATTGCACTTTCAACAATCTACTGTTAGAAACCAAATTTCTACAAATGTCAGGTACATAAAGGGTGTCCACAAGATAAACGAAATATTCATTCCACACGGGGACTTTACAAGTCCCAATACTTCTTTGTTACCCAGTGAGACATGCTTCACACCTCTTGGGAGTTTCCTAAATGTCACGAACCAAGACTTGTCCCGAGCTATGTGGTCCGTTGCTCCCGAATCTACAATCCACAAAGAATTGCTTTAAGCAAAGTACACGCATAACTTGTACAAATGAAGTGTAAGTAGAAGGTACATATACCTTGGAAGGATTTGTCACCCCACCGCCCCTGGAAGCTGGCGAAAGTGTCGTTGTTGCGGAAGCTGAAAGTATCGGCGGCGGGTGAATACAAATTTTCTCTTTAAAAGGTTGTGGACCCAAAACCCGTCCCTTAAAACGTCTTCCTTCCGGTTTTAAGGTTAACACGTGTTTGCAGTTTTTAAGACGTCTTACTAGTCCTAAACCTACACCCAAAACACGTTAGTGGTTTTACAGAATATCGCACGCGCGGAAAACAGAAAATAAGTAATACAAGCAGGAGTTCCGCCCTCTTCGTAGGGCCGGAAACTCCCCCCGAATAATATACAGACCAGAACATCAGAATACCCAATGTAACTATCATGCATACTACGCCTACAGAGCCGAGCCATAAAGCAGATTATACCTCGCTAACTACTGCTGCTGCTAAACATAAACAGGAGAAATTAACGTCAGACTAAACACAGATTTAAACTAACAGATCACAGAAAGGATCTAATGAGAAATAACCCCCAATCTTAATCAGAAGTATACCTATCAGAACAGAATGCAGAACGACCACAACGGGAGGTCTACTCCGCAAGTCGTTTACCACGATCCCCTGAAAATGTTTAATATGTAGGGGTGAGTTCTCGAAAGAACCTCGTAAGGGGGTAGGTACAATACCGGGAAAACTTTTTAAAACATTTTTTCCTGCATAAAAGGTTAGCATGCAATGAACTAGCAGATAATACAACCCTATGTATAAACAGGAATATGGTATGCAAATGTCATGATGCTCAGAAATCCCATCGGACTGGTGGTACTTTCCCATACATATGGTCCCCGACCACAGACAGCACCCTATGGCGGCTTGTTAGGCTCACGCCGATTATCGGGATCAGAACGCATGGTACCAACGAGGGGTAATCTGCCCCTAACTGTCAGAATAGTTAGCAGCATAAAGCCGACACAAAACAGAAAATGGGTCCGTCGTCGACTCCCGATGAGCATATTCGATATAACATATGTCCAGAAACCAAAACAGAGAGTGGGTCCGTCATCGACCCCCGATAATCATGAAGTCCAGAATAATATTAAAAACCTGCAAACCGCTATTGTACCATGTAACTAGCCCCAGGAGTCAATGGGCCCCACCCTCGATCGAAATACTAGCCCTTAAGTAACCTAATACACATGAGTTGAATTACATTGTGTATTAAGAAAGCTAAACCCCTTACCTTGACAGAAACGGATATCTATTGTGGCCCCCGGTGCACACGAGTAGTATCCCAGAAATGCAGATTTAATCTGCCAAAATCAGAAACACGGAATAACTCTAGTTAATTAATTAAAGTTTCATACTTTGGGAATTTATCCAAAATTACCACTTAAGTCTTCCAACTTTTCAGAAATATGCAATCTTGCCCAAAACTTCACAAAGTTGCAAAAAGTGACAACTTTATACTTAAAGTGTCCATTATTTAATCCATAACTTAAAGTGGCTATCTTTCCTTTAACTTCTCCATAATTACACCTTTAGTCCTTAAACGTATTAAGTACTCAACTTTGTCAACTTTTCTACACATGTAATCTTTTCCCAAAACCCCAAACTTTCGGCAATGGTCCAAACTTTCGGCCAAAAATTAATTTTGACCCTAAACTTTAAAAACATACACTTTAGCCACTAAACCATACCTTTTCCATCCAAACATCAATTAATCACTTTCTTCAACACTTTAACTTCACAAACACATCATCAAACCATCATCAACATTTCGGTTCTCATAAAAAATTCACCAAATAAATTCCAATTTTTTCCAACAACTTAAAAACATGTTAAACATACTTATAACATGCTTTCTACCAACCTTCTTCAACAAAAATCCACCCAAAAATTCATCAAAGTTTCGGCCTCCACCCTAAATTTCAACCAACATGCTTTTTCACATACTTCCAAGAACAACATATGTTCTACATGCTTCACACAACAACATACTTGAAAATCAAACACATCCATGAACAAAATCCATAAAAAATTACCAAGGAGGATCCTCACCTTGATAATACTTGTAGCTTAGTTTAGGATGAGCTGTTGTTGAGACAAATCCACCACCAAAAATTCTTGAAGAAATCAGCCAAAGAAGAACAAAGGAAATGGATGAGTTTTCTTCATGTTTTAATTCCAAAAGCATGACGATTCAACCAAAATAACTCAACCAAACCTTGAGTACTACTGACTTAGGAAGCCTAGGAAGTGGTAGGACTAAGCTTTGTTGAAGATCCAAGCTCAAAACTTCAAGAAATGGTTGTTGGAACCAAAAGTACTGCTGGACCCATCTGATTGCACCAAGGTTTTGGAGACCTTCCCTTCACTTTTGGCTCTTTCTTCCTTCGGAAACGTTGTAGCCAAGACCTTGATGAAGATCTTCTCTGAAGAGCGCAAGAGCAGATTCGAACGTCTACTAGGGAAGAAAGGCTGTAGAAGAGGGACAAAAATTTCTGGCAGCACAAGGGAGAGCTTTTGCACAAGTGAAGAAATGGTTAAGTGATGAGTGAATGCTAAAGAAATGAAATGAGTGGTCTGAAAATGTGAGATGAATCAGAAATAATAGAGGGGGATGGGTAGAAAGAGAGGGATGAGCATGAAAAGGAAAGGGTATGGGCTAATGGAAGAGATATACATAAAAGCAAATGTTCCCTAAAATCAAAACTAAAAATATCTCCAACCACAACACTCACTAAAACAAAAACAATAAAATCCCTCCACACCACCAAAAGAGCCGGCCCAAAGAAAAGCCCAGCATGTGATCTTTTCCAATTTTTTCCTTCCTCGATGACCATTTTGCCCTCCGAAACCGATTTTTGGCAAAACGTCCCGGAACTCCGTAAATGTTATCCAACATATAAAACACTTGTAAATAACTCCCAAACACTGAATTCCATTAATTAATCACAAGCCGTTTGTGATCTGATAATTGCAGAATTTAAGCTTACGGCCGAAATTTACAGAAAAATTACAGAACGTCGGGGGTGGGTGTAACAACCTCCCCCTAGGACTCTTGGTCCTCCAAGAGTGGTCTCAACAACCCGTACTCATCCGGATACTTACTCATCAAGTCCTGCTCTGTCTCCCAAGTCGCCTCTCGATCAGAATGATGTGACCACTGAACCTTAATCATCGGAATCGACTTGTTGCGGAGCCTCTGAATATCTCTGGCCAGAAAAGCTATCGGTACCTCTTGGTATGATAGATCCGGCTCTAGCTCAATTTCCTCCGCCGGAATGGTCTGACTGGCGTCCAAGATGCACTTCTTGAGCATCCTGACGTGGAAAACATTATGCACAGCTGACATGCTCGAAG
Organism: Stellera chamaejasme; assembly: GCA_024586325.1. NCBI lineage: Eukaryota > Viridiplantae > Streptophyta > Magnoliopsida > Malvales > Thymelaeaceae > Stellera > Stellera chamaejasme. Next base: position 21,932,250 of record CM044982.1, on the reverse strand, counting down.
GCAAGGCCAATCTGTATGCAACTGATGGCCGCCAGTCCCAATACGCATAAAAGGCCTAACAAAAGACCCACGCATAAGCCCGAAATAAGGGCCCCATTAAAAAACTATTAAATAAGTAAATAACCCGAACTATGCTTAAGGACGTTCCCGAACCATACTTCCCGAAGCACTTATACTCCCTAAATACATGATCACCTCATATTGAAATATCACAATAATACCACTCAGGCCTGGAACTATAAAATGGATGCAAAAAGAAGAATACACTAGTGAGGATCCGCAAAGTCATCTACGGTGACTGGTTCGGGCGGCTGCAAGAATTCCTCGCCGTACCATGAAGGATCTTCTTCGGGCTCGTCATTCCCGTTAAGCCCGGATAGGTCAGCGTGAGGGTTGCGTTCGACAATTTACTTCCTGGCCAGACAGAACCCGAAGGTGAATTTGTCGACTGCCATCCCTACGGAATCTTTCAGCGCCTGGCGAAACCTCGGGATACATTCCTGAGCTTTGGAAAGCTCGTCCCGAAGTTTCTGGATTTCCTCATCCTTGGCTTTCAAATCTTGCTCATCCCGAAGCCTGCGGATCTCTTCATCATTGACCCTTATGTCCTGCTCATAATGGTCTCTCAGATTGACGAAGTCAACCTGAGATTTCTCTTTCGGCCTCAAGCTTCCGAACATCTTCCGAAGAGCATCCTCGAGTTGCGACACTCCTTGACCGCACTTAGGAAAGAGGCCTCGGCCGGGCGAAGACGTCGGCCGGTCGGGCTGAGGTTCTCCCGAATGTGACTGCCCTCGGGAAGCACGAGTAAGGACGTGCTACGGGAGTGCCGCAGCAGCTGCTCATAGTGGTGGACTCGCTGAATGAGCTTGGCCACCATAGCTATGGCTTTTGTCGCCCGCTGCTCAGCTTCGGTCCGAATCCGATTTGACGTCCGGACGATTCGGGAGATCCACCCGCTCATCGTTTCCATCTGCACACCCTCAAAGGATTACCTCCCCGTGGTATCGCCCCGAAAGTTCAGATAAAAAATTGCTCAAATGATTACCTGGTACCCGAGGACGCCCAATTTTGAAGAGGCGACATCCAAGTCCGGGTAGAAGTGTTCTAAAGTTTCCAGAGTTCGAGCTGTGGTTGTCCCCTCCCAAAGCTCGGGAGCCATGTCCTTAGCATCTTCGTCGTTCAGGATGTCCTGATCCTTATGGATCAGCCACCCAGGCTCCCGGGGAATGAGATCATTCCCGAGGCGCGAGAGCTTCTCATCCCGCAGCGGCCTCCTCTCTTCCTGGGACTCTTTCCAGTCCGGACCTAGCGTACAAAAATGAGATCGAACCACGTCATGCAGCGGGTCTTCATCTAACATTCGGGAAATATTCCCGAATAAGTTCCAAAAGCAGAGATTACGTAACTTCACAAACTGGTTACCTAGCTGAAACTCGATTGGTGTGACCTCAGGGGCGCTCTGCCTAGTCACCGTTGCAGCCGTGAACTTCCCCCGAATCCTTCTGATCCGTTCGGGAGAATTCTCCAGCATCTTATAAACGTCATCACGAGTAGGGTCAACTTCAATGTGAACCGGAGATGGAACTCCCCCGGACGTTTTTTGAGTAGGCTGGCCTCGGCCTCGGCATCGACCAAATCAGCCCTCTTCCATTTTTTCTCCGCTGCTGCGGGTTTCGAACCCCCGGCTTTGGAGCCTTGTTTATTCTTCTTCACGTCCCGGTAGATGGCGCTGAGATCGAAGTCGGACTTCATCTCTGCAAAAGGGGGAAGAATTAGTTAATATCAGACGAATACATCGATGAACAGAAGAATGATATAAACCTTTGTTGAAGTCCTCGAGGGACAGTTCACCCCGAAGACGTTGCACCAAGGCCAAGTCTCGGGTCGAAGGGGGGATGCCCGGATGCCCAACTCCCCCAAGTCACCCTGAATGATACCCAAGTGGGTAAGGATCCCTTAGGTAATCAGCCTCCAGTACAAAGGAAAGGGGACAACTTCCTTTGGTCCATCCCCGAACCAAGGAGCAATAGTCCGGATTTTATTGTTGAACCGGTCAAAATTCTCCTTGGCGGCAGCCTCCTTCAGCAATCGCCGAGGATTCTGCACGTCCGGAAGCCCTCCTACTTTCTACGCAGTTTGCAGGCCCCATGACGCATCAGGCTCCATGAAGAAAAATTCTCGATGCCATCCCTTGCGGCTCGTAGGGCAGTTCCGGGCGAAACTGAATTTCACAGTAGGAGGACCCCGGGCACTGAAGAAGTAGAAACAATTCCTCGGGATCACGTTGACCTTGTAGTACTGAAGGAAAGTGGTTATGGTTGGCTCTATCCCGAACAGAGCACAAAGAATGAGATAGGCGTTAATATGACAGTAGGTATTCGGGCTGAACTGGTTGACCGCTAGCCCGTGGGATTCCGCCAGTTGTCGGACGAATGGGTGCGGCGGGAAGCGAAGCCCGCATAGCATCTGATCCTTAAAGATCACCAACCAGCCTTTCCCGGGCTCGTACACTCGGCACTCTGGGGAAGGAACCTGAGTTTGAACTGTCATCGGGACAAAGAAAGTGGATTGCCACTCCTTTATTTAACTCCAGAGTTGCCTTGCTCCGGTAGTTCTCTATTTCGTACCACCAACCTTCGGGGACATCACCCTTGGTTTCTAAAAGGCAACCTGAGGGACGAACAGTAGAAGGGGTGGGAAAAGCAGGAGCCATTCTCATGTACCTCGGGTAAAAGGCCGGAGGAGGCAAGGTCGACCCGCTGGAAGAAGGTTGAGGGACGGGCTGATAGCAGTAGCGTCAACAACTCGACGGTGGAGCCGATAGAACTGATGGATGGCAGACGAACCTCTGTAACCTTCCGGTACGGTGGCTGCACCAAGGAAAGGGGGAAGAAATCTTCTGGGTGAGATTCTCCAACAGTCCTCCACCTCTTGAAGATGTTAACCGCCTCCTGGAGCGTGGGATTATCCATCGTGATTTTATTAAGGAGAACTTGAGAAAGAAACACGAATGAAAGTGAGACGCTCAACTCACTTATAGAAGAAACCGGCAAACGAAACGTCAAAATCATCTAATCCCCACCGTCGATTCAAAAAGTAGCAGTTGGGATTACAAACCGCCACCAGCAACCCTGCCTATACGCTCCAGAATCTCGTAAGGACCAATATATCTTGGGGCTAACTTACCCCGCTTGCCAAATCGAACTGTCCCACGAGTCGGTGCAACTTTCAACCAAACTCTGTCTCCCACCTCAAACTCCAGATCTCTTCGTCTTGATGTATAAGGTGGTCCTGTCGTTTGCAGCCTTCATCTGCATCTGAATCAGACGGATCTTCTCCGTCGTCTCCTCTAAAAGCTCGGGACCGTCTGAGGTATCTGTCCAACAAAGCGGTGTCATGCATCTCCGACCATACAGTGCCTCAAATGGTGTCATGCCGATAGTAGTCTGATAACTGTTGTTGTAAGAGAACTCTACTAACGGCAAGTTCTGATCCCAATGTCCCCCAAAGTCCAAAACACAACTCCTGAGCATATCCTCGACAATCTGAATAACTCTCTCTGACTGCCCGTCTGTCTGAGGATGGTATGTTGTGCTCAGGTGAAGTCGCGTGCCCAGAGCCTTGTGAAAGGCACTCCAGAACCTCGCGGTAAATCGTGGGTCCCTGTCGGATACAATGGAGTCTGGTACTCCATGTAATCGCATGATCTCCTGAATATACAATTGGGCAAGCTTCTCTAGCGAGTCCGTCACTCGCATCGGTAGAAAGTGTGCGCACTTGGTCAGTCGGTCGATTATAACCCAGATAGCATCATGATGCGCTCTGGTCAGAGGTAGACCAGTCAGGAAATCCATCGTAATATTACCACACTTCCTGACAGGAATAGGTAGAGTCTACAGTGTACTAGTAGGCTTCTAATGCTCTACCTTGACATGCTGACAAGTCGCACATCTCGCCACGTAGGCAGCTATATGTCTCCGCATCCCTGGCCACCAGAAGTGAGATCGAAGGTCATGGTACATCTTCTCACCTCCGGGGTGGATGCTCAAACTACTGGAGTGCGCCTCTTCCAGAAGTCGGTCTCGAATCGACAATTCGTCCAACACATAGAGGCGACTCCTGAAGTACAACAATCCCTGCTTATACTCGAAGAATGGTCGCAAGGCTCCTATGTTCTCACCCGAGAGTTTCTTCAACCCTATGTCCCTGGTCTGTGCCTCTCGAATCTCGTTCAACCAATCAGACTGAATAGTCAAAGTGTTAACCTGAGCTTGCTCCAACTGTTCCCACTGATGCCATAACATCATCATATCTGATCCCTCGTCCTTGTCCCTAGAATTCCCACCATTGACAATACCCGTGTACCTCCACTGTTTGAGGGCATAGATGATCGCAGCCAATTCCAGGTCATGCGTCGGGTAGTTCTACTCATGCGGTCGTATTTGCCTCAACCCATACGCAATGACGTGCTGCCCTTACATCAACACACAGCCGAGTCCTGTCCTAGACACATCAGTGTAGATCATGTAAGGTAGTGTCGGGTCCGGTTGGCTCAGAATCGGTGCGTGTGTCCACAATCACTTGAGTTCCTGAAAACTGTCCTCGCAGGCTGAGGACCAAACAAACGGCCGACCTTTCTTAGTCAACTGAGTGAGCGGCGATGCTAGTATGGAAAATCCTGGTACGAATCTGCGGTAGTACCCCGCCAAACCCAAGAAGCTCCGTATATCCTTGACTGTCTGTGGCTGCCCCCACTACTCAACTGACTTTGTTTTTTCTGGGTCCACTGAAATACCGTGCTCTCCAACAATGTGACCCAGAAAAGCTACTTCCCGTATCCAGAAGTCGCATTTAGAGAACTTAGCATACAGTTGGTTGTTCGCAAGTATCTCCAGTACAGTCCTCAAATGTTCCTGATGTGATTCATCATCGGAAGAGTAGATAAGAATGTCATCGATGAAGACTATCACAAAGGAATCCAGATACGGGCAGAACACTCGGTGCATCAAATCCATAAATTCAGTTTGTGCATTTGTCAAACCAAACGGCATTACAGTGTACTCGTAATGCCCGTACCAAGTGCGAAAGGCTATTTTAGGAATATCCTCTTCCCTGACGCAGAGTTGAAAGTAACCTGATCGCATGTCGATCTTCGAAATCACTTTAGGTCCCCTGTGTTATGAACCACCGTACCAGCTGCTTACTAAAGCAGATTATAAACCGATGAACGACGATTCACAACCTTCAGGATCTTTCTTTTATAAAACTAAGTTTTGAAATTAATAAGAAATAAATAAGTTTCTTATCAAACTTACAAGGTTTAAGTGTATACACGTATTTACAAGTTTAAAAGAAAGAAAGAAGAAAGTGTAAAATTTTAGATTTCCTGAGGTCCAAGTCCTTTCTTGTGCAGTCTTCTTGATCGTCGTCAAGTTTCAAATATATTGAGTAGTTGAAAAGATTTAGGAACTGGTACCTGCAAGCTATAAGACATAGTAATGCCTCGGGCCCCAAAGGGGTCGCCTATGTACCCTTTCAGTATAAGTGATACTACTTAGAGGGATCAGAGGAATCACGTAGTTCTCAACAAGATTGTTAGTATCTTGCTCGACAAGAAAGAATGAAAATATGGAAAATAAAAGCAGAAAGCCGTAAAGATTCTTGGGGGTGGTAGCGGGGACTACCACCGGCATGCAACAGAGAACACCCAACAGTCAAGCAGTAAAGAAAGATTTCAAACAATCATGCAAATACATTAAAGGATTTTAAACAATCATGGAAATACATTAAAGGATTTCAAACAATCATGCAAATACATTAAAGGAGACATGCTTCAGAGAAGACTATCATGTTTCAATCCTAAAAGGCAGTAGACAAGATTCATGGAGCGTGTATAAGAAAGTAGGCATGCTAGTTCCTTATTAGTATGGCACTTTAGACAAGAAGAGTGTAGACATGGAGAAACATGGTGAGAGAAAAGCTAACTAGCAGGGCTGCAAGGAAACTAAGTAAGAAATCATGCATTTAAACACTAGTAAACTGATAACTAATCTTAATTTACCAGGTGGTAGCCGAGAAGTATTCTGAGTTACTATAATTTTTCCTATAAAATCAGCATTAAAACTCTCCAGGTTGTTAATTCTAAAACTTCCCATTAAAGAACTGTTGCATGTTTTCTAACCTATAAGATCCACCTCTAATTTTGACTAACCGCTAGTTGCACCAATCTCAGATTCTTACAGTGAATTACAAGAAAGGTATCAGTCTTTAGGTAATCAGCCTTGAAGCTTACAAGTTTACTAGTTCTAGACAGACTTTTGGTCAAGAATTAAGCTGGGATTGATCTTAACTTAGACTTAAAAGAGCAAGAGTCGAATGAGTTAATTACTGTGAACAACCAACAATTTAAGTATACCAATTAATAAACAAGGCAGTCCTTAACTTACCAACTCACCAATTTGCCAACAACCGAAAGTGAACCAGCATTCTATTCCAAGTGCATCAACCAGCCAAGGAACAGTCATTTACTAAGATATTCATAGGCTCTACTTTCACTTCAAACCAACGAACCAACAGATTTCAAATAGCAAAGGCTAATTGAAGCTATAGACTTCACCAAAACTCAAGCAATTAATCTTATTGACATGCATGGCTAAGCATGATTATAAATCTACCATTAACGTAAATAAAACAAGCCATGTAATTCAGTTTGCAAAAGAAACGAGAAGTTGTTGTAATTGATAGAAGTAGCGCCGACAGCCAATTCAACACAGTGAACCCAACTAGTTGCTTCACTGTCGTCGTCGAAGCCTCCCCTGCCTCTAATCGAAAACCAGCCCCAAGAAAAGCCCCAAAATCGATCCTTTCTCTCATATTTCAGTCTACTCTCTCTCTTTCTCTCTCTCTCTCATCTCCTCTGTTGTGAAATCGTGTCCCCTCTCGCATCCGATCCTTCCCAATTTTCTGTGACCCCTCCACGAGTCTGTCAACGTGTCTAAGCTAGGTAGTGCTAAGTGTCTACGTTAATTGAAACTTAGTCCTTGGTTTTTTTTAATTTCTACAATTTTACCCCACCTAACTTTTATCCTTCAATTAACACTAATCTTTGTAAATTAATTCAATTAACCCCTACCTTTAATCCTTCTTTCATTTCAGTCTTTCTAGTTATTACTAAATCTCAATTAAGTCCAGAAATTTTCTATTTATTTCCAATCAAATCCTTATTCTCTATTCCTTCCAGTTATGACATGTCCGGGAGGACGGGTCATAACACCCTGAGCTGGTCAAACAGATCATCGATCCTGGGTATCGGATACTTGTTCTTAATAGTGATGGCATTCAGTTGCCGGTAGTCGATACAGAGTCGGAGAGTCCCATCCTTCTTTCTAACGAACAAAACTGGGGCTCCCCAAGGTGAAGTACTCTGACGGATGAATCCCTTCTCTAAAAGCTCCTCGAGCTGCTTCTTCAGTTCGGTCAGCTCCACGATCGGCATCCGAGGGAGGGATGGAGATCGGAGCTGATCCCGGCTGTAACTGAATCTCAAAGGTGATCTCTTGCTCCGGTGGCATCCCCGGTAATTCGTTCGGAAAAACATGCGAAAAGTATCGAACTACAGGAATTTTATCTAACTCTGAGCACGTACCTGTCGTGTTGAGGTCGAAATATTCCTCCTCCTTTACAACTGGAAAGTACTCCAGTATGCACAGCTCCATACTCTGCTCCACTGGCTCCGGTGGATAGCCAATTGGTACGACTTCCCCGAAAAATAGAATCTGTCGCTTGGCACAGTCGATCTTTACATCGTGCTGCGACAACCAATCCATTCCCAGAATGATATCATACTTGGACGTATCCAAGATCAACAACTAAGACTCGATCTGATGGCGCTCGATACTCCAAACACATTCCTAAGCAACGTCATTCGAATACAAACACGTCCTACCGGTGGTGCGTACCATGACTAAACTCGTCGTGCAGGTGATAGGAAAAACTAGAGATGTCGCACATCTCTTAGAAATAGCAGAAATGGAGGCGCTAGTATCAAATAATGCATTAACATGTACGTTATTTAAAATGATTGTACCTGCTAACGCTCCCCGCTGTGATGTGCCGGCCTGCTCGATCTGGAAAACCGGCGCTGGCTGGGTAATCCGCTGAACTGGTGGTGCTACAATCGGTGGTCTCTGCGATGGAGCTCTCAAACCCCCCTGTGCTAAGCCTCGGCCTTGAATAGCCCCGGTCTGACCCCGTTGCTGTCCCCCGGCTGAAAATGAACGCCCTGTGTTTCAGTCTGCGGGCAATCCCTGATCCAATGATCTGACCCCCCGCATCTCAGGCACTGGCCTGACGTCCTGTAGCAAGTCCGACCCTCGTGGCGCCTGACAAACTATCGGCAAACTGTCATCTCAGTAGTGGGGGCCTTGCCCTTGCCCCTATCGAACCTGCCTGACCTACTCGGTCCCCGATGTTGTCCTTGGCCCTGCTGGCCTGATGACTTCCCGCCACTCTGGGGCCGGGAAGATGTAGCTGCTGATTCGATCATCTCCGTCTCCAGCAGAAGGGCCTTCTAAATGGCCTCGTGATAGACAGAGATACTGAAATCTATCAGGTGCTCTCTGATCTGCGGGCACAGGCTTCTAATGAACCTCTTCATCTTCTCCCGTTCGGAAGAATCAAACTTGGAGGAATAACGGATGAGTCGGCTGAACTCCAGCTCATACTCAGTAACGGTCCTGCTGCCCTGAGTGAGCGCATCAAACTCTGCCCGTCGGCGCTCCCGAATGGCGTACCCCAACCACCTCTCGTGAAAAAGGAGGGAAAACTCCTCCTAAGTCATCCCTGGGTCGGTACGTCTCATATCCCGGTATTGTGTCGCCCGGTCCCTGACTATCCCCTGCCACCAGTTGTGTGCAGCGTCACGCAGATAGAAGGTGGCAAGAGAAACCATCGCCTCGGATGGCAATCCCAATCTCGGCAGGAGACGGTCCATATCTGACAACCAGCTCTCGGCTGCATCTGGCCCTGTCTTGCCCGAAAACTTGGGCGGGTTGAAGTGCTGCGGGCGCTCCATCATCCTAACGCCATCGTAACCCACACTGCTCCCCCTACGTCGCTTCGGGGTCCCTCGAGTATCCCTGGAGTCTGAATCTGAATCGTCCCTAGGTCTGCGACGATAGATCGGTGATCGCTCCCTCCGAGCCCTGTGGGTAGCCTGTCTAGTGCGAACTGTGCTAGCCGGTGCCCGGGTCCTCCTGGTGCAGGAACGACCCCGTGACTCAGACCGGTCCTCCTCCTCCTCCTTAGAAATAGGAGTAGAACCGCGTCGTCTGGAGTCGACATGTGTGGTCTCTGTGTCAGAAGGTGTACTCGTCGGTGTGGACTGGTCCCTGTCACTCTCCTGATCAGACAACAGATCCTCCTGAGCAAAGACACCATTCAGAATGGTGCGTATCTGACCCAATACCTCCACAAGGTTGACGCGCTCTTGGCGTCGAGTAGATCTTGGTCGGGGCTGAGGCGAAGGTCGTGGTGTGGGCTGTCGAGCCCGGCGGTGTGCCCTACTCTCAGGGTTACTATTGAGAGAGGGATCCGAAATGTCAGTACGAGTAGCACGGTCGCGTCTCGTGTTGACCATCTGAAATTCCCAACGAAAACAGACAGAAAAGTTAGTTAATCTCCATGTTAGCAAACAATAGTTTCCTAATGGCTCTGTAGTATAGATGATATGCATATTTAACTTAAACAGAAAATTTCAGCAGCAATTCCTTTGCTTGCTTACTTTGAAAGGACTGAGATAATCCACATCCAAATTGTCACCCCATTGCCCCCGGAAGCTGGCGGAAGCGTCGTTGTTGCGAAAGCCGAAAGTATCGGCGACGGGTAAATACAGATTTTCTCTTTAAAAGGGTTGTAGACCCGAAACCCATCCCTTAAAACGCTTTCCTTTAAGTTTTAAGGTTAACACCTGTTTGCAGTGTTTAAGACGTCTTACTAGTCCTAAACCTGCACCCAAAACACGTTAGTGGTTTTACAGAATATTGCGCACGCGGAAAACAGAAAATAAGTAATACAAGTAGAAGGAGTTCCGCCCTCTTCGTAGGGCCGGAAACTCTCCCCGAATAATATATAGACCAGAACATCAGAATACCCAATGTAACTAACATGCATAATACGCCTACAGAGCCGAGCCATAAAGCAGATTATACCTCGCTAACTACTGCTGTTGCTGCTAAACATAAACAGGAGAAATTAATGTCAAACTAAACACAGATTTAAACTAACAGATCACAGAAAGGATCTAACGAGAAATAACCCCCAATCTTAATCAGAAGTATACCTATCAGAACAGAATGCTTTTTCACATACTTCCAAGAACAACATATGTTCTACATGCTTCACACAACAACATACTTGAAAATCAAACACATCCATTAACCAAATCCATAAACAATTACCAAGGAGGATCCTCACCTTGATAATACTTGTAGCTTAGCTTAGGATGAGCTGTTGTTGAGAAAAATCCACCACCAAAAATCCTTGAAGAAATCGGCCAAAGAAGAACAAAGGAAATGGATGAGTTTTCTTCATGTTTTAATTCCAAGAGCATGAAGATTCAAACAAAATAACTCAACCATACCTTGAGTACTACTGATTTAGGAAGCCTAGGAAGTGGTAGGACTAAGCTTTGTTAAAGATCCAAGCTCAAAATTTCAAGAAATGGTTGCTGGAACCAAAAGTACTGTTGGACCCATCTGATTGCACCAAGGCTTTGGAGACCTTCCCTTCACTTTTGGCTCTTGCTTCCTTCAGAAACGTTGTAGCCAAGACCTTGATGAAGATGTTCTCTGAAGACCTCAAGAGCAGATTCGAACGTCTACTAGGGAAGAAAGGCTGTGGAAGAGGGCGTAAATTTCTGGCAGCACAAGGGAGAGCTTTTGCTCAAGTGAAGAAATGGTTAAGTGATGAGTGAATGGTAAAGAAATGAAATGAGTGGTCTGAAAATGTGAGATGAATTAGAAATAATAGAGGGGGATGGGTAGAAAGAGAGGGATGGACATGAAAAGGAAAGGGTATGGGCTAATGTAAGAGATATACATAAAAGAAAATGTTTCCTAAAAGCAAAAATAAAAATATCTCCTACCACAACACTCACTAAAACAAAAACAATAAACTCCCTCCACACCACCAAAAGAGCCGGCCCAAAGAAAAGCCCAACATGTGATCTTTTCCAATTTTTTCCTTCCTCGGTGACCATTTTGCCCTCCGAAACCGATTTTCGACAAAACGTCCTGGAACTTCGTAAATGTTATCCAACATATAAAACACTTGTAAATAACTCCCAAACACTGAATTCCATTAATTAATCACAAGCCGTTTGTGATATGATAATTACAGAATTTAAGCTTACGGTCGAAATTTACAGAAAAATTACAGAACGTCGGGGGTGGGTGTAACATGATTCTTGCAATCCTTTTTCTAAGTGGCCCTTCTTGCCATAGTTAAAGCACTTGAGCTTGGAAACAAACCTTTTCTTCTTGAACTTTTTCAAGTTGGGTCCATTTTCACCACCATTGCCATTAGCCTTACCCTTGCCTTTGCCATTGCCATTATTCCCACCCTTACCAAACCACTCCCTTTCCCATTCTTCCCCCTTTGTTGGAGGAAGTGGAGGCAACAAATACCTTGGAGTTTTTCTTAAGAGCCATTACTTCCACTTCAAGTAACAAATGGCGGACAATGTCATCAAATGACTTAATTTAAGGGTTGTGGCGTTAGTTGACCTTCATCAACTGCCACTCCTCACCAGACAAGGCCTAATGATAGCTTGCACTTGTTGCTCATCAGTGAGGTCATGTCCCGCTTCCTTCAAATGGTGGATCTTGCATGACATCTCATGCAAGTGGGAGCTCATGGTGTGATCCGGCCTCTTGACATAGTTCTCAAACTTCAAGATCACTAGCTTAAGATTTCATGTGTGACATGTGCATAAAACACTACATGCACTCATTTTAGAACATGTACTCAAAAAATACATAAAACATATTTGTATATCTTGTCATTTACATATTTTCATACATGCTCATTGATTTGAACACATCAAATAATCAAGTTTACATGGTTATGTAACTTTCAGGAAATCATGCAATTATTGGCAACTGCATTGTTTCCAGAAAGTTGCAGTGCCTGCCAAAAGAGACCAAATCATCCATTTTGCATGCTCATCAAGCAATATTCGGTCAAATCATCAAACTAATATGATATTCATTCATTCCACATGAATTTGTAGCAAACAACATGTTTTATAGTCACAAAGACAACATTGTTCCACCATTTTCACCATAAGGCCAAAAACAACAACACATGCAATTTTCAAATTTTCCATCATTTTACATGTCAATTTCATGAATTCAGCCCACATTTCATGCACACAACACACAAAAATAATCACAAATTTCATCATTAAAGTGGCGATTACAAGGTTGTTACATGGCGGTTATCACAAGTTCATCACATGAACAATTTCGGTTTCATGCTCATCTTTTAACATTTTAAACCGAAATTCACAAGCATAAATCATTAATAAGATCTTAGAACCACAGCTCTCTGATACCATTTGTTGATTTTATAGGTTTCATTTACATGTTTACATGTAGATCATATATCATCATGAGTAACACCACAAGTTAACCATTAATCAATTCGTTTTTGTTCAATATTGCATGATGTGTTTTTCACCAAAATCATTCCACATCACCGTTGAATCACACCAAGAAATGAAGATCAATGATAGTTCTAAACATACTACTAAGGGGTAAGAATATTACCTTGCAGCAAGGGAAAAACTGTCATGGGTACGCCCGCGCCCGGTTGCGGAGGCGGGGCCGTCCCGCGACGGCGGAAGCTGAAGCTATGGCGAAAACGGAAGCGGTCGGTTCAACCGAAACCCGCTGAGTGTGGTGGTTTCGTGACCCGGCCCGCAAAATCTCGTTCTCGAAGGCCCGGTGCCTGAGAAAACTTTGCTCACGGAGTATGCAGACAGAGTTATGTGCTTATAACCTTCGGTCGTGTTTCAACCCTCAACCTACAATTCCCAAATATGGCAAGTATACAGTATAAATCCTAACTATCCATGGCGAGCCCCGCCCCACTGAAATAGGCGAGCACTCCACCATCACCAAACTTACAGTTCATGGATAACATCATACATAGCTTCTCAGAAACACACAGATACAGAATGTGTCTTAACACATCAGAATATGATAACATCTCGGGTCCCGCCTTCCACTATCATGGGCGAGTCCCCGGTCCTACAGAGTATCTAGAACATATATACAGAAACAGAATGTACCTAGGATACATATCATGATCAGACAGATGACATGCATGCATATACACCTACAAAGCCGACCAAGGAAAACCTTAAAATACCCAAGTGCAGGATCTAGGAGAAACTCCGAGATCAGAAGATCCCCGAAAGTACCGCTGCTGCTGCTAACACACCAACAGAAGAGAGAAGTAAGTTAACTGTCAGAAAACCCATATGCTAACCTTAGCATAAATTCAGAAGTCAGAAAACAGACTGTAGATTCAGACTCAGATACAGATACAGATTCAGACTACAAATTCAGATTCGGATACAGATTCAGATTTCAGACATTAGATCAAAGATTCAGATACAGATTCAGATTTCAGATATCAGATCCTAGACTATAGTTACTCAAAGAGATTGCCCCTTACAGACAGAAAATCAGATAGAATAGAAGGGTACCTGAAACAGAATCAGACAACACACCCTAGACTCACTCTGCGGGTTGTTGGTCAGGTACTCCTAGAACGGTAAACAGAAAGGGAGTAAGTCCTCTTTTGAGAACTTAGTAAGGGCTTGGGGATAGGCACGATTTCTCTTTACGTATAACAACCTGCAAAACAAAGACAAAGACAAAGAAAATACCAACACGCAGCAGATAACCAACATATGCTCAACCAAAGCAAATAAAACATATGCAATGCACATAAGCAGAATTGTTAGTATAACAAACAGACACGATTTGAAACGATAGTCCATTCTGGCTCAGCCACGTAATGAACTACCGCAGACACATGAGTCTGGTACCAGCTCGGGGTAGCTAACCCCATCAGAACACCACCCCTGTAGGAGTTGAATCAGAACACCACCCCCGTAGGAGTTGAATCAGAACATCAGCATCTTTGAGTCCTCGCACCTGCACACCAATGCCTATCCCGACGCTCGGCCCGAAACGCGGTAGTGTGACTTCCGAAGTCCCGCACTACTCCACAACTGCTGTTCAAACTGAACAACCACACACAAATCAGAAATCACCAATCCAGACCCCTAGGAACTAATCCCGCACATTACCGCACTTTCCCGCAAAATTCCACAGAAAACTCGGATTCTCAAACCGAGCCAGAACAACCAAGCATTTAAATCATACTTTCCCAAATCTATGCAAGCAAACAAGAAGGTCGGTTACGTTCACAATTCCAGAAAACGATGTTCCGAACATCGTTTGTTACCTACTTCAATTCCCGATATCATTTCACTATCAAAACATCCTCGAAACACACTACAACCATAAACATACCCTTTTCCTCATTTTTGGCCTTCACCTACTTTTTATACCAAACTCCATTCCAATCCAATTAGGGTTCCATTCTCATGCTCAATTCAACAATTAAACATTCTAATTATGCTTTCTAACATACTTCACCCAAATCACCCAAAATCATACCAACCTTCACATAACCAATTCGGCCTATTTGGGCACTTTTCATCCAACATGCTTAACTTCAAATTGAACCCTAATATCCACTCCTAATCATGCTAGAAACAACATATCCAAAGCATGATCCAAAATAACATCAATTCAACATACTTGGAATTCAACCAACAATTCGAACAAGTGAGGGTTTCTTAACCCAAGGTGTTCTTCTTTAATCCAAACCTTGATTCCTACACCAAATCATACCAAGAACAACATACCCAAAGCTTGAATCAAGAAGATGAACAAATCATCTAGCTAAGGCTTGTCATGATTTCGGATCCAACATGTAAATCAACCACAAATCATGCTTCAATCATACCAACTCATGAAGAAGACAAGCTTACCTCAAGCTTACACCAAGAACAATCCTTCCTTAATCCTTGAAAGATGAAGAACACATGAGAGGTAGAAGGGAAGAAGTGTTACACCCACCCCCAACGTTCTGTAATTTTTTCTGTGAATTTCGGCCGTAAGTTCAAATTTTGTAATTATCAGATCACAAATGACTTGTGATTAATTAATGGAATTCAGTGTTTGGAATTTAATTTGTAGTTATTTACAAGTGTTTTATATGTTGGATAACATTTACGGAGTTCCGGGACGTTTTGTCGAAAATCGATTTCGGAGGGCAAAATGGTCACCGAGGAAGGAAAAGATTGGAAAATCACATGTTGGGCCTTTTCCATTTGGGCCGGCACTTTTGGTGAGTGAAGGGAAGATATTTTGGCTATTTTCTACCTATTTTTAATTAAAGATGAGATAAGTTTTTCTTTTAAAACCCGTCTCACTTATCTCTTCACCTTTAAGCCCATGCCTTTCTTTTCTACCCATCCCCTTCCATTCTCATCCATTTTAATCAGACTTCACCCATTATTTTCTGACCATTCACTCTCTTTCATCTCTCTCATTCATCATTCATCTCCATTATTGAGCAAGAGATAGAAGAACCTCTCTCCCTTTGCTGCCAGAAATTTTTGTCTCTCTTCCACAGCCTTTCTTCCCTAGTAGACGTCAAAATCTGCTCTTAGGTCTTCAAAGAAAATCTTCATCATGGTCTTGGCTACAACTTTGCTAAAGGAAGCAAGAGCCAAAAGTGAAAGGAAGGTCCCCAAAACCTCGGTGCAATCCGACGGGTCCAGCAGCACTTTTGGTGCAAAAAACTACTTCTTGAAGTTTTGAGCTTGGATCTTCAACAAGCTTAGTCCTACCACTTCCTAGGCTTCCTAAATCTGTAGTATTCAAGGTATGGTTGAGTTATTTTGGTTGAATCTTCATGTTCTTGAAATTAAAACATGAAGAAAACTCATCCATTTCCTTTGTTCTTTTTTGGCCGAATTCTTCAAGGATTATTGGTGGTGGATTTGTCTCAACTCCTACTCATCCTAAGCTATGCTACAAGTATTATCAAGGTCAGGATCCTCCTTAGTAATTTTTATGGATTTGGTTCATGGATGTTGTTGATCTTCAAGTATGTTGTTGTGTGAAGCATGTAGAACATATGTTGTTCTTGGAAGTATGTGAAAAAACATGTTGGTTGAATTTTTGGGTTTAGGCCGAATTGTTGGGTGGATTTTTGTTGAAGAACGTTGGTAGAAAGCATGTTATAAGTATGTTTAACATGTTCTGAAGTTGTTGGATAAAGTTGGAAATTATTTGATGAAATCTTGATGGAAACCGAAATGTTAATGATGTTGTGATCATGATTTTGTGAAGTTAAAGTGTTGGAGAAAGTGTTTAAATGATGTTTGGGTTAAGAAAGTATGGTTTAAGTGGCTAAAGTGTAGGTTTATAAAGTTTAGGTTCAAAATGGAAATTTGGCCGAAAATTATGGACTTGGCCGAAAGTTTGGTTGGAAAAGGTATTTGTGTGGAAAAGTTGACAAAGTTTGGCCGAAAGTTAGTAACTTTGTGGAAATTAAGGGCTAATTTGAAAGTTCTTAAAAAGTTTAAGAACTAAAGGTGTAATTATGGAGAATTTAAAGGAAAGATAGCCACTTTAAGTTATGGAATAAATTTTGGACATTTTAAGTATAAAGTTGTCACTTTTTGAAACTTTGTGAAGTTTTGGGCAAGATTGCAGATTTCTGAAAGGTTGGAGGACTTAAGTGGTAATTTTGGATAAATTCACAAAGTAAGGAACTTTAGTTAATTAACTATAGTTATTCTATATTTCTGATTCTTGCAGATTAAATCTGCGTTTCTCGGATACTGCTTGTGTGCATCGGGGGGCCACAGTAGATATCTGATTCTGTCAAGGTAAGGGGTTTAGCTTTCTTAATACACAATGTAGTTCAACTCATGCGTATTAGGTTAGTTAAGGGCTAGTACTCGGGTCGAGGGTGGGGCCCAGTGACTCCTGGGGCTAGTCACATGGTACAACAGCGGTTTGCAGGTTTTTAATATTATTATGGACTTCATGATTATCGGGGGTCGATGACGGACCCACTCTCTGATTTGGTTTCTGGACATATGTTATATCAGATATGCTTATCGGAGGTCGACGACGGACCCATTTTCTGTTCTGTGTCGGCTTTATGCCGCTAACTATTGTGACAGTTAGGGGAAGATCACCCCTCGCTGGTACCATGCGTTCTAATCCCGATAATCGGCGTGAGCTTAACAAGCCGCCGTAGGGTGCTTTCTGTGGTCTGGGACCATCTGTATGGGAAAGTACCATCAGTCTGACGGGACTTCTAAGCATCATGACATTTGCATACCATATTCTTGTTTATACTTAGGGTTGTATTATCTACTAGTTCATTGCATGCTAACCTTTTATGATGGGAAAAACGGTTTTAAAAAGTTTTCCCGGTATCGTACCTGCCCCCTTACGGGTTCTTTCGAGAACTCACTCCCATATATTAAACATTTTCAGGGGATCGTAGCAAACGACCTGCGGAGTAGACCTCCCGTAGTGATCGTTCTGCATTACATTACGATAGGTATACTTGATTAAGTTTGGGGTTATTTCTCGTTAGATCCTTTCGTGATCTGTTGGTTTAAATCGTGTTTAGTCGGCGTTAATTTCTCATGTTTATGTTTAGCGGCGGTAGTTAGCGAGGTATAATCTGCTTTATGGCTCAGCTCTGTAGGCGTAGTATGCATGTTAGTTACATTGGGTATTACGATGTTACTTACGTATATAATTCGTGGGGAGTTTCGACCCTACGAAGAGGGTGGACCTCCTTCTGCTTGTACTACTTATTTTCTGCTTTCCGCGCGCGATATTCTGTAAAACCACTAACGTGTTTCGGGTGCAGGCTTATGGCTCGTAAAACGTCTTAAAAACTGCAAACACGTGTTAACCTTAAAACCTGAAGGAAAACGTTTTAGGGGACGGGTTTCGGGTCCACAACCCTTTTAAAGAGAAAATCTGTATTCACCCGCCGCCGATACTTTCAGCTTCTGCAACAATGACGCTTCCGCCAACTTCCGGGGGTGGTGGGGTTACAATTTGGTATCATAGCTTAAGGTTTGAGTTAGGAATGGTTATACTTTCCGACCTAAACTCCTCTTCTAGTTCTAGGGTAATTTAACTAAAAGAGTAGCTAACTTTTACTAAAATTATTAAAAAACTTAATGTTAGGTTTAGGGTTCGTTAGTTGACACCATAACCTAGCATAATCTGGAAACTCAATTAAAGTGTTTAAAACAGATATCGCGCCAGAATGCTCCACGAAGAATGTGGATTATCTGAGTCCTTTCAAAGTAAGCAAGCAAAGGAATTGCTGCTGAAATTTTCTATTTAAGTTAAATATGCATATCATCTACACTACAGAGCCATTAGGAAACTACTGTTTGCTAACATGGAGATTAACTGTCTTTTCTGTCTGTTTCGTTAGGAAATTTCAGATGGTTAATACGAGACGCGACCGCGCTACTCGTACCGACATTTCGGATCCCTCTCTCAATAGTAACCCCGAGAGGAGGTCACATCGCCGGGCTCGACAGCCCACACAACGACCTTCACCTCAGCCCCAACCTAGATCTGCTCGACACCAGGAGCGCGTCAACCTTGTGGAGGTATTGGGTCAGATACGCACCTTTCTGAACGGTGTCTTCGCTCAGAGGGATGTGTTGTCTGATCAGGAGAGTGACAGCGACCACTCCTCATCGACTGGTACACCCTCTGACACTGAGACCACACGTATCAACTCCAGTTGACGCAGTCCTACTCCTATTTCTGAGGAGGAGGAGGACCGGTCAGAGTCACGGGGTCATTCCCGCACCAGGAGGACCCGGGCAGCGGCTAGCACTGTTCGCACTAGACAGGCTACCCACATGGCTTGAAAGGAGCGATCACTGATCTGCCATCACCAACCTAGGGATGATTCAGATTCTGATTCCGGGAATACTCGACAGACCCCGAGGCTACGTAGGGGGAGCAGTGTGGGTTACGATGAGGTTAGGATGATGGAGCACCTGCAGCGCTTCAACCCACCCAAGTTTTCGGGCAAGACAGGGCCAGATGCAGCCAAGAGCTGGCTGTCAGATATGGAGCGTCTCTTGCCGATATTGGGACTGCCATCCGAGGTGATGGTTTCTCTTGCTACCTTCTATATGCGCGACACTGTACCGGGATATGAGGTGTACCGGCCTGGGGAGGAGTTTGATATGAGAGGTGGTTAGGGTATGCCATTTAGGAGCACCGGAAGGCAGAGTTTGATGCGCTCACTCAAGACAGCAAGACTGTCACTGAGTATGAGCTGGAGTTCAGCTGACTCATCCGTTATTCCTCTCAGATCAATTCTTACGAAATGGAGAAGATGAGGAGGTTCATCAGAGGCCTGCGCCCGCAGATCAGAGAGCACCTGATAGCGTTCAGTATCTCTGTCTATCATGAGGCCATTCAAAAGGCCCTTCTGTTAGAGACGGAGATGATCGGATCAGCAACTACATCTTCCCGGCCCTATAGTGGCGGGAGGTCTTCAGGCAGGTTCGACAGGAGCAAGCTCAAGGCCCCCACTACTGAGATTCCAATTTGCCGACAGTGTGGCAGGCGCCACGAGGGTCGGACTTGTTACAGGAGGTCAGGCCAGTGCCTGAGATGCGGGGCATCAGATCATTGGATCAGGGATTCCCGTAGACTCAGACACAAGGCGTTCGATTTCAGCCGGGGGGACAGCAGCGGGGTCAGACCAGGGCTATTCAGGGCCGAGGCATATCACAGGGGGATTTGAGAGCTCCACCGTAGAGACCACAGATTGCACCACCACCAGTTCAGCGGATTACCCAGCCAGCGCGGGTTTTCCAAATCGAGCAGGCTGGCACATCACAACAGGGAGCGTTAGCAGGTACCATCCTTTTAAATAGCGTACCTGTTAATGCATTATTTGATACCGGCGCCTCCATTTCTGCTATTTCTAAGAGATTTCTGACATCTCTAGTTTTGCCTATCATCTACACGGCAAGTGTAGTCATGGTACGCACCGCCGGTAGGACGTGTTTGTATTCAAATGAGGTTGATCAAGAATGCATTTTGAGTATCGGGCACCATCAGATCGAGTCTCAGTTGCTGATCTTGGATACATCCAAGTATGATATCATTTTGGGATTGGATTGTTTTTCCCTGCACGATATGAAGATCGACTGTGCCAAGCGACAGATTCTATTTTCCGGAGAAGTTGTACCAATTGGCTATCCAACGAAGCCAGTGGAGCAGAGTATGGAGCTGTGCATACTAGAGTACTATCCAGTTGTTGATGAGGAGGAATATTTCGGCCTCAACACTACAGGTACGTGCTTGGAGTTAGATAAAATTTCTGTAGTTCGATACTTTCCGCATGTTTTTTCAGAGGAATTACCGGGGATGCCATCGAAGCGGGAGATCACCTTTGAGATTCAGTTACAGTCGGGATCGGCTCCGATCTCCATCCCTCCCTACCGGATGCCGATCGTGGAGCTGACCGAACTGAAGAAGCAGCTCGAGGAGCTTTTAGAGAAGGGATTCATCCGTCAGAGTACGTCACCTTGGGGAGCCCCAGTTTTGTTCGTCAGAAAGAAGGATGGGACTCTCCAACTCTGTATTGATTACAGGCAGCTGAATGCCATCACTATTAAGAATAAGTATCCGATACCCAGGATCGAAGATCTGTTTGACCAGCTCAAGGGAGCTAAAGTATTCTCGAAGATCGACCTGCGGTCAGGTTACTTTCAACTCCGCGTCAGGGAAGAGGATATTCCTAAAACAGCCTTTAGCACTCGGTACGGGCATTACGAGTACACAGTAATGCCATTTGGTTTGACAAATGCACCAGCTTCATTTGTTGATTTGATGCACCGAGTGTTCCGCCCGTATCTGCATTCCTTTGTGATAGTCTTCATCGACGACATTCTTGTCTACTCTCCCGATGAGGAATCACATCAGGAACATTTGAGGACTGTACTAGAGACACTTGCGAACAACCAACTATACGCTAAGTTCTCTAAATGCGACTTCTGGATGAGGGAAGTAGCTTTTTTGGGTCACATAGTTAGAGAGCACGGTATTTCAGTGGACCTAGAGGAAACCAAATCAGTTGAGGAGTGGGGGCAGCAACGGAAAGTCAAGGATATACAGAGCTTCCTGAGTTTCGCGGGGTACTACCGCAAATTCGTACCAGGATTCTCCATACTGGCATCGCCGCTAACTATTCTGACGGAAAACGTTTTAGGGGACGGGATATGGGTCCACAACCCTTTTAAAGAGAAAATCCGTATTCACCCGCCGCCGATACTTTCAGCTTCTGCAACAACGACGCTTCCGCAAGCTTCCGAGGGCGGTGGGGTGACAAGAAATGTTGGCGGATGGTGGAAGAGAAGAAATGAAGCCAAAATTGTATTTCTTTCTAATTACTCACCTTTTATACTTCTTATCTTATGACACATACACCTTAGTCACCATGCCACCTTAGCACACACCTTAGTCACCTTGGTGAGTCACTAGCCAAGCACACACACACCTCCTTAGTCACCATGCCAAGCCAAATCCGAAATTTCCTAAGTGTTGAAGTATCATCCCGCGCCAACTTAACCGAGCAAATCCCGACGTGTGTGCTTGCTTTCCCGACCAAATAATCTCATCATGTATACTTGCTTATCACCACATTAATCATCCCGAGTCATAACACACCTAACACCATTGGCGCCACAAATATTTTTCCATCCCAAGCCCCGAGTGTTTCATCCCGAGCCCCGAGCATCGCCCGAGAACGAACGTCCCGACCCTGAAAAATATTTTCCGCGGAAAGGTGCGGGGGACTCGTGCGACCTCAAATATGTTGAAAATTCACTTCTACAAGGTCCCGATAAAATTCCCGAGCATACTGATCGATAGGAAATGTGTCCCGCACCTTTTAACAAAACCTCGAGCCTTCACTAAAATATCCCCGCAACTGAATACATACCCCGAGACCTCAATTACTCAAAAGAAACACTTGGTAGAAACCCCGAACTTCATAATATGTTGTTAAACCCGGTTTAACAATTTATCAGATAAAATCATATAAACCCGCAGGGGTGACGGGAACAAAAACAGCTTACGAAAATTATTCTTTGCTCCTTTAAATGTAAGCTCCTCTCCTTGATCTTCAAAGGGGCAGATGTGCTTCAATGGACCCCAACAGAAAGGGTGACTTAATGGGCTGCCAAGGGGTCGAATGTGTAGATGAAATACACTTAAATCCACCCAAAATGCTCCAAGAAATGCTGCAAACATTCGGCCAAGTGAGTGAGAGAGGAGAAGAAGTTTGTGAACCAAATGATGGGTTCTAAGGTGCTATTCATGGCCAAACTCCTTCCCTCTATTTATAGATGGGGATGGCCATTGAGGGAGGTTTAATAACAACCCCTAGGCCGAAAATATCATGTACGATTTGGGCTAAGGTGCTCCTTGCACCTTCCCCTCATGTAGTCTAGGTGCATGGTAAATTCTCATGCCCACTACTTCGATAACCACCCCCACTACCTCCTACAAGGAAGTGGTGGGTTATTTTCACCAAATAACTCCTCCTAATGGCTGGCCATATCAATTAACCTCCATAAGAATTATCTCATGGTTCAAGGAGCATACACCTTGTACCATAAACGCACTTTTCTACCAAAATACCCTTATTTTGAAAAAAGATGCTAAAAGTGGTTATCTCAATTAAATAAGATTGGATTGACAAAAAGTAACTCCAAATAATTTTCATGACACATAATTGAGCTCACTTTGAGCCGATAGTTACTTCTTTTTCAGAACTAGCTGACATAAGCTAGAGTTAGTTACTTTTAACAAACTTGAGCTGGTGGGAGCTAACAACAACTACCTATAGTTGTAGTGAGCTAAATTTGAGCTTCATTTAGCTACTTTTAGCAAAGATGAGCTACCATGAGTTGATTTGAGCTAAGTATAACTACTTTTAGCTAAATTGCACCACTTTGGCAAAACAATGCAATTTTCTGCAATTGCATGATTTCAACTTGCAATTTTCGGACCTCCGTTTTTATTTTGCACGTGAGACGCCCTCCTCTCCTCCTCTCCATGCGAAGCCCAGCTCCAATGAAGATTACACTTTGGTGCAAGTTACGCGACGCAAGCAACCACACAATTTTTAGAAACTTGAACTTAGCTCCTCCACAAGCTCAAACATTTCCTCAAAAGTTCTTGATGCGCTAAGAAATTCATCACATTTGATGCACTGCACTTTCAGTTTATTAACAATTATGTCATTTCGTACTCCTTCCATCCCTGAAAAACGGAACACATTTCTTTTATGTGTTGTCCCAGAAAAATTGATTACTTTCCTTGAAGGGAAACTTTTCACTGTCAAATTTACTTAACTATCTTTACTTTTTCTACCTCATTTTTTGTGCACTTTCAATCAATGGGCAATTAAGAAACCCCGACCTTCATAGTATGTTGTTAAACCCGGTTTACCAATTTATAAGATAAAATCATATAAACCCGCAGGGATGACTGTAACATCCTCCCCCCTTAAGACTCTTAGTCCCCAAGAGTAACCTGAATCATATAGATGTCCCAAAGGACCAGAATATATATATATATATATATATATATATATATATATATCTATATATATATATATATATATATATATATATATATATATATATATATATATATATATATATATATATATATATATATATACGTCCCGAAGGACCGGAACAGATGCAGACAAGCAAATCAGAATATCATAACAAAATTCTAGACACAGGTTGGTAGAACCTTAGATACTGAATAGCAAAATAACAGAATACCCTTAACAGATAGAATTACCAAATAGACCATAGTTACGGAAATCCCGAGACTTATCTAAACAATTATTACTTCTCTTCACCTGACATACTCGGACCTCATCTGAACAACGATGGTCCCAACCCTCAGGGTGCATCTTGTTGCGCCCCGAGTGAGTTGCCGATATTTCTACCTGACAACCCCAGATAGTACCGTATCTATACCTAACATACCTTCAACATGCCCTGAGAAACCCAGCAGAAACCAGACGGAACACCAGACGGATAACAGGTACTGAACTCCCGCTACCCACCCAGAGATATAAGATGCAGATGAACAGACGAACCAATTTTTGACCAGTTCATTCACAACCAGATACTGATCCTAACAGATAGGCAAATCCCGAGACATAGCATACTTCTTGTGCAACCATGGATGTAGACATACCATATGGAAAATGGAACTACCACGGACGTAACGTTAAGAAGTGGTGTAACTTCCCATGCTACCTGCCGAGCAGGTCCCTGAACCTACTGCGCTGGCAGTAAGGTACTCAGCAACAGTTGTACCTGTCCCAATACCTGTACCAAATTGGGAGGGGGTCCATGTGGCTGCTGAAGGTTCGATAGTGGTGATTGTGGTTGTTCAGACCCTGAATCCTGCTGAACCCGTCTCCTAACTCTCGGAGGTGTGGGATCCCGGTCCCTACCCTCCGGCAACTGATCACGTTGTCTACGCGTGTTAACCATTTCCTGAAAACAATCCAACCATATAGCAACTCATACAAAACAGTTAACTCTCTCTCTACAGAAGCTAGCAGCGGTATTCTAAGGCTCTGTAGTGTAATGCAATGCATGATGCAGAGATTCTTTTCAGAATCACAGAATCATATATATTCGATACTAATGTTGGAATTCTCTGGCGCACTAAGAACTTCATGAGTTAGTATTCCTACTCACCACAACTTATAGTAGTTGTGAGTTCAAATTAGAAGAAGAAACAATCAGCTCACCGTTTAACAAAGTATTGGTATTTTGGTAAAGGTGTACTAAAGAGCTTAAAGTAGCTCAGATGTGTGAATTGGAATTGTTTGGAATTATTGTGTATAATTTCAAACCTCACTTTTATATCTATTTCCACCTAAAGATCTTTTCATCAAAGTATAGGTACTTCGGTGAAATTATTGGTAATAAGGTGTATGTACCTTATTTCATTGAATAACTACATTTCATGTCATTTTATGTAAATGGCGTTTTTATGTTGTTATTTTAAGGTAATTAGATTATTTATCATAAGTGATAAATGGCTAGTGGAAATTGATATTTAAGTAGCCTTAGTGGAATAATTTATGCCTTAGTGGAATTCTTATTGTCTTAGTGGAAATATTAAAGTTAGTGGAAAGCTTTATTATTCCTACTTAATGACATTAATCTAATGGCCATTTCTTCACCTATAAATAGTGAGTGAAATGGCCATGTAGAACACACTTGTCTACACATTTCTTCTTCTTCTTCTTCTTCTTCTTCTTCTCCTCTTTTGCGCCATTCTTGTGAGTTTTTGGGTCATTAAGTGTGAACTTGCAAAGTGTTCACTTCAACACTTTCTTCCTCTTGGCGCCATCCTCTTCTCCGTTCTTCTTCTCCTTCTCGAAAGCCAATCTTTCCACCTTGACCACAAGGAGTTCTCAAGGAGACAAATCATCATCAAACAAGGAAGGAGCTTACATTTAAAGAGCAAGGAATTATAAATTCCTTTAGCTATTTTCCAAGGTGAAAGGTACCAATATCTCGGGTTCATTCTGATCTTGTGATTTATATTTCTTGTATATTCTTGTGTAAATGACGCATGTTTATTTGTTGTATCATGCCTATGAATCTTCCGTGTAAATCATGAACTCGTATGAATATGAACATGTAATTGAGATTCTTAAAGATCTTTAATTCTTCAACTAAATCACAGAATCAGATCATAATCATATCACAAAATCACATCATAAGATCAACAACCAAAACATAAAGGTACCCGTATTATGTCAGAAGCCCGCACCCGAGCTAAAGCTGACCCGCGCGTCACTACGGGCCCCAATATCCAGAATTCCAAAATTTGCCCGGAGTACCCTAAACATCCCAGAAGTGCTACCACAACACTGGAGTTGATCTTAACAGAATGCCTTGAAGGACAGCCTGCTACTCCACCGCACATTCCAAAGTGGTTCAAATAAGGAGGTGGCCAGACTCCGTACAGAACCGCCCCGGAATAGAACACGGAACAGTAGCTTCTCCTCTCAAAGTCATCTCCCGCAGAAGTTCATCCATGAACTAGCCATTCCTGCCCTAGAAGTCCACTCCTGGACTGGTATACTTGCCTGAGAAGTCCACCCCGGGACAGGTCATACTCCGCCCTCTCGGGTGACCAATACAGTCAAACCCGACTTGCTCTGATACCAACTTGTCACGGGTGCGCCCGCGCCCGGTTGCGGAGGCGGGGCCGTCCCGCCACGGCGGAAGCGGAAGCTATGGCGGAAATGGAAGCGGTCGGTCCTACCGAAACCCGCTGAGTGTGATGGTTCCGTGACCCGGCCCGCAAAGTCTCGTTCTGGAAGGCCCGGTGCCTAAGAACACTTTGCTCACGGAATATGCAGACAGAGTTATGTGCTTATAACCTTCGGTCGTGTTTCGACCCGCAACCTACAATTCCCAAACATGGCAAGTATACAGTATAAATCCTAACTATCCATGGCGAGCCCCGCCCCACTGAAATATGCGAGCACTCCAACATCACCAAACATACAGTTCATGGATAACATCATACATAGCTTCTCAGAAATATACAGATACAGAATGTGTCTTAACACATCAGAATATGATCACATCTCGGGTCCCGCCTTCCACTGTCATGGGCAAGTCCCCGGTCCTATAGAGTATCCAGAACATATATACAGAAACAGAATGTATCTAGGATACATAGCATGATCAGACAGATAACATGCATGCATATACACCTACAGAGCAGACCAAGAAAAACCTTAGAATACCCAAGTGCGGGATCTAGGAGAAACTCCGAGATCAGAAGATCCACGCAAGTACCGCTGCTGCTACTAACACACCAGCAGAAGAGAGAAGTTAACTGTGAGAAAACTCATATGTTATCCTTAGCATAAATCCAGAAGTCAGAAAACAGACTGTAGATACAAACTCAGATACAAATTCAAACTACAAATTCAGATTCAGATACAGATTCAGATTTCAGACATCAGATCCCAGATTCAGATACAGATTCAGATATCACATCCCAGACTATAGTTACTCAAAGAGACTACCTCTTACAGACAGAAAATCAGACAGAACAGAAGGGTACCTGAAACAAAATCAGACAACACACCCCAGACTCACTCTACGGGTTGTTGGTCAGGTACTCCTGAAACGGTAAACAGAAAGGGAGTAAGTCCTCTTTTGAGAACTTAGTAAGGGCTTGGGGATAGGCACGGATTCTCTTTACGTATAACAACCTGCAAAACAAAGACAAAGACAAAGAAAACACCAACACGCAGCAGATAACCAACATATGCTCAACCAATGCAAATAAAACTTATGCAATG
Organism: Stellera chamaejasme; assembly: GCA_024586325.1. Lineage (NCBI taxonomy): Eukaryota > Viridiplantae > Streptophyta > Magnoliopsida > Malvales > Thymelaeaceae > Stellera > Stellera chamaejasme. Next base: position 21,904,644 of record CM044982.1, on the reverse strand, counting down.
CACATAAGCAGAATTGTTAGTGTAACAAACAGACACGCTCTGAAACGATAGTCCATTCTGGTCCAGCCACGTAATGAACTACCGCAAACACATGAGTCTGGTACCAGCTCGGGGTAGCTAACCCCATCAAAACACCACCCCCGCAGGAGTTGAATCAGAACACCACCCCCGAAGGAGTTGAATCATAACACCACCCCCGAAGGAGTTGAATCAGAACACCACCTCCGTAGGAGTTGAATCAGAACACAACCCCCGTAGGAGTTGAATCAGAACACCACCCCCCGTAGGAGTTGAATCAGAACATCAGCATCTTCGAGTCCTCGCACCTGCACACCAATGCCTATCCCGACTGACCAAGTTTGGGAATTCTCGGGCCACCCTCAATCCAAACTCAGCCTCGGTACACCCAGACAAGCATTTCATAACATAATCCGAATCGAGATCAATACTGAAACCCTTACCAAACTCTACCGATCCGCAGAAGAATCCCGGGAAAATCCCGACGCTCAGCCCGAAACGCAGTAGTGTGACTTCCGAAGTCCCGCACTACTCCACAACTGCTGATTCAAACTGAACAACCACACACAAATCAGAAATCACCAATCCAGACCCCCGAGAACTAATCCCGCACATTCCCGCACTTTCCCACAAAATTCCACAGAAAACTCGCGGATTCTCAAACCGAGCCAGAACATTGATATTTACACCCAAATATACACAACCAAGCATTTAAATCATACTTTTCCAAATCTATGCAAGCAAGTAGGTTGGTTACGTTCACAATTCCAAAAAACGATGTTCCGAACATCGTTTTTTACCTACTTCAAATCCCGTTATCATTTCACTATCAAAACATCCCTGAAACACATCACAACCATAAACATACCTTTTTCCTCATTTTCGGCCTTAACCTACTTTTTATACCAAACTCCATTCCAATCCAATTAGGGTTCCATTCTCATACTCAATTCAACAATTAAACATTCTAAGCATGCTTTCTAACATACTTCACCCAAATCACCCAAAATCATACCAACCTTCACATAACCAATTCGGCCTATTTGGGCACTTTTTATCCAACATGCTCACCTTCAAATTGAACCCTAATATCCACTCCTAATCATGCTAGAAACTGAAGATTCGAAGTTCTCCAAGACTTCTATCATGTTACATGCGTTACTAGATATAGTGATTCTAATTAACGATGCATGATGTGTTTTATTCATAATCATGCCGTTCTTCACCATTCATCATCGAAAGAAGAAAGGGAAGAGCGAAGAAGAAGAAGAAGAAGAAGAAGAGGAGCGTGCCTTGTTCTTCAAGTAACCAGACGTTGAAGATGAAGTGTATGTTGCATGTACGCAATCTTCAACTTCAAAGAAGCTGCTCAATGAGGACGAATTGAGGATGCATCCAAGGGGCGAGATTGTGTTGATATGAACACAATATTAGTCCACCCGAAACCTCTAATAGATATGCTCACTAATTTCGGCCAAGAGAATGAGAGGGAAAGCAAGTGTTTCCGGTTTTGTGTGTGTTTGTAATGTGGTACCTCTCCCTCTATTTATAGATAAGGGAGAGGTGCCAAGTGGTGGTTGGGACACCCCTTTGGCCGAAAATACATGTACTTTCGGTCAAGGGTGATAACCAACACCTCTTGGTCACATAAGGAGGGAAGGTTCATGGTAACCTCCCTCTAACTTCCATTTTGGCGAATGGGTGCCTCCTTAGAGGCACCTCTTCGCCTAAAACAGCCTTTCTAGGTGTAGCTACTCATATGTAACCACCTAGGAAGTATCCCATGTAGTAAGGTGCATACACCATGCACCTAGGATGACCCTTTTACCAAAATACCATTTATTTTGTCCAATAGGTGCAAATGGAAGTAATAACTTGTGAATCAATATGAAACATCCTAAAGATGTTCCAAATGATCATACCACATACATTTGAGCTCCCACGAGCTAACATGAGTTGGTGTTAGCTACTTCTAGCTAACTTGAGCCGACTTGTGCTGGAGTTAGCTACATATAGCTAATTCGGAGCTCCCACTTAGCATCACAAGCTTAAGTGTCATGTCAAATGATCTTGGTGCGTCAAATATACTAACAAACTCCCACTCGCACCAACGATACATTTGTGAATCAGCTCCCACTCAAATATATAATCTCAAACCACGAATAAGCCGAAAATACAAAGCACATTCACACAAGTAGAGTTAAGGGTGCGACCCCAAGGCATACACACTCAATCACCTCCATTGCGGTTGTTAGACTCACAATGAAAGCTTATCCTCTATAGAACAACATGCTAGAACTCATATAGCAACGGAGTGTTGTTTGAACTTCTTCAAACTCGCTTGAACTCATCAAGCTCATCTGATCACATCAAATGAAGCCTTACAGACCCCAGACACATGATACATGTTACTTAATCACAACCAGTCTCTTTTATGAATTTCAACTTATTGAAAAACATGGTCGTATTAAGCCATTGAGTACTCAATTACAAATTCTCATAATTCAATCAAAATCATACTACACATAGCATGTGGGCCCAAGATTGAATCAAGAGTAGATGTATCATACAAACTGTGTCTTTCCTATCAGTTTTAAACTACTTAACACATTACACAAACTCAACTACCCAAAAGGAAGATATTCCAGTCTTCAAACTAAGACCTTCAACATCCAATCAAAGTAGTGTTGTAAGTGTAAAGTACTAATAGCAAACTAAAGTCACTAAGAGTCTGGATTAAAGAACCTCACATTAAACAAGAATAAAGACAACTTGTTTAAGTTCTTTATATAGTCGTATTTTCATGGATATGGAACTTGTAAGTTCTCAAATAACACTAGTGGGTGTTTTACATACACCACTCCCACTTGGAGTGATGTCCACTCGATCGATTTGGGAGTGTGTCATTTCTCCCTCTTAAAACACCATAGTGTTCTCCACTTATCAAATAATAGGAGGACATGTCAAATCCATGAATTTGTTAACAAGTAAGCATCGCTACTACTAAAAATATAGACTAGGATGTATGTAGATCATACAAACTCGATGAATCAGTTCATCTTACCCTGATTTTAGGAAACCAAGGCGACAAATAGTTAAGGTGACAGGTGTTGGACATGTCTCCCACTTAGAAATATGACAATAAGTCACAAGTTCTTTGGATAGAACTACATATTCTAAGTCCTTAACTTGTCTCATCCTCAAATCTACTCAAGACGAGGGCGAGAGGCTCATGTGAGAAAGCCCTCTCTAATGTCTATACTTGACATGTTCTAATTTTTGTTGTGAACATAAGTAGATTTGAACCAAAAGAAATGAATGAAATAAGTTACATTAAACAATCATTCATATTACATGTGTGACACCGAAGATGGTGAAATATATCATCCAACAAACTACAATCTACGTAGACCCATTGCCTTAACATGACGGGCAAATACGGTCGGTGGAAGTGGCTTAGTTAGAGGATCAGCCACCATGAGGTCTGTAGATATGTACTCTATCTTAACTTCACCTTCTTCAATTGCATCCCGGACGAAATGATATTTCATGCTTATATGTTTGGTTTTCCCGTGATACTTGGGATCCTTGGTGTAAGCCATGGCCGCCATGCTATCACTGTAGATAGTAATAGGCCTATCCACCGTAATCCTAGATTCCAAGTTTTTAAGGAAATAACCAAGCCAGAGGGCCTCTGCTGAGGCACATGAGATAAACTCAGCCTCTATGGTTGATAATGCCGCATGTGTCTGTTTTTGCTACACCATGTAGTTGCCCCTCCGTTAAGCATGAAAACATAACCAGTAGATTTGCATGAATCTCGATCACCACCCCAATCAGCATCGAATAGCCATGCAAATCAAGATTCTTTCCTTGATAGCATAGCCAATAATCCTTCGTACCTTTGAGGTACCGGAGAACCCTCTTTACACTCTTCCAATCCTGAATTCCGGGTTTGAAGAGTACTGCTAACAAGCCAACCGCTTGGCTAATATCAGGCACAGTACACAACATCGCGTACATAAGGGAACCAATCACACTTAAGTATGGGATTTGAGCCATTTCTTCCTTTTCTTTTGGAGTTGTGGGACACATATCCTCCAATCTTGCATCCATATGCAAGTGGCATATTCATGGGTTTTGAGTTGGTTAGGTTGAACCTATCCAGAATCTTATCTACATAAGGTTCTTGAGATAAGCCTAACAAGCGTTCCTTTCTTTCCGGTGGATTTTGACACCTAGAATAAAGGAAGCTTCCCCATATCTTTCATGTCGAAAGTGGAGGATAACCATTCTTTGATGGTTGTCATCAAACCAACTCCATTCTTTGGCAATCAAAATGTCATCAACATAAAGAGTCATTATGGCATAATCGGATCCAGTGAGTACAAGTACACACAATGGTCTTCATGCATCATCACAAATCCATAGTTTGTGATCGCATGATGAAACTTCAAGTACCACTATCTTGAAGCTTGCTTAAGACCATAGATAGACTTCTTGAGACTACAGACCTTGTCCTCAAGACCTTCCTGGACGAACCCTTCAGGCTGTCTCATGTAGATCTCTTCACTTAAATCACCATTAAGGAAGGCTGTCTTGACGTCCATCGATGGAGTTCAAGATCCAAATGCGCCACAATGGCCAGCGGTAAACTGATGGAATTGAACTTGACAAGCTGGAGAGAATGTATCCTTAAAATCAATTCCCTCCTTCGTGTGAAGCCCTTGGCCACCAAACGGGCCTTGTACCTTTCGATACTTCCATCAGCGTTTTCTTTATCTTTAAAACCCATTTATTACCAATGGCCTTACGGCCAACAGAAGATCGAAAGCTACCAAACACCATTTACTGCCATTGAATGCAACTCATCATTCATGGCATTCATCCATTCTTCCTTTTGTGCACTATTTAGAGCTTCTTTGATGTTACTTGGCTCATCTATCTCAGATGATACCAAATAAGTTTCACCCTCCGAGAGACCCCACCTTTTAGGTTGTCTCGATTCCCTAGTTGATCTTCTCAACTGAGGCGGAGGCGGCTCCAGCTCTTGTTGATCCTCAACTCCCTCTTGAACAGATCCTCCTTCTTCAGGATCTTGTTCCGTAGGTTCTTCCAACTCATTGGAGTTACCCTGAGGAGTCACTACTCCCTCGTGTTGAGGTATTCCATCCAAGATGGGTGCATCTTGTGCAACCGGTACTTCTGTAATACTCGGTTGATCCTGTTCTAGGATTGGTACCAAAGAGTGTAAATCATCACATTGACCAACTTTTGGAAATTCATTTTCCAAGAAGTTAGCGTTTCTTGCATCAAATACAAGACCATTCTTGTGGTGAGATCCAAGAACACATAACCCCTAGATTCAGTGCAGTAACCAAGAAATGCACATTTCTTGCCTCGGGGACCTAATTTCCCCAAAGGGTGGTCCGTTACATGCACATAAGCCAAGCAACCCCATGGGTGCATATAGCTAAAATTAGGCGTCTTCTTCTTCCATAACTCATATGGAGAAGAATTAATGCTCTTGGTTGGGATTCTATTGAGAATGTGAACTGCACAAAGCAGTGCGTCACTCCAATAGATGGTGTCCAAATTGGCCTTCGCCATCATGGACCTAACCATGTCCATAAGAGTCCTATTCTTCCTTTCTGACACACCATTTTGTTGAGGTGTCCAAGCAAGAGTAAACTCTCTGGCAATCCCCTTCATGTCACAAAATGCCTTAAAGACATTTGAACTATACTCTCCACCACGGTCCGTTCTCAAGGACTTGATTTTCTTACCCATTTGGTTCTCAACCAAATGTACATACTTTGAAAGTAAGTGAAAGCCTCCGCTTTGTTCCGAGTAAGAAAACGTGAGTGAATCGTGTATAGTCATCCGTAAATGTGATGAAGTATCTGAATCCATTTCTGGATTCAACTCTCAATGGTCCACACAAATCGGAATGGACCAATTCTAACGCTTCTTCCCTTCTAGCTCCACGCCCGAAGGGCTTTCTTGTAATCTTGCCCTCAAGGCATGCTTGACAACTTGGTAGAACAACTTTGGTCAAGGATCCAAGTAGCCCTTGCTTGGCTAACTTTTTCAACCGATCCTGACCCACATGTCCCAACCTTTCATGCCAAGTCATTTCAGTTGTGACCTCGGTCACATGACAACTAGAAGATGCGTTAAAATCGCAATTCGGTCTAAGTTCATACAAACCATTGTTAACGAAGCATTCATGAACAAATAGGTCATCTTTATAAATAGTTACACTACTATTAGTAAAGTTCAAGCTATATCGATACTTCAACAAACTACTAATAGAAATTAAATTCCTACTAATATTAGGTACATATAAAGTGTCAATAAGATACAAATATCCATTACACACGGGACTTTACAAGTCCCCATTCCTAATACTTCTATTACATCATTATTCCCAACCGCAACACACTTTGCGCCTTTGGGAAGTTTCCTGTATGCCACGAACCATGACTTATCACGGACTATGTGGTCCGTTGCCCCTGAGTCTACAATCCACAAAGAACTGCTCTCAGTTAGCATTGTACAAGATGTAACAAATACATCAGAAATAGAAGTAGGAAAATGTACCTTGGGAGGGTTCTTGCAATCCTTAGCAAAATGACCCTTAGTCCCGCAATTGAAGCACTTGAGTTTGGAAACGTCCCTTTTCTTCTTGAATTTCTTCAAGTTCGGGCCATTTCCACCACCCTTTTCCTTGCCATTGCCGCCACCCTTCTTACCTCCTTTGTTAAACCATTTACCCTTCTTTTTGAATCCTCCCTTTTTGGAGGAAGAGGTAGATGCAACATATGCACGGGAATGGTTCTTGAGTGCCAACACCTCGGCCTCAAGTATTAGGTGACGCGTAATATCATCAAATGTTTTGATTTGAGCATTGTGACGCAAGTTGACCTTCATCAACTGTCAATCCTCATCCGGCAAGGATCGGATAATAGCTTGGACCTGTTGTTCGTCCGTGAGCTCATGTCCAGCCCTCCTCAACTGGTAGATCATACGGGACATCTCCCTTAGATGAGCACTCATGGTATGGTCAGCACGCTTCTGGTAGTCCTCAAACTTCAGAATCATGGCTATGTTTTTCAACTGAGACATCACCATACTTTGCCTTGACTCGGTCCCAAATCTCTTTGGCACTATCAAGGGTCGAGAACTCAACCATGATTTCATCTACCATAGTTGACAAAAGAGTAACCCGGCAATGACTATTCTTTTTCAAGAGTGCCACATAGGCAGTTTGATCTTGATCAGCCGGTGGTTGGACAATCTCATTAGTCAGGACATCTAATGTCTCCTGCTCCGTCAAGATGAACTTGACTTTCTGTTCCCAAATAGGATAGTTCTCACCATCCAATTTCAGGTCTTTGTTAAGTTCAGCAACAATGCTTTTACATGCCATCTACATGATGCAAATCACATGTATCAAAGTTCAATCAATCACAACAAGACTCAAAACAAGCTACAAACACATGAAACCACACAAACATGTTCATATGTGGCAAAATGAGTGCTTATAGCATCCAATTAGAAACACATAAACAAGTTTGCATAATTTCACATACATGTTCGTTTTGAGCCTCCAAGAAGGTTCAATCTACACTTACTTTATAATTTCAAGTACACATACGTGAAATCCTAATGTAACAACCATGAGCACTTCATCCAAGCCTTAGTTCCATCACCCATAAGTCTCATCAATACAATACCCAGGAAAGATGGTGGAGTCACAAACGGTCTCACTTAAGTACCACCTCCTTAGACAGATCATACCAACTTGACAGTGGTCCCTAGGAACCTTAACTTATTTGAAGTGACTCATCCATTAAATCAAGTCTCAACTCCCTTAGATTCACCATAGTAATCTCGAAACATTAGTACTTGAATCATCATAGGGTAGAGTATCTTGATATAACGAATGTCATGTTCCTTCTTAAACTAAGTTTCAATTCCCTCAAGTCCATCATAGTGGTGACATACACCAGTACTAAGACCATCAAGGGGCTGAAGTTCTTAGTCTAAGTCAAGGATTAATGTCACATGTATGCTACAAAAGCACACCAAGTAAGAACATGTATCACAAGTTTCAACAACATTTACATGTTCAAAGATACAATCATGGATCATACAACAATTTAACATTTTATTCAATCATATACAAACATGATTCAAATAATTATAATTATCACCCCTTGAATAACTTCATCGGGGTCTCGCAGCCCGGCCGAGTCGGGGTCCAGTGGCGGCGCGCCTGGTTTAGGGGTTCGGGACGCAACGTGGTCCCGATGGGGTTCGGGGCACGCCCAAAACCAGCGAACACATGCCTTCCTTCGCGAGCGAATCCCGCCACTCGCAGAACACGGCTTGCGAACCCCAGTCTTCGCGAACCCAGTCCCCGCGAATGGCGAACACATGCCTTCGCGAACACGGTCTGGCGAACACATGCCATCGCAGAACAGTTTGGCGAACACATGCCATCGCGAACACAGATTCGCGAACACTGTCTCCGCGAACATTCATACTTAAACATTTATCACAGATGCAACACATATATCATCAAGGCCGACATCAACATGCTTATCAGTTACTCAACATGATGAACAATCGGCGGTTATATAATGAAGCATCACAACTTTTCGCATTTACAGATAGTTTTCAAACATATTTCGGTTACAAGTGTTACTATGAACAATTTAACAAACCAAAATCATTATTACAGAAAGCATATAACATGAATTTCGAGACCAAGCTCTGATACCATTTGAAGATTCGAAGTTCTCCAGGACTTCTATCATGTTACATGCGTTACTAGATATAGTGATTCTAATTAACAGTGCATGATGTGTTTTATTCATAATCATACCGTTCTTCACCATTCATCATCGAAAGAAGAAAGGGAAGAACGAAGAAGAAGAAGAAGAAGAGGAGCGTACCTTGTTCTTCAAGTAACCAGACGTTGAAGATGAAGTGTATGTTCTGTCTTCTGCAATCTTCAACTTCAGCAACTGCTCAATGAGGACGAATTGAGGATGCATCCAAGGGGCGAGATTGTGTTGATATGAACACAATATTAGTCCACCCGAAACCTCTAATAGATATGCTCACTAATTTCGGCCAAGAGAATGAGAGGGAAAGCAAGTGTTTCCGGTTTTGTGTGTGTTTGTAATGTGGTACCTCTCCCTCTATTTATAGATAAGGGAGAGGTGCCAAGTGGTGGTTAGGACACCCCTTTGGCCGAAAATACATGTACTTTCGGCCAAGGGTGATAACCAACACCTCTTGGTCACATAAGGAGGGAAGGTTCATGGTAACCTCCTCTAACTTCCATTTTGGCGAATGGGTGCCTCCTTAGAGGCACCTCTTCGCCTAAAACAGCCTTTCTAGGTGTAGCTACTCATATGTAACCACCTAGGAAGTATCCCATGTAGTAAGGTGCATACACCATGCACCTAGGATGCCCCGTTTACCAAAATACCCTTTATTTTGTCCAATAGGTGCAAATGGAAGTAATAACTTGTGAATCAATATGAAACATCCTAAAGATGTTCCAAATGATCATACCACATACATTTGAGCTCCCACGAGCTAACATGAGTTGGTGTTAGCTACTTCTAGCTAACTTGAGCCGACTTGTCTTTGGAGTTAGCTACATATAGCTAATTCGGAGCTCCCACTTAGCATCACAAGCTTAAGTGTCATGTCAAATGATCTTGGTGCGTCAAAAATACTAACTAGAAACAACATATCCAAAGCATGATCCAAGATAACATCAATTCAACATACTTGGAATTCAACCAACAATTCGAACAAGTGAGGGTTTCTTAACCCAAGGTGTTCTTCCTTAATCCAAACCTTGATTCCTACACCAAATCATACCAAGAACAACATACTCAAAGCTTCAAGCAAGAAGATGAACAAATCATCTAGCTAAGGCTTGTCATGATTTCGGATCCAACATGTAAATCAACCACAAATTATGCTTCAATCATACCAACTCATGAAGAAGACAAGCTTACCTCAAGCTTACACCAAGAACAATCCTTCCTTAATCCTTGGAAGATGAAGAACACATGAGAGGTAGAAGGGAAGAAGTGTTGGCGGATGGTGGAAGAGAAGAAATGAAGCCAAAATTGTATTTCTTTCTAATTACTCACCTTTTATACTTCTTATCTTATGACAAATACACCTTAGTCACCATGTCACCTTAGCACACACCTTAGTCACCTCGGTGAGTCACTAGCCAAGCACACGCACACCTCCTTAGTCACCATGCCAAGCCAAATCCGAAATTTCCTAAGTGTTGAAGTATCATCCCGCACCAACTTAACCGAGCCAATCCCAACGTGTGTGCTTTCTTTCCCGACCAAATAATCCCATCATGTGTGCTTGCTTATCACCACATTAATCATCCCGAGTCATAACACACCTAACACCATTGGCGCCACAAATATTTTTCCATCCCAAGCCCCAAGCGTTTCATCCCAAACCCCGAGCATCGCCCGAGAACGAACTTCTCGACCCTGAAAAACATTTTCCACGAAAAGGTGCGGGGGACTCGTGCGACCTCAAATATGTCCCGCACCTTTTAACAAAACCCCGAGCCTTCACTAAAATATCCTCGCAACTGAATACATACCCCGAGACCTCAATTACTCAAAAGAAACACTTGATAGAAACCCCGACCTTCATAATATGTTGTTAAACCCGGTTTAACAATTTATCAGATAAAATCATATAAACCCACAGGGGTGACCATAACAAAAACAGCTTACGAAAATTATTCTTTACTCCTTTAAATGTAAGCTCCTCTCCTTGATCTTCAAAGGGCAGATGTGCTTCAATGGACTCCAACAGAAAGGGTGACTTGATGGGTTGCCAAGGGGTGGAATGTGTAGATGAAATACACTTAAATCCACCCAAAATGCTCCAAGAAATGCTCCAAACATTAGGCCAAGTGAGTGAGTGAGAGAGGAGAAGAAGTTTGTGAACCAAATGATGGGTTCTAAGGTGCTATTCATGGCCAAACTCCTTCCCTCTATTTATAGATGGGGATGGCCATTGAGGGAGGTTTAATAACAACCCCTAGGCCGAAAATATCATGTACGATTTGGGCTAAGGTGCTCCTTGCACCTTCTCCTCATGTAGTCTAGGTGCATGGTAAATTCTCATGCCCACTACTTCGATAACCACCCCCACTACCTCCTACAAGGAAGTGGTGGGTTATTTTCACCAAATAACTCATCCTAATGGCTGGCCATATCAATTAACCTCCATAAGAATTATCTCATGGTTCAAGGAGCATACACCTTGTACCATAAAACGCACTTTTCTACCAAAATACCCTTATTTTGCAAAAAGATGCTAAAAGTGGTTATCTCAATTAAATAAGATTGGATTTACAAAAAGTAACTCCAAATAATTTCCATGACACATAATTGAGCTCACTTTGAGCCGATAGTTACTTCTTTTTCAGAACTAGCTGACATAAGCTAGATTTAGTTACTTTTAACGAACTTGAGCTGGTCGGAGCTAACAACAACTACCTATAGTTGTAGTGAGCTAAATTTGAGCTTCATTTAGCTACTTTTAGCAAAGATGAGCTACCATGAGTTGATTTGAGCTAAGTATAGCTACTTTTAGCTAGATTGCACCACTTTGGCAAAACAATGCAATTTTCTGCAATTGCATGATTTCCAAAGAATTACAGTATTTGCTGGTGCAACTGCAAGCAACCACACAATTTTTAGAAACTTGAACTTAGCTCCTCCACAAGCTCAAACATTACCTCAAAAGTTCTTGATGCGCTAAGAAATTCCAACACATTTGATGCACTGCACTTTCAGTTTATTAACAATTATGTCATTTCGTACTCCTGTCATCCCTGAAAAACGGAACACATTTCTTTTATGTGTTGTCCCAGAAAAATTGATTACTTTCCTTGAAGGGAAACTTTTCACTGTCAAATTTACTTAACTATCTTTACTTTTTCTACCTCATTTTTTGTGCACTTTCAATGAATGGGCAATTAAGTAAACATATACAAAAGTCTTACAGTCAACTTAATCTCCACACCCTGTCAAACCCTTCAATCTTTTGGAGATGAAGGGAGTATTTTTTTCATTTTCAAAAAATCAATATCTTATTATACCATAACTGAAAATTTCAAATAATTAATTCATTGGAAAGGAAAAAATGAGATGAATAAAAAGAGATTCATATGTTATATGCTTTTATGCTTTTTTCAATGTGTGTTTAGGTTTCGACATGTTTTTAAAATGTTCATCTAAAAAAATTATAAAATTTATAATGACATCATGAAATTCATACGGGGATTATGATATTTCCCTACAAGGATCAGAAATACTCATGCTACGGGATCACTACTCTCCTACCGCGGGATCTTGACTCTTTTACTATGGAATCATGACTCTAATGTGGGATCATTCATCTTCTACTGCAAGATCATGACTTTTCTATTGTGGATCAAAATTCTTCTATTGCGGGATCAAGAAATTTCTGCAATAATCATAAAGTTATTAATATTCTTTTAATTATTTATTATTTTATTTTGTTACTTACTTTCTCCCTTCCTCTTTTCCACTTGCACTCTTCACACCACTGTCTAATACACAACTCCACTATCTAACAAATTAATCATATAAATTTATAGTTTAAAAGGGCATAAAAATTTATTTTTTTAATGCTTCATATAAAATTCTTTGAAGTGGATCATTAAAAAGCTAGGCTTCCTAGAGATGGTTTGTGTTAATCATTGATCAATATCGATCAAAAGCTTACTCATAATTCTTCGTCGTTAGAAGAATCGATGTTGTCGCTAGTTAACAAAACGTGGGAATCTTTGATTTCCGATGCCATAGATGGTGGTCGTCGACAAGGTTGGTACTCGACCCGAGGAAGACAATGGGGGGATAGGAGTCCCACTCAGTCTCTTATATAAACAGGGGAGATAAGATTATATAAACAGCGGAGATAAGATTTGAGAGAACAGAATCAATCTAAAAATGTTTTTTTATACAAAAGAGATAGAGTTGTGGATACTAGAGGCTCGAACCCGATACCTCTACAAATATCTTTAGGAGCATGATCAATGATCACTAGGCCAAATGTTTAGAATGTGTTTTTTTATTGTTACTACAAAAAGAGATAATATGAGAGCAACTCCAGCAGTTTCCCCATTTTTTTGATATGTTTACTTTTGGAGAATTTTGAGTATTTTTTTGTCCAACAGCTTCTTCATCTCATTCTCCAAAATGGGAAATGAGGCAAAAATATGGGGAGCCTTCCCCAAATCTGGAGTATTCTTCAAATTTTGAAGAACTTCCCCAAATCAATTTTTTTAAAAATCTCTCTCCTCTCTCATCTCTTTTGGATACTTGTGATTGGTTTAAATATCTCTTATCTCTCTTCTCTTTCCAAATAATTCAATAATTATTATTCAAATATGTAGAATATTTGATTCTTGTAATAAATGTAAGATTCTCCAAAATGGGGAAACTCTTGGAGTTGGAGCAAATCTTTTTCGGAGAACATGACTTTTGCTTCTCCATTTTGGAGAAACTTTTGAGGAAACTTTTGGAGATGCTCTCATATTCATAGGCAAGAAATAGCAATTACATTGCAAAGAGGTCAGATGCAGATGCAGTTAGCAGGGATGGAGAGGGATGAAGAGAGTTTACTGGAAATTTTGTAGTTTTTCCCAAAATGTTAAGCGCATCATGAGCGCATTAGAGAATTGTAAAGCTTCTCAAACCAAAAAAATACCAACAGATTGATGAAGTTTCATAATTCACCTTTTACCTTTTATTCTTAAGGAACTGCCTGTTTGTTTTTTCTTCTCTTCAGGCACAACATTGACTATATAAGCAATGTTTGGTCAGGGCTGGGGCAAGAAACCACGCATCTCAGAGGCGGTAGCAGAGACTATTGGTCAATGTTTGGTGGGGCAGAGGGACTTCCTGCCTCGCTTGAGTAGAAAGGCCCAGGCTTGGGGGTGGACGTGACTTTGAACCAACCTCATCTACTCTCTACGGTGGTTTTTGGTTCTTTTTATGGTTTGTTGTCATCTTTATTCTGTTTACCTTAGAGTTTTGGACTGGTATCCGCAGAGCAAGGTGCATAGACCCCTTCTTGCCCTTCTCCTCATCAGAACGGGCGGGCGCATCTATATACCACAAAGAATCAACATATGTACACATGGGGAATAAAGAAGGAAGCCATTCGGCACATACCTCTAGGCCCCGCAAGAGCAACGCGAAGGGCATCCACGACGTCTCCGCAATGCGCAGGTGCCCAACCTTCATAAGGTGGAGACACTTGCGGATCTAGTAAATGACCTGTGCTGAGGCCAGCCCACCTGAGAGTCAACTCATCAAGCTGCGAAAGGGAGAAGGGAAACATGTCATCACAAGCCTTCCTTGACAGCACATCATCCAGCCACCCCAGAAACTAGACATACGCCTGCCACCTTTGCCGATCGGCGAAACCGGCCTCGTAGCCACGCTCTGCACAGCCTCCGTTGTCCTCGCCACTAGAAATTGCCATGACTTATCCCTGCAAACAAAGAAAAAGCCACCGTGCCAATCATGGTAAGATTTCAACGGAATACCAAAAGAGATGGAATTATTCCCCCCAACGCTAATAGGGGTAACATGGAAAAACTGCCCCCCAGTCCGCAAGTCCAGACGGTAGAATCTCAAGAACACATCCACGAAAGGTTGCACCCCCGCCATCCGGCACGCCACGCAAAACCCGGCAATATGGATGAAAGCGTTCGGACCAAGCTGCGACGGTGGGAGACCCCATAGGGTACACAGGTCTGCAGAAGTTTGCGAGCCGCGCAGACTTCCTTCCTCGCCGTATACACCTACACCTTTTCCACAGGGAAGAAGGCCTTAACAAGGTCCTGATGAAGCCTCTCGGCCTTCACAAAGCTTTTGTCTACTGCTGGCACAAGAGGGCGAGCAGCTCCCTTACCGGCCATTACTGCAAGAAGAACAAGAGAAACGCACGGTCAAAAGATGAACAATCTGACTGGGCATTTCATCGAACACCTTACATGCAGAGAACTAGGGACTAGACCCTCACCTGGGGTCAAAACTATAAGGACGGACAGTGCAAGAGCAACCAGAACAATGGGAATGGGAGAGAACGTCCAAGAATCGGGAAGGGGAAACCATCGGAAATCAATACAAAAGCACGAGGAAAACAAAAAGGACGCAAAAAAGCAGCAAGGTGAAAAGAGAATGAAGAGTGAAAGATTTCGGACAAATGGGGTATTTATACGTCCACCCCAAGCAAGACGAAATGTCTTCTCAAACGGAGACCCAGCCCCAATACGTCACGTGTCAAAACTGGCTAACGGTAGGAAACGTTTGGCCTACCGTCACTACGACGGGTCCCAACGGTCGACTTCGAGCCAAAACGAGGAGTACAGGACCCTGCCCATACTCCGCCTCCAGGAGGAGGCACCTTGGTATACTACCCAAGCAAACGCCCCTCGCTATCATCCAAAGCCGTAAGCGCCTAAGTGTTGGAATTCTTAGCGCACCAAGTCCTTTTGAGCTCATCTCAAATGGAGAAGTGATTTCAGCTCAAAGTGAGCTGAAATGAGTTCTATGGAACTCAATTATGTGAATTGTGGCTATATGGAACATTTGTGATGTTTCATGAGTAGTAACTACTTACTAGCATCCTGGGTATTTTGGTAAAAGGACATGGCTTTGGCAATCGAGGCACCCTAGTGCATGTGTGCACATCTCTTAGAAGTTACCAAGTGATTTCAGCCATGAGAGCCTAAAAGTGGCGAAGAGGCACCTCAAGAGAGGCACCCCTTCGCCCAAAGAGGAGTTACTTAGCATTTGGACAAGGGAGTGTACAAAGAGGGAGTAACCACTCCTTAAGCCGAAAGTATGTGTACTTTCGGCCATAAGGAGTTGTGACTCTTCCTAGTAACTCCCTACATCATCTATAAATAGATGATTTGGCCATAAAACAACATACACTCAAGAATCCGAAACTTCTCTCTTCTCTTTTGTTCTTGGCCGAAATATTGAGCATTCCTAGAGCATTTCGGGTGGAACGTTTTTTGTGTCTCTTTAACACAAAACAACTGCATTGCATCACATGCAATCTGCCCTCATCAAGGAATTTGAAGGCCTGAAGATTCATTCGGAAGACTTGGAGCATACGTTTGGAGCAACGATAAAATATCCATACGCTGTTCTTCAAGGGTGCAAGGTATGCCTTCTATCTCTACTTCGTCCTTCTCCTTCTCCTCTTTCTTCTTTGTGAAAGTGGAGAGGCATGATTATGGAAAACACATCATGCTATGAATCTCTAAATCTACACTAAGGATACGGACCGTGATGCCATCGCATCTCGCGATGGCACTCCTAAGAGAGCCTCGCACCTACTGCCTTCGCCAAGCAGGGCTTTCGCATCTCTTGGCCTTCACCACCCAACACTTAGCAACAAAGTCAGACCGACGGAAGGAAGTTGGGAACAGTCACCTCCACGACCTACACACGTTCTCCATCACCCACTGGTCCTTCACTACCCAGATAGTGGGGGAAACACCCCACTACTCTGGATCATGGACAACTGCCATCTCAACGCCTCCTATAAAGGGACGACTTGGGAAAGGTACACCCTATCTACACACATTCTGTCATGACCACCCCGCCCGGTTGCGCAGGCGGAGCCGGCCGCGACGTTCAGAAGCGGAAGCTTCTGCGGAAAGCGCGGTAACGGTACTACCGACGCTACATGCAGTGGTCCCATGACCCGGCCCGCAAAGTCTCGCTCTCGAAGGCCCGGTGCCTGAGAGCACTTTGCTCACTTAACAGAATGGTCGTACTACGACCCGCAACCTACAAAACACAATCCAACCTTTAAATCCCACTTTCCAGACATTTTACCCGTAACCAAGCAAAAAGGTCGGTATTGTTCCTAATACCCGAAAACGACGTTCCAAACATCGTTACGCACCTAATTTCATCCCCGATACCAAAACACTATCCAAATCATCCAAAACACAACACAAGCATAGCTAAAGTTCCTCCTTACCAATTCGGCCCTTCACCCAATTTCACACCAAACTTCAATTCAATCCATTTAAGATTCCAATTGCACACTTAAACCACCAATTTCACACTTTAAGCTTCATTACTAACCAATTTCACCTTAAACACCAAAATCATACATAAACCCTAAATGCTTAATTCGGCAAATTGGGGGTTTCTTACCCAACATGTTTTCCTTCAAATTGAATCCATATAACACCTTAGAATCATGCTAGGAACAACATATCCAAAGCATGATTCAAGAACACCACTAATCACCAAGTTTAGAAATTAATCATAATTTCGGCAATTTAGGGTTTCCTTAACCATGGTGTTCTTCCATAATCTAAACCTTGATTTCTACCCTTCTCCATACCAAGAACAACATACTTAAAGATGGAAGCAAGAAGATCATCACAACTAGTAGCTAAGAGTAAACACAATTTCGGTTCTAAACCCATTCTTCATCCAAATTTCATGCTTCCAACTTGCAAAATCATGGAGAAGAGAAGCTTACCAATGATTTGAACCCAACACCTTGTTGATTCCTTGCCAAATGAAGAACACCAAGGAGCTTGAAGGAGAAGAACATGGCGGATGGTGAGGAGAGGAAGAAGAAATGATACCAAAATCCCATTTTTCACATAAAGCCTTCCTTTTTATACTTACTAAGGTGGTGAGTCATGGGGACACTTGTCCCTATGCCACCTTAGTCACCACCATGACTCACCCCATCCAAAAATCTGAAATTTGGCTAAGTATGGGAGCGTTTCTCCCGCGCCAATTCCACCCGAGTAATTCCCGACGTACGCGCGTATTAACTCGAACCAAAATCCCGCCATGCCAAAAATCCTCGGTTATCGCCATAAAATCCATCTCGAACCATAGCATACCTCACACCAAAGCCGTCAGAAAATTTTCATCCCGAGCCCCGGGATTCGCCCGGGACCGAACGTCCCGTTCCAAAAAATATGCTCCGTAAAACGATGCGGAACATTCCCACGATCCCAAATATGTGAACGGTTTCCTTTTTCAAGGTCCCGGGAGCGCTACCGAGCCCGCTGTACGTCCCGAGACAAGTCCCGGCCCCGAAAAAATATTTTCCGCGGAAATGTCCGGGGGACCCATACGACCTTAAATCTGAAAGGATTCCTGAAGATGATACCCAGATAAGACTCGGGAGCTGTCTGATCACCCAAAAACATGACCCGCAGGCCAAAACCGGAGCCCCGGGTCTCCCAAGTCACAACCCGCTCGGGGTGACCGTAACAGCATCTCGTAAGGACCGATATCCTTTGGGCCCACTACACTTGCGTTGCACTTGCGTTGCGCACTCTGATCCTCCTCTGCCAAAGTACGTCCAGCTGCATCCAGCTTAACCATCTCCACCATCGGCTGAAACAAAGAGATATAATACCTTTCCAGAAACCGTAAGGCTACAGTTAGCACAACTAATATGCACAAAATTCTTCAACAGCCAACCCATCCTAATACCTATACCAAATTGGGAGATGGGTCCCTGTGGCTGCTGAAAACTCGGGGGTGGTGAGTGTGGTTGTTCAGATCCTGGGTTACACTATACCCATCTTCTAAACCTCGGAGGTGTGGGATCCCGATTCCGACCCTCCGGTACCCGATCACGCTGTCTGCGTGTAGTAACCATTTTCCTTAAACCAATCCAACCAAATACCAACTTAACCCATAACCATAAAGTCCAAAACAGTTAACTCTCTCTCTCTACCAAAAGCTAGCAGCAGTATTCTAAGGCTCTGTAGTGTAATGCAATGCATGATGCAGAGATTCATTCCAGAATCACCAAACCAAATACCAAAACCTTAAACATAGAATCAGATCATGTTCATAACATAGAATCACATCATAATACCATCCAACAAAACATAAAGGTACCCGGATTATGTCGGAAGCCCGCACTCGAGCTTTGCGCTTCACTACGCGCTCCGAAGTCCAAAATCCCAAAATCTGCCCGGAGTACCTCGAACCTTAACACAATGCTTCAAAGAACCGTCACTGCTCCACACACATTCCAAAGTGGTTCAAGTAAGGAGGTGGCCAGACTCCGTACAGAACCGCCCCAGAATAGTACACAGAACAGCAGCCCGCACTTCGAAGTCATCTCCCGTAGACACTTATCCATGAACTAGTATGACTTCTCCAAAAGTCCACTCCTGGACTAGTATACTTGCCTCCAGAAACCCATACTGAAACTGATCATACTTTGTCTCTCGGGTCACACCGACCCGACCTGCTCTGATACCAACTTGTCATGACCACCCCGCCCGGTTGCGGAGGCGGAGCCGGCCGCGACGTTCAGAAGCGGAAGCTTCGGCGGAAATCACGGTAACGGTACTACCGAAACCCGCTACATGCAGTGGTCCCATGACCCGACCCGCAAAGTCTCGCTCTCGAAGGCCCGGTGCCTGAGAGCACTTTGCTCACTTAATAGAATGGTCGTACTACGACCCGCAACCTACAAAACACAATCCAACCTTTAAATCCCACTTTCCAGACATTTTACCCGTAACCAAGCAAAAAGGTCGGTATTTTTCCTAATACCCGGAAACGACGTTCCAAACATCGTTGCGCACCTAATTCCATCCCCGATACCAAAATACTATCCAAATCATCCAAAACACAACACAAACATAGCTAAAGTTCCTCCTTACCAATTCGGCCCTTCACCCAATTTCACACCAAACTTCAATTCAATCCATTTAAGGTTCCAATTGCACACTTAAACCACCAATTTCACACTTTAAGCTTGATTACTAACCAATTTCACCTTAAACACCAAAAATCATTCATAAACCCTAGCCATAAGTTTCGGCCATTTGGGGCTTTTTCACCCAACATGTTTTCCATCAAATTGAAACCATACAAAGCCTTAGAATCATGCTAGGAAGAACATATCCAAAGCATGATTCAAGAACACCACTAATCACCAAGTTTAGAAATTAATCATAATTTCGGCAATTTAGGGTTTCCTTCACCATGGTGTTCTTGATGATTTTAGGATCGTCTTTAACATGCTTCTCATGTTCGCATTCTATAATCTTGAAGAAAGGATTAAGGATGTGTACCTTCCTTACGGACGCAGCTTAAGAATCTTAGAGATTCTTGCTCCTTGTTGATGTAGAAGACTCGGCACTGGGAACACCTTAAGGGCGGCTTGAAGATAATTTGTCTCCAAGGTGAGTTCCACTCACAATGCTCCTAGAATGCCTTCTAGTTTCGCAAGAGGAAGTATGAAGAGAGAAGAGAGAACCAATGCTGGTTGTTGGATGATGGGAATGGCGCCACCCTCCCTCTATTTATAGAGGAGGATGGGCTTCCAATGAGGGGGCACAATACCTCCTCAATAGCGAAGTAACATGTCTCTAGGGCCAAGGGCTGCAACCAATGCCCTTGGTCCATGAGACATGTCTCATGCCTTTGCCTTTTCAATTAACTAATTAATTAGAAAAGGAATAAATAAATAATTGTGTCTAATAGGAAATTAATTAACTAATTAATTAATTATCTAAATATGGTGAAGAGGCAAGGAGGTGACCCATGCCCTTGCCCATTCGGCCATGGGACATGAGACATGTCCCTTTGGCCGAATGGTGCAAGGCATGTGGTGCACCCTTGCCTAGAAGCACCTAGGGCGAAGGGACACTCACACCCCTAGGCCCATGGCCGAATGGGTGTAAGGCCACCTTAGGGTGCCCTTTCGGCACCCTTCGGCCTAAACCGAAGGTGTGCTTGGCCCTCTCCGACACCTTTTCACCAATTTACGCACCTTTCCGCCAAGAGACACGTCTCTTCGCCAAAAGGTGTCTAGACACATTTGTACCGAGCTCACATAGAGCTAGTCCAAGACATATTAAATCATCCATTGGGCTCCTTGAGCTCATATCAGCTCACTAAGAGCAGATACACATCTCTTTAGCTCAAACACTCAGATTTAGCTGAGTTGAGTGTGCTTAGCTACTTTAGCTAGCCCAGTCATCTTGGTGCGCAAGAATTCCAACAAACTCCCACTCGCACCAATGATGATCTTTGAGCACAAGCTCCCACTCGAATAAAACACTTTCTCATACTAAACCAAACACTTTGACAAACTATTTAAAAGGAGTTGTGAGTGCGACCTTAAGGCACCACACCGTAACTCTTCCATTGAGGTTGTTAGACTCTCAAATGGAAGATTGTCCTCTCAAACTCACTTGAACACTTCAAGTGTTTGTGTGTTATTCAAATTTTCTTGAACTTAACAAGACATGCTTGAACATCTTCAAGCTTTCCTTGAACTACTTCAAGTAGTGCCTTTAGAACCCCAAGACATATGGTACATATTCTTAACCACAATCAGTCTCTTTCATTTAAATGATGACTGTGTTAAGTGTCGAGTACTCTTTAATTCGTATTATCCCCAATTCAGACCTTATCATGTTGTACCAATGCAACATGTGAGCTCAAAGGTTGAATTTAGGACTCACGTACCAAGTTTCACTTGTCTTTCCTTTACACTCTACCTGCTTAATGATCCATATAGATTTAGTTACCCAAAAGGAGGATACTCCAGCCGCATTCATCTGCGACCTTCGACAACCAATCAAAGTAACTTTGTCAATGTGAATCATTAACAGCGAGTTAAAGTGATTAAGGGTCCAATCGAAGAATTCTCACACTACGCAAGGTTAGAGACAACTTGCTTAAATTCTTCTTTTGGTCGAATTTCATGGTCATAGGATCTTTGCAACAAACTCAAAGATTCTATTAACACTTCTTAGGGTGTTTTACAAACACCACTCTCACTTGGAGTGATATCACTTAGAATGAGGGTGTGTCATTTCTCCCTCTTAAAACACCTCAGAGTGTGCTCCTTCTAACATATAAAAGGAGGACATGTCACAAGCCATGAAATTTCTGTGCAAGCCCGAGCTTACACTCACACATAGGCTAGAATGTATCAGTGTCATACAAAATCAGTGCAGAGCACCTCATCTTGATTATTCAGATCAAGGCGACATAAAAGTATACCAAAGTGTCATGTGTTGTAACATGACTCCCACTCAATAGAGTAACATTGCATGTCACATGTTTCCTGAAGAAACAACACACTATTTGAGTCTTTGGTAGTCTCATCCTTGGTCTACTTAAGATCAAGGGCGAATGACTTGGTGTGAGAAAGTCATTCTCAATGCCTATGGTGGACATGTTCATTTGTTCATTGTGTGTTATTAATGGAACTAAGTAAATGACATCAAATAATTACTTTATTGATCATCATTATACATATATACATGTGTGACACCAAAGTGGTGAAAGTCATACAACAATTAGCATATTTACAATCTCCTAAGACCCATTGCTCGGACATGACGAGCAAACACAATGGGTGGTAATGGCTTAGTGAGAGGATCTGCCACCATAAGGTCTGTTGAGATGTATTCAATTTTGACTTCACCTCCTTCAACTGCATCTCGAACGAAATTATATTTCATGCTAATGTGTTTGGTTTTTCCATGATACTTGGGGTCCTTGGTGTAGGCCATAGCTGCCATACTATCACTGTAGATAGTAATGGGCTTACTTATTTTGACCATTGACTCCAAGTTTTTAAGGAAATAACCAAGCCACAGGGCTTCCTGGACAGCCGAGGCACAAGAAACGAATTCTCCCTCCATGGTTGATAAGGCTGTACAGGTTTGTTTCTTACTACACCAAGTAGTAGCGCCCCCATTTAGCAAGAAAATATAACCACTTGTAGATTTGCTAGAATCTCTATCTCCTCCCCAATCGGCATCAGAATAGCCGTGTAAACCAAGGGTTTTTCCTTGATAACATAGCCAATAATCCTTAGTACCTTTAAGGTATCTAAGGATCCTCTTGACATTCTTCCAATGCTCCATGCCGTGGTTCAAGAATATCTAGCAATTAAACCGACCGCTTGACTTATGTCTGGCCGTGTACAAATCATGGCGTACATAAGGCTACCAATGGCACTAAGGTAAGGTATCTTAGTCATTTCTTCCTTGTCTTTTGGAGTCTTAGGACATAAGTCCTCTCCAATTTTGCAACCATATGCAAGTGGGGTGTTCATTGGCTTAGAGTTGGTCAAGTTAAACCTCTCAAGAACTTTATCTATATAAAGCTCTTGTGAAAGTCCTAACATATGCTTCTTTCTGTCCCGATGTATCTTAACACCTAGGATATAAGAAGCTTCCCCCAGGTCCTTCATTTTGAAGGTGGAGGACAACCATCCTTTGATGGCGAGCAACAACTCCAAGCTACTACTTGCAATTAAAATGTCATCGACATATAATGTCATAATGGCAAAACTGGACTCTTTGAAGAACAAGTACACACAATGGTCTTCATGCATCATCACAAAACCATAGCTTGTGACTGCATGATGAAACTTCAAGTACCACTGTCTTGAAGCTTGTTTGAGACCATATATAGACTTCTTTAGTCTACATACCTTGTCTTCTTGACCTACTTGTACAAACCCTTCGGGTTGTTTCATGTAGATCTCTTCACTCAACTCACCGTTGAGGAAGGCTGTGGTTACATCCATCTGATGCAACTCAAGGTCCAAGTTTGCCACTATCGCAAGTAGCAATCTGATGGAATTAAACTTAACCACAGGAGAGAAAGTGTCTTTGAAATCAACACCTTCCTTCTGTGTAAAGCCTTTGGCCACCAACCGGGCCTTGTACCTTTCGATACTCCCATCAGAGTTCTTCTTTATTTTAAGAACCCACTTATTGCCGATCGCTGCCACGAGGAAGATCAGACAATTCCCATACCTCATTTTCATGCATTGAATGCAACTCATCATTCATTGCCTTTAGCCACTCTTCTTTCTGTGCCCCTTCAAGAGCTTCTTTGACATTACTTGGCTCATCGATCTCGCACGAGACCAAGTATGTCTCACCTTCCGATAGTCCCCACCTTTTAGGTGCTTTGGACTCCCGAGTTGATCTTCTCAACTGGGGGGAGGTGTTGGCTCTTGAAGTACCTCAACTCCCTCTTGAACAGATCCCTCAGTTTCAGGATCCTGTTCATTCGAGTCCATGTTTATGGGCTCATTCTGGAAAGCCTCAGCTTGTTCCAGTTGAGGTACTCCCTCTGGAGTAGGTACAGTCCTTGTAACCGGCACTTGTGAAGTGCCCGGTTGACCTTCTTCTAGGATCGGGCCTATTGAGGCTAAATCATCACTTTCGCCAACTTTTGGAAACTCCGTTTCCACAAACTTGGCGTTTCTTGCATCAAACACCAAACCCTTCTTTAAACCGAGATCCAAGAACACATAGCCCTTGGATTCCGTACAATATCCGAGAAAAGCACACTTCTTTCCTCTTGGTCCCAATTTTCCCAACGGATGGTCGGGATTATGTACGTAAGCTAAGCAACCCCAAGGCCGCAAGTAGCTTAAGTTCGGGGTCCTCTTCATCCATAACTCATATGGAGAGGAGTCGATGTCCTTGGTAGGTACCCTATTGAGAATGTGCACCGCACATAGCAGCGCATCACTCCAATAGGTCACATCCAGATTGGCTTTAGCCATCATGGAACGTACCATGTCCATCAAAGTTCGGTTCTTTCTTTCGGACACACCATTTTGCTGGGGTGTCCAAGAAAGGGTGAACTCTCTAGCAATGCCTTTTGACTCACAAAAGGCCTTGAATGCAAGTGAACTGTACTCACCACCTCTGTCGGTCCTTAAGGACTTCACTTTCTTATC
This sequence comes from Stellera chamaejasme, assembly GCA_024586325.1. NCBI lineage: Eukaryota > Viridiplantae > Streptophyta > Magnoliopsida > Malvales > Thymelaeaceae > Stellera > Stellera chamaejasme. Next base: position 21,879,765 of record CM044982.1, on the reverse strand, counting down.
TACTTGGTTCTCAACCAAGTGTACATATTTCTGAAAATATGCTAAGGCCTCTGCCTTGGTTTTGAGTAAGAAGACGTGGGTGAATCGTGTACAGTCATCAGTAAAAGTGATGAAGTACTTGAACCCATTTCTGGATTCAATTCTCATAGGTCCACAAAGATCAGAATGGACTAAACTTAGTGCCTCGGTTCTCCTAGTTGCCCTCCCAAAGGGCTTTCTCGTTGCCTTGCCTTCTAAGCAAGGTTGACAAGTTGGCAGGACAACCTTGGTCAAGGATTCAAGCAAGCCACTTTTGGCTAACTTATTCATCCTATCTTGTCCTATATGTCCCAACCGTTCATGCCACAGATTTTGATCTATGACTTTAGTCACGTGGCAACTAGGAGTTGCAACAGAATGGCCATCGGGCCTTAACTCATACAGTCCATTATTAACTAAGCATTTTGTGAGAACTTGATTATCCTTTAATATAGTTACACTATCATTAAAGAATTGAAAGCAATAATTGTACTTCAACATGGCAGAAATAGAAATTAAATTTCTACAAATATTAGGTACATATAATGTGTCCACAAGATACAAATATCTATTACACAAGGGAACCTTACAGGTTCCTATTCCAACTACTTCTAATTTTGCATCATTCCCCACCGAGACGTGCTTCACACCTCTTGGGAGCTTGCGGTACGCCACAAACCAGACTTGTCCCGAGCTATGTGGTCTGTTGCTCCCGAGTCTACAATCCACAAAGAATTGCTTTCGATTAGCATAGTACATGACGTCACATGTGCTATTGAAGTAGAAGGTTCAAAATGTACCTTAGGTGCACTTTTGCAATCTTTTGCAAAGTGTCCTTTCTTGCCACAGTTGAAGCACTTGAGCTTCGAAACGTCCCTTTTCTTCTTCCCGGACCCGTTTCCTTTGCCTTTTCCCTTACCCTTGCCTTTGAAGCCGCCCTTTTCCCACCCTTGAACCACTTCTTCCTTTTACCCCCGTTGTTATCGGAGGTATTGGCAACATATGCCTTGGAGTGGTCCTTGAGAGCCATTACTTCAGCCTCAAGTAAAAGGTGACGGGCGATGTCATCAAAGGTCTTAATCTGAGGGTTGTGGCGTAAGTTGACCTTCATCAACCGCCACTCCTCATCGTAAGGACCTTATTATTGCTTGCACTGCCGCCGTCGGTGAGGTCGTGCCCAGCTTGTTTAAGCCAATGAATCATTCGTGACATCTCACGAAGGTGGGCACTCATGGTGTGATCTGCTCGTTTACCATAGTTCTCAAACCTTAGTATCATTGAGCATTGTTTCTCCACGGAAACATCTCCATACTTGGCCTTCACAAAGATCCCGATGCCTTTGGCCGAGGGTAGCATGGAGAACTCCACCATGATCTCATCCACCATTGTGGACAAGAGTGTGACTCTACACATAGAGTTCTTTTTAAGGTAGGCTTCATAAGCCACCCTACTTCCCCTTCCTCCGGGGTTGACCTCGGCATCGAGCACCTCAAGTGTCTCTTGCTCGCTTAAGATGAACTTGACCTTCTGCTGCCAAATTAGATAGTTTTCACCATCCAATTTGAGGTCACGGTTCAACTCGCTACTATGTTCTTAGTAGCCATCTACAAATATGCAATTCACATGTTTTAGATTCCAATTCACACAATTAGACTTATTCAAGCAATATGTTCATGAAATAACTTAGTTTATACCCAGACGTAGCAAAAGGTATGCATATAGCATCCGATCAGAAACGCCTAAGCACAACTTTGCCATTTTATGAACATACCCTTAACAAGCCTGTACATTAAATCAATCAAGGGCAACCAAGCATACATCAGTTTATAACCTCACTTGACCTTCCAAGAAGGCCTGAATCACGCACTCATGCGTGATCGTAACAACCATAGCACTTCACTTAAACCTTAGTCTCATCACCCATAAGTCTCCTTAATACAATGCCCAGGTCGTTGGTGGAGTCACAAACGGTCTCACTTAAGTACCACTTCCTTAGACAGCATTATATTAGCTTGACAGGTCCCTAGAGACCTTAGTTTAATGAAGTGTCTCATCAATTGAATCAAGTTTCAAGTCCTTCAAGTTCACCGTACAAGTACTTGAACTATCTTAAGGTAGAATCTCTTGTTTCAATAGACGTATGTTCCCTCACTTAATTTAAGCTTCAATTCACTCAAGTCCATCATAGTGGTACAAAACCAGTATTAAGACTATCAAGGGGCTGAAATTCTTAAATTAGGTAAAGAATAAATGTCACATGCATGCCAAGTCTATGTCACACATGTACCTTAGGAACCACGAGAGGAGCGCTCCCAGGAAAGATGGAGGGGTCACAGACGGTCCCACTTAAAACCCACCTCCTAGACAGAGCACATTCCGGCAATTACCTCAAGGTATAATGTGATATAGAACTTTGGCACACATTTTCTTTAGGTTCATTTAATCATTCATGGAACAAATAGGCAAGTCAACATGTTATACAACCATTTTCATCATACAACCTTCAAGCATGATTCAAAACACATATAACATTCATGCTTCCTTTTTCCATTTAAACGAATATAACCCCTTCGAATAACCTGGTTTAGGGGTTCGGGGACGCAACGTGGTCCCCGATGGGGGTTCGGGGGCAACGCCCCCGAAACTCAAGGTACATTCAATGTTTCATTTAAACTTGCATGTTTCAGCCGAATTTTACATGTATTCATGTTTAGTCCGATTACATACAATCATACATTCATACATGTTATTTCGAATTCAACTAACATGTATCATACTTCATATAAACATGTCGAACAAGTAAGCATGTATTACAAAGAGAAACCTGGCTCTGATACCATTTGATGATTTTAGGATCGTCTTTAACATGCTTCTCATGTTCGCATTCTATAATACTGAAGAAAGGATTAAGGATGTGTACCTTTCTTCTGGACGCAGCTTAAGAATCTTAGAGATTCTTGCTCCTTGTTGATGTAGAAGACTCGGCCTGGGGAACACCTTAAGGGCGGCTTGAAGATAATTTGTCTCCAAGGTGAGTTCCACTCACAATGCTCCTAGAATGCCTTCTAGTTTCGCAAGAGGAAGTATGAAGAGAGAAGAGAGAACCAATGCTGGTTGTTGGATGATGGGAATGGCGCCACCCTCCCTCTATTTATAGAGGAGGATGGGCTGCCAATGAGGGGCACAATGCCTCCTCATTTGCGAAGTAACATGTCTCTAGGGCCAAGGGCTGCAACCAATGCCCCTTGGTCCATGAGACATGTCTCATGCCTTTGCCTTTTCAATTAACTAATTAATTAGAAAAGGAATAAATAAATAATTGTGTCTAATAGGAAATTAATTAACTAATTAATTAATTATCCAAATATGGTGAAGAGGCAAGGAGGTGACCCATGCCCCTTGCCCATTCGGCCATGGGACATGAGACATGTCCCTTTGGCCGAATGGTGCAAGGCATGGGTGCACCCTGCCTAGAAGCACCTAGGGCGAAGGGACACTCACACCCCTAGGCCCATGGCCGAATGGGTGTAAGGCCACCTTAGGGTGCCCTTTCGGCACCCTTCGGCCTAAACCGAAGGTGTGCTTGGCCCTCTCCGACACCTTTCCACCAATTTACGCACCTTTCCGCCAAGAGACACGTCTCTTCGCCAAAAGGTGCCTAGACACATTTGTACCGAGCTCACATAGAGCTAGTCCAAGACATATTAAATCATCCATTGAGCTCCTTGAGCTCATATCAGCTCACTAAGAGCAGATACACATCTCTCTAGCTCAAACACTCAGATTGAGTGAGTTGAGCCGTGCTTAGCTACTTTAGCTAGCCCAGTCATCTTGGTGCGTAAGAATTCCAACAGTTCTTCCATAATCTAAACCTTGATTTCTACCCTTCTCCATACCAAGAACAACATACTTAAAGATGGAAGCAAGAAGATCATCACAACTAGTAGCTAAGAGTAAACACAATTTCGGTTCTAAACCATTTCTTCATCCAAATTTCATGCTTCCAACTTGCAAAATCATGGAGAAGAGAAACTTACCAATGATTTGAACCCAACACCTTGTCGATTCCTTGCCAAATGAAGAACACCAAGGAGCTTGAAGGAGAAGAACATGGCGGATGGTGAGGAGAGGAAGAAGAAATGATACCAAAATCCCATTTTTCACATAAAGCCTTCCTTTTTATACTTACTAAGGTGGTGAGTCATGGGGACACTTGTCCCTATGCCACCTTAGTCACCACCATGACTCACCCCATCCAAAAATCTGAAATTTGGCTAAGTATGGGAGCGTTTCTCCCGCCCCAACTCCACCCGAGTAATTCCCGACGTACGCGCGTATTAACCGGAACCAAAATCCCGCCATGCCAAAAATCCTCAGTTATCGCCATAAAATCCGTCTCGAACCATAGCATACCTCACACCAAAGCCGTCGGAAAATTTTCATCCCGAGCCCCGGGTTTCCCGTCCCGAGCCCCGGGAGTCACCCCGGACCGAACGTCCCGTCCCAAAAAATATGCTCCGTAATAAGATGCAGAACGTTCCCACGATTCCAAATATGCGAACGGTTTCCTTTTCCAAGGTCCCGGGAGCGCTACCGAGCCCGCTGTACGTCCCGAGACAAGTCTTGGCCCCGAAAAAATATTTTCCGCGGAAATGTCCGGGGGACCCATACGTCCTCAAATCTGAAAGGATTCCTGAAACTAATATCCAGATAAGCCTCGGCAGCTGTCTGATCGCCCAAAAACATGACTCGTAGGCCAAAAACAAGCCGAAGCTATGTTTGAGAATCTTACAGCACTAAGGTGATGTGGACATCGTCCCAAAAGATCCCCAAGTTCCAGACGGTCCGCAATCCCAAGCGCGCGCACCCCCAGATCCACTCCAAGGCATTGGCGGACCCATGACCAGATCCCGGTTGAAACGAGTTCAAGCGAATCTCAACGCCTTCATGATACTCATGGCGCAGGACAACCAAGAGGAATCTCGAGCGAGGGCCTTACAGCTTCGCCAGCTCGGCATCGCATTGGACGAAGAATACGCGAAGCCCTTTGGAGCCTTGAGCATCGGCATCTTTGAGGAAGGGAGCAGCCAAACCTTGGTGCGCGAACACTTGACCCCTGAGAAGGCCCCCGGCGAAGGCGCCTCTGTAAAGACCCCAAGCAAAGGCATTCTTGCGAAGGCCCTTAGGGAAGGCATTCCCGCGAAGGCCCTTGGCGAAGGCATCTCGCGAAGCCTCCGTACTTAGCCAGTTGGCCGACCAAGTCCGACAACAAGGCGTCCTTGCTCTACAACTACTCGGGAATGTAAGCACCTCCTTTACGAAAAAGACACCCGAACACTTTTAGACTAGCTTTGTCCTTTTCACCTTTTTGTAAGCTTTTACTCTGCATGCATACAAAAAGCACTTTATGCTTTCTGCACGCACGCACATGCACGGAGCCGTTTTACTTATCACATTTCCCTCACTATATAAGCCAGAAATAGACCCCATTGTAAGGAAGAACATGATTAATTAATTAAGCAATTCGGCTGAAACTCTCCCCGTGAGATATCGGCTGTTGTGTTCTCCATTCTTGCACTTCCATTTCCCTAGTGATCCAGGCAAGAGGATCCAAACATAATATCTAGTATTGCTTGACCTTGTAGTCAAGAGGTGCTAGATCCCGTTTCCTTTCCCAGGCATTTTCAAGGGCATTGCCTCACCTCGTAGTGAAGAGGTTCCCTTGGGCGACTTTGTGTTCTTCGTTTCCTCCTCTGTTTTCGTTTCCACTTCGCCGGAAACTGCCTCCATCGAGCTAGATCCGAGCTCGTGATCATACATACCCGGTGTGATCGCATCATAAGGTGAACCCAAGAAAAATAGGGCCCGAGTCTCCGACAAAAGGACTGTATCGCACAAGAGGCAAGCAGTGAAGGCATCCGCTAGACAGACGAGACCACCAGAGAGATGCTGCCTGTCCGATTGGTGCTGGTTAGCCTAAATTGACCACCGACATGATAGAATGATGGGCGGAGCAACGCCAGAGGATCACTCCGTCCGGAGCAGCAATAGACGAAGAAAGATCAAAGAGGCTAAGGCTCATCCCTACACCGGCGACTCGAGGCAGAACCACTAGGGTAGAGGATGACACTGCGGCCGTGTAAGTGTTAGCACATCACGCTGACGACCTGGTGACAGCAACGACGGCGGTAAGAATTGAGGAGCAAACCCTAGCAGACATAATGTTTTGATGTGGACAAAAATATTTTGATGTGAATTTTGTGATAACACATTTAGGATGGAGAGAGTATTTTCATTACATCACATCTAAAAAAGGAACATAGAGTGTATTATTTTAGGTTGTGTTTACCGCCACATGTTTTTGGAGAAAAATGATATGTATTTGAATTTTGATTTAATATTTGTGAGAAGAATATTTGCACGAAAATGTTGAAGTGATTGATTTTTTATAGTTTTTGATAGTTTCTTTTCTTAAAGAAGTAAGAATTGAAAATAAATTTGATAGAAAATATGAAGTTTTAAAAAATGTTGAAAAGATTGATTTAAATTTTATGAAATAAAAAATTATTGTGAAAGAACATAGCCTTAATTTACTATCCATCATGTCCACATCAAATTTTAATTGTATGGTTATATAATAGAAAAAAGAGGTAAGAAAGAGTTGTACTCTTAACAAACAAAAGTAAATAAACAAAAACAAAAGATAAGAAAAAAAATGCTGAAATTTCCAAATTGGAAGATTGAGAACATTTAGAGTGATGTACAAAAAAACATTAATAATAGAGGTAAGAAGTTAACTATCTTTTCATAAACAAAAACATTAAAAAAAACAGGGCAAGAAAAGATAAAACTTTATAAATATCTAAATAAAAAAGGAAACATTTAGGATCAATGTATATAAGGAATTAAAGTAAGACGTAATAAGGAGTTTTTCTTCTAACAGAAAAAAAATATAAAATGTTCAAATGTGATAATCATAAGATTGAAAACATTTGGAACCAATGTGCAAAATGAATGAAAGTAAAACTAAAGTCATATTATTTAACTACATCCAACAAAAAACTTAGAAATTTTATTCATGATAGTTAACATGGTTTCTAATTGCATGTTGTTTAATTAATACTAATTACTAGTTTAATTAATAGGAAGAGTAAGGGAAAAATCAAACACACGATTGTAGAAAACTTGTGTAGAGGTAGAAAGCCTAGAAAAGCCAATAGTAAAAAAAAATAAAAACTTCCCACCTCCGAAGTCCAAGCCCACGGAACCTATTCTACATCAAGCCACATAATACAGAAAACTCAATTTATTCAAAATGTAAATTTAATTAATAGGAAGAGTAAAATGAAAAATCAAACACATGGAGGTAGAAAGTCTAGAAAAGCCAAGAGTTAAAAAATAAAAACTTCCACCTCCAAAGTCCAAGCTCACAGACTCTATTCTACATCAAACCACATAATACAAAAAAACTCAATTTACTGTTTATCCAAGTTTTTAAATGTTAGGATAGTTAATTCTAAATGTTAGGATAGTTAATTTATAAATGTTAGATAGTTAATTTATAAATGTTAGGATTGTTAAAACGTGAATCAACAAAAAAAAGCTGTATTATTATTATTATTAAAAAACTGCAATTTTTTATTTGTTGGAGACATAAGTTAATACTCACTCTGTCATAATTAAATTGTTACGTTTCTTTTTCAATATCTAATTTATAAAAAATTTTCTTCAATATTTCGTTATGTAATTAAATAATTTATATACAAAAGTAAATTAATGACTGTAGTATCTAATTTTTTTTTTCAAATTTTTTTTTAAAAAAAATTTAGTTAAAAATTAAGTAAAAGAAAGTATTATAAGTGAAACGTCTCGATTAAAAAAATGACGGACGGAGGTAGTACTTTGGTTTCGGTCAATGAGAGGATAACCGCTAGACCTGTGGCTCGGGAGCTTCTCGTGATTTCCAGTGCTGGAGAGGCAGGGAAAATGGCGCTAAAAAGAACCAAACAAAAAACTCCGATAGATCCTAACGGAATGTTCTCCGGAATGGTCGTCTTCCTCGTCGAGAACGCCGTTCAGTCTCGGCGTTTGCAGGTTCCGGTTGCTCGCCTCTTTTGCCTTTATTTCTATTTTTCTTCGGAAGCGGTTTGATAAATCGCTATTGTCGTTCTTGTGGGGGGATTATGAGCGATCGAGAAGATTTGGAAGCAGAAGCTGCTGCAGATGGGAGCTAGGCTTGAGGATAGCTTGTCCGGGAGAGTGAGTCACGTCTTTGCGTCCAGTAGGGATTCACTTCTCCAAATACTGAACATGGAGCAGTTGGGTCGATTTACTGGAGTGAGTTTGGCTGTGTTGCTTGTGAATCTTAATCATACGTTTCAAGTTTGTATTTGGGAAGCTTTTGTGATGGTATGTTATATTCGTTAGTGTGAGTGTGGATGTGTTTATAAATCCTGTTATTTATGCCAAACCTATCCTAAAATCGGGAAACAGAATATAAATAAGTAATTTGGTGCTACTGTTTATGGGGAAGGAAGCCATGAACGTTAGAGGCTTTTCCCTTACTCACTTGAGTGTTGGCTTCTTTATTCGTTTAATGCAGCGGATTCTGCAATACCAGTGGCTGGAGGACAGTTTGTCGTCAGGAAAGAAGGTTTCCGAGGATTTGTATGAGATACAAGTAGATCCGGAGGCAACAGATTCTGCAGACAATTGTTCGATAGATCCAGTAAAGTCAAATGATGGGAAGCCATCAGAGATTAAAAGACTGCGAACCTCACTTGAGTCAGCTGTGAAAGGGGTTGAGGGAAGAAATGACATTGAAACTGGCGATAACACAAGTGAGGAATTAAATCAAGAAAAGGGCTTTGACAGCTCTGCTGGCAGTCCAAACTCTATAACTGATTGTTGTGAAGTTCCTAGTGACGGAAATAAGGATGTAAGATCTGAATTACTTTAATTTTGATGATTTTATCTGATAAATGTAGAAAATTGCTTATTTCCTGAACTTCTTAGGTTGGTACATTGAACTCATCAGGAATATATCATCCTCCGGACCTGAACAGGACCATTACAGATATATTTGGTAAACTTATCAATATTTATAGAGGTGAGGCGTTCTGCAACAGCTTCTGGTATGTCTTCAGCTTTCAATTTGTATGTTCTTGTTGTCAGAGGGTTGACAATGTGGTAAATTATTATAATGAAAGCATTGGGAGATGAAAGAAGGTCGTTTAGCTACTACAAGGCTATTCCTGTGATTGAGAAATTGCCTTGTCAGATTGTTAGTGTGGATCAAGTCAACAACCTTCCAGGAATTGGGAAGTCATTGAAGGATCATGTGAGTTTGTATTTGTAAAATTGTAATCACTTTTTTTTTCTGTAAAACAGGACCATGGCTAATCTTATTTCCTAAATTGATTTATTAAATAATAAGTAATCCAGTGTCGTTATATTTGAAATGCAAGATCAAGGGAGTTATTGCACAGAGAATAAAAGAAACCAGTATATGAACTGCGATTCCAAAACCTGCATGGAATCATCAATCATCAAACAACACCTTAATCCCAACTATGTTGGGGTCGGTGGCGTGAAATTTATATTGACAATTAATGTCAAAAATTAGTTGACACTATTAGTTCATGCAAAACCTGCATGAAATACCACAAAATTTCACTGAATTGATATAATTAGATGAGCAACCAAGTGGGACCCTTCTAGTTTGACCAAGAAAGATGTGCATCGGCTGATCCCATTTCTGTCTACTGGGTGCTAAAAATCCTAGTTTTGTTTCACAGCCTTTGTGTGGTGGCTGCAAACGTATGTCCTTTATTTCTTGCTTTATATGCTTCTTTTCCTTCTACATGTGACATCCAGTTCACTCCCAGTTTAAGGTTTTCCTTCCTTTGAGCAGTGTGGCTTTGTGAAATCAACTGTCTCATGCCCTTCCACATGCTAGCTTTTAAGGAAAATATAGTTTGTGTTTTCTGTATGCTTTGTTCTCTGATAGTAATGCTATCTCTACATAATTTATCTTAGCATGAAGCCTAAGACAACACGAAAACCAGTTCTCTTGAACTCTTTTTTTTTTCCAATTGGTTGACTGCTTCGTTTTCAGCATTGCATTGCATTGCATTCCATAACATAATCCTTCTATTAATGGTTTTATTTAAATTGGGGTTTTATCTGTCTCATATTTACTCGGGTTATTCTACCTGTTTTCTATTACTTGTTTTAGGCGGTCGTTACACTGTCCTTTGTTAAATGGTACTCCCTCCGTTTCAGCTAAACTGATACATTTTCCCTCTTGGGCTAATCTAGCAATACTGATACGTTTTGTTTATAAGAAACCTTTTTACACCAACTTTACCTTATTACCCCTATTTCCCTCCCCACTCAAAATGGTTACTTTTTTTTTAAAAATTTGTCTACATTACTTTACTATTCTTAAGTCAACAATTTTATTAATCTCTGTGCCTAGTCAAATGTACCAGGTTTGCTAGGATGGAAGGGATATAAATCATCCGGATGCATATTTCATAGCAATAGAGATTATGCTAAAACGTGTTCTTTTTATAGCCCTCTTAAACTGTTTGTATCAAAGTTTAACAATGTAACTAATTTTTCCTGGAGCCTTTTTTCATTTCTATTAATGTTTCACTTGTATGTTATTCATAAAGAATCATGGTGACTAGTATGATGATATGCTTCTTTTTGTCTTACTAATTTTACACTCTTGAATATGCCAATATGGTCAAGATGCCGTCTTTCCAGTGGGGGCAAAAATTAATTCCATGCAAGAGGTGGATATGATTGTGATATGAGATGTTGGTTTAATGACAGAAACTATCAATAGCATGCACGAGAGATGCATTAGAGACTGATGACTATAATTATTGTCATCATACCACACATTAATCCCTCAGGATAGGTGACATGAAATTTGTGGTGTGGCTGCTGTTATTGAACGGCTAGATCAACGAGCTCATAAACTTAGTTACTTTTCACTCCCTACATCCACAATGCTTACAACATTTGTGTCAGCTTAAAGTGTGTAAACTTGGTGATGCCCTATTGCTACAGGTGAGGGAAAATTGGGCTAGGTTGGGTTGTAGATTATGGATGGTTTAAGTGTTGTTATGTTAAAACAATGTTAAATGATTAAATATTTTTCTCCTTCAACAAGTTAGTCTCTGTTCTTCAATTCTTTTGAATAATTGCAATGTTTATACAGATTCATGAGATAATAACCACTGGAAAGCTATCCAAGCTGGAACACTTTGAAACAGATGAAAAGGTACTTTGTTTGCTAAATATGTCACTGGACTTGCTTCTTTTTTGCTTTACTTTGTTTCCACCTGTGAATGCAGAATTATCATTTGCAGCTGTTTTGATTTCTTCATGCATGTGATGCATTCATATTTCAGTCATGTTCCATAATGTACATGTTGATTCTGCAATATCAAGGAGATCATGAGTATCTGTGTCTATCATAAACATGACTTCGGCAGAAGCAAGAATCAAGGCTCCTCTTTCAAAACATTTTTGCCTTATTATCTTTGCTAAAGCATTCATATTCCTCAAATCTGTAGTCACTGGAACTACTAAACAGCAACATCGTTTTTTGGCCCAAACTTGTGATTATCAGATAATGATTCGCAGCAAATGAGGTGGCTGAAACCTTACACTAAATGATCGGAAACCTTGTATAAGCGGATGGAAACTAGGACCATACTGCCCGCAAAGCACAAGGGTGAAAGGAATACTCAAGGCGGCTGCCTCCCTTCAATAACCCAAGAGGAGTTGTGTTAAAATGGGAAATCCCACATGGTTCATCGAAAGGGGTTAACCGATGCTTTTAATAAGAAGATGCCTCTCCACTCATTGCCAATCGGTTTTGAGTTGGATGTCTTTACATGAATATATTTTGAACATAAAGATACTGGAACACGGTTGTGTGAGCACCATTTTACAGCATATTCCCTAATTTTTGGACATGGTGTGCAACGACAAAAACAGGAATTGGGCCTTAATCGAACTAGTTAGGTTGGGCTACATCTCTTCACTGATCTGATCAATTGGTAGGAAACTCGTTGGACAGTACTGAAAAAGCAAGGCTTCGTCATACTATATCTGTCAAAATGATTTTGTCTCCATTTTCCATGTTTACCACCACCTAATTCTATCCTATGAATTTTACACACTAGCTCATTTAGTGGTCACCTGTGAATGTTCGCGTGAGTTGATCAGAGATGGTGCAAGAGTGACAATAGTGGAAAATGTTCAGCGATGTAATTTTTTACATTTTAAATCTGCAAGTTCATTTCAGAGCATTGGCATGTTTGCTTATCTAAATGATAAACAAATGCTCAGAGCATTCAGTTATTCTGACCCTTTAACAGGTGAAGACTATCAGTCTATTTGGAGAAATTTGGGGTGTTGGTCCAGCTACTGCTTTGAAACTGTATGAGAAAGGACATCGCACACTAGATGACTTGAATAAAGAAGAATCTTTGACAAATGCACAAAAGATTGGGTTAAAATACTTCAATGATATCAAAACAAGAATTCCACGCCATGAGGTTTGTTTTTTAGTGTTTCTTTGTGTGTTCTTTTCCTTCTGTTTTTCAACGACTGTTCTTTTTCCTATGTCATTGTAATAAGATGTTTCTTTTCTTTACATTTTCCTCTTTTGCTTACTCTGATTTGAAAACATTACTATTTAATATTTGTAGGTTAAAGAGATGGAAGCTCTTGTACAGAAGGTTGGCCAAGAAATTTTACCTGGTGTGAGTAATCAAAATTTTGTTAAAGGTGTACCATTATAGCTAAAAAAGCTGCTGAATAGATATGTGACTTTAGTTGCCAAAGCTGTTTCAACATATTTTCTGTGTTGCGTAGATCTAAGATGCCTGGATTTTGTAGCCGATGTGACAAATAATTCTCTTACTGATCAATGCTTCTCAGCATTAAAGTATTTCTATTCCTTGCTATGAATCCTCAGGGAATAGGAAACTATTTCTTTTAAGATCCTTTAATTTTTTAAGTATCATAATCTGTACATGTTGTTTGTACTTCTTACAGAATGGCGTATTAAAAGACTAAGATTTACACTTCAAGTCTACCTAATTATTGCAGTGGTCTAGTAAATACTTTTCCGACTTGTATAACTGAATAGTATTTGTAATATATCAATATCTGATATTGTAAATGAGATAATTTCAGTATTGTCTCAGTATGTAGAAAGGTGTTAAATACCATACTTGACATAGTTTCATTTTCTGACGAATGTTATAGGAATGGAACTGTATTATTGTGCTGCAGCATCTCATGATTTTATGTATTTAGTGGATCGTTTTCAAATATGGCTTTTAAATCTCAAAATTCTGATAGACATAGAAAATATACAAAATACTCCGTAGTAAAGAAAGGAAGAATAGAAACTTGCACTAATTTCAATATTGTCAAGGCCAACATATAGAGCTGTGTTTCTACGGCATACCCAAGAGAGGGGCTATGTAATGGCACTCTAGCAGTCACCTTAGCAGACTGTCTAGGCTCACTGATGATTCTTATGGTCTTAAATGAAGGTAATTATCTTATGTGGAGGTTCTTACAGACGTGGGAAGGCTTCATGTGGTGATATGGATATCATAATTACACACCCTGATGGACAAAGGTATTACATTTTCTTACTTTGGCTTCTGCTTTTTGTATCGCCTCATCTAACGTTTCTGGAATGTTATAGCTGTTTTTCTACTTGATTATCTGAATCATTTTGTTGCTCCCTTCGATGCCATGGTCCAACTAAATTTATTGATATGTTCATTTGGAAACTACCCGGAATATTAAATTACACCCTCTGTACCCAATTCAATGCAAAATTTACTATTTTCAGCTGTCCCACTTGCAGCAGTTCTTTGTTGGCCAAGAGTCTGAACTGGCATTATACTGCCTTTGTAGGGCCAAATTGGAAGAAATATAACTAGGTTGGTCAATTTTTGTCATGAAACAAGGCTAGAAACAGGGCTCGGAATGAATAGGTGATGAGACCCGTATGATCACCATTGCTGGTACTTGTCGGTTGGCAGCTTATGACACCTACTTGCTGAATGTTTTCTGGTGACACTGCAGCTGCTTACTGTGGTCACCGGTGTCCCTTGGTTGTAGTCCTGGCTTCGATTTTCAAGTTTGATCAGTGGACAAAGGGGTTTTGTAGGGACAGTGGTGGAGGGAGTTTTTCTAGTTAGGTTGGCTTTAGACAGGAGTAGTAGATAATACTACCGCTTCCCCTTTTTAATTGTTACATTTATTTTTCAACATCTAACTTATGAATTATTTAATATTTTAAAAAACAATGCTAAATAACTTATTCTCATCAAGTAAATAGATGATTTTAATTTTGGTTTCTATATATTTTTTTCACTGTTTTAACAAATTCTTCCTAGTGTAAATTAAAGTCGAACTCAATAGTCGAATGTAACGATTAAAAAGGGACAGAGTTTTCTAAGAGGAGTTAAGAGAGATGAACTCTTGAAAATAAACAAAAAGACCCCTATAGCCTTGTTAGGTGGGAGCGAGACATTATTAGAGACAATCTAAAGTAGTTGGGTAGATAGTAGTTGGGAGATAGACGGATACATAAATATGGATTATTAACAATTTTCAATTTTCTTGATAACAATTTTTCATTTTACAAAGATTTGGAATGCCGGATTTGATGTTTATATTTTTCTAAATAGATTTTTGGGAATTGTTTCACTAAAGTACCTAGTCATTTGTTCAATCTACAGTTAAGACGCCGCGTTTTCTGATTCATTATGTTAATAGAAACACTACTAATAGTTCATTCTTATTTAAAAACAATTAAACACGTTTTATAAAACATTTTAGAAAATGAATACTGAAAGAAAAGGAAAATATTTTTCCACCACCAAACGCAACCTAATTTCTTCCATCCTCTCCAGCCATAGAGGTTTCCTGCCCAAGTTGGTAAAGCGTTTGAAGGAGATTAATTTCTTGAGAGAGGATTTGGTATTCAGTACTCATAGTGAGGAGGTGAGTTTCAGTTCTTTTAGTTGGTATTTTCGAATGAACTGTGTGTCCTTTTTTTTCTTTAGTAATCCTTGGTTCTTAGAAGTGATACAAATGGATGGCACAGACAAGCAGCGATTATTTCCCTTTTAGAAACGGGTTTGAAAATCTTTAAAATTTTGGACATATATCTCTAGCTGATGTTAGGTCCATTCATATTTCTTCGTTCTTTTCATGGAATTTGTGAAAATCTTGTTTGTGAGCATAAAAGGTTATTGTAGCATGCTTTTGTGATGTTTAATTAAACCCAATGCTATGAGTCACAATTGGTGAAGAGCCCCAACCACAAATAGAGCTTTATGTGACCCTCATGTTTAAGCTACTGAGAAGACTCCAAACTGGGTGTCAATTGGACTCTTGAGAATGCCATGTTAAAACATCAAAGTAAAAAAACAAATAGTAACATGTGTAGAGGTCTCACAAGAATATGAAGCCTTACTCCATTGTCTTACCAAATGGGATTCTCAATTATAGAATGACTACTAGAAATGGTATGCAAAGCTTAATCCTTGACAGTTGGAAATCGTAGCTTCGCACCGGAGACATTACTTATCAGGTTTTAAGTCTAAAGGTATGACAATAATTAACTTTAGCTTTCAGAAAATTGTGAATGAATATCAATTACTTCTCAAAGTAGGTGGCAAAACTTAGCTCTGACCAAATCTCATGGGTTTTATGTACTTTGCCCATTTTTATTCTGTTCAGGAGACCTTATCTCCCGTATACTGAAAATGTTTTACCTGTTTGTCTTAATCTGGAATGTTGGTTCTAATGTGCATTACAGTCACTGATTATTGGTTCTGTTATTACATAATAGGGTACAGATTCCGGTGTTGACACGTATTTTGGTCTTTGCACTTACCCTGGACAAGAACTACGACGCCGCATAGACTTAAAGGTAAATACACACTTAAAGGCAGATCCAGGATTTTTTAATACGGGAGGGTCCATTTAAATCTTCCAATGTATAATTACTTTTTCCTGCTCAAAACTTGTGTAACATTTTGATTTATTTTACCCTTTTTTATATTGTATGATGTTATCAGGCACATAAACCAATAAACAAATACCAAAATTAACTATAAGTTCGAATGGTCCAAGAAAAAAAATTAAACAATTAGAAAATTGAAGAGAAAAAACATATTCGGAAGATAAAAGAGATTAATATTGACTATATGTTTGTATTTTTGAGACATCACTTAGTGTTGTAAAACTTTTAGTATATAAAATATAAAATATAGAAATAATATCACAAAATATAAGGGGTCCATTACAATTTTTAAGGAATTTTATCTATAAATTATATACCACATATACAGACTATCGAACCCCCCTTTGTTAGATGTAGATCCGTCTCTGCATGTAACCTGTCCACCTTGGATCCTGCACGCATTCCTTTTTCAGGAATGTGCAATACCTTGTCGTGGACCACCTGTCCACCTTGGATCCTGCATAGTCTTAATCCTACATGTGACCAAGTAGTTCTCTTTAGGAATGTGCAATACCTAGCCATTTCAAGGAATATCGTGCTATAATTTGATCACTGTTCATATGTATTTCCGAAACTGTTGTCTGGATATGAGTACTTTTGATATGCAGTATTCTTTTTCTTTTTTATCTGAATTGAACCGATTAAACTAAACTTCTTGATTCGTGTTACTTTAACTATGACTTTACTTGACTCGCTACCGCCACCCCAGAAAAGTATCCTGACTTCGCTGCATATAGGATTTGCTCCGGGATTGTCAAATACTCCCCTATATTCAGGAAAAAAAATGTGTTTCTTTAGGTTCTGAGATCAAGAAAAACTTAGAAAGTGAGGCTAAAATGGTATGATAAATAGTACTCCCTTTGTCCCTAAATAATTGATTCATTTGTTTTGCTGTTTACAAGGTATTTAATCTATGATTTATTTTCATGAATGTTTTGATATATAAAGTTGAATAATTTGTATGTGTATCATAATTTGCAACATATCCTTTCCAAATATATATTTTTGAATTTTTCTTCACTATTTATTTTAGAAAAACTTGAGTCAAACACTGCTACACAGAACATGAAAGTCAAATGAATCAATTATTTAGGGACGGAGGGAGTATGTAAAAGGAGAAGCGAGAGTATTAAAAGCGAAGGAAAAATGAGGTACCAAAGTCAATTATGTGCAAGTTTTCTAAAAAGGAAACATAACAATTATTGTAAGTGAAGCGTAACAATATATTGGGACGGAAGGATTACTACTTCCTGATTGTCCTTTTCCATTTACATTTTGTGAAGGAAAAGGGACAACCAGGGTGAGACGGATGGAGTAGTAATGTTCAGATACTGGATGCATGGTGCTGTTAAGTGCTGACTCCCTTTGAATGATAACAATGTGAACCTTAGGAAAGAAGAGAAATGGAGTTGTAGTTCTATAAAAGAATATATAACTAGATGGATAGAGATTTGTAGATACCAGATTTAGAAATCAAACCGGAGAATTTGGCACAAAGTCAAACTGCCAATGTTTGGGATCTTGACACTATGGAGTAGAAGTTTTCTGCCCAGATATTTAAACTGCAGTCTTCGATAGTGTCACCTTGGCTTAGAATTTCACATATAGATCACTGCAACAGCTGTAAAATAATTTTAATTCTCCCAAATCTCTAGAAAGTGATAGATCTGCTGTAAAATTTGTTAAAAACTTGCATATGTGATCAGTTTTTTGATATGCCATAATTCTCTGTAAATTTTGAAGCAGGTTTATCCACGGGACATCTATTCCTTTGGACTAATAGCCTGGACTGGTAATGACGTGTTGAATAGGAGGTATTTCAGTATTATCTTGATCCTCATGTTCTATTCTCTTTTCTTAATAAATATTGGAAGCCTAACAGTTATGCTCACTACTTATGAATGTGTTTCTTTTCTTGGATTTCTCAAGAGTTGAACATGTTAGTTTTACAGATTATCGTACTTGTAACTCGTTAATAGACCAAAATCAAGTTGTATAGTGGTTAGGCTTTGGTGCTGTCTGTGAGTTATAAAAGGATCACATGGTTGTAACTTATACTCCGTATTTCTTTTAATACATTTGTTTGGGCACAAAGATTATGAGAGGATGAAATTGTTTAGGTCCTTTCACTCTTACCAACAAAAAAACTCCCTTGGTCCGAGAAAAAAAAGGTACATGTATTTTTCAGCATCTAATCCTTTAGATAAAGCTAATATGGTACATCGATGTTATGACACTCGAAAAGAAATGTTGCTTGGATAACCTAAAAATGAATCTGTTTCAATTGTTTTATGGTAGTCGTAGTTTGTGATCATACGTGTTTTTGTTAGACTTGGAATATGAGCAAACATTATGTTTAGAGATGCGGGTTGCCTTCTTACATCAAGGTTAAAAATTTGTAACTATATGAAGATATGTTTTCCTTAAATATGGATTTTTTCAAAATTATAGTAAAATATGTAGGAAAAAATAAACTGAAAAGTGGAAGACACATGAAGGGAAAAATGTGAAATTTGAAAATAGCATTATGCATTTATGCGAAGAACACAACTTCGATTGTTTTGCTTGTCTAAACGCTTCGTCCTTATCAAATCTTTTTATATCATTCAGGTTGAGACTCCTTGCAGAATCCAAAGGATTCCGCCTTGATGATACAGGCTTGTTTCCAGCATCTAAGGGTTCAGATCACAAGCGGGTAAAGTCGCTGCTAATGCTTGCTTTAAATTCATTTTTTCTCCATCTCCAAATAATTGAATTGCTATACTAGGCGCATAAATTAAGGAGAATCAAAGATTCCACGTACTTTGATAGAATGCCCTTAAGGGGAAAATACATGAAAACGAGACAAAGTGAAGATATTTGGTAAATTTGGAATGGGAAAATTTCCTTTCAAGGAAAGTGTAATTTTTATTGATCAACTTAAAAAGAAAATGTGTGCAATTTCACAATTTTGTTGCAGGGTGAAAGAGCTAAAGCAAGTCTGAAACTTGATACTGAGAAGGAGGTGTTTGAATTTCTGGGATTTCCTTGTCTAGAACCACATGAAAGGAACCTGTGAATAACTGTGTCAAACCGATCGGAGGACTCGAGCCGAACACTTAACAGGACATGGGGAGGCTGATGAGAAAGATAGCTGAAATTGTAGCAAAAAATGGAAGTTTTGTTTTGTCCTTTAACTGAAATGATTAATCAAGAAAACTTTTAGGAATAACAAGGAGTTCAAATGGGTCACTAGTTCAAATGGCTCAGCTACAAGGTAATCTGGAAACTCAAGTTCAACTAATCGGATAATTATATATCTATCATTTTTCAAGTACTTTAAGTGGGTGAAAATTCACTCGGGTGATAAATAATATTGACGATCTGGACCATTATCTCCTTCAAAGTGAGGAATTTACGCAATGGTTCGCTCTGATAACCAATATTGGTTGGAAAAGGGCTACGAAAAGTCCTAAAAAGTTTTAATGTCTTACCAAGTCCGTCCTAATGCTTTATGTTTTACCAGTTCAATCCTTTAAATGTTGTAACGGGTGTTTAACTATCCTTCATCAATCCTATCCTTCATCAACCCTAAGCAGTGGCGGATCTAGAGTGTAAAATCAAGGTGAGCGGAAAAAAGGGAAAAATACTCAATAGTAAAACTTTTTACAAGTGAAAATATAATTTTAACATATTATTCATAATGAATTCGATAAAAAAATATATAAGAATTGTAAATCAAAATACAAAATTGAAAGAAATTTAAGCTTTGTTGGTGATAGAGAAGGGTTGATGATGATTATTGAGGATATGTCTACTTAAATATGGGGTTGGATGCATATTTAAGGGTTGGGTTGGGTTGGGTTGGGTTGGATGATTATTATTTTCTTTTTATGGGTTCGGTTATAAATGAGTATAGATTTTTCAGCCAAATTCTTTGTAGGGATGATCCGCCTCTTACCATAAATCAATTAGATTATAATACAAAAAAATGAAGAATGAGAAAACTGTAAGTATAAAATTTCGTGTAAGATATGCAAAAGAACAAAAAAAATGTACACTAAAATGAGTTAGTCTCTCAATAAATAAAAGAGAACAAAAAAATGTTATTTCATCACATCACATCTAAAGAAATAACATAATTATTATAAAAATGAAATTAAAGGTAAAAAGTGAGTTATCTCTTTATAACAAAAAGTTTTAAGAAAAGAGAGAAAAGATAAAATATTGAAATATCTAAATTATAAGATGAGAAACATTTTGAGACAAAAATGCAAAAGGAATGAAAGTAAAAATGGAATAAAATGAAGTTATCCTTTTAGCAAATAAATTTTTTAAAAAAACAGAAGAAAAAACGAGCGAGATAATATAAAATTGAAAATATTTGGAATCAATATGCAAAAGGAATGAAAGATAAAATGTTACAATGTCAAAATATAAGATTAAAAATATTTGGATTCAATATGTAAAAGGACTGAAAATATGAGATAAGAGAAAAATTTATTTTTTAACTACACAAGAATGAAAGTAAAATATGATGTAAAATAAAGTTATCCTTTTAGCAAATAAATTGTTTTAAAAGAAAAAAAACAACAAAAGATAAAATGTTAAAATGACAAAATGTAAGATTGAAAATATTTTGGATCAATATGTGAAAGGAATGAAAGATAAAATGTTAAAATGTTAAAATATGAGATTGAAAATATTTGGATTCAATATGTAAAATTATTGAAAGTATGAGGTAATAAATGTAATTTATTCCCTAGCTACACATCAGATTGAAAGTATTTGGGTTCAATATGCAAAAGGAATGAAAATATGAGGTAAGAGAAAAATTTATCTTCTAACTACACATGAATGAAAGTAAAATGTGGACATGAATGAAAGTAAAATGTGGAGTAAAATGAAGTTATCCTTTTAACAAATTAATTTTTTTAAAAGAAAAAAATAAAAAAAGGATAAAATGTGAGATTGAAAATATTTAGGTTCAATATGCAAAATTATTGAAAGTATGAGGTAATATATGTAATTTATCCCCTAGCTACACATCATCAAAACTAAACTACAACTTATACCCAATCACACCCAATCCCAATTTCAAATAATTGTTCATTACTGTTCATATATGGTTTGTAAATGAAATATAGTATATAATGTATTTTACTTTCAGGATCCTTGAGATTGACAAACACAAACCGCGATCACAGTTCGCTCCACGAAGAGCAAAACTTTTTCTCATTTTTCTTTTCTTGTTTTAGCATGTAATGGAATATAGAGCTAGAATACCAAAAAAGAATGGTGAAAATAATGGATAACACTGGTTTATCAAAACATAAGTTGATTTTGAGAACTTTAAATTTTGTTTGTGTTAGAATTTTACGTATGTGAAATTTATATTAATTGTAATTTTGTGAATCGGATTAAGGATAAGATTGGTCAAATAAAACATACTGAGAGGGACATATGGTGATTGATCTAATTACGGTAAGAATTCCATTCGATAAAGATGTGGGGTTTTAATAGTGTGACAGTTAAGTTATAGAGTTAATGACAAACAAGCTTGATATAAGGAGAAAAGTCCCTATGGCCACAACTTTCACCATAACGTCATTAGAAAAGCTTACGATTGAAGTTCCACGGCGTTAAGTCTGCATTGTTGGAATAAGGGAGAAGGCCACGCCATCAATCTCGGTCATTGCGTTTTATTGATGGGCTCGTAAATCGAGATGTTTATTATTCCACGTTAATTGTATTTATCTTTCACGCATGATCGCATTTGTTGTTCAAATTCATTAACATGTGGTATCATTGCATGATCATAGAATACATATTTGATTAAATTGTTGGCTTTCCAATTGCCACTACTCTGCTGGATGAAACTGTTGTTGTTTCTTCGTCGCATGCTTGTTTAAACAAATTGGTGAGATGTCCGATTATTTAATGTTGTTTGTCGGTCATAGCATTTTTTTAGTTTCTGATGAGTTAATTAAACAAGCATCAGAATTGAAACTTTGTTCATGCGAACCCACCTTGGTTGCCTAAATCAACCGGAGGAAGAACACAAAGGTGGAGAATAACGCCAACTCCGAGTCGTGGCGGCTGTCGGGCTGGACTGTCCCGTGGGTAGCGGCGGCGACGATGCACCACATGGGTGAAGCCGCGGCAGTGGGCCGTTGGCCTGCACCGATATAGTGGCGTCAAGGCTACGCCGGGCTGCACGATCGGATGGATCGAGGCGGCATCGCTGGAACTCCTTCGGATGCGACTGGGGGCGGCGACGCCGAGGTTTTTTTCCGGCGGCCGTGCGGTGCGGCGGCAGGACACGAACTGCCTGGGTTGAACCTTTTGCGATGGTGACAGGCTGGAGGCGTGGCGGCGGCAGGCTGCAAACCATCAACAGATCGCGAGCCAGGAAGAAGAATAATTAGGGTTTCCTGGTTAACCCAGTCTCTGGTCCCTAAACCTTTTTCCTTGTGTCACTTAGGGCCATAGGTGTAATTTCTATTTCAGCTGCATCCGGTACAGTCACTGAAATAAATTATTGGCCCTCAAAGTTTTCTGATTCGATCAAAATAGCCCCAGAGCTTTTGTGAAGCCTCTAAAGTTGTTGTTTTGACCAGAAAAGTCCATAAACTTTTCTTAAAGCCAAATAAAGTTTATAATCATGCAATAAAGGTTGAATTCACTTTAATTAAAGAGACATATACAGTTTTAATGTCTCATAAGTAAAATTGAAGTGAGTATGCATGATAAATAATTAATTCTTTTGATTAAATTACGTAAATAATTATGGCAATATATGACTTGAGAGAAATTCAAGTGTTTTAATTCTCTCATTTGGTAAAGTCATATGAATTTTTAAAATGAGCCCCTTAATTGCCGGATTGTGAAGGTAACATAAAGGTGTGTCCCGTTGTGGGAGGGTTTTATGAGGTTTATTAAATTGTTGCCACCAAAGTGGTCGATTTGATGAATCTTGTAAGATTCCGTTCTCGCATGATTAGGGACGTCTCTAGATTTAATGCATGGTTTTTCTGCCCAAAGGTGTTGATCATGTATGAAGTTTAGAGATGATACACATATGACATCGGATTGAGGAACGACGTGTATGAGCTCTCTATTCACACAAAGGTGGTAGAAAAGTGAGTATAAGAAATTCCTCGAATCGTCATTATGTGTGAGAGTTTAAGATTGCATGTTATGAATTCTGCCCAAAGGTGTTTTCATGATGATGTGCTTGAATTCTCGGATAGATACCATTTTTTGCTTTAAGTATCATGGTTACCTTACAAACTACTGACATTTGCGTTTATTTAATCTTCTTCAGTCACCTTTTTTGTTAACAACGATATGGTCACCATTGAGTTGTTAACTGGCTCCAACTTCAAGAAATGGAAGCAAGATGTGGAATTTGCTCTCGAGATGGCGGATGTGAATCTCGCCATGATCGCTGATAAGCCTGCAGATCTCACCGCTA
Organism: Stellera chamaejasme; assembly: GCA_024586325.1. Classification (NCBI taxonomy): domain Eukaryota; kingdom Viridiplantae; phylum Streptophyta; class Magnoliopsida; order Malvales; family Thymelaeaceae; genus Stellera; species Stellera chamaejasme. The sequence goes on along the minus strand of CM044982.1, from coordinate 21,856,207 downwards.
CAAGCAATGATGAGGAGAAGAAGGCTTTTGCTGCTTGGGAGAAATCGAACCGCATGTGCTATCTTTCTATAAAGAGGTCCATTCCTGAACACCTGCTTAGTGGTATTTCCGATTCTAAAGATGCAAAAGCTTTCCTTGATTCTGTGTCCCAGAGGTACAAGGTATCCTCAAATGCTGAGATAGGTACCCTATTAAGAGAACTTTACTCCATGAGGTATGACGGAGTAAAAGGTGTTAGGAGTACATCATACGAATGGTTCACATTCGGCCGAAACTCAAAGCGCTTAATATTGTCCTCCCCGATGCATGCATTGTGCATCAAGCACTTAACACCCTTCCCGTGGAGTATGGGCTTCTTGTCACTACTTATAACTCTCGGGACGAGGCTTGGGCGGTCAATGACCTCATTACCAGTGCGTCAAGAGGAGAAGCTTAAGAGTGAGAAGTCTCAGACTGCCTTGTTTGTATCAGGAAAATACAACAAGAAAAAGGGTGGTAAGAAGTATAGTGCTCCTAAAAATGTTCAGACTCAATCTAATGGTCAAACTGGAGCAGTGGGTGGTCCAAATCTGGTAATTGAGAAGAAAGTGAAGAAATGTTTCTTCTGTAAGAAAAGAGGTCACTTCAAGAATGATTGTCCTAAATTTAAAGCTTGGTCACTAAGAATGGGCATAAAGGTAATGACTCATTGGCTCTTGTTTTACATGAATCCAATTTGGCTATGGCCCCATCCAGGTTCTGGTGGCTCGATAGCGGTGCAACCACTCATGTGGCTTTCACTTTGCAGGATTCATAAGCAAGAGGAAGCCAAATAAAGAAGAGTCAAGGCTCGTCGTTGGCAATAATGAAGAGGTGGAAGTTGAATTCATAGGAGTTGTTTGTCTAAATTTGAATCTGGATTTAGACTTATTTTGAATAACACCTTCTATGTACCGTCTTTTAGGCGGAATTTGGTTTCGATTTCCATGTTGGACAAAGAAGGTTATGCTTTTGAAATCAATAATAGTTTGGTAAAATTATTTTTGAATTCAAAGCATATTGGTACATGTTCTTTGTCCTCGTGGCTATACAGATTGTGTTTGACTCCGAGTGACATTTATGCCACCTCATATAATGTTGAAAAAATTATTGCCAAAAGACCTCTTATAAAGGAAAAATCTTTCATGTTGTGGCATAAAAGGTTGGGCCACATCTCTAGGGAAAGGGTAGAAAAGTTGATAAAGGAAAACATCCTACCTACTCTTGACTTCAGTGACCTGGAGACATGTGTTGATTGTTGTAGAGGCAAGTTGACCAAAGTTAAGAGAAGAGGAGCTACACGTAGCTCAGATCTATTAAGTGATCCACACCGATATAAGTAGACCTTACTAACATACTGTTTGTAACTCCAAATATTTTATCACATTTATTGATGACTATTCCCGATATGGTTACCTGTACTTGATTAAGGAAAAGTCTGAAGCTCTTGAAAAGTTTAAGATCTTCAAGACTGAAGTCGAGAAACAGTTGGGAAAAGTCATCAAGGTTGTGAGATCTGACCGAGGTGGTGAGTATTATGGCAAACATGGGGACAATGGACAAATTAAGGGTCCGTTTGCCAGATACTTAGAAAAGTGGAATAGTGGCTCGATTCACTATGCCGGGAGTCCTGAATAAAATGGTGTAGCCGAAAGGCGGAATCGCACCCTAAAGGATATGATGAGGAGCATGCAAAGTAGGACAAATTTGCCTGACTTTCTATGGGGTGAGGCTATTAAGGCAGCCTTGTATATTCTCAATCGAGTACCTAGTAAGTCAGTTCAAAAGACGCCTTTTGAGTTGTGGACCGGTAGGAAACCCACTTGAATCATTTTCGAGTTTGGGGTTGTCTGAGAAGTGCGATTGTACAATCCCTTTGAGAGTAAATTGCAGCCTCGTTCTACTCGTTATTTTATTGGATACCCCGAACATTCTAAAGGGTATAGATTCTACCGTAAAGATGGAGGTACTAGAATTGTGGAATCACAGACAGCTAAGTTTCTGGAACACGATGTGAATGATGAATGTGATCACTTTGAGATAGATAAGGAGGTACAAGCAAGTACCATTTGTGTCCCTCTACCCTTACATCAAGAGACCGTGGATCCTTTACCTGTGGATACTCCAATTGAGGAAGAACCTTTACAACCACCGGTTGAAGAGGTTATCCCAAAGACAGATGCGGTAGTAGAGGTTCCACTTAGACGGTCAAGTAGGGAGAGGAGGTCAGCTATACCTTCCGATTATGTAGTCTATCTTGGGGAGAGTGATTATGATATTGGTCATGTAATTGATCCAGTGACATTTTCAGAAGCTGTGTCTAGTCCTCAGATGAATTTATGGTGGGATGCAATGAGGGATGAGATGCAATCTATGCAACACAATAAAGTGTGGGAGCTTGTTGAGCTACCTAAAGGCTGTAGACCCGTTGGTAATAAATGGGTGTACAAGACTAAAAGGATCCTAATGGAAAGATTGAGAGGTTTAAAGCCGATCAATTTGGTTGCCAAAGGGTACACACAGAGAGAAGGAATTGACTATGTTGATTTGTTCTCTCCGTGTCCTCTAAAGACTCATTTCGAGTCATTATGGCACTTGTAGCTCATTATGATCTAGAGTTACACCAGATGGATGTTAAAACCGCATTTCTAAATGGGAACTTGAAAGAAGAAGTCTATATGGAATAGCAAGGTTTTAAGGTAGCTGGAAAGGATCATATGGTATGTAGACTTTTAAAGTCTATTTATGGTATGAAACAAGCTTCTCGTCAATGGTACTGAAGTTTGATGAGGTAATCACCTCATTTGGTTTTCTGGAAAACCAAGTCGATAGGTGCATATATCACAAGGTCAGTGGGAGCAAAATTATCTTTTTGGTCCTTTATGTGGATGATATTTTGCTTGCGACAAATGACTTAGGCATGCTGCATGAAGTTAAGCGGTTTTGTCTAGGCAATTCGACATGAAAGACCTTGGTGAAGCATCATTTGTTCTTGGTATTGAAATCCACAGGGACAGATCTCGAAACTTGTTGGGTCTCTCTCAAAAGGCATACATTGAGCGTGTATTAAAGAGATTTAATATGAATGATCAGAACCTTGGAATGTGCCAATTACTAAGGGTGAAAACCTGAGTTTGGCACAATGTCCCAAGAATGACTATGAGAGAGAATCCATGAGAGATGTTCCATATGCTAGTGTTGTAAGAAGCCTGATGTATGCTCAAGTATGCACTAGACCGGACATCGCATTTGTAGTAGGTCTCCTGGGAAGATATTTGTCGAATCCTGGACATGACCATTGGGTTGCTGCAAAGAAAGTTTTGAGATATTTAAAGGGAACCAAGGACTGCATGTTGACCTTTAAAAGGGTTGACAACCTTGAGCTGGTTGGCTATACGGATTCAGACTATGCCGGCTGCAAGGATGATCGGAAATCCACATCAGGATACATTTTCATGTTGGCAGGTGGTGCAGTATCATGGAAAAGTGTCAAGCGGAACACTTGTGACCTCGTCTACCATGCATGCGAGTATGTAGCGTGCTTTGGAGCTTCAACGCAGGCCGCATGGTTGAGAAATCTCATTAGTGAGATGTCAATTGTTGATTCTATTGCTAAGCCCATTCGGTTATATTGCGACAATCTTGCATTTGTCTTTGTTTGCAAGAATAATAAGAGCATTTAAGGGCTAAGCACTTGGAGATCAAATACTTGACATTAAGGAGCAAGTCGAGAAAGGGTGAAGTTGAGATAGAGCACATTGAGACTGAATATATGGTTGCGAATCCTCTAACCAAGGGACTTCGCTCGAAAGTTTTAGGAGCCATGTTACTAATATGGGATTAGTAGGGTCCTTTGATGTGTTTGGTTAGTGGGAGTCTTGTTTAGTTGCTCTATCATTCTATTTTTAAAACACTTTTGGTTTGTGTTTTTTTAAGTGCATATTATAATGAATGTTGTTATTCAGTCATAAATTCTTCACTATAATATGTTGCTAAAGTCTTAAGATGAGTGTCAATCTTAAGCAAAGGCACAGGGCATTATATGTGGGTCTTGTGATTGTATGTCTTCGTGACACATAAGGGTCATCTCGAGATGCATACAGATTTATAGACATACATGCTCGGATGAGCAATAAAGGATTTCTCTAGCGTGCTTGTGCCATTGAAGGAGAGAAATCAATGTAAACAAGCAAACAACAAGCGATATAGATCATAAAGTTCTTTGTTGTTGCTTGCCACACTTCCACATCGTGTTCATGTCGATAAGGTGCATTGATGTGTGTGACCATGGAAGGGGCTGCATTCTGATTAATGCGGTTTCGCCACGATCCTCCATTGAGAATCTTATTGGACGGAATGGTATCCGGAGTTGTTTTATGACCAATTATTTTCAAAAGTGCGCACATAAAGTTTTAAGTTGTCTTAATCCGATAAAATCGTTTTGTTTTCAAAATGATGTCGTTTTAAAATTCTTGATAATTAATATGCCCAAGTGGGAGAATGTTAGAATTTTACGTATGTGGGCTATATTAATTGTCTAATTTTGTGAATCGGATTAAGGATAAGATTGGTCAAATAAAACATACGAGAGGGACCCTCCATGTTAATTGTATTCTATGCTCTCATGTTATGATCCTGTTGGCTGTAGAAATTAATTAACAGTTTGAACCTAAAAAATGGGCATATGATAACTATTTCAATAAAATAATTTTCAAGCATCTTTTAAAACAATGGTTAGGTAATACATCTCTGTTCAAAATATCAGTTAAGAATATTTTCAATGACATTTTGAAAAGTTCAAACAAATTCGGTGTTCTATTTATCAGATAACGGGTAATTTAGCAAAAATCAAATAAAGGGTTACTTGTTAGGGGTAGCATTTTGTTTAATCTGTTGTGTTCTTTTGCTGATAAATGGGGAGAAAAGCTAATATTTTTTTAAATTGAAAGGTATGTTTGTGACAAAAAATTGGGAGAATTATAAAGGTTCATTTAAATCAATTTGATATATTCAAATGGTGGAAAATTTTAAATAGTGGAGAAAGGTAAAGAAAGATTGATAAAAACAAAAACATCGAACCCCAAGCACGAAGAGATTTATAAGGGTTCATTTGAATATTTTTTAATGGCATTTGAATGGCAATTAAATAACGTTAATAAAGCATTCATAACATCATAAGAAAAATAAAGTGATCATTATAACATTACAACGTTTAGTCACGGGTTGAAAGATATATTTTTTGTTTCATTATACTATAGTATCATTGGTACATGTTAATATAAAACATAGCTAACACCATACAATATTATTGTTAATAAAAAAAAAACAGTGAATGTTGATGTAGTAATATAAAGCTTAGCATTGAGTTTATACAACAAAATCCTTATAAATGATGACGTCAGAGTTGTTGGAACAGTGATAATTGTTTAAACGGTGTGTATGTACAAGGACGTGAATAAACGACTCCATACAAATTGTAAGGAATATAGGTAAACGATCATGACTCGGTCCCTAAGATCGGCAATTGGGTGATTGGGAACAGCAAACCTACGCAAAAACAAATGACACATCTGAATGAAAATTGAAAATTCATTCCAAAGAAAATTTTAATTTATATTGATAGACATCGGGAAGGTAGTACTACCTATCAAATAAACAGGGACAGTAGATCAGGGCCTAGGACCGTCGGGTCGTGGCCCAGGGCCGCTGAATCGCTACCTAGAACCGCTGAATCGCGGCCAGAGGCCACCAGATCACGGCCCCAAGTCGGCGAATCGCGGCCCTGGGTCGCCGATTCCGAATGAAGAATTACATGCAAATGCATCTTTTGAATTGGTTGAATCATCCTATGTTCATCATGCATATGTCGACCCTTATGCTTATTTGACTTTACCTATATTGAGTGAAAGGAATATGTTAAGGTTGACTATGTTTTCCCCATACTTGTTAACTTGTGACAAAATGATTCATCATGCTTCAACTTGTAGTACTTCTATTTCAAGTTATGATGATTTGTTGCACTTACCTACCTATGATGAGAAACTTGCATGCAAAAATTACATGATCAATTCTTTCGATGTACCAATCTTCATGCATAACCATTTCTTATGCATTGAGATGCTTGATTTTGATTATGTGAGATTATATAAAATTATGAAGTGGCCGAGAATCCAGGTGCTTGTGATTATTTATTGAGAAATAGTTTTAGAAGACATGCACTTATTAAAGAATTTATCATGCTCATATTTTATTCAAAATTTGAAGGATGGAAATTTGACTTATGTTTGCATGGTCCAAATTTCAATTCTTTTATGCCTAAAATTTCTAATCCAGCCAATGAGAAAGGGTCATTTAACTTTTCCAAGTACAAAGGTTTCAAGTTTTAGAAACTCGTTCCACATGAAAATTGTAACACATGAAAATTGTAAAGAAGGAAGAGAAAAGAGATGCCAAAACAAGCATAAAAAATCACCCTTTGAACTAGTACCATTTCCTTGGTTAAAACTCAAGTGGGTTGTTCAGGGGAGTTTTTCTTTTCTTAATTTATATAAGATTTCTTCAAAAGGGAAAAAGTTCTTAAGTACCGGGAGGGAGCAACCAGTGCTTTTCCCAGGGGCGATCACACCTTACAGAGTCAACCTGGGAGTGACTAGGGAGCAAGTGGTGCTTGTCCTAGGAGGTATCGCTCCTTGCCATAAAGCTTACATGAAAATATTCTTTGTTGGGAGTGATCGGGAGGAAAACCGGTGCTTTTGCTGGGAGTGATCGCTCCCTCGTGCAAACCAAAAATGATCCCCTCCTCTTTTCTCCGGTCAGCTGCGAATCAAGACGATTTAGAGCAGATTTGGGCAAATTTTCCTACACCAAAATGTTCCCATTAGCACCTTTCACCTACCCTTATCCTTTTATCTCCCATTTTCACCTTCTACCCCTCCTTTTCACCCAACTCCTCACCTATAAATACCACCACTTCTCACCACATCAACACACCACCCAACATCCATCATCCCTTCACCTTTTCTCTACTCCATTCCTTCCCTTCAGATTTCTCCCCTTTTCCATCTTTCATCTTTCTTTTCGTTTCTTTATTTTATGGCTTGTAAGATATTATGTTAAGGATTTCTAGAGGCTTAAAGGTGTAGTTGTTCTTTTACTCTTTCTCTAACTTTTTTTGATTTCCTTAGTTCGCATTTATCTTACAGGTTTTATTTATTATGTTGCATGAATAGTTCCCTACACTTGGGGGATCCTAGCAGACCAATGAATTGCTAGAGGTTCTTGGGTGTTGGGGAGAGAATTTACACAGTTAATTGTGAGATCTAGAGCTTCTGGCAGGTGAGATGGGTGTAGGAGCACTACTACATCTCCGTATCCTTCACGTGTTTGTGATGTTGCATCTAAAGACCATCATGGGTAGACCCGGATCTCACATGATACATGCACGGATGCCCGGATCTAAATTTTTATAGAATAATTATACTTAGGAATACCCGCGATCCGAACCGCAAAAAACCGTGAAAATCGGGTATCCGCATTTAGGGTACCCGCACTCGGTGAGGCGGATACTATTTTTCTCACTATCCGCCCCGCGCCGCCCCGCCCCACCCCGTGCACACCCCTACTCAAATCATGTTAATAAATTTACTCTCTTAAGAATCCCCAAGTGTAGGGTGTGCGCTAGGATGAATGGGGTTGAACCCTCAAGGATTGGGCTTACGGGTCAATCTAGCTATTCTGTCAAGTGTGTTTTGTTCAACCCTCAAGAACACACTTACGGGATAGCTAGATTGACCCGTAAGCCCAATCCTTGAGGGTTCAACCCCATTCATCCTAGCGCACACCCTACACTTGGGGATTCTTGAGAGAGTAAATTTATTAACATGATTTGAGTAAGGGTGTGCACGGGGTGGGGCGGGGCGGATAGTGAGAAAAATAGTATCCGCCTCACCGAGTGCGGGTACCCTAAATGCGGGTACCCGATTTTCACGGTTTTTTGCGGTTCGGATCGCGGGTATTCCTAAGTATAATTATTCTATAAAATTTTTCAATTTACTTGGAGATATTCTAAAATTTTACATCATAAATGTACATATCTAGAGCATCAAAATGAAGAAAAGTAGTTTGCATAAATAGAACAATAATATAATATTACAAATTATGTATTATTGTTGTATAAAATGAGTTTTCACACATAATATAAAAGAAATTTAAAGTAAAATTGAGATGAAGTAAGCAATTTTAGATAATTTATTTGTAAATAGGCATATACGGATCGGTTCGGGTATCTGCGGGTTTCTAAAATTAGAACCCGCGGGTTATCGGTTTCTTCGGTTCACGGGTTTTTTCGGTTTCGGATCATGCGGTTCGGTTCAGTTTCTTGGTTTTGTGGGTTTTTTGAACACCCCTAGATTTGATTATCATGGATGAGTCATACACAATATTCTATAGTTAATTATGTCACTTTTGATAATTTTACTATGCAACATAAGAAGTTGTTGGTTGCGATAACTACAGCAAGATAGCCTAAAACGTTCTTAGAAGCATTCCATTAACCGAAATGGTGTAATGCCATGAAACAAGAAATTAATGCTTTGAAAAGCAATGGAACTTAGACGTTAGAGTACCTGCCATGAGTACAGAAATTAGAGTAAATTTCGCTGGCAGTCCCGTAAAAATAATTATTGTCATGTTTTTGTCCTATTTTAAAAATTTGTCCTATTTAAGTACCATCCTATGGTATTGTGTCATGTTTTGGTCCTTTCCGTCCAATTGGGCCGTTAGTTCTAACGGATTTATGTGAATTTACTTTTTTATCCTTATGAAAATTTTACTTCAATCCTTGAACTTATAGTTCCCTAAAATTTTAACCCCAAAGTTTAACTCATGTCTATAACCCCATCACTCTACTTCTCCTCCACCACCCTTCACGGATGACCAACGAGATCTGTTTCTAGTACTGTTGTAAGTACATGCTGCTGTTACCGTTTCTGCTTCTCCTCCACCACCCCTCATGTCTCTAAATTAACCAGAGAGAAATGATCGATTTCCACAGAGATCCGGCCTCCGACAACGTCGTTTTCAGCCACCAAAGCTATTACTACGGCAACCACAGGGGTAGAACCAAAGATTAGGAGGAGGATGACCCCAGGACCGACACACCGCCGTTATGGATAGCCAGCCCTCCGGCAAGTCCACTTCCTCGACCAGAGGTCACCAACTATCGGTGCCTTTTTCCGGCATCCAAGGCACAGGCAATTGCTCGAGGCCAGTAGGAGTTGATGGAGATGGTGAGTCCTACTACGAGCTCTTGAAGACGGTGACTCCAATTTATGTAGGAGTCAATAAAAGTAGCAAGAAGAAGAATCAGCTCGATTTGGGGGAGACTAACGGAAGCACAGGTAATTCGAGACCGAAGCCACTGCGGATGATGACGGCGAAGGGGGCTGAGGACGGGTGGAAGAAAAGATCGTCGGAATTGAGTGAGGTTATACTTTGGGGTTAAAGTTTTAGGGAACTATAAGTTTAAGGACTGAAGTGATATTTTCATAAGGGTAAAAAAGTAAATTCACATAAATCCGCTAGAACTAACGATTTAAGCGGATGGAAAGGACCAAAATAGGACAGAGTACCATAGGATAGGACTTAAACATGACTAGTTTTTGAAATAGGACCAAAACATGACTAATTATTTTTATGGGACTACGAGCGGAATTTACTCAAAGAAATTAATTGGTTGTAAGTGAGTGTATAAGATTCAAGATACTTATGATGGCACACTTTAGCAACACAAAGCAATGTTAGTGGTCTTGGGAAATACCACAAAGAAGGTATTGACTACAATGAAACCATTCACCCTTGTGGCAAAAATGATAGCCATTCAGACTTTTTAACAGTTGCAGCGGCACGAATTTGGGAGTTGAACCTATGGATGGGCACTTGGGTAGCTTCGTGCTGCATAGCTTCGCCGTAGTCAGAGTAGCTTCATGGTCGCTAAGCTTTATCGACGTCAGAGCCGCTTCGTGGTCACAAGCTTTGCGGATGTAAGAGTAGAAGGTGAAATTCACCTTTATGAGTACCGACTATCATGGGTTTGAAAGTTTCAATTCCAGACTTGACCTGTGTATACCCGTAAGTACTTCAAACCCACACGAGGTCAAACGGAGCCCGCACGGGGTGGGTCAAACGCCCTACCCTAGTTGCACCAGATGGATGTCCATAATGCTTTCCTACATGGCGATTTAGATGAAGAAGTATATATTCATCCTCCACTAGGTTTTTCCTTACAAGATCCTCAAAAAGTGTTTCAATTGCACAAATCATTGTATGGGCTTAGACATGCACCCTGAAACAAGTTTTCTAAATTTTCTTCCACTTTAAGGATTATGGCTTTATTCAATCTCATTTGGATTATTCATTGTTCACTTATCAAAAGCACATATTGATACTTCATGTTCATGCGTATGTGGATGATCTGATTATTGCAAGTAATGATAAAGATGTGAGCAGATTTAAATTGTATATGAACTCTTGCTTTCATGTGAAGGATCTTGATTGCTAAAAAAAATCAAGGAATGAACCTGAAGGTATATGATATGATTCTGGTTGTGATGAACCCGAAACCACACTTTGACAGTTCCTTCTTGTGCTTTGACCGGATGGATGGTGAAGGTTGGACACATGAAACCTCCAAACTCTGAAAAGACTTAGTCATCACAAGTATGGTCATCACAAGTATGGTGTCTGGTGTTGGATGATGGTTTCAACTCCTTACTTCTTGGCGGATGACCTAAGCTTGGAAGTAATGGATTTGAAAGGAACCTTGAGCCTCAAGTATGGAGTGGAAGATATGAAAGTTGGTCACAAATCTAAGGCTACAACTATTCCTAAGATAAACCACACTATGTGGTGAAAACTACATGATAGAAAAGATAATGAGTAAACTCCGCTGGTAGTCCAGTAAGTTTGAGATTTGTCCTATTTGGATCCTGTTTTAAGAATCTGTATCACTTTAGTCCCGTAAGTTTCAATCGTTAAAACTGCCGTTAAAATGGTAAAATTACCAAAATGTCTAGGTCTAATACTAAATTTAACATCAATCTCCTAAAAAAACTACAAATGAACCCTAACTAATTTCAAATTTACAACTATACCATCTTTATACAAATCCCATCCCATGCGCACCTTAGTCCCTCCCTCTCGCCCATGTCTATCCTGCGCTAGCTTCCGCTCCGCCACCGCATCCTCCGTCCCCATCGCTTCGCCACTCACGTCGTTGCTGTCCGCATCGCAACCCAGGGATTCTCACTACAGCACGTCGGCTGGGATCTGAAGCTATGATTCGTAGTAAGCTCTGAAACCCTCACTTCGATCTCCAAGTACTTCTTTGATTCCCCGTTTACTGATTAGGCTTCGATTCTCAAATTTCCCAAAGCTTTTCCAAGATGACTCAAGATGTGGATACACACTTTTTACTGAATGGCCAAAAATTTCTTTTCTTCTCTTGATTTAGATTTGAATGAAATCACGTCCCTTATTGAGAATGGGTCTTACGTGAAAGAGGTCCGCCGAATTGTGCGTGTCGCTCGCCTAATGTTCGCACTGAGGCAGAATCTAACTGCACCGGTTTTGTCTGCCTTCCTTGATTATGCGTTGCCTATTGGTAATGATGTTCAGGCCAAATTGTCTGCGTATCTCCCCAAGGTTTACCATCAACATCTTCGACGCGCCGGACCTCACCGCCTCCACCATCGAGCCCGCCGCCGAATCTCTCTTCAACATTACCATCGACACCATTTTTTTCTAATTTTAGGGTTTGGGTAATAGAGATGATCTAGTTGTAAATTTGAAATTAGTTAGGGTTCATTTGTAGTTTTTTAGGAGATTGGTGTTAATTTTAGTATTAGACCTAGACATTTTGGTAATTTTACCAATTTAATGGAAGTTTTAACTAAAAAATTAATGGGAGGACTAACGGTGCACACGATTGAAACTTATAGGACTAAAGTAATAAAAATTCTTAAAACGGGACGCAAATAGGACAAATCTCAAACTTACAGGACTACGAACGGAGTTTACTCAAATGATAGTATTTCTTGATTTCCATATATTGGGCTTTGCAATAGGTCTTGCCCAAAAGTTAGCAGGCCTTCTTCTTGGGTTGACTAAGTCTTCCTTGGACAAAGAAGTGGGTTTGGAAGACTTGGGCCGTGGCTAGACTTGGTTCCACTTAGAGAGAGATTGGTTTGTTGCTAACTTAGGTTGTGCTATGACTCGAACTAGGCCAAGAAGTTGAGCCATTGGTGTTATGACCCGTCCTCATTGGACGTGTCATAACTGGAAGGAAAAGAATTAAAGACTGAATTAGAAGTTAATAAAAATTTGTGTGTAGAAGCTGTAATTTTAGCTTGGCTGATTTTTGAATGTTATGACTGTGTATTAATTTAGAAGTAGAATAAGATGATGAGTACTTTGGTAATTTAAATTACCAGCACTTGTCCCTTGTTTATTCTTGTGTAATTAAACCTAGAAATCAATTTGTTTAATAATAATACACTTAGAAACTCCATTAGAATTTATGAACCTTCATACTTCTTCTTGAAGCATTATGCATATTACCTTACTGTTTTCTTGCTTCCATGTAGCCCGCTAAACAATTAAAAAGAATATAGGGAGTTAATCCCACCTAGAAACCATAAGCAGCTAGGATCAATCCTTATCCTACTTTTATTACTCATCTATCTACTTGAGAAAGACAAAGTTGTAATGTATCACTGATGACTGGTTACCAAATATGTTGGTAAAAATGTAAACACTGAAACCACATACTCAAAAAGAGAGGCATGATAAGAGTGCTTACCAAATATGTTGGTAAAAATGCAAACACTGAAACCACATACTCAAAAAGAGAGGCATGATAAGAGTGCTGCCTGCACAACTTGGGTGGCCACACTATAGACAAATCAACTTTCAAGGGGGTGCAGCCCACCATTGTAAGTACTTTGTTCCCTCCCTTTCTTCTTCTCAAGTTATTTTCTTTAATTATAATCACTTGTGCAAATTACTTACTCTTTTATTGTTTGGTTGGAGGGAACCTGGAAATGGAAATAAGATGAGCAGAAGTGTATGAAGGGAAGGTTCAGAAGCTGCAACATGAAGAATCAAGAAGAGTTGAAGCCCAACTAGACTAGGTTTATCTTTAAAATGGTTTGTATTTTCTTTCTTATTGTAACTCTTGAACTCACTTCCCTAAACTTTGGTTTGTACAAGGATTTTGGATATATATTTTTGATTTTAAACTTTAAGTTTATTTCTTTCTTTCCATCGAAAAATCTATTTTATAAACGCCAAATGATCCCGGGAGTTGTGGCTTTAGATTTAGCTCTCAGCCTGCTAGATTTAGGGTCATAACAATTGGAGGTGGGACTAATGTGCCAGGGCTGCTAGACTTAGACCTTGTAATCGGGCCATTGGGCTTAGATCGTCCGAAAATATTTCAAGTCAAGTTGGGTTAGGGTTGAGATTGGCTGGCTTCTTCCTTGGGTCCAACTTTCTTTCGACATTTCTTAACTCAAATGCCTCCTTTAGATCGGTTTTTGGTTGGACCCTCAACTTTAGTGGAAAATTCACTTAGTTCTTCCACTTCTTGGATTTGGACAATGTGGTCCTTAGGTGGAACCACATCAACATTCTTCATCAACGAAAATAGGCACTTTACGTTTGAAACGGGTTTGTTAGGGTGTGAAACTGATATGAATCCGAGCTCCATGACTCAAAAGGAGCACGAGCCCAAGCCCACAAGATCAACCCCTAGCCCTTTAAACAACAGTGGTGGACCTATGACAAGGGCTAGGGCAAAGAAGACTAGAGAAGCATTTGTTGGAATTCTTGCGCACCAAGATGCCCTGGGCTAGCTAAAGTAGCTAAGCACAGCTCAACTCAGCTCAATATGAGTGTTTGAGCTAGAGAGATGTGTATCTGCTCTTAGTGAGCTGATATGAGCTCAAGGAGCTCAATGGATGATTTAATATGTCTTGGACTAGCTCTATGTGAGCTTAGTACAAATGTGTCTAGGCACCTTTTGGCGAAGAGACGTGTCTCTTGGCGGAAAGGTGCGTAAATTGGTGAAAAGGTGTCGAAGAGGGCCAAGCACACCTTCGGCTTAGGCCGAAGGGTGCGTAGCACCCTGGGTGCTGAAAGGGCACCCTAAGGGGGCCTTACACCCATTCGGCCATAGGCAAGGGTGTGAGTGCCCCTTCGCCCTAGGTGCCTCTAGGCAAGGGGGGTGCAACCCATGCCTTGCACCATTCGGCCAAAGGGACATGTCTCATGTCCCATGGCCGAATGGGCAAGGGGCATGGGTCACCTCCCTTGCCTCTTCACCATATTTGGATAATTAATTAGTTAGTTAATTAATTTCCTATTAGACACAATTATTTATTTATTCCTTTTCTAATTAATTACTTAATTGAAAAGGCAAAGGCATGAGACATGTCTCATGGACCAAGGGCATTGGTTGCAGCCCTTGGTCCTAGGGACATGTTACTTCGCAAATGAAAGGGCATTGTGCCCTCTCATTGGCAGCCCATCCTCCTCTATAAATAGAGGGAGGATGCGCCATTTCTAATCATCCCACAACCAGCATTGGTTCTCTCTTCTCTCCTCATACTTCCTCTTCCAAACTAGAAGGCATTCTAGAAGCATTGTGAGTGGAACTCACCTTGGAGACAAATCATCTTCAAGCCGCCCTTAAGGTGTTCCCCAAGCCGAGTCTTCTTCATCAACAAGGAGCAAGAATCTCTAAGATTCTTAAGCTGCGTCCAGAAGAAAGGTACATACTCTTAATCCTTTCTTCGGTATTGATGAATGCGAACATGAGAAGCATGTTAAAGATGATCCTAAAATTAACAAATGGTATCAGAGCTATCGGTTCTCTTTGTGATACATGCTTAGATGTTCGTATGTGTTGTATGAAGTATGATACATGTTGGTTGAATCCGAAATGAATGTATGACATGTTTTGAATGTATGATTGTATGTGATCGGACTAAACATGAATACATGTAAAATTCGGCCTAAACATGCAAGTTTAAATGAAACATTGAATGTACCGTTATAGACCCCCGGTAAGGTTATTCGAAGGGGTTATAGATGTTTAAATGGAAAAGGAAGCATAAATGTTATATGTGTTTTGAATCATGCTTGAATGTTGTATGATGAAAATGGATGTATAGCATGGTGACTTGCCTATTTGTTCCATGAATGATTAAATGAACCTAAGGAAAATGTGTGCCAAAGTTCTATATCACATTATACCTTGAGGTAATTGCCGAAATGTGCTCTGTCTAGGAGGTGGGTTTTAAGTGGGACCGTCTGTGACCCCTCCATCTTTCCTGGGAGCACTCCTCTCATGGTTCCTAAGGTCCATGTGTGACATAGACTTGGCATGCATGTGACATTTATTCTTTACCTAATTTAAGAATTTCAGCCCCTTGATAGTCTTAATACTTGTTTTGTACCACTATGATGGACTTGAGGGAATTGAAGCTAAAATTAAGTGAAGGAACATACGTCTATTGAAACAAGAGATTCTACCTTAAGATAGTTCAAGTACTTGTACGGTGAACTTGAAGGACTTGAAACTTGATTCAATTGATGAGACGCTTCATTAAACTAAGGTCTCTAGGGACCCTGTCAAGCTAATATAATGCTGTCTAAGGAAGTGGTACTTAAGTGAGACCGTTTGTGACTCCACCAACAACCTGGGCATTGTATTAAGGAGACTTAAGGGTGATGAGACTAAGGTTTAAATGAAGTGCTTTGGTTGTCACAATCATGCATAAGTGCGTGATTAAGGCCTTCTTGGAAGGTCAAACTGTATGTATGCTTGGTTGCCCATTGATTGATTGAATGTATAGGCTTATTAAGGGTATGTTCATAAAATGGCAAAGTTATGCCTAGGCGTTTCTGATCGGATGCTATATGCATACCTTTTGCTACGTTTGGGTATAAACTAAGTTATTTCATGATCATATTGCTTGAATAAGTCTAATTGTGTGAATTTGGAATCTAAAACATCTGAATTGCATATTTGTAGATGGCTACTAAGAACATAGTAGCAGAGTTGAACCGTGACCTCAAATTGGATGGTGAAAATTATCTAATTTGGCAGCAGAAGGTCAAGTTCATCTTAACTGAGCAAGAGACACTTGAGGTGCTCGATGCTGAGGTCAAATAGGGTGGCTTATGAAGCCTACCTTAAAAAGAACTCTATGTGTAGAGTCACACTCTTGTCCACAATGGTGGATGAGATCATGGTGGAGTTCTCTATGCTCCCCTCGGCCAAAGGCATCTGGGATGCTTTGAAGGCCAAGTATGGAGATGTTTCTGTGGAGAAACAACGCTCAATGATACTAAGGTTTGAGAACTATGGTAAACGAGCAGATCACACCATGAGTGCCCACCTTCGTGAGATGTCACGGATGATTCATCAGCTTAAACAAGCTGGGCACGACCTCACCGACGAGCAGCAAGTGCAAGCAATAATAAGGTCCTTACCTGATGAGGAGTGGCAGTTGATGAAGGTCAACTTACGCCACAACCCTCAGATTAAGACCTTTGATGACATCGCCCGTCACCTTTTACTTGAGGCTGAAGTAATGGCTCTCAAGGACCACTCCAAGGCATATGTTGCCAATACCTCCAATGACAACGGGGGTAAGAAGAAAGGGAAGTGGTTTAAAGGTGGGAAAAAGGGTGGTTTCAAAGGCAAGGGTAAGGGAAAGGGCAAAGGAAACGGGCCCAGAAAGAAGAAAAGGGACGTTTCGAAGCTCAAGTGCTTCAACTGTGGCAAGAAAGGACACTTTGCAAAAGATTGCAAAAGTGCACCTAAGGTACATTTTGAACCTTCTACTTCAATAGCACATGTGACGTCATGTACTATGCTAACGAAAGCAATTCTTTGTGGATTGTAGACTCGGGAGCAACAGACCACATAGCTCGGGACAAGTCTGGTTTGTGGCGTACCGCAAGCTCCCAAGAGGTGTGAAGCACGTCTCGGTGGGGAATGATGCAAAATTAGAAGTAGTAGGAATAAGAACTTGTAAGGTTCCCTTGTGTAATAGATATTTGTATCTTGTGGACACATTATATGTACCGATATTTGTAGAAATTTAATTTTTATTTCTGCCATGTTGAAGTACAATTATTGCTTTCAATTCTTTAATGATAGTGTAACTATATTAAAGGATAATCAAGTTCTCACAAAATGCTTCGTTAATAATGGACTGTATGAGTTAAGGCCCGATGGCCATTCTGTTGCAACTCCTAGTTGCCACGTGACTAAAGTCATAGATCAAAATCTATGGCATGAACGGTTGGGACATATAGGACAAGATAGGATGAATAAGTTAGCCAAAAGTGGCTTGCTTGAATCCTTGACCAAGGTTGTCCTACCAACTTGTCAACCTTGCTTAGAAGGCAAGGCAACGAGAAAGCCCTTTGGGAGGGCAACTAGGAGAACCGAGGCACTAAGTTTAGTCCATTCTGATCTTTGTGGACCTATGAGAATTGAATCCAGAAATGGGTTCAAGTACTTCATCACTTTTACTGATGACTGTACACGATTCACCCACGTCTTCTTACTCAAAAACAAGGCAGAGGCCTTAGCATATTTTCAGAAATATGTACACTTGGTTGAGAACCAAATAGATAAGAAGGTGAAGTCCTTAAGGACTGACAGAGGTGGTGAGTACAGTTCACTTGCATTCAAGGCCTTTTGTGAGTCAAAAGGCATTGCTAGAGAGTTCACCCTTTCTTGGACACCCCAACAAAATGGTGTGTCCGAAAGAAAGAACCGAACTTTGATGGACATGGTACGTTCCATGATGGCTAAAGCCAACCTGGATGTGACCTATTGGAGTGATGCGCTGCTATGTGCGGTGCACATTCTCAATAGGGTACCTACCAAGGACATCGACTCCTCTCCATATGAGTTATGGATGAAGAGGACCCCGAACTTAAGCTACTTGCGGCCTTGGGGTTGCTTAGCTTACGTACATGTTCCCGACCATCCGTTGGGAAAATTGGGACCAAGAGGAAAGAAGTGTGCTTTTCTCGGGTATTGTACGGAATCCAAGGGCTATGTGTTCTTGGATCTCAGTTTAAAGAAGGGTTTGGTGTTTGATGCAAGAAACGCCAAGTTTGTGGAAACGGAGTTTCCAAAAGTTGGCGAAAGTGATGATTTAGCCTCAATAGGCCCGATCCTAGAAGAAGGTCAACCGGGCACTTCACAAGTGCCGGTTACAAGGTCTGTACCTACTCCGGAGGAGTACCTCAACTGGAACAAGTGAGGCTTCCCGAGAATGAGCCCATAAACATGGACTCAAATGAACAGGATCAAACTGAGGGATTTGTTCAAGAGGGAGTTGAGGTACTTCAAGAGCCAACACCTCCACCCCAGTTGAGAAGATCAACTCGGGAGTCCAAAGCACCTAAAAGGTGGGGACTATCGGAAGGTGAGACATACTTGGTCTCGTGTGAGATCGATGAGCCAAGTAATGTCAAAGAAGCTCTTGAAGGGGCACAGAAAGAAGAGTGGCTAAAGGCAATGAATGATGAGTTGCATTCAATGCATGAAAATGAGGTATGGGAATTGTCTGATCTTCCTCGTGGCGAAAAGCGATCGGCAATAAGTGGGTTCTTAAAATAAAGAAGAACTCGATGGAAGTATCGAAAGGTACAAGGCCGGTTGGTGGCCAAAGGCTTTACACAGAAGGAAGGTGTTGATTTCAAAGACACTTTCTCTCCTGTTGTAAAGTTTAATTCCATCAGATTGCTACTTGCGATAGTGGCAAACTTGGACCTTGAGTTGCATCAGATGGATGTGACCATAGCCTTCCTCAACGGTGAGTTGAGTGAAGAGATCTACATGAAGCAACCCGAAGGGTTTGTACAAGTAGGTCAAGAAGACAAGGTATGTAGACTAAAGAAGTCTATATATGGTCTTAAACAAGCTTCAAGACAATGGTACTTGAAGTTTCATCATGCAGTCACAAGCTATGGCTTTGTGATGATGCATGAGGACCACTGTGTGTACTTGTTCTTCAAAGAGTCTAGTTTTGCCATTATGACATTATATGTTGATGACATTTTAATTGCAAGTAGTAGCTTGGAGTTGCTGCTCGCCATCAAAGGATGGTTGTCCTCCACCTTCAAAATGAAGGACCTGGGGGAAGCTTTTTATATCCTAGGTGTTAAGATACATCGGGACAGAAAGAAGCATATGTTAGGTCTTTCACAAGAGCTTTATATCGATAAAGTTCTTGAGAGGTTTAACTTGACCAACTCTAAGCCAATGAACACCCCACTTGCATATGGTTGCAAAATTGGAGAGGACTTATGTCCTAAGACTCCAAAAGAGAAGGAAGAAATGACTAAGATACCTTACCTTAGTGCCATTGGTAGCCTTATGTACGCCATGATTTGTACACGGCCAGACATAAGTCAAGCAGTCGGTTTACTTGCTAGATATTCTTGAACCACGGCATGGAGCATTGGAAGAATGTCAAAGGATTCTTAGATACCTGAAAGGTACTTTGGATTATTGGCTATGTTATCAAGGAAAAACCGTTGGTTTAGACGGCTATTCGATGTCGATTGGGAGGAGATAGAGATTCTAGCAAATCTACAAGTGGTTATATTTTCTTGCTAAATGGGGCGCTACTACTTGGTGTAGTAAGAAACAAACTGCATGCCTTATCAACCATGGAGGCGAATTCGTTTCTTGTGCCTCGGCTGTCCAGGAAGCCCTGTGGTTTGGTTATTTCCTTAAAAACTTGGAGTCAATGGTCAAAATAAATAAGCCCATTACTATCTACAGTGATAGTATGGCAGCTATGGACTACACCAAGGACCCCAAGTTTCATGGAAAAACCAAACACATTAGCATGAAATATAATTTCGTTCGAGATGCAGTTGAAGGAGGTGAAGTCAAAATTGAATACATCTCAACAGACCTTATGGTGGCAGATCCTCTCACTAAGCCATTGCCACCCATTGTGTTTGCTCGTCATGTCCGAGCAATGGGTCTTAGGAGATTGTAAATATGCTAATTGTTGTATGACTTTCACCACTTTGGTGTCACACATGTATATATGTATAATGATGATCAATAAAGTAATTATTTGATGTCATTTACTTGGTTCCATTAATAACACACAATGAACAAATGAACATGTCCACCATAGGCATTGAGAATGACTTTCTCACACCAAGTCATTCGCCCTTGATCTTAAGTAGACCAAGGATGAGACTACCAAAGACTCAAATAGTGTGTTGTTTCTTCAAGAAACATGTGACATGCAATGTTACTCTATTGAGTGGGAGTCATGTTACAACACATGACACTTTGGTATACTTTCATGTCGCCTTGATTTGAATGATCAAGATGAGGTGCTCTGCACTGATTTTGTATGACATTGATACATTCTAGCCTATGTGTGAGTGTAAGCTCGGGCTTGCACAGAAATTTCATGGCTTGTGACATGTCCTCCTTTTATATGTTAGAAGGGCACACTCTGAGGTGTTTTAAGAGGGAGAAATGACACACTCCTCTTTTTTTAAGTGATATCACTCCGAGTGGGAGTGGTGTTTGTAAAACACCCTAAGAAGTGTTAATAGAATCTTTGTAAGTATGTTGCAAAGATCCTATGTCCATGAAATTCGACCAAAAGAAGAATTTAAGCAAGTTGTCTCTAACCTTGCGTAGTGTGAGAATTCTTTGATTGGACCCTTAATCACTTTAACTCGCTGTTAATGATTCACATTGACAAAGTTACTTTGATTGGTTGTCGAAGGTCGCAGATGAATGCGGCTGGAGTATCCTCCTTTTGGGTAACTAAGTCTATATGGATCATTAAGCAGGTAGAGTGTAAAGGAAAGACAAGTGAAACTTGGTACGTGAGTCCTAAATTCAACCTTTGAGCTCACATGTTGCATTGGTGCAACATGATAAGGTCTGAATTGGGGATAATACGAATTAAAGAGTACTCGACACTTAATACAGTCATCATTAAAATAAAAGAGACTGAATGTGGTTAAGAATACGTACCATATGTCTTGGGGTTCTAAAGGCACTACTTGAAGTAGTTCAAGTAAAGCTTGAAGATGTTCAAGCATGTCTTGTTAAGTTCAAGAAAATTTGAATAACACACAAACACTTGAAGTGTTCAAGTGAGTTTGAGAGGACAATCTTCCATTTGAGAGTCTAACAACCTCAATGGAAGAGTGCAGTGTGAATGCCTTAAGGTCGCACTCACAACTCCTTTTATATAGTTTGTCAAAGTGTTTGGTTTTGTATGAGGAAGTGTTTTATTCGAGTGGGAGCTTGTGCTCGAAGGTCATCATTAGTGCGAGTGGGAGTTTGTTGGAATTCTTGCGCACCAAGATGCCTGGGCTAGATCAAGTAGCTAAGCACAACTCAACTCAGCTCAATATGAGTGTTTGAGCTAGAGAGATGTGTATCTGCTCTTAGTGAGCTGATATGAGCTCAAGGATCTCAATGGATGATTTAATATGTCTTGGACTAGCTCTATGTGAGCTTAGTACAAATGTGTCTAGGCACCTTTTGGCGAAGAGACGTGTCTCTTGGCGGAAAGGTGCGTAAATTGGTGAAAAGGTGTCGAAGAGGGCCAAGCACACCTTCGGCTTAGGCCGAAGGGTGCCGAAAGGGCACCCTAAGGGGGCCTTACACCCATTCGGCCATAGGCAAGGGGTGTGAGTGCCCCTTCGCCCTAGGTGCCTCTAGGCAAGGGGGTGCACCCCATGCCTTGCACCATTCGGCCAAAGGGACATGTCTCATGTCCCATGGCCGAATGGTGCAAGGCATGGGGTGCACCCCTTGCCTCTTCACCATATTTGGATAATTAATTAATTAGTTCATTAATTTCCTCTTAGACACAATTATTTATTTATTCCTTTTCTAATTAATTACTTAATTGAAAAGGCAAAGGCATGAGACATGTCTCATGGACCAAGGGCATTGGTTGCAGCCCTTGGTCCTAGGGACATGTTACTTCGCAAATGAAAGGGCATTGTGCCCTCTCATTGGCAGCCCATCCTCCTCTATAAATAGAGGGAGGATGCGCCATTTCTAATCATCCCACAACCAGCATTGGTTCTCTCTTCTCTCCTCATACTTCCTCTTCCAAACTAGAAGGCATTCTAGGAGCATTGTGAGTGGAACTCACCTTGGAGACAAATCATCTTCAAGCCACCCTTAAGGTGTTCCCCGAGCCGAGTCTTCTTCATCAACAAGGAGCAAGAATCTCTAAGATTCTTAAGCTGCGTCCAGAAGAAAGGTACATACTCTTAATCCTTTCTTCGGTATTGATGAATGCGAACATGAGAAGCATGTTAAAGACGATCCTAAAATTAACAGCATTGGGCCTCTTCATGGGAGCAATGGCAGAAAGAGTAGATCAAGAAGTGAAAGTTCAAGTTGCAAAAGACAAATTTGAAGCTTTAGGGTTATATTTGAACAAGGAACAAATGTTGGAGGACAAGACTCAGAGTTTGAGCACTTTACATCAAGTCCAAGACCAATAACAAGAGCATTGGGCCTATTTTGGCCAAGGCCCACTCTCCTCCTTAAAAAGTGGCACCTTTTACTTGGAAAACAAGTTGAGAAGCTTCTTGGAGATGCTTCGAGAGGAGAGAGGCGCCACCTTCTTTCTTGGAGAACAAGTTGAGCTTTGCTTGCAAGTTACTCCTATTTTACTTAAGGAAATTGTAATCTCTTAGATTTCTTTCTTCTAGGCTCTTTTTCTAACCCTAGGCCACCCCCTACTCCTATAAAAGGAGCCTCTTGTTCCACTTCTTAACTCAAAACTCAATTGAGAGAAAGTGAGGCTGACAAGACAAAGAAAGGTGAGAGTAGTGAGAAGAGAGAAGATACTGAGAAGGTTCAAGGAACCTTAAGAGAAAACCAGAGAGTGAGTGATCCGAGAGAAAAAAGTAAGATTGAGAGAAAACAAGAGAGCTCACCCTCCATGGCCAAAGAAAAAGACATAAAGAAAGCTCTACTTGGGCAAAAGACTTGTTTTCTCCTTGTCCCTCACCATACTTTGTTAACTAACGCTCACATATCTTCTATTCGTGAATGTGTATCTTTAGCATTGCAAGAATTCATGGACATCTTTGAGGAACCCAAAGGGTTACCTCCCTATCGAGGCATTGAACACCAGATTGACCTAGTCCTGGGAGCACCTCTGCCAAATAGAGCCGCCTATAGGACCAATCCAACAAGAATTCAAGGAAATTCAAACACAAGTGGAGGAACTTCTAGCCAAGGGCTACATTCAGGAGAGCTTGTCTCCTTGTGCTGTTCCTGTTACCCACACCCGGTATGTAATTAAATTAATTACGCGTTCAAGTTTAATTACCGGGTTTTAGATAAACTTGTTTTGGGACTCGCTTTGTATGTTTGGTAATTGTGGAGTTAATTTGGTGATTTTTGGGGCAACCCGGGACGGATTTAGAATTTATTACGCGGCTGCGCGTAATTCCCGGGAGTTGCAATTCTGAGTGACTCGGGACTTATAATTGGGGAATAAAAAAATATGTTTTATGGGTTTTATGATGTCCTGAGTATGTGGTTAAAGTTTTGTTTCCATCGGAGTAAGTTTGGTAAAAAGTTACATTTTCAGGCTGAACGAAATTGTAATTTTGTATTGTGTGTGAGATATTGGAAATTGAACATTTGTGCTAAAAAGGGAGGAATGGGGCGGATGGGAGAGATGGGAGAAGGGACACTTGTCCCTTCTTGAGTGAAGAAGAGAAGAAAAGAAAGGATTTTTGGAAGAATTGTATATGTATTTATGATATAATACATATATATTGGTTTAAGTAAAATGAAAAGGGATTATTTTGGTCAACTTCCCATTTCTTCTTCTTCCCATCCGTAACTATCTCTCTCTCCCTCTCTCTGTTGCGCCATTGTTGAGCTTGGAGCTCCACAACTGATTTCCGTCGTTTTGCGAGTAAACTTTGAGGTAAGGTACTCAATTCGTTCATTGGGTTGTGTAGATCAATAATCTGAAGTCTGTTTTGGAAGAATCAGTGTAGTTTGCAAGTTATGAGCATTTGAATTTTAGAGTGAATAGTGTAATGTGTTCCTTTGTGTGATTCTTTGGTTTCTAAGCGTTCACGGCACTTCCTTATGCGTGTTTGATAACAGGAACGTGGGAAGAAACGCACCCGAGGTAGTTGTTACGGTCACCCCGAGCGGGTTGTGACCCGGGTGACTCGGGCTCTGGTTTTGGCCTGCGGGTCACGGTTTTGGGCGGTTAGAAAGTTCCTAGGACTTATCTGAGTATTATTTCTGGGAATCCTTCGGGTTTTGAGGTCGTGTGGGTCCCCCGGACATTTTCGCCGAAAATATTTTTCCGGGACCGGGACTTGTCTCGGGGCGTATAGCGGGCTCGGTAGCGCTCCCAGGACCTCGGAATGGAAAACCGTTTGCATATTTGGAATCGTGAGAACGTGCTGAATCTTTTTATGGAGAATAATAGTTGGGGCGGGACGTTCGGTCCCGGGCGACTCCCGGGGCTCGGGACGGGAATCCTGGGGCTCGGGATGGAAATTTTCTGACGGCTTCAGTGTGAAGTATGTTATATTTTGAGATGGATTTTATGGTAATATTTGAGGATTTTTGGGCATGGTGTGATTTTTTACCCGGGTTAGCACGTCGGGATTTGCTCGGGTTCAGCGGGCACGGTAGAACACTCTGGATTTGTAATTGAACATGTGAAACATGTTTTGGATGTGTTATGATGTTCTGAGGCTTGTGTTCCGTTTCCGTTCCAATTGGAGGTTGAAAACTGCGGTTGGGCTAAATTTCAACTTTTTGGGAAAGTTGAGGGACTAATTTTTAATTAGCCCAAAATCAGCCATTATTTGGAAAGAAAGGAAGGTGAAGTCGGCTGGGAAGAAGTGAGAAGGGACACTTGTCCTATTTTGAA
Source organism: Stellera chamaejasme (assembly GCA_024586325.1). Taxonomy (NCBI): domain Eukaryota; kingdom Viridiplantae; phylum Streptophyta; class Magnoliopsida; order Malvales; family Thymelaeaceae; genus Stellera; species Stellera chamaejasme. The sequence goes on along the minus strand of CM044982.1, from coordinate 21,831,173 downwards.
AAGAGATGGAAAAGGAAGAAAAAGAAAAGAAAAGAAAAGAAAGTATAAAAGGGGAAGAAAAGACAAATTTCTTCATTTCTTCTTCTTCTTCTTCTTCCTTCCTTCCTTCCTTCCTTCAACGTGAAATCAGCCATGGTTACTATTCATTGAAGCTTCTCTTGTGTTCTTCATTTTGGCAAGGAAGCATCAAGGTTTTGGGCTCAAATCGTAGGTAAGCTTCTTCTCTTCAAGAATTTGGCAAGTTTGAAGCATGAAAAGGGTTGGAAGTGGGGTTTAGAAACGTTTTTTGTTTGTTCTTTGCTACTAGTTGTGAAATCAGCCTCGGTTTTGGCGCCATTGATAATGGTTGTTTCTGTGAATTCTGAATGTGTTTTCTGTATTTGGGATTGTTTCTGAACAGAGAGTTGTTTGGAAATTGGGCTGAAACTCTGTCGAAATTTCTACCGGGACCGTCGATCGAGAATTCTGATTCAGACTACAACCCGAGGTAAGGGTTCAGTGTGTGTAAGGAGTATTGCCTTGCGTAGCAAGAATACTCGGATATAGACTGAGGCTAGGTTTGGAAGAGGGGAGTGCCCCTATGACGCCGACTTAGTTCCGTGGTATAGACATTGTTTGTGCAGAAACCTATTGGGATTCCGATATACCTACGATAGTTATCGATGATTTGACCGGGATTCTGATATACCTACGATGGTTATCGATGATTCGTATTGATTGATTGATGGGGGTCGCTCCCCCGAGCTGGTACCATGCTCTACCGACCGTTTGTGACTGATATGCCTTGGCTGGGCCAAGGGCATTACCGTTTCAATTATGTATTGATTGTGATAGTGATTGACCGATTGCATTTCATATGTTTGGTTGTGTTGCATTGATTGAGCATATGATTGGTTGGTTGCTTTGTGTATCTTGTGTTCGTTCTGTTTTCGATTGCAGGTACATTGTATCGAATGATATTGAACTCTGCACCATGTCTATACCTGTTCTCTTACTAAGTTCTTGCGAGAACTTACCCTTACTTCTACCATTTCAGGAAAAGGAAAGGAAAAGCAAGCCGCCGAGTAGAGGCGGGGTTGCTAGTTTGAGGGTTTTGGATTAGAGGCAACAGCAGCAGCAGTAACTTCAAGTAGCGCGGTTGGATTCCGCGAGACCGCCACTTGGTTGGTTTCTTTTGTATTCCGAATTTGGTTTCTGGCTCTGTATAATGTCCATAACATGCATGTTTCATGTTTGTAAGGTTTGGGTTATGTGTATATGGTAAGGATTGCATAAGTGTTAAGTTCAGGTTCGGAACCGTTTGTTATCGCCTTGAAAATTTCAGGTTTTGGGTTCAGTCGGAGGGTCAGGCGACCACTTTCTTGGAGCGGGCGGTCGCCTGGACCACTTCCGTAGGATACAGGGGATCAGGCGAGGGTCAGGCGACCCCTTTCTTAGAGCAGGCGGTCGCCTGGACCCCCTGGGTTATAGGTACAGGCGGTCAAGCGATGAGCCAAGCGATCCCTCCCTTGGAGCAGGCGGTCGCCTGGGCAGGCGAGAGGCCATGCGACCCCTCTCCTTAGGTCAGGCGGTCGCCTGGGCCCCTCGGTATTCTGGGCAGCAGCTCGGGCGAAGGGTCAGGCGACCCGGGCGGTCGCCTGGACCCTGAATTTGGGATTCTTGGTTTCTTTGAACCCCGTTCGCGTAGGTAAGTATCTTGGGGCATGGCTGAGCATTAATGCTTTGGTTTAAGGATTTGTGTTAGGGTTGTGAGTGAACCGTCGCCCCCACTTTCCCCCTTTTCCCCGGTTTGGTCCGTTCTCCGTGCGCTTCCGCGAGTGCGGGGTCTAAGGGGCGGGGGTGGGGTGACAATTGGTATTAGAGCAGGTTTACCTAGTTACGAATGGTTTTTGTGAAAGTAAGGTTGCATTTCATTGCATCATGCATATACATATACAGAGCCAATTGGAATACTGATGCTGCTAAGTTTGATTGTTACCGTAATATTGTGTTTGTAATGACTCTTAGAAATGGTAAACACCTGAAGAAGACCTGGAGCGAATGAGCAAGGGAGGCAGGACGAAGGTCCCGAACCTCATCAGATAGTACAAGCGGCAAGGGGACAAGCACCACAAGTTTCCCCTGAGTTAGTGCGGGTCTTAGAACAGATCCGGGATAGTTTGGCACAGATATTGCCGGCACCATCACAGGAAACACCGTCAGATTCAAGGACGGTGCAACAACTTCAAGGTGCAAGTGGAAGTGGGACGAGGTGTCACGGACCCCATACTGTGACTGATAACAGCCCATCTTCATCTGAGAATGAGGAGTGCCGGCACCATCACAGGAAACAACGTCAGATTCAAGGACGGTGCAACAACTTCAAGGTGCAAGTGGAAGTGGGACGAGGCGTCATGGACCCCATACTGTGACTGATAACAGCACATCCTCATCTGAGAATGAGGAGGAGGCTAGTACAAATGAAGAGCGGAGACACCCAAGAGGTAGGAGGGTGCATCGAGGGATTGATTCTGTTGGAAGACAGGATCATGTTGATCATGGCCTGTCTCAAGGAAGTGTTAGTAGTCAACGACAACGTTGACAATCTGAAGAAGCTGAAGGGTCACATCGACCCAAGAGATATCGGGGAGAAAATGAGCGCCCTAGTAGGATGCTCGAGCGATTCCAACGCCTGAATCCACCTCGTTTCAGTGGGAAGGGTGGACCTGAGGCGGCGGAAGTCTGGTTCCGACGGATCAGTTCCATGTTCGAAAGGTTGGAATTCTCACCTACTGCAATGGTGTCTTTTGCTACGTACAACCTGGATGATAGAGCGTTGATATGGTGGGAAAGTGTGAGGAACAGGCGCCGAGCGGAGAGGTTCGCACGGGGAGAGCCTGATACGGATATGGCGTGGGATGAATTTACTCGCTTGTTCCACGAGCACTATGTGAGTGATGCTGTCCGAGATCTGCGTCAGGCACAGTTTGATAGCCTGACTCAGGGTACTATGAGCGTGCTGGAGTACGAGCACGAGTTTGATCGATTGATTCGCTACGTCCCACAGTATCATGGGATGGAGGAGTAAAAGGCAAAGAGGTTTATTAGAGGGTTGCGACCTGATATTCGATTGGCGCTCCGACCGTTGGATATCAAATTTTATCAGGAAGCAACACGAAGGCTCAAGCTGATTGAGCAAGAGGATGTTGAGAGTAGACTCACACCTCAGCAGATCGTTGGACGTGGAAGGGGTGCCGGTTTCGTGGCTTCTCTCGAAACACCGGGAGGGCACCCGGCCTAACCCGAGCGCTAGAGGGAAGGGAGCTGCTTCACCCTCCACTACTGTTTGTCCGACCTGTCAACGTTCTCACCCAGACAGAGCATGCTATCGGGAGACAGGTCAGTGTTTGGGATGTGGTTCTTTGGACCACTGGATCCGGGATTGTCCCCAAGCTGCACCGAGAAGGGAGGTCGGCCATGGTCCGAGGCCTCCATTTGGGTTACCGCCGAACCGACAGGGGGCACCACGAGGTGGTGCCAGGCAGTAATTTCCGCGACCGCAACCACCTCCTCCGCCACCGCAACCGAGAATGGGAAGAGTTTTCCAAATTGAACGCGGGGAGGCAACTCAACAAAAGGAAGGAGAAACGGCATGACAGGGTGCCCTTAAAGGTACCATATTGTTAAATAACATTCCCGCTACTGTATTATTCGATACCGGTGCTTCTGTGTCCATAGTGGCCCAGAAATTTGTTTTAACTCAGCATCTATCTGTGAGTTCCATGCCTCGCGTTGCTTTAGTTAAGACTGCAGGGAGCCAGTGGTTGCTTTCTAATGATATGGTTCGAGATTGTGTGATTGATTTGGGAAAACATCAGATTCTGAGTGATTTACTGGTTCTGGATATTTCGGAGTATGATGTAGTTTTGAGAATGGACTGGTTAGTTAAAAATAGAGTGCAGATTGATTGTGCGAAGCGGGAGGTGACACTATCTACCGGGAAGGTACTTATGTCCTCCGCTTCTTCTGAGTAGGGATCGAAGATGAGGAGTCTAGAATTGCAAATTCTAGACGAGTTTAAGGTGATCGATGAGGATGATTATTGTGGTTTGAACTCTTCGGATATCAGGGATGAGATAGATCAAATTTTGGTAGTAAGAGAGTTTCCGCAGGTATTTCCCGAAGACTTACCGGGGGTGCTTTCGGAACGAGAAATTGTTTTCGAGATTTTGCTTCAGCCGGGATCAGTACCCATATCTGCTTCCCCCTACCGAATGTCTATCCCTGAAATGAATGAGCTTAAGAAGCAACTGGATGAGCTGCTTGCTAAAGGATTCATTCGACCGAGCATGTCCCTGTGGGGTGCTTCGGTGCTGTTTGTGAAAAAGAAGGATGAAACGTTACGATTGTGCATCGATTATCGCAAACTGAATGAGATAACTGTGAAGAATAAATACCCCTTACCCTGAATTGATGATTTGTTTGATCAGCTGAAGGGAGCAAAGGTATTTTCGAAGATTGATTTGAGATCGGGGTACTTCCAGCTTCGAGTGAAAGAAGAGGATATCCCCAAAAGGCTTTCCGAACCCGGTATGGACATTACGAGTATACCGTCATGCCATTCGGTTTGACGAATGCGCCTGCAGCATTTATGGACATGATGAACCGAGTGTTTCGTCCATACCTGGATCGGTTTGTAGTGGTATTTATTGATGATATCTTGGTGTACTCTAAGGATGAAGGTGAACATCAGGATCACCTGCGAATTGTACTGAAGACTTTAAGTGATCATCAATTGTATGTCAAACTCTCCAAATGTCTGTTCTAGATCAGGGAAGTGTCCTTTTTGGGGCACATTATCTGGGAGAATGGTTTAGTTATGGATCCTGAAAAGATTAAGGCAGTAATGGACTGGAAGCAACCGACTACAGTACGAGAGATCAGGAGTTTCCTCGGACTGGCAGGTTATTATCGGAGTTTCGTATCTGGATTTTCGACTCTGGTTTTACCCCTTACTCAGCTTACACAGAAGGGGCGAGCGTTCGTTTGGTCTGAGGCCTTTGAGCGCAGCTTCCAAGAGCTAAAGGACAGACTGACTCACGCACCTATTCTGATATTGCCAGATCCGAGTGCAGCTTATACGATTTACACGGACGCTTCCAGGTCAGGTTTGGGTTGTGTACTCATGCATGATAGGAATGTGATAGCTTATGGGTCGAGACAACTTCGACCGCATGAGCAAAACTACCCGACTCACAATTTGGAATTGGCAGCGGTTATTTATGCACTCAAGCAATGGCGGCGATGATCTCATTGGGTAGCAAATTTCAAATCTTCACGGATCATAAGAGTTTGAAATATTTGTTTGCCCAGAAGGATTTGAATATGAGACAACGGAGGTGGCTTGAGTATATGAAGGACTACGACTGTAGTATCGAATATACCGCTGGTAAGGGAAATTTGGTAGCGGATGCACTGAGTCGCAAGTACACCGGCTTGGTGAAAGGTGGAGATCGGGATGGTGATGATGAAGAGAATGATTTGGTATGTTTGTGGAGTTTGTGGGAGCATCAAGAACAGAAATACTTTAACGATCCAGTCAGAATGGCTGGACAAGGTACGAGACGCTCAGAGTGTAGATGCTTCACTGAAGAAGGTATCGGGAGAAGCGAAAGGATCCCTTCACCCGTCATTTGATTACAAGCAGGGATTGTTATATTTCAGAGATCGACTGTATGTACCGAAGGAACCGACTCTTCGTAATGAAATACTTGAGGAGGCACATACGAGTCGATTGAGCGTACACCTGGGAGGTGAGAAAATGTCTCACGATTTGAAATCTCATTTCTGGTGGCCGGGTATGCGCAAAGACGTTGCTACTTATGTTTCCAAGTGTGCAACGTGTCAACGGGTGAAGGCGGAGCATAAAAAACCAGCAGGTACCTTACAGACATTGCCCATTCCGGTCAGGAAATGAGGCAATATTGCTATGGACTTTCTGACAGGATTACCTATGACCCGAGCGCATCACGACACTATATGGGTCATAGTGGATCGATTGACCAAGTGTGCCCATTTTCTGCCAATGCGGATCACAGATTCTTTGGAAAAGTTAGCCCAACTGTACATCAAAGAGATTGTACGGTTACATGGAGTACAGTGTCACAGCCACCCCGCCCGGTTGCGGAGGCGGAGCTGGCTGCGACGTCGAGAGCCGGAACCTACGGCGGAAAGCGCGGCAACGGAGCATCGAGCTCAAGTAACACACAGCCAAGTGGCAACTAGCAACCCAGATACTCATTCAAGGCAAGCATACTAGTAACTCCAACTTCTACCAAACATGCAGTTCATGGTGTCAAACATCAAACATCGCCACAACCCAGAACCCCCAAATCCATAATATGCCAACAACCCCAATATAAGCAAGTCGGGGCTCCGCCCTCGACTCAGAAGACAAACGAAGGCAGAGTATGTCTCGGATTATACGTCTTATACAAATACATGATATAAACTACATGCATGCAGATTCAGCTACAGAGCCATTATACCATAACCTATATACCTATTGTGTGGAATCGGAAACTTTCTCTCTCAGGAGATTTTCCGCCCGTGGTTCTACTGCTGCTGCTGAAACCCAAGAAATCCGAAAGCACTGAGGATCTCTATTCCGCCAATTGCTTTTCATAACAACCTGAAAGGTGTAAACAAATGAAAGGGTGAGTCCTCGAAAGGACCCAGTAAGGGCTAAGGTAAAAGTGTAGTTTGCCCATATGGCGCAAACTGAACCTGCAAAACAGAACAGATACAAGCACAAACGCACATATATATGTACATGTATATACATGAATGCAAAGTCAGAGGTGAGTCAGAATCCATCATATGCGGTCCAACCGCCAGAATGACCCATGACGACAGCCCTCTCACAGAGGTCAGAATATACGAGCGAAGCGAGCGAGCAGAGAAAGCACGGTGCCGGGGGTCGCGATCCCCAAACTGTCGTAGGGTCACAGAGGTATACCGGCACTCCTGGTGCGAGTATACGTAAAGTGTCAGCACCCTCCAGTGCAGACACACAGAACAGAAGTACCTGCACTCCTGGTGCGGATACACAGAACAGAACCAAGGAGCACCCGTGGTCTCTCCAACCATACGGGTCTCGTCACAGAATAAGAACATATAATAATAATAATGCACAAATAAAAACAGAAGTATCATACCTGATATACACATACAGAACAGAATAAGAACCCGGACCTCTAAGGTTTTCCGGGCCTTGAAACGGAACAAACATACATTTTACCAATTAAGCCCTTACCTCAGCGACACCGCTCCGTTGCACAATTCCCGGGAAATCCCGGCTCCCGGCACGAAAAGTCGCAACTTGCCTATCCCGGTCCCACGCTACTCCACCAACGCAGAAACAAGCTGAACAACTATAATTATGTCAGAACACATCCAACAACCCTTAGAAACCAATTCCCGCACAAACTCGCACTTTCCCGCAAAATTCCAAAGCTCGGTTTCACGAACCGAGCACGAACATTGTTATTCATACACCACCAAACCCATTCCAACCTTTAAACCCACATTCCAGACACTTTTCTGGAAAACCCGCATAAAACTAACTTTCTCATTTCTAACCCGAAAATGACGTTTCAAATACCACACCGCACCTAAATCCAACCCCGATATCATTTTACCATCCAAATCAACCAAATTACAACACCAACCTAGAGAAAGTTTCATTTCTTCAATTCGGCCCTAAACCATCTTTTCACCACACTTCCAAATCAAACCATTCAAGCTTCCAATTAATCATACTAATCCCCAATTTCACTTCCTAACCAAAATTACTAACCAATTGCACTTAAATCAACCAAAATTAACATAAACCCTAATGGTACTATTCACTCAATTTAGGGCTTTTCTTCTCAATCCATTCTCCACCAAATTGAAACCATAGAATGCCTTAGAATCATGCTAGGAACAACATATCCAAAGCATGATTCAAGAACACAACTCTACACCATTTTAGAAAATCCATCAAAATTTCGCCTAATTATGTTTCCATCATCCATGATGTTTTTCCAAAATCTAAACCTAGATTCTTACTCCTCTCAAGCCCTAGAACAACATACTAAAATATGGGAGGAGAGGATCACTCAAACACATAGCCAAGAACAAACCAATCTTTCAAAAATCCTCTCTTTTTTCCACCAAAACTTGTTTCCAACAAGTAAAGAGAATAAGGGAGGAAGCTTACCACTAAAAGGATCCATTTTCTTGTTGATTTGAGCCAAGATTTGAAGAACTTAAAGCTTGGATGAACAGTAACCATGGCTGAAACGTTTGGGAAGAAAAAGAGAAGGAAGAAGAAAGAAAAGAAAATGAATTTTACTTCATTTTAATTACTAATTATCCCTTATATAATATCCTTTCTTTTTCCTCTTAAATTATAAAGGGACAAGTGTCCCTTATCCCTTCTCCATTCCAGCCGAAAGTAGGCTGCTGCCCATGCTCCAATTATTTATTTTGCAACCAATTTCCAATTTATCTCCGACTTTTCCGAAAGTTCCAATTCTTTTGCCCAAAAATAATTACCGAATTCCAAAATTAACGAAACTTGGACACAACCCTCAGAATATTATAACATTCACAAAACATGTTCCAAAAGTTCATTTACAATTCCAGAGTGTCCTACCGAGCTCGCTGAACCCGAGCAAATCCCGACGTGCGAGCGTGTCCAACAGAACCAAAATTCCGTCACTCCAAAATTCTATAAAACACCCATAAATTCCATCTTAAATTATAACACGACTTACCCCAAAGCCGTCAGAAGATTTCCATCCCGAGTCCCGGGATTCCCGTCCCGAGCCCCGGGAGTCGCCCGGAACCGAACGTCCCGCCCCAAATATTAAACTCCACAACCACCACCGGGACGTTTCCACGACTCCAAAACTACAAACGGCTTCTCAAACTGAGATCTCGAGAGCGCTACCGAGCCCGCTGTACGTCCCGAGGCGACCCCGACAACCCCCCGGCGCCAGAAAAAATATTTTCGGCGGACACGTCCGGGGGACCCACATGACCTCAAATACGGAAGGGTTCGCCAAAATGATACTCGGATAGGGCTCGGGAGCCGTCTGAACGCCGAAAAACGTGACCCGCAGGCCAAAATCGGAGCCCCGGGTCACCCGGTCGCAACCCTCTCGGGGTGACCGTAACACCATCGGGATCCGCGGTTTACAACACGGTTTTGGAAAGCTTTCCATAAAGCTTTGGGTACACAGTTGCATATGAGTTCAGCGTATCACCCACAGACAGATGGACAATCAGAGCGGGTGATCCAAGTTTTGGAAGATATGTTACGGAGTTGTGCACTGGACTTTGGTGGTGAGTGGGATTTTCACCTGCCATTGGTGGAATTTTCGTATAATAACAGCTATCAGTCCACCGTTGGCATGGCACCGTATGAGGCTTTGTATGGGCGGCGTTGTATAATGCCACTTTGTTGGCGAAGCTTGGTCGAGTGGAAGTGGGTCCCCAATCGATTGAGGAAACAGCAAAAGTTAAGAAGATTCAGGATCGGTTGAAGGCTGCTAATGATCGGACCACTTCCTATGTAAATAAAAGGAGACGGGATTTGGAATTCTTGGTTGGTGACAAGGTATGGCTTAAGGTAGCACCAACCAGAGGAGTTATCAGATTTGGTAAGAAAGGGAAGTTGGCTCCGCGTTATGTGGGATCATATGAGATTCTGTAGCGGGTTGGTAAAGTAGCCTACTGATTGGCTTTACCCCCGCATATGTCAGTAGTACATAACGTGTTTCATGTAAGTATGCTGAAGAAGTGTATCCTGGATCCGATTCAGACAGTAACCGTGGAAGATATACAGATAGAACCGGATCATTCATACAGGGAGGTGCCAGTGACCATTCTAGGGCACGATGTGCAGAAGCTTCGCAGTAAGCTAATTCCGATGATCAGGGTGCAACGGTCTCATCATATCGATCGAGAAGCAACGTGGGAGGTCGAGCAGGATATACATGATCGGTACCCTCAAGAGTATGAGCGCCTTAAGACTGCCTTGGAGGACCAAGGGTCTTAAGGGGGGAGGATTGTTACCCACACCCGGTATGTAATTAAATTAATTACGCGTTCAAGTTTAATTACCGGGTTTTAGATAAACTTGTTTTGGGACTCGCTTTGTATGTTTGGTAATTGTAGAGTTAATTTGGTGAATTTTGGGGCAACCCGGGACGGATTTAGAATTTATTACGTGGTTGCGCGTAATTCCCGGGAGTTGCAATTCTGTGTGACTCGGGACTTATAATTGGGGAAGAAAAAAAATATGTTTTATGGGTTTTATGATGTCCTGAGTATGTGGTTAAAGTTTTGTTTCCATCGGAGTAAGTTTGGTAAAAAGTTGTATTTTCGGGCTGAACGAAATTGCAGTTTTGTTTTGTGTGTGAGATATTGGAAATTAAACATTTGTGCTAAAAGGGAGGAATGGGGCAGATGGGAGAGATGGGAGAAGGGATACTTTTCCCTTCTTGAGTGAAGAAGAGAAGAAAAGAAAGGATTTTTGGAAGAATTGTATATGTATTTATGATATAATACATATATATTGGTATAAGTAAAATGAAAAGGGATTATTTTGGTCAACTTCCCATTTCTTCTTCTTCCCATCCGTAACTATCTCTCTCTCTCTCTGTTGCGCCATTGTTGAGCTTGGAGCTCCACAACTGATTTCCGTCGTTTTGCGAGTAAACTTTGAGGTAAGGTACTCAATTCGTTCATTGGGTTGTGTAGATCAATAATCTGAAGTCTGTTTTGGAAGAATCAGTGTAGTTTGCAAGTTATGAGCATTTGAATTTTGGAGTGAATAGTGTAATGTGCTCCTTTGTGTGATTCTTTGGTTCCTAAGCGTTCTCGGCACTTCCTTGTGCGTGTTTGATAACAGGAACGTGGGAAGAAACGCACCCGAGGTAGTTGTTACGGTCACCCCGAGCGGGTTGTGACCCGGGTGACCCGGGGCTCCGGTTTTGGCCTGCGGGTCACGGTTTTGGGCGGTCAGACAGTTCCCGGGACTTATCTGAGTATTATTTCTGGGAATCCTTCGGGTTTTGAGGTCGTGTGGGTCCCCCGGACATTTTCGCCGAAAATATTTTTCGAGGGACCGGGACTTATCTCGGGGCGTACAACGGGCTCGGTAGCGCTCCCGGGACCTCGGAATGGAAAACCGTTTGCATATTTGGAATCGTGAGAACGTCCCGAATCGTTTTATGGAGTATAATTTTTGGGGCGGGACGTTCGGTCCCGGGCGACTCCCGGGGCTCGGGAGGGAAATTTTCCAACGGCTTCGGTGTGAAGTATGTTATATTTTGAGACGGATTTTATGGTAATATTTGAGGATTTATGGGCATGGTGTGATTTTTGGTCCGGGTTAGCACGTCGGGATTTGCTCGGGTTCAGCGGGCACGGTAGGACACTCTGGATTTTTAATTGGACATGTGAAACATGTTTTGGATGTGTTATGATGTTCTGAGGCTTGTGTTCAGTTTCCGTTCCAATTGGAGGTTGAAAACTGCGGTTGGGCTAAATTTCAACTTTTTGGGAAAGTTGAGGGACTAATTTTTAATTAGCCAAAAATCAGCCATTATTTGGAAAGAAAGGAAGGTGAAGTCGGCCGGGAAGAAGTGAGAAGGGACACTTGTCCTATTTTGAAAAGAGATGGAAAAGGAAGAAAAAGAAAGGAAAAGAAAAGAAAGTATAAAAGGGGAAGAAAAGACAAATTTCTTCATTTCTTCTTCTTCTTCCTTCCTTCAACGTGAAATCAGCCATGGTTACTATTCATTGAAGCTTCTCTTGTGTTCTTCATTTTGGCAAGGAAACATCAAGGTTTTGGGCTCAAATCGTAGGTAAGCTTCTTCTCTTCAAGAATTTGGCAAGTTTGAAGCATGAAAAGGGTTGGAAGTGGGGTTTAGAAACGTTTTTGTGTTTGTTCTTTGCTACTAGTTGTGATGATCTTCTTGCTTCCATCTTTTAGTATGTTCTTCTTGGGTTGGAGAGGAGTAAGAATCATGGTTTGAATTTTGGAAGAACACAATGGATGGTGGAAACCTAAAATGCCGAATTATTGGGTGATTTTCTAAAATGGTGTAGAGTTGTGTTTTTGAATCATGCTTTGAATATGTTTTTCCTAGCATGATTTTAAGGCTTTGTATGGTTTCAATTTGATGGAAAACATGTTGGGTGGAAAAGCCCTCTTTGGCCGAATTGAGCAAGCTAGGGTTTATGTTGATTTTTGGTGTTTAAGGTGAAATTGGTTAGTGATCTTGCTTAAGAAGTGTAATTGGTGGTTAAAGTGTGTAAATGGAACCTTGAATGGGTTGAATGGGAGGCTTGGTGAGAAATGGGTGAAGGGCCGAAACTTAGAATGAAACTTTATCTATGTTGGTGTTGTGTTTTGGATGATTTGAATGGTAAATTGGTATCGGGGATGGATTTAGGTGCGTAATGGTGTTTGAAACGTCGTTTTCGGACAATGGGAGCAAAATTCACCTTTATGCGGGTTTTCGGGTAAAGTGTCTGGAAAGCGGGGTTTAAAGGTTGGAATATGTTTGTGGGTGTATGAATAACAATGTTCTAGCTCGGTTCGTGAAACCGAGCTTTCTGCGGGTTTTTGCGGAAAAGTGCGGGATTGTGCGGGTTTGGTTCTGGGGGTCTAATTTGGTGAGTTCTGATTGGTTTGTGGTTGTTCAGCTTGTTTCAGCATTGGTGGAGTGGTTTGGGACCATAAAAGTCAAGTTTCACGTTTCGGGTAGGAGCCGGGATTTCCGGGATTTGTCTTTGCGGGTAGCTTTTACGAGGTAAGGGCTCAACTTCTCTCGTTATGCATTCTGGGAGTATTTGCATGTATATCGGGTTTAGTTGAGGCGGGTTCCGGGTGAGGGCGGTGGTTCGGTGATCCCGAGACCCGTCATATGGTAAGATGCACGTCTGTTCTGTTTCAAGGTCCAGATGGTCTTGGAGGCCATGGGTTTATATTCTGTTCTGCATATCCGCACTAGGCGCCAATATTTATACTTATACGTTTTTTGTATATTATGTTCTGTTTTGCATATGCATTCTGATATGTTACATTACGTGACGAGACCCGGATGGTCTTAGAGGCCACGGGTGCTCCTTGGTTTGGTTTCGCGTATCCGCGCCGGGAGTGCCGACATTGCATTACGTGTCCGCACCGAGGTGCCGACGTTACATTACGTGTCCGCCTTTGGAGGGTGCCGACATTACGTGTATATCCGCACCGGGGTGCCGATATATACGTGACCTACGACAGTTTGGGGATCATGACCCCACCGGTACCGTGCTTACATTGCATTCGTTATGTATATTCTGACCTCTTTGAGAGGGCTGTCGTTTTGGGTCAGTGGTTGGACCGCATGTGATGGGTTCCGGCTCACCTCTGACTTTGCATACATGCATACGTATATGTGTTTGTTTGTGTTTTGTTTGTGTTTGTTCTGTTTTGCAGGTTCGGCTCGGCAGCACTTGTACAAACTGTATCTTACCTCAGCCCTTACTGGGTCCTCCCGAGGACTCACCTCTTATTGTTTACCACCTTTCAGGTTGATCTGACAAGTAGCCTGCGGACTAGGGATCCGCGGTGCTTTTGGTTGTTTTGGTTTTCAGGTATTGGTAGTTCCCTTGTGGAACCTCCCTTCCATTCTGTTCTGTTTTGTTCTGTTCGGGTTAAGGGGTGGTCCTGGTAGAGGTTTCTGATCGGTGTATCTGATTTCAGTTCTGTTGGATTTAAGGTTAACTAACTCTCCTCTCTTTGGTTGTGCTTTAGCAGCAGCAGTACCTCGTGCGGGAATCTTCTGGGCGAGAGGTTTTCTTGATTCCGCACCTAGGTATTCTAGGGTTTGCTTTGGTGGCTCTGTAGGTGTAGTTGCATGCATGTATTTCGGATCATGATATTGTTTATGACGTATATTCTGGAATATGTGTTGGTTCTGTATCTGATTCTGAGTCGAGGGCGGAGCCCCGACTTGCCTAATTGGTTATGTATATGAAATGAGATTGTGTTCTGGATATCTTTTGATTCTGCTTTGTCTTCTGAGTCGTGGGCGGAGCCCCGACTTGCCTATACTGGATATGCTTTAAATGGGTTCAGTGTTTCTGTGGGTTCAGTGTTTCTGTGTTCTGTTGCGATGATCAATGAATGGTATTCCATGAACTGCATGCTTGGTAAATGTTGAGTTATCTTGTATACTTGCCATGTAAGAGTTTTGTGGGTTGCAAGTCGTTACTTGACTATTTCGTCTTTTAAGAAAAACGCTCCGTTGCCGCGCTTTCTGCCGTAGTTTCCGTTTCTGACGGCGCGGCCGGCTCCGCCTCCGCAACCGGGCAGGGTGGTCGTGACAGTAGTGCCGATTCGCGTCTGAAAAATCGGGTGTAATTTTCATAGGAGGATTTAGTGAAAGGTAAGGATGTTTTTATGTTCAGAATGGAATTCTGATTCTGTTAGTGTAATTGGTTCTGTTAGAAAAGGCTCGGTGTGAAAGCCGTTTTTCCCGGCCCGAGCCTCGGTTTTGGCGGCATTGATAATGGTTGTTTCTGTGAAATCTGAATGTGTTTTCTGTATATGGGATTGTTTCTGAACAGGGAGTTGTTTGGAAATTGGGCTGAAACTCTGCCGAAATTTCTACCGGAACCGTCGATCGAGAATTTTGATTCGGACTACAACCCGAGGTAAGGGTTCAGTGTGTGTTAGGAGTATTGCCTTGCGTAGCAAGCATACTCGGATATAGACTGAGGCTAGGTTTGGAAGAGGAGTGCCCGATGACGCCGACCTAGTTTCGTGGTATAGACATTGTTTGTGCAGAAACCTATTGGGATTCCGATATACCTACGATGGTTATCGATGATTTGACCGGGATTCCGTTATACCTACGATGGTTATCGATGATTCGTATTGATTGATTGATGGGGGTCGCTCCCCCGAGCTGGTACCATGCTCTACCGACCGTTTGTGACCGATATGCCTTGACTGGGCCAAGCGCATTACCATTTCGATTATGTAATTATTGTGATTGTGATTGACCGATTGCATTTCATATGTTTGGTTGTGTTGCATTGATTGAGCATATGATTGGTTGGCTGCTTTTTGTATCTTGTGTTCGTTCTGTTCTCGATTGCACGTACATTGTATCGAATGATATTGAACTCTGCACCATGTCTATACCTGTTCTCTTACTAAGTTCTTGCGAGAACTTACCCTTACTTCTACCATTTCAGGAAAAGGAAAGGAAAAGCAAGCCGCTGAGTAGAGGCGGGGTTGCTAGTTTGAGGGTTTTGGATTAGAGGCAACAGCAGCAGCAGTAACTTCAAGTAGCGCGGTTGGATTCCGCGAGACCGCCACTTGGTTGGTTTCTTTTGTATTCCGAATTTGGTTTCTGGCTCTGTATAATGTCCATAACATGCATGTTTCATGTTTGTAAGGTTTGGGTTATGTGTATATGGTAAGGATTGCATAAGTGTTAAGTTCAGGTTCGGAACCGTTTGTTATCGCCTTGAAATTTCAAGTTTTGGGTTCAGTCAGAGGGTCAGGCGACCCCTTTCTTGGAGCGGGCGGTCGCCTGGACCACTTCCGTAGGATATAAGGGATCAGGCGAGGGTCAGGCGACCCCTTTCTTGGAGCAGGCGGTCGCCTGGACCCCCTGGGTTATAGGTACAGGCGGTCAGGCGATGAGCCAGGTGACCCCTCCCTTGGAGCAGGCGGTCGCCTGGGTAGGCGAGAGGCCAGGTGACCCCTCTCCTCAGGTCAGGCGGTCGCCTGGGCCCCTCGGTATTCTGGGCAGCAGCTCGGGCGAAGGGTCAGGCGACCCGGGCTTGAGCCGGGCGGTTGCCTGGACCCTGAATTTGGGATTCTTGGTTTCTTTGAACCCCGTTCGCGTAGGTAAGTATCTTGGGGCATGGCAGAGCATTAATGCTTTAGTTTAAGGATTTGTGTTAGGGTTGTGAGTGAACCATCGCCCCCACTTTCCCCCTTTTCCCCGGTTTGGTCCGTTCTCTGTGCGCTTCCGCGAGTGCGGGGTCTAAGGGGCGGGGGTGGGGTGACAGTTCCTGTCTTGTTAGTGCCAAAGGCTGATGGAACATGGCGAATGTGCATGGACTGTAGACCCATCAACAAGATCACTGTAAAGTATCGCCATCCTATTCCTAGACTTGATGATTTGCTTGATGAACTATCTAGTGCTTGTTTCTTCTCTAAAGTAGATTTAAAATCTGGCTATCATCAAATTAGGATGAAAGATGGGGATGAATGGAAAACTACTTTTAAATGTTGGGGTTATATGAGTGGTTAGTGATGCCATTTGGGTTGTCTAACGCACCAAGCACTTTCATGAGACTTATGCACCATGCCTTGCGTTATTTGATTGGAAAGTTTGTTGTTGTTTACTTCGGTGACATCTTAGTGTATTCACCCACACTTGATGAGCATGTTGAGCACTTAAGAATTTTGTTTGAAACACTTAGACAACAAAGCTTGTATGCTAAAATGGAGAAGTGTGTGTTTTGTGCTAAAGAGGTAAAGTTTCTGGGATATGTTGTTAGTGGTTCAGGAATAAGGGTGGATGATGCCAAGGTTAAGGCAATCAAGGACTGATCAACTCCTAAGAGCCTTACTGAAGTGAGATCCTTCCATGGCTTGGCTAGTTTCTATAGGAAATTTGTGAATGATTTCTCCTCCATAGCCGCCCCTTACATGAGCTCTCTAAAAAGAATGCACCCTTTGTGTGGGGAGAGGCCCAACAGAGTGCATTTGATGAGCTTAAGACTAGGCTGATGAGTGCCCCTTTGCTTGCTTTTCCTAATTTTGATAAACTGTTTGAAATTGAGTGTGATGCAAGTGGTGTGGGTATTGGTGTTGTTGTGCATCAAGAGGGGCAGCCAATCGCCTACTTTAGTGAGAAATTGAGTGGTGCTACTTTGAATTACTCTACTTATGATAAGGAATTGTATGCCTTAGTTCGTGCTTTAGAGGTTTGGTCTCATTATTTATTGCATAAGGAATTTGTTGTTCATACGGATCACTATTCTCTTAAGTATATCCAAGGGCTGGGAAATTTAAATAAAAGGCATGAAAAATGGATTGAGTAGAATCCATGGCATTGTTCTTAAGTAGAGAAAATGGATTTGTTCTTTAAGAATATTGTGAAGAACCATGGCATACCTAGGTCAATTGTGAGTGATAGAGATTCTAGGTTCTTGAGTCATTTCTAGAAAACACTTTGGTCTAGACTAGGTACTAGTTTGGTTTTCTCTACTTCTAGTCACCCTCAGACTGATGGTCAGACCGAAGTAACTAATAGGATACTCACCACAATACTTAGAACAATTCTTAAAAAGAACTTGAAATAATGGAAGAAGTGTTTGCCTCATGTGGAGTTTGCATATAACAGGAGCTTTCATACTTCTACTGCACATAGTCCCTTTGAGGTGGTTTATGGTTTCAACCCCCTAACCCCTCTAGATCTGATTGCTTTGCCTCGAGATGATGTTGTTGATATAAGTGGCAGGAAGAAGGCTGATATAATGAAGGAGTTGCATGCTAAGGTACAAAAGAAGCTTGAGAAGGCCAATGAGGCTTATGCTAGGAAGGCAAACAAAGGAAGGCGAATGATGAGCTATGACATTGGAGACTGGGTGTGGTTACACCTTCGAAAAGAAAGATTCCCACAGGCTAGAAAGAATAAGCTTGCACCTCGAGGAGATGGACATTTTCAGATCATTAACAAAATAGGGGAGAATGTCTATGTTTTGGACTTACCTTTTGATGGTTCTTACAATGTTCATACTACTTTTAATGTGTGTGATCTTGCTCCGTTTGTAGGTGATATTGAAGATGTGAATCTGAGGTCAGATTTTTTCCAAGAAGGAGGGGATGATATGAATCTGAGCTCCATGACTCAAAAGGAGCAAGAGCCCAAGCCCACAAGATCAACACCTAGCCCTTTACACAAAATTGGTGGACCTATGACAAGGGCTAGGACAAAGAAGACTAGAGAAGCATTGGGCCTCTTCATGGGAGCAATGGCATAAAGAGTGGATCAAGAAGTGGAAGTTCAAGTTGCAAAAGATAAAATTGAAGCTTTAGGGCTATATTTGAACAAGGAACAAATTTTGGAGGACAAGGCTTAGAGTTTGAGCACTTTACATCAAGTCCAAGACCAATAACAAGAGCATTGGGCCTATTTTGGCCAAGGCCCACTCTCCTCCTTAAAAAGTGGCACCCCTTTTACTTGGAAAACAAGTTGAGAAGCTTCTTGGAGATGCTTGGAGAGGAGGGAGGCACCACCTTCTTGCTTGGAGAACAAGTTGAGCTTTGCTTGCAAGTTACTCCTATTTTACTTAAGGAAATTGTAATCTCTTAGATTTCTTTCTTCTAGGCTCTTTTTCTAACCCTAGGCCACCCCCTACTCCTATAAAAGGAGCCTCTTGTTCCACTTCTCAACTCAAAACTCAATTGAAGCATTTGTGAGCTTTCCTTCTCCAAAGCTTTTGTTCTCCTTGTTTGCTATTTTTGCCCTCCTCTTGATTCCATCAAAGTGGTTTCAAACTTTATTTCTAGTATTGTTTTATCTTAGAGTAGAAAGGTGCTATAACCATCTACATCCCGACATTATCTTCTCCATTGCCACGCTGAAAATAGCTTGGAGGTGGTGAATGCCAGCCTTACATTATCACTTTCTCAACAAGCTAGATCCTCCCAATTGTGAATCACTGAAGGTTCATATCAAAAAGCTATTGGATTTCGAATTGACCAAAATCATAAGCTTTGCTCTTGTGAATGGTGATGTACTTGGTGATCCTGTAAAGTATCAATGGTTGGTCAGTAGACTAATATATTTGGCATTCACACGTCCAAAACTTAGTTACTTTTGTCCATATTCTTGCACATTTTATGCATGCATGAGCATTGGGAAGCAGCTTTGCAAGTTGTTCGCTACTTGAAGACCAAGTATGATATATTGCCTTGAGCGGATAGTGATCTATAGTTTTATGCTTTGACTCGATGTTCTCAAATTGGTTATTTTGTTCTTCTTGGGCATTCACCAATTTCCTGGAAAATCAAGAAGTAACATACTATGTCTCGATAATCTGTTGAAGTAGAATATCGTTCTAGGTCTACCATGACTCCAAAGTTAAAATGGTTAATTGACATTTTACGTGATATGGGTGTAATCCGATAGGGGCTAGCAAAGTTATATTGTGATAACCAAGCTGCTACTCATGTAATAACCAATCTAGTTTCTCATGAAAGAACTAAATATATTGAAGTTGATTGTCATTTTACTCGTAATAAGATTCAGGATGGTTATTTGGAGACTCATTATATTCATACCTCGTATCAGGATGGTCATTTGGAGACTCATTATATTCATACTTCATATCAACTAGTTGATATCTTTATAGATGACTTGAGAAAACGTTAATTTGTGGTTTTCTTCTTTGCATGGTGGGCATTGGAGATCTAGATGCTCCAACTTGAAGGGGAGTATTAGCAAATAGGGCTGAAATGTACATAAGAATGTTTTTAGGTGACTAGCTATGTAGATATACCTTTTCAATCTCTATTCTTCTTGTATCAAGCGACATCAGCAACGATACCATACCCACTCAGCAGGATCCTCCATCACCACACTTTGGGTACATTTAAGAGATAAAAAGAGAGTATAAAACAAAGGAATCTAATATACATGGGGTATCCCTTTCCCAATTAATGACATTCCTTGTAAAATCATATTCCCTTCCATTATTCATCTCTTGTACAAACAGACCCTTAAGGTCATTAAACATCAATCATTTAATTTTTCTTAAAAAAAAAACTAATTTGTTTGAAAGTGCTTTCTCCATTTGCAGAAAGCTCTATACTTCTCTTCTGTTTTTTTTTTTCTCTTCAGAAAAGAATTTCTTACCAAAGCACTCTTTATATCATCAAGTAGTATAAGGGGAAAAAAAACTGCATCTGATCCCAAACTTTTTATTTAGGCTTTCTCATCCAATAGCATTGGAATCTCGCTTTTCCCATTTGGGCACTACTGACTATAGCCAGAATTATGGCATTTCACACATCCATCAGGCCATACACGTTTCATTTTCCATGAATATTCAGGAACTATGCAAATCCTTAACATATTTCATATCAAAGTGCATCAGAAGTAAAAGATAAAAAGGAAAGAAAAAAAAAAGTTATTCTAATTGAACAATAACCTCATCAGTTACGTTTTCTTGCTCTGCTATTCCAATTGTACACTGAAGATCTTGAACAACAGCTCTCATGGATGGTCTATCAGCCTTCTTATCCCTCAGGCAGGTAAATGCAAGCTCTGAGAAGAGTTTGACACTCTTAACAATATTGGCTGAAGGATTCTCACCAAGCAGCCGACAATCCACAACTTCAATGATTTTACCATCTTTCGCCCATTGGTTAACATAAATGGCCAAATTGACATTATCCTGCTCTCTTGAGAAATCTATGGCCTTCAAGGAAGTCAAGAGCTCAAGTAGAACTACTCCAAAACTATACACATCACTTTTATCAGTCAACTGGTAGTTGCGATAATACTCAGGATCCAAGTACCCTAAGGTTCCCTGAGCACAGGTAGAGACATGGCTGAGGCCAGGAATAGCCAATCTGGAGAGGCCAAAATCTGCAACTTTTGCATTGAACTCATCATCTAACAGTATATTGGTTGACTTCACATCTCTATGGTAGATGGGATTGTAAGCTGCAGAATGCAAGTAGGCCAATGCTTCAGCAGTTTGTACTGCAATTTTTAGCCGTGTTTTCCAATCCAGAAAAGTGGAATACTTTCCATGAATATGATCATATAGGGTCCCATTTGAGATATACTCATAGATCATAAATGGGTACTCAGTTTCTACACAACAACCAAGGAGTCTTACCAAGTTCTTGTGATTAACTTGAGAAAGTATGCCAACCTCATTGAGGACCTGTTGGGTGCTTTTGATGTTACCAACTTTAGCCAACTTAACTGCAACAATAGACCCATCTTGAAGCTCACCCTTGTAGACTTCTCCAAATCCACCGCTCCCAAGAAACCTGTCCTTTGAGAAATTTCTAGTTGCTTTTTTTACCTCTTTGAAGTTGAACATCCTTGCAGAATTTCCACCATGGCTCAACTTCAATTTATCTCGTCTTTCCTTAATGAGCTTTTCCTGATTCATATGTTTCCAGTATTTTCTAAAACCTATGATGGCAATCAATATAGCAAGGGCGAAAAAGCATGAAACCCCTACTAAGACCCTTATGCGAAGTCCATCAGTTCCCTTGCCTCTTGAGCACATTCCATGGTCCCAATTGTAGCCATTTCTGCAGAAGCAACGGAAGACACCATCCACACCAGGAGAGCATTTAGAAGCAACGAGGCAATCATTTTGTGTTCGGCAAACTGGCTCAGGTGGAGAAGCCCACTGAATTTCCAAGCCCTCATCCCATTCTGAAGCTGCCTTCTCAGGATCCAAATGAAGGATGCTTCTAAATGCATTACAACCAGAATTGTGAAGCCGTATCTTGTACGCTGAAGGCATCCCACCAGCAACAAAGGTGCAGCAAAGGCCGAGTCCACTAGCACACTTGAGTGCCAGTCCTCTATCAATGTGTCCTGAGCTCTCCAAGTAGTGATGACAAAGACTGGAAGAAGAACAGTTTATAGGAGAAACCAGAAGCCGCGGCGAACAGTTGAAGAAAAAGATTGTGTTGGAAGAAGTGATATTAAAAGGGAGAGACTGATTCAACCAGATTCCTTCACTCACCTCCATGTCCTTTGTGACACATTTACCAGGTAGCCAGGGGGCTGGCTGCAAAACCATCCGTTGAATTGATGCCATGATTCTCATCACAAGGTAAGTGCTACCATTCATAGACTTGAAGTAAAGTTCACTTGAATTTGAATCACAATAAACAGAATAGTCAGGATCACCGCAATCAGGGCGAGTGCTTAAGGGGTAAGGAACTTCCATGGACCCGCAGCTAGGACAAGTCTTATGTGAAAAACTGTAATGGCCATCGAAAATAACACAGATAATACAACCACAAAGGAAAAGGGATTTAGGGTTCAACTTAACAAGCCTCATTTTTTGCAAGAGGAAGAATTGAACCATGTTACAAACGTACTAAGGATGGTCGAATAAAAGGACTACTGACGGGGAATAAAGTGGATCGATAAATTCAAAAACCACAAAGTAGATGCAAGAATCTATGAGAAAAAAATCTTGATAAAAAAAGTAGATACCAGACATGACTTGGTGGTGATCATATCAGCCAGAGCTTTGATGATGATGATGATGATGATGACGATGACCATGTTCTTGCTCTTTCTCTTCCATATGTATCCCTAACACTCTTTTTTATTACCTTGCCCAAGCACTTCCTGGTCATCTCCGGCACGCTGCCGTCGGAGCTTACCCACCGGAGGAACTCCCCGTCCCATTCTGGCCACTTGTACAGGTTTACGTAGGTCGATCGGCCGCCGGACATCCTCAACGCAATTTGAGATACAAATAGTTGTCATGATCAAATACATGTAAATTCACAAGCTACCAGAGCAAAAAATCACATTGAGAGAGAGCAGAGAGGTTCCCGCTCAAACCAGTCGGAACATGGGATTAGTTCAAAAATGACAAAATTAGGGAAAAGGCTGATTTTACAATTCACGTTGAATCCTTTTTATCACGTTGGAAAACTACCTCAAGTATGTAAAACTACTTAAAGTCATGCATGCACTTTAATCTCCGTTTCTAGGCATGCAAAAAAAAAGGAGACCGAAGGAGTATGATTTCTAAACTTTGTAAACATTACCCAAGCAACGTCACCTCACCGTCGCCATTGAGCAGAGGAGAACATAAGGCACGCAAATCGCGAAACCATACCTCTCCGCGAGGCCTAAGTCTCCGCGACGAGCTCCTCTGTGCACCTAAGACGCGAGGCCACGCCCTCACACGGAAGACTCACAACGACAGGCGAGGCCATGCCTTCGCCCATTGAGATCGTCTGCAACACTTAACCTCAATCAAGGAAGGGCAACTGGCAACGGTTAACCGTCATGATGCGCATGAACCTTTCACATTCGTCACTACTCCACCTTCCCCACTATACGGGAACATGGGTAACCATCTCACTATCTCAAGTCATGGGGCATCCACAACCTCAACACCTTCTATAAAAAGAAGACTTGGGAAATGTACACCCTATCTACACTCTCCCACTCCTCTTTCTGCTCCTAAGTACTTTATTTCGCCCTTTGCAGATTACTCCGTAAGCAGTAGATAGTT
Source organism: Stellera chamaejasme (assembly GCA_024586325.1). Taxonomy (NCBI): domain Eukaryota; kingdom Viridiplantae; phylum Streptophyta; class Magnoliopsida; order Malvales; family Thymelaeaceae; genus Stellera; species Stellera chamaejasme. The sequence goes on along the minus strand of CM044982.1, from coordinate 21,807,824 downwards.
GTCTCCAACGTCAAGTTACTCCATCAAGCATCTGAGAGCTCGGATCGTAAAAGAACGAGACTATCAGATTGGCGCCGTATGTGGGAACCACAAAAATCACGAAGATCTACCGGCTGTGCAAACATGCCTCGAACCAGAAGCAGCGCTCGGCAGAATGGTAACTCGGAAAGAAACACCAGCACCGGCCCTCCTCTCCACCGGGATGATGTTTCGGTCCACTCCACTAATGAAAGCACTTCCCACCGTGGGCTACCTCCCCATGGAGATAGAAATGTCGTTCCCTCTGGCGGAGCATACGTCGTTCCCTCTGGTGGAACCGGTGGGATGCAACAAAACGTCATTCTCCAGCAAGCCGCCATCCCATGCTTGGATCCAACAGTTCTCACCGCCATCACATAAGCTGTTGCGCAGAATCTGCGCGATAGCTTGGCAGACACCCTTAGGGGGATACTAGATGCTGCGGGAGCTGTCCTAATTCCTCAGCGTATATGAAAATAACCTCCTCAGCCGCGTCCCCCTGCCGCTTCAGCAGGAGAGCCATCCTGACCCCGCTCACACCGCCGCCCACGTTGCTCGCTCGTCGTATCGAGCAAATGGAGAAATGCGAAGAAAAGGCGAACACGCCTTACTCCACTCGACTGGGCCTATATCACCCACGGACCCAACCATTCACCTAGAGGATCTTGGCAGCCCCACTCCCCAAGCAATTTCGTCAACCAAAGCTTGATGCCTACGACGGTCTCTCTAACCCTGACATCCACCTTCAACGCTACATCTCAGCGATGGCTATCGCCAGGGCAGATGATAACAACCTGTGCCGCGCCTTCAGCTCCACACTCACCGGGGTCACGGCTAATTGGTACACCACCTTGCGCGGTAAGCAATTCGATTCCTTCGAAGAGCTCTCATGCGCATTCTCTAACCATTTCATCATCTCCAAGCCATCACCCAAGACTGCAGGACACCTTCTGAAGGTTCGCCAGAGGAAGGAAGAGTCCCTTAGGGACTACATACACCACTTTCAGAAGGAGGCGATCTAGGTTCCAACCCTCGGCGAGGAGACTAGACTCCTCGCCGCAATGCAGGGCCTCCAGTGGGATTCTCACCTTTTCATAGACGTAAACACCAACCCTCCCGCAACATGGAGCACTTTCTAGAAAGAGCAACCAGATTCATGCACGCGGAGGAAATCACTAGGCCACTCGGGAGAGACCAATCACTGATGTGAAGAGCCAACCCCCTAGCGGCTCCGGCAATTCCCCAAGGAGAGGATCTACCCAGCGCTCCCTCCTCTCAGAGATTCTCACGCCAACATCCTCCACGCCCTTGAGCGTAAGTGGGAGGTCCCGAAATGACCCCATCCTCTCCCCAAGGGGCCCACCAAACAGATAGACAAGTATTGTAGCTATCACCGCGACAAGGGCCACGACACTGATGTGATCACGTGGGCGCATGACGCGATCTCGCAAAATCACAGACGCGTTGGATCTAGCTCGAAGGAGTCGCAAGAACTGGGAAGGATAAATTAGGCCTCAAACACCTCCTAACTACGAGGTTGGGCAATATTTGAGATAATGCCTGGGGAAGATGGAAGATCTAGCACCTCATAACTACGAGGTTAAGCAATACTTGATATTAAACTCGATGATAAACACCAAGGCGGATGGCGGAGGGGTAGCAAGTTGTGAGAACTGAAGCTTGAGGAAATAAATCTCTCAAGCGCTTTACATATGTTCTGTGTTTTCTAGGAGCATGTTGTCCCTTTTATAGGAGGGAGAAGTGAAAAGACTCTTACACCCGCTCGTGCATGCCAAAAGCATAAAGTGCTTTTGCATGCATGTCATCCCAAAAGCTTCGAAAAAGGAAAAAGGAAAAAGGTAACCCAAAAAGGTTTCTTATGTTTTTGCACATAAAGTAAATATTTGTACTCCCAAGTATCTTCATTAAAGAAGGGAGTGTTCCAGATTGGCTTGGAATGGTTGGCCGGATTGTTGAGCATAGGTGGCTTTGCCTTGGGACTTCACCTGCGCCGAGAGGCTACGCACGGTTGGCTTCGCCCTCGCCTGGAAGCTTTGCAGGGGCGGTTTCGCCTAAGGGTTTCGCCTCCGCCTGGAAGCTTCGCATGGAGGCCTCGCCCTAGCTTTGAGGACTTCACGCTGGAGGCTTTGCATGAGGGCCTTCGCCTAGAGGCTTCGCAGGAGCTGCTTCGCCTGAGGGCTTCGCCATCGCCTGGACGCTTAGCGTGGAGACTTCGCATTAGGGAAGCCTTGCCTTCGCCTAGAAGCTCCGCATGGATGCTTCGCGTGGAGGCTTCGCCTTCTTCTGGTCTGGCGAATGCCTGAATCATGGATCGAGTAGCGTAGGCCTCTGAACCTCCTCGCCAAAAAGGGTGCTCCGAGCTTCATTCACCTTCCTCTTTGAACTTTGATACTTTGTTGTTGCTTGTGGATCCCATGATCACGCCAAGGCAAACTCACCGAGTTCCTCATTCGACATCCCTCCTCGAGCAGAGACTCCCCCAAGAGTCGCAAATGTGAAGGCGATCATGAAGATCGACAACCAAGAAGGTTGAACGCAGCCCACCCCGAAGGTGACCGCATTCCCCCTGCTAGGGGCACATCAACGTCATCACCCAATGTTAAGGCGCAACTGCGAGGCGCCGCTATATAAGGCGGATCTATCAGATCGATCACACTGCGAGCCACCTCATTCATCGCCGCGACAACACCTCTGTGCTAGTCCCGCACTCGGATCCCCTGATTATTATCGCCTGCATTGCAGAATGGGACACCGACAGAATCTACATGGACACATGGGCCAATGCCAACGTCATATACAAACACACCCTGTTGGAGGCGAAGCTCCCTCTGTCGCGCATCCAACCCGTGAAGGGAGCAACTTATGGCATCGGCAGGGAGGAAATCCCCACACTCGGGGCGATCACACTCTCATTCATGATGGTAGGTACCATGAAGGAAAAGAGACAAGTCTGCCACTCAAGCTTCGTGGACTTCATCGTCCTGGATCTACCATCCTCCTATAACGCAATTATTGGACGACACACGCAGACAGAGTTCCACATCCGCTGCGATGTGCGCACCTTAACACTGGTATTCAACACCAACTTCGGGGACACATACATCTATGTTAACCAGAACGTAGCCAGGGGAAACTACGTCGCTACACTCACAGGACCCCCGTAGCTCCCACAGTGCATGGAGCCGAAGTGAAAGAAGCTTGCGGAGGAGCCTGACCACGTTGACAGGTCTGTGCTGGACCTCTCTGGTGCATTTGAAGAAGTCAAAATCACCGCAGGAAAGAAGTTCCGCATGGGAAAGGACCTACCGGATCGGGACAAGGGGGCACTCATCCACCTCCTCCATGCCAACATGGATGTCTTCGCGTGGAGCCCAACATATTTACCCGGCGTAGACCTCTCGGTCGTCACGCACAAACTCAATGCACTCCCTGCCTTCAAATCAGTTAGAAAAATAACTAGGGGCATGGCCCCAATCGCAAAGAAATTGTACGCACTGAGGTGCAAAAGTTGTTGGATGCTAATATAATTAAGGAAGTGTTGGAATTCTTGCGCACCAAGATGACCTGGGCTAGCTAAAAGTAGCTAAGCACAGCTCAACTCAGCTCAATCTGAGTGTTTGAGCTAGAGAGATGTGTATCTGCTCTTAGTGAGCTGATATGAGCTCAAATGAGCTCAATGGATGGTTTAATATGTCTTAGACTAGCTCTATGTGAGCTTAGTACAAATGTGTCTAGGCACCTTTTGTTGAAGAGACGTGTCTCTTGGCGGAAAGGTGCGTAATTGGTGAAAGGATGCGATTGGTACCCTTTGGGCTTGAGCCTAGGGGTGCCAAGCACCCCCTAGGAGCCGAAGAGGCACCCAAAGGGCCAAGCACACCTTCGGCCATGGCCTAAGGGTGCTAAAAGGGCACCCAAAGGGGGCCTTGCACCCATTCGGCCATAGGCCTAGGGGTGTGTTACCCACACCCGGTATGTAATTAAGTTAATTACGTGTTTAAGTTTATTTACCGGGTTTTCGATAATTTCTGTTTCGGGACTTGCTTTGCATGTTTGGTATTTGTGGATTTAATTTGGTGATTTTTGGGGCAACCCGGGACGGATTTAGAATTAATTATGCGGTTGCGCGTAATTCCCGGGAGTTGCAATTCTGAGTGACTCGGGACTTATAATTGGATAAGAAAAATAGGTTTTATGAGTTTTGTGATATCCTAAGTAAGTGGTTAAAGTTTGGTTCCAATCGGAGTAAGTTTGGTAAAAAGCTGCATTTTTGGGCTGAACGAAAATGCAGTTTTGTAAAGTGTGTGAGATATTGGAAATTGGCAATTTTGGTAAAAGGAAAGGTAGTGGGGCGGATGAGAGAGAGATAAGAAAAGGACATGTGTCACTTTGTGGTAGAAGAAGAAAAGAAAAGAAAGGTTTTATGGAAAAGTTATATATATGTATTTATGCTAATAATACATATATATGTATAAGTAAAGGAAAGGGTAATATTTGACATTTTGGAAGAAAAGAAAGGAATGGGGCGGATGGGTGATGGGAGAGGAGGGACATGTGTCTCCTTTTGGTTGAAGAAGAGAAGAGAAGAAAGGATTTTTGGTAAAATATGTATATGTATTTATGTTAATAATAATACATATATATATATATATATGTATAAGTAAAGAAAAGGGATTTTAGTCAACACTTCTATTTCTTCATCTTCTCCATCCGTAACTTTCTCACTCTCTCACTCACATCCGCGAGTTTTGAGAGCTTGAGCTCACAACTGATTTCCGTCGTTTGGCGACCAAACTTCGAGGTATTGCACTTAAATCGTTCATTAAGTTGTATGGATCGATGTCGAATTACATTTTGGAAGAATCAGTTTAGTTTGCAAGTTATGAGCATTTGAATTTTGGAGTGAATAGTGTCATATGCTCCTTTGTTTGATTTTCGGTTCCTAAGCGTTCTCGGCACTTCTGGTGCATGTTTGATAACAGAACGTAGGAAGAAACGCACCCGAGGTTATGCCGATTCGCGTCTGAAAATTTGGGTGTAATTTTCGACGGAGGATTCTGTGAAAGGTAAGGGCATTTCTGTGTTCAGAGTAGAATTCTGGTTCTGTTAGTGTAATTGGTTCTGTTAGAAGAGGCTCGGTGTGAAAGCCGTTTTTCCCGGCCCGAGCCTCGGTTTTGGCGCCACGGTTAATGACTGTTTCTGTGAATTCTGAATGTGTTTTCTGTATCTGGGATTGATTGTGAACAGGGAGTTGTTCGAGAATTGTGCTGAAACTCTGCCGAAATTTCTACCGAGACCGTCGATCGAGAATTCGGATTTGGACTACTATCGGAGGTAAGGGTTCAGTGTGTGTTTAGGAGTATTGCTTTGCGTAGCAAGCATACTCGGATATAGACTGAGGCTGGGTTTGGAAGAGGGGAGTGCACCGATGACGCCGACCTAGTTCCTGGTATAGACATTGTTGTGCAGGAACCGATTGGGATTCCGATATACCTACGATGGTTATCGATGAATTTATTGGGATTCCGATATACCTACGATGGTTATCGATGAATTTACCGGGATTCCGATATACCTACGATGGTTATCGATGATTCGTATTGATTGACCGATGGGGTCGCTCCCGAGCCGTGGTACCATGCTCTACCGACCGATTGTGAATGGACGCATGGCCATTGCCGGTTGGACCGGGGGAGATCTCGCCATGGTCCATAACAAAGAATGTTACCGTTTCGATTGTGAATTGATTGTGATTGTGATTGACCGACCGCATTACATATGTTTGATTGTGTTGCATTGATTGAGCATTTGATTGATTGGTGAGATGCTTTGTGTATATCGTATTCGCTCGCTTTTCAATTGCGGGTACATTGTATCGATTGTCATTGTTATCGCACCATGTCTATACTGTTCTCTTACTATGTTCTTGCGAGAACTTACCCGTATATCTAACGTTTCAGGACAAGGAAAGGAAAAGCAAGTCGCCAAGTAGAGGCGAGGTTGCTAGAGTTTGAGGGTTTGGACAGCAGCAGCAGCAGTTTCACTTTGGTGCGGTTGGATTCCGCAAGACCACTATTGGTTGGTTTCTTGTATTCCGAACTTGGTTCTGGCTCTGTATATTGTTCATAACATGCATGTTTCATTTTGTAAGGTTCGGTTGTGTAATGGTAAGGATTGCATAAGTGTTATGTTCAGGTTCGGAACCGTTTGTTTCGGGTTGTAATTTCAGGTTTAGGGTTGATCGGAGGGTCGGGTGATCACCAGTGATCACCAACTCCAACACTTTGCAATTTGATGACTTGCTGTTTTTAGGTGATCACCAGTGATCAACTCGCTTCAACTTGATGATCACCGGGTGATCAACTGGATTCTAGATGATCACTCGGTGATCAACTCATTCAGCTCCAGGATGTTATGAGACTCCCTGGTTTTTAGGTGACGATCCGGTGATCACCTAAATAAGAAATGTTGCCCCTTTTGATCCTCTAACTTCTCCTTTTGTTACGTCTTGTCCCAAAATGACCTGAAGTGCCAAAATCAGTAATTTTATGAGAAAAACAACCCCATTCGCATAGGTAAACATCTTGGGACTTAGTTGAGCATTAGTGCTATGGTTTAAGGAAATTTTTGGGTGATCCCCAGAGGCGGTTGCCTTGTTGTTAGGGTGGTTTGTGATAAGGTTGTGAGCGAACCGCCGCCCTTTCCCTTTCCCCGGTTTGGTCCGTTCTCCGTGCGTTTCCGCGTATGTGGGGTTTAAGGTGGGGGTGGGGTGACAGGTGTGAGTGCCCTTCGCCCTTGGTGCCTCCAGGCAAGGGATGCACCCCATGCCTTGCACCATCCGGCCAAAGGGACATGTCTCATGTCCCATGGCCGAATGGGCAAGGGCATGGGTCACCTCCTTGCCTATTCACCATATTATTTAGATAATTAATTAATTAGTTAATTAATTTCCTATTAGACATAATTATTCATTTATTTCTTTTATAATTAATTACTTAATTGAAAAGGCAAAGGCATGAGACATGTCTCATGGACCAAGGGGCATTGGTTGCAGCCCTTGGCCCTAGAGACATGTTACTTCGCAAATGAGGAGGCATTGTGCCCCCTCATTGGCAGCCCATCCTCTTCTATAAATAGAGGGAGGATGGCGCCATTATGGGGCATCCCTTTGGCAGCATTGCCTCTCATCTCTTCTCTCTCAATAAGCCTTCGTAGGCATTCTACTTGGAGTTTGTGGGTGGAACTTCACAAGAAGCCTTTCACTTCTTGTCCGCTTCCTTGGCGCACTTCCAAGTCCTTCCTCCATTGAAGTCTTAGAAGGTTGGAGCATCCAGAAGAAAAGTACACACCCTTAATCCTTTCTTTAGTATCATGCTAGGTTCTTTGCCATTAGTATCATGCTAGGTTCTCTGTATGATGGTAATAGATATATGGCATGATTAATTTTGGACAATTTTCCCCCCTTGATGGGACGGCCCAGCCTCATCGCCCGCCTCCCTCGGGATTCACATCGTGCTATTACTTAAATGTAGTATCCATGTAATATGTAAGCATGACAAACATGTTAATGACGATCCGAAAATCAACAAATGGTATCAGAGCGAGGTTACTTTCGGTTATGAATGTTTGAAACGTGTTTGTTGAAATTGAAATGCATGAAACCGAAATGCATGTCTAAACCCGGCTAAAAATGTGAATAAACATACAATTATAAAACATGGATGTCTTCACGTGGAGCCCAACATATTTACCCGGCGTAGACCCCTCGGTCGTCACACACAAACTCAATGTACTCCCTGGCTTCAAATCAGTTAGAAAAATAACTAGGGGCATGGCCCCCGATCACAAAGAAATTGTACGCACTGAGGTGCAAAAGTTGTTGGATGCTAATATAATTAAGGAAGTTCACTACTCCAAATTGTCGCTAACATCGTCCTCGCCGTCAAGGAAAATGGGGAATGGCGCCTCTGTGTGGACTATAAGGGAGTCAATAGAGTGTGTCCCAAAGACCATTACCTCTTATCGCTTATCGACCAACTGGTGGATTCCATTCTGCGATACCCTGTTATGTCTTTCCTTGACGCATACAACGGCTATCATCAAGTCTTCATGGAGCCTGATGACGTAGTGAAGACTGCATTCACAACTGGCAACGCCGTCTATCACTAAGTGTGCATGTCATTTGATCTAAAAAATGCGGGAGCAACATTCCAGAGGCTGGTAAACAAGGTCTTCACAGACCAAATGGGAAGGAACTTGGAATCCTATGTCGATGACATAGTGGTCAAAAGCAAGAAAGTTAACACACACTTGCAGGCCCTGGAGGAAACCTTCGCCAACTTTCTCCACTACAACATGCGATTGAACCCAAAGAAGTGCATCTTTGGCGTCGGTGAAGGCAAATTCTTGGGCTACCAAATATCTAAGGGCGGGATACACGCGAATCCAAAAGAGATTGAAGCCATCACCAACGTGCACCAGCCCCAAGAACTGCGCAATGTCCAACAACTCACCAGCAGATTAGTTACACTAGGGCGATTCATATCCAAGCTTGGCGAAAGATGTAAGTCTTTCTTCAACCAGATCAGAAAGAAAAAGGCCTGCAAATGGACAGAGGATTGCCAGGAGGCCTATGAAGCCATCAAGAAACACCTCCAAGATCTCCCAACACTCAAGTGCCCCAGGCCTGGCGATGACTTGATCCTCTACCTCTCTACAACCAATAACAGCGTCGCTTCAGTCCTCATTAAGGAGGAAGATGGCAAGCAATGACCCATCTACTACACGAGCCACACATTGCAGTCTGTAGAAACGCGATACCCTCCCTTGCAAAAAGCGATCCTAGCACCAGCTTACGCCGCTCGAAAGTTGTAACCTTATTTCCAAGGCCACACAATCACGGTCAGCACTGACCTCCCAATAAAAAAAATATTGCAATGCCCAGAACACTCGGGATGCCTCGCCAAATGGTGCATCGAGATGAGTGAGTACAATATCAACTACGAGTTGTGCAAAGTGATAAAAGGACAAGCCCTCGCAGATTTCCTTGCTGAATTCGCTATCACGGACATGCCAACCCCCCAAGGATCAGAACCACCAGCGAAGCCGATACCACCCGAATGGAATATGTTCGCGGATGGCTCTTCAAAAACAAGCTCACCGGTGGGTGGCGTATACCTACAGGGACCTCTAGGTATGGAATCTTCTTTACGAGTCGCATTCCAGTTCCCAGTAACTAATAATGTTGCTGAATCTGAGGCCCTCGCCGCGGGCCTTAAAATGGCATTAAGAGTGGGCATCCGCTGCCTCAACATTCACAGTGATTCCCAGCTGGTCATCCACCAAGTCCAGGGTTGCTCGGAATGCAAGGACCTTACACTTATCAAATATTCGCTACGTACAGGCTTCGAAGAGGTCATCTTCATTCACATCCCACGCTCAGAAAACATGAAAGCTGATTTGCTATCAAAAGGAAAAACCCACTCGCTTTGTGAGACCCTCACCAAACAGTCAATCGACGAACCTCTGGACATCGGTACCATCACCGTAGCTCCGGAGGACCCAGCAGACTGGCGAATCGCCATCATCACCCAGCTCAAGACAACCGAGAAACACAATGCACGTAACAATAAATCACGCACTCGTGCAACAAGATTTGTACTCATCAACGACCTCCTATGGCGCTGCGGATACTCTTCTTCGCTCCAACGCTGCCTTAGCACATGCGAGGGGCACACAGTACTAGAGAGCTTACATCAAAGCTCTTGCGGTGCACACATTATAGCGGACGCACTGGCCCACAAAGCGCTACGCCTGGGCTACTATTGGCCAATAATGAAGAAAGACGCAGTGGCGGTGGGAAAAAAAATGCCATCAATGCCGAATCAACTCCAAGGTACAACAACTCCCTCCACATAGTCACCCGCAATCACAAACCCCATCCCCTTCGCTCTATGGGGCCTTGACCTAATCAGACTGACACCAACAACACCAGACCAATTCCGATTCTGCATAGTGGCAGTCGACTACTTCACCAAATGGGTCAAAGTTGAATCACTTGCAAAGATAACCTCTAAACGCGTCATCAGCTTCCTCTGGAAAAACATAGTCTGCCGATATGGAAGCCCCCGTGCGATCATCACGGACAACGGAACTCAATTTTCCGCCCACAAAGTGCAGTAATGGGCTGAAAACAACATCTAAATGCTGAACACCCCTGTGGCCCACCCGCGATCTAACGGCGAGGTTGGGGCCACCAACCGGACCCTAAAAGAAGGACTCGATAAATGACTCACTTGAGCAAAGGGAAGATGGGTACAGGAGCTACCAAGCGTCCTTTGGGACTACTGCACAACCCCGCGAACACCTACTGGCGAGACACCCTTCTCCCTCGTTTACGGGACTGAGGCACTCCTCCCAATCGAGGCAGATCTTCCAACAATACGACGATAAACTTCACCAATGAGGTCAACAGCCAGGGCCTTCGCTCAAAGCTTGACCTTCTGGAAGAACTCCGCGAAGGTGCACGAATATTCACCCTCAAACAACACCTCAACACCAAACACGACACCAAGGTCAGACCCAAGTCACTACATGAGGGCGGCCTTGCTCTACTTCGCTCAACTCTCACCGGCCGCGAACCAAAAGGAGTCCTCTGACCTAATTGGGACGGCCCCTACATAATACACCGCCAAGTAAGGCCAGGCGTGAATGAATTGCAAGGGCACAATGAAAAACCACTTCCCCGCAACTATCATGCAGACGACCTCCGTCCATATTATGTTTCATCTCTCCCAATCAATGAAAGATTTTCCCTCACATCTATGTTTATTAGATACTCCGAGTTCCTCTAAACAATAAAAGGCCCGCGCACTCTGCACCTCATCAGTCAGAGCGGCGAAGGCCCACATTACAACAATTGACAAAAGCTTCTGCACCCGACCGTCAGAACAGTTCAATCCTGATCTACTAAGATCACAGACACAAATCTTGTTAGGTTACAACGTGACCAAATGGTAAACATAAAACACCGCTATCGCGTATACTACCCAAGGGCATCGCCGCAGCGCGATCCTAAGTGGGCAGCAACCCAATAACAAAGCGCGAAGACATCCGACACTCAGGAAAATTACGGCAACCAAAAGATGCATCGCCATCCATCTCCTTGCCAAAGAAACGCACCATGAACGTTGGAACACCCCGCGATGGCCCCCTAAAGGGTATCAACTACCTTGAGGCGAATCTAGCGATCACACTCAACCAACACACGCAAAGAAAGAGGTAAAATGGGCAAAAAATTGAATTATAATTTACATCTTGCTTCTTATATACAAATTAAGAGGTTACAAAGGAGGGTCATTGATGAGTGCATGTTTTATATAATTTTACCTCACCAATTGTGCTTAATTATTCTCATAAAATGTTGCTCTTTATACATTTAATGTCTTAAAATCATGTAGGTACTTCAAGTGGCAAATTTGGGTTTAGATGGACTAAATGCAACAAGTTTAGAAGCTTTTGGGTCAAAGTGGAAGAAGAAAAAAATCTAAAAGGGCTGAATGCAAAAGGAACATGGAGATGGGGCCATTTTGGAAAACATAAAAATGTTAGATGGTCAAGATGAGGTTCAGCCCATTTCTAGGGCTGTTTTCATTTCCTTGCTCTCATTCGCGAGCTAAATAGAAGGCAGCAGGAGCAGATCGTGAGCAGCAACAGACCAGCTACGGCGGCCAGCCTTGGCTGCCCCAGTTCAGCCTCACCACCACCTCCCCAGCCTCGCCGGATGCCGCTAGTCCTCCACCACCGCGCCTCTGAGCCCCTCCATCCACAACCACCACAACAGCAGCTGGATTTCGCGAGAAATCCTTGTTGCTGCCCATTCCTCCACCAACAGCCACCATAGCTCGCTTCCCCATGCCTCCGGAGCTCCACCAGCTCATCCCTGACCACCGGAGACCACCCCAAGCTCCGATGCTCCTTCTCCGACTAGTTTTGTTCGTTTCGGATTTGGTTGTTTCTAAACTTTAATTTCGGATAATTGTTAGTTTAATTTAGTTATTCTCTACTATTACTTGCTTAATTATTGTTGATTTTTGATTTATTGTTTGAATTGTTGATTGGGTTAGTGTAGAATTAACAACTCGGAGCGCCTCGGGTTCGGGTCTTTGTGTATTGATTTGTTTCGGACTTGTTACATATGAGAAATTGATGATGCATGGTTGCTCAATTAGTAGATTAAATTTGACATTTACATGATTTATGGTACCGCATGCTTGTGTTTATTTGGTGTACGATGAGTACTCGAGAGATACTCGTTGAACGTAAGCCAAAATTTGAGCACGAGTTTCCCGCTCCGGTCGTGAGATTCGGAGGGGTTACTTAGGAGAATAAGTTTTATTCATAATGGTCTTCATCTCGGTGCAAGACAAGAGATTGTTCTTGGTCGAGATAGAAGAACAAGTTCCGTGACTTGAGAAAGCTTCAACCGCTGCTCAATCCTCTCCTCATTTATCGATCATTTCTCATCATTGTTATTGATGCACATCTGTTTCTAGAAGCTTGTTTCATGCTTAATTAATGGTGTGTGTTCGGGTTAGAGATTACACATGCACGTGCTCACATGGTGCTCGGGAACAAGCGCGAAAATGATCTTCTCGAGTTTTGGCCAAAAACCAAGTTTGTGTGGTTTGTCAAACCACTTAGGAATTTATGGATTGCACTTAAAGCCCTCCCGTTGGTGCGGTACGAGAGATCGATCTCTATCATCGTGTAGGTAACAGACTCGAGAGATGTCGAAACTGTTTGAATCCTTTTCCTCTAGCAACAAGTATAAATCATGCATGTTTGACTTTCATGAAGCATTTTACCTGTTCCCCGAGGTGGTTATCTATTTATTTTTATGCATTAGAATTATTTAGGTAGGTAAAGTAGTGCAATATAGCTATTTAGCATTTCGTGCATCTAGTCCATGTGGATTCGAACCTAACTCATCGAGTGCTACACTCGACCCGTACACTTGCGGGTGTGTAAGGTTTTGTTTGTCTGACACACGTCACAACAGTCATCCACATCCTTGGAGACTCCACCCTCATCCAAAAGTGCATGCCAGGCGGCTCCCATCTTTTTTCTCTCTTCGCCCCACTGTAACAAGGTGTCCACATCAGGGTTCCCTGTGCTGGTGGCGTCCAAGGCATCGTAGCTGCGGCCGGGATATAATTTCTCCACCTGAAGCCTGCAGCGGAGCCATATCTACTCAAAGGCGTGCGCCCCAGAGTTACCTTGGGCTAGCAGCTTCTAAACTCTCTCCATCAACCGCAGCACTCTCTCGGGTATTGACACCTTAATGGTTTAGGGGGACTCGGCAATCTCACCAGGAAAGGCAAGAAGGTCCAACACCTCCTCCAACTCCCATACGGTCGATATGGCATTCATGAAGGTCTCGCCGAGGTCGAGTTGAGCACTCGCAATGTCCTCAGCAACAAGTCTGGCATCCTCAGCTTTGTCCTCAACCGCCTTGAGACATGCGGCACCACGCTCCAACTCTACTGCAGCCGCCTTCGCGGCATCCATTTCTGCACGAGCCTTAGCGCGAGCCTCGTCAGCACTTGCCTTTAAGAGAAAAGAACCTCCTTCAACACATAGACCTACACATGCTTGTTAGTATATTTGACGCACCAAGATCATTTGACATGACACTTGAGCTCATGTTGCTAAGTGGGAGCTCCGAATTAGCTACATGTAGCTAACTCCAGCTCAACTTAGCTTATATCCAGCTCACGGTAGCTGGACAAAGCTCAAGTCAGCTCAAGTTAGCTAGAAGTAGCTAACACCAGTTCATGTTAGCTCGTGGGAGCTCAAATGTGTGTGGTATGATCATTTGGAACATCTTTGGGATGTTTCATATTGATTCACAGGTAATTACGTCCATTGCACCTTTTGGACAAAATAAAGGGTATTTTGGTAAAAGGGCATCCTAGGTGCATGGTGTATGCACCTTACTACATGGGATACTTCCTAGGTGGTTACATATGAGTAGCTACACCTAGGAAGGCTGATTTAGGCGAAGAGGTGCCTCTGAGCCACCCATTCGCCAAAATAGAACTTGGAGGAAGTTTACCATGAACCTTCCCTCCTTTTGTGACCAAGAGGTGTTCGTTATCACCATTAGCCGAAAGTACATGTATTTTTGGCCAAAGGGGTGTCCCAACCACCACTTGGAACCTCTCCCTTGTCTATAAATAAAGGGAGAGGCACCACATTAAACATACACACCAAAACCGAAATACTTCCTCTCCCTCTCATTTTCTTGGCCGAAATTACTAAGCATATTTGTTAGAGTTTTCGGGTGGATTATTATTGTGTTTATTTCAACACAATTTCGCCTCTTGGATGCATCCTCAATTCGTCCTTATCGAGCAGTTGCTGAAATTGAAGATTGCGTAAGACGAACACACACTTCATCTTCAACATATCCCTTGTGAATAAAACACATCATGCGCTGTTAATTAGAATCACTATATCTAAACGTGCATGTGACATGATTGAAGTCCTGCAGAACTTTAAATTTTCAATGCTTCGCTCGTAAGCTCTCCTCTTGTTGGAAACAATGGTCTTGAACTTGCGAAGAAAGGCACTCTTCTGCAGGTCTGCTAACTTGCCATCCTCCCTTTTGCGAATAATGAAGTCGCACGGTCGTACCATAGCTCTAGCTGCTCAACTCGGTTCGCCGCGCTCTAGCCTTCTTCCTTGGCAGCCTTTAGCTCCTTTCTGAGGCGAGCGATCTCAATTTATGCACCATCCTGCGTGTTAGCGAAGCGCGGGAACTCATTCCACTGGCTCATACCAGCATACTCATTGACCGCGACCTAGAACAAATGCAAATAAGTAAACAGCTCGCAAAAGCCAGAAAAGAAAACGGCTACCACCACCGCGACAATGCAGCAACACACCTGCAGGTTTAGTTGCGCCGCCCTGCCCATGTAGTGTCGCGGCAACTTCAAACTCTTCGTAACCAAGTCACGTTCGCATGGCATCTGCAGCCCCTCCAAGAAAGACCATAGGGTCTGCTCACCCCCCTCCAACAAGGAAGAATCATTCTCGAGGAGAAAGACGGGATCCCAATCGTCCTCCGTCGAACGCTCCTCCATCTCAAAGATCTTGGCAGACATGTCTTCCCTTAAAGACTTCAATGCAGTAGGATCCGCGGACCACCGAGGCTTCTGCGCATCTTGCCGCTTCCCCTCCAAGTAGTGGGACCACATCCCCGCCTCCTCAAGGGCTGAGGCCTCCGTGCCCTTGTCAACAATGCCGCGACGGCCGCAAAACCAGTCATCGCTTGACCTCTTCTCACCGCGGGGCGATCTTCACAAACAGCCTGATCATCAGGAAGTGAAGGCACTGTGGACGGCATTACGCACGATGCAGATGTATCGGAGACCCTCATGGCAGAAACACTTTCCCACCTCCCAACCGCTGGAGGCACTTGCACTGGCCACATGGGAACTAAAGCTGTAGCCCCATCAGCTCCATCGCCACTAGCGAGGGGGGCAGAAGCCTGATTTGGAGCTGAACGGACTCATCAAGCCCTCCCACTGCCCTGCCCGCTCCAGTACAGACACACCCACAGGCGAACTACCTTGGGCTCCTACCTCCGCTGATGTGACGGAAGTAGCCTTCGCCGCACTGCCGGGTCTCCTAGCTTCCAGCTTCGCCCTCTTGGACGCCAAGAGGAGCGCTCCTGCAGACAACCTGGGAGTCTTCGCTGCTACAGCCTTCGCCACATTGAACCCCACACTCCTGCCAACCTTGCTGGAAGTCGCCATCAGACCAGTCTCAAAACTGGCCAAGTCAGCAGGCTTAATTCCTCTCGCCTCCTCAAGGACAAGTGCGTCGCCTATCGGCTCCTCAACTTCCACAACCTCCTCATGGACAGGCGTGTCGCCCGCCGGCTTGTCAATCCTCACAGTAGGACCTTCAATGGCAGCCGCCCCTCCTGGGCAGGAACCGCACCCACTAACACATCCGCACTCGAAGCAAGGTCTCTCCCAACAACTGGAGGGTTCGCCGTGGGCTTAGTTCGCGTCCCATCGCCAGACGCGATCATTTGGGACGTGGCCTTTGCCTTCATCCTCTTCACCTCTCCCTGCAAAGGGGCCAGCTCACTTGCAGCAGGCCTCTTCTTCCTAGGAGGAAGAATCTCGCCAAGAGCCTTGACAGAGCCTGCAGAACCCTTTACCGTGGCGCACTCAATGTGAATTCGCAACGCAACAAGAGCCGCAGCCCTCTGCTTTCCCATTTCCAAATCCTCCCGTGAGGGCTCATCTGCACAAGAACATGTGTCAGTACAAGTCCCAAACCTACAAAAATGACAGCAAGGAACTCACCCCTGGGCCCCGCGAGAGCAACAAACAGTGAATCCACGACAGTGCCTCGCTATTCTGGCCACCATCCTTCATACGGTGGTTTCACCTTCGGATCGACCAAATGGCGGTGCTAACGCCAGCCCACCGCAATACAACTTCATCAAGCTGAGCAAATTCGAAGGGAAAAAGCTTGTCGCACACCTTCCTCGCAAAGACGTCGTCCAGGCAATGCAGAAGCTTCACGTACGCTCCCCATCTGACATCGTCCGTGTACAACGCCGACTTCGCCTCCGTGCTAGTCCTCGCCACGGGAAACTTCCACTTGGGATCCCTGCAAACAAAGAAAAAGAATTGTGCCGGTCATGGTAGAATTTCTGGGGAATAACAAAAGAGACCGACTAATTTCCCCCGACGTTGATAGGGGTCAAATGTAAAAATTGACCCCTAGTCCTGAGGTCCAGCCGGTAGAATCGCAGGAACACGACACGTTTGCATAAGGGACGACATCCGCCATCTTGCACGCCACGCAGAAGCTTGCAATCTAGATGAAACAATTGGGACCAAGCTGCGATGGCGGCACTCTCCACCACGCGCACAGATTTAGCACTAGTGGTAGGATCAGCATCCTGAAATCCGCCACTGGTTGTGCAGTAAACAGGACCATCGCCTGCCTCTCCAAGGCCTCCGGAGTCTGGGGGACCCCATCGATTTAATCACTCTTTTCTGGTTAGCCAACAATCTTACTTCTCCAAAGGCCAGGAGCACCTCTCAAGTTCTTGCCCCAATTTCTCTTCCACCAAAAAACTCCTATCAAGGAGGGGCACGACTGGGCAAGCAGCCTCCTTTGGTGCCATATCTGCACCAAACAAGAAAAGAAATCAACCAACAGACCGAATAAACATTTCGCCGAACACCTACTATGCACGACCGTCCACTTACCTTAACGAGGCGAAAAGTCTTAGATGTCGAAACAAGAGCACGGAGAGCAAACCGAATCAACTAACAGGAGAATCTACGGTAGCAAAGCAATGAGAACAAATGAGACTCTAAGGTAGAGAAAGAGAAAGAATGTAAGAGGAAAGAAGCAAGAGTCAGAACACGTATTCGAAAGGAAACCAAACATCCTAAAAAAGCTGGTATTTATATCCCTCCCACTGGGATGTGAAACGCCGCATCAAAGCATCTCAAATCCCAAGCCTAACACGTGTCACCTGGGCCAAACGGCCAAAAACGCAGACGCCCATTCGAATACCGAGCCCAACGGTAACAAGGCAAACAGGCAAAACGCGGAGTACGGGGACCCAACCCATACTCCACCTGCAGGGGGAGGCACCTTGGTACACTACCCAAGCAACGTCGCCCTCGCCGCCGCCATTGAGCAGAGGAGAACACAAGACACGAGACTGCGAGACTATACCTCTCCGTGAGGCTCAAGTCTTCGCGACGAGCTCCTCAGAGCACCTAAGACGCGAGGCCATGCCTTCGCACGGAAGACTCACAACGAAAGGCGAGGCAATGCCTTCACCCATTGAGATCGCGATACTTAGCCTCAATCAAGGAAGGGCAACTGGCAACGGTTAAATTCCATGATGCGCATGAACCTCCCACGTTTGTCACTACTCCACCATACCCACTATTCGGGAACATGGGTAACCACCTCACTATCTCAAGTTATGGGGCATCCACGACCTCAACACCTCCTATAAAAAGGAGACTTGAGAAAGGTACACCCTATCTACACTCTCCCACTCCTCTTTCTGCTCCTAAGTATCTTGTTTAACCCCTTTGCAGATTACTCCGTAAGCAGCAGATCGTCATCTCCAACATCAAATTACTCCATCAAGCATCTGAGAGCTCAGACCGTAAGGGAATGAGACTATCGAACTAAAGTTTGTTATAAAAATGACTTTAAACTATGATATTGTTGCAAAACTATACTTGAACTATACGTAATCCACAACGTGGGGAGGACGGCCCGCGACTGCGGTGCCTACTGCGGCCTCACCATGGATACGGCCACAGTAAGTCTGGCAGCCGCCGATATCTCGACGGTGTCGCCATTACGCATCGGGGCGCCACACCACCCCGCCCGGTTGCGGAGGCGGAGCCGGCCGCGACGCCGAAACAGGAATTACAACGGAAAACGCGGCGTGAGCATCGAGCTCGGATGCGAATAATCAAGTGGTAACTAGCAACCTAGATATTCGTACAAGGCAAGCATGCATAACATATCAATCTTTACCAAATATGCGTTCATGGTAAATCAACCAACATTCATCACCACCAACACTGAAACACCAAGTCTGAATTATACCAATTCCACTATAGGCAAGTCGGGGCTCCGCCCACGACTCAGAAGACAGACAGAACATAATATACCTCATTATATATATATATACGACATATATAAAACCATGATCTGATCTATATGCATGCGATTCTGACACAGAGCCGTAATCAAAATCCTATAAATACCTAGCGCGGAATCAAGCGACCTCCGCACGTGGTACCGCCGCCGCAACCCAACCTCAAAATGAAGGAAGCACCGCGAATCTCTACTCCGCCGGTTGCTTGTCAGACGGCCTGAAAGTGGTAAACAGATAAAAGGGTGAGTCCTCGAAAGGACCCGAAGGGCTTAAGGTAATAATGCGGTTTGCCCACGTGGCAACAATCAACTCGCAAAAGCAGATTAGCACAACATATACATGTACATACGAACATAAAACATAAAGCAAGTCAGAATCCACCATATGCGGTCCAACCGCGTAAGCGACCGAACGGCTGACCCTCCGCAGAGGTCAATATACAGGTCGTAATGTAATGATAGTGCGGTACCGGCCGGGGTCGCGAGCCCCAAATGTCGTAGGGTCACGTAACAGCAGTATCGGCACTCTGGTGCGGATACGCAGAATGTCGGCACCCTTCGATGCGGACACGTAATGCAATATCGGCACTCTGGTGCGGATACGCAGAATGTCGGCACCCCTTCGGTGCGGACACGTAATGTAACATATAAATAAAGCATACAACACAAGTAGAGACATCATACCCGATAACACATATGGAGCGAGAACAAACGTACATTTTACCAAATTAAGCCCTTACCTCAAACGTCGCCCGCAGCCCAAAACTCGGAAAATCCCGACTTCCGACCCGTAATGCCCAACTTGGCTCCTAAGGTTCCACGCTACTCCACCAATACGAGAATCAAGTGGATAACCATAGTTGAGTCGAACACATCCAAATAATCCCGAAAGAAATTCTCGCACAACCCCGCACTTTCCCTTCATCGAAACTTACTTCTCTTCATATCTAAGTTCTTCTTGGGTGAGTTTTGGCATGTGCACAAGGCTGCGCACAAGCTGCACACACATGTCTGTGCACAACTGTGCACAAGTACACAATGCGCCGCGCACAAGGTCTGTGCACAACTTGCTGTGCAAGCTCATGCGCAAGGGGCGCACAAGGCTGTGCACAACTGTGCGCAAGGTCAGGCTGTGCGCACAAGGCTGTGCACAACCTGTGCGCAAGGCTGTCTTGCGCTGCGCGCACAAGGCTGTGCACAACCTGTGCGCAAGCCTGCGCGTGCGCACATATTTCGTGGCCGCACTGTAAGGCAGCTCAATTTACACATCGTGAGCGAATGCACAACTCCGCGACCCTTAGGGTTTCAACACCCATGAAGTTTCCCAACATCTAACCATAGATTCCTACTCCCCTCAAGCCCAAGAACAACATACTAAAAGATGGGAGGAGAGGATCACTCTAGCATGTTGACAAGAACAACCCATGAATTTCGAATTTCTCCTCTCTTCTCCAACAAAACTTGTTTTCAATTTGAAAAGAGAAGAAGGAATGAAGCTTACCAAAGATTGGATCCAAAACCTTGAAGAAATCAGCCAAGAAGAAGAACATCAAGCTTAGGAGAGAGCTCTAATGGTGGCGGTTAGCTTAGGAAGAAGAAGAGAAGAAGAAAATGAATTAATTCACATTTTATGAAATAATAAACCTTATATATCCCTTCCCCTTTCCAAGTTAAATGAAATTTGGCCATGTGACTAGCCCAAAAGGCTGCTGCCGACTCCAGGCCCAGCCCAGGCCCAACTTATTTTTAACTTTTGGGTTAATTACCATTTAACCTCCCGATTCTCCAAATCTTTGCAATTAAACCCCAATTATAGGTAACGAACTCCAAATGAACCCAAAATTGACCAGAATCCTCAGAATATCATAACATTAATAAAATATTTTTCAAATATTTATTTACCATTCCGTAGGCCCTACCGAGCTCGCTGATCTGAATAAATCCGGCGTTGCGCATAAAAACCGAACCTCAACCCGTCACCACAAAATTCCACAAAAATATCCATAAAATCCGCTTTAAAAATAACATGACTTACCCAGAGCCGCCGGAGAAATTCCATCCCGAGCCCCGGGATTCCGCCTGAGCCCCGGGAGTCGCCCGGACCGCACGTCACACCCCGAAAATATGCTCCGTAGAAATCTCCGGACGCTCCCACGATTCCAAATCCGCAAACGGTTCCTCAATCCGAGGTCCTCGGGAGCGCTACCGAGCCAGCCAGACGCCCGAGCCAACCCCGACAACCCCGTGCGGAAAAATATTTTCGGCGGAAATGTCCGGGACCCACACGACCTCAAATATGAAAGGGTTCGCGAATGATGCTCGAATAAGACTCGGGAGTCGCCTCGATCGCCCAAAACGTGACCGCAGCCAAAATCGGAGCCCGGTCACCTTGGCCGCAACCCGCCGGGGTGACCGTAACATCCTCCCCCTTAGGACTCTTGGTCCTCCAAGAGGGGCATCAAACGCCGATACCGCCGGTATCGCTCTCGATGTCCTGTTCGGTTTCCCAAGTCGCTTCGGTCCGTATGATGGGACCATCGAACCTTGACCATGGGAATCAACTTGCTCGGAGTTTCCGAGTATCGCGTCCCCGTAAAGGCACCTGTACTTCCCGATATGACAAATCAGGCTCCAGTGAACCTCCTCCACCGGAATCGCCTCGCACAGTGATCCGTAATGCACTTCTTCAACATACCGACGTGAAAACGTTGTGCGCAGCAGACATGCTCGGAGGTAGAGCCAACTCAGAGGCCAATCTGCCTATCCGCTCCGTAATCTCGTACGGTCCGATATACCTTGGGGCTAACTTACCCCGTCTCGCCGACCCGATTGTCCCCCGAATCGGCGCCACCTTCAGCCAAACCTGCCGCCCACCTCAAACTCCAAGTCTCGCGTCGCCTATTCGCATATGAGGTGGTGCGGTCGTCATCGGTCTTCAACCGCGCTGGATCAACTTGATCTTTGCGGTGGTCTCCTCAATGAGCTCGGGACCCGGCTCAACTCGCGACGCCTACCCAACAAGGCGGTGTCATGCACCGTCGTCCATACAAAGGCCTCAAACGGTGCCATGCCGATGGTACTGATAATCGTTATTATATGAAAATTCTACCAACGGTAGAATCGCTTGTCCCAATCCTCCGAAATCCAAGGTACAGCCTCCGCAAAGATATCCTCCAGATCTGAATCACCCGCCCGATCGACCGCCGGTTTGGGGATGGTAAGTCAGTACTCGATGGAGTCGCGTGCCCAAGTGCCTTATGAAAGGCGCCCGTAAATGTGCGGTAAAACGCGGATCCCGATCGACACAATGGAGTCTCGGTACTCCATGTAACCGCACAATCTCTCTCGATATACGATGGGCAAGCTTCTCCAGAGAGTCTGCTATCCGACCGGCAGAAAGTGAGCACACTTCGTCAAGCGGTCCACGATAACCCAGATGGCATCGTGGTGAGACCGGTCGTGGGTAGTGCAATGTAAAATCCATCGTGATGTTGCCCCACTTCCCGACCGGAATGGGCAAAGTCTGTAACGCCCTCGCCGGTTTCTGATGCTCCACCTTCACCCGCTGACAAGTGGCACACTTAGACACATGTGTGGCAATGTGTCTCCGCATACCCGGCCACCAGAAATGGGTACGCAAGTCCTGATACATCTTCTCACTCCCGGGGTGTATGCTCAAACGGCTCGAGTGCGCCTCTCACAAAATCTCATCCCGCAGAAGTTCGATCCTGGCACATACAACCGATCCCCAAAGTATAGCAAACCCCGCCTGTATCAAACCTCGGTAGTAGTGCCCCTTTGTCCTCCCGGACAACTTCTTCAACTCGATCCCTCTCCGCGCCTCTCGCACTGGCCCAACCACTCCGAATGAATGGTCAAAGTATATACCGAGCTCGCTCCCGGCGCTCCCACTGCGCCAAAGGCACGTCAAATCATTCTCCTCGGTCCGATCCTCGGTACTACCCTCTCGACCACGCCGGTGTACTTCCTACTCGAGCATCGGCCACCGTATTACCTTTGCCCTCGGTGTACTCGATAGTGCAATCGTAGTCCTTGATGTACTCGAGCCACTGCGCCGCCTCATGTTCAACTCCTTCGAGTGAACAGATATTTCAGACTCTTATGATCTCGTGAAAATCTGAAATTTGCTGCCGAGTAGGTAGTGCCTCCATTGCTTGCCGCATAAATCACTGCAGCCAACTCTAGATCATGCGTAGGATAGTTCTCGCTCATGCGGTCGAAGCCGCCGCGACCCATAAGCTATCACGCCCGCCCCGCATCAAAACACATCCCAACCTGCACCTAGATGCATCCGTGTAGATCACATAAGGTAGACTCGGTCGGGTAGAACCAAGATCGGTGCGTTGGTCACCGTCGCTTCAGCCTCCCGAAAGTTCCGCCACACTTCTCGACCACACAAATGGCTGCCCTTCTTGGTTAATCGCGTGAGTGGGAAGCCAAAACGGAAAACCTCGCACAAACCGTCGGTAGTAGCCTGCTAACCCCGTAAAACTCCCCGATCTCCCGCACCGAGGTTGGCCGCTTCCACTCTGCACCGCCTTAACTTTCTCGGGATCCACCGCCAAACCGTGCTCACCGATGATATGCCCTTAAAAGACACCTCTCGGATTCAAGTCACACTTCGAGAACTTAGCGTAAAGCTGGTGTTCCCAAAGTGTCTGCAGAACAATCTCGATGCTCCGGTGTGAATCCTCATCCCGAGAGTAAATCGAATGTCATCGATGAACACTACCACAAATGAGTCCAGATACGGCCGAACACTCGCTCATCATATCCATAAACGCAGCCGGTGCATTAGTCAAACCAAACGGCATCACCGTATACTCATAGTGCCCATACCGCTGCACGGAAAGCTGTCTTCGGGATGTCCTCCTCCTTCACTCGCAATCGAAAGTACCCCGATCGCAGTCGATCTTCGAAAAGATCTTCGCACCTCTCGCCTGATCAAAGAGATCGTCGATCCTCGGCAATGGGTACTTGTTCTTGATAGTGATGGCGTTCAACCGCCCGTAATCAATACACGGCTGAGTGATCCGTCCTTCTTCTTAACGAACAATACCGGAGCACCCCATGGTGAAGTACTCGGACGGATAAACCCCTTCTCCTCGCAGCCTCCTCCACCGCTTCTTCACTCCACCATTTCCACTATCGGCATCCGATAAGGTGGAATGGAAATGGGAGTAGAACCAGCCGCAATCGGATCTCAAACGTGATCTCCGCTCGGTGGCATCTCGGGCAAATCCTCCGGAAATACCGCGAAAATCTCGGACGATCGGAATCTTATCCAGCTCCAACCGTATCGACGGGTTCAGATCGTAATACTCCTCCGAATCCACTATCGGGACTCGATCCGTAACTCGCAGCTCCATGCCGGTCCCGACCGCCTTCGCCCCATCTCGAACTCGAGAGGGTAACACCTCTCCGTAAACCGTAACACTACGGTTGGCACAATCAATATGCACGGAATTCTTGGACAGCCAATCCATCCCAAGAATAACGCCATACTTCGTGTGTTCAACACCAGCAGATCCGACGTAATCCGATGATCGCCAATGGATAGCACGCAGTCCGTACCATCTCATTGAAAGGTAAATCGACTCCCACCGCCTTCACCATGAAGACGCTCTAAGTCCACTAGTAGTCGTGGAGTGACTCGACACACTTCGTGCTACAATCGAAACGGACGCCCAAGATCAAACAATGCACGAATAGGTGTATCGCTCGTAAATAATGTACCTTGGAGTGCCCTCACGCCGCGAAGTCTCTCCACGCTCAATCAAACACTCGACCCTGCTCCGGCCTTTGTGGTGGAGGCTCACGCCGTGAGGTCTCACCCCGCTCCACTGGAACACACGCCCCGCTCCAGTGCTTTGTGGCGGGGGGTGGCGGAAACGGCCGCCTCGGCCGCTTGTGATGGCCTCGGCCCGCCTTCGTGGAACCGCGCCCCGGGTGCGCTGGGCTGAAACCGAGGCTGCGGACGCGTAGCTTCGCCGGATCTCGTCCCGGCCACAAAGGACAATCACGAATCCAATGATCACTGCCCCACATCTCGACATCGCCCGACTGCCGGTAGCATGGCCGGCCGGGTGCTGCCACCACAACTCGCGCAGTCGGAACGGCCGGCGTAGTCTGCTTGCCCTCGCCGCTCCGCCTGCACCTACCCGACCTCCCCGAAGACCTCATCGAACCTCGCCGTGCGTAAGCCCTCCTCTATCACCGGGTCGGTGCGGTAGGTACCGACTCTCAACCTCCTCCCGCCGAGGAGTTGGGCCTTCGCATGCCCTCATGGTAGGAAGTGATGTCCAGAGGTCTCAAAGCCCACCGATACTCAGGACGCAAGCGGCGAATGAACCGCTTGGCCTTCTCCTGCTCCATGCCATAATACTGCGGCACATAGCGGACCAATCGGTCGAACTCCCGCTCATACTGCTTTCTGCCCGAGTCCCTCGCTCCAGATCATCGAATCCGTGCTCGACGGAGGTCCTCGACGGCATCCCCAATGTACTGCTGATGGAAGTAGTAAGCAACCGCTCCTGTGTCGAGTCCGAATCATGCCCCCATCACGTGCCGCCTCGCCTCTCGACGGCCCCACGAGGCCCCTCCACCAATGATCTCGCACTGCCCCGCAGATTGAACGTGGCCAAAGAAACTCTAACCTCGGATGGAAGGTGTAGCCTCCCAAGGAGCTTGTCAACCCCGCAAACCATGTCTCGGCCCGCCTCGGGTCCTCCACGGCCGTTGAACCTCGGGGTTCAAACGCTGAAACCGCTCAAGTCGATCTCATCGATGGCGTCTCAGCCTCTTCCGTCGGTGGTGGGACCGACGAGAACTCTCAAGACTGCGCAGATCTCCCTCCTCGTAATCACTATCCCGCTGACCTGCGACCGAGGTGGCTGCTGCCCACCTCCCGAACCGGCTGTCTCCGCTGTGGCCGGCCGACCTCCCGGTGCTCGCTGCCGCCTCGAATCTGCTGGTGGCAACAATGTACCCAACAGCTGTGCACGACCCAACACTGTAATATATCGTGAGCGGGTCCTCAACCGCTGATCACTAGGGGGAGTGAGTGTGACTGCTCAGCCTCGGGTTACTCGAACCCGCCTTCTAGCCCTCGGAGGTGTGGGATCCCGGTCCCTACCCTCCGGTTCCTGCTCACGCCGGCGGCGTGTTCTAGCCATACCGAAATAAATCACCCCAAAACCATATAACCCAATCATAAACTTTCTCTTCCTAAAGCTAGCAGCAGATTTTATGGCTCAGAGTGTAATGCAATGCATGATGCAAGGATTCTTTCGTAATCCCGAAACTAAATAATAAACCTTAACATAGAATCGATCATGCTTATAATCACGGAATCACTTCATATAACACCCGCACCTTCCATAATGCTCCAAAGAACCGCCACCGCTCCACACGCATTCCGAAATGGTTCAAATAAGGAGTTGATCGTGCCCGCATCGAACCACCTCGCAATGAGGTGTAGACCAAAGAGCTTGCCCTTCAAGTCATTACTTGTAAAGTTTACCCATGAACTAGCATGACTTGCCTTCCACAACCCATACTTTCACCAACCATGCTTTACCTCTTGGGTCACCTCGACCCGACTGCTCGATACCAACTTGTCACACCCACCCCGCCCGGTTGCGGAGGCGGAGCCGGCCGCGACGTCGGAAACAGGAATTACAACGGAAAACGCGGCAATGAGCATCGAGCTCGGATGCGAGAACAATCAAGTGGTAACTAGCAACCTAGATATTCGTACAAGGCAAGCATGCATAACATATCAATCTTTACCAAATATGCAGTTCATGGTAAATCAACCAACATTCATCACCACCAACACTGAAACACCAAGTCTGAATTATACCAATTCCACTATAGGCAAGTCGGGGCTCCGCCACGACTCGAAGACAGACAGTAACATAATATACCTCATTATATATATATACGACATATATAAAACCATGATCTCGATCTATATGCATGCGATTCTACAGAGCCGTAATCAAAATCCTATAAATACCTAGCGCGGAATGCAAGCGACCTCCGCACGTGGTACCGCCGCTGCAACCCAACCTCAAAATGAAGGAAGCACCGCGGAATCTCTACTCCGCGGTTGCTTGTCGTGACGGCTGAAAGTGGTAAACAGATAAAAGGGTGAGTCCTCGAAAGGACCCGAAGGGCTTAAGGTAATAATGCGGTTGCCCACAGTGGCAACAATCTGAACTCGCAAAACAGATTAGCACAACATATACATGTACATACGAACATAAAACATAAAGCAAGTCGAATCCACCATATGCGGTCCAACCGCGAGCGACTCAGAACGGCATGCCCTCCGCAGAGGTCGAATATACGGTCGCAATGCAATGTATAGCGGTACCGCTGGGGTCGCGAGCCCCAAACCTGTCGTAGGGTCACGTAATGAAGTATCGGCACTCTGGTGCGGATACGCAGAATGTCGGCACCCTTCGGGCGGACACGTAATGCAATATCGGCACTCTGGTGCGGATACGCAGTAATGTCGGCACTCTTCAAAGGCGGACACGTAATGTAACATATAAATAAAGCATACAACACAAGAGAGACATCATACCCGATAACACATATGGAGCAGAACAAACGTACATTTTACCAAATTAAGCCCTTACCTCTGAAACGCTGCCCCGCAGCCCAAAACTCGGAAAATCCCGACTTCCGACCCGTAATGCCCAACTTGGCTCCTAAGGTTCCACGCTACTCCACCAATACAGAATCAAGCTGGATAACCATAGTTGAGTCAGAACACATCCAAATAATCCCAGAAAGAAATTCTCGCACAAACCCGCACTTTCCCTTCATCGAAACTTACTTCTCTTCATATCTAAGTTCTTCTTGGGTGAGTTTTGGCATGTGCACAACCTGTGCGCAAGCCTGTGCGCTGCGCACAAGCCTGTGCACAATCTGTGCGCAAGGCTGTGCGCTGCGCACAAGGCTGTGCACAACCTGTGCGCAAGGCTGTGCGCTGCGCACAAGGCTGTGCACAACCTGTGCGCAAGGCTGTGCGCTGCGCACAAGGCTGTGCACAATCTGTGCGCAAGGCTGTGCGCTGCGCACAAGGCTGTGCACAATCTGTGCGCAAGGCTGTGCGCTGCGCACAAGGCTGTGCACAACCTGTGCGCAAGCCTGTGCGCTGCGCACATATTTCGTGCTGCACCAGAAGCAGAGCTCGAATTTACACATCAGGGAGCGGAATGCACAACTCCGGCGACCCTTAGGGTTTCAACACCCATGAAGTTTCCCAACATCTAACCATAGATTCCTACTCCCCTCAAGCCCAAGAACAACATACTAAAAGATGGGAGGGAGAGGATCACTCTAGCATGTTGACAAGAACAACCCATGAATTTCGAATTTCTCCTCTCTTCTCCAACAAAACTTGTTTTCAATTTGAAAAGAGAAGAAGGAATGAAGCTTACCAAAGATTGGATCCAAAACCTTGAAGAAATCAGCCAAGAAGAAGAACATCAAGCTTAGGAGAGAGCTCTAATGGTGGCGGTTAGCTTAGGAAGAAGAAGAGAAGAAGAAAATGAATTAATTCACATTTTATGAAATAATAAACCTTATATATCCCTTCCCCTTTCCAAGTTAAATGAAATTTGGCCATGTGACTAGCCCAAAAGGCTGCTGCCGACTCCAGGCCCAGCCCAGGCCCAACTTATTTTTAACTTTTGGGTTAATTACCATTTAACCTCCCGATTCTCCAAATCTTTGCAATTAAACCCCAATTATAGGTAACGAACTCCAAATGAACCCAAAATTGACCAGAATCCTCAGAATATCATAACATTAATAAAATATTTTTCAAATATTTATTTACCATTCCGTAGCGTCCTACCGAGCTCGCTGATCTGAACAAATCCGGCGTTGCGCATAAAAACCTGAACCTCAACCCGTCACCACAAAATTCCACAAAAATATCCATAAAATCCGCTTTAAAAAATAACATGACTTACCCCAGAGCCGTCGGAGAAATTCCATCCCGAGCCCCGGGATTCCGCCCAGAGCCCCGGGAGTCGCCCGGGACCGCACGTCACACCCGAAAAATATGCTCCGTAGAAATCTCCGGGACGCTCCCACGATTTTAAATCCGCAAACGGTATCCCAATCCGAGGTTCTGGGAGCGCTACCGAGCCCGCTGTACGTTCCGAGCCAACCCCGACAACCCCCCGGCGCCGGAAAAATATTTTCGGCGGAAATGTCCGGGGGACCCACACGACCTCAAATATGAAAAGGTTCGCCAGAATGATGCTCGAATAAGACTCGGGAGTCGTCTGATCGCCCAAAACGTGACCCGCAGCCAAATCGGAGCCCGGGTCACCTTGCCGCAACCCGCTCGGGGTGACCAGTAA
Source organism: Stellera chamaejasme (assembly GCA_024586325.1). Classification (NCBI taxonomy): domain Eukaryota; kingdom Viridiplantae; phylum Streptophyta; class Magnoliopsida; order Malvales; family Thymelaeaceae; genus Stellera; species Stellera chamaejasme. The sequence continues at coordinate 21,778,653 of CM044982.1, read as the reverse complement.
CGAGGGCCTTCACTACGTCTATTGTTACGGCCACCCCGAGCGGGTTGCGACCGGTGACCCGGCTCCGCTTTAGCCTCGCGGTCACGCTGCGGCGTTCAGCGCTCCTGCCCTATCCGAGTATCATTTTGGCGAACCCTCCGTATTTGAGGTCGTGGTGGGTCCTCGACGCTTTCGCCAAAATATTTTTCTCGCGCCGGGGTTGCCTGGCCGCCTCGGACGTACAGCGGGCTCGGTAGCGCCTCGAGATCTCAGTTTGGGAAGCCGCTCGCAGTTTTGGAGTCGTGGAGACGTCCCGAGGTGGTTGTAGAGTTTAATATTTGGGGCGGGACGTTCGGTTCGGCGACTCCGGGCTCGGACGGGAATCCCGGGCTCGGGATGGAAATTTTCTGACGGCTTTGGGGTAAGTTGTGTTTTAATTTAAGATGGAATTTATGGAATTTTTATAGAATTTTGGAGTGACGGAATTCGGTTCAGATTGACACGCCGCACGCTCGGGTTACGGTTCGGGTTCAGCGAGCTCGGTAGGACACTCCGGAAAGGTAAATGAATTTCTGAAAATGTTCTGTGAATGTTATAATATTCTGAAGGTTGTGTCCAAGTTTCATTAATTTTGGAATTCGGTAATTATTTTTGGGCAAAAAGAATTGGAACGTTCGGAAAAATTGAGAGCTAAATTGCAAATGGGTGCAATTTAAAAGGAAAATCAGCATGGGCAGCAGCAGGCCTCTCTCATTTTCGGCAGATTTGTGTGTGTGTGTGATTATTGGTGGACACATGTCTCATTTTAATTAAAAGAGGAGAGGCATGGGTATTATAAAGTAGAAAATATATATACCATATTATTACATAAAGACTTACCTCATTTCATTTCTTCTTCTTCTTCCTTCGCTTTGCTGCTGCCGAAACACCATTGATGAAGCTCCTCCAAGCTTGACTTCCTTCATCTTTGTGGAAATCAAAGAAGAATTGCTTGCCACTTGTGGTAAGTGTCATCCTAACTCCTCTTTTGTCATTAGTTTGGAAGTTTAGTGGTTAAAAGAGGAGATTTTGAGAAGTTTGGGTTTGTTCTTCACTACATGATTGAGTGATCCTCTCCTTCCCATCTTTTAGTATGTTGTTCTTGGGTGATAGGAGAGTGTTAATCAAGTGTTAGATTTTGGAAAACACAAGTTGGAAGGAAAACCTAGGTTGGCCGATTTTTTGGAAGAATTTCCAAAATGGTGTGTGTTTGTTATTTTGTTTCATGCTTCAAGTATGTTAGTCCTAGCATGATTCTAAGGCTATCCATGGTTTTAATTTGATGGAGAACAAGTTGAGGTGAAAACCCCTAAATGGCCGAATTGTGCAAGTGTATGTTCTTGGTGGATTTTGTTGTTTGGGTGCAATTGGATAGCATTCATGGTTTAGGAATGTAATTGGTGATTAAAGAGTGCAAATGGAACTTTGTTTGGATTGAAATGGAAGTTGGGTGAGAAACCCCTCTTTGGCCGAATTTAAAAGTGAAGGGGTTTTGTTGATTTTGGTGTAATTGGTTAGTAAGCATACTTAAGAAGTGGAATTGGTGATTAATATGATTATTTGGAAGCTTGAATGGATTGAATTGGAAATTGGATAAAAAGTTGGTTGGAAACCGAATCTTTGAATGATTCTTTTTCAATGTTAGAGGTTCATTTTGGTTGAATTGGATGTTAATATGGTGTTGGGGTTGAATTTAGGAGTGGATGGAAGTTTGAAATGTTGAATTCGGTTAAGGAATGAAAAAGTTACAATTAATCGGGATTATCGGAAAATGGCGGGTAATGAAGGGTTTAAGGTTGGATTTGATCAGTTCGCTTATTGTATGATGTTTGTCAATGTGAAATCTTGCATTGTCTAGGTTGGTTCGAATTCGACGTTTTCGTGAAAATCGGGATTTTACGGAAATGCAGCCGGATTTTCGGTTTTGGGGTCGGGGTTGTAAATTGGTAGTGTGGTTGATTAGGATGCTAATTCAACTTGGTTTGGCAGATTCTGAATTTCGGTGGTTAGTAAAAGAGGAGTTATAAGTTTCGGGGCACGGTGTAGGTGTTATCCAGAATCGGTCCAATACTCTGGATTTCGAGGTAAGGGTTTGGTTCTGTGTTTTGGTAAGCTAAGTATATGTTTTAGTTTCCGTTTCTGTTCTGCTAGTATTTCGGAATATTGTGCCGTTGGGCATATTCCGTAGTTTGTAAGAGTATGCCTTATGGCATACTCTGTCTGTTAATATTACGACAGTTGTGGGTTCGCGACCCCAGCGGGTGCACCATGCTTCCGTATTAGCTTCGGCTTCCGACTCCCATAGTGGAGGCCGCTGCTCCGATTTACTATATGAGTTATGGCGATTTAGAATCGCACGTCCTTCGGGACTCCGATCTGCTTTTTCTGCTCATGCATGTAATTCCGTAGTCTCGTTGCATATATATTGCTATCTTCTGCTTTTGCGGGGTTACATATACTTACCTTACCCCTTATCCCTTACGGGGTCCTTTTAGGACTCACCCTTCTTTGGGTTATGTTTTGGGTTTCAGTCGACTCGATAAGCGGCCTGCGGAGAAGGGTTCCGTGAGGTTCTACCTCGGGTGGATTTTTGTGGCAGCTTCACCTAGCGGCCCGGGATTGTCTATAGGCTCTGAATCCCGCGCGAGGTATATGACGCTAGACTTAGGCTTGGCTCCGTAGCCGCATGTACATACTTTCTGATTTGCTATGATGTTTGTATGTCTCGTATATATATTTGTATATTCTGTTCTATATTCTGTTCTCGGCGCTTGGCGCTTGCTAGACTTTTTAGGTTCTGTGAATTCTGTATGTATATGTGTTTTGGTGCGTAAGCACTCGTCCACGGAGGGCGGGGCTTACTCTATTGTTAGTTCATGAATTGTATGGTTGTATTTTATTTTGTTTATATGCATGAAATGTCCGTTGGTTTGCTTCCACAATCCTTCCGCTGGGTCCGCTACGCGCGGCGGGTCTCGATGGACTCGCCACCCCTTTCCATTCCGGCTTCCGCTCCGGCCCCGGCGCCCCCGCCTCCGCAACCGGGCTCGGGCGGCGTGCGGTGACAAGTTGGTATCAGAGCAGGTAAGTGACCATATTGGTCGTCAGTGGTGACTTGTAGTGACAAGCTATTGTTCTACATTTTATTTTAGAATGGTTTGGTACGGAGATTGGCCACCTCCTTACTCAAACCACTTCAAAATAAAATGGTGGAGCAAGGTTTGGTCCTGCAAGTTATCCTGGTGGTTGCAGAGTACGGGATCTAGAATTTTGAGACTTTGGTAAAAGTGTTACAAGTTAAGGATTGTGGAAAGGTTTCAGGTACGTAAAATTGTGTGTTAGGGAAAGATTTGGTGAAATAAGCATGAATTGCTTCTGTGATTCTGTGAAATGCATGATTCTACCGTTTTGCAAAATCACTTCGAGTCAAGTATTGCATTGCACTACAGAGCCTTAGGAAGCTGCTGCTAGTTTCTGTAGGGATTAGAGGTAACTGATTGTTTTGGACTCTGTTTGGTCCGAAATGTTTCAGGAATGGTTAACACGCGCCGACAGCGTGATTTACGACCGAGGGAGGGACCGTAATCCCACGCCTCCGAGGGGTAGAGAGCAGAGACAGGGCATTTCGAGCGAGCGGGTACATACCCCGCCACCGGTTGTGCAGCAGGTCGTGGGTCTACCACTGCTTTGGTTCATGTGCCGGAGCAGTCCAGCAGCTTGTTGAGACACTGTACCGGAGCAGTTCCGGTGACCACAGTGCGAGGTGCGGGAGGATTCGGCCGCGGCACCGTCTGTGCATACTGATGGGAGGGTGAGTAGCCACACCCGGACTACCACCCACACTCATGTACGGGCCCGATCTGAGAGCGAGTCGGAGGAGGACGCGGAGCGCAGGAATCCGCGATCTCGGAGGATACGACCAGAGCGTAGCCCCGTAGCTCGCTCCGATCGTTCTGACCAGGAGACACATCAGCCCCCTCGACAGCGACGGAGGGTTATTGAGCTGGATTTCGATACCACCCGCCGGACCCACCGACGACCGGGAGGTTTGGGGCATCACTCGATTCGATGATGTCCGTTTATTGGAGAGGTTCCAGCCGGCTGAACCCTAGGAAGTTTGATGGCAAGGGAGGTCCCGAGGCGGCGGAGACTGGTTTATGGAGATTGATAAGCTCCCGGGAGGTTACACTTACCTTCCGGTGATGGTATCCTTGCCACGTTCAACTGGGCAGGAGGGAGCAGATCATTGGTGGAGGAGCCTTCAGGCGCCTCGAGGGCGAATGCGGGGCTGGCACCCGGTCAGGAGGTGGAGGTCACTTGGGAGCAGTTTACGCAGCTGTTCCATCGGAGGTTCATCGGGGCTGCAGCTAGGGATCTGCGGCAGGCACGGTTGACGAGCTTCAGCAGGGAGATAGGACTGCCGCAGAGTATGAGAGGGAGTTTGACAGCTTATCCACTACGTACCGCAGTACCACGGTATGGAGGAGGAGAAGGCGAAGAGGTTCATCCGTCGACCGCGCCCGAGCACGAGATGGGCTCTGAGGCCGTTGGATATTACTACCTACGGGGAGGCAGTTCACAAGGCTCAGCTCCTCGAGCAGGAGGATATTGAGAGTCGCCTCACCTCGCAGAGAGGTCAGGGGACTTCGAGGGGTTCCACGCAGCAGGGACCCCGGCAGGGTTCTGGACGGCAGAACAGACCCGGGCAGTCTAGTGGAGGTAGGGGGGGAGCACCACCCTCACGACCTTGTCCGACTTGTGGTGGGTATCACCCGGGTAGACCTTGTTACCGGCAGGAGGGCCGGTGTTTGCGATGCGGGTCGGATACTCACTGGGTACGGGACTGCCCTCAGACGGTGGGGCAGGGTTCTGGTAGTTTTCAGCGTCAGCAGTCTCGGGCACCGCCCAACGCACCGCGAGGGCGTGGGTTTCAGCGGGGTGGCCCGAGACCTCGCAGCGACCCCAGCCTTCAGCCACCCTCCACCGCAGCAGCCTAGAGTGGGCGCGTTTTGAGATAGAGCAGGAGGTCCTAGTCGGCGAGGAGGCCCTAGTCATCGTGGAGGACCCGGTCAAGCGGGCCCCAGCCAGCAGGGAGGCTCGACTCGGCAGGAGTCTTGCAAGGTCTTGTATTTCGAACGATACATCTGTTCATGCGTTATTTGATACAGAGCGTCTATCTCTATCAGTAGCACGTAAATGTGTTACATCTCTCGCACCCACTGTTAGTACTTTGTCGCAGATGTATTTAGTAAAACCGCTGGGAGTCGATTCTGCTTTTCCAATGGGATGGTTCGGGGTTGTACTATATCCGTAGGCGGGCATCGATAGTATCGGACTTGTTGGTTCTGGACACGCCGAACTATGATGTTATTCTTGGGATGGATTGGCTATCCAAGAATTCTGTGCACATTGATTGTGCAGCCCGTACCATTATAGTATCTGGAGAGGTACTACCTCTCACGACTCCGACCGATTTGACTATCGCACAGTATAGCACAGAGTTGCAGATTCTGGACCACCGCCGGTAGTTGGGGTAGGGAATGCTTCGATCTGAATGAGGCGGATACTAGGTTAAGGCTAGCTAGTATACCGGTAGTTCGAGATTTCCGCAGTATTTCCGGAGGAGTTGCCCGGATTACCACCAGAGCGGGAAATTGTATTTGAGATCTACTCGCAATGGGCACGCTCCGATATCTATTCCCCTTATCGGATGCCCATTTCGAGATGCAGGAGTTAAAGAAGCGATTGGAGGAGTTACAGCAGAAGGGCTTCATCCGACCGAGCACTTCGCCGTGGGGTGCTCCGGTTCTGTTTGTAAAGAAGAAAGATGGGACACTCCGACACTGTATAGACTACAGACGGTTGAATGCCCTTACTGTGAAGAATAAGTATCCCTTGCCGAGGATTGATGATCTTTTTGATCAACTTAGAGAATCGAGTTTTCTCGAAGATTGATCTACGATCGGGATACTTTCAGCTTAGGGTGAAGGAGGAGGATATACCTAAGACTGCTTTCCGCACCCGATACGGACACTTTGAGTTTACGGTCATGCCATTTGGGCTGACCAATGCTCCGGCAGCATTCATGGATCTGATGCATCGGGTGTTCCGACCATACTTGGACTCTTTTGTGGTGGTCTTCATTGATGATATTCTGATATACTCTCGGGATGCGGACTCGCATCGGGAACATCTGAGGATAGTTCTACAGACACTTTGGGAACATCAGCTTTATGCTAAGTTCTCAAAGTGTGAGTTCTGGATCCGGGAGGTCACCTTTCTGGGACATGTTATTTCTGAGCATGGTCTGTCTGTGGACCCAGAGAAGGTGAGAGCAGTTCAGGATTGGAAGCAACCTACCACGGTACGAGAGATCAGGAGCTTCCTGGGATTAGCAGGATATTATCGGAGGTTCGTACCGGGGTTTTCTATTCTGGCATCTCCGCTCACGCAGTTGACCAAGAAGGGTCAACCGTTTGTCTGGTCTGATAGGTGTGAGCAGAATTTTCAGGAGTTGAAGCGACAGTTGACTCATGCTCCGATTCTGACTCTTCCAGATCCGAGCGTGCCGTATGTGATCTATACGGATGCTTCCACATCCGGCTTGGGGTGTGTCTTGATGCGGGATCGGAATGTGATTGCTTATGGGTCGAGGCACTGCGACCGCATGAGCTGAACTATCCGACACATGATGCGGAGTTGGCTGCAGTGATCTATGCGCTGAAACAATGGAGACATTATTCGCTTGGTAACAAATTTCAGATTCTTACCGACCATAAGAGTCTGAAATATCATTTACGCAGTAAGGAGCTTAACATGAGGGCGCCGATGGCTCGAATACATTAAGGATTATGATTGCAGATCGAGTACATCTTCGGTAAGGGCAACACGGTTGCCGATGCACCGAAAGGTGAAGTATACCGGGTTGGTCAAGGAGGAGGTGTTGGTGACCGATCCGAGGAGAGTGATCTGACGTGCCTTTGGCACAGGTGGCAGCTCTGGGAGCGTGCTCAGGTATACACACTTACTATACATTCTGAGTGGCTTGATAGAGTGCGCGAGGCGCAAGGTAGAGATCCGGGGCTGAAGAGGTTATCTGGGGAGGATAAGGGGTCTTTGTTACCGGCATTTCAGTATAGGCAGGGATTGCTATACTTCCGAGACCGCCTTTATGTACCGGAGGATCAGGAGCTCCGGAGTGAGATTTTAGAGGAGGCGCACTCGAGCAGATTGAGTGTTCATCCCGGGAGTGAGAAGATGTATCATGATCTGCGTACTCACTTCTGGTGGCCCGGGATGAGGAGGCACATTGCCACACATGTGTCTAGGTGTGCCGTTTGTCACAGTGAAGATTGAGCACGTAAACCGGCAGGACACTGCAGACTTTGCCCATTCCAGCTGGAAGTGGGGCAATGTTACTATGGATTTTCTGACTGCACTGCCCCTGACACGGTCCCGCCATGATGCGATCTGGGTTATTGTGAATCGGCTGACAAAGTGCGCACACTTCCTGCCCATTCGAATCACGGACCCTTTGGAGAAGCTTGCCCGGCTCTACATTAGTGAGATTGTACGGTTACATGGAGTACCGAGACTCCATTGTATCTCGACCGTGATCCGCGTTTCACGGCACGGTTCGGGAGGGCTTTTCATGAAGCGCTGGGCACGCGACTCCATCTCGAGTACACTTATCACCCCTGCATCGACGGGCGATCGGAGCGGGTGATTCAGATATTGGAGGATATGCTACGGAGCCGTACTATAGACTTTGGGGGAGATTGGGACCAGCAATTGCCTTTGATTGAGTTCTCGTACAACAACGGCTTCCGGACTACGATTGGTATGGCACCATATGAGGCGTTATGCGGGAGGAGATGTATGACACCGCATTGCTGGACCGATGCGTCGATAGGGTTGAGTTGGGACCCGAGCTTATTGAGGAGACTACGGCGAAGATCGATTGATTCAGCGCGGATCAAAGCCGCGAACGACCGCACCACCACTTATGCGAACCGCCGCCGTAGGGCTCTGGAGTTTGAGGTTGGGGATAGGGTTTGGCTCAAGGTAGCACCTATCCGCGGGACAGTCGATTCGGGAAGAAGGGCAAGTTGGCCCCACGGTATATCGGGCCATATGAGATTACGGAGCGGATCGGTAGGGTGGCATACCGGTTGGCGTTACCTCCTAGTCTGTCTGCTGTGCACAATGTCTTCCATGTTAGCATGTTGAAGAAGTGCATTCTGGATCCGACTCAGACGATTCCAGTGGAGGAGGTACAGCTGGAACCCGATCTTTCTTATCAGGAGGTACCGGTAGCCTTTCTGGATAGGGATGTCAGGAGACTCCGTAGCAAGTTGATTCCCATGGTCAAGGTTCAGTGGTCACATCATACTGACCGGGAGGCGACTTGGGAGACAGAGAAGGACATTCAGGATCGATACCCCGAGCGAAGATCGGGCGGTTGATACGGCTCTTGGAGGACCAAGAGTCCTAAGGGGGGGAGGATGTTACGGTCACCCCGAGCGGGTTGCGACCGGGTGACCCGGGGCTCCGGTTTTAGCCTGCGGGTCACGTTTTTCGGCGTTCAGGCGGCTCCCGGGCCCTATCCGAGTATCATTTTGGCGAACCCCTCCGTATTTGAGGTCGTGTGGGTCCCCCGGACGTTTCCGCCGAAAATATTTTTCTGGCGCCGGGGGGTTGTCGGGGTCGTCTCGGGACGTACAGCGGGCTCGGTAGCGCTCTCGAGATCTCAGTTTGGGAAGCCGTTCGCAGTTTTGGAGTCGTGGAGACGTCCCGGAGGTGGTTGTAGAGTTTAATATTTGGGGCGGGACGTTCGGTTCCGGACGACTCTCGGGGCTCGGGGACGGGAATCCGGGGCTCGGGATGGAAATTTTCTGACGGCTTTGGGGTAAGTTGTGTTTTAATTTAAGATGGAATTTATGGAATTTTTATAGAATTTTTGGAGTGACGGAATTTCGGTTCAGATTGACACGCTCGCACGTCGGGTTCTGGTTCGGGTTCAGCGAGCTCGGTAGGACACTCCGGAAAGGTAAATGAATTTCTGAAAAATGTTCTGTGAATGTTATAATATTCTGAAGGTTGTGTCCAAGTTTCATTAATTTTGGAATTCGGTAATTATTTTTGGGCAAAAAGAATTGGAACGTTCGGAAAAATTGAGAGCTAAATTGCAAATGGGTGCAATTTAAAAGGAAAATCAGCATGGGCAGCAGCAGGCCTCTCTCATTTTCGGCAGATTTGTGTGTGTGTGTGATTATTGGTGGACACATGTCTCATTTTAATTAAAAGAGGAGAGGCATGGGTATTATAAAGTAGAAAATATATATACCATATTATTACATAAAGACTTACCTCATTTCATTTCTTCTTCTTCTTCCTTCGTTTCTTTGCTGCTGCCGAAACACCATTGATGAAGCTCCTCCAAGCTTGACTTCCTTCATCTTTGTGGAAATCAAAGAAGAATTGCTTGCCACTTGTGGTAAGTGTCATCCTAACTCCTCTTTGTCATTAGTTTGGAAGTTTAGTGGTTAAAAGAGGAGATTTTGAGAAGTTTGGGTTTGTTCTTCACTACATGATTGAGTGATCCTCTCCTTCCCATCTTTTAGTATGTTGTTCTTGGGTGATAGGAGAGTGTTAATCAAGTGTTAGATTTTGGAAAACACAAGTTGGAAGGAAAACCTAGGTTGGCCGATTTTTGGAAGAATTTCCAAAATGGTGTGTGTTTGTTATTTTGTTTCATGCTTCAAGTATGTTAGTCCTAGCATGATTCTAAGGCTATAAATTGTTTTAATTTGATGGAGAACAAGTTGAGGTGAAAAACCCTAAATGGCCGAATTGTGCAAGTGTATGTTCTTGGTGGATTTTGTTGTTTGGGTGCAATTGGATAGCATTCATGGTTTAGGAATGTAATTGGTGATTAAAGAGTGCAAATGGAACTTTGTTTGGATTGAAATGGAAGTTGGGTGAGAAACCCCTCTTTGGCCGAATTTAAAAGTGAAGGGGTTTTGTTGATTTTGGTGTAATTGGTTAGTAAGCATGCTTAGGAAGTGGAATTAGTGATTAATATGATTATTTGGAAGCTTGAATGGATTGAATTGGAAATTGGATAAAAAGTTGGTTGGAAACCGAATCTTTGAATGATTCTTTTTCAATGTTAGAGGTTCATTTTGGTTGAATTGGATGTTAATATGGTGTTGGGGTTGAATTTAGGAGTGGATGGGAGTTTGAAATGTTGAATTCGGTTAAGGAATGAAAAAGTTGCAATTAATCGGGATTATCGGAAAATGGCGGGTAATGAAGGGTTTAAGGTTGGATTTGATCAGTTCGCTTATTGTATGATGTTTGTCAATGTGAAATCTTGCATTGTCTAGGTTGGTTACGAATTCGACGTTTTCAGAAAATCGGGATTTTACGGAAATTGCAGCCGGATTTTCGATTTTGGGGTCGGGGTTGTAAATTGGTAGTGTGGTTGATTAGGATGCTAATTCAACTTGGTTTGGCAGATTCTGAATTTCGGTGGTTAGGAAAAGAGGAGTTATAAGTTTCGGGGCACGGTGTAGGTGTTATCCAATCGGTCCAATACTCTGGATTTCGAGGTAATGGTTTGGTTCTGTGTTTTGGTAAGCTAAGTATATGTTTTAGTTTCCGTTTCTGTTCTGCTAGTATTTCGGAATATTGTGCCGTTGGGCATATTCCGTAGTTTGTAAGAGTATGCCTTATGGCATACTCTGTCTGTTAATATTACGACAGTTGTGGGTTCGCTACCCCACTGGTGCACCATGCTTCCGTATTAGCTTCGGCTTCCGACTCCCATAGTGGAGGTCATTGCTCCGATTTACTATATGAGTTATGGCGATTTAGAATCGCACGTCCTTCGGGACTCCGATCTGTTTTCTGTTCATGCATGTAATTCCGTAGTCTGTTGCATATATATTGCTATCTTTCTGTTTTGCAGGGTTACATATACTTACCTTACCCCTTATCCCTTACGGGGTCCTTTTAGGACTCACCCTTCTTTGGGTTATGTTTTTGGGTTTCAGGTCGACCTGATAAGCGGCCTGCGGAGTAGGGTTCCGTGAGGTTCTACCTCGGGTGTATTTTTGTGGCAGCTTCACCTTGCGGCCCGGGATTGTCTTTTGGATCTGAATCCCGCGCGAGGTATTTGACGCTTAGACTTAGGCTTGGCTCCGTAGCTGCATGTACATACTTTCGATTTGCTATGATGTTTGTATGTCCGTATATATATTTGTATATTCTGTTTCTATATCTGTTCTCGGCGCTTGGCGCTTGCTAGACTTTTTAGGTTCTGTGAATTCTCGTATGTATATGTGTTTTGGTGCGTAAGCACTCGGCCCACGAGGGCGGGGCTTACTCTATTGTTAGTTCATGAATTGTATGGTTGTATTTTATTTTGTTTATATGCATGAAATGTCCGTTGGTTTGCTTCCACAATCCTTCCGCGGGTCCGCACGCGCGGCGGGTCTCGATGGACCTGCCACCCTTTCCATTCCGGCTTCCGCTTGGCGTCCGGCGCCCCGCCTCCGCAACCGGGCTCGGGCGGCGTGCGGTGACATCTATGGCCGCTTGATAATACGAATATTTTGTGAAAAAAATAAAATCGTATAAATATTTAATAACTGTTATTTAAATAAATAAATATAAATTTATTAATAATGTTAATTAAGAAAGTAATTATTAATTGAAATAAATATAAATGAAATGTATATTGAAGATAATTAACCAATTACATCCTAAAATTTTTTACAGTAATTCTAATTCTAACTGTTCGGAGGATTATGTTGGTGCATAAAAACATTGAATTCATGATCGTCCAACCCAAACAAGTCCAAGAAGTTGATCGATGGCGCTGTGGGCTCCGGGATCTGCTGCTCCGATGTCCATGGCAGCACCAGTTGATAACATCTTGGGCGGAGTTGAGGGTGAGGTCGGGAATTGGAGGAGAAGGCGGCCTCGGAGGATGCTCATGATGTGGGATGATCCGAGAGGGGGAAGGCTGGGATGATCCGGCGACCAAAGGCACTAGCACGTCGGAAAGTCGGACATGTCCCCCTATGTAGCGCCGACCACATGCTGCTGATAGCCGCTTCCGTGGAACGCGTCAGCTCGTTCACCCGGGCTTCCACTCGAGCTTCCACTCGGGCTTCAACCTCAGTATGCGCACGAGCACCTTGGTCCTCGAGAGCGGCGACCCTGCATCTCAGGTCACGGATCTCATCCATGTCCCTCCGATGCTGCTCCTCCAGGTCGATCTCGCGTTGAAATCAAATTTTCATTTTGAAAAGGTTATACTTATAATGATGAATTGCTAATATACTGTAAAGGTATGGAATTGATAAAAGTTCAATTTTATTACTTGCGACGGTCGAGGTTGCTCGAACAGCTTGGGCTGAGAAAGCTGGGGTGGGACACCGACCCATCGCCCTCGCGTGGGCGGGCCCAGGACATCCTTGTAGATGTCCTCATCGATATCGGGGAACGGCCCGTCCTCCCCATACTTCTCGATCAAGCGTTTCTTGTACTCCTCCTAGTTAAGATGAAGAAATTTATGTTAATGAATAATAAATTGAATAATTTAAATATATAAATGATTGAGAAACTACTTAAATTTACCAAGGCCACATTTTCCTTACCCAGCCAGTCCTCCCCAAACTGGTCCACCCGCAGCCTTTTTGCATTGTAAATTAAAATATGATAGGTATTCAAAAATTTCACTTATACATACATAATTATACATAAATATTTTTAAAAAGTTACCATTTCTTCATAAATAGTTGCCTTTGACTTGGTGCCATGCGACTTGAATTTTGGGCGTTTTTCGCTCTTGGCATTTCTTTTGTTCCGGGCGGAGTTCACCTTGAACTCCTCACTGCAGTAATGCCCCAGTAGCAGCTTCCACTTCGCAAGGTCTATCCTTTGCGGAGGCATGTCAAGCCAGTCCATGTGGTTTGGAGCCTGGAGATCCAAAGGACATCTTCTCTGGGCCCAATCTGGATGTTGTCTTGGGTGTTCCAGTAGAATTCCCCGAATTGGGAATGGAACTTTTCCAGAAATTTGTGATCCGTCCATGAATATTGGATCTGTTCTAGAAAACATTAAAATGTTGAAATCTATAGAATTAGTTTAAAAAAAGTATATAGAAATAGTGAAATAATTAGTATTTGTATTACCGCGAATTGGTTGGCATAGTCGGCTTGCTCATCTGCTGGGAGGTCGGTGTATGTAGGGGGAAGCCTTTGAACCTGCTTGCGACGATTGCACCGATCGCTTTTGGCACACCCGATGTTTGTTGCTTCAAACTGCATAAGAATTGAAATATGGTAATTAATTTATGATTATATGCAGAAATAAAATATTAAAATTAATAAATTTATGAAAACTTAAAATTAAAGACTTACTGGCCGATGTGAGCGATCAATCTCCCATCAGGACCACTCTCAGGCGCGGGAGGTGCTGCTGTACGTCGGCATTAGGCAGGTGGTGCATCGGACTGATGAGGAGGGATCTGCTGCTCCACCGAGTCGGTAGGCTCCGGTGTCTGAGACGGTGCGCGGCGGCTCGATGTGTGAGAGCCGCCACCACGCGTCGCGCGAGAGAATGATCTCCCACGTGAACCCGAGCCTGACGCATCCTGGCGCTCACCACTACTAGATGGTGTATCCGCCATAGCTCGAAGCATTCAAAAAATGTCAGCAAATCCAAAAAGATTTTCAACTTTGCATTTCAACCCCAAAGTCTTCGAAAATTACGAAAAAGACACACAGTTTTGAAAATCTTGCAAAGTTACCCAAAACTTCGAAAATCTTCCATTTCGACTCCAAAGTCTTCGAAAATTACAAAAAAACCACAAAGTCTTCGAAAATTACAAGAAAGCCACAACGTTTTGAAAATCATGCAAAGTTACCCAAAACTTCGAAAATCTTCCATTTCATCCCCAAGTCTTTGAATATTCCGAAAAAGCCATAAACATTTTGAAAAAATCCAAAATTTACAACACATATCCACAACAAATTTCATATTCATCACATATTCACAACAACTTTCATAAAATTACTCCGTGGTGAGGCCGCAGTGAAGCCCACAAACTTCCAGTTTCAAACTTTTCCCCGTATTTATTATGTGTTTAGATATTGTGGGGCACACTGTAATTCGGAAAAAACTTACAATTTAGCCCAAACATCTTTCAAATTTGCAATTTAGCCCAAACATCTTTAAATTTACAATTTAGCCCTAACATTGTTCAGAATTTGAAATTTAGTACAAATATCTTTCGAAATTACAAATTGAAATAGGGGATATTCTACTACAAATCCACCGGAACATCATCTTTGTCGTCATACAGCAGTTGATTTTCCACGTCGTTGTCCACTTCAACTATATCAAAATGGGCACGATGATCTAATAATGACATACTTGCATCAGGGGCCGGTTGTATGGTTTCACCAAGTGTCGTCGATTCTTGTAAAGGATGTTCCGTACCAATCTCGTCTGGGTCTGCATTGATTACAGTGACACTTACATTATCAACACTGTCGTCCTTAAATCGTCGAGGTTTCGTTTTGAAAACTGTCCACCAGTTTTTTAGGTCACGACACTTTGAAGGATATTCGACGTATACCACTTGTTGGGCCTGGCTTGCAAGAATGAATGGATAATCCGGATATAGTCGGGATGTGTAGTCAACATTGGTGATCCCTGAAATTTTATCGGTGCGGATGCCTTTATTGGTCGAAAACCACGTACCCTTGAAGACTGTAAGACAATTGTTCCTGTACTGAATGACAAGAATTTCGTCAATCCAGCCATAGAAATCCAAATAGTCTTGCGCATTTGTGTCCCCCAGGACGCAGACGCCCCAATTAGCTATCCTTTTATTTTCACCATGTTGTTTTGTGTGAAACTTGTACCCATTAACATATACGCCTGGAAACGATTTAGCCCTCATTCTAGGACCGCATGCCAGGTCATATAGTGCTTGTGGGAGTGCTGCCTGATTTGCGACGGCCTATACAGAATTGGTAATCAACATAATAAATTTCGTTCTGATTAAGATCGTAACAAATAAATGAGTAAATAAATAAACACAACTAACCACATTCTTGAACCAACGTGCAAACTCTGCCAGCCTTAAGTTGTCCACAACATTATTGTTCATTTCTGGGAACTGATTGCGGGACAACTCGTTAAATCGAATTATAAATTACTCCATCTCCCGACAATTCTGAAGAATGTATATTTGGACATGATTTAATTTGGTGTACTTATCACCACAACCTTCATATAAAGGTTTTGATGAATCACTCAACTGTTGGAAAAACTGTTGCACCCTTTTGTTTGGCACTTCGTGCGATAAAACGTCCTCATCGTCATTATTCTGATCATCTTCAAAATTATTACGGTGCTCATGTGTCAGCCACCCGCCCGGTTGCGGAGGCGGAGCCGGCCGCGACGTCGGAAACAGGAACTACGGCGGAATGCGTGGCAACGGAGCATCGAGCTCCAAACAAAACCGTCAAGTAACCACTAGCAACCTAAATACTCATGCAAGGCAAGTATACGAATAATCCAACTTTCACCACACAAGCGCTTCATGGTATATCCCATTTCAATCATCGCCGCAACACAAGTACCAAATCCATAATATAGCAATTCCGATGTAAGCAAGTCAGGGCTCCGCCGCGACATGTAAGACAGATAAAGCAGAATATATTCCAGATATAGACACATATACAAAACCATGATCTGATCTATATGCATGCGATTCTGACACAGAGCCATTAAACAAAATCCTATATATATATATATACCTAAGTGCGGAATCAGAAGCCTCGCGCTCAAGAATTCCCGCACGTGGTACTTCCGCTGAGTAACCCAAGATGTCGGGAAGCACCGCGGATCTCTATGCCGCTGGTTGCTTGTCAGACTGCCTGAAAGATGGTAAACAAATAAAAGGGTGAGTCCTCGAAAGGACTCAGTAAGGGCTTAAGGTAAAAGTGCAGTTTGCCCACAGGGCAACAATCTGAACCTGCAAAACAGAATATCACAACATATGCATGTACATATAAACATAAAGTATAACGAAAATCAGAAACCAACATGTGCGGTCCAACCGCCAGAACGACCCGTAACGACAGCCCTCAGCGGAGGTCGAATATACTGGTCGAGCGATGTAAGCACGGTACCGGCTGGGGTCGCGAGCCCCAAACCGCCGTAGGTCACGAGCGAAGTATCGGCACTCACAGTGCGGATACGCAGAATGTCGGCACCCTTCGTGCGGACACATGAAATATCGGCACTCTGGTGCGGATACGCAGAATGTCGGCACCCCTTCAAAGGCGGACACGTAATGTAACATATAATAATAATAAGAATACATAAACATAAACAGAAGTAACATTACACGATAACCATATACGAGCGAATAGGAACCCGGGCCTCTAAGGTCATCCGGGCCTTGAAACAGAACAAACGTACATTTTACCGAATTAAGCCCTTACCTCAGAAATGCTGCCCCGCAGCCCAACACTCAGAAAATCCCGACTCCCGATCCGAAATGCGCAACTTGGCTCCTACGGGTCCGCGCTACTCCACCAACGCAGAATCAAGCTGTACAACCACAGTTGGATCAGAACACATCCAAACAACCCCAGAAAACAATTTCCGCACAAACCCGCACTTTCCCGGAAAATTCCACAGAAAGCTCTGTTTTACAAACCGAGCCTGAACTTTGTTAATCATACACCACTAAACCCATTCCAACCCTTAAACCCGCATTCCAGACACCTTTCCCGGATAACCCGTATAAAACTAATTTCCTCATTTCTAACCCGAAAATGGTATTTCAAACGTCATAACACACCTACTTTCACCCACATTACCAATTTAGCATCCAATTCAATCAACACACACCACCAACATAGAAAAAGAATCACTTTAACAATTTGGTCCTTAACCAATTTTTCACCACGCTTCCAATTCAAACCGTTCAAGCTTCCAATTAATCCCACTAATCACCAATTTCACTTCCTAACCCAACTTACTAACCAATTGCATCAAAATCAACAAACCCCTCTCTTGAATATTTCGGCCAAATTGGGGGTTTCTCACCCAACTTCCATTTCAATCCAAACAAAGTTCCATTAGCTCTCTTTAATTACCAATTACACTTCTTAACCAAGATTACTAACCAATTTCACTTAAATCAATAAAACCCTCCTTTGAACAATTCGGCCAATTTGGGGAATTCTTCCCTAGCATGCTTTTCATCAAATTAAAACCATAGATAATCTTAGAATCATGCTAGGAACAACATACTTAAAGCATGATTCAAGAACACAAACACACACAATTTTGGAAAAATCCTTACAAATTCGGCTTTAATGGGGTTCCCTCTTCCATGGAGTTTTTCCAACATCTAACCATAGATTCTTACTCCTCTCAAGCCCAAGAATAACATACTAAAATTTGGGAGGGAGAGGATCACTCTAGCTTATAGTGAAGAACAACCATAAATTCTCAAATTTGCTCTCTTTTCTTCACCATATCATGTTATCAAGTTGAAAAGAGAAGAAGGATGGAAGCTTACCATTGTTTGGAGCCAAAACCTTGAAGTTTTAAGCAAGGAATGATGAAGCACATGGAGCTTAGGAGAAGAAGAGCATGGCGGCAGGAGCTTGAAGAAGATGAAGAAGAAGAAGAAATGAAATGATTTTTATGAATTATCTTTGATTTTTTTTGCTTTTTTATACTTCTTTCCTTTTTCTAATTAAATGGTAAATGGACAAGTGTCCCTCATGTCTCCCAATGCTGCCGAAAAACTGATTGCTGCCCAACTGCCCATGCTGAATACGTTTAATTTTTGTAGCCAATTACTAATTAGCTCCCAATTTCTCCGAAAGTTCCAATTCTTTTTGCCCAAAAATAATTGCGAATTCCAAAATTAATGAAACTCGGACACAATCTTCAGAATATTATAACATTCACAGAACATTTTTCAGAAATTCATTTGCCTTTCCGGAGTGTCCTACCGAGCTCGCTGAACCCGAACCGAAACTCCGACGTGCGAGCGTGACAACTCGAACCAAATTCCGTCACCCCAAAATTCTACAAAAATACCCATAAATTCCATCTTAATTTATAACACAACTTACCCAAAAGCCGTCAGAAAATTTCCATCCCGAGCCCCGGGATTCCCGCCCCGAGCCCCGGAGTCGCCCGAACCGAACGTCCCGTCCCAAATATTAAACTCCGCCAACACCTCCGGGACGTCACCACGACTCCAAAACTACAAACGGCTTCCCAAACTGAGATCTCGAGAGTGCTACCGAGCCCGCTGTACGTCCCGAGGCGACCCCGACAACCCCCCGGCGCCAGAAAAATATTTTCGGCGGAAACGTCCGGGGGACCCACACTACCTCAAATACAGAAGGGTTCGCCAAAATGATACTCGGATAGGGCTCGGAAGCCGTCTCGAACGCCGAAAACGTGACCGCAGCTAAAACCGAGCCCCGGTCACCCGGCCGCAACTCGCTCGGGGTGACCGTAACATTCTCCCCTTAGAACTCTTGGTCCTCCAAGAGTAGCTCGAACCAACCAGACAGTGACACTACCAACCAGAATGTACAACCATTCCTCTAACCTGAACAATCGGACCACCGTATGCGGCGGGAGTGGTAGTTTAGACTACCATACCGAGCCTCACGGCGTCCCACCCTCCGGTGCATCTTATTGCACCCGAGTCGGGCTTGCCGGTATTTCTACCAGACACCCCCCGACACTACCGAACCTAAATCTAACCGATCCACAACAGGCTATCCTGGAAGGTACCACATAAAACAGAAATAGTTGGGGGGGGTAAGGCCAACCTAACAACTTACTCTGGAAACTCATGATAACCGATATAACTCGGGGTAACTTGCCCCGCCTATCACATCTTACTGTTCCTCCGAACGGTGCTACCTCCACCAAATTCTATTACCAAGCTCGATTCCAGAGCCCTACGGCGACGGTTCGTACAAGCAGTGGTGTAATCATTCGCGGTTTTAATCCGCGCTGTAATAACTGATCTTTGCCGTAGACTCCTCAAAAGCTTGGGTTCCAAATTAACACGATCAGACGCATCTGTCCAACAGTATGGTGTCATACACCTCCCGTACAACACCTCATAGGGTGCCACGTTAAACGTAGTCTGAAAGCAATTGTTGTACGAGAACTCTATCAAAGTGACTGCTAGTCCCAAACTCCTCCAAAATCCAATATACAGATTCGCAACATATCCTCCGATATCAGAATCACCCGCTCCGATCGCCCGTCCGTCTGGGGTGATAAGTCTGTATTCGAGATGGAGTTGCGTGTCCAATGCTTCATGAAAAGCAATCCAGAACCGTGCTTGTAAAACGCAGATCACGGTCAGATTCAATGGAGTCTGGTACTCCATGCAAACGTACAATCTTCCTGATGTAAAGCCGGGCAAGCTTCTCCAGAGGGTCTGTGACCCGAATAGGCAGAAAGTGTACGCACTTTGTCAGCCGATCCACAAAACCCCAGATAGCATCATGATGAAACCGTGTCAGGGCAGTGCAGTCAGAAAGTCCATAGTAACACTACCCCACTTCCAGACTGGAATGGGCAAGGTCTGCAGTGTCCTTGCCGGTTCCAGATGCTCAAACTGCTCGAGTGTGCCCCCTCTAAAATATCATTCCAGAACTCCTAATCCTCTGATACACAAAGGCGGTCTCAGAAGTATAGCAATCCTGGCCTATACTGAAACGTCGGTAACACATAAACCCTTATCTTCCCCAGACAACTTCTTCAATACCAAATCTCTACCTTGCGCTTCGCGCATCCTATCAAGCCACTCAGAATGCATAATAAGTGTGATAACCTGAGCACGCTCCCAGAGCTGCCACCTGTGCCAAAGGCACGTCAGATCACTCTCCTCAGATCGGTCACCAACATTTCCTCTCTTAATTAAGCCGGTATACCTCCTGCTCAGAGCATCGGCAACCGCGTTGCCCGTGCCAGAGATGTACCCGATACTACAATCATAGTCCTTAATGTATTCGAGATATCTGCGCTGCCTCATACTAAGCTCCTTCTGTTTAAACAGATATTTCAGACTTATGGTCGGTAAGAATCTGAAATTTACTACCAAACAGATATTGATTCCAATGTTTCAGCGCATAAACTATTATAGCCAACTCCAGATCGTGTGTCGGATAGTTCAGCTCATGCGGTCGTAGCTGCCTCGACCCATAAGCTACCCCATTACGCTCCTGCATCAACACACATCCCAAACCAGACGTGAAAGCATCCGTATAAATCACATACGGTAAGATCGGATCTGAAAAAGTCAGAATCGGAGCGTTAGTCACCGCCGTTTCAACTCCTGAAAATTCTGCTCACACCTATCGGACCAGATAAATCGTTGACCCTTCTGGTCAATCTGCGTAAGCGGAGATGCCGAATAGAAAATCCCAAAGACAAACCTCCGATAAAATCCTGCTAACCCCAGGGAGCTCTTGATCTCCCGTGCCGTGGTAAGTTGTTTCCAATCCCGAACCGCCCTCACCTTCTCTGGATCCACAGACAGCCCATGCTCAGATATAATGTGTCCCAGAAAAGTGACTTCCCGAATCCAGAACTCACACTTTGAGAATTTAGCATAAAGCTGATGTTCCCAAAGTGTCTGTAACTACCTCGATGCTCCCGATGCGAGTCCGCATCCCGAGAATATATCGAATATCATCAATAAAGACCACTACAAATAAATCCAAGTATGGTCGGAACACCCGATGCATCGATCCAAGAATGCTACCGAAGCATTGGTCAGCCCAAATGGCATGACCGTCATCTCAAAGTGTCCAAATCCGGTGCGGAAAGCAGTCTTAGGTATATCCTCCTCCTTCACCCTAAGCTGAAAATACCCAGATCAGAGATCAATCTTTGAGAAGACCCTCAAACCCCGAAGTTGATCAAAAAGATCGTCAATCCTAGGTAACGGATACTTATTCTTCCCAATAAGAGCATTCAACCGTCTGTAATCAATACAAAGTCAGAGTGTCCCATCATTCTTCTTAACAAACAAAACCAGAGCACCCCACGCTGAAGTGCTCGGTCGGACGAAACTCTTTTGATGTAATTCCTCCAATTGCTTCTTCTACTCCTGCATCTCAGAAACAGGCATCCGATAAGGAGGAATAGATATCGGAGCAAGATGCCATTGCAGTAAATCTCAAACACAATTTCCCGCTATGGTGGTAATCAGGGCAACTCCTCCGGAAATACCTGCGGAATATCTCGAACCTACGATAAACCATCCAACTTCAACCTAATACCTGCTTCATTCGGATCATAGCTTTCCCCTACACTAACTATCGACAGATGATCCAGAATCTGCAACACTGTACCGTGCTGTGCGATAGTCAAACCAGTCGGAGTCGTGAGAGGTAGTACCTCTCCAGAAACCATAATGGTTCGGGTTGCACAATCAATGTGCACAGAATTCTCGGATAGCCAGTCCATCCCAAGAATAATATCATAGTTCGGCGTGTCTAAAACCAACAAATCCGACATCACAAATGTCCGCCTGAGATATCGTGACCCGAACCATCTCATTGGAAAACAGAAACTGACTCCCAGCAGTTTTTTACTAAATGCGTTTGAGGCAAGGTACTAACAGACAGATACAGAAATGTAACACATGTCGGTGTTACAATGAGAACAAATGCTCCTGTATCAAATAACGCATGAACCGGTATTTCATTCGGAAATATAGTACCTTACGAACTTCTGCCGACTAGCCCTACAAAGAAGAGGGCAATCCCGTACCCAAAGAGTATCGGACCACTGCACGTAACCATCGGCCCTCCCGCCGATAACACCTACTTCAAATCGGATAAGATCGTGCCGGTGGTGCTCCCTCTCTACCTCTACTAAACTGCCCGAAACCGTAATTTCCGACCCAGAACATTTTTCTTCACAGAAAAATGTAAATTATATCCCCGACTCCAGATCTTCCTCAAAACTGCAAATCTGAGTCCCGGGTCACTCCGAGCCGTTTCTCGCCAGAATCCCGAAAATCGTCCGACGGCAACCCCCGGCCCAAAAATATTTTCCGCGGAAATGTCCGGTACTTTGCCAGACACTAGAAATCAGATATCGGGTCAATCCGAACTCCGGTTCGAGAATGGAAGCAATCGGCCGGAGTAGCCGTTTCCCCGGCCAACCGACTGAATAGCCTCCCTCCAGGAGTTTGTCAACTCTTGCAAACCAAATCTCTACTACCCTGGACTCTTCTCGGTCATTGAACCTGGGGGGTTCAAACTCTAAAACCTCTCCAAAAGTCTGACCACGCCAGACGGGTGCCCCAGATCTCCTCGTCGTTAATGGGACCGACGTGAAGTCTAGGTGTCGTATTGGCCCCCCTTGTCCGAGTCACTCACTTACCGATCCCAAAACTATGGCGAGCAGTGGCTTAAGTCTTGCTATCACCACCTGATCAAAATGCCCTTACCGTGGCATAAACAGATTTTCCCCTGCCTACTGCCGCCCCTGAACCAGCTAGGCTGGCGGTAATACCAAATCAGAGAGGGGTCCCTACGACAGCTAAGCCTCGGGGGCGGTAAGTGTGGTTGTTCAGACCCTGGGTTACGCTGAACCCGTATCCTATTCCACGGAGGTGTGGGATCCCAGTCCCGCCCCTCCGGTACCAAATCACGCTATTCGCGTGTAGTACACAATTCCTCAAACCAAGTCCAACCAGAAAAACAACTTATCCCAAACCAAATTTCCAAACCATATGCCAACTCAACCCATAACCAACAGTTCAAACCCTATCTCTCGGAGGCGTGGGATTACAATCCTCCCTCCGGTCGCAAAACACACCGCCTACGCGTGTGAATCCAACTGAGACAGTTCGGACCAAACAGAGTCCAGACAAAATCGGTCACTCCTAATCTCTACAAGCTAGCAGCTTTTCTAAGGCTCAGAGTGTAATGCAATGCATGATGCAGAGATTCTTTTCGTGATCTCACAACCAAATATTCAACTTTAAACCACAAAACCAAACCATGCTCATAACACGTAAACACCACACAAATCACCCAAGAGTCATGAGTACCTCAAATTTTCCAAAGTGCTCCAAAGAACCGCCCACGCTCCACATCCATTCCGAAACGGTTCAAATAAGGAGGTGGCCAGTCTCCGTACAGAACCGCCCCAGAATGAAACGTAGAACGGTGGCTTGTACCTCGAAGTCACTTCCACAGTTACTTAACCATGAACAGACTTAACTTACTCCAAAAGTCCACCCTCGGACTTGTATACTTGCCTCCCACATTTCATATCAAAACCAAACATACTTTACCTTTTGGGTCATTCCGACCTGACCTGCTCTGATACCAACTTGTCACAGCCACCCCGCCCGGTTGCGGAGGCGGAGCCGGCCGCGACGTCGGAAACAGGAACTACGGCGGAATGCGTGGCAACGGAGCATCGAGCTCCAAACAAAACCGTCAAGTAACCACTAGCAACCTAAATACTCATGCAAGGCAAGTATACGAATAATCCAACTTTCACCACACAAGCAGTTCATGGTATATCCCATTTCAATCATCGCCGCAACACAAGTACCAAATCCATAATATAGCAATTCCGATGTAAGCAAGTCGGGGCTCCGCCCGCGACACGAAGACAGATAAAGCGTAATATATTCCAGATATAGACACATATACAAAACCATGATCTGATCTATATGCATGCGATTACAGCTCTGAGCCATTAAACAAAATCCTATATATATATATATACCTAAGTGCGGAATCGAAGCCTCGCGCTCAAGAATTCCCGCACGTGGTACTCTTCGCTACTGTAACCCAAGATGTCGTGAAGCACCGCGGATCTCTATGCCGCTGGTTGCTTGTCGATCGCTGAAAGATGGTAAACAAATAAAAGGGTGAGTCCTCGAAAGGACTCGGTAAGGGCTTACGGTAAAGTGCGGTTTGCCACGTGGCAACAATCTGAACTCGCAAAAGCAGAATATCACAACATATGCATGTACATATAAACATAAAGTATAACGAAAATCAGAAACCAACATGTGCGGTCCAACCGCCGAGCGACCATGAACGGCCCTCAACGGAGGTCGAATATACGTAATGCAATGTAAGCACGGCACGGCTGGGGTCGCGAGCCCCAAACTGCCGTAGGGTCACGCGAGCAGTATCGGCACTCTGGTGCGGATACGCAGAATGTCGGCACCCCTTCGGTGCGGACACGTAATGTATATCGGCACTCGGGTGCGGATACGCGAGAATGTCGGCACCCTTCGGTGCGGACACGAGCAGAACATATAATAATAATAAGAATACATAAACATAAACAAGTAACATTACACGATAACCATATACGTAATGAATAGGAACCCGGGCCTCTAAGGTCATCCGGGCCTTGAAACAGAACAAACGTACATTTTACCGAATTAAGCCCTTACCTCAGAAATGCTGCCCCGCAGCCCAACACTCAGAAAATCCCGACTCCCGATCCGAAATGCGCAACTTGGCTCCTACGGGTCCGCGCTACTCCACCAACGCAGTAATCAAGTCAGACAACCACGCTTGGATCGAACACATCCAAACAACCCGAGAAAACAATTTCCGCACAAACCCGCACTTTCCGGAAAATTCCACGTAAAGCCTGTTTTTCAAACCTAGCCTGAACTTTGTTAATCATACACCACTAAACCCATTCCATCCCTTAAACCCGCATTCCGCATACACCTTTCCCGGATAACCCGTATAAAACTAATTTCCTCATTTCTAACCCGAAAATGGTATTTCAAACGTCATAACACACCTACTTTCACCCACATTACCAATTTAGCATCCAATTCAATCAACACACACCACCAACATAGAAAAAGAATCACTTTAACAATTTGGTCCTTAACCAATTTTTCACCACGCTTCCAATTCAAACCGTTCAAGCTTCCAATTAATCCCACTAATCACCAATTTCACTTCCTAACCCAACTTACTAACCAATTGCATCAAAATCAACAAACCCTCTCTTGAATATTTCGCCAAATTGGGGTTTCTCACCCAACTTCCATTTCAATCCAAACAAAGTTCCATTAGCTCTCTTTAATTACCAATTACACTTCTTAACCAAGATTACTAACCAATTTCACTTAAATCAATAAAACCCTCCTTTGAACAATTCGGCCAATTTGGGGAATTCTTCCCTAGCATGCTTTTCATCAAATTAAAACCATAGATAATCTTAGAATCATGCTAGGAACAACATACTTAAAGCATGATTCAAGAACACAAACACACACAATTTTGGAAAAATCCTTACAAATTCGGCTTTAATGGGGTTCCCTCTTCCATGGAGTTTTTCCAACATCTAACCATAGATTCTTACTCCTCTCAAGCCCAAGAATAACATACTAAAATTTGGGAGGGAGAGGATCACTCTAGCTTATAGTGAAGAACAACCATAAATTCTCAAATTTGCTCTCTTTTCTTCACCATATCATGTTATCAAGTTGAAAAGAGAAGAAGGATGGAAGCTTACCATTGTTTGGAGCCAAAACCTTGAAGTTTTAAGCAAGGAATGATGAAGCACATGGAGCTTAGGAGAAGAAGAGCATGGCGGCAGGAGCTTGAAGAAGATGAAGAAGAAGAAGAAATGAAATGATTTTTATGAATTATCTTTGATTTTTTTTGCTTTTTTATACTTCTTTCCTTTTTCTAATTAAATGGTAAATGGACAAGTGTCCCTCATGTCTCCCAATGCTGCCGAAAAACTGATTGCTGCCCAACTGCCCATGCTGAATACGTTTAATTTTTGTAGCCAATTACTAATTAGCTCCCAATTTCTCCGAAAGTTCCAATTCTTTTTGCCCGAAAATAATTACCGAATTCCAAAATTAATGAAACTCGGACACAATCTTCAGAATATTATAACATTCACAGAACATTTTTCAGAAATTCATTTGCCTTTCCGGAGTGTCCTACCGAGCTCGCTGAACCCGAACCGAAACCCGACGTGCGAGTGTGACAACCTGAACCGAAATTCCGTCACCCCAAAATTCTACAAAAATACCCATAAATTCCATCTTAAATTATAACACAACTTACCCAAAAGCCGTCCGAAAATTTCCATCCCGAGCCCCGGGATTCCCGTCCCGAGCCCCGGGAGTCGCCCGGAACCGAACGTCCCGTCCCCAAATATTAAACTCCACAAACACCTCCGGACGTCACCACGACTCCAAAACTACAAACGGCTTCCCAAACTGAGATCTCGAGAGTGCTACCGAGCCCGCTGTACGTCCCGAGGCGACCCACAACCCCGGCGCCAGAAAAATATTTTCGGCGGAAACGTCCGGGGGACCCACACTACCTCAAATACAGAAGGGTTCGCCAAAATGATACTCGGATAGGGCTCGGAAGCCGTCTGAACGCCGAAAAACGTGACCCGCAGCTAAAACCGGAGTTCGGTCACCTTGCCGCAACTCGGGGTGACCGTGAACATCATGAAACCCAAAACATCACGAACCATTTCTTCATAAGCCGGCCGTTCTTAGCTACCCTCGGAAGAATTAAGTCTTTGTAGTACTCGTACTTGCAAGATTTGATGATGTTGACGTTAGTTCATCAAATCGATAACCTCGATAAACACATGGATTGATCTCAGGTCGTTCACCATGACAATCCCACACATGATAATTGGGTTTATATCCGTCTAATAGTAAATGATTGTCAACTGTAATTCGATTATAATAGTATCTATTTTTACACTTCTCAAACGGGCATTTCACCAGTTCTTCTCCATTTGATTTATCAACAAAAAAAAGCATAATCCAAGAACTCTTGAACCCCAGTCCAAAATCTTTCACTTATATAGCAAGTATCATCCTCAAAACACCAATACATCCAATCACGTCCTTCGCCCATGTATAGCCTTTCCTATAATCATTCATCAATACAAACAATAGCAAACATGACAATTAATTATATATTACAAAAAACAAACACAAAAGCTCTTAAATACTGCACACATTCATATATAAATATTCACATCATTTTTTCCTAATCCAGGGTGCATGGGTCCTATCCTGTTCATAAAAGTACTATTAGTGAAGAAACTTTTATGGTTGTGTATGTAAAACTGTAATTACATAAATTTCGGTAGAATTTCGCCTTAGTTCCACACTATACATTTTCTCTGGAATATAACTCCCATAACAGGTATAACGTGGAACAAGACTAAGAAATGCAACCGAAATTTATGTAACCCAATCAGTTTTCCATGTACAATGATAAAAGTTTAGTACACCGACAGTAAACTTTACAAACTGTCCAACTTGGACAATCCATGAAAACAATGGACAATATATTATTTTACAACGTTATTCCAAAATTTTGAAATAAAATGTAAAAAATATATTTTTACAAGTTTTCATAGACAGAAACTATGGCTCAACTAATTTAATTACATTACTTAAAAGAAAAAAATTCCCAATACATAAATTAAATTGAATGAAAAACTATGTAACCATAAATAAATACATAAATATTTATTACCTTAGTAATACACCGAAGTCGAGTGCATCACAGCTTCTACTCAGATATAGAGATGATATGTTGGAATTCTTGCGCACCAAGATGACTGGGCTAGCTAAAGTAGCTAAGCACAGCTCAACTCACTCAACTGAGTGTTTGAGCTAGAGAGATGTGTATCTGCTCTTAGTGAGCTGATATGAGCTCAAGGAGCTCAATGGATGATTTAATATGTCTTGGACTAGCTCTATGTGAGCTTGGTACAAATGTGTCTAGGCACCTTTTGGCGAAGAGACGTGTCTCTTGGCGGAAAGGTGCGTAAATTGGTGAAAAGGTGTCGGAGAGGGCCAAGCACACCTTCGGCTTAGGCCGAAGGGTGCGTAGCACCCTTGGGTGCCGAAAGGGCACCCTAAGGTGGCCTTACACCCATTCGGCCATGGGCCTAGGGGTGTGAGTGCCCCTTCGCCCTAGGTGCCTCTAGGCAAGGGGTGCACCCCATGCCTTGCACCATTCGGCCAAAGGGACATGTCTCATGTCCCATGGCCGAATGGGCAAGGGGCATGGGTCACCTCCCTTACCTCTTCACCATATTTGGATAATTAATTAATTAGTTAATTAATTTCCTATTAGACACAATTATTTATTTATTCCTTTTCTAATTAATTACTTAATTGAAAAGGCAAAAGGCATGAGACATGTCTCATGGACCAAGGGGCATTGGTTGCAGCCCTTGGTCCTAGGGACATGTTATTTCGCAAATGAAAGGGCATTGTGCCCTCTCATTGGCAGCCCATCCTCCTCTATAAATAGAGGGAGGATGCGCCATTTCTATCCATCCCACAACCAGCATTGGTTCTCTCTTCTCTCTTCATACTTCCTCTTGCGAAACTAGAAGGCATTCTAGGAGCATTGTGAGTGGAACTCACCTTGGAGACAAATCATCTTCAAGCCGCCCTTAAGGTGTTCCCAGGCCGAGTCTTCTACATCAACAAGGAGCAAGAATCTCTAAGATTCTTAAGCTGCGTCCAGAAGAAAGGTACATACTCTTAATCCCTTCTTCGGTATTGATGAATGCGAACATGAGAAGCATGTTAAAGACGATCCTAAAATCAACAAATGGTATCAGAGCTTTCGGTTTCTCTTTGTGATACATGCTTACTTGTTCGACATGTTTATATGAAGTATGATACATGTTAGTTGAATTCGAAATAACATGTATGAATGTATGATTGTATGTAATCGGACTAAACATGAATACATGTAAAATTCGGCTGAAACATGCAAGTTTACCCCCGGTAAGGTTATTCGAAGGGGTTATAGTCGTTTAAATGGAAAAAGGAAGCATGAATGTTATATGTGTTTTGAATCATGCTTGAATGTTGTATGATGAAAATGGTTGTATAACATGTTGACTTGCCTATTTGTTCCATGAATGATTAAATGAACCTAAAGAAAATGTGTGCCAAA
Source organism: Stellera chamaejasme (assembly GCA_024586325.1). Taxonomy (NCBI): domain Eukaryota; kingdom Viridiplantae; phylum Streptophyta; class Magnoliopsida; order Malvales; family Thymelaeaceae; genus Stellera; species Stellera chamaejasme. Next base: position 21,749,569 of record CM044982.1, on the reverse strand, counting down.
GTTCTATATCACATTATACCTTGAGGTAATTGCCGGAATGTGCTCTGTCTAGGAGGTGGGTTTTAAGTGGGACCGTCTGTGACCCTCCATCTTTCCCTGGGAGCGCTCCTCTCGTGGTTCCTAAGGTCCATGTGTGACATAGACTTGGCATGCATGTGACATTTATTCTTTACCTAATTTAAGAATTTCAGCCCCTTGATAGTCTTAATACTGGTTTTGTACCACTATGATGGACTTGAGGGAATTGAAGCTTAAATTAAGTGAGGGAACATACGTCTATTGAAACAAGAGATTCTACCTTAAGATAGTTCAAGTACTTGTACGGTGAACTTGAAGGACTTGAAACTTGATTCAATTGATGAGACACTTCATTAAACTAAGGTCTCTAGGGACCCCTGTCAAGCTAATATAATGCTGTCTAAGGAAGTGGTACTTAAGTGAGACCGTTTGTGACTCCACCAACGACCTGGGCATTGTATTAAGGAGACTTATGGGTGATGAGACTAAGGTTTAAGTGAAGTGCTATGGTTGTTACGATCACGCATGAGTGCGTGATTCAGGACTTCTTGGAAGGTCAAGTGAGGTTATAAACTGATGTATGCTTGGTTGCCCTTGATTGATTGAATGTATAGGCTTGTTAAGGGTATGTTCATAAAATGGCAAAGTTATGCTTAGGCGTTTCTGATCGGATGCTATATGCATACCTTTTGCTACGTCTGGGTATAAACTAAGTTATTTCATGAACATATTGCTTGAATAAGTCTAATTGTGTGAATTGGAATCTAAAACATGTGAATTGCATATTTGTAGATGGCTACTAAGAACATAGTAGCAGAGTTGAACCGTGACCTCAAATTGGATGGTGAAAACTATCTAATTTGGCAGCAGAAGGTCAAGTTCATCTTAACTGAGCAAGAGACACTTGAGGTGCTCGATGCTGAGGTCAACCCCCCGGAGGAAGGGGGAAGTAGGGTGGCTTATGAAGCCTACCTTAAAAAGAACTCTATGTGTAGAGTCACACTCTTGTCCACAATGGTGGATGAGATCATGGTGGAGTTCTCCATGCTACCCTCGGCCAAAGGCATCTGGGATGTGAAGGCCAAGTATGGAGATGTTTCCGTGGAGAAACAACGCTCAATGATACTAAGGTTTGAGAACTATGGTAAACGAGCAGATCACACCATGAGTGCCCACCTTCGTGAGATGTCACGAATGATTCATCAGCTTAAACAAGCTGGGCACGACCTCACCGACGAGCAGCAGTGCAAGCAATAATAAGGTCCTTACTGATGAGGAGTGGCAGTTGATGAAGGTCAACTTACGCCACAACCTCAGATTAAGACCTTTGATGACATCGCCCGTCACCTTTTACTTGAGGCTGAAGTAATGGCTCTCAAGGACCACTCCAAGGCATATGTTGCCAATACCTCCGATAACAACGGGGGTAAAAAGAAGAAGTGGTTCAAGGGTGGGAAAAAGGGCGGCTTCAAAGGCAAGGGTAAGGGAAAGGGCAAAGGAAACGGGCCCGGAAAGAAGAAAAGGGACGTTTCGAAGCTCAAGTGCTTCAACTGTGGCAAGAAAGGACACTTTGCAAAAGATTGCAAAAGTGCACCTAAGGTACATTTTGAACCTTCTACTTCAATAGCACATGTGACGTCATGTACTATGCTAACTGAAAGCAATTCTTTGTGGATTGTAGACTCAGGAGCAACAGACCACATAGCTCGGGACAAGTCCTGGTTTGTGGCGTACCGCAAGCTCCCAAGAGGTGTGAAGCACGTCTCGGTGGGGAATGATGCAAAATTAGAAGTAGTAGGAATAGGAACCTGTAAGGTTCCCTTGTGTAATAGATATTTGTATCTTGTGGACACATTATATGTACCGATATTTGTAGAAATTTAATTTCTATTTCTGCCATGTTGAAATACAATTATTGCTTTCAATTCTTTAATGATAGTGTAACTATATTAAAGGATAATCAAGTTCTCACAAAATGCTTCGTTAATAATGGATTGTATGAGTTAAGGCCCGATGGCCATTCTGTTGCAACTCCTAGTTGCCACGTGACTAAAGTCATAGATCAAAATCTGTGGCATGAACGGTTGGGACATATAGGACAAGATAGGATGAATAAGTTAGCCAAAAGTGGCTTGCTTGAATCCTTGACCAAGGTTGTCCCGCCAACTTGTCAACCTTGCTTAGAAGGCAAGGCAACGAGAAAGCCCTTTGGGAGGGCAACTAGGAGAACCGAGGCACTAAGTTTAGTCCATTCGATCTTTGTGGACCTATGAGAATTGAATCCAGAAATGGGTTCAAGTACTTCATCACTTTTACCGATGACTGTACACGATTCACCCACGTCTTCTTACTCAAAACCAAGGCAGAGGCCTTAGCATATTTTCAGAAATATGTACACTTGGTTGAGAACCAAGTAGATAAGAAGGTGAAGTCCTTAAGGACCGACAGAGGTGGTGAGTACAGTTCACTTGCATTCAAGGCCTTTTGTGAGTCAAAAGGCATTGCTAGAGAGTTCACCCTTTCTTGGACACCCCAAAGCAAAATGGTGTGTCCGAAAGAAAGAACCGAACTTTGATGGACATGGTACGTTCCATGATGGCTAAAGCCAACCTGGATGTGACCTATTGGAGTGATGCGCTGCTATGTGCGGTGCACATTCTCAATAGGGTACCTACCAAGGACATCGACTCCTCTCCATATGAGTTATGGATGAAGAGGACCCCGAACTTAAGCTACTTGCGGCCTTGGGGTTGCTTAGCTTACGTACATGTTCCCGACCATCCGTTGGGAAAATTGGGACCAAGAGGAAAGAAGTGTGCTTTTCTCGGATATTGTACGGAATCCAAGGGCTATGTGTTCTTGGATCTCAGTTTAAAGAAGGGTTTGGTGTTTGATGCAAGAAACGCCAAGTTTGTGGAAACGGAGTTTCCAAAAGTTGGCGAAAGTGATGATTTAGCCTCAATAGGCCCGATCCTAGAAGAAGGTCAACCGGCACTTCACAAGTGCCGGTTACAAGGACTGACCTACCTGCAGGGAGTACCTCAACCGGAACAAGCCGAGGCTTTCCAGAATGAGCCCATAAACATGGACTCAAATGAACAGGATCCCAAACCGAGGGATCTGTTCAAGAGGGAGTTGAGGTACTTCAAGAGCCAACACCTCCACCCCAGCTTGAGAAGATCAACTCGGGAGTCCAAAGCACCTAAAAGGTGGGGACTATCGGAAGGTGAGACATACTTGGTCTCGTGCGAGATCGATGAGCCAAGTAATGTCAAAGAAGCTCTTGAAGGGGCACAGAAAGAAGAGTGGCTAAAGGCAATGAATGATGAGTTGCATTCAATGCATGAAAATGAGGTATGGGAATTGTCTGATCTTCCTCGTGGCCGAAAAGCGATCGGCAATAAGTGGGTTCTTAAAATAAAGAAGAACTCTGATGGGAGTATCGAAAGGTACAAGGCCCGGTTGGTGGCCAAAGGCTTTACACGAAGGAAGGTGTTGATTTCAAAGACACTTTCTCTCCCGTGGTTAAGTTTAATTCCATCGATTGCTACTTGCGATAGTGGCAAACTTGGACCTTGAGTTGCATCAGATGGATGTGACCACAGCCTTCCTCAACGGTGAGTTGAGTGAAGAGATCTACATGAAACAACCCGAAGGGTTTGTACAAGTAGGTCAAGAAGACAAGGTATGTAGACTAAAGAAGTCTATATATGGTCTCAAACAAGCTTCAAGACAATGGTACTTGAAGTTTCATCATGCAGTCACAAGCTATGGTTTTGTGATGATGCATGAAGACCATTGTGTGTACTTGTTCTTCAAAGAGTCCAGCTTTTGCCATTATGACATTATATGTCGATGACATTTTAATTGCAAGTAGTAGCTTGGAGTTGTTGCTCGCCATCAAAGGATGGTTGTCCTCCACCTTCAAAATGAAGGACTGGGGAAGCTTCTTATATCCTAGGTGTTAAGATACATCGATAGAAAGAAGCATATGTTAGGACTTTCACAAGAGCTTTATATAGATAAAGTTCTTGAGAGGTTTAACTTGACCAACTCTAAGCCAATGAACACCCCACTTGCATATGGTTGCAAAATTGGAGAGGACTTATGTCCTAAGACTCCAAAAGACAAGGAAGAAATGACTAAGATACCTTACCTTAGTGCCATTGGTAGCCTTATGTACGCCATGATTTGTACACGGCCAGACATAAGTCAAGCGGTCGGTTTACTTGCTAGATATTCTTCGAACCCTGGCATGGAGCATTGGAAGAATGTCAAGAGGATCCTTAGATACCTTAAAGGTACTAAGGATTATTGGCTATGTTATCAAGGAAAACCCTTGGTTTACACGGCTATTCCGATGCCGATTGGGAGGAGATAGAGATTCTAGCAAATCTACAAGTGGTTATATTTTCTTGCTAAATGGGGCGCTACTACTTGGTGTAGTAAGAAACAAACCTGTACAGCCTTATCAACCATGGAGGCAGAACTGCTTTCTTGTGCCTCGGCTGTCCAGAAGCCCCGTGGCTTGGTTATTTTCTTAAAAACTTGGAGTCGATGGTCAAAATAAGTAAGCCCATTACTATCTACAGTGATAGTATGGCAGCTATGGCCTACACCAAGGACCCCAAGTATCATGGAAAACCAAACACATTAGCATGAAATATAATTTCGTTCGAGATGCAGTTGAAGAAGGTGAAGTCAGAATTGAATACATCTCAACAGACCTTATGGTGGCAGATCCTCTCACTAAGCCATTGCCACCCATTGTGTTTGCTCGTCATGTCCGAGCAATGGGTCTTAGGAGATTGTAAATATACTAATTGTTGTATGACTTTCACCACTTTGGTGTCACACATGTATATATGTATAATGATGATCAATAAAGACGTTACTTGATGTCATTTACTTGGTTCCATTAATAACACACAATGAACAAAATGAACATGTCCACCATAGGCATTGAGAATGACTTTCTCACACCAAGTCATTCGCCCTTGATCTTAAGTAGACCAAGGATGAGACTACCAAAGGCTCAATAGTGTGTTGTTTCTTCAAGAAACATGTGACATGCAAAGTTACTCTATTGAGTGGGAGTCATGTTACAACACATGACACTTTGGTATACTTTTATGTCGCCTTGATTTGAATAATCAAGATGAGGTGCTCGCACTGATTTTGTATGACACCGATACATTCTAGCCTATGTGTGAGTGTAAGCTCGGGCTTGCACAGACATTTCATGGCTTGTGACATGTCCTCCTTTTATATGTTAGAAGGAGCACACTCGAGGTGTTTTAAGAGGGAGAAATGACACACCCTCATTCTAAGTGATATCACTCCAAGTGGGAGTGGTGTTTGTAAAACACCCTAAGAAGTGTTAATAGAATCTTTGTAAGTATGTTGCAAAGATCCTATGACCATGAAATTCGACCAAAAGAAGAATTTAAGCAAGTTGTCTCTAACCTTGCGTAGTGTGAGAATTCTTCGATTGGACCCTTAATCACTTTAACTCGCTGTTAATGATTCACATTGACAAAGTTACTTTGATTGGTTGTCGAAGGTCGCAGATGAATGCGGCTGGAGTATCCTCCTTTGGGTAACTAAATCTATATGGATCATTAAGGTAGAGTGTAAAGGAAAGACAAGTGAAACTTGGTACGTGAGTCCTAAATTCAACCTTTGAGCTCACATGTTGCATTGGTACAACATGATAAGTTATGAATTGGGTATAATACGAATTAAATAGTACTGACACTTAACACAGTCATCATTAAAATGAAAGAGACTGACTGTGGTTAAGAATACGTGCCATATGTCTTGGGGTTCTAAAGGCACTACTTGAAGTAGTTCAAGGAAAGCTTGAAGATGTTCAAGCATGTCTTGTTAAGTTCAAGAAAATTTGAATAACACACAAACACTTGAAGTGTTCAAGTGAGTTTGAGAGGACAATCTTCCATTTGAGAGTCTAACAACCTCAATGGAAGAGGTACGGTGTGGATGCCTTAAGGTCGCACTCACAACTCCTTTTATATAGTTTGCCAAAGTGTTTGGTTTAGTATGAGGAAGTGTTTTATTCGAGTGGGAGCTTGTGCTCAAAGATCATCATTGGTGCGAGTGGGAGTTTGTTGGAATTCTTGCGCACCAAGATGACCTGGGCTAGCTAAAGTAGCTAAGCACAGCTCAACTCAACTCAACTGAGTGTTTGAGCTAGAGAGATGTGTATCTGCTCTTAGTGAGCTGATATGAGCTCAAGGAGCTCAATGGATGATTTAATATGTCTTGGACTAGCTCTATGTGAGCTTGGTACAAATGTGTCTAGGCACCTTTTGGCGAAGAGACGTGTCTCTTGGCGGAAAGGTGCGTAAATTGGTGAAAAGGTGTCGGAGAGGGCCAAGCACACCTTCGGCTTAGGCCGAAGGGTGCGTAGCACCCTTGGGTGCCGAAAGGGCACCCTAAGGTGGCCTTACACCCATTCGGCCATGGGCCTAGGGGTGTGAGTGCCCTTCGCCCTAGGTGCCTCTAGGCAAGGGGGTGCACCCCATGCCTTGCACCATTCGGCCAAAGGGACATGTCTCATGTCCCATGGCCGAATGGGCAAGGGGCATGGGTCACCTCCCTTACCTCTTCACCATATTTGGATAATTAATTAATTAGTTAATTAATTTCCTATTAGACACAATTATTTATTTATTCCTTTTCTAATTAATTACTTAATTGAAAAGGCAAAAGGCATGAGACATGTCTCATGGACCAAGGGGCATTGGTTGCAGCCCTTGGTCCTAGGGACATGTTATTTCGCAAATGAAAGGGCATTGTGCCCTCTCATTGGCAGCCCATCCTCCTCTATAAATAGAGGGAGGATGCGCCATTTCTATCCATCCCACAACCAGCATTGGTTCTCTCTTCTCTCTTCATACTTCCTCTTGCGAAACTAGAAGGCATTCTAGGAGCATTGTGAGTGGAACTCACCTTGGAGACAAATCATCTTCAAGCCGCCCTTAAGGTGTTCCCAGTGCCGAGTCTTCTACATCAACAAGGAGCAAGAATCTCTAAGATTCTTAAGCTGCGTCCGTAAGAAAGGTACATACTCTTAATCCCTTCTTCGGTATTGATGAATGCGAACATGAGAAGCATGTTAAAGACGATCCTAAAATCAACACCGGTGCGCCGGTTTCGTTTGCATGCGGCCGGAAACGACACCGTTTAGACCAAAATCGTATCGGCGGTCGTCATCGACTGTACCGCCGTTTCGGCGCGTGTACCGGCCAAACGAAGAAAAAGCTGGACGAGGGTTTAAATGAACATTTTTAAAAGTTTGAGGATGAATCACGAATGAAAAATATCTACTAAATTAAAGAAATTAAAATACAAAATCACAAGATTCATAAAAATTCTCACCGATTGTTTTGGAATATGTTAATTACGTTAAAGAAAGAAATAATATATTAATCTATTTGAGATCCATGCTATTTAAATTTGTTTTCCATACTTAAATTAGTTTCTGATGTTGAGTAATGAGATCAGTTAGAATTATCATGTTTATATTTCTTCAGACTCCCAGTTTGTAATTTAAAAATTAATTTACCTCATTCATTTTTAATTATTTTAATTAGTATATTTAGTTCTTGTATGTAACTAGTAAATACTTGTTTATTACATTCTTTTTCTCTTAGTCAAATAGGTGATCACCCAAGTACTCCAGGTAAAAAATTTAGAATCTCAGATACTTTTACAGGTATATATATACACACACACCGGTACAGTTTTTCCGGTACAACCAGTATACCCGTATATAGTCTTGTCTCGTATCATTGTGGCAACACGATCACCGTCACGATATTTAATACCTTGCTAGCTACCCCACCTCCATCCCAATCCAGAGCAGTAAAGGATGTTGATGATGGTGGAGCTCGAATGGCTCATTGGACACAATTGGGCTGCAATAAATCTCAAATTGATCAGGTGGGATGGCTTGGTCAGACATCACATGGATGAGTTAATATTTATTATATTTATTTTCTCATACTTAAGCTATTTTTCATGAGTTTTGAGCTTTAAAGAACCATTTTGAGTATGTTTAATATGTTACAGCTTATTTGGACACAACTGATTAAATAGGGATTTAATTGTTAATTTTGAAAATATTCATGCTGGTGTTTATTTTCGGATTATTGACAGATTGAAGATGTCTTGGTAAATAATTCATAACTTGAGCTACAGAAGTCGTTATTGGATGATTCAAGATGCATTGGAAAGATAACGTCCTAAGCTACATTTCATATGAAGAACTCAAAACCCAGTTTTCAAGTTAAGGTGGTCGAAATGGTCACTAAAAGTAGCGATCTGTTGCTGTTGCTGTGCTGAAACAATTCCAATTAAATAATTAGGACTAATTTGACAAGAAGAAGACAATTAAGGGACTATGGGAAAGTTGACCTAGCCTTAATGTTCAGCTATTGGTTCAGTCGCTGGAAGAGGTCTTTGAGTTTGATTTTGTCTCGTACATGTCTATTCCCGAAGCCCTTGCTATGACAAGTTGCTGGTTGCGTTAATTTCAGATTGAGCAACCAATTCAGAATTTTGATCGAACCATGACCCAGAGTTGAAGCCATGTGATGGTTCTATTTTGCTGTCTATTTGAGTTGAAGTGGCAATGCCAGGATCGCTGACCTTGTGCTCCCTCCTAGAGGTTTGTTAGAATGGGTTGCAACAATTGAGCTTCCTCTATTCTTAATTAAGTTGTGGTTAATTTCAAGTTGGCTGGGAGAATTAAGGGAGGTGGAGCACGTAGAGGAAGAATAGCTGCTGAAGAGCCAAAATGATGCATGACAAATGTTTGATTAATTGCCTGTGAGAGATTTAGAATGAAACATTGAGCCACCAGGGAATCAGAAGTCCTAACACTAATTATAAGAGGTATTGCAATTCAGCTCAACTTGGTATTCCTAATACTACATGGAATCACACTAGAGACATGTCAAAGCTATAAATAGGAAGAAAACAAACCGTGAGCATATATCGGATAGCTTTCAATTTAATTTTCTTGTGTGCTCTAGCTAGTATGTCTGAGTAATTTTCTTAGTTTGGTCTAGGGTTAGATTTCTATCTCCAAACTATTGCTTGTGAGAATTGAGATTGAGTTATAATTTATTTAATTTCAAGTATCTATTTCTTCTTAGTTCTTAATTATTGCAATTGATTTCTAATTCTCGCTTGAAGGATTGGTTGTGAAATTTTGATTATGCTTGAAATTTTTTAGCCGCTTGTGTGAAAGGATTTGTTTAGAAGCAAGTAGATTAATTGGAATTTCGTAAATTTCTTGTTAATTCACATATAAGAAATAAGACAAGTTAAATCATATTAGCTTCTCCAAGTGGTTACTTGGAATGAACAATTCTATCATTGTTCTTCATGCTAGTTCTAGGTTGATTAGAAATTGCTTCTCAATATCTAGTTGCTCGGAATTAAGGAATTAATTAGTCATTTGTTCTAGTTAATTTATCAATGAATCAATTGGGTTCTTTCTAGCTTTAGGTGGAATCCGGTGTATTTGCTTGAGTAAAAGAAATATTTGTTTCGATAATCAATCATATGTTTGGAGTGATAATCAACCCTAAGCTGAGCGTTTTTAATATTTGATTAATTTGTTTAAATTTGCAGCTGATTACTTTTAGCATTTGATTTAACAAAACCCCAACCTTTAATTTCAGTTAATTGCTCAGAAACTTTAATTCAAATATTTTCTTTGGGATTCGACCTGGTTTTCACCACTATACACAAATTAGCTTATTCTAAGTTAATAGTGAGACCGAAATTATTTTTGGTTGTTTCGACACCCGACCACACATGATAAGTGTAGGGTGGCTCACTGACATCGGTGGGGTGGGGTTGAAACAGGTTTGGTGTTATTAATCATAAATTGGTTTTATTTAAAGTTATAATTTGTTATGAATATGATGACCTGAAAAGTAAGATATCAACTTATGATGTTGTTTATGTCACGGGTGCGCCTGCGCCCGGTTGCGGAGGCGGGGCCGTCCCGCGACGGCGGAAGAGGAAGCTGCAGAAACGGAAGCAGTCGGTCCAACCGAAACCCGCTGTGTGTGGTGGTCCCGTGACCCGACCCGCAAAGTCTCGTTCTCGAAGACCCGGTGCACGAGATCGAATATGATCACATCCCAGTTCCCGCCTTCCACTGTCATGGCCAAGTCCCCGGTCCTACAGAGTATCCAAAACATATATACATAAATAGAATGTATCTAGGATACATAGCATGATCAGACAGATGACATGCATGCATATACACCTACAGAGCCGACCAAGAAAACCTCAGAATACCTACGTGCGGGATCTAGGAGAAACTCTGAGATAAGAAGATCCCCGCAAGTACCGCTGCTGCTGCTAACACACCAACAGAAGAGAGGAGTAAGTTAATTGTGCGAAAACCCATATGCTATCCTTAGCATAAATCCAGACGTCAAAAAACATACTATAGATCAGACTTAGATACTCTGAATCTGATCAGATCTTATTCGGAATACTGATTCATATTCGAATACTGATTCGAGATTGCAGACTCTGATTGGACTACGGATTTGATTGAGATTCAGATATCAGACTATAGTTACACAAAGAGACTACCCCTTGCAGACAGAAAACTAAACAGAACAGAAGGGTACCTGAAACAGAATCAGACAACACACACCAGACTCACTCTGCGGGTTGTTGGTCAGGTACTCCTGAAACGGTAAACAGAAAGGGGGTAAGTCCTCTTTTGAGAACTTAGTAAGGGCTTGGGGATAGGCACAGTTTCTCTTTACGTAAACAACCTGCAAACCAAAGACAAAGAAAAATACCAAAACGCAGCAGATAACCAACATATGTTCAACCAATGCAAATCAAACATATGCAATGCACATAAGCAGAATTGTTAGTATAACAAACAGACACGCTCTGAAACGATAGTCCATTCTGCCTCAGCCACGTAATGAACTACCGCAGACACATGAGACTGGTACCAGCTCGGGGTAGCTAACCCCATCAGAACACCACCCCCGTAGGAGTTGAATCAGAACACCACCCCTAAAGGAGTTGAATCAGAACAGCCCCCCGTAGGAGTTGATTCAAAACATCAGCATCTTCGAGGCCTCGCACCTGCACACCAATGCCTATCCCGACTGACCAAGTTTGGGTATCCTCGGGCCACCCTCAATCCAAACTCAGCCTCGGTACACCCAGACACGCATTTCATAAAGTAATCCGAAATGCAGAATCAAGAGCAATACTGAAACCCTTACCAAACTTTACTGACTTTGCGAAAGAATCCCGGGAAAATCCCGTTGCTCCCCCCAAAAAGCGGTAGTGTGACTTCCGAAGTCCCACACTACTCCACAACTATTGATTCAAGCTGAACAACCACACACAAATCAGAAATCACCATTCCATACCCCCGGGAACTAGTCCCGTACATTCCCGCACTTTCCCACAAAATTCCACATAAAGCTCGGATTCTCAAACCGAGCTATAACATAGTTATTTATACTTACACATGCACAACTAAGCATTCAAATCATACTTTCCCAAATTTACGCAAGCAAGCAAGTAGGCCAGTTACGTTCACAATTTCAGAAAACGATGCTCCAAACACCGTATGTTACCTACTTCAATTCCCGATATCATTTCACTATCAACACCTCCCCGAAACACACCACAACCATAAAAATACCCTTCCTCATTTTCGGCCTTAACATGCTTCTTACACCAAAATCCATTTCAAACCAATTATGGTTCCATTCTCATGCTTAATTCAACAATTAAACATTCTAAGCATGCTTTCTAACATACTTCACCCAAAATCATACCAACCTTCACATAACCAATTCGGGCTATTTGGCCACTTTTCATCCAACATGCTCACCTTCAAATTGAACCCTAATATCCACTCCTAATCACTCTAGAAACAACATATCCAAAGCATGATCCAAGATAACATCAATTCAACATACTTGGAATTCAACCAACAATTCGGCCAAGTGAGGGTTTCTTAACCCAAGGTGTTCTTCCATAATCCAAACCTTGATTCCTACACCAAATCATACCAAGAACAACATACCCATAGCTTGAAGCAAGAACATGAACAAATCATCAAGCTAAGGCTAACCATGAATTCGGTTTCACTCTTGTAAATCACCCACAAATCATGCTTCAATCATACCAACTCATGAAGAAGACAAGCTTACCTCAAGCTCACACCAAGAACAATCATTCCTTAATCCTTGAAAGATGAAGAACACATGAGAGGTAGAGAGGAAGAAGTGTTGGCGGATGGTGAGAAGAAAATGAAGTCAAAATTGCTTTCTTCCTAATTCTCACCTTTTATACCTCCTTACTTATGACACACACACCTTAGTCACCTAGCCACCTTAGCACACACCTTAGTCACCTTGGTGAGTCACTAGCCAAGCACACACACTTCCTTAGTCACCATGCCAAGCCAAATCCGAAATTTCCTAAGTGTTGAAGTATCATCCCGCGCCAACTTAACAGAGTAAATCCCGTCATGTGTGCTTGGTTATTACCACATTACTCATCCCGAGTCATAACACACCCAATACCATTGGCGCCACCATTTTTTCCATCCCGAACCCCGAGCGTCGCCCGAGAACAAACGTGCCGATCCCGAAAAATATTTTCCGCGGAAAGGTGCGGGGGACTCGTGCGACCTCAAATATATAAGCATTCTAAAAAATGTTACCAAGAAAAGATCTGGGAGCTGTCTGACCAACAGAAAACATGCCCCGCATGTTTGGAATGGAGCCCCTGGATTCACAGGAGTCACGACCTGCTCGGGGTGACTGTAACAGTTTAGCACATTTTAGAAACTAGATTGTTAGATTTCAACATTTTCCCAACAGTTTCCATCATGATTTACCGGAATTTTTGACGGAGGCATAGATTTGCAACGTGAGCTATAGTTCAGGTGTATCCGGAGCAATTTGCCCTCAAAAGATATGTACATTTAACTTTTATATTTCAAGACTTAATGTTTGACTCGAATATTTAGAAAAATTAATATTGAAAAAAGTTCATAAAAAATATATTTGGAAAATATATAATTCAAATTATTACTCCGTATATGGTAAGAATTACTCGATTACTTAAAATGCCTATACACTGATGAAAAATATCATTAATTAAATACTATGAAATAATAAAAACTTCTATTTTTTTTAGAACATCAGGAGTATTACTTATTCAGTTGTCTTGAAAATATTTATTTGCTTTACTTAAAATAAACTTAAAACATCTAATTCTCAAAGTTCTAAGCTATTCTTATACACTTATATGTTGATAAAAGTAAATCAAGACATTACATTCATCTTAGATTGAATGCTCAATTAATTCACTAAATTTTTTTTTCTTTTTTCTTGTTTCTATTTTTGTGAATGGAGGGAGTACTAACATATACTCTTCATTTCGAAAAAGTTAAAACACATTTGGTTAGGTAGAGAGACCATGAAATCTTTAAGATTTAGGAATAATAAAGTAAAACTAGTATAAAAGATATTAAATTAAAAACAGTTTAAAAAGTTTTCTTATGATAAGAAATTTACCAAAATTTCTGAGATTGTCTAAATTCCATTACTGACCAATTTTTCTAAGACCGAGATAGTAAATGGTTGTACCGTATCTTGGGGTGTCCAAAAAAACCCGCAAAACTGAAAAATTGAACCGAATTGCACAATCCGGAACCGGGAAACCTGAAAATCGAAAAAGTTGATAACACTCGAATCGGCTATGGGTTTTTAATTTTAACCCGCGAATACCCGAACCAATCCGTATATACTTATTTAAAAATAAATTTTCCAGAATGTATACTTAATCTCAATTTTCCTTCAAATTTTATTCTATGCTTGGATTGAAAATTCATTTCATACAATATATTAGGCCAAAATGCACATTAGTACCCCGAGCTTTGTTGACTCGGGAACTTCAGGGTCTGGACTATTTTTTGGATAGAATGGTACCCTGAACTATGCGACTCGGGAACTTAAGGGCTTGACCTCACCGCTATTCGATGTTTTAGACAGTTGACAGAACCGAGTGGCGAAAATATAAGTTTTCAAAGTACGGGGAAAACCCCTAAATTTTTAGAAAATATTTATTATTGCCCAAATAGTCTGTTAATAATAATATAGCCGGTAGTTTTTTTTACTTCTCCCTCGACTCTCGAATCCCCTGGTACCCTAACTATTCCCCAGGTTGAAGTGCTCTACACCATGGATTTCAATCGGTTCGAATCTGGAGCAAGATGCAGATCTGGTTCGTGCTGATAATCGATTATGCATCGTGAAGTATAGGTTGGAAGTGATTTTGGATTGGAGCAGCTGTTGACGGCCTCAGTTATCATATTGGAGTAGCTTCCTCTTAGTTTAAAGTGAGCACTTTTTGAATTTTATTCATTATTTTTCAGATGTTTTGTAGTGGTGGCTCTGTTGGTGTGTATTAAAGTAGTTGAGCAAGGTTGGTGGCCAACCCCAATGTTGTCCGAGTGTTGTCTTTGAAAATGGAATCATCTTCCTACTATGACTTTTAAATTTATTGAAAAGAGAGTTTTCAGGTCATTGCATTTTGAGTGTCTCTATGCTTGTACTTGCAGATGCCCAAGCGTTCATTTGTCACTTTCAACCTATACTTTGGAGGTGCGCTCCATAAGAATCTGTTTCTCCATTATGTGAACTTCAACCGCATTAGCACAAAGGTGGACAATGGTAATTGCACATTATATTCAATATCTGATGCTATTAGAAATCTTGGGTTTACGGATCCTGATATTAAGGCCTTTCACTTTAAAGCCGGTTTGGGTCCACTTAATCAGACTTTGAAGGAGTTGAAAGAACATGGTGATTTAATGACAATGTTCTCTTATGTGCAAAGGCAGAGTTCCGTTAATCTTTATGTGGAGCACACGGATGAGTGGTTGCTAAAAAACAAGAAGTTGGATACCACTAACCAACATGTGGGGTCCAGTAGTGAAGTGCATGTGGAGGATGGTGATAGAATTGATGCATCCTCTTTCAATGAGCCTTTAAGTAGTGTGGAAGGTTTCCCTTCCCCCAAACATCACGAAAATGCCCCTGCTGTGAATCTGTCGGAAACTGTGCCTTCTCCAAATTTGGCAGAAAATGAAAATGTTGAACATGTTGTGGAAGATGCTGAATCAGATGAAGGAGAAGACTTTGAGGTTGTGCCTGAAGCTGAGTTGGACGGAATAGATGAAACTTACGGTCCTAATACAGATGAGGAAATCAAGGAAGGTATACAACTTGTCAAAAACCACTATAATTGTACATATGTGAGTGATTTTAGGCCATCTGGTGAATCTGTTGAAGTTGGTAGTGGTGATAATGATGGGAATAGATCTGTTCTTGCATAGAGTAGTGGGATAGAGAGCAATGGGAATGAGAATGGTGTAGACAATTCAGATGTTGGGAGTTTTGAAGATGAGGAGGGTGATGATGGAACCATTGAACTAAGGAGAAGGCCAGACAGATTTCACAGGTTTGTTGAGTCAAGGAAGGAGGTTATTTTCAACATTGGTATAGTCTTTCAAGATAACATGCAGTTCAAGAGAGCCCTCCTTAGGTATGCAATCAAGGAGAAACGAGACTACATCTTTTAAAAAAATGGTAGCAGGCGGGTTAGGGTTGTTTGTGTTGGTGAAAAGTGCAGGTGGTTGGTTTATACAGCAATTGAGAGACACAAAGGGAAAGAATACTTCATGGTGAAGACTTTGAGGCCTAACCACACCTGTTGCCCTGTTTTTACAATAAGAGGTGTGAAGTCAAGGTGGATTTCAGAGCAGTATGAGACTTACATATTTTCACACCATGGAATTAAACCAAGCTATCTTGTAGATCACATCAAAGCTGATTTGCAAGTAGAGGTGTCTTACGATTAGTGTAAGAGAGCTAAGAATCTTGTGACGAAGAAATTGGTTAGGGATGTTGATCATGAATACAACAAGATTCATGATTATTGCAGAGCAATTGAAACAACTAACCCATGATCTACTGTTGACCTCTAGCTTGAGCATATTGGACCTGGCATTCCACCATACTTCAAGCGTATGTATGTGTGTTTTGAAGCTGTTAGGAGAGGATTTCATGATGGCTGTAGGAAGTTTTTAGGCCTAGATGGTCGTTTTCTGAAGGGGGTTGTGAAGGGCCAGCTATTGACTGCAGTTGGTAAGGATGCCAACAATCATGGAGGGAATTATGATTTTGAGTTGCTCTTCTTTCTTTCTCGTGATGTACCCTCATGATTTTTTTCTCTTTCTTTCTGGATTGCGGCTTGGGCAATGGTTGAGGTTGAGTGCACTGATTCATGGACGTGGTATTTGTTTGACTAGTTGAATATGAGGACTAAACCGATAATTGTCATTTATATTTAACGTGAATTATTGGCAAGGGATCTTTACATTGATGATGGAGAAGGATGATGCTTCATGTCAGATCAATCAAAGGTATAATAGTATATAATCTTAATTTTATGACTTGGTTATGAGAATTATTATCTATTGTTACTTATGCAATCTCTCTCAGGGTTTAGAAAATGCTGTGAATAGAGTGTTCCCTAAGGCTGAGCATAGACTATGTGCCTGTCATATCTACATGAACTGGTATGGTAACTTTAGGGGTGAAAAACTGAAGATAGCCTTCTACGCTGTTGCTAAGGCTGCTAATACTGCTCAATTGGAGAAAAGGCTCACGGAGATCGAGAAGATGGCTCAGGGTGCAAGGGGTGCTTTGGAGAAAACTGATATTCAACAGTGGTGTAGGACTTATTTTAGAACTGAGGTCCAATGTGACTCTGTGGACAACAACAGCACCGAGGCATTCAATTTTGTGCTCATTCAGGCAAGATCTCTCCCAATAATCTCTATGTTTGAATCAATTAGAGAGTATGCAATGTTGAGAAGAGTTAAGAGGAATGAATATGTTAGGATGTGGAGGTCAAACTGTGGCAAGAACATACGCGACATTGTTTCAGATTACACAAAAGGAGAAGAACAAGTTAACAAGACATGACAGAATAATGCATTGTTCTGAATGCAGATCTGAACAACACAACGTCAGAAAATGCCCATTAACATAGGTTTGAAGTGGTTGTTAATGTTTCCTTATTATGTAAGTGTTGGCTATTCATTTAATGAATTATATTGATTATTCTTTTTGGTGCATTAGGAGTCACCTATTATAGTTGAGGGTGGAGGAAGTCATGATGCAGTCTTGTCTCAACTATTAGGACTCACCCAAGCTGGAGGACCTTTAGAAGTCAGCCATGTAGGTAGCAATAAAAGAGGTTGTGGCCAGGGACAGGGAAACAAGAAGAAGAAGCAGAAATGAAGAGGTTGGTTCTCATAAGATTACTAGTTCTAGTTTAGTGCATGGATGATAACTAGTGCTAGACTATTTTTTCAATTTTCCGATGCTCAGCACTTTGGGTGTACAAAACATATTAGTTATGTATTTCAGCACATTAGGGGGTTTCAAACTTAGAAATTGGGAGATGAGTTTTTCACCTAATAACTACTTGAGAGGTCAGCATTGATAATAGATCAGCATCGTCAGATCCACATGACTACCTTGTCAGATCGACATACATACTTGATTGATCAGCATGATGAGTTGTTTAGATCGACATCACTATCTTGTTAGATCGACATCACAACCTAGTTAGATCGACATCACTACCTTGTCAGATCCACATGACTACCTTATTAGATCGACATAACTAATTGATAGGTCAGCATTGATAATAACTCAGTTTTTCGCCTACAAAAACTTAAGTTTGAAGCCCCCTATTGAGTGTGCAGGACATATTAACACGTTGGATGATGTTTATGGTCTGTTCAAGATGATGTTTAGGATACGCTGAAACTATAGACCAATTGCATAAACAATATTGGCACTAAACAACAATGACATACTATTTCATCATTACAGGTCGGCCACATTGATTCAAACAACAATAACAAAGTAATTCAACATAGTAATTTCACCGATGCACCAACTCCAACTAAGACCATACTTGAGGCCATTCAACCTCAACCTACAACTAGAACTACAACACAAGTACTACACCCATTGCCCTTACTTTCTTCATTCTTCGCCATCCCCCTTCATCTTGTCCCTCAATAGCAGTTCCTCCTTCAGCATTTCAACAAATGCTTCTGTTTCTTCAAGCTTGGTAACAAGTTTGCCAATGCATTCACGAGCCTTCTGCAGGTACATCTCATGAAGCCACTTAAACACACAAACTTTTGGTCCCCACAGAAGACACAGTTGAATAACTAGTAATTGTATGGAAGACAAAGAAGTGCAAACATTAGATCAATTGCACAACACCTACACAACTCTGTAGAACTCACATGCTTCAAAAACCCATGGAAGGGCAGCAATGTAGCACCATCAACTTTATCTATTGGTAGCTGTAACATATGTGGTTTGTAAACAATCAGAACCATCATACAATCAGAAATCAGAATCGAACCATCATACAAATGGAACCAGAGACAGAACAATCATACAATCAGAAACGAAAGACTTGAGTCAACTACAAAAACGAGCAACCAAGAACCAAAATTGTATCTCGTAATTCGGACATTTCACGAATCGACGGTCATAGTTCTCGCTCAACCTCCTGCACTCGAACTCCTGAAGCCCGGTGTCACAGTTATGGCAATGTTCGTAGTACACACAATGGAGGTCGAGTTCAACTGCAGCGAAAGCACGTCTCAACGAATCGGTAAAATAGGGGTACGACATTGCCTGATTCGGTGAACGGAGGTCGAACTGGTTAGGGTTCTAAGAAGGAAGAGGCAAAATCAGAGCAATCGAATTGGTTAGGGTTTTGAGAAGAATAGGGTGGGTCGCAATTATAGTAAAAGGCTGTGAAAAAATAAATATTGGGTGTTAATGGGGGCGGTAATAAATATTTTCTAAAAATTTGGGGTTATCCCCAAACTTTGAAAACTTACATTTTCATCACTCGGTTCTGTCAACCGTTTAAAACACAGAATGGCGGTGAGGTCACGTGCTTGCACATGCCGAGTCAGGCCCTTAAGTGCCCGAGTCACATAGTTCAGGGTACCATTCTACCCAAAAAATAGTATAGGCCCTGAAGTTCCCAAGTCAACATAGTTCGGGGTACTAATGTGCATTTTGGCCACTATATTACACATGATTTGGATTAAACACAAACCAAGATAAATCAATGCCCATGAATCAACCCGTTAAAAAATCGCAAAATTAGATACCCACAATTAGGGTACCCATACATGGCGATGCTATCTACCTAACTAACTCGCAATATTTTTAATCTGTCCTGAGATTTAAGGGGAAAAGAGCCGTTTTTGCCACCGAGGTTTACCCGATGGGTCCTATTTACAACACTTTTAAAATTTGGACTTTTTTGCCACTTATTTACGTTTGGGTGTCCAAGTTTTATCACGGGTTATGTTTTTTGGACTCCTGCTGCCACTACTTGGAGTGACGGAGTGAATATTCTGTTAGTCTCATGCCACGTGTGCCGTTAACGCCCACATGGAATTAAAATATTGATTCTTTTTTCAAAAACTAGTAGTTGACTTGGAATTTTAGGAGGTCGGGGTTAAAATTTGTAATTTCGACCGAGTAAAGGGGGTAAAAATGGGGCAACTCTGTTTCATGAGGACCGCCGGAAACTCAAGTTCCTTCAACGCCGTCATCAGCCTCACCGCCGGATGGTTCACGTTCTCCGATTGAACTTGTATCATCGTATCATTTCCAACGATCTTGACCTTTACTTCCGCCGATCCAGATCTACAATACTGATTGCTCGTCTCCCTATCCCGGCATTGTTCGACGGTGGTCATCGTGCTCTGGTTGTCTGACACCGCTGCACTGTTGACTTCGAATTTCGCTCTCTTCGTCTCTTTCCACAACTGCGATTCCAGCTCGCCGATCTTGGTTCTCAACTTGTTGATGTATGCAGCAGCGTCGGAGAGTAGCGACACTTTGTCCATCCGTGAAATGTTCGGGCCACCGCACACAGCGTGTAGAATCGATGGTTGAGCTTCTCCCGCCACTGCCGCTCCGCCTCCACGTGATTCATTCATCGACGCTTCCTTCGGTGGACCTGACTTTTGGCCGCATTTCTTTGGCGCCGTCCGTTCACCGACGGGGAACCGAATTAGACAACTATGATTCATTACTAATTAATTATACTAATTATTCAAGACAAAACGAGTTTTATTAAAAGTCCATGTCCACTTCTGAAACGTCACCGTATCCAGCCCAGAGATACCAACTCAGTTAATGAAATGTCACGTCAACACCACACACCCGGCGTAGCATTTTAATGAAAAAGTGGCAAACAGGATCCAAAATCTATAACGTCGGTGGCCAAAAAAAAAAGTCCAGATTTTGAAAGTGGTAAAAAAAGGCACATCAAGCAAACCTCAATAGCGAAAACGGCCTTTTTCAATTTTTTCAATCCCCTTTCACATGGGCCGAAAACATTGCGTCACTGCAACTATCAAGTTAAGCCCTATAATACCAATCAAAAGCCAAGGATGATGAGGACAGGTCGTTGCTTGGCCAACAAGTTAATAACCCATTTGTAGAAGAGGATGGGGCAACTGTAGTCTGTATAGTAAGCAAAACATACCACACAAGCACCCAGAGTCTACAACTTGAAAGCATGAAACACCAAAAACTCTAACCAGTAACAAGTTCGAACCAGTCACCAGATCCATAAATAAACATCATGTCGACGCATTAGTAAAAGCCTGAAGATGTTCAAACCGCATCAGCAGGACCTCACTTCGATGCATCCAACACCTGCTTTGATGGTATCTGCAAAATATTGCCAGCATCACACATCACTGCAGATTCTAATATATGAGAAGAACAAAATAATTCCAGAACATATTAGTGTCGGCTAAATGTAATGACACAGATTTCCATGAATAAGATTTGACATAGAGGGTGATCATAATCTTACTAACATATTAGTTCGACAACCCATCATAAATAGGAGGAAATGCTAAATCAGTCCTATAGGTTTTGCTTTTAAAACATTTCAGTCCTAAATGTTTTCGAATTAACAATAAAGTCCTAAACATTTATCGCGCCCTAAATGTTTAGGGCCGTAGCTCATTTCAGTCCTAAACGTTCTGCCTCGTTATAGCATTAACCCCACATGGGCTAATCTGTTGGCCACATGTCAAAAAAACATTAGTTTAGGCCTGAACTGAGCTATGATTGTAAACGTTTAAGACTCATTGTTAAACATGAAAACATTTAGGACTGAAACATTAAAACTCATGAAACCTACAGGACTAATTTTGCATTTCCCCCTCATAAATACAATCATTAGTGCAGATGACATCGTGACTTGTGCAACTAAACCACAAGCCGGCCTTAACACGGACTAGCAACTTCGATGAACTACTTGACCAGCATTCAATAAACGAAATTCAGGGAATAAATCCACCTTGCATTGAAGGGTGGTAATGGTTGACCTCAGCAAAGCATCTCCCACAGTCGACCTCAACTTTTTAACAAAGTCGTCTCTGGTTATCTTCTTAGCCTGAGCCAGAAAGTACAAACCAAAATGAGACAGAAACCATCATCATATGATAAAGCAAGTCAGAAGTATAACCAGAGGGGTAATGTACCCGGAATAGCTCGTAATTGCTGTTTATCAAATCCATAACTTCAGGAGGAACCTTATTCGAGATTGCAGCAAATAACATTGGGAAAGGCATCCAAGGGGATGTAGGAGCTTTTAAAGTGTTTGAACCCTGACTCGTCTCATTTCCTTGGGGACCTCCGGAGTCTGATGTTTGCTGCACAATGTTCCCCTATTTCAGAAAAACAATAATAATACTCCCTCCATCCCAGGAAAGTAGATGCGTTTTCGTTTTTGGGTTGTCCCAGTAAAATAGATACGTTTCTTATTCAAGAAACATTTTCACACAAACTTCACCTTATTACCCACATTTTCCCTTCACATTCAAAAGAGCTACTTTTCTCTTACATGCATATTTTAGTTTATTACACTTTTGTCAACAACATTTCTTAACCGCCATACTCAATCAAATGTATTTAATTTATTGGGACAGAGGGAGTGATAATAAATACAAACAAACCTCCACTACAAGAGTTAAATAGAACCAATGGCCTCTCTCTTTATAGGTTCATCCCCAACAAAATAGGAAGCACATCTAACCATCCACTAGCCAAGATTGAAGCTTCATGACACATTGATTATAATACAAGAGAAAATCATAAAAGAAGAAACCACTGCTCTGACTTGACCAAAAAAATCATAAGCACCCAGTGATCATCACATGGGCACCAAGTAGTTTCTCGTCTTCTGAGTTCTGACGAGAGCAGCGTGCCTGGCACATAATTACTTTCACTGAATTTCAGTCAGATATTCCACTTCTTAGTTGGTCTTATTCTGTATGCAAAAGGACAAAATGAAACGAGCATAGGATAACTAGCTAAGCAGACCATAAGCTTGCTACATAAATATATGAAATACTCCTATAACACATGTAGCACAATGTTTCTTTCTTCCCCTTTTAGTGTTAAAAATGATGGCAACAGTTACCTAAGAAAACTATATTGCTATCCCTGAGGTACATCATAGCTTACATTATAGGACCATCATCAACTTCCAAATTCAATCAAAACCAGACCTTCGTAATGCCAACCTATACGACCCTCACACACAAACGCACAACCATATCCATAACATAAAAGCAAATTTCAGCAGTAATTTACACAACTCGGACTTGCAAAATGATAGTACTCATCATCTCAACTTTCCGTACAGGAAGACAATGAGACTGCCAACACTCAGGATGACTCGACATATAACGGTCACATACCTCAACTGCAGGTGTCACAATCTTATGGATTCCTTGAGACGATGTGATGCCAGAAAGTGCATTCTTGCCCTCACTTCCACCAACTTGTCCTGTGGAACAACACAAGAGCTACCACTAAAGCACTAGAACAGTATGGACAATTAGATATCTTAAAGAAGAGCAGTAGACGCAGTCAACTGACTCGTTAAACCCCATTAGTGGAGAGATGAACGATTTCCTCATTGTTAAATAGCCCAGCACGAGGAGATGTCAACCATCGTATTGTTTCTAGACTATTTTCAAAATATTGCTTTCAACTTCAACTTAGAACAAATATGAACTATAACCACCACCAGATAAACAACACGAGAACAAAGGACAGAAAATCACCTTCGAGACTACTTGGGAGCTTGAAACTAACAAGATATTCTGGATATATGTGAGTGTTAACATTCATATTCCAGATTATGTATTGTTTAGGATTTTGTAGAACATCAGCACCACTATCCACGTCCTCATTACTAGCATGGAACTGTTTACATCCAGGGTGTACTACCTCCATGCTTCCCAAAATTACACGACACAGTACCATGTGTCTTACCCCATTTTCGTCAACATCACAAAAGCTTGCACTGCAAGAGAAATGAATAAATTGAGTTGAAACTCCCTGTAGCAAGGGGAAAGAGGCTTATAGCTAAATAAATATAGTGACATAGTGCAAAACTTTCCATCTAGCCATGTATTGTCACCTTTCCCGCATGAATGCATCAATTGCTATAAGGAACAATCATTAAACTAACATAAAATTAACCATTACTTGTCATCCTAAACAATAGTACAAAACATACACTTAAAACACATCAGACACGTGTGAAAATATTTCACAGGAAACAAGATCTAGAAGTCAGTCAACAGTATACAACTTAACAGAAAGTACTCCCCCAAGTTAGTATTCTTGAGTATATTTTTTGAGGAAAAAAAATTATCTCATACATAATATAACAATAATTACAAGATCACAACAGAGGGAAACACAGAAGGGTAACTGGAACTACAACAGCATTGGCAGAAAACCATATTGAGTTATAAAAACAAATTAAAAACAAAACACAAATCCAAGATTAACTCAAGTGCAAAGAGCAAACATTTATTCAAGCATGTAAACAACAAACCTGGTGTTGGGACAGTTTGCAGCAGCAAGATGAACACCAATGCCATAGGTAGAAGGACTTGAACAAAGACCATGAGGAAGCCCATACTTTGCAATACAACTTGAAGATTCACCGGAAGAAGCAAGCCAGGCCAATCTGACATTGTCATCTCCACGTTTCTTCCTCGTGATTTCAGCTTGCTTCTGAAAGAGCTGAAATCGATCATGCAGTAAAGCACTAAAACAGGGTTGTATATCAGTGATTTCTACACAACCAAAAGAGCACATTCCTAAAAGAAACATATTTTTCACAAGCTCAGCATCCAGCTTTCCATCAAGTGATTGATCCCCGGAACCAATATTCTTTCTCAATTCCGGGGTTCTATCAAGATCACTGAGCTCCTTGTTACAACTATCCTCCACATGATGGTCATCAGAAACAATTTGAACATGTTTGGCAAGAGACTCTCCACTGCACTCCTTGGGTTGATCAATTCCGCAGATGTCAATTTCAAGCTGCAGCTTAATCTCATGAGGGCCACATGATTCTTGTAAGACAGACTCGTGAAGACTTCCATACCCACAAAGCTGGGATTCATCCTCGTAAGAAAAAGTTTCAGGGAAGAAACAGCTACCTGCTTCATCAATCCAAGCAATTGGCTGCTGGACACAAGTCTTCAGGTTCACACGGAGCATGTGCAAGAAGTCTAGCACAAACTGCTTGCCACCAAATTCATACTCGATAGCCGCCTTCTTATTCTCAAGATCTTTCCTGATGAAGGCCATGACATCATTTGGCAAGTCTTTCCATTCACCTTCTGAATAAAACATGACACGCTGTGGCACACTGGTTTTATTGAAATTTGAATAGCAGCGCAACAGAGACCTCTTAGAAGGGTAACCAAATGTTGCAATATCGCCTCCACTTTCTCCAAACTTCCTTCGCTTTCCAATTTTGTGCTTTGGCAAGTTTAAAATTGCCAACTGAGGCAATACCGTGGGCGAAGCTCTTGAAAATTTTGCACCATACACTGCTGCCCTCTTTCGCTTTGCACCAAGCACTTGCCTACGTGTATTATCCAATGCCTTGACGATTCTTGGTTCCATTTCTTCCTAGACTAATTCCTGTACCAAGTGTAAGACAGAGCCTTCTAATACGAGTATTTACAGCCCAGACTTGGACTCACAGGCAATCCCCGAAAAAGCTAGAAGCAAAAACCTGTAGCAAAGATCAATGTTTGAACATTGGGTATGAGAACTTTAGGGTCCTTCACAACAGAGAAAATTCATAAAACCCTACATGATGACATAAGTGTAAGCTTAACATAAAGCATGGGACAACTCTGAATAAGAAGTTTAAAATCCAATGTGATTCACACAAAACAGAAGTTTGGTAAGAAAATAAAACAATGGAAATGTCATTTTACTTCAAATCAGTTTCACTTCATTAAAAAAAATACTTAATAAAAAACTATAGAGAAAAAATCCGACTTTCAACAGTCAACATCACTAGGATCTTACCCATTCATGCCTTACTCTGGGGTCACCACAAAATGCTTTTGGTCAAAAATATTTTCCTGGCCAAAAATTTTTGAGTTCAATTGAGCTTCTAAATAACAGGCTTGTGTCTTTCATAGACATTTCTCAAAACAGAAGAAAAAAAGAAAAAACAATGATCAATCAAAACCATGAAAAGATAAATAACTCTTAAAACAACTAAAAATTGAAAACAAGTAGTGAGTTAAAGGGAGCAAAGCATCAAAATAACACATACCTAAAACTGCACTTGGGTCCCATACTGTACATGTTTATGCTGCAAATATTCACCTTGTACATTTTGCACTCGCCTACGAAGCTAAATAAATTCATAGAAGTGAAGCCACAGCTTATTTACTTACAACCTTTGATAGCTTTCTCCTACTGCACCCAGAAACAGTCACAAAAAGAATATAAACCTTTATATCAAACTAAAAAATAAAACACAAAAACTAGCCTCTGTTGATTAAGCATACAAGTACAGCATACAGCAGAAGTGGATCATACATCCTCAAAGAAGTTTGTTAGGAGTGCTGGTTCTTTGGACCTCCAACTAACCACATTCATTCACAAGAACTAACTGATCTCCCCCCTTGACTTTCTGGACTTCCATAACAAGAGCATGTTAAATCACAGAACCCACTTAGAATAGCCCAAAACAAAACACTGATCTGAGACCAAAACAACTTGATAAACTAAAATTAGGTTTTTTTTTCCCCAAAAAAAAAAAGTTTCAGTTTTTCGAAGCACAAAAATCGCATTAACCAAAGGAAACAAAATTATTAAAGGGAAAAAACCAGAAGTTGTGCTTAAATCAAACTAGACGCAGCAAAGACCCAACCTCAAGTAAGCACTTGAACATCTCATAAATACTCCTCCGTTTAAAACTAAATTTTTTTCTCAGCGTCTAATTATGATATTTTTTAGGTCAAATAGATTATACTCCCTCCATCTCATAAAATTGCAGCTTTGTTTTGGTCATTTTTACAGTATTTAATCTACGATTTATTTTAATGAGTTTATAGACATATAAAGTTGAATGACTAATATGAATCTCATAATTTGTAATATAAATTTTCTAAATATATTTTTTTTAAATTATTTTCACTATTTATCTTAATAAAATTTTGAGTCAAACACTGCTACTTAAAACAATAAAGTCAAACACTGCAATCTTTACGAGACGGAGGGAGTACTATGTATCAGTAAATCAATGTTTGTAATTTATAAAAATATTTTTTCCAGTAAAAAATCTTCCAAGAAAAATCTTACGAAAGTAAAAAGTAGCTATTAAAACTTCCATGGAGGGAGTACAAGCCTGATTCTACCCAGCAACAATTTCCCCATTAGATAAAGAAAACTCTTGAACTTGTGCTTAAAATTTCGCATCAGATGAATAACAAGAGGTAGCGTGTTGAATCCCCAAACAATAGTGATCCAGAATACCTGAAAGTGCTATCTTCGGACGACGCCGGTGAAATACCAGAAGCGTCGCGAATAGCGATCCTTGGAGAAGTACCAGAGTAACCAGAAGATCAGAACCGCTGCACAGGCGGCCCGGGGCGACGGAGGTAGCTGGGATTCGTTAGGGTTTGTACGTGAATCGGGAGATGGAGAGAGGAAATTGGCCCTAAACTGGTTACTCCTTGGGAGAGGAACAGTAAGAGAGATGCTACGACGCCGTTAATAACACGGACTCTTTCGTCTTGTCCTCACAGTTGACGGCGTTACTAAGTCGGCGGTTTAATCATGACACGAGGGGTCTGTTGCTTGGACGAAAAGCAAGGGAGCCCACCACAATCAACGTGAGTTTCGATGGAATGTTGATAGGGAAACGTAGCTGTTATGCACCGATCGGTCACGGCTTGAATTTGATTGGTTGCAAGCGGATTGATTCGTCTGATCATCTACGTGGAGAATTGTGATTGGATGTGAAAAAGACGTGTGGTGCTGAACGCGAAAACTTTGAGTCGGTCGTCGATGAGAATGTTTTATGTACTGTGAGACTTATTAATTAGGGGTTTTCAAACTTAGGAGGGGGAAATATTTTCATGAGGTGGAAAATTGAAGAATTCATTGTGAATTCTCGTAAAGTAAAAAAAATATTAGGGGATTTCAAACTTATGAGGGCAGATGAGAAATTGAAGAATCACCGTGAATTCTCGTGAGGAGACAATAATAATATTTAGAAACTAAATGTTCATTTATTATTCGCATATAAATTATTAATCTTTAGTTATTAAAATATTGAAGAACAAAAATCATAGATTAAATGTTGAATTCCATTTTTTTACGGTGAAAAACTAATTTTCACACCTCAAGTGATTTTTGGAAAAGTGAAAATCTTCCAAAATCACCATGAATTTTGGAAGTGAATCACTACTCATCCTCACCTCCACAAAATGAAGTTTGAAGCCTCATTTAGGAAATAATCATTTCAATTGAGGATGACAGTAATATTACTGTCAAATGAACAATGAAATCCCATTTAGGAAATAATCATTTCAATTAACAGTAATATTTTATACTCCTTGTTCGGTGGATGATGTCTATTTATCACATATGTGAAAAAATATGTATTATAAAAATGTCAAATTTATCCTCTTAATAAATCTCTACGAAGGGTGTTTTAATCTTTTAATTTATTAGGTTAGTTAATTAATAGTACATTTAAGTAGATATTTTTTTCACTTATGTGGTAAATAAACGGACTCCTCTGTTCTAAGTGTGTTGTTACTTTTAACTTTTTTGTGTAGATTAAAATTGTCTTTGTTCACTAACTCATTTCACATGAACCTCCATCATTATCCCCTCCTAAACTCATTTTCACCCCTCTCAACCCACTCCCCAGACTTCTTAAATGTGTGCATTTGTAAAGGTAGAAGTGGACTAAAATAAAAGACAAATGGGAAAATATCATTTCATTTGGGACAAAAATATTTTAATGTTGTGACAATACATTTGGGACGAAATGAGCATAATTTTTTAATAGTTGGGATTAAATATTTTGTATAATTTCAAAGTTTTCTTTTTCAATTTTTCTACAATAATATTTCAGTGTATAACTTGTTTCAAAAGTAGGAAACTTTCTGGTAACGGATTTGTGTGGGCAGCCGCCACATTCCTCTTGTACTGTCATGTTCTAACGTTACTAGACGTCATGGAAATCTGTGTAAAGTACGACAGACTCGAAAATCAAGTGGAGGAAATAGAGGGGGCCCTCTGTTTGGTATTTTGTGGATATTGGGAAAGTGAGATGACAGCACAAAGAGAATTCAATGAATAGTTACCTTGAAAGGTGTGTATGATTAATAATTTTATAGTCCACAGTCACAGAGTGACAATATCGTAATATCTCAATATAGAATGGCGGCATGTCAGTGGACGCGTGTCTTTAACATGTTCGGGTATATATGATCCGGGAATGTCCTCAATATTCTCGGGTGAGTTCTTATTATGTCCAGCAATGTCCTTGTCTTGTTCAGGTTATGAGTTATTTAAGTTTTTAATGGGACCCTTATTTTGGGCTACTGATTTGGCCTTTTGCTATGCCTTTTTGGGCCTTTTAATTAGATTGGGTCTACGGCCATCAAGTGCCCCCTAATAATTTGGTCGACTACAAGGAGTCCGAATTTTTTCTAAGTAGATTTTGATTTCCGAATGACTATTTTCGATTTTTTGAACCTTCTTTCGAATGATAATGTTCGAGCTTTTGAGAAGTGGGAATTTGTTCCCTTTTGGTTTTCTCATACCATCATGGTTCGAGATTTTGAAAAGTGGGAATGTTTGTTCCCCTTTTGGTTTTCTCGGACCATCA
This sequence comes from Stellera chamaejasme, assembly GCA_024586325.1. Classification (NCBI taxonomy): domain Eukaryota; kingdom Viridiplantae; phylum Streptophyta; class Magnoliopsida; order Malvales; family Thymelaeaceae; genus Stellera; species Stellera chamaejasme. The sequence continues at coordinate 21,720,121 of CM044982.1, read as the reverse complement.
TGATTCGAGATTTTTGTATGGTAGAGACACTTTATCCCTCTTTTGATTTTCACAGACCATCATGGTCCGAGATTTTTTAATGTTAGAGAAATTTTTATCTCTCTTTTGATTTTCTCGGACCATCATAGTTCGAGATTTCTGTATGGTGGGGACATTTTATCCCTCTTTTGATTTTTTCAGACCATCATGGTTTGAGATTTTTGAATGTTAGGGATATTTTTATCCCTCTTTTGATTTTCTCAGACCATCATGGTTCGAGGTTTTTAAATGTTAGAGATATTTTTATCCCTCTTTTGATTTTCTTGGACCATCATGGTTCGAGATTTTTTGATGTTAGGGATATTTTTTTCCCTCTTTTGATTTCTGAGACCATCATGGTTCGAGGTTTTTGTTATCCCTCTTTTGATTTTCTCGGACCATCATGGTTCGAGATTTTTATTTAGGCGGTTTCCTTAGAGGCGGTTACTTGACCTTTCATCTTCGATCATGCATTAATTGCTCCTTTTGATGAACGGTGGAGATTTAGTGTTTGGTGATGGTTTGTATTCCCGGACATCCTTAAATAAGGAATAGTACTTGACTTGCTTCTCACCTCATTCTTGCCATCTTGCTTCCTTAGCTTTCAATTCTTCTTTCTTAAGTAATAAAATTTCCACGACGGACATTCCATCGCTCAAGGAGGTGATCAACTTTTTTCAGAGGTGGAGAACTACCGAGAAAGTTAACCCAGAAGAGTATCATGTGTCATTTCTCAGCAAAGCCACCGTCGCTTCCGGCAGTCACGAAGGTGCTTCCGCCGTCTGTAAGTTCTATCGCTGTTACTATTCGATCGTCGACGCGGCAGCCAGTGCTCTGATTATCTACACGCAACCGCTTCCTCCGTCCCGTCTCTCGAAGTATTTGAAAATGGCCTCTCCTTATCCAACTCCTTCCTCTATTCGTCCTCCGAGAGACGTTTTAGAAACTAGTGGGCATATCCCCGAAGGATGGTGGTCTGAAGTTGAGCACTTCCGGAGTAAGGCCACTCCGGAATTAATAAGGAGTTGGAAACGTGACTTCTTCCTTCCCCGTACCGTAGCCATCAGGATGACAACGCCCGAATGTCTTCTCTACGAGCAGGGCGTCGATTCTCTAGTAGATTTTAGGTGTCAACTACAGTGCGGGCTCAGGTTCCCCCGCACCCTTTTGTCTAGGATTTGGATGAATCATATGGCCGGGCAATCAACTAGCTGAGCTCGAACACCTACTGCCATATAAACGCATTCCTTGTGTTGTTCCAAGTGTTCGGGGTGGAGCTGAAGATATCAACATTTTTGCAGTTTTACAAAATTGTGCGAGCCCTAGGAACTGCTTTTACTATTTCGGGGCTAGAGGGAATCCTTCCAAGAGGTTTAACCTCATTTTCTTCATGAAGCCCGAAGCGTCCTGGAATCTCCAAACTATCCATAAAGTTGGCGAGCTGGTGGATGTCAAAGATCCTTCTCGTTTGTTGCAATTGGAGGGAGCTCGGGAAAACTACAAAGTTTTTCGGAATAAACTGCGACGGCTTATTGATTGGTTAAGGGATGAACGTCCTTAACCATTTCACGTACCAATAAACTGGACCTTGATTACCCAAAGAGTCATGTCTCAATTGGGCATTATTCAGGGTGACATAGGGGCACTTGGTGTTGATTTTAGGATCGTCTTTAACATGCTTCTCATGTTCGCATTCTATAATCAAGTAAGGATTAAGGATGTGTACCTTTCTTACGGACGCAGCTTAAGAATCTTAGAGATTCTTGTTCCTTGTTGATGTAGAAGACTCGGCTCGGGGAACACCTTAAGGGCGGATTGGAGAGGATTTGTCTCCAAAGTGAGTTCCACTCACAATGCTCCTAGAATGCCTTCTAGCTTGGAAGAGGAAGTATGAGGAGAGAAGAGAGAACCAATGCTGGTTGTGGGATGATGAGAAATGGCGCATCCTCCCTCTATTTATAGAGGAGGATGGGCTGCCAATGAGAGGGCACAATGCCTCCTCATTTGCGAAATAACATGTCCCTAGGACCAAGGGCTGCAACCAATGCCCCTTGGTCCATGAGACATGTCTCATGCCTTTGCCTTTTCAATTAACTAATTAATTAGAAAAGGAATAAATAAATAATTGTGTCTAATAGGAAATTAATTAACTAATTAATTAATTATCCAAAATATGGTGAAGAGGCAAGGAGGTGACCCATGCCTTGCCCATTCGGCCCATGGGACATGAGACATGTCCCTTTGGCCGAATGGTGCAAGGCATGGGTGCACCCCCTTGCCTAGAGGCACCTAGGGCGAAGGGCACTCACACCCCTTGCCTATGGCCGAATGGGTGTGAGGCCCCCTTAGGGTGCCCTTTCGGCACCCAGGGTGCTACGCACCCTTCGGCCTAAGCCGAAGGTGTGCTTGGCCCTCTCCGACACCTTTTCACCAATTTACGCACCTTTCCGCCAAGAGACACGTCTCTTCGCCAAAAGGTGCCTAGACACATTTGTACCGAGCTCACATAGAGCTAGTCCAAGACATATTAAATCATCCATTGAGCTCCTTGAGCTCATATCAGCTCACTAAGAGCAGATACACATCTCTCTAGCTCAAACACTCAGATTGGTGAGTTGAGCCGTGCTTAGCTACCTTTAGCTAGCCCAGTCATCTTGGTGCGCAAGAATTCCAACAAACTCCCACTCGCACCAATGATGATCTTTGAGCACAAGCTCCCACTCGAATAAAACACTTCCTCATACTAAAACAAACACTTTGGCAAACTATATAAAAGGAGTTGTGAGTGCGACCTTAAGGCATCCACACCGTACCTCTTCCATTGAGGTTGTTAGACTCTCAAATGGAAGATTGTCCTCTCAAACTCACTTGAACACTTCAAGTGTTTGTGTGTTATTCAAATTTTCTTGAACTTAACAAGACATGCTTGAACATCTTCAAGCTTTACTTGAACTACTTCAAGTAGTGCCTTTAGAACCCCAAGACATATGGCACGTATTCTTAACCACGATCAGTCTCTTTCATTTTAATGATGACTGTGTAAAGTGTCGAGTCCTCTTTAATTCGTATTATCCCCAATTCAGACCTTATCATGTTGTACCAATGCAACATGTGAGCTCAAAGGTTGAATTTAGGACTCACGTACCAAGTTTCACTTGTCTTTCCTTTACACTCTACCTGCTTAATGATCCATATAGATTTAGTTACCCAAAGGAGGATACTCCACCGCATTCATCTGCGACCTTCGACAACCAATCAAGGTAACTTTGTCAATGTGAATCATTAACATGCGAGTTAAAGTGATTAAGGGTCCAATCGAAGAATTCTCACACTACGCAAGGTTAGAGACAACTTGCTTAAATTCTTCTTTTGGTCGAATTTCATGGTCGTAGGATCTTTGCAACATACTCAAAGATTCTATTAACACTTCTTAGGGTGTTTTACAAACACCACTCTCACTTGGAGTGATATCACTTAGAATGAGGGTGTGTCATTTCTCCCTCTTAAAACACCTCGAGTGTGCTCCTTCTAACATATAAAAGGAGGACATGTCACAAGCCATGAAATTTCTGTGCAAGCCCGAGCTTACACTCACACATAGGCTAGAATGTATCGTTGTCATACAAAATCGGTGCAGAGCACCTCATCTCGATTATTCAGATCAAGGCGACATAAAAGTATACCAAAGTGTCATGTGTTGTAACATGACTCCCACTCAATAGAGTAACATTGCATGTCACATGTTTCCTGAAGAAACAACACACTATTTGAGTCTTTGGTAGTCTCATCCTTGGTCTACTTAAGATCAAGGGCGAATGACTTGGTGTGAGAAAGTCATTCTCAATGCCTATGGTGGACATGTTCATTTGTTCATTGTGTGTTATTAATGGAACTAAGTAAATGACATCAAATAATTACTTTATTGATCATCATTATACATATATACATGTGTGACACCAAAGTGGTGAAAGTCATACAACAATTAGCATATTTACAATCTCCTAAGACCCATTGCTCGGACATGACGAGCAAACACAATGGGTGGCAATGGCTTAGTGAGAGGATCTGCCACCATAAGGTCTGTTGAGATGTATTCAATTTTGACTTCACCTCCTTCAACTGCATCTCGAACGAAATTATATTTCATGCTAATGTGTTTGGTTTTTCCATGATACTTGGGGTCCTTGGTGTAGGCCATAGCTGCCATACTATCACTGTAGATAGTAATGGGCTTACTTATTTTGACCATCGACTCCAAGTTTTTAAGAAAATAACCAAGCCACAGGGCTTCCTGGACAGCCGAGGCACAAGAAACGCAGTCTGCCTCCATGGTTGATAAGGCTGTACAAGTTTGTTTCTTACTACACCAAGTAGTAGCGCCCCATTTAGCAAGAAAATATAACCACTTGTAGATTTGCTAGAATCTCTATCTCCTCCCAATCGGCATCGAATAGCCGTGTAAACCAAGGGTTTTTCCTTGATAACATAGCCAATAATCCTTAGTACCTTTAAGGTATCTAAGGATCCTCTTGACATTCTTCCAATGCTCCATGCCGTGGTTCAAGAATATCTAGCAAGTAAACCGACCGCTTGACTTATGTCTGGCCGTGTACAAATCATGGCGTACATAAGGCTACCAATGGCACTAAGGTAAGGTATCTTAGTCATTTCTTCCTTGTCTTTTGGAGTCTTAGGACATAAGTCCTCTCCAATTTTGCAACCATATGCAAGTGGGGTGTTCATTGGCTTAGAGTTGGTCAAGTTAAACCTCTCAAGAACTTTATCTATATAAAGCTCTTGTGAAAGTCCTAACATATGCTTCTTTCTGTCGATGTATCTTAACACCTAGGATATAAGAAGCTTCCCCCAGGTCCTTCATTTTGAAGGTGGAGGACAACCATCCTTTGATGGCGAGCAACAACTCCAAGCTACTACTTGCAATTAAAATGTCATCGACATATAATGTCATAATGGCAAAACTGGACTCTTTGAAGAACAAGTACACACAATGGTCTTCATGCATCATCACAAAACCATAGCTTGTGACTGCATGATGAAACTTCAAGTACCACTGTCTTGAAGCTTGTTTGAGACCATATATAGACTTCTTTAGTCTACATACCTTGTCTTCTTGACCTACTTGTACAAACCCTTCGGGTTGTTTCATGTAGATCTCTTCACTCAACTCACCGTTGAGGAAGGTTGTGGTCACATCCATCTGATGCAACTCAAGGTCCAAGTTTGCCACTATTGCAAGTAGCAATCTGATGGAATTAAACTTAACCACGGAGAGAAAGTGTCTTTGAAATCAACACCTTCCTTCGTAAAGCCTTTGGCCACCAACCGGCCTTGTACCTTTCGATACTCCCATCAGAGTTCTTCTTTATTTTAAGAACCCACTTATTGCCGATCGCTTTTCGGCCACGAGGAAGATCAGACAATTCCCATACCTCATTTTCATGCATTGAATGCAACTCATCATTCATTGCCTTTAGCCACTCTTCTTTCTGTGCCCCTTCAAGAGCTTCTTTGACATTACTTGGCTCATCGATCTCGCACGAGACCAAGTATGTCTCACCTTCCGATAGTCCCCACCTTTTAGGTGCTTTGGACTCCCAAGTTGATCTTCTCAACTGGGGTGGAGGTGTTGGCTCTTGAAGTACCTCAACTCCCTCTTGAACAGATCCCTCAGTTTCAGGATCCTGTTCATTCGAGTCCATGTTTATGGGCTCATTCTGGAAAGCCTCAGCTTGTTCCAGTTGAGGTACTCCCTCTGGAGTAGGTACAGTCCTTGTAACCGGCACTTGTGAAGTGCCCGGTTGACCTTCTTCTAGGATCGGGCCTATTGAGGCTAAATCATCACTTTCGCCAACTTTTGGAAACTCCGTTTCCACAAACTTGGCGTTTCTTGCATCAAACACCAAACCCTTCTTTAAACTGAGATCCAAGAACACATAGCCCTTGGATTCCGTACAATATCCGAGAAAAGCACACTTCTTTCCTCTTGGTCCCAATTTTCCCAACGGATGGTCGGGATTATGTACGTAAGCTAAGCAACCCCAAGGCCGCAAGTAGCTTAAGTTCGGGGTCCTCTTCATCCATAACTCATATGGAGAGGAGTCGATGTCCTTGGTAGGTACCCTATTGAGAATGTGCACCGCACATAGCAGCGCATCACTCCAATAGGTCACATCCATGTTGGCTTTAGCCATCATGGAACGTACCATGTCCATCAAAGTTCGGTTCTTTCTTTAGGACACACCCTTTTGCTGGGGTGTCCAAGAAAGGGTGAACTCTCTAGCAATGCCTTTTGACTCACAAAAGGCCTTGAATGCAAGTGAACTGTACTCACCACCTCTGTCAGTCCTTAAGGACTTCACTTTCTTATCTACTTGGTTCTCAACCAAGTGTACATATTTCTGAAAATATGCTAAGGCCTCTGCCTTGGTTTTGAGTAAGAAGACGTGGGTGAATCGTGTACAGTCATCAGTAAAAGTGATGAAGTACTTGAACCCATTTCTGGATTCAATTCTCATAGGTCCACAAAGATCAGAATGGACTAAACTTAGTGCCTCGGTTCTCCTAGTTGCCCTCCCAAAGGGCTTTCTCGTTGCCTTGCCTTCTAAGCAAGGTTGACAAGTTGGCAGGACAACCTTGGTCAAGGATTCAAGCAAGCCACTTTTGGCTAACTTATTCATCCTATCTTGTCCTATATGTCCCAACCGTTCATGCCATGATTTTGATCTATGACTTTAGTCACGTGGCAACTAGGAGTTGCAGAATGGCCATCGGGCCTTAACTCATACTGATCCATTATTAACTAAGCATTTTGTGAGAACTTGATTATCCTTTAATATAGTTACACTATCATTAAAGAATTGAAAGCAATAATTGTACTTCAACATGGCAGAAATAGAAATTAAATTTCTACAAATATTAGGTACATATAATGTGTCCACAAGATACAAATATCTATTACACAAGGGAACCTTACAGGTTCCTATACCAACTACTTCTAATTTTGCATCATTCCCCACCGAGACGTGCTTCACACCTCTTGGGAGCTTGCGGTACGCCACAAACCAGGACTTGTCCCGAGCTATGTGGTCTGTTGCTCCCGAGTCTACAATCCACAAAGAATTGCTTTCGATTAGCATAGTACATGACGTCACATGTGCTATTGAAGTAGAAGGTTCAAAATGTACCTTAGGTGCACTTTTGCAATCTTTTGCAAAGTGTCCTTTCTTGCCACGGTTGAAGCACTTGAGCTTCAAACGTCCCTTTTCTTCTTTCCGGGCCCGTTTCCTTTTCCCTTTCCCTTACCCTTGCCTTTGAAGCCGCCCTTTTCCCACCCTTGAACCACTTCTTCTTTTTACCCCGTTGTTATCGGAGGTATTGGCAACATATGCCTTGGAGTGGTCCTTGAGAGCCATTACTTCAGCCTCAAGTAAAGGTGACGGGCGATGTCATCAAAGGTCTTAATCTGAGGTTGTGGCGTAAGTTGACCTTCATCAACCTGCCACTCCTCATCGTAAGGACCTTATTATTGCTTGCACTCTTTGCTCGTCGGTGAGGTCGTGCCCAGCTTGTTTAAGCTGATGAATCATTCGTGACATCTCACGAAGGTGGGCACTCATGGTGTGATCTGCTCGTTTACCATAGTTCTCAAACCTTAGTATCATTGAGCGTTGTTTCTCCACGGAAACATCTCCATACTTGGCCTTCACAAGATCCCGGATGCCTTTGGCCGAGGGTAGCATGGAGAACTCCACCATGATCTCATCCACCATTGTGGACAAGAGTGTGACTCTACACATAGAGTTCTTTTTAAGGTAGGCTTCATAAGCCACCCTACTTCCCCTTCCTGCGGGGGTTGACCTCAAAGCATCGAGCACCTCAAGTGTCTCTTGCTCGCTTAAGATGAACTTGACCTTTGCTGCCAAAATAGATAGTTTTCACCATCCAATTTGAGGTCACGGTTCAACTCTGCTACTATGTTCTTAGTAGCCATCTACAAATATGCAATTCACATGTTTTAGATTCCAATTCACACAATTAGACTTATTCAAGCAATATGTTCATGAAATAACTTAGTTTATACCCAGACGTAGCAAAAGGTATGCATATAGCATCCGATCAGAAACGCCTAAGCATAACTTTGCCATTTTATGAACATACCCTTAACAAGCCTATACATTCAATCAATCAAGGGCAACCAAACATACATCAGTTTATAACCTCACTTGACCTTCCAAGAAGGCTGAATCACGCACTCATGCGTTATCGTAACAACCATAGCACTTCACTTAAACCTTAGTCTCATCACCCATAAGTCTCCTTAATACAATGCCCTGTACATTCAATGTTTCATTTAAACTTGCATGTTTCAGCCGAATTTTTACATGTATCCATGTTTAGTCCGATTACATACAATCATACATTCATACATGTTATTTCAAATTCAACTAACATGTATCATACTTCATATAAACATGTCGAACAAGTAAGCATGTATTACAAAGAGAAACCGAAAGCTCTGATACCATTTGTTGATTTTAGGATCGTCTTTAACATGCTTCTCATGTTCGCATTCTATAATACTGAAGTAAGGATTAAGGATGTGTACCTTTCTTCTGGACGCAGCTTAAGAATCTTAGAGATTCTTGTTCCTTGTTGATGTAGAAGACTCGGCTCGGGGAACACCTTAAGGGCGGATTGGAGAGGATTTGTCTCCAAAGTGAGTTCCACTCACAATGCTCCTAGAATGCCTTCTAGCTTGGAAGAGGAAGTATGAGGAGAGAAGAGAGAACCAATGCTGGTTGTGGGATGATGAGAAATGGCGCATCCTCCCTCTATTTATAGAGGAGGATGGGCTGCCAATGAGAGGGCACAATGCCTCCTCATTTGCGAAATAACATGTCCCTAGGACCAAGGGCTGCAACCAATGCCCCTTGGTCCATGAGACATGTCTCATGCCTTTGCCTTTTCAATTAACTAATTAATTAGAAAAGGAATAAATAAATAATTGTGTCTAATAGGAAATTAATTAACTAATTAATTAATTATCCAAAATATGGTGAAGAGGCAAGGAGGTGACCCATGCCCTTGCCCATTCGGCCCATGGGACATGAGACATGTCCCTTTGGCCGAATGGTGCAAGGCATGGGGTGCACCCCCTGCCTAGAGGCACCTAGGGCGAAGGGCACTCACACCACTTGCCTATGGCCGAATGGGTGTGAGGCCCCCCTTAGGGTGCCCTTTCGGCACCCAAGGGTGCTACGCACCCTTCGGCCTAAGCCGAAGGTGTGCTTGGCCCTCTCCGACACCTTTTCACCAATTTACGCACCTTTCCGCCAAGAGACACGTCTCTTCGCCAAAAGGTGCCTAGACACATTTGTACCGAGCTCACATAGAGCTAGTCCAAGACATATTAAATCATCCATTGAGCTCCTTGAGCTCATATCAGCTCACTAAGAGCAGATACACATCTCTCTAGCTCAAACACTCAGATTGAGTGAGTTGAGCCGTGCTTAGCTACCTTTAGCTAGCCCAGTCATCTTGGTGCGCAAGAATTCCAACACTTGGTATCAAAGAGAGCCCCCTAACCGCGCAGGATCTAGCCCTGATTCAGCGTCTGTAGGGCGAAATCCCGCACGTGACTTTTGTTTAAGGTTCATATCTTTTCTTTGATTCCTTTGCATTCCTTTTGTATTAACTAATTGCATTGTCTCTTATGCAGAAATGGCTCTGAAGGTCAACCTCTAGGACTTATTCAAAGGCGCCCAGAAAAAGGGCAACTCTTCCAAGGCAGGCCCTTCCCAGCCTCCGGCAGCTGAGCCGAAGAAGAGGAAGAGGGATGAAGTGGACGTCCCGGAAGATGCTCTATTCGGTCCCTCCGAAGTTCGCTCTTCAGTTCGTTTAGAGGAGCTGACCACAACTTTGGAGGACTTGTTCGAAGCTTATGATCGAGCAGGTCCTTCTCCTGACAAGAAGCGGCGCCTCCGAGGTAAGTATAAGGCAACCTCGATCGCCGAAGAACAAACTACGGGTGTCCTGCCCGTGGACTTTGACATAGGTAATCGAAAAATATCTCTAGATAGTAAGTGTTTTTGGAATATCTTCGGGAGTCTCTCCCGAATGTTTGGAGATGATCCATTTTATAAAGTCACCCGGACGCACTTCTGCTGTATATGTCTAGGCTGGAGGGAGGCCCAGGAGAAGGCTCGTCTAGAGCGTGACGCCGAGCTTGCTCGCTACGAGACTGACTTGATCCCTTGGGAGCCGAGGTGGTTGATCCATGAGGACCAGAACCTCATGGATGATGAGGACGCCAAGGAGATGGCTCCTGAGTTATGGAAAAAGATCTCTACTGCCCGGACCATGGATTGCCTTGAGCATCAATTCCCGGATTTGGATGTGGCCACCTCCAGGATGCATGTCCTTGGCTCCCAGGTACATTCTCTTTCGTTTGGTTTCTTTTAAGAAAATTTTACCTTCTGTCTTCCTTACTTTCCTTTGACAACTTCGCAGATGATATGCCTCTCTGGCTGGGTCTCCCAAGAAGTCCAGAAAATGGACGATGTCCGGAACCAGGCTGAGCAAAGGGCTACTAAGGCCCTAATCGTGGTGGCAAAACTCATTTAAAGAGTTTTCCACTACGAGCAACTGCTCAGGGCATCCCGGACTTCAAGCTCTCTTGCCCTAACTTTTCCGGAGGATGATGTTCAAGGTGATCTCCCAGATCCTGCTGTTGCAGCTCAGCTTGCCCAGGTTGAGGCTGCCTTCCTGAGTACAGTTGTGGCTCTGAGGGACTCCAAGGATGACCTTCGGAAGAAGATTGAAATCCTCAAGAGAGAGAAGGACCTTGAGGTCAATCTTGAGAACTGAGAGAATCATACTGATCAGGACCTCAAAAAATCTGAGAGGAGCTCAAGGACATCCGGGAGGAGCTACAGGAGTGGTAGGATGCAGCGAAAGAAGCGGCGGACTTGGCGGTAGAGAAGTTCGATCAGGGCTTCTGCTTTTCCCAGAGAAAGATTATCGAACGGAATCCCCACATGGATCTCTCCGGGCTAGTTAGTACTAACGAAAGTCCAGTGGATTCCTCTTGGTGCAGACAGGAATTTTTAAGGCCCCGGAGCCAGTCCCACCCTAGCGAGCTTAGCTTTCCTTAGTTTTTCTTTTTATTTCTTTTGTAAAGTCCTTCAGGACTCATGTAAGTAATCCTCCGGGACCAATTTAATGAATCCTAATTTCCAAATGTTGGACACCTTGTTTATATAGTTTCGGTCATGAGACCTACATCCTCTTCCTGAATGTATCTGTGAGTTTATTAGGCTACTTCGAGTTACACATAGTACCTCCTAAGTGCTTCGGAATGGTATGAGTTTGCTAACTCTCTACCTTCGGGATCTAACAATTTATACACGCCTTTCCTTTCTTTGGCAATCACCTCAAATGGGCCTTCCTAGTTTGGGGAGAATGCACCCCCTTTTGGTCTTCGAGAGCCAAACTTGGTTTGTCTTAAATCCAGGTCTCCAACCTTGATATCTTTTGTCTTAACTTTTGAATTTTATAAAGCTGCAATCCTTTTCTGAAACGCTTTTCTTCAAAGTTTGGCTTATTCCCTTCTTCCTTCGAAGAAATCTAAATTCCTCTTGAGGCCTTGTTTGTCTGCATTTTCTTCGAATACTATTGTCTGGAGAGATGGATTAGTTACTTCAATTGGGATGAGTGCTTCGGTCTTATAGGCTAAGGAGAATGGAGTCTCCCCGGTTGACCTTCAAGGTGTAGTCCGGTAGCTCCATAAGACATGTGGAAGCTCTCCGGGCCATTTACCCTTAGCGTTTCCAAGCCTCTTCTTCAGTCCATCTTTCAACGTTTGGTTTGATACTTCGACTTGTCCATTGCTATGAGGATGAGCGACCGGAGCGAAGTGGAGTTTGATCCCGAATTCTTCAGCGAAGTCTTGGAATCCTTTGTCGGTGAATTGAGTCCCGTTGTCTGTTACGAGTACTTTCAGGCACCTGAACCTCCAGATGATGTTCTTCCAAACAAACTTTCGGATGTTCACAGCCGTTATAGACGCCAATGGTTTGGCTTCTATCCAGTTTGTAAAGTAGTCTACAGTAACTACACAGTACTTCAGTCCTTTTGGAGCCATTGGTAGTGCTCCAATTAAGTCAATACCCCAGACGATGAAGGGTATTGGATAATCCGAAGATGTTACATACTCCGAGGGGACTCTTTGTATACGGGTATGTTCTTGGCACTTCTTACATTTGTTGACCAATTTCATGGCCTCTTCCTTCAGGTTCGGCCAGAAATATCCTTACCTTAGTATGACCGTAGCTAATGCGTCTGACTTGATATGTGACCCACATGTACCTTCATGAACTTCTGTTAAAATATCTCCGGTTTCTTCTTCCCCGATTCACTTTTGCATCGGTGAAGAAAAACCTTTCGATATAGATTGTCGCCTATGATGATGAACTTGCTTGATTTTCTTCTCACTTTGCCTGCCATGGTTGGATCCTCCAGAAGTATTCCTTCGGTGAGATACTTCCAATAGGGCGCTCTCCATCCCAAAGTTATGTTGAATTTCTAGAGATAATTGATACAATGATTTTTCCTTTCTTCATCGTAGGAGGCGGACTTCGAGAGCTGATCAGCTTCGAAGTTGAGTGCTCGCGAGATCTTTTCAATATGCAACCTTTCAAATTGTATTGCTAATTTCTTGGCAACTTCGGCGTACGTTTTGAGACTTGATTCCTTGATCTCATACTCCCCATTCATCTTTTGGACCAGGAGGTTCGAGTCACTGCACGTCTTTAGGGACCGAATACCTGCCCTCTTTGCTAACTCCAATCCGACAATTAAAGCTTCATATTCGGTGGCGTTATTTGTCACCGAGAAAGTAAACTTGATGGATTTGGTGGCCTTCATTCCTTCGGGGACTTCGAGAACTAATCTCGCTCCTTATCTATCTGATCCAATAGCTCCATCCATGTAAAGTATCCATACGAGATTGTCCTCGATCTCCGAATGCTCGTTTTTGGATCCTTGGGGTAACTCGGCAATAAAATCTACCATAGACTGTGCTTTGATTGCTCTCCTTGGTTCATATTTAACTTCGTATTCACTCAACTCGATACACCATTTTGATAATCTTCCGGAGTGATCTACCCGCTTGAGGATGTCTTTGATAGGTACGTTACTCTGGACTACTATAGAGAACCCGAGGAAATATGGCTTCAACCTTTGGGCTGATAGGACCAAGGCGTACACTACTTTCTGAAGCATCGGGTAGTTAAGTTCGGCACCATGTAATGACTTGCTCACGTAGTAAACTGGCCACTGCTTTCCTTGATCGTCTTCTTGTACGAGGACCGAACTTACGGCCTTCTCCCCTACCGCTAGATATACTATTAAAGGCCTGTCCTTGGTTGGTTGCCGAAGGGTAGGCATCTCCAAGAGGTATGCTTTAATCTCCTCCCAAGCCTTCTGACATTTCAGGGTTCCATACGAATTTCGCCCGTTCGGGTGCATTTTCTTCATTTGATTTCTTCTCTCCTTTCTTTACACCAATTCTTCCAGATTCTACACATTCCTTAATCATGAGTTTGAAGAACGGGTGACACTTGTCCCCATATCGCAATATGAAACGACTTAGGGCTGTTATTCTTCCGAGCAACCTCTGCACATCTTTGACCGAAGAAGGTGTCTTCGAGTTTAGCAAAACTTTGATTTTTATCGGATTTGCGTCTATGCTGTGTTCGGATACCATAGATCCGAGGAATTTTCCCGTAGTTACTCCGAAAACACATTTGTCTGGGTTCAACCAAAGTCCGTACTTCTGGATTTGACCGAACACTTCTTCGAGAACCCGGATAAGATCACCTACCTCTTTGCTTTTGACAATGATGTCGTCGACATACACTTCGAGAATCCTCCCTATCTGTTTGGAGAATACTCTATCCATCAACCTTTGATAAGTTGCTCCGGCAATTTTGAGCCTGAAGGGCATCCTGATGTAGCAGTGCGTGCCCGAGTCGCTTATGAGGGATGTCTTCTCTTCGTCTGCTGGGTTCATCCGGATTTGAGGGTATCCACTATATGCATCGAGGAAGCTAAACCTTGCGTGTCCAGCTGTAGAATCCACGAGCCTATCGACCGGTGGTGTGGGGTACGAATCCTTCGGTCAAGTATTGTTCACATTTGTAATCTATGCACATGCGTAGTTTGTCGCTGTCTTCCCGGGTGGCTACCACGGAATTACTCAGCCATTCGGGATAAGATACTTCACGTATGACTCCCGTGGCAAGTAACTTCGAGATTTGCTCTTTGATGAAAGTTCTTTTGAATGGTGCATTGTTTCTTTTCTTCTATTTTATAGGTCTCGCGTTCGGGTCGATGTGTAAACTGTGTTGGATTACTTTCGGATTGATCCCGGGCATATCACTTGGAGAGTAGGTGAATAGATCTTTATTCATTTGAAGGAGGTTTACAAGTTTCGCCTTACTATCCTCAGGCATGTGCTTGGCAATTCTGGTGGTTCGATCTCCCTCCAAGGTGACTTCTTCGGTCTCAGTTGCTTCCTCCTCATCTTCCTTCGAGCTGCCTGACTTCGGGCCCTTCTGAGCTAATGTTATGACTTCCTTAGCCTCCCTCTGCCTCACATAAATCGAGGCATCTCCTTCCTTGGTTTCGAAAGTGATCGTGAGATACTTCACGTCGCTTCTCATGTGGATAGCCCATTGTGCTTCTCTCCCGATGATTGCATTATAGGCCGAAGGGACGTCAATGACCAGCCACTTGACCATCATTGTTGTATATTGGGACTGCCCATCAGGCCCGGTTCCTATGAACATAGCTGGGAGCTCGATGCACCCGAGGACTGGCAGGTCGTCCGGTCCTACTCCGTAAGTTGCTGTCTTGACAGGGTTCAACTTGCTTGATTTCAACTTCAGTCCCCTGTAGGCTTCGGCAAACAGTACATCTGCGTTTGAGCCGTCGTCACAGAGAACCCTTCTGACATCAATGGTTCCGATCCGGAGGGTGATAATGAGCGGGTCATACTGCGGGAATTGGACTTCCGTTCCGTCAGCGCGTTTGATTCTCGAGGCCAAGTCTCTGAAGCTTAGAGAAGCTATCTCCCTAACCTTACGTTTCCTCGCATTTGACCCCAGAGTGGTGGTGATGGTGTTCAATATCTCTGTAGCTTGGGGCGGAGACTTCCTTTGTTCTTCCTGTCCGGGCTAGCAGCATCTCCTTCGGTCTTTTCCTTCCCTCGGGAAGTTCCTTCGTCCGAAGACATTTTTAAGTACTCCCTCAGGGAATCCTTCTTGATGAGGTGTTCGATATACCTCTTCAATTGGTAGCATTGTTCGGTATCGTGTCCAATGTCCCTGTGAAATTGGCAATACTTGGAAGAATTGCGCTTTGCTTCTTCCGGCATGGCCCTCAGCCAGCTGATGCTTCCGCTTCCCTACTTCTGTAGTGATGCAAGGATGCTGATCCGGGTGGTGTTGAGTGGTGTGAAATTTGTGCTTCTTTCGAAGGGTTTCTTATGACCTCCCCAACTCCCCGAATGCCTGATGACCGTAGGCTTCGGGGGATCTTTCCTTTGCTTCCGGTTGTCTTTGTTGTCCCGTTTCCCCTCCCTTTGGGACAATAGCTTTTTTGCGATCATGTGCTCCTACGTGACTGCATACATCTCCTCCACATCGGTGATGTTCTTCCGAGACAATTCGTATACCAATCTGGAGTTTGGGAGAAGTTCCTTAGTGAATGTGATGATCTGCATATTGTCTGTCAGGTTCGATGCATGGACTGCTTCCCTGTTGAATCGTTCTACAAATTTTTGAATGCTCTCATTCGGTCTTTGCTTGATGTTGAACATCTGGATGGCCATTTTGGCTGATACTTTACACCCAATGAAATTGGTGGTGAACTTGGTGGCCAAATCCCCGAATGAAGTAATGGAGTTCGGGAGAAGAGAGTTGTACCAAGCTGACGTCAAACCTCCAAGTTCTTCCTCGAAGCACTTGCAAAAAGCCACTTCCTTAACTCCCTTCAGCTCCATTGCCCTTTTGTACTTCCGGATGAAGGCATTCGGGTCTCCCGCACCATTGTAGACTTCAAGAGGGCGAGGCAGATTAGACATCAGAGGCATCTGACTTTCCCGGATCTTGGTGGGTGAACGGTCCATCTTCCGAAGTGGCCACATACTTGACCTCTAGTCTGCTCTAATTCCTCTCCACTTGCTCCAGACGGTGCAACATTTTTCGAGATAACTTCATCCCTCGGATCCCCGGTTGTTAACCTTTCCGGACTCGGTGACCACTCTCTTCTGTGTGCCCTTGGGGACCTGGACATCTAGCGGCTCCAGTGGTCCGGGAGAGATCTCGTCGGGCTCCTTGCCGTCCGATCTCTAGACTGGGTGATCTCTGCTGTAATCGCGCTTGCCTCATGGCCTGAACATTCAGACCACTGGTTCTTGCTCCACTCCTCCCTGAGTACGATTTGTACCTCTTGGACAAGGTCTGGATCCCAGCGTTGAATGTCACTCTTACAAAGGCTGGACATTGGCCGCAAGGACGTCGGCCCATGAGTGGTCTCTTCAGATGAGTTGTGATAGTTGGGATCGGCCGTGAGGCCGTCATTCGAGCCTCCTCCTTCCGGGCTGGATGGGCTGGAACGGGAATGACCCCCACGCTCCGTTGGTGGGGCCTGATCTTGGGGCCATCGCCATTCCCACAGACGGTGCCAATTGGTGGAAGATCTGTGTGGGAAGCCGCCACAGTCCTCTTGTGCTGTCGTATTTTGACGTTACTGGACGCCATGGGAATCCGTGTAAACTACGATAGACTCGCAAATGGAGTGGGGGAAATAAAATCTTCCTTCGCCCAAAAATGCTGCTAGGTAGAGAACTTTCTCTTTTTCCACCTAGATTTGAGTTGTGAGGTAGGGAACATTCCTTTTTTACCACCCAGCTTCTGTTGTGAGAAAGGGAACATTCCCTTATCTTTATTGAAAATATGAGTTATTTGAGATTGATGAGAAACTTGACAAAATGACTAAACTTCTAAAAATGAGAAATCCCACGAAATGAGAAGATTTCAGAATTGGCGAGGTTTGACAAAATGATAAAACTTCGAATGAGTAATCTCACAAAATGAGCAGATTTCTGAAAATGGTGAAGTTTGACGAAATGATAAAATTCAAATGAGAAATCTCCAAAACGAGTAGATTTCTGAAAATGGTGAAGTTTGACGAAATGATAAAACTTCGAATTCTCCAGTGAATGATTCTAAACTTCTTCAAAATGAGTGAACCAAAGTATGATAAAAGTCATAAGTGAAGCATCTCTCCATTCTTTCTTCCCCTCGAGGGCATCTCTCTACCGGGGCTCTTCATCATTTGCTCAAGATCAAACTTCACCTCATCTTCTCCTACTCTCAAAGTGAGGATGCCCTGCTCAACATCAATCAAAGCACGACCGGTAGCTAAAAATGGCCTACCAAATATAATGGGCATCCTGCTATCCTCCTCCATGTCCAAAACTACAAAATCAACAGGTATGTAGAACTTGTCCACTTTCACTATGACATCTTCCAAGACGCCTCGAGGAAAAGTGAGGGATCTATCAGTAAGCTGGAGACAGATGGATGAAGGCTTCACATCTCCTAACCCCGGCTTCTTAGCAACAGAGAGAGGAATCAAATTTATGCTCACTCCAAGATCACACAATTCTCTGTCACAGTGAAAAGGGCCAATATCACATGGGATGGTGAAACTGCTTGGATCCTTAAACTTCTGGGGGAGTTTCCTCTGAATGATTGAACTAGCCACCTCTGCCATCACGATAACTTCATTCTCTAAAAACTTCTTTTTCCTAGTGATGATGTCTTTCGGAAACTTAGAATATTTGGGCATCTCCTTAATTGCCTCCAAGAAAGGGAGATTAATCTCAACCTTTTTGAAAATTTCCAGAAATTTGGCATATTGTGCATCATCACTCCTCTTCTGCAATCTCTGTGGGAATAGGAGTTGGTGGTGATATATAGGTCTTAAGGTCAACTCATCCTTGCTGATTTGAGCTCCATTATTTGCCTTACATCCTTTCTACTTGTTATGGACAGCACTCTTCAGTTTCTGATTTTTCCCAGTCTTATCCTTCTCATCATCTCCCAAATGGTTTTCACACTCCATACCACTCCTCGGCTAAATAACCTTACAAGTCTCAAACGGTTTCACCTCTGTATTACTTGGAAGTTTGTCTTTGCACAAAACCTTGACTGAATTTGCAAGTTGACTCAACTGGGTCTCTAAATTATGGATGGAAGCTCTAGTGTTAGCACTTTCACCATCTATCTTCTTGTTCATCTCCAAAAGCTTGCTATCAGTAGAAGTATGTGCAAGCTTCATCTCTTTGACCATTTCTTCCATGAAAGACTGCATTTTTGCAAAATGGTCACTAGTGGAGGTAGTGGCTTGTTGCTGATTTTGTTGAACCACTTGACCTTCAGGGTTGTTGCTATAAATCTGAGCATAATATGGCTTAGGCTTGCTGTAGTAGCCACCTTCTTGCTGATAAGTACCTCGATTAGAAGGGTAGCTCACATAATTGACCTCTTCCAACTCTCCACATGATTAGGAAATCGGACTTGCTTGGAACCACTTTCTCCTCCTTGATGTTGGTTCTTCATGATCTTGCTCACCATAGAGGTAAGTGCTGAGAATTGGGCTTGAAGAGAGGTCCCTTGATCTACCTCATATAAACCTCTACGGGCTAGAAATGTGCCTTTACGATGATCACAGCCCCTGTGCTCCTCACTCATCTCTAACAACTCTAGCAAATCCCAAGCATCCTCAGGCTCCTTACTCATAAACCAGCCTCCAACTGAGGCATCTAAATGTTGCTTGGATCTCTCTGACAACCCCTCATAAAATAGGTAAAGCTGATAATCTCTTGTCACACCTGCCAGTGGACACCTCTTCACAAGATTTTTTAATCTTTTCCATGCTTGTGCCACTATCTCATCTAGCTCCTCCTTGAATCTCAAGATTTCACTCTTCAACTCGAATGCTTTTTGGGGTGGGAAGTATTTCCTCAAAAAATATTGCCTCAATTCAGCCCATGTCTTCACTTTTTCTGGGTCTAATGACATGTACCACCTCTTTGCACTTCCTTCCAAGGAAAAAAGAAACAACCTCATCCTTTTGGCTTCTTCAGATACTCCCAAAACCTCAATAGTGTCACAGATGATGGTGAATTGGTCCAAGTGCTCATTGGGATCTTCATCACTTAACCCAGTAAAGCTATGCCTCTCCACACAAGTCAAAACATGTCCCGGAATGGCAAATTCATGTTGGATAGTGATGGGCCTCACTATACGGTCATTATCCTTGGTGAATCTGCGCCCGAACATTTCGGATAGCTATATGCCTCTCCTTCTCTCCCAATTACCGCCGTCATTTTGCCCATTTTGTGGCTCATTTTCATTGTTTCCAGAATTATTTACTCCTTGTGGCTGATTGTTTCCAATTGGATTGCCACCATTTGCGCCATTTTGAACTTGGCCTCCATTGCCATCACCATTTACCCCAATAAGGTGCTGATTTTCATCCATTGATTGCAACCAAAAAAGTACATGTAGTAAAAACATTCAAAAAAAACTAAGTAAAAGGGAATAAAGTGGGAAACAAACAATAGCACAATCAAAGGCGAAAACACCAACAAACATACACACAAGTCCCCGGCAACGGCGCCAAACACTTTGTTGTGTGTGCGGGTATACCTCTTTTCAACCTCAAAGTTTTACAATTTATACTACCCTTTTTTACACCACACCCTCAAGAGAAAGGATCAATGTAGTATGTGGTTTGAGCAAAAGGGTGTTGAACCCAAGAGACTTGTGCGTTTGATGGTGAAAAAGCTAAGTGTGCTATGTCTACTAAGAGAAAGTGTGGTGGACAGCAAGTGATTGATGGTTTTAATGGTGAAATCAAGCAAGTAGTCAAACTAAACTAAGTGGACAGCAAAGTAAAATGAAATATGCTAACTAAAAATTCAGCAAATTAGCTAATAAGGGTTCTAATCAATGATGGAAAGCTCATCTCAGGTTTACCTACACTTTTGGGATGCTACTACAACACTCTTGCGAAGTCTTGGGATGAGTTTCTATGATCGGGTCAGTTTCCTCTCGGATAAGCAACCACCATCTCAAATGGAGTGGTTCCGGCCTCTCTCAAGGTCCATAAACACAGTCTTGAGTAACTTTGCACGGCTAAACTTGAGCCACCAACGACCTCCTACAGTTAACTCTGACTCATAGTGAGCTTGTCAATCGATCTCTTGTGGCCCATGCTCGATAGAAGCTCTCTCAAGCATTCCATCGAACACCTATGTGACGTGTGTGTAGGTGATCAACAAACCACACATCTAAACATGTAAAAGTGCTAAGAGATCAATACCTAGATCACTCTAAGCAAGCAAATCAGTAGCTTTGTCCCTAAGCTAAGCAAACCTGAGAAGAAGATAAGTCTGCTCACTCATAGACTTGCTGTTAATAGTAATCTGCAATGAAGAAGAACTAAATATCATAAATAAAGAGAGGGAAAGGGAAGAATAAACCAATCTAATGAGTCTTCAAACAATCCTCATGAGGTTCTTCAATCCCCTCCTTGAATGGAGCACAAAACCCTATATTCTTGCAAGGGAAAGACCCTTGGCTGCTGCAATCCCGAGACTGATGTATCTTCCCATTCAAACTTACCCTAAAAAGACTATTTATACTAATTAAAGGTCCCAAATTTCCTCTAGACATGTTGGGCAACATTGAGTAACTAAGTAAGGCTAAAATGGTCCCTAAAATGTGTGAAAAGTGAGCTGGAACGGATAAGATCTAAGATTTCCCTTGCTGCTGATGAAATTTGCGCGCTCTGACGTGCGTTCAAATTGGACGCGCATAGGATGCACATAGCCTTTGTCCCTTGGGCAGAGCAAAATGCTCTAGATGGCGCATTCACGCGCATTAGGCACGCATAGCTCGCTCATTAACTTTGAGGAGTCAGCACGGACACTCTATCTTGTAATAGCTCTCTTGGGCTCTATAGACCTTCAAATTGAGTTGCAATTGGTCTTGTTAGAAAACACTATTCCTGAACTTCAATTTAGGATTTTGAATCGTCCGATGGAGGTCGGACGAGGGAGATATTTCCATTTGAAGTTGACGCTCTATTAAGTCCTTCATCCCATGAGCTCATCTCAAATGGAGAAGGTGCCACTATGGAATTCAACTTTATATGGAACATTTGTGATGTTTCATGAGTAGTAACTACTTACTAGCATCCTTTTATACAAAATAAGGGTATTTTGGTAAAAGGAACATCCCTTCCTTCACCTTTCTTCATCATTGCTTCTCTATTTTGTTCACTACATAGTTGAGGGGAGCTCGGTAGCGGGCCTCGTAGTTGGCGGCCCGCTACCGAGCTCTCCAAAAGGCCTCTGACAGGCTTGGGTGGGCTGCCGCTACCGATGGCGCCAGCCATAACCGAATTTCCGTCACCGGCCGTCTCTACCGCCATCTATAGGTATTTTTTTGGTATTTTATGAATTTTAGTAATTTATGAATTATTTTAGTATTTTATGAATTAGTTTTGTATATATTGAATTATTTTAGTATTTTGGAATTTATTTAGGTATTTTAGGTATTATTTATGAATTTGTTGGTATTTTATTGAATTTTAGTATATACTTTACGTATTTTAGGAAAATATGAATATTTTATGAATTTTAGTATTTTGTGAATTATTTTAATATTTTAGGAATTATTTCTGTATATAATGAATTCTTTTAGTATTTTAGGAATTTCTTTGGTATTTTAGTGTTTTAGGAATTATTTTAGTATTTTGGAATTTATTTAGGTATTTTAGGTATTATTTATGAATTTTTTGGTATTTATGGAATTTTAGTATATACTTTACGTATTTTAGGAAAATATGAATATTTTATGAATTTTAGTATTTTTTGAATTGTTTTAATATTTTAGGAATTATTGAATTCTTTTAGTATTTTAGGAATTGCTTTGGTATTTTAGTATTTTAGGAATTATTTTAGTATTTTGGAATTTATTTAGGTATTTTAGGTATTATACATGAATTTGTTGGTATTTTATTGTATTTTAGTATATACTTTACGTATTTTAGGAAAATATGAATATTTTATGAATTTTATGAATTAAGTTAATTTTATAGAATTATGTTGATCAGCATGAATACCTTGTTAGATCAGCGTCAATACCTTGTTAGATCAGCGTCAATACCTTGGTAGATCAGCGTCAATACCTTGGTAGATCAGCGTCAATACCTTGTTAGATCAGCGTCAATACCTTGTTAGATCAGCTTCAATACCTTGGTAGATCGGCATCAATACCTTGGTAGATCGGCGTCAATACATTGGTATATAGGCGTCCATACCTTAGTAGATCAGCGTCAATACCTTGTTAGATCAGCGTCAATACCTTGTTAGATCAGCGTCAATACCTTGTTAGATCAGCATCAATACCTACATAAATTCCTAAAATACTAAAATAATTCGTAAAATACTAAAACGCAAAAGCAATTCCTAAAATACTAAAATAATTCAATATATACAAAAATAATTCCTAAAATACTAGAATAATTCCTAAAATACTAAAATTCATAAACAATATCTAAAATACCCAAATAAATTCCAAAAATACTGAAATAAATTCATAATTCTAAAAACTTTGTTGATCAATCTTTTTAGAACCTTGATCTATCTTCTTTGTCATGCTGATCTTCTTGTTCATCATGTCGATCTATCTTCTTGCACATGACTACAAGGTTCCAGACGCCCAACATCCGCGGTGCTGATTATTATATCCCGATGATATCGACGACACACCAGCAGGCACCTCAGCAGCCGCCGCACAATAACGTGTACGACCCGGAGTTGTTTAGGTGGAGGAATGTGTCATTTAACCCATTCTCTTTGGGGTTCAATAGACAGGCATTCGACGATTCGGAGAACCATTCCCCGCCGCGTGAGAATCAGGGTGACGATTACGATTTACCTCCCCCGTAAGACACTTTTGTAAATAATATTTGATTTTGGATGTTTTTTTATTGTAATTGATACATTTGGTTAATTTATAATTAAATTTATTTTTGTTTTTAATTATAATCTATAAATACTAATAAATAATATTATTATTATTCAATCATTTATTAAATGATGCAAATAAAGAAATCATTTTTTTTAAAAGATGGTAGCGGGAGGGTAGGGTGGGGAGCTACCAGCTCTGTCAGCTGGCTGCGCCCACGTGGCTTTGTAGTAGCGAGTTGCCTGCTACCGAGCCCCTTACTACTGGTAGCTGGTGGGTAGCGATAGGATTGACGGAAGTGGCTAAAAAAGAAGCGGCCTGGGTAGCGGCTCGCCCCCTACCCAGCTCCCATTGAATACGTAGTGGTCCAAGGCTTGGTGTGGGCTTCCTCCAAGATGTTCCCACACCTTCTAAGCCTTGATCTTATTGCATTTTGCTCCATTTCTCTGCACTTTAGCTCCCGCAAAGAAGCTCAACTAATAATGAGCAAAGAGCATCTGAAATGACCAAAGTAAGCTCAAAAGATGAAAAAATGTGGTAAAAATACATTGGAAATATGCGTGTGTTTGCACACACAACAGTGATATGATATGATGTATAAAGATGACACATAGTGATGTATGACAATTATGATATGTATAAGGGGAAAAAATGAGAACCACAAAATAAAACATGTGAGTACGTTAAATGATAAGAACCTCCTTGGTGTTTAGGAGGTCTTTTTCTAACAGATTTAGCTCTTGGACACAACAATGACGGATAGATGTGCCGAGAACCCTCACCTCTAAGTCCGGATGGCTTGCCAACAAGGGTTATAAAGCCGGCTGTGGGTGGATGATGGCTCTAACACCTCCTCCAACGGTGTGAAGGCAACACTAGAGATGTATCTTGAGGCTATGAACAAGTCCCAAGGGCTGGAGATGAAAAGAGTACAGTTGAGACCTTAAGTTCCTTCACAAGGTTAAAGAAAGCTTTCGGGTAAAGTACACGTATAGTCCCTTAGCTTTGATGCGTGTCCTATTTTGATCATGTTTTAGGAATTCGTCTCAGATTAATCCCGTAGCTTATTGTTTTGTCCTAAAGAGGTCCTTCCGTTACACTTTCTGTTAAAACCGCTGTTTAATTAAGGGCAATTATGGAAATGTTTTATTTAAAATTGATTTTAACCTTAATTTTTTAATAATTTCCAAGTAAACCCCAATTAATTTCAAAAGTTACAAAATCAACCCCAACCTTTCCTCTTCCTCCATTCTCCACCACTAACCCAACCACCATCCATCTCCACCTCCTTCCCTCTCCAGACCATCGGCCTCTCCACCTCCTTCCATCTCTTGACCCTTGTGCTACAAACAACCACCACCATTGGAACCTCCGACCGTCGCACCACTAGTTGGACCCAAGTCCGCCGCAGAAACTCGCCGGCAGCTGAAGGCCGCTGCACCGCCGCTGTAAATCCCAGTTTTCGGCAAACTCAATTGAAAAAGATTGACGGTCACGTCTTCGTTTTCCTTCCGTTACTGTCGTCTACCGTCTGTCGTCTTGCATCAGCTCTAAATCGCAGCAACACGAAGACTCCCATGGATGACGAATCGAAAGGGTGCTCCTCCCAGAAGACTCACTCGATGGCGCCGATGACAAGGGTAAACGGGTCGGATCTATCTCTAACTCCAGCACCTCCCCGGTTATCCTCGACAACGAATCCGACGAAGATGACGAATCTCACCTTGGTCCCGCGTTTATGAAGAAGTGTTTAAAGTTTGGGTTTAAATGAACTTTTCTTAAAAGTTCAATGGTCAGATTTCAATTAAAAATGTAAATAGGCTAATATAGAAGGGGTAATTACGTAAAAACATCATAGATAACGGAAATTCTAATAGAAAATCTAACAGAAGGACTGGTTTGGGACAAATATTAAAGCAAAAGGATTAATCTGAGACGAATTCCTAAAATATGACCAAAATAGGACACGCATCAAAGCTAAGGGACTATACGTGTACTTTACCCGAAAGCTTTCATATGAGTTCTACTTTGCATAAGTGAGAGAGGGCCTTGGATATACCCCTCAACCTCTCTCCTCACATAGATTCCTGAGTCTTTCTAATTTAACTTAAGCTAATAGTAACTAGGCTTAAGCTAGACTAGGTGAAAACAAGTAAATAAAAGAGTTCAAGTTACAAATGGGTCCTTTCATGATCCCAGCCCGATATCCCTTCTTGTAACGGGCCTCATGGATGCTACAGAACTTCAATTGGGCTGTAAATGGTCTTGTTGGATTCCTTACTTCCTGAACTACAAAATAGTGCATTTGAAATCCCAATTTGGAGTTCAGATGATGGAGTTAGAGGATCTCCAAGTTGCTGCCCAATTCTGATGGCATGAGTCTCCAACCTTGGCGTGCATGCATCCGCGCCAATGCCTTGCGCTTGGTGCACTACACTTAGGTGAAAGCCTTTGCACCTTAAACTTCCTCCTTGGTCTCCCATCTTCAAGCCCAAGTCTTCAATCCTTCTAGCCAAGCCTTGATGCTCCATGCCATGCTCCTCACTTTCGGCCCAAATCTTCATGAACACCACTAGGGCCTCTCTTGCCTTCCTAGCCTGAGCCCTTCTCATTGGTGCCCCAAGGTTGTGAAGGGGGCTTGGGGCTGACTTTATTTGCACTTTAGGAGCTGGAATCTCATCATCCCCTTCCTCTTGGAGAGGTCCGACCTTAGATTCAATTCTTCTTCACCTTCAAAAGGGGAAAGGTCACAAACATTAGGGGGTTTCAAACCTACATTTTTTGAGGTGAATTTTTGCAAATTCACCTCGTTTTTTTCACTTGATGATTTTTGGAAAATATGACCTCCGAAATTCACGTCTGAAGTGAAAAAATATTTTTCACGTGAAAATTTTCACTTAAATTTCGGACCGCCTCGATCCGCCGTTATACCCATCGTCGGCCACCATGACCACCATCGTTGGAACCACCGGTCGACGGCGCACCTCCCAGACTCCAGTCCGCCGCCTAAGTCGCAGCTCGGCCGCCGCCGCCGCCGGGGATGAGTGGGGTGGGATTTCGGGCCCTTTCGCCGCCACCAACCACCACGGTTAGCTTCCCCATGAGAAGACAAAGCTAACCCACCCTCCCACGTTTCGGAACTGCTCCGACGAAGGAGAAATTCGCGGTTAACCGCCGCGACGAATTCACGGTTAACCGCTTCGATCCGCCATTCTCTCCGTCTTCGGCCACCCAAACCACCACCGTTGGAACCACCGGCAGCTCAGCCGCCGACGCAGCCGCCGGTGGGATTTCGGGCTGCCAGGAATTTTTGGAAAAGTTGGGTGGTTTGAGGGGGTTAATTGATGTGGTGAAATTTTAATGGTGATTTTATCAAAAATGAGTGAATTTTTTTTTCTCACTATCAAAGGTTTGACACCCCCTATTAAAAGTGGCATGAACATTGTATTTGTCACTAGGGAGGTCTAGAACATAAAAATTCTCCCCTGTCTTTTTCACCACTTGGAATGGGCCATCTCCTCTTGGAGGCAGTTTGTTCTTCCTAGCTTGCGGAAACCTCTCTTTCCTTAGGTGTAACCACACCCAATCCCCTACTTCAAATTTGATTGCTCTTCTCCCTCGGTTGGCATACCTTGCATAGGCTTCATTAGCCTTCTCAATTTGTTTATGGACCTTCTCATGCAGCTCCTTTATCCTTTTAGCCTTTTCTTCACCTGAAACATTCAAAACATCCGGATGAGGAAGTGGAACCAAATCTATAGGAGCAAGAGGGTTGAAACCATACACTACCTCAAATGGACTATGGCAAGTACTAGAATGGAAACTCCTATTTTATGCAAATTCAACATGTGGTAAACATTGTTTCCATTCCCTCAAATTCTTTTTAAGCAAAGTCCAGCATGGTAGTGAGAGTCCTATTTGTTACTTCAGTTTGGCCATCAGTTTGGGGGTGACTACTTGTGGAAAAGAGCAATCTAGTCCCCAACCGAGACCACAAGACCCTCAAAAAATGACTAAGGAACTTAGTGTCCCTATCACTCACAATCATTCGAGGCAATCCATGAAATTTTATCACCTCCCAAAAGAATAAGTCAGCAATGTGTGTGGTATCATCAGTTTTGTGACATGGTATAAAGTGTGCCATTTTAGAGAACCTATCCACTTCCACAAAGATTGAGTCATGTCCTTTACTAGTCCTAGGCAAACCACATATGAAATCCATACTAATATCAACCCATGACATTATAGGAACAAGTAAAGGAGTATACAACCCATGTGGATTCATTTTGGACTTGGCTTTGTGACAAGTGACACATTGGCCGCATACTCTCTCCACATCTCTCTTCAAGTGTGGCCAAAAGAAGTGCTCCTTCACAGCCTCTAGGGTTTTAGGCACCCCGAAGTGCCCCATCGAGCCTCCATCGTGGGTCTCCTGCACTAAAAGCTCCCTGATGGAACTCCTTGGCACACACAATTTGTTAGCCTTGAAAAAATAGCCATCAAAAAGATAAAAACCATTCACACCATTGGGCTTGCAAGACTTATAAATCTCACAAAAGTCAGGATCATTTTCATACATGCTCTTAATTTGTTCAAATCCTAGAACCTTGGAATCTAAGGCAACAAACAAAGCATACCTCCTAGAAAGTGCATCAGCCACCACATTTTCTTTTCCTTTTTTTTATACTTGATCACATAAGGAAATGTTTCAATGTATTCTAACCACTTAGCATACCTTCTATTCAAACTTCCTTGACCTTGCAAATATTTCAATGAGTGATGATCAGAATGCACAATGAACTCCCTAGGCAGCAAGTAGTGTGACCAAGTCTCAAGTGACCTAACCAGAGCATACAACTCTTTGTCATAGGTTGAGTAGTTTAGGGTGGCACCACTAAGTTTTTCACTAAAATATACAATTAACCGACCCTCCTGTGTCAAAACAGCCCCTATTCCTACCCCTCTTTGATAGCCAAAGAGTGATCTCCACTGTCAAGTACTCTCTGACGACCGAAATAGGGCAGCTCAGTGCACGAGAAGAATAAGACAAATGACACTTTCAAAGTGCGAGACAGAGAAGAGAGGTGTGGGTGTGTAGTAATCACCTTATTTGAGGCAGGCACCACCCAATATATAGGGTGGTGCCAGTCCTGATCTGGGGCCTTCAATCTTTGGAGAATCTCCATAAATGTGTCCATAATTTGGGACGGCTGCGTATTAATGGTGTAATAACCGTGGAGTTATTGCGGAGTTACTCCCTCTCCTTTGGCTTAATGCCGTAATTAATGTAACGGCTGTTTTGATGGAGGCAGGAAGCCTTTTATGGCTAACGGATTTATACGGGGCGCCCTTATTGTAGGAGGGGCTCTCCGTAAATACGAGGCTGGCTGTGGTGGGCGTGGCCCGTGCGGCATTTGCATTTGACAATACAGCCGTATGGGCTGGCCCATATATACCAGTATGTCCTCCCCCCACAGCGGAGGATGGGTTGGGCCCCTGTGCTCCGCCTTAGAAGGAAGTATCATGGTTGAAGTTGGGCCCAAGTGGTATTGTGCCGCTTTTGGAGTTTAATTGGGGAAAAGCCCAGGAGTTGTTCCAATATTGGCCAAATTGTTGGCCCAATACCATTTGTGGCTGTTTTAAAGCACTTTTTCAAAATTTGAGCTTTTTGCGCTGTTTGTAATTATGGGGGAAGTCGTTTCACCTCCCATCGGCCTCTACTTATACGTCAACCCATGTGAGGAGTCGAGTTTCCCGAATTCTCGCTTTCCTTGCTTTTGCGCTTGATTTCCTCTTTCACTCTAGTTTCCATTTTCGGCGATTACCGAAGAATTTCCCGGCGAGATTCGAAGAACCCAATCGTTGAATCTTTCGTTTTCATCTCCGGCTTATCAATCGGTAAGTATCACCGTGTTATTTCATCTTTCTCCATCGCGACTCTCGCGAGCGTATTTTGTCGCGCCGGTGCACAGGTTCTTGGGTTTTAGGGTTTAAGTTTTTGAATTTGTGGTTTATTTCGTAGATGGCTCCCAAGAATCCAAGCAAGCCCGGCGTCGGTCTGATATCGGGAGGCTGTGGCCCCAACAGCTCCGTCGAGAAGAAAATGACCGATATTTGGCGAGAACCACCATGTGTATACACGGGTGGTCTGTGGGCTTTCTCCGGCAGATGTGTTGAGAAAAGCGGGGATGGAGTTGAGCGACGAGGCCATGAGGGAAGAGACCATGGTCGTCTTGAAGCTTGATTGAAAGCTAGGTTGAGGCTCCGTTATGCTCGCCGTTGTTATTCTGATTGTGTGAAGGTTGAAGTGCCCGGGCAACTGGCCCCGAACGTGTTTACCACCGTAAACGCGTTTGTGGTGGCCTGTCACTTGGCGAAGACGGTGGTGTTGCCGGAGACCTTCTTGCAGTTCTACACCCTGAAGAGGCCGGTCGGACACCCCTTTTATCAGTTGACCCCCGAGGAGGTGAAGGTGGGCAACAAAATGGTGAAGATCGGGGTCTTCGCTGAAACTACCAGCTCGTGGGGGAGCTGGAAGAACAACTTCTTTTTCATCCTCAAGGAGGATAGCTGGGGGTTCCCTGCGTACTTCATCAAGGAGAAGGACGCAAGGGTGTCGGTGAAGCCCTCTTTGTGGGCGGGTAGCGAGGGGAAGAAAGCCCTCGACGCCCTGTGTGAGTGGGTCCGTGATGTGGAGAGGCTCGAGGAGTGTAAGGGTGGGTTTCCCTTCACTCTCTCCAGCCTGGACGAAGTGGTCCTGCGTAGAGTAGGGATTAGCAGGGCCCATCGCCTTCCGAGCCACGTAGACACCCTAAAGAACTGGGTTGAGGGCCTGGACGGGGACCTTATCGAGCGCTTCGAGGGCGCTTTCAGCAACCCTCATTGTTTGTTTTGTACTCCTTTTCGTTTTTGTGTTTCTGTGGTTGCACATTTTGAATGCCGTTTTAACTTGATCTCGTGCTTTGTTACAGCTAAGATGTCGCACCCCAGCACCCTCTTTGCCAAGAAGCAGGACTTGAGGGAAGCCCTCAAGATAAAGATGGACGAGGAGGTCCCTGCAGAGCCCGTTCAAGGGGTTATCGAGGGGCCAATTGCTGGGACCTCGAAGGGTGGAGAGGCCCGGGGTGAAGAGGTGTTGGTGACGGAGGCTCAACCGGTCGGCGTGGCCGGCCCCGTACTCGTCGAGGAAATTTCCGAGGATTCTGAGGAGCAGAATCTTCGGAGGAAACGCCCCCGAATCGCAGGTATTACTCTTGTCTCCTCTGGGTGTTTGGTTACCCTTATTTATTTTGTATTCTCATCCCCTTTTTAATTTCGTAGCGGCAGAGGGCTTGGAAGTGTCTTCGGACAGCAGCCCGAGCGCCGTTAAGGACAAAGGGAAGGGTCCGGCCCTCGAGGAGCCGTCCACCAGCCCCGCTCGAGGCATGAAGGAGCCTGTGGGGCTCTTGGCAGATGCTCGAAGAGCTGTTGTGGCTCCTCGAGCAGTTGTTAAGAGGCCTTCGAAGGTCCCGAAGAGCCTTAAGGGGCTAGACCCAGTATACGAGCCCCAGTTGCTCGAGGACTATCGGCGAGAGCTGCGAGCCAAGTCCTTCAAGCGCAAGGGTCTGGCCCTGGTGGAAGCTTGGGATCCCGTGATGAGGGTGACTCGTGACGAGTCAGTGCTCCTCGGGGAGAGGGAGGTGAGATTGAAAGTTGCGGAGGGGCTCCCACTTCCCCGTGACCGACACTTTTTGAAGCATACATCCTCGGAGCCCCTTGACATTGCGAAGGACATCTGCCTTTGCCTTACTCGAGTAAGTCACAATCCTCGATTCCCCTTTGTGTTATTTATAGTTCTTGTCAGCGTACTTTTGTTTATACGCTTTGTGTTTTTAACTTGCAGGAGACTGTACTGGCTCAAGGCCTGGTGGCCAAAATCGAGGACCTCCAAGCCCACGTGAGGAGCCTCGAAGCCAAGGCCAAGGACTCCGAGGCAGTGGAGTGCCTGAAAAAGGCCTTGGCTGAGAAGGAGGCCGAGGCGTCATCTCTGAGGGCAGAGGTGTCTTCCTTGAAGAAGGAAGAGGTTGACCTCCACAGGGCTATGGGTCTCCTTGGCCAAAGGCTGAAGTCTGCCATGGCTGATGGGAAGAAGTTCGAGGCCCTCTTCCTCACCGAGCACCGTGCGAAGAGCGACCTCAGCTGAGATGGAGCAAGTGCTCGGGAGTGCCAAAGGATGAAGACCTAAGTGGAGGAGAAGGACAAGCTCGTGGAGGAGCTGTCCTTGAGGGCAACAAAGGCTGAAGATCAGGCCTCGATGGCTGCAGCCCAGATCGAAGATTGCACCAAAACCCTTAATGAGGTGGTGGGCTCGGTGTGGCTGACCATATAGCCTTCGTACAACTAGAAGACCAAATTGGTCTGAAGTTGTATGGTGGTGAAAGTGTTCAGCCACGTGTCTTTGTAAAGTCCATCGCCGAGAGGATCGCTCGAATGGGCAAGGCCTTTCTCCACACGAGGTGGTTGCGGGTCTCATTCCCAGTGACCTTGACTCGCCGCCCCAAGGGTAATCCCCTTGCGCTGCGGAAGGGTAACCCCCTTTTGGCTCCTTCAGGAAGGTCACACTTAAAGACTACCTCGCACGCCACAGCAGACCTTCCGCTCGGGCTACTCAACACAGGAGGTTGCGGGTCTCATTCGCCCACTGAAGTTCACCACGCCCCGCCCCAGGGGTAAACACCGTGCGCTGCGGAAGGGTAACCACCTTTTGGCTCCTTCAGGAAGGTCTATGTGTAAGTCGTCCTCGCACGCCACAGCAGACCTTCCGCTCGGACTTCTCCACACAGGTGGTTGCGGGTCTCATTCCCCAACTGACCTTCAACTCGCCCCGCCCCCAGGGTAATCCCCTTGCGCTGCGGAAGGGTAACCCCCTTTTGGCTCCTTCAGGAAGGTCTATGTGTAAGTCGTCCTCGCACGCCACAGCAGACCTTCCGCTCGGACTTCTCCACACAGGTGGTTGCGGGTCTCATTCCCCGGCTAACCTTCAACTCGCGCCCGCCCCGAGGTAACCCCACTTGCTTGCTGCGGAAGGGTAACCCCACTTTTGGCTCCTTCGGGAAGGTACATGTGTAAGGCGTCCTCGCACGCCACGAGACCTTCCGCTCGGACTTCTCCACACGAGGTGGTTGCGGGTCTCATTCCCCAGCTGACCTTCAACTCGCCCGCCCCGGGGTAACCCCCTTGCGGCTGCGGAAGGTAACCCCCTTTTGGCTCCTTGAGATAGGTACATGTGTAAGGCGTCCTCGCACGCCACAGCGAGACCTTCCGCTCGGACTTCTCCGCACGAGGTGGTTGCGGGTCTCATTCCCAGGCTGACCTTGACTCGCCCCGCCCCGAGGGTAATCCGCTTGCTTGTTGCGGAAGGTAACCCCCTTTTTGGCTCCTTCGAGAAGGTCTATGTGTAAGGCGTCCTCGTGCGCCACGCGACCTTCCGTTCGGACTTTCTCCCACACGGGTGGTTGCAGGTCTCATTCCCGGCCCGACCTTGACTTCGCCCCGC
Organism: Stellera chamaejasme; assembly: GCA_024586325.1. Lineage (NCBI taxonomy): Eukaryota > Viridiplantae > Streptophyta > Magnoliopsida > Malvales > Thymelaeaceae > Stellera > Stellera chamaejasme. The sequence goes on along the minus strand of CM044982.1, from coordinate 21,687,436 downwards.
CCCGAGGTAATCCCCTTGCGCTGCGGAAGGTAACCCCTTTTTAGCTCCTTGAGATAGGTCTATGTGTAAGGCGTCCTCGCCGCCACGGCGGACCTTCGCTCGGACTTCTCCGCACACGGGTGGTTGCGGGTCTCATTCCCAGTGACCTTGACTCGCCACGCCCCAAGGGTAATCCTTACGCTGCGGAAGGGTAACCCCCTTTTGGCTCCTTCGGGAAGGTCTATGTGTAAAGACGTCTGCTACGCCACGGGACCTTCCGGAAGGGCTCCCAGTCACGCAGTGGGTCTTACCCCCCAGAACCTCAGATGGTTCTCCACTTGTCTCAACAAGCGTCCTACTGCCTTCGCCAAACGCGCGACTCCAGGCTCCAGGTAAACTGAACCTTTTTACTGCATCCTTATCGTATAAATGATGAGAGGGGTCTTCTACTTGGGTCCACTACCCAAGGGCTTACTCCTGTGATTGTCCAAAAAAGGGGCCCGAACTATCTCAAAAAGTGGTCTCCATCACAGCTTGGCTCAACAAGTAAACCCACAAGTCATTTGGAATGCTCATGTGGCTCCGCCGTTGCGGATCTTGAGTGCCTCGTCACTATAAAACTGAGTCTCCAGCTCCTTGATAAGTAGTCCCTGTGGCTTCGCCTTCGCGGACCCCAGAAGGACATCTCTCCATGAGACAGGACTTAGCCATGGTTGTTAAACTTAGCTAACGTACCCTACAGGGCTATCGCGAGATAAAGCGAATCTACAAAACAGTGAAGGTAAAAAGAAATTTTACTTCGTCTACCGTTGGCTCATTGGTGTTGGCAGCATCCAGGATCCCAAGACTTAGCTCTGGGAACGCCTTCTCCACTTGGAAGCGGCATCGCAGCCAGCCCTCCTCGTGAGGCCTGCGCCCCGCTTCGCCCGGGGCTTGGATCTCAGCTTCTCCACCGGTCGAGGCATCCGCTCGATGGGCTTGATGGAGGAAGAGGACTCGGGATCCTCACCTTGAGGAGGAAGGCCGAGCCTTCTCCCTCCCACTGAGGCCATTGCCTTCTCCAGGTCAGTGGCGACCTCCAGGCGTGCCTTCAGGGCAACCTCAACAGCAAGCCTGCCCTCCTCCACCTTCTTCTCTGCTAATTGAGCACGGACAATGGCTTGGCGCCTCGCCTCCTCAGTGCGGCCTCTGCTGCTCGGCAACAGGCCTTCGCCGCTGCAAGGGCAGCTTTGGTTTTGCTCCAAAGAAAGGAGGGACTCCTTCAAGACAGCCAAGCTGCTTGGCTTCAGCATTGCTACTGCTGAGCGAAGCGTTGCTTCGCAACATCAAGTAAGCAGGCCTGCTCCCGGTACCGCAGGCCCGCTCTTGGTTGCCATAATCGCACCAACTCTCTGGGCCACACGCTTGGCATGAGCTCCTCCTCCCTCTTCTTTGAGGATGAGAGAAGCAATCTCGATATCTGGCGTCGTCCGCTTATTGGCATACTTGAGAAGTCATGCCATTGCTCAGCAATGACATGACCTTTGTGACGCCTACATCCCGGTGCTATTAAACGAAGCGAAAAAGGCTAAACTAAACTTATACATGAAGACCCAGTGCTCTGCAGGGAGTGCCATGAAAGCGGGGAGTCCAGGCTCCGCTCGGTCACCTCCATCATGGGGGTGCGAGGGTTTGCTCCCCTCCCGCAGCGGTGAGCTGCTGTTCCTAAGAAGGAAGACGGATCCCATGCATCTTTCACTCGACTTGTCCTCATGAGAGGCTGTTACAGACCCCCTTCCTCAGGGCCTCACCTCCTCAACCACCGAGGATCCTCTTCCCCTTTGTTGCGAGGCCTTCTCCCCAGAAGGGGCCTCTTGAGGATCCCTCTCCCGGAAAGGGATGGCTGCAGGGACCTCCTCCCCTTCAGTGGTCTCCGCCTCCTCCGTAGGAATGAGTACCTCCGTTGGCCAGGACTCCCAATGGCCTTTGCAGCTGGGTTGCCCCTCCTTCATAGAGATCGGGATGTTAGCCGGACATCTTACCCTTGGGAGGAGGCACTCTTCCTCAGTGATGATCTCTGCCGCGACCACATGACCGGGCAAGTCTTCACCTTGAAGGGTGAGGGCTCGCGAAGAGCCGGATACAAAGGCTTCGGCCTCCTCGGAAGAAATAGGCTTGAAGGCACGACCTCTTCAACAGTAGAGGCACTTCAAACTCCACTCTTCGGCTTCAGCCATGGGCTCCCAGAGAACTTCTTCCCAGCAATGATTAAAAAAGGCCCTTCGGCGAGGCCTCTCCGGTCGGCTCCACGGCCACTGGATCCCTCGGCACAGCAAGGGCACCTTCTCCGGGCTGCGCTGCAGCCACCTCTTCTTCTTCTCCGGTGAGAAGCCATCGAAGGCTTGGTACCAGCCCTCTTTTTGGGACAGTTTGGGGACAATGGGTCCCAACACCTTGACCGCCCGGCGGCGTCTTCCCAGTGCACAGGCCAGGTGCACTCGTTGGGCGATCGCATGGATGCTTTCTTACCTGCTTCGCGGGCAGCGGTGACTTCGGAAACCGGATGCTGCCCAAGTCGAAGAATGCGCCAGAACCCTCAATGAGGTGATGTGCTCCAGACTGGCTGACCTTTCAGCCTTCGTAGAACTTGAAGGCAAAATTGGCCTTAAGTTGTACGGGGGTGAAAGTGTTCAGCCTCGTGTCTTTGTGAAGTCCGTCACCGAGAGGATCGCTCGAATGGGCAAGGCCTTCGAGGTCCCGACCGAGAAAGTGGTCGATGCGTAAGCCATGGAGGGGTCTCGCTACGCTGAAGGATTCCTTCGGTGCCGCCACCAAGTGGAGACCATGCTTGAGAAGGCACAGCTGGATCCCCTTGACGCGACCAAGGTTGAGGAGCCAACCCAGGCGGCACTGTTCGAGTGGGGTAGGACGGGGAAGAAGTTAGGGGTAGAATATCCTTATGATATTCTGCCAGGGCATGTAGAAGATGCCCCTGTTGTAACCCCAAACGATGATGCCCCTAAGTAATTTTTGGGGTTTTTGACTTGTAATTAAAATTTTGCACATACTTTATAAAGCGGTGAACAACTTTGTAGCCTTTATTGCCTTTTTAGTTGCTGTATGAATACGCTTGCACAACGCGGACTTCGTGTTTTGTTTGTATTGATTCAAAGCATATTTCTTTAAGACAAAGCGTGCAACTCTTCGTAGAATTGACTGTCTTTCATTCGATGTGTGTTACTCGAATATTGAAGTCCTGAAGAACTTTAAATGTCCAATTCTTCGGGGTTATACCTTGTAATTGATTTTTGTCTTTACTTTATAAAGCAGTGGACATTGTTCATAGAGTTGACTGTGTGTCAATATCGCTTGCATAATGCGAAGACTTTGAAGATTGCTTTGTAACAGTCATCATTTTTTATTCGATGTACCAATACTGACTGTACAACGCAAAGAGTTTGAATATCTTTGCCAATTTATTGAAAGGAAAATACATGATCTAGACGTAATAAGGCCTCAAGTCATCGACGTGATAGTCGTTTTTTAGCCTTTTGCCTTGGTGGTCCTTTAATTTGTAGACGCCTCCTCTTTCTTTACTGTGCACGACGTAGGGTCCTGCCCATCTGGAACGAAGGGCGCCATGGCCAGGATTACGACGACAATTCGCCCTTAGCAAGACCATACCACCCACGCAGATCTGTTTTACCCGAATTTTAGCGTTGTGGTCGAGGTTTACTCTTTGCCGTAAGGCCATAAGCCTAAGTCGGCACCCTCGCGGAGTTCTTCGACGAGGTCCAGACGTGCTCAAGCCCGCTCTCATTATGAGGGCGTCGTAATATAGTGTTCGGATTGTTGGTATAGAGACTTCGATTGGGAGCAAGGCTTGACGCCGTGACCGAGGAGAAAGGGGTTTCCCCGTAGGTCCTCGCGTAGTTGTTCGGTAATCCCAGAGACGCCAGGTAGCGCCTCAACCCATTTCCCTTTGTTGTCATCGAGGCGCTTTTTCAGGCCTTCTTTGATTGTGCGATTTGTGACTTCTACCTGGCCATTTGACTGTGGGTGTGCCACAGGGGCGTAGAGCATTTGTATATTCATCTTGATGGCCCAATCCTTGAGCTTTTAGCTCGGCGAATTGAGTCCCATTGTCTGTGATTATGGCCTTCGGTGCGCCGTATCGCGCTACGAGGTCGTGCCAGAGGAAGTGTATGACTTTGGCGGTCGTTAGTTTCTTGAGTGGCCGGACCTCGACCCACTTGGTGAAGTAATCGACAGCCACTATACAGAATTTGAACTGCCCCATGGCCTTAGGCATTGGCTCGATTAGATCGAGGCCCCACAGCGCGAAGGGTATAGGATAAGTCTCCGTAACCGCTTCGTTTGCAGGCTGCCGCTGGATGCGGGAGTTGAGCTGGCATTTATGGCACGTTCGCACCAAATCATGCGCGTCTTTCCTCAATGTTGGCCAATAATAACCGAGGCGCAAGCATTTGTGCGCCAGCGCATCGGAGCCAATGTGTGCTCCGCAAACTCCTGAGTGGACTTCGTTCAGGATGAGTTTGGAGTCATCAGGACCGATACACCGTTGTAAAGGAGCAGAATATCCTTTACGCCATAATGTACCATCTATGATGACATGGCGGGACGACTGCGTCCTTATTTTCTTTTGTAACGTTGGCGGGCCTCGATTGCGCCAGTTTGGAGATACTGGAGGATTGGGTGCCTCCAGTCAGTTGCTACATTGGCATCGATCGCATGAATTGTATTTATCGAAGGTTGCGCTAAGGTTTCGAGGATTGCATCCGTCCGTCCCTTAGACAACTTGTCAGCCACAGTGTTTTGATCCCTTGGGATCTTATTAATACTCAGGTGTTCGAATTGCCCTTGTAGGCTTTTGACGAGGCGCAAGTACCTCGAGAGTACGGGGTCCTTGCACTCATTAGTCCCCGTAACCTGGCTTACGACGAGCTGTGAGTCACTGTGCACAGTCAGACGTCGCAAGCCAGCTTTCAGGGCAGTCTTGAGACCCGATACGAGGGCCTCGTATTCCGCCACGTTGTTTGTGACGGGGAACTGGAAAGCCACTCGTAAGCTGGCCTCCATGCCGTGTGGGCCCTTGATATGAACGCCCCCTCCTGGGCGATCAGCACTGGATGAACCGTCTACGAACATGTCCCACTCGGGAGGCTCCAACTCTGCTGGTGGTTCCCTCGAAGGACCATGTTCGAGGGGATAAATGGAGAGCTCGGCCATGAAGTCCGCCAAAGCTTGTGCTTTTATGGCTCGTCGAGGCTCGAACTTGATGTCGTATTCCCCGAGCTCGATGCACCAACGGGCTAAACGACCACTATGTTCTGGTCTGTTTAGGATGTCCCTGATTGGTAGATCCGTTCTGACGATGATCGTGTGGGCTTGGAAATATGCTCGTAATTTCCTGGCAGCCACGATCAAAGCGTAGATCGTTTTTTGAAGGGGAGGGTAGTTAATCTCGGCCCTCGTAGTGTGTGACTTGTGTAATAGACGGGCCACTGTTGCGGGTCCTCCTCCTTAACGAGCACTGAAGAGACAGTGCTATTCGAAGTGGAGAGGTATATGACGAGTTCGTCCCCTGGCTGTGGGCACTTCAGTGTTGGAAAATCAGAGAGGTGTTTCTTGAATTGCTCGAAGGCTTCTTGGCATTTCGGTGTCCAGGTGAATGCCTTTTTCATGCGAAGCTGTTCAAAAAACGGCTTGCACTTGTCTCTCAGTTTGGAAATGAATCGCCCCAAGGCAACAATTCTTCCCGTGAGTTGTTGGATTTCCTTAATGTTCCTCGGTGGCGCCATATCCGTGATGGTTGATATTTTCTTAAGGTTGGCGTCGATTCCCCTTTCGGAGATCATGTAGTCTAGGAATTTTCCGGCCCCAACGAAGAAAGAACACTTGGCTGGATTGAGCCTCATGTTGTATCGTCGGAATGACTTGAAAGTCTCAGCCAGATCTTGAAGGTGGTCTTCGAATGTCATGCTTTTCACAATGACATCGTCGACGTATGCTTCCAGGTTACGGCCCATTTGGTGGGCAAAGACTTTGTTCATTAAACGCTGGTAGGTGGCTCCAGCGTTTTTGAGCCCAAAAGGCATTCGAATGTAGTAGTATACGTCACCGCCCGTTGTGAACGCCGTTTTGAAGGCGTCCTCGGGATCCATGTAGATTTGGTGGTAACCACTCTTAGCGTCCATGAACGACAAGTATTTGTATTTGGAAGTGGCGTCCACGAGTTGGTCGATGACCGGTAACGGATAGGGGTCCTTTGGACAATGCCTATTGACGCCCGTGAAATCGACGCACATACGAAGGTCACCGTTAGTTTTGTCAGCTAAAACTATGTTAGCAAGCCACTCGGAATACTGAATTTCCTTTATTATTCCGGCCGAGGAGTTTAGAAACTTCCTCTTTTACAAATTACTTTTTTGAGGGGCAATACCCTTTTCTTTTGTTTAACCGGCTTTGAATCCGGGAATACATTAAGCTTGTGGGTGATGACGCTAGGATCGACGCCGGCAGGTCCTTCAAGCTCCAGGCGAAGACGTCGAGGTTTGCCTCGAGGAGGTGGATGAGGGCCATCTTCTCCTTTTGCTTAAGGTTCTTGCCAACCTTAAACTTCTTGCTAGGGACGACGTCGATTTCCTCCGTCACGTCATCGAGGCGCGGCCTGTCGTCGGGCTCTACGGGATCCTCAATCTCCTTGGGGCTTGCAGATCAACTGTTGAGCTCAAAGAGGCCACGTAATTTTTCCTTGCCGTTCGCTGGTCGATGTAGATGCTTGCATCCCCACGAGGCGTTGCGAATGTGACTGTGAGAGAGCGGATGTCACACCTCATGTGAAAATCGACCTGGCTTGGTCGGCCAACGATGGCGTTGTATGTGGAAGGGACTTCGAGCACCGAAACTCCGTCATAATGGAGTGGCGATCAACCGTGCAATTGTGTATCCCAGTTAGCATGAGGGCGGGTTGACGACCCTATTGTTGGCATAATGTCCCTGCCGATGCCAAAGGTAGGGCGAAGCTTCTTCTTATAGCGGACATGTGTACCCGAGTTTATCGAGCATGTACTTGAAAATGACACTCGTGTTTGCACCGGTGTCGATGTAGACCCCTGTTGGTGTCGTAACCCGCGATCCTTCTTTGTGATAAGCGGTGGGTCGGAGTGTGGAACGACAACCTTTGTCCCGTTGGGACGATAGATGATGTTCTCCTCGAGGTGGTCGATCTGCAAGATTTCCCTTGCATATCGCTCGGAAGAGGCGCCTTCTGACTTAGTGAGCATGTGAATGATGCCCGCTGGTGGTGGTGGCGGCAAGTTTTGCCTCCGAGGGCTGTTGTGTCGACGACGCGTTTTTTTGCGGTCGTCGCTGTCGTCATCCCTCTTGCGGCCTTTGGGGAATTCCTTGCAGGGGGAAGAGGAGTCGGACAGGAATTCCTTGAGCTTACCTGCTCAATCATCTCGAGAGATGAGATTTACGAGTTGGAAGCACGCCTCCGTGTCATGGCCACGGTCCTTGTGGTAGAGGCGTACTTGTCAAACCCCTCGTGTTCTTATCTTTGGATGGGTTGAGGCCACTTGGGGACCTTGTTCTGCTTCTCCAGCATTAGAAGAATGTTCGTGCGGGTGTCACGAAGCGCAGGGTGATGATCGGAGGGCCTCGAACTGACGTTCGAGGGCCGGTACCTCGAAGAGACAGACCCGTTGTCGAACTTTTTGTTGCGGTCGCTTGTGGGGGGCCTGTTGTAGGGCTTGTTCATCTCCTCGGAGTTCATGAATCGAGTGGCCCGATCGATGAACTCACCCATCGTCGTGACGGGGTTTTCATTGATGTTATACGCGAGCCTTGACTCGCGCTGAAGGCCTTGAGTTGCGGCCAGGAGCTGCATATCCGAGGAGAGACCCTGGACTTGGACGGCTTCTGCCTGAAACCGTCGGATGTAGTCACGGAGCGGTTCCTCCCTTTGCTGTTTCACTCTTAACAAGTGTTGGACAGTTTTGGGGAGGCCGAGCTCCCATGAAGTGGCGCAGAGCGATGAGGCGAGGTCCTTAAAGCATTTGAAATGCTGGCCTCGTAGCGTTCCGAACCACGTTGAAGCAGCCCCTTTGAGAGTGGAGCTGAAAGCTTTGCAGAGTATGGGGTCGGAGGCGCGAGCCATCTCCATTTGGGAGATGTAACGTCGAAGATGGTCGACGGGATCTGTTGTTGCATCGTAGCTTTCGATGACTGGCATTCGAAAGCTAGCCGGCGCCTGGACGGCGAGGATGTCCTCTGTGAAAGGCTGCGTTAGGAGGACCTCGATGTCGTCGAGGACCAGGTTTGGTGTTTTGACCTGTTCCTCGACCACGTTGATTCGTCGGAGGAGGTCGTCAACGTCAAGGTTCCCAGTAGGTGGGTTTTGATTCTGGGACTGTTCGTCCCGGTCGTTGTGAGGCGGAAGGCGAGCCGCCTGTATTTCTGCCTTGATGGTTTGCACCATAAAGGCTTTCATTTCATTGAGCATTCTTGCCTGGAGGAGCACTATCTGAGCGGGATCGACGATGACTTCTTTGGGGGTCGTCGAGGTCCCAGCGAGGTATGTCAGAGTGGCAGCTTGTGGCTGCGGGGTCTGCTGCGCCCCTGGTGTGTCATCAACCGGGAGCGGCGGGGTTGCCCCCAACGGGGTGTTGTGGGGCTGTTGCGTCCCCGTTGCACCACCAGCAGGGGGTGGTGGAGGCACATCAGAGGAGCTGGAAGCAGCGTCCTCGACATGCACACTGTTGTGAGTTCTCCTTGTTTTCGCCATGAAAATGGTTAGGGGAGAAAAAAGTTGATTAGGAAAGAAAAAACGGCTGTTTTTCGTTTCCCACAGACGACGCCAAATTGATAGCCAAAGAGTGATCTCTGGTTGTCAAGTACTCTCGATGACTGAAATATGACAGCTCCAAGACACGAGAAGAATAAGACAAAGGACACTTTCAGTGCAGACAGAGAAGAGAGGTGTGAGTGTGTAGTAATCACCTTATTTGAGGCAGGCACCACCCAATATATAGGGTGGTGCCAGTCCCTGCTGGGGCCTTCAATGCTTTGGAGAATCTCCATAAATGTGTCCATAATTTGGGATGGCTGCGTATTAATGGTGTAATAACCGTGGAGTTATTGCGGAGTTACTCCCTCTCCTTTGGCTTAATGCCGTAATTAATGTAACGGCTGTTTTGATGGAGGCAGGAAGCCTTTTATGGCTAACGGATTTATACGGGGCGCCCTTATTGTAGGAGGAGCTCTCCGTAAATACGAGGCTGGCTGTGGTGGGCGTGGCCCGTGCGGCATTTGCATTTGACAATACAGCCATATGGGCTGGCCCATATATACCACACTTGCATCACATTCAATCTCAAACAATTGTCAAAATTGGGTAAGGCTAGTAGGGGTGCACTACTCAGCCGAGCCTTAAGCTCCATAAAGGCCCTTTGTTGGGCCTCCCCCCACACAAAAGCCACATTTTTCTTGGATAGTTCATGCAAGGGGGCGGCAATGGATGAGAAATCCTTGACAAACCTCCTATAGAAGCTTGCCAAGCCATGGAATGACCTCACCTTAGTCACACTAGAAGGTGGAGGCCAATCCATGATAGCCTTCTCCTTGGCTTCATCCACTCTCAACCCATCAATACCAACTACATATCCAAGAAAATTGACTTCATTCACACAAAACATGCATTTTTCCATCTTTGCATACAAACATTCCTTCCTAAGGATGTCTAGCACAATTCTCAAGTGATCAACATGCTCATCTGTGGTGCGTGAGTAAATTAAGATATCATCAAAGTATACTACCACAAACCTACCAATCAAATTTCTCAAAACATGATGCATCAACCTCATAAAAGTACTAGGTGCATTTGACAACCCAAAAGGCATCACATTCCATTCATAAAGCCCTAACTTGGTTTTAAAGGCAGTTTTCCATTCATCCCCTTTTTTCATTCTAATTTGGTGATAGCCTGATCTCAAATCTATTTTACTAAACACACAAGCACCAGAAAGCTCATCAAGCATATCATCAAGTCTAGGGATAGGAAACCTATACTTTACAATGATTTTGTTGATTGGCCGACAATCCATGCACATCCTCCATATGCCATCACTCTTGGGAGCCAAGAGTACCGGTACTGCACAGGGGCTCAAGCTCTCGTCGATGTATCCCTTGGCCAACAACTCATCAATTCGGGACTGAATCTCCTTTGTCTTGGGATTGCACCTATATGCCGGCCTATTGGGTAGAGGGGCCCCTGGCACTAGGTCAATCTAGTGCTCTATCCCTCTATAGGGTGGTAACCCATGAGGCTCACCAAAAACATCACTATATTCCTGCAAAAGTGAAGACACACATAAAGGAAGAGAAGAATTGTCAGTTGTTAGTAAAGAAGAAGTGGGTATGAGGAGTAAGCAAGGCTTTCGGCTTAAAAGGGCTTTTTTGATGTCTTTTTCTTTCGCTTATGGAAGGTAACCCTATTGTTTTCCCTCAGCCTCTCTTTTTCCCCTTGGTGAACTCACACTCTTGTTTTCTGTCAAGGACCCTTGGTCCTTCTTACCATCTTCTCTCAACCTTTCATCACTTGTCTCACCTCTCTTACTCTCTTCCTCTCTTTGTAAATGCATTTGGTCTTGAAGAGCCTCTTGAGGAGTTATTGGCAACAAGGTGTAGTTCTTCTCCCCATGTAGAAAAGTGTACTTGTTGAGAGTTCCATAATGCCTGGCTTCCTTGTCAAATTGCCAAGGCCTTCCCAAACAACAAGTGAGTGGCTTTCATCTTGACTACATCACATGTAACCACATCCTCATACCTTCCAATCTTGAAAGGAACCACCACTTGTTTGTTAACCTTCACATTGGCATGTTCATCCATCCATTGGAGCTGGTATGGGTGTTGATACCGAAAAGGAACTAGGCCTAGCTTGTCAACCAACTTTTGGCTAGCCACATTTGTGCAAATCCCTCCATCAATTATCACACTACACACCTTTCCCTTGATCAAGGCCCTTGTTTGGAAGAGATTCTCCCTTTGGCTTGTGTCGGCCAACTTGGGTTTGGCTTGAAGAACCCTCCTAGAAACCAACAAGGGATCTCCAACCGGCTTCTCACCATCACTATCCTCCTCTTCATTGATTGTAGCCACCTCTCCTTCATCATTTTCATCCTCATTGGACAAAATACCATTTGGCCGAATATTGTTTGGGCACTCAAAGGAGTAGTACCCTTTCCCATGGCACTTGAAGCATTCAATGACTCTTGTGGGTTGCTTTGGGACTTGGCCTTGGTTTTGGTTAGTGTTTGGCCTCTGTTGAGGTCTTTGAGGTAGGGGTTGGTCTCTTAGAGGAGCTGGTTTTATAGGTTGGGTTTGGGGCTGGGAGGTGGTAGCATTGGTTCGGGGCCATGTGCCTCGAGATTGTCTTCCCTCCTCCTTAGGTTTCGGCCCCTAGGGTGTATAGGAGCTTCAAAGTCTTCAGGTTCTGGCCATTCTAATCTTCTATGGTCCCTCACCCTTGGAGGATCATAATAACTCCCATAAAGATAGGCTATGTCATGCTCTCGGGTGAAGTCTTGTGCACCTTCCCAATCTCCCTCATCCTCCTCATATATGGTGCTAATGGGTCTGTTATGGATAGGAGGGGGTCTGTTTCAGTGTAGGGCAAAGGGGTGAGGAGAGTCTTTTGTCGTAGGACAGATTTTAGGATGTGTTTGGGCTTGGGGTGGTAAGGTGGTGGAGCTTGGGGTTTGGTTTGGAGGGCTTGGAGTGTCTTGCAAGGTTCTGCCCAATCGATTCATGGTCGGAGGACCAAGTTAATGGCGGGGCAGCTACATCTGGTGAACGAAAAACGAATCGGAAGGAACCGGTGATAGTTGAATTGCTGTTGGTAACTGGTGTTCAACCTTTTTTGACTTGTACCAATAATTGATCTGTGTTTTGCTTTGCGAAATTGCTCAGAGATTGATTTGTGAAATTGCTGTCTGCTCAAGACAATCTTTTATAGATGAAAAATTCACTAGCTCCACCTCCTCCACGGACCAGTGATCGTGTGCAAGTTGTGGAGCAGCAGGTTCGCAACCACTCCAGGTGAAGCTTCCAGCCTCTACGATCATCTCTACAGCAAAGAGATTTAAGGGAAAATTACAAAGCTCGTATAAAACATTTTTTAAAATATTCGATTTAATCGAAAGTCTTCCAATTTCACGACTAATGCCCCATTTCTTTATAATTAGTCACTTGAGCCCTTCCATAAAATATTTTCAAAACTTTCGGGACAATATTGGGTGTCAACACCAAGGAAGTGAAGGAGATGAGTCTCAAGTTGGGAGACACTAACGAGAGGGTTGTAAGAATGGAGAAGGTCTAAGAAAGCAGCCAGAAGGAAGTGGTACCCATACTCTAAAGTACATAGAATAAGAGATTGGCATGAAGAAGAAGTAGATTGGGAAGACCTACCACCAAGACATCAAATACCGAGAAGGAGGGCACCCCAACCTGAGCAGCAAGGCCTTAACAATTTGAAGCTTCAAGTCCCACCCTTCCTTGGAAGAAGCAACCCAGAAGAGTTCTTCGAATTGGTAAGGAAGCCTGATATGTTATTTGATTGTGTGTAGTACTCCGATGATCTCAGGTGAAGTTGGCTGTGATTGAGTTCTCAAGCTATGCTCTCATCTGGTGGGAGCAAGCTAACATGGAGAGCTTGAACCCATTTGCATCCTATTGATTCGTGGGAATAGATGAAGGCATTGATGAGGAATCGATTTATGCCACCATACTATGACAGAGAGTGGTGCAAGAGGTTACACCATATCAGACAAAGGAACCGATCAGTGGAGGATTATCAGAAGGACCTGGAGAGTTCCTTGATGCGAGTCAACATCCAAGAGAGAGAGGAGGAAAAGATGGCTCATTTCACTTATGGGTTAAGAGCAGACATAGCCAAGATGGTGGAGTTGTGTGATTACGAAAACTACCTTGATATGGTTCACAAAGCCATCAGAGTAGAAAGGCAGTTGAAGAGATCCTCACCCTATCCCACCTCCTCTTCCCAACCCACCAGCAGGACTACATGGACAAAGCCAACTTCTTCAAACCCCACCACTAGACCTCCACCCTCTCCAACTAATAGACCTCAACCTCCATGAAACCCTCCCCCAGTCGCAGAAAGGCCAAACCCCAACCAAAGGCCTAATCCACCACCACAATACACAATAACTATGGTAGTATGACAGAGAGGCTGAGAGTAAGAGGAAAGATGAGAGTGGTGAGAAGAGAGAAGATGGTTAGGAGGTTTAGGGGACCTCGAGAGAAGACAGGAGAGTGAGCGTTCCTAGTGACAAGGGTGAGAGAAAACCAAAAAGAGTTCCCTCCATGGCCAAAGAAAAAGAAATTAGAAAAGCTCTACTTGGCCAAAAGACCTGTTTACTCCTCGTCCCTAACCATGCTTTATTATCTAACATCCATAAGTCTTCTCTTCCTGAGTGTGTGTCTCTAGCTTTGCAGGAGTTTGAAGATATCCTCCAGGATCCCCAAGGGTTGCCACCTTACAGAGGCATCGGGCATCAAAGTGATCTCGTTCCTGAGATGCCACTTCCCAAGAGGGCAGCCTATAGAACCCATCCAAAGGACTCACAGGAGATCCAAGCTCAAGTGGAGGATCTACTAGAAAATTCCTATATCCGAGAAAGCCTATCTCCTTGTGCTGTGCTAGTCCTATTGGTACCCGAGGTGGAAGGAACTTGGTGAATGTTCATGGATTGTAGACCCATCAACAAGATAATGGTAAAGTATCGCCACTCAATCCCTAGGCTAGATGATCTGCTTGATGAATTGTCTGGTGCTTGTTACTTTTCTAAGGTAGATCTTAAGTCAGGCTATCTTCAGATTAGGATGAAGGCTGGAGATGAGTGGATGACAGCCTTCACGACTAAGCTAGGGTTGTATGAGTGGTTAGTGATGCCTTTTGGGGTATCCAATACACCAAGTACTTTCATGAGGCTAATGAACCATGTTTTATGTGATCTGATAGGAAATTTTGTGGTAGTCTATTTTGATGACATTCTGGTTTATTCCCACACACTTGATGAGCATGTTGAGTAGTTAAGAGTTTTATTTGAGACACTTAGGCAACAATTCTTGTATACTAAAATGAAAAAATGTGTGTTCTATGCTAAGGAAGTGAATTTCTTGGGGTATGTTGTTAGTGGGGATGGCATTCGAGTAGATGAGGCCCAGGTTACGGCTATCAAGGAGTGGCCAACCCCTACAAGCCTTATAGAGGTGAGGTCCTTCCATGGGCTAGCAAGCTTCTGCAGGAGGTTTGTGACTTCTCCTCTACAGCCACCTCACTGAATGAGCTTTCTAAGAAGAATGCACCTTTTGTTTAGGGGGAAGCCCATAAAACGGCTTTTGAGGAACTTAAGTATAACTTGAGCGGTGCAACCTTGAACTACTCAACTTATGACAAAGAGCTGTACGCTCTTGTAAGGGCTTTGGAAGTATGGCAACACTACCTACTTCCAAAAGAGTTTGTTGTGCACACTAATCACCACTCACTTAAGTACATTCAAGGACAGGGCAATCTGAACAAAAGGCATGTGGTGGTGGATCCGTGTGAGCAGCCACTACGATCTTTCTGTATTGATGTGTTTTGACGTTATTGGATGCCAAGGAGATTTGTACGATGTGTGTTTGACTCGGAATTCGAGAATAGGGATAAAGGGGTTCTCTGTTTGTAGTCTTTTGAGTGATAGTTTCCAAGAAAATCCATTAATTCCCTCCATAAATGCTTATATAGTACATTGCTATAGTGCCAAAATTGTAATATCCCAATATTGTGTCAGAGGACACGTGTCATGTGTCTTTAATACGTTCGGGAGTATAGTCCGGCAATTTCCTTTTAGTATGTTCGGGTCAATTCTTATTAAGTCCGGTGACGTCCTTGTCTCGTACGGGTTTATGGATTATTTGGGTTTTTAATGGGGCCCTTATTTTGGGCTATTGCTTGGGCCTTTTGCTAGGCCTTTCAAGTAGATTAGGCCTGGCGGCCATCAAGTCCCACTAGCAATTTGGCCGATTGTAAGGAGTCTGAATTTTTCTAAGTGGAATGATAATTTTCGGTATTTTCCGGACAATCAAGGTCTGAGACTTTTGACCAGAGTTGTTTTTAATCCCCCTTGAGAATTTCAGACCGTAATTGTTCGAGACTTTTGAATTGTTGGGGACATTTGTATCCCCCTTTTGATTTTCTCGAACTATAATGGTCTGAGACTTTTGAATTGGGATATTTGTATCTCCCTTTTGATTTTCTCGGACCATCAAGGTCCGAGACTTTTGAATTGTTGGGGATATTTGTATTCCCCTTTTGATTTTCTTGGACCATTATGGTCCGAGACTTTTGAATTGTTGAGGATAATTATATCCCCCTTTTGATTTTCTCGGACCATTATGGTCCGAGACAATTGAATTGGGATATTTATATATCCCCCTTTTGATTTTCTCAGACCATTATGGTCCGAGACTTTTGAATTGTTGAGGATATTTATATCCCCCTTTTGATTTTCTCGAACATAATGGTCCGAGACTTTTGAATTGGGATATTTGTATCCCCCTTTTGATTTTCTCGAACCATCATGGTTCGAGACTTTTGAGGCGGTTTACTAGCAGTTTCATCATAGCTCGTGCATTAACTGTCACGTTTTGATCAACGGTGGATATGTATCGTTTTGTGACGGTTCGCCTTCCCGGACATCCTTAAATAAGGAATAGTTCTTGAGTTGCTATTCACTTCATTCTTGCTTCCTTGCTCCCTTTGCTCTCAATTCTTCTCTTAAGCTATTCATTTTTTCACGACGGACAATCCGTCGCTCAAGGAGGCGATCAGCTTTTTTCAGAGGTGGAGAACTGTCGAGAAAGTCTCCCCAGAAGAGTATCTTGCACCGTTCTTTAATCAGGCAACCGTTGCTCCTGGCAGTCAAGAGGGTGCTTCCACCGTTTGGAAGTTCTACCGTCAACACCATTCCGTCGTCGACGCGGCCGGTAGCTCTTCGCCGGTAAACCTCAGATCACCAGTCCGCAGCCGCTTTCTTTGTCCTATTTCCCGAGGTATTTATAAATGGTCCCTCCTTTCCCAACTCCTTCCTCTGCTCACCCTTCGGGAGATCTTTTAGAAATAAGTGGCCATGTACCCAAAGAATGGTGGTCGGAAGTCGAGCACTTCCGAAGCATGGCCACTCCCGAACTAATAAGACGGTGGCAACGTGACTTCTTTCTTCCCTGTACCGTAGCTGTTAGAGTGTCGACGCCTGAGGGTCACGTATACGAATCGGGCGTCGGTTGCCTTGTACTTTTTAGGAGCCAACTGGAGTGCGGGCTCTGGTTTCCTTCGCACCCTTTCATCCAGGAATTAGCAGAATCCCACGGCCTGGCCGTCAACCAGCTAAGCCCGAACACCTACTGCCACATAAACATGTTCCTCGTGTTATGTTAGGTGTTCGGGGTGGACCTAAAAATTTCTCCATTTTTGCAATTTTATAAAATTGCGCCGAAGCTGAGGAACGTTGCTACTACTTCGGGGCTAGGGGGAACCCTTCAAAGAGGTTCAACCTTATTTAGGATCTGCCTTCGAGTAGGAAAGGGTGGCATGGTGAGTTTTTCTTCATGAAGCCCAAAGCATCTTGGAATCTCCAAACTGTCCAGAAGGTTGGAGAGCTAGTGGATATCAAGGACCCTTCCCGTTTGTTAGAGTCGGAAGGCGCTCAGGAAAACTACAAAACCTTTCACAGCAAGTTGCGACAACTGGTCGATTGGTTCGGGGATGAGTGTCCCGAACCATTCCCCGTTCCACTTAACCGGACCCTCATTACCCAAGGAGTCTTATCCCATTTAGGGATCATTCGGGGTGACTTGGGGGCACTTGGAATCAGGGAGAGCCCCCCTTCATCACAGGATTGGCATTGATTCAACGTTTGCGGGGCGAGATCCCGCACGCGACCTTCGTTCAAGGTTCATATCCTTTCTTTGATTCATTTGCATTCCCTTTTGTATTAACTAATTGTGTTTTCTTTCACAGAAATGGCCCCGAATATCAACCTTTAGGGCCTGTTCAAAGGTGTCCAGAAGAAGGGCAAGCCTGCTAAGGAGTCTTCCAAGGCAGGTCCCTCCCAACCTCCGGCGACTGAGCCGAAGAAGAGGAGGGATGGAGCGGATGTCCCGGAGGCCATCTGAGGTCCGCTCTCCTGTTCGTCTGGAGGAGATGGATACTATGTTTGAAGACTTGTTCGATGCGTATGATCGGGCAGGTCCTTCCCCTGACAAGAAGAGGCGTCTCCGGGGAAAGTACAAGGCTACCCCAATCGCTGAAGAACAAACTCATGGAGTCTTTGTTACCAACGCCGGGTAAGTGCGTAGTTAATTTGTGAGATTAAGCGTTAATACCAGGATTAGTGAATTTTGTGAAGACAAGGACTTCATTTTAGACATGTTAAACATGTTTTGTGTGTGTTGAGGTCCCGATGATGGTGTTCAGATTTCATTTCAGTTGGTGGAGCGGTTTGAAAGTTATGCAAGTTATGGTTGGACTAATTTGCAATTTTGCAAAGTTTGGGGGCTAAAATGAAAATTTATAAAGTTAAACAACAAAAAGAATCGATATTACGTGAAGTTGGTCATGTTAACAATAAATAAGCATGCTAGCAAGCTTGAGGTGGGGTTAAGCATACAGACAATCAACTAGTCCATTCCCAAAACCACATCATACCTCGGAATATCCAACACAAGCAATTAGTGAGAATTTGATGCTTTCCCATTGTAATCACACAATCCTTGGCTACCTCATTTGAAAACAAAGACTGACTCCCAACAGTTTTAATCAAAGATATATATATATATATATATATATATATATATCTATATGAGGCATAGAATAGATAGACAAATGTCAGGACATAACATATCTCGATGTGATAATAGATATAAAAGCACCTGTATCAAAAAGAACATCCATAGATCATTTAGAAATAAGGTTCCTTTCAAAGCTCCTCGTTGTGTAGATTCACCTTGATCGATCTGAAACACTCTTCCAGCTCTCGCTTGTTGTGGTGGAAGAGGTGAAAGTCGTGGCTACTGTCTTGCACCACCCTGTGGTGCTCCTCGTCCTGTCGGTGCACTGTACGGAGCTCTCAGCCAATTACTGAAATCTCTTTTCTGCACTACTTGTGGACAATCCCTGATCCAATGGTCAATAGACGCATACTTCAGAAATCTGTTATGTTCTATTGATCAGTTGTGAATAGAGGGTAGGGCAAAAACTCAGCTGAAGCTCTGCCGAAATCGGGTCTGATCTTTCCTTTGCATATCACAACCTTGTGTGAGAAGGCAGCGGTCTCCATAGAGATTTCAGATGAGCTGCAGGTTTATACCCTAGGTACCTGGGATTTGGAAAAGCATAGGATAAAAGATGAAAGGCAAAAGAAAAGGAAAGATGGGAAGGAGAAGCATAGAGCAGGTTTGACTGGCAGAGTAGATAGGGGCAAGGGCCCTACTAAGACTACTTTTGAGGATGATGATCATGACTATGCTTATGAGGAGGAGCTACCCCAATAGTGGGACGAGATTCAGTTATAGCAGACAGATGCAGAGGAACCCTCCCAGTAGGGTGAAGTGTACAACAAGAACAGGTGTAGGAAATGAGAATCCGAATGAGCATTTGGACCAGTTTACTATTATCTGCAACACCATAGATTTGAGGGGTGTTACTGATGAAGCAAAGAGAATGAGGTTGTTCCATTCTCACTTGATGGGAGTGCGAAAAGATGGTACAAGACGCTCGATCCTACCAAGATTGCCACATGGCCAGATCTGAGAAATGCTTTCATGAAGAAGTATTTTTCTCCCCAGAATGCATTCGAATTGAGGAATGAAATTTTGAAGTTCAGAGAAGACCGCGATGAGACTTTGGCCCAATCTTCAGCGAGATTGAAGGAGATGGTTAAGAGGAGTCCACAAGCTGGTGTGGACCAGGTAAATCAAGTATTTTTGTTCTATGAGGGACTGACAGAGAAGACAATAAGGCATTTGGATGCTTCAGCAGGGGTTTGGTTCATGCAAAAGGACATTGATGATGCATGAGCCCTTCTTGAGTTGTTGGAAGTTTGTGAAGAGAGAAGGACTTTAGATGCTTGAAGGAATAGAGGTCAAATTCAAAGGGGATTGTATGAAGTGGACAAAGATACATCCTTACAAGCTCAGATTTCAGCACTTACTTCCATGGTTTCAAAAATGATGAAGAACCAAGCTTAAGAACAAGTGGTGCCCCAACAAGCCATGGTCACAAATGAAGTTGAAGTTTAGGAGGGGATGTTAATTTTGCACAATATCCAGCCAATAGAGGGTAGTATCAGCAAGGTGGAAGTGCTTATCACAACAAACCAAGGCCCTACAATCTACAAATTTACAGTGGAGGAGCCCAAGGGTAAGGGTAGCCACCTAACCAACAAGTTGCAACTTCTAGTGCTGACCAGTTCGCAAACGTTCAGTCATTTATGGAGGAAATCAGCAAGGATCTCAAGCATTCGAGAGCAGCGGTTGATCATAAGATTGGAGAGCTCAATGCTAAGATATGGAGAGAATTCCAACATAAGGGCATCCATTAAAAATTTGGAAAGTCAACTTGAACAACTTGTCAACACTGTTAAATTCTTGAACAAGGGCAAATTTCTAAGTGAAACGGAGTCAAACCCCAATGAAACTTGCAAAGTTATTCAATTGAGAAGTGGTAAAAGAGTGGATAAGAGTTTGGATGGTGTTGAGAAGGAAGAAAAAGAAGGAAAGAAGGATGAAGAAGTTGTTGTTCAGAATGGACTGCAAGAGGTTGAAGAAGGAAATGATGGAAAAATTTGCAAGTAAGTGCTTAATCCTAGGCCCAAATATGAAGTTCAACTACCCTATCCTTCGAGATTGCAAAAAAGGAGTGATGAAGCACACTTTAGGAAGTTTCTGGAGATGTTTAAAAAGGTTGAGATCAATCTCCCTTTTTTGGAAGCTATAAAAGAGATGCCAAAGTATGCCAAATTTTTGAAGGTTATAATCACCAAAAAGAGGAAGTTTTGGAGAATGAAGTGATCCTAGTGGCTAAAGAGCATACCTCAGTGATCTAAAGGAAGCTACCTAAAAAATTGAAGGACCCCGGGAGCTTTACTATTCCTTGTGACATAGGCCCCTTTTATTGTGGTAAGGCCCTATGTCATTTGGGGGCGAGTATTAATCTCATGCCGCTGTCCATAGCCAAGAAGTTGGGTTTGGAGGATGTGAAACCATCTTACATATGTCTCCAACTAGCGGATAGGTAACTAGATTTCCCAAAATGTGTGTTATTAGACATGGAGAATGTTAGAGTGAAAGTTGGGGAGTTCTTCATTCTGGTGGATTTCGTGGTATTAGACATGGAGGAGGATATCTGGATGCCTCTCATCTTTAATAGACCATTTTTGGCTACCGGGACAACATTAGTGGATGTAGAGCATGTTAATTTTAGATCTTTCACATACTCCTTTCATGTCATATGCATGCGGATCAATTCATACAACAAGAGATTCATAGCACATTGTGATTTTCCAAAATTGTGTCTCTCCACTTTCAAGAAGAAGAAAGAGGAGATGAAAAGGGGAGAAAAAGAGAGAAATATGTGTACCTCACACCCAGGAAAAGAGCTTAAGTATCTTTGTCCTTGCAAAACGTTTGCTCCACTTGAACTTGGAAGAACACCTTTAAACTCGGATGAAGATAGTGGTGGATCTCCTTGTATCTTCAAGTGTTGAAGTTGCTCCAAGAGGTCTGATTTCATGTGATGAGAAGGGGCTGATTTGTGTTGAATGAACACAAAAAAATTCCACCCGAAATGGTCTAGGAATTTATACAAGTTTTGGCCAAAGAAAGGAAGAGAGAAAGGAGAAGAAGTTCGGTTGCAATCGTAAGTGTAATGTGGCCGAAATCCTCTTCTTCTATTTATAGAAGACTGATGTGATCATGGGATCCCCAAGCAACAACAAAGAGTCCCAGACGAAGAGGCAGTCGAGTGAAGCTCGGAGCAATCCCTTGGCGAGTAGGTTCAGAGGCCTAGGCGGCCTAAATCCATGGTCTGGACTAGCACCTGACATGGAAAAGGCAACGCCTCCACGCGAGGACCCTAAGCGAGACCTCAAGGCGTAGGAGAGGCTTCTGCACACAAAGGCATCCAGGCGTTGGCAAAACCTGTTGGTAAAGCCGTCCCTGTGAAGTCTCAAGGCGAAGGATGAACTACATCCTGCTAAGGCATCCAGAACACTGGCGAAGTCTCTAGGCGAAGCCATTTCTGCGAAGCCTCGAGGTGAGGGCTAGGCTTCCTCAAACTAAGATGTTCCAGCGATGGCGAAGCCTTCGGGCGAAGTCATCCCCATGAACGCTCAAAGCGAAGCCCTCAAACAAGACTCTTCATCATGAAGTCTTCACAATGAAGGCAAACCTCCATACGAAGCTTCCTGGCGAAGGCGAAGCCTTTGGGCGAAGCCTTCCCAGCAAAGCCTCCTGGCGAGGACGCAGCCTACAACATGAAGACTTCCAGTTCAGACGCTAAGGTTGGGTTTCCCTCCTGCGAAGCCTCCAAGCAAAGGCGAAGCCTTTATTCGTGAAGCCTCAAAGAGAAGGCGAGGCCAACTAGGCGAAGCCTTCTCCGCGAAGCCTTCCAACAAAGGCGAGGCCTTCAGAGCGGGGCCTCCAGTCAGACGAAGCCCTAAAGCAAAGCCACCTAAGCTTATCAAGTCGGCCAACCACTCCCGACCATTCTGGCACACTCCCGCCTTTCACGCTGACACTTGGGAGCGTACTTATCTACTTTTACCCTTTTTATCTTTTAGTCAGACATGCATGCAAAAGTACTGTACACTTTATGGCATGCATGCGTCTTTGTAAAAGTCTGTTCCCTTCTTCCCTATAAAAGGAACAACAGACTCCTAGAATAGGTAGAACATGTTTAAAGCTTAAGAAGGAAATTCCTTAAGCCCGGTTCTCACCCCCTTGCTATTTTCCGCCATCCCCCTTGATTGTTTATCATCAAGTTTAATATCTAGTATTGCTCAATCTCGTAGTTGAGAGGTGCTAGATCTTCCATACTCCCAGGCTTATCGCAGATATTGCCCAACCTCGTAGTTGGGAGGTGTCTGTGGCCGAATCTATCACTTCCTTGTTCGTCAACTCCTTCAAGCTAGATCTGCGCTTCCATACGATCTCGCGGCTTCGCGTCAAGTGTACCCGTGATCGTATCGTTACCAAGGGGCAACAAGTCATTTTCATTCAAGAGGTTAACTTAGGGAGTGAAGGTGTGTCAATTCTGAGTTTCATGAAGACAACATCAAAAGCATCCAAGAATGCAAGGAAGAATGCCTCTAGAGTAAGAAAGAGAAGGGCCAAGGGGCCAAGGCAGGAAGTGACCCCAAGAGGCATTTGAGGAAAGATATGATCGACTTGAAGGCTATCTACATGTGGAGGACCAAGGAAGAATGCTTTAAGAGCAGCAAAGAGAAGTCATCTCTCCCATTCATGGAAGCAAAGAGGGTTAGGTTCCCATGCCCAATCTGTCATTTTATCACTTGATTGGTAACTTCTCATGCCTAGCCAAGGGCTCTAAATGTGGCGCTTGTGGGAGGCACCCAATGTTTATGTTTTATTTATGTGTTTGTGTTTCATGTAATAAGTCTCTAAAGTGTGTTTGATGAGTTTGTTGAAGTGTATTTAAGGGAGAAATCTAATTTGTGAAGGTTTGGAGGAGTTTGAAAGTGTTTGGAATGAAGAATTGAAGCTTGGTGGAGAAGAATGGAAAGTTGCAGATTGATGAGATTATGTCGAGAGCGTGCGTGTACTGTGCACACGGATGCGCGCCATCTGGAGCATTATGCAGCATATGCTCTCAGTACGCGTCATCTGGATTCCCTACCTAGCAAATCAATGTATTTATGCACGTTCTAGAGTGCGCTAAGAGAGAACGCACTCCAGAGTGCGCAAGACTTGGGCGCAACCGTGCGTGCTCATTTAGGCCGCGCATCATTGTGCATGGCTACTTGCGCATTGGAGAGGCTGCGCATGACTAAGCAAGGGCATCATGCATGCCTAGTGCACGTGCATAGGCCGCACATCAGAGCGCGCAAAGAGGCATAGAGCATAATTCTTCACCATGCCAAGTCCAACTTCAACCCAACCTTCGGTAACATCTAAATCAACCCTCCCACCACTTTCTCATCACCTTTTACACCAAGGAAACTAACTATAAGTCTCTAAATTGTGAATCAAACATCAAAGTAAGTGATTAATGTGTCTTTTGTGCTTTCATGATTACTTAGAGACTTTCTTACTTTTCATGTTTGTCTTGGGATGTGCCAACATGCTTGTTATGAAGTTGTGGTGTGGAAAACATGCTTGGTTGCTATGATTATAATTGATATCAATGTCTTGAGCTACATTTTGATCAAGAGCATGTAAGCATGCCATCTGAGTATAGGAGTGCATATTCATGACACTTATGTTACATTTGATTATCTTTTGAGTGTCATTGAGTTTCACCATGCTCATTGTGTCATCATACTTCACGTGTCTCAATTGTCGGATTGTGTTCATTGTTTATTCATGGCTTCTGATATCTTAGGATCATGTTAATTTAGAGTGTACATCCTGTTACCAACCCCTGGTAAACGCGTGAGCTAATTGTGTGATTTAGTGCTAAACCGGGATGATGACCGGGACTTGATATTAAACATGTTTTGTGTGTGTTATGGAGTTTTGGGAATTGTATTCAGATGATACTTCTGTTAGCGGAGCAGTTTAGAAGTTATGCAAGTTACAGTTGGACTAAATTGCAACTTTACAAAATTTTGGAGCTAAATTGCAAAAGTTGAAAAGTGAAAAATAAAATTTACAAAAAGAAAAGGATGAGGGTGGCAAGAAGAGATAAAGTGGAAGGGTGAAGCATATAAGCAAGTATGAGGTGTCTTTTTAAGATGAAAGATGGAAAGGAAAGGGAAATATAAAAGGAAGGAAAAAAGAGAAACATACCATTTTTCATATCTTTTCTTCCTTTTTCTTTTCATGGTCGACACCTTGGATGAACAACCAAGCAAGAACATACCTCCATGGTTCTTAGTGATTTGTGAATGAAAGCTTGAAGGTAATTATATTAAATTGATCCTGGCGAAGAGTTACACACTTTCTACGGATCAGTTTTTGCAAATAGAGCTTTGTTTGAAAGCCGTTAATTTCTTGTTTCAAGCGCCACTTGAGAGTTTGATTTTATGGTTCCTGAGCATGCATTCTGTATTATGTTGATCAGTTGTACGTAGATAGTAGGCAGAAACTCAGTCGAAGCTCCGCCAAAATTAGTTTCTGGAAATCTGAACGGAAGTTCAATTTCAAATTTTGTACAAGGTAAGGGTTTAGTGTTTCTCTTGATATGGCATTATGGAGTATGTTATGTAATTTTTATCAGAGGATATTGAAGCTAGGTTTGGTTTGAGGGGTGGCCCCAGTGATGCCAAACCTTGTCAAATGGTATAAGCATTGGTGTGCAGGTTTTGGGATGAGCATTTAGGATGTGTTACTACACCAAAATGGTGTTGTGTTGTGATTTCTTCAGGTACATGTGTGTGTTTTTAAGGGGTAACCTCTGTTGTGTGTGATCAAGTGTGATCTGGATTTTTGATGTGTGTGTATTCAGTTCTGAGTACCAATTATAAATGAGCACAATGGTTTTTCTCACGGTTAAACTTTCTATATGTGTATGGCAACAGCAGTACCTTCTATGTCGAGGATTTTGTTTGGACCTTGAAGTGTCATCACCTTGCACGTTCTGTATGTACCCCAATAGGAGGTCTTTTGGCTTTATATATGGCAAATGACATGCATACATGTAGTAGTATCATGTTTAGGGTTTTCTGTTGGAAATCAGATGTATAAATGTGTGTGATTTCAGACATTGTGTAATATCAGTTGTGAGCGTGTAAGTATGTTTGGGAAAGATTTTGTGCAGGTTTTGTGAAACTATGCAAGTGTGCACTTCCTTGTGCACTTTGTGGCCTTTGTGTTTAAATGTGTGCAAGTAAGTGATCATGTGTAAGAATTTGATGTGAGGTATGTGTGTGGTTGTTCTTGAGAAGATAAAGAACATGTGAGAGGAGAAGATGGTGGCGGTTTTGAGAGACATTTATGAGACCAAAAATGAAACTCACTAATTTTTCACCATAAATACTCCCTTCCATAATGAGACATATGACAAGCACACCCCTAGGCACCTTAGTCACCATGTGAGTCACATAACAAGCACACCCTTAGTCACCTTAGTCACCAAGTCCAAGCCAAAAATACGCCTAAGGGTTTACGTGTCATCCAGCGCCAACTTAACCAGAGCAAATCCCGATGTATGTGCTTGCTAGCTTAACCAAGTAATCCCGGCATGTGTACTTGCTTGATTATCACCACAATATTCATCCCGAGTCATAACATACCACACACCATTGGCGCCATCACATTGTTCATCCCGAGCCCCGAGTGTCACCCGAGAAAGAACGTTCTGACCCCGAAAAATATTTTCCGCGGAAAGGTGCGGGGAACTCGTGCGACCTCGAATATGTAAAGGATTCTCGAGAATGTTACTTAGAAAAGATCCGGGGGCTATCTGACCAACAGAAAACATGCCCCGCATGTTTGGAACGGAGCCCCGGGATACCCAGAAGTCACCACCCACTCGGGGAGACTGTAACAATTATGGAGTATATTATGTAATGTTTATTGGAGGATATTGAGGTTAGGTTTGGTTTGAGGGGTGGCCCCGATGATGCCAAACCTAGTCAAATGGTATAAGCATTTGTGTACAAGTTTTGGGATCAACATTCAGGATGTGTTACTACACCTAATTGGTGTTGTGTTGTGATACACCTTTAAGGTGTCTGTGATATGATGGTGGGGATCATGACCCCCAGCTGGCCATGCTCTTGTGTGTGATTATTTGTGTGTGCCTCAACTTTGGCTAGAGAGACCGTCACTGTGTTCCGTTAAATTTTATTATGATCTGTCGTTTGAGTTGCATTACATTTGATTGAATCTGTATTGGTTGAGTATGTGTATGTATGTATATATTCTTGTATATTTGCTTTAATTTTTGTTTGCAGGTTTCTTGTGCATCAAGAATACCATATCTTATATCTCAGCCCTTACTAAGTTCTCAACAAGGACTTACCCCATATATTGTCATTTTCATGAGTATCTGGCAAGCAGCCCGATGAATAGAGTTTAGGGGGTTGGTTTTGTTTTTGTGATTTCTTCAGATACATGTATGTGTTCTAATCAGTTGTGATTCAGTGTGTGTGGTTTAAGGGGTAACCTCCGTTGTGTATAATCAAGTGTTATCTGGATTTTTGATATGTGTATATTTAGATCTGAGCTTCAATTATAAATGAGCACAATGGTTTTTCTCACGGTTAAACTTTCTATATGAGTGGCAGCAGCAGTACCTTCTACGTCGAGGATTTTGGTTGGACCTTGAAGTGTTATCACCCCATACGTTCTGTATGTACTCCAACAGGAGGTCTTTTGACTTTGTATATTGCAGATGACATGCATACAAGTAGTAGTATCATGTTTAGGTTTTTATGTTGGAAATCAGATGTGTAAATGTGTTTGTGATATCAGACAATGTCGAATATCAGTTGTGAGCATGTAAGTTTATTTGGGAAAGATTTTGTGTAGGTTCTGTGAAACTATGCAAGTGTGCACTACCTTATGCACTTTGTTACCTTTGTCTTCAAATGTGTGTAAGTAAGTGATCATGTGTAAGAAATGAAAGTGATTGTCATGTATGAACATGTTTGTGAACGAAAAGTTTAAAATGGCCTAGGGATTTAAGTGGCTCACCAAATGAAAGAGTTTGTGTGTACTGTTATCACAAGTGAGTATGATTATGGTGTCTAATGAACATCCTAATCACCTGTGTGCTTCCGCCGTGGGGTAACACCTTTTGATTGTTTCATGTGTGCCAGCTTTGATATGCCTTTTTGTTAGAGATGCACACTTCATTCCTTGTGAGTCATGTGATTTGCTCGTGATATGATTTGAGACTCTTGCACCGGATCCTATTTTCGTGTCTTTATTTGTAGGTGCAATGCTGTGGAGAAAGAGATTGCCCTTCAATTCTCCAATTTCAAGAGCTCTGGGCAAGCCTTAGCCTTGCCCCAACTCTATGAGGCACTAGGGAGCTAACTTGCCTCCCAAGGTACTACCTTCTGATTCCCTTGTTTATTCCTCTTCCATATGTGGATTTGTTCGTAATTCATGTGGAATCAGTTTGGTATGCCTTTTGATGACATTATGTGGTCTATTATATCATGCAAGCATCTAGTTTACCTTTTTCTAGTTTACCTTTTTATTACATAACCTTGTAACAAATTTCAAAAATTCTAAAAAAGCAGAAAATTAAAAAATTTATGGGTAAATGTAAATGGGATATGATAGGTGTTTTGTGCATTTGATGGTGGAATAAGCTTGTAAGAGTATTTAGCTTGAGTCCTACTAGAGACAAATCTTTCTTGTTGAAATGTATTGATGAACTTTTTATGATGAATTACTTTGAGCATGAATTAAAGTTGATAAAGCTTGAGCATGAAAATCTGGCACTTGAGCATGAAAATCTTCACATAGGACCAACGGACACCTAGGTCAATAATATTGTGGAAACTTGATAAAGCTGGCGTGCCCTCTCCTTCATTAATGACGTAGCGATGGTTTGAATTTAAACTTGTGCACACGACCTCCTCAACCCAATGTTTTCGAAGAGGAACTTGAAGAGCTTGCGCGCTCAATGCGCGCTATCTGGAGGGAGTCCAAAAGGTAGGGGAAGCTGAAAAGTCTTCATTGCACGCCCTGTATGAGCTCACCATGCGCGCCCACAGAGCGAGCAGACTCTGTGAGCTGCAAGGAAGCTTCCTCGACCCTACCCATTCTGGCTCATCCTCGGCACATTTTAGGGACCAATTTAGGCTTTTATAGTTCTTTTTGTGTCCCAACATGTTTACGGTCATTTAAGTACAAGTTAGTACTAAAAAAAGATCATTTAGGGTAAATTTGAGGAGAGACCATCATTCTCCTTGGGATTTGTAGCAGTCAAGTCATTTTCAGAAGAGTTCTAGGGTTTTGAACCCTCTTTCTACTCTAGAACTGAAGATTTATGTGGAGATCCATTTAGAAGACTAATTTTTGTGTTTATTCTCATCTTATTCTCTATATCTCCATGTCTATCTCTTCTTTTCCCTTGATGATTTGTGTTTGCTGAATGACCATGAGTGAGTAGGTTCCATATCTTCTTAGGTTTACTCAGCTTAGGGGTGAAATTATGATCATTCAGGTTTATAGAGATCAAGGTACCAATTTCTATGAGCCTTGGCATATCCAGATGTGTTGTTTGAGTGCACCAAAATATTTACTTCTCTAGGTGTTTGATTTAATGCTTCAGAGAGCTCATATCAGACTTAGACCCAAAGAAGTCAGCTGATAGAGGATCTTTGTGTTAGAGATAACCTTAGTACTCTATTGGTGTTATCAGTTTGGTGCATGTAAATCACTCTTGTTTGTGATTAGAGTTACTTGAGAAAGGCTCTAGCCATTCTTGGTTTAAATAATGGCTACTAGTTCGAGATGGCAGCAGCACGAGCAAAGAAGCGCACCCCTAGAATCGTGTTTGATGATTATAACTGAACCTCGATAGCGTAGGTAGACTCGAGAAGAGCTTTTTACCTCTAATTTCATTTTGCTTAGTTGCTAATTTTATGTCACTAAGCATCATTGCTTTACCATCAGACCTACTGTCCACACACACTTTATCATTAACAAATTAGGCATTCATCTTTGAAATTGCATAGAAGTACCACAAATCTCTTGGGTTCGATACCCTTACTCAGGCCACGTGCCACAAAGATCCCTTCTCTTGGGGGCTATGGTGATCAGTAGGTGTTATCAATTTAAAACTTTGAGTGTAAGAGAAGCTAAAAAGAGCATCATCACCACACAACACACTCCAAAGAGCATATCAATGCATCATCTCCTTCTAAGGTGGAAGTAACATTTGCCTCTGCCTTCACCCCTTGGTTCTTCGGTGCACTATTGCACTGATTTTTGTAGTGCCTGATCTTTCCACAATTCTAATACTGAATAATCTTTGTGGTACACTACCCAAGCAAATGCCCCATCGCATCTCGCCCCTCGCGTTATCGTCAGCAGCAACCAAGGAAACACATGGAGATGCCATCGCGTCGCGCGAAGGCGTTACCAGGGGCTTCGCACCTGCTGGCTTCGCCAGGACCTCGCGGATTCGCATCTCCTGGCCTCGCCAGACAAGGTCTTCGCACCTCCTGGTCTTCGACATTCACCACTTGGCAACGTCACAGACTGGGAAAGGAAGCGGGAAACGGTCATCCCCATGACCTACCCACGTTCTCCATTACGTCCTCGCCTGCGCGCAACTCTGGGAACGTGGGGAGCACTCCACCACTCTAAACACGGGACAACCGCCACCTCAAGGCCTCCTATAAAAGGACGGCTTGGGAAAGGTACACCCTATCTACACACCTCCACTCCTCTTTCGCTCCTGAGTATTCCGTTTTACACCTTGCAGATTACTCCGGAGCTCAAGATCGTCGTTCCGATCATCCCACCACCGTTCAAGTATCTGGAAGCCCAATCCCGTAAAGGAACCAGGCTATCAGATTGGCGCCGTCTGTGGGAAGCTAAACAATCCCACGAAGAAACCACCGAAGATCAAGAAGCCATGCTTACCACGAGGAGCGCAAGTCGTTAGAACGGCCGTGGGAGGAGAAATCCCCCCGCTACCGCCGCAAACCATGGAGCGTCAGTCCACTCTACCGGGGAGAGCTCATCCCATGGTGAGCGTAATGCTCCTCCCTCAAGAGAAATCGTCCAACCAGTGGGGATGGGTGCCGCCGTAGGGTCAGGACGAGTTGCCCTCTCGACCAACCACAACCAGCCAGCCGGTGTGGTGGGAGAACCGCACAATGTCATCGTTCAGAACTCGACGGTCGTCGGTCTTGATACCACAATTCTTGCGGCGATCACCGAGGCCGTCGTGCAAAATCTGCGCGGCGTTCTGGCCACAAGAGGTTTCCAAGCCATTCAACAGCCGCTGAATCAACAGGAAACTACCCTTCCTCCGCTGCAACAGGAGACCCATCCTGACCCGGCTCACTCTTCACATTAGTTCACCCCTTTGAGCCTTAATAGCCTTATTTATTGTGAACCCACATTATTGCCAACATGCAATTAACAAATGCACATGTAACTAATCTAAAGAAAATGGAAAAGAATAACCAAAACGTGTACTAAACATGCAAGATGCAACTAAACATGCAGGACACAAGCATAGCCATCAACTCAATGTAATCATCCTCACCCTTAAATCCACACATCAATAAAATATGCAAAGCTCAACCACCACCCCCAAACTTAAAGCACACATTGTCCTCAATGGGGGAATGGATAGAAATAGGAGTAAAAGTGAGTCATACCTGGGGCCAAGTTAGGCCCCCTCAAAAATCCATGTCAATGCCACCGGTCTCAGTACCAGTGGCGGGGTGAGAAGATGAAGAAGCTCCAGCCAATTGAGCTTCGATGCGGGCCATGATGTCTCTAGTACGCTGTCGGTCCTCCGCAATGCTAGCTAAGTTCTCAATGTCAATTTTAGTCTGGGGCTCGGGCCCTGGCTGCTGCGCTTGTTGAGCTTCCGGTCTCTGATCACAACCCAAGGTGCGGATACCTGCGATAGTGATGGGCTTGTCGGAAACTGTAACCAATTCGGTATCCCGGACCACGATGCCACTATCAATCATAAGCTGGGTGAGGAACTGTGGAAAAATTCGGTTCTTGGAGAGAAGCTGCGCAGTCTCACAAATAGCCTCGTAGATGCAACTAGGAGCGTCGATATATGCCTTAGCAACTATCTTGCGAAGTAATGAAAGCTGGGGCGGACGGATCTTGGACTCTTGCCGCGAGGGGTCGATGTTCCTGTGGATGAACCAGTTCCAAGCACGGAGTTCGTATGGGAGAGTGTTGGCATGAAAAAGCCACACAAACCCTTTTGGTTGGGACCATGGAGCACCAACCTCTTCTATCGCAAACTCTTCGTAAATTCCAAATCTGGATGCGTGTTCCGGAGATGGCGGGGAGTCTGTCGTATGGGGTGGGATGCCGAAGAAATTCTGGATGGTTTCCACTGAGAATGGCACACTCGTGCCCCGCACGTTCACTGAGGACACTAAGGCCGAGGTATTGTCGCTGGTCTTGATATTCCTTAATCGCCACTGCAGATTGGCGTAGAATTAATAATCAATTCCGGTGCATAGCGATTTCCCGGGTTAGCTAGTTTCGTCCATCCCCGGGCTTCAACGGCTGGCTGGAGAGGGGTAGTTTCTTTATCCGAAAAGTCAAAACCCCTTTGTTCGATGATGCTTGTTGAGGCGACAATCATAAGCTCCTTGACCTCCGGGTGCTCAAATCTTTGCTCATCGGTGAGTGTGGACTTCGTGTACACTTTGTCCAGTGGCTTCTTGGAAGGTCGCTTGGCAGTTTGCTTGACTCGCCCCTTGGTAGATTTTGAAGTGGGTTTTGGTGCAGAGCTAGAGGCAACCTCTTTCCCCCTTGTAGATTTTTTTGTTTTACCCATCCTACAACGAGAAAACAACCGGGCATTAGTAAGGTAAACCAAACCCATGAATATAAGTATCAAGGAAGAGTGTAAATTAATGCATGAACAAGTTCCACCGTGGAAAGCTCAACCTAAAAATGTTATGTTCAAGCGAGTTGGGGTTTTGAGCCATTCTATTCAATTAAGTACAAGACTAAATTGCTAAAGCATGTCCCAAAAAGAATGGAATTTCAACTCAAATTAAGCACCCATGAAACAATTAACAAATTTAGACGACCCAATCATTGCCATCATGCAAGGTTCCATCATTTAGAAGCTAGAAAGTAAAAGCCCTTAAGAGATTTCAACAATTGCTAGTCAATTGGTTGCTTTCCATGAACATGAAATTTGGGCCCAATCGACACTCTCAATCAACCAAATTACTCAACCATTTTCCTGAAATTTGAAACCCAATCATGTTTATTATAGTAGAAGCATTCCGCAACAATCAATCAAACCAAATAAACCTCTAGCCTAAAAACCCCAAATGAATTCGGCCTCCCCATGAACAATTTCGCAACTTCGACCAAAACTCAATCAAACTTGATATCTAGGCCGAAAATCACCTCTCCTATGGTCAAGGAACAAAACCCAGCAAGAATCCATCATGTAAGCATCACCTTTTCAAAGATTTTTGAAGAAAATCGGACCTTATGGTCCGCTGCCTCCATCGCGAAAATGAGAGAGAGGGGAGAAAAATCAGTACCTGATGCTTGAGAGAGGAGGGAGATGAGAGGAGGACGTAGGGCGGCCGGAAAACGGCTCGGAACCGGCGAAACGGCGACGGCAGGCCGCTAGGGCGGGGTTCCTGCTGCTGCCCGATGAAGTGAAAACGTTTTGTTGCAAGTGGAGTGTGTGTGAAAGTGGGCAGGGAAGTGGAGAAAATAACTAGGGAGCGATCGCACCCTACAATGGACGGGCCGCTACCGGGTCACACCCTCCTCTGTCCACTTCAACAATCTGAAAAAATTTGAGGGAGCGACCGTACTCTACTATGGACGGGCCGCTCCCGGGTCACACCCTCCTCTGTCCACTTACACGATTTTGAAAAAATTTAGGGAGCAACCGCACCCATCAATTGAGGGGCCGCCCCCAGGGTCACACCCTCCTCGGGTGACTTCCTTTTCATTGTTTTTGTCCAAACCTAAATTTTTAAACCAAACCTCTCACATTCCAAAGGCTTACCCAACCTTACCCACGTTGATTAGATGCTCCTTTTGCAATGCACATGGGCCATTTGTTGCCCGGTCCTCCCTTGAAGCACATTCACCTAGCATCAAAAACAAGATTTCTTCAACCAAGATGCAGTCCGCTATACAAAAATCCACATATATGCAAGAATAAGTAAAATATCAAAATGCCAATCCAAACGGGTTTTATCCCAAAAACCGCTTGAGTTTTCACCCCAAGCAAGACGCCTTTCTCTCATCATATGAGGTAGTTGGGGCTGACTAATTGAACTTGGCCAACTTGCCGATACTCATCTCCATAAAATGGCTTCACTCTTTGCCCGTTGACTTGAAATTGTGAACCATCATTTCCTTCGAACACCACCGCTCCATGAGATTTAGCTTCCACCACTGTAAATGATCCGAACCACTTCGATTTGAGCTTTCCACCAAAGAGCTTGAGGCGAGAGTTAAATAATAGAACTTGTTGACCCGGCTTGAATTCTTTCCTCGAGATAAGTCCATCATGCCACTTCTTGGTCTTCTCTTTGTAAATTCGAGCATTCTCATAGCTCTCAAGTCACAACTCATCCAACTCGTTCAATTGAAGTTTTCTCTTGGCTCCGGCCTCCTTCATATCGAAATTCAACCTTTTGATAGCCCAATACGCCTTGTGTTGGATTTCCACCGGGAGATGACATGGTTTCCCGAACACCAACCTATATGGAGACATACCGATCGGAGTCTTGAAGGCGGTTCTATATGCCCACAAGGCATCGTCAAGCTTCAAAGACCAATCCTTTCGATCAAAGTTTACTGTCTTCTCAAGAATAGACTTGATTTCCCGGTTGGAGATTTCCGCTAAACCATTTGTTTGTGGGTGATATGGGGTGGACACCTTGTGGTTGACACCATACTTGACCAATAATTGCTCCATGGATTTGTTGATGAAGTGGGAACCCTCATCACTAATTATGGCTCTTGGGACACCAAACCTTGTAAACACATTCCTTTTCAAGAACTTGATTACCGTTTGCGCATCATTTTTGGCGGTGGCAATAGCTTCAACCCATTTGGACACATAATCTACCGCCACAAGAATATACTCACTCCCGCTTGATGGTGGAAAAGGTCCCATAAAGTCTATCCCCACACATCAAATATTTCCACCTCAAGTATACCATTTTGGGGCATCTCATCTTTCCTACCCAAATTCCCCATCATTTGGCACCGAGTACAAGTCTTCACAAAAGTATAGCAATCCTTAAATAGGCTAGGCCAATAAAATCCGGATTGAAGTACCTTTGATGCCGTTCGTGTTGCTCCAAAATGCCCTCCATAAGGGGCGTCATGGCAATGTCGGATAACCTCCATAGCCTCCTCTTTTGGAATGCACCGCCGGATGACTTGATCCCGACACCTCTTGAAGAGAAGAGGATCATCCCACAAGTAGTGTTTCGCATCCGACAAGAATTTCTTTCGTTGGGGATAGGAGAGATCCGGTGGTAACACACCGCACGCCAAATAATTCACCAAATCCGCAAACCAAGGTGTGTTTTCATCAATCCTCATCAAATGTTCATCCGGAAATGTCTCTTTGATCGGAATCTCTTTGTTTTTCTCCTTATGCATGGCAAGGCGTGAAAGATGATCCGCCACCACATTTTCACTACCCTTCCGATCCTTAATCTCCAAATCAAATTCTTGCATCAATAATATCCACCGAATCAAGCGTGGCTTGGAGTCTTTCTTCGAAAATAAGTATCGAATAGCGGCATGGTCGGTGTGCACCACCACCTTGGACGCCAAAAGGTAGGACCGAAACTTGTCCAATGCCAAAATGACCGCTAACATCTCCTTCTCCGTTGTGGTATAATTTTGTTGAGTGGCATCAAGAGTCCGACTCGCATAATAAATTGCTCGGAAAAGCTTCTCTCGTTTTTGACCCAACACCGCTCCAACGGCATAATCACTAGCGTCACACATTATCTCAAACGGGGAATCCCAATCCGGAGTTACAACAACCGGAGCCGATATCAATCTCGCCTTTATAACTTCAAAAGCCTCTAAACATGCCTCATCAAAGATAAATGGAGCTTCCTTCTCAAGAAGTGCGCTCATCGGCTTGACAATCTTCGAGAAATCCTTTAGTAAAACCCGACATGGTCTAAGAAACTTCTCACACCTTTCACGTTCTTCGGAGGTGGCAACTTCTCAATTACCAAAATTTTTGCCTTATCCACCTCAATTCCTTCTTCCGAAATCCGATGTCCCAAGACAATCCCGGAATTCACCATGAAATGACATTTTTCCCAATTTAGGGATAAATTAGTTTCCTTACACCTCTTCAACACTCGAGTCAAATTTCCTAGACATTCATCAAAACTAGACCCATATACCGAGAAGTCATCCATGAATATTTCCATACCTTGCTCCACCATGTCTTCGAAGATAGCCATCATGCACCGTTGAAAGGTTGCCGGCGCATTGCACAATCCAAATGGCATTCTCCGGAAAGCGTATATCCCCCAGGGGCAAATAAAGGTGGTCTTCGCTTGATCTTCCGGGTTAATTGCTATTTGATAATACCCGGAATACCCGTCCAAGAAGCAATAAAACTTTTGCCCCGCTAACCGGTCCAACATTTGATCAATGAACGGAAGAGGAAAATGATCTTTCCTTGTTGCCTTGTTCACGGGACGATAATCATGCACGACCCTCCACTTGGTTGGGGGTTTGATTGGCACCAAAGCGCTTTCCTCGTCGGTGGAGACCGTTACCCCGCTCTTTTTCGGAACCGCATGAGTTGCGCTCACCCACTTACTATCCGATATCAGATAAATAATCCCGCTCTCAAAAGCTTGATGATTTCTTCCTTAACCACCTTCTTCATATTCGGGTTAAGCCTTCGTTGTAGTTCCCTCTTGAATGGCGTCTTATTTGAGAATTATCTTGTGCATACATACATCCGGGCTAATTCCTTAAGATCCGAAATAGACCAAGCTATAGCCTCTTTATGCTCTCTAAGCACTCTCATTAACCTTTCTTCTTCGATACTAGAAAGTGAAGCAGAGATGATTACCGGGTATTTTTCTTCCTCATCCAAGAAAACATACTTCAATTCTTCTGGTAACGGCTTCAACTCATGCTTTGTTGAACTTGTTGAAACTTCTCCCACTTCCGTCAAGGGCTCAAACTCCCAATTTTTCTTGCTCAACTTCTCATGACTGTCAAGGGTTCTAAAAGCATTGACGAAATCACAAAACTCCATAAGATCATCCTCAATATTCAATATAGCCCTCAAGAACGGATCATCAATATGCAAATTCTCCACATACTCATCCACACAAAACTCTATCACATCAACGCTGAGGCATGTTCCAAAGTCCGATTGTACCTTCATAGCCTTGTGAAGATTGAAAGATACTTCCTCTTTGTCTGCTCTTAGAGTGAGTCGGCCACCCTCCACATCGATAAGTGCTTTGGCGGTTGCTAAGAATGGACGTCTGAGAATGAAGGGCACGTCTTTGTCTTCCTCCATATCGAGTACTACGAAGTCGGCCGAAGTAAAACTTGTCAACCTTGACCAATACATCTTCTAGGATGCCCTTGGATAGGTTAGAGATCGATCCGCTAGTTGGAGACATATGTTAGAAGGCTTGATGCTTCCGAGTCCGAGTTTCCTACAAATGGATAACGGCATCAAGTTAATACTAGCACTCAAATCACATAAAGCTCTATTAAAATGAAATGAACCAATATCGAGAGGAATAGTGAAACTCCCGGATCATTTGCTTTTAGGGTAGTTTCTTTTGAATGATCGCGCTTGCTTCTTCTCTTATGTGCACCACTTCATTGGCTTGCAATTTCTTCTTCTTCGATAAAAGCTCTTTCAAGAATTTGGCATATGGTGGCATGCTTGTGATAGCATCCAAGAATGGGATGTTGATCTCCAATTTCTTGAAAACGTCAAATAGCTTGGTATATAGAGCATCCTTCTTGATCTTTTGTAGTCTTTGAGGGTACGGAATGGTTGGCTTGGGCACTTGCATATTTTCTTCACAAAGAGGAATTGATGCCTCTTTTCCTTCTCCTACCACCTCGACTAACCCTTCTTCCTCTTCCATCCGAGTTGATTCAACTTCCTTCCTCTTCTTTGCATGCGGCGGATAGTACTCATCCTCCTTTGGTGGTTCTTTATGTTGAAGAACTGCCTCCTTACCGCTCCTCAAGGTGACGGCCTTGCATTGTGCTCTTGGATCAATGGTGTCACTCGGAATGTTCTTTTCCTTTTGAAGAGATTTGACATTTGTTGCCAATTATCCCACTTGAAGCTCTATATTTCTCATTTGTGCTCCAAGATTTGCAATTTCCGTCTTGCGTTTTATTGAACTTGGTTTGATAATTCATGAAGGTAGCAAGTGTGTCTTCCAAATTGTTCTTCTTCTCTTGAGATTGGGAGGCTTCACCCTTATGTCGATAAGGGACCGAATTCGGTTGTAGAGCACCGTTGGGATTTCCATAATTGAGGCCCTCATGCCTAGGCTTTTGATAGTTGTTGTAACCTCCCCCTTGTCTTGGTGGGTAATTGTTGTTCCGGTAATTCACATAGTTACAACTATCAAGGTCCTCCCCAACTTCCTCCGAGACCATTACTTGCTTAATATTGCCTCTTTCTTGGTTCTTGACAAGTCGACCCATCATGGAAGTTAGAGCCGACAATTGAGCTTGAACGGATGTGTCTTTGTCAACTTCATAAAGACCCCTCTTTTGGTTGGTGGGGCTTGAGTCATCCCTACCTCGATGCTCTTCACTCCGCTCAAGAAGGTCTAGTAAGTCCCAAGCTTCTTGCAAGACTTTATCCATAAACCATCCACCGGATGTGGCATTTAAATGTTGTTGAGACTTCTCGGATAGACCATTGTAGAAGATGTAGATTTGATGTGCCCTTGTAATTCCGGATTGTAGACACCTCTTGTTCATTTCCTTGAAACGCGTCCACGCATTGGCAAGTGTCTCATCTCCATCTTCATAGAACTTGAAGATTTCATTCTTTAGCTCAAAAGCTTTTTATGGTGGATAATACTTCTTCAAAAAAGCTTGCTTCAAATCGTTCCATGTCCGAATCCTACCCGGTTCAAGCCCTTTATACCACTTCCTTGCATTGCCCTTTAAAGAGAACGGGAATAATCTCATCCTTTTGGAGTCTTCCGACATAGCATGCATCTTCAAAGTATCACAAATAAGTATAAATTGCTCCAAGTGATCATTTGGATCCTCATTTGCAAGGCCATTGAAAGAGTGATTCTCCACATAGGCTAGAACATGACCGGGAATGGTGAAATCTCCATGTGTTGGTGGCGGCCGAACCATATGTTCCCTATCTTCAACTATTGGAGGCCCAAACATCTCGGCAAGTGGGATTCCTCCCGCTCTTTCTCCATTGCCTCTATTGTTTTGATTTCCATTATCATGGACTTCTTCCCTCTCATTATCCTCATCATTGTTGTTATTGTTGTTCTCCATATTGATTGATGGTGCAGTAGAACTTGAAGAACTAGAACCACTTGAAATTTCTTGTGTGTGCTTGCTCTTGTTTCTCAAACTCCTCAAGGTCTTCTCAATTTCCGGATCTAAGTTAACAAGTTGAGCTTGTGAACTTCGTGTCATACACCGGAGAAGTTACCTATAAGTAAAGAGTAAGAACAACAATCAACTTCAATTTATGCAATGAAAACAACTAACCAAACTACCAATAATTACACAAACAATCCTGCAACGGCGCCAAAAACTTGACGGTGTTTTACATGTATTCAAATCATGCTCAATTCAAGTAATAAAACTCATTCATTCTTAAGTGCAATGTGTGCAAATTGTAGTAGGGTGAGTGGGGTCGAACCCTAGAGACTGTAATGCGATTAATGGAATCTAGCTAGATGCAATATTTTTGGTATTTTTGATTTAAATGGAAGGATTCAATTTGTAGGTGAAATGAGATAATCCAAGAACAATTTTAAGCTAAGTTACTCTAAATGATACCAAGTCACTAAGATAAAATCAAGATCAAACTAAGCTAAAATGCAATGAATGGTGTGGTTTGAAATTCAATAGGTGGAGGCTTCCTTGGGTTGATTAGTGTTGAGGTTTGTTAGATGGAATGATTGGGTGTGAAACTAGCAATACTTGAGGAGTTGGAGAAATATCAAACTCTAACTTGCTAGGCTAGAGCTATTCTCTCCATGAATAATCAAGTAAAATATCTTCACTTGCATTATTCATGGAGGCACTAGGATTTGCCAATTGTGATCTCCTAACACTCTAGATTACCTTGCTCAAGCAATCCTAGAGCCCCTAACCATTTCCCCTTTGTAAATTCAATGAAATGCTCTCTCAAGCATTTCATCAAACACTTGGTAGATGTTGTAGAGAAGTAGGCCTCCTCCTCCACATACACCTTCTTTAAGCTCAAGAAAAGGTTACAAGTATTGAAGAATCAACATCCAATCTTCATGAACCATCCAACAACTCTACAACTTGCTAATCAACCCTAGGAAATTAAGAACTACTCACTACACATGCTACTCACGAAATTCATACAATTCATGAACATAAATGCAAAATAAAAATAGTAAAGGTGAAAGGAAGCTTAGAAATGGTGTTCAAATCTTCAATCTTGCATAAATCAACTCAATTTCGTGCTAGAGAATGAGAAGGAGAGAAGGGTTCCCCAAAAACCCTAGCAAGAACTAGAACAAGTGTATAATGTATGAGTTACTTACAAATTCTCCAAAAATTTGCTCAAAAGCAATGTTGCTAGCCCTAGAATCCAAAATCAATTAATGAGAGAAGGTAATTTTTTATACTTTTGGAGTTCTAGATGAAGTAGAGCCAATGAAGGAGCTTCAAGAGGGAGAGAAAAGCCAAAAAATGCAGAACATTCGTCACTTGTGCCTCTTGGTCGGGAGAAAAGAGGAGGGGACCAGTGCGAAAAGAGCGAGGGAGCGACCGCACCCTTAAGGTGAGGGGCCGCTCCCGGGTCGCTCCCTATTCTGTTCGCTTGGGTTGTCTCCTGGGCTAGGGGGAGCGACCGCACCCCATAAATGAGGGGTCGCTCCCGGGTCGCTCCTCATCTGTCCTTGAACTTCTCCAGATTGTGCACAGTTGCCCCCAACTTTGTTCTGCGCCGCCGTTTTGCCCGAAATTGTCTTGTTTTACGCCCGTTTCTCACCTGACATGGATAATCCTATAAAAAATGCTCGCATCCACACTAAGTACTAGCAAAAACTCCGATAAAACATGTGTATGAGGGCAAAATACATATCCATAATGCACAATTATCAGGAACTCTCCCGTGTTTTCTCTAACCACTTTGTCGTCTCCAAACCTCCGCCAAAGACTGTGGGGCACCTGCTGAAGGTGAGGCAAAGGAAGGATGAGTCCTTGAGGGACTACATCCAACGATTCCAGGGGGAATCCATCCAGGTCCCAAACCTGGGTGAGGAGACTCGTTTCCTGACGACAATACAGGGTCTCCATTGGGGGTCCCTGTTCTTCACGGATGTGCACACCAATCCTCCCCACAACATGGAGCAGTTCCTAGATAGGGCGACTAGGTTCATGCATACTGAGGAAATTACCAGACCCTACCTCAAGGGCTCAGGGACTGTTGCGAGGGGACAGCCCCCACACGTCCAGGACTCGAGAGGCCAGGGTTCGCGGAGGCAGCCCCCTCCCCAGGGCAACAGGGATAGGGCTTATCCAACCCTACCACCACTCAGGGACTCCCGTACAAACATCTTCCATGCCCTGGAGCAAAGAAGGGAGGTCCCAAAATGCCCTCGCCCACTTCCGAAGGGCGTCGCGAGGCCTAATAACAAGTACTATCGCTACCATCGCAACAAGGGCCACGACACTGAGGAGTGCGTGGAGCTTAAGCGCATGCTAGCGGAGATGATAGCACAAGGAAAGCTCACTGAGTTCCTTGTTCGCAACCCCTCCCCGCGAAGGGGTTCCCCCAGGGGGTACAAGTGCGAAGGCGATCGGGAGGATCGCAGTTGAGATCACCAGAGGCAGAACAGAGCCCCTGGGGGCCCTGATCAGATCCCACCTGCCAGCGGTCACATCAATGTGATCACACAGTGCGAAGACGCAGCTGCGAGGCGCCGCTACATGAGGCAAATTTACCATCTGGACCACACGGCCAACCATCTCATTCATCGTCGCGATGGGGCCGCGATGGGACTTCCGAGGCGACCCCCACTCAGATCCACTCATCATCACGGCTCGCATCGCTGGATGGGACATCGGCCGGATCTACATGGATACAGGGGCCAACACCAACGTCGTCTACAAGCACACACTTGTTGAGGCGAAGATACCCCTGTCCCAAATCAAGCCGGCGAAGGGGGCCACTTTCGAAATTGGGAGGGACGAAATCCCAACCTTGGGGGCCATCACGCTCCCGTTCATGATGGTGGGCACCACCAGGGACAACAGGCAAGTCTATCACTCAAGCTTCGTGGACTTCATCGTCCTCGATCTCCCTTCGCCTTAAAATGCCATTGTTGGGCGCCACACAAACCGAATTCCACATCCGTTGTGATGTGCGCACCCTAACATTGGTGTTTCACACCTCGGCCGATGACGCATACATCTACGTCAACCAGAATGTGGCGAGGGGCAACTACGTCAATGCGCTCGCTGGCCCCTCTCAGCTGCCTCAATGCATGGAGTCAAAGAGGAAGAAACCAGCTGAGGAGCCTGTGCCAGAGGCCGAAGTTGCTCCAGACCTATCTGGTGACTTTGAGGAGGTCGAGATATCGCCAGGAAAGAATTTCCGCGTAGGGAAGGACCTCCCAAAGGAAGACAAGGAAGCCTTCATTCACCTCCTCCAGGCCAACATTGACGTCTTCGCATGGAGCCCAGCTGATCTCCTGTGCGTAGATCCTTCGTTATCTCCCACAAACTCAATGTACTCCCCGGCTTCAAGCCAATTAGGCAGAGAACAAGGGGCATGGCCCCGCATCGAAAAGAGTTTGTTCTTCCCGACAAGTTGCTTGAGGCTAATATAATTAAGGAAGTTCATTATTCTGAGTGGGTCGCTAACATTGTTCTTCCTGACAAGGAGAATGGCGAATGGTGCCTATTTGTGGACTACAAGGGAGTCAATAGGGCTTGCCCCAGAGATCCATACCCCTTACCTCGAATAGACCAACTGGTGGACTCAACTGTACAATACCCGATGCTTTCTTTCCTTGATGCGTACAGTGGCTACCATCAAATTTTCATGGATCCCAACGATGCCATGAAAACCGCCTTCACAACCGGTGAAGCAGTCTACCACTACATTCGCATGCCTTTTGGCTTGAGGAATGCAGGCGACTTTTCAAAGGTTGGTAAACAGGGTATTCGCAAGCTAAATTGGGAGAAACCTTGAAGCCTATGTTGATGACATAGTGGTAAAGAGCAGGGCTACCGCCCAGCACTTGGAGGACCTGAAAGAGACCTTCGCCAACTTCCGCGCGTATAACATGCTCCTGAACCCAAAGAAGTGCATCTTTGGCGTTGGCGAAGGGAAATTTCTTGGCTACCAAGTCTCGAGAGGAGGGATTCGCGCCAATCCCAAAAAGATAGAGGTCATCGCCAACCTTCGCGTCCCAAGAGGCCTGAAAGACGTCCACCAGCTGACGGGAAGGTTAGTCACCCTGGGACGGTTCATATCAAAGCTCAGCGACCGTTGCAAGCCTTTCTTCAACCAAATCTGGAAGAAGAAAGCCTGGAAATGGA
This sequence comes from Stellera chamaejasme, assembly GCA_024586325.1. Lineage (NCBI taxonomy): Eukaryota > Viridiplantae > Streptophyta > Magnoliopsida > Malvales > Thymelaeaceae > Stellera > Stellera chamaejasme. The sequence continues at coordinate 21,644,728 of CM044982.1, read as the reverse complement.
CTGAGGACTGCCAGGAGGCGTACGCCGCCATCAAGCGACACCTACAGGAGCTACCCACGCTCAAATCCCCCAGGCCTGGCGATGACCTTGTCCTATACCTCTCCACAACGAGCAACAGTGTGGCATCAGTCCTCAGCAAGGAGGAAGGTGACAAACAATGGTCGGTCTACTACACCGGCCACACCTTGCAATCAGCAGAGACAAGGTACCCTCCTCTACAGAAAGCTATTTTGTCATTAGTCTATGCAGCCAGGAAGCTCAAGCCCTACTTCCAAGGGCACACGATCACCGTGCGCACAGACCTTCCAATCAAGGAGATCCTCCAAAGACCCGAGCACTCAGGTCGCCTGGCTAAGTGGTGCATCGAACTAAGCGGGTACGACATCAACTATGAACCTCGCAAGGCAATAAAAGGCCAGACCCTCGCAGACTTCCTCGCAGAGTTCTCAATTCCTGAGCATGGCATGCCTCAGGAACAAGTACCAGCACCTGAACCTCCACCCCCAGAGTGGGAGATGTATGTCGATGGCGCATCCAAGGCAGCATCCCCAGCAGGAGGCGTCTACCTGCGCGGACCCCTAGGTATGGAAAGCACTCTCCGTATATCCTTCCAATTCCCTGTGACTAATAACATTGCAGAATACGAAGCCCTGATCGCTGGCCTCAAGCTAGCCATCAAGGCGGGTATTCGCCGAATACACGTGCACAGTGATTCACAACTGGTGATACACCAAGTGCAGGGATGCTCAGAGTGCAAGGATGCTACTCTGGTCAAATACCTGAAGCTTGTCAATCAAGCTGTGACAAACTTTGAGGAGGCAATCTTCATTCATATTCCCCGTTCCGAGAACACCATTGCAGATATGCTTTCAAAGGGGAAAACACCTTCGACGGTGGAGACCTTAGCGCGACCATCTATAGACGGAGCCGTAGACATTGGCTCACTTGAAACAACTGATCCGGATGATTGGCGATCACCCATCATCGCCGATCTAAAGGGGATGGTCACAGACCCACGCACTCGCGCTCGAGTAACAAGATTCGTCCTCGTGAACGGGCTGTTGTGGCATCGCGGGTTCTCCTCACCACTCCAACGATGCCTCACCGCCAAGGAGGGACTTTGTGTATTGGAAGCCATCCACCTGGGGCAGTTGCGGTGTCCACATTGCAGCAAAGGCACTGCACACAAAGCCCTTCGCCAGGGGTACTACTGGCCAACCTTGAAGAAAGATGCAGCCTCACTGGTCAGAACGTGCCATCAATGCCAGATCAACTCGCACATCCAACGACTACCATCAACGGAATCTCTCGCGCTCAGAAACCCTGTACCCTTCGCCTTTTGGGGCCTTGACCTTATCGAGCCAATGCCAAAGGCAACAGGCCAGTACCAGTTCTGTGTTGTCGCTGTGGACTACTTCACTAAGTGGATTGAGGTTGAACCATTGGTGAAGATCACGTCCTCAAAGATCATCAGTTTCTTATGGAAGAACATCGTCGCCGATATGGCAGCCTCGCACCATCATCACGCTGACAATGGAAGCTTGATTCGCCAGCCATAGCGTCCAAGCAATGGGCTGAAGATAACAAGATCCGCATGCTCTATGCCCCGAGCGCATCCCACCCAATGGCCAGGTTGAGGTGACCAACCGCACAATCAAGGAAGGGCTCAAGAAACGCCTGACTGGCGCAAAAGGAAGATGGGTCGACGAGCTTCCAAGCGTCCTATGGGACTACAGGACGACGAAAAGAACACCAACATGGGAGACACCTTTCTCCCTGGTCTACGGCACTGATGCACTCCTCCCCATAGAAGCAGACTTCCCAACAATAAGGATGATCAACTTCAACGATGAAGCCAACACTCAAGGACTCCACGCCAAACTAGACCTGCTTGAGGAACTACGCGAAGGAGCATGCCTTCGCCAGTTCACCCTCAAACAACATCTCAACTTGCAACACGACGCCAAAGTCAAACCAAAGGCACTCAAGCCAGGAGGCCTCGCAATACTTAGATCGGTCATCACCGCTCGCGACCCCAGACAGGGCGTCCTGCGACCCAACTAGGATGGTCCTTACATCATCCACAAACAAGTCCAGCCGGGCGTCTGTGAGTTACAGGACCAGGATGGAAGACACCTCCCTCGCAACTTCCATGCGGATGACCTCTGCCCGTACTACGTGTAAACCATGGTAACCCCATGACTTGAATGAATGAAATGTTGCTCCACTTCTTAACACTAAAGCAAAATAATATCACCAACGACCGCCCAAACGCCTTCTGCACCCGACCGGTCAGAACGGCTAAAAGCCTAACCTATTAAGGTAACGGCATCAGACCTTGTCAGGTCGCCCATACACGCAAACGTGCGTACACTACCCAAGGACATCGCCAACGCGAACCTTGCAAGAAATCTTTGGGATCCCGCGATGCGAATCCCAATAGAACCCTAAGCTTGAAACAGCTTTGCAGAGGTCTCTGATGGCTTCGCCCACGCAAACCTCAGACAATCCCTCGAAAGATCTTTGGGACCCCGCGATGCGAATCCTAATAGACCCCCAAGCTTGAAACAGCTTTGCAGAGGTCTCTGATGGCTTCGCCAATGCGAACCTCAGACAATCCCTCGAAAGATCATTGGGCCCCGCGATGCGAATCCTAAAGGATCCTCAACGACATAGCCTAATAGTTCGCTAACGTCCCCTACAAGGCTATCGCGGAAATAAAAGAGCGACAAGGTAACTGAAAACCACTTCATTTCAATGATTAAATTATACATAATTACAGGCGCAAAATTGCGATGGCTCAGGGGCCAGCCTACCTAAAGGGGGGGGGGTCGAACACATGACCCAAAGCCCCTTCCTAATCTAGCGAGGCATACCAGCTTGCTCCCATTTTCTTCCCTTGCTCACCGCAGTCAAGCAAGGTGCTCGCCTCAGGATCATCATTCTTAGAGGTGTCCAGGGCTCCCAAGTCTAATCCAGGATGTAGTCGCTCTAGTTGGAAGCGGCATCGCAGCCAACCTTCCTCGTACCCTTGAGCTCCAACTTCGCCCTGCGCCTGGAGCTCATCAATCCTCTGCCTTAGGCGAGGCCACCTATCATGGATCTTCACCTGGTAAGTTGATGTATGTTCAGGGTCCTCTCCAGGATACAGCGCCAGCCCAAGATCTCGCTCAAGATCCCACACCTCCTGCACCGCGCCCATGAGGTCTGTCAGCAGGTCAACATGCTGGTGCGCGATGTCTAGCCTATCAAGCTCCGCGTTTTCAAGCCTCTCTGCAGTCTCCTTCAGGCAGATCTCCGTTTCTGACTTCCAAGAAGAAAGCGTCGTCTTCAAAACAGCGACTTCGACCTTTTTCTCGACGAGCTCGTCGTCTTTCTTCGCCAGCTCCGCCTCGCGGGCGGGACACCAAACCAGGAGCTTCTCCAGGAGTGTGTCCCTTTGCAGATGTCCTAGGCGAGACTCCTCCTTCTCCTTGGTGAGGGCAGCGCACCAAGTCTCCAACTCAACCACCCTCTTGTTGGCTTTCTCCGCCTCAGCCTTGGCAGTTTCCACCTCCTTCTTCAGGCGAGCGATCTCGCTAATCTGGGCATGGTCCCTAGCGTTCGCGTAGCTCAGAAACTGGTGCCACTGGCTGAGACCAGCGTACTCGGTGACGGCAGCCTGCGATGGAATGGGTCAGCACAAAAACTGGAAGACAAGAAAACAAAGGCACAAGGAGGCAACTTACCTAAAGGTTGCGTTTGGCGGCCTCATTCAAAAACTCAACGGGGGAGTCCAAGTTTCGATCCATCAACTCCCTGTCAAAGGGAGTGCGAAGCCCCTCCAAACAGGACTGCAGCGTGCGCTCTCCCCCACACAACAATGAAGAATTGTTGTTCAGGAGGAAGACAAGATCCCAAGCTCCTTCCAAGGGCATACCCTCCTCCTTATAGACTTGCGCCCTGAGGTCCTCCCTCAAGGCCTTCAAGGCAGCAGGATCCTCAGTCCACTTGGGGATCTCCTTGGTGATCATACGCTTCCTCTCAAGGAAGTGCGACCAAACGCCAGTCTCCTCCAGCACGGTCGCCGCCGCGCCCAAGTCCACCACGCTGTCGCGAATGCTGCATGGCGGGCGAGAAGGCTCCGCCTCTGCAACAAGGGACTTGTTAGCATAACGAAGGAAACGTGAAAAACAAGGAAATGAATAATGGGACTCACCTTGCGAGGGGCCTTGATCCAAGGCAGGAGTGGCTTCGCTAGAAGACGGCCCGCACTGAGGTTTCACCCAAGCGCTGCTCCCAGAAGGTTCGCAGGGATGGCGAACCACATCCCAAGCACTCGTTTGAGAGGGGACCTCATTTAACGCCAAAGCCCCATCGACAGCGTCGCTAGGAAGGACTGATGGTGCTTCCTCTGGAGCCCCTTCCCTCTGGGAAGCCTGGCTGCTTGTTGGAAGGGCGCCCCCATCATCTTTCCCCACTTCCAACTGAGTATCACCAGGCGCGAGAGTGCCACTCTCTGTGGGGGCTGCAGACGTCTTAACTCCAGTAGAACTGCCAGCTCTCGCGGCAGACTTGGATTTCCTCCTCATGGCCAACAGGAGATCGCCGGCCGAGGTTATTTTCTTGGAGGAGGGTCCCTCCACCTGGGGAGAAGCCTCAATCTGAGGAGAGGCCTCCGCTTGGGAAGGGAGAGGCAAAATAGCACTCTCAGAAGGAACCTCATGACTCGTCCTGGGAGGGATCGCCAGCAACCCAGAAACAAAGGTGTCCATCCCAGCATCTTCAGCCGGCGCCGCCGCTTTCAACTGAGAACCAGGGGCCTCCATCACCGAAGTCTCGCGAGCCCCTTTCTCCCCAGGAACACCTCCAGGAGCCCCCTCCTTGGCCACTTCGTCAACGCTGGGAGTTTCTCCCTGGACAGGTCCTCGCGGAGTGGCCTGGCCTGATCCGCGAGGAGTTTTCTCCCCAAGGCGTTGCGCCGCATCGCGGGACACTTTCTTCCTCTTCGCTTCTCCTACGAGCGGCACGCCTGCGCCTGAGGCTGGCCTTTTCTTTCACGGGGGCTCAACGACACCCAAAACCTTCTCCGCGGCAGGAGAAGCATTTTGTCTATACGCGCACGCGAGGTGGATCTGCACCCCAGCGCACATAAATCCTTTCTTTACTCTCTCCCCGTCATATCGAGCGGGAGCATCTGGAAATGCGAAGATCAGTACGCAGAAGAGAAACGAAGGAAAGACTACAAAAGGCAATACCTTTGGGACCCGCGAGGGCAGCACGGAGCGCATCCACCACTTCGCCGCGATGCGCAGGAGCCCATCCTTCATAAGGCGGAGGCACCTTGGGATCCATGAGGTAACCAGTGCTGACGTTAGCCCACCTGAGGGTAACCTCATCCAGCTGCGCGAGAGAAAAGGGGAAGAAGTCATCGCACGACTTCCTGACCAACACGTCGTCCAGCCACCCCAAAAGGCGGACGTAGTCGCGCCATCGCCGCCCATCCGCATGCAAAACAGCCTTGGGGGCCACGCTGTGCACCACTTCTGAGGTCCTCGCCACAGGGAACCCCCAAGACTCATCCCTGCAAACAAAGAAAAAACTACCATGCCAGTCATGATGGGATTTTAGAGGAATACCAAAAGACACAGAGTTGTTCCCCCCAACACTGAGGGGGGTAACATGAAAAAACTGTCCCCCAGTCCGCAGGTCTAGCCGATAGAACCGCAAAAAGACATCCGCGAACGGCTCCACCCCGGCCAACCGGCACGCCACAAGGAAACCAGCGATGTGGATAAAGGCGTTGGGCCCAAGCTGTGACGGTGGAAGCTTCCACAGAGTACACAGTTCTTGGACAAGGGGGGCAACGGGAACCTCAACCCATATGACATCTGGGCAGTATAGAGGCAGAGAGCGGCGCTCTCCAGGTTCTCCGGCGTCTGTGGAAGTTTGAGCGCCTTGCAAGGCCCAGTCCGCGCCGTAAACACAGGCACGGCTTCAATGGGGAAGAACGCCTTCTCAAGTTCCTGGTGAAGCTTCTCAGGCTTCACGGCAGTCTTGTCCACAGCAGGAACAACTGGGCGAGCGGGTTCTCTGGCAGCCATCACTACGACAAGAAGAAAGTGAGATTTGGGAGATGAACAGTCTAAGGGCAATTTCATCGAACATCTCACAGGAAAGAACGAGAGAGTGACCTCTTACACGAAAGCGAAACGAACAACCAGAAAAAACAAGAACATCAAGTAAGTTCGAGCAAAAGAACGAAAGAGCGAGAGGCAATCCGCGAAGGATCCGGCTATTTATAGGCACAATCTTAATGAAGCCGAAACGTCGCCTCAAACGGAGAACTAATCCCAGCAAGCCGCGTGTCAAAAGTCACTAACGGTAAGAAACGTTTGGCCTACCGCGTAGGTGACTGTTCCCAACGGTAACTTTGAGCCAAAACGCGGAGTACAGGACCCTGCCCATACTCCGCCTCTAGGAGGAGGCACCTTGGTACACTACCCAAGCAAATGCCCCCTCCTGGTCTTCGCCATCCACCACTTGGCAACGTCACAAACTGGGAAAGGAAGCGGGAAACGGTCGTCCCCACGACCTACCCACGTTCTCCATTACGTCCTCAGTCTGCCGCAACTCTGAAATGTGGGGGGAGCACTCCACCACTCCAAACACGGGACAACCGCCACCTCAAGGCCTCCTATAAAAGGACGGCTTGGGAAAGGTACACCCTATCTACACACCTCCACTCCTCTTTCTGCTCCTGAGTATTCCGTTTTACACCTTGCAGATTACTCCGGAGCTCAAGATCGTCGTTCCGATCATCCCACCACCGTTCAAGTATCTGGAAGCCCAGTCCCGTAAAGGAACCGGGCTATCACTTTGAGCTTTGGAAATTACCGGGATTCCTAGATTTGGACCTCCTATCATTTGATCTACCTCGATAGTTCAATCAACCGCATCCACTTTCTCTGGTTGAATTTCTTCCTGTTGACTCTGTATGCAACACTAAAGAGGTTGATGATTCACCCGACTCTCTTCGTCGGATCTCTTCACCGAGAACCAGATTGTGAACATCATCAAATTTCAACTAATTAATTCCTGATGAGCTACACACTACTATGACTGTAGCATTCCAGCTTTCTGGCGGAGATGATAAAAGAATTAAAGCTCGGACTTCTTCATCAAATTCAATTGCAACTGAACTCAATTGGGTTGTGACTGTATTGAGTTCATTGAGATGTTGAATAACTGCCTTATCAACTGAACTTTATTAGAGGTGGATGGCTTCTCATACATACTAGAGAGAGCCTGATAAAGATTTGTTTGATAAAGATAATCTTCGATCTGCGTCTTCCAAAATCCATTCTGAAGGCTTGTCTATCGAGGGAAATCCATTCTTCATCTTTCATACCCTCTGAATTCTCATCTGAGAGAGGCTGATAAAGATTTTTTTGATAAAGATAATCTTCAATCTTTATCTTCCAAAATCTGAAATTCATGGCATCGAACTTGTTGAGTTTCACATTTCCTTCGTCTGCAACCATCGCTCCCACTCAAATATGATTTCTTTGGATCGTAATAAATTAGTTCTGATATCAGTTATTTGGAAAATAATAATATTCAAGCAATCAATTATTGTAGGAAAGGAAAGGGACCACAAAAGAAATAACTATAAACTTTGGTCGTTCATTGTAATTTATCAAACTCTACAAGCTTTAAAGAAAGCTTCTCTTTCTTTCTAGTTTCTCTCATGATGATTTTGAAAGAAAGGAAGAGCTGAATATATAGTGGTAGGTTTACTAATCCTACAAAATAACCACCTTAATTTAAGGAGAGAAAAATTCTCCTTCACATTTTATTTTCACATGTCTTATTTTTGTTTAACTTCGACGCACGTGTAGGAAGCTACAAATCAACAGTTCGGTTATGTGCAATATGGTGTAAAGATGCTTTATTCGATTGATGTTGCAAGTAGACTTATTGAAAGAGCTAAGAATGCAATGAAAGACTTGTTTGAGGAATATAGGTTGAAGTACTCATCAGCTATAGCTAAAACAAGAAGAAGAATCAAGGATAGAATTCATGGTATTGTTAGTGGTAGTAGTTCTTCTACTTCTACCATAACATGTTTGACAGATAATGACTGTCATAGTTTAATGAATCAATATTTGCAACTGAAAGTCAATTCCCCATTCTGAAAGTAAGAGTGAGTTTGATAAATGCTTGGATGAGGATGTAGAAGATATAAGAGAAGGGGGGCGGAATTGCAGCATGAAAATTCTTAATTGGTGGAAGGTGAATAGTCCTAGGTTTCCTATTCTGAGTTTAGTTGCACGTGATGTACTGGGCATTCCTGTATCGACTGTTGCTACGAAGTCCGCTTTCAGTACAGGAGGTCAGGTGTTGGATCAGCATAGGACTTCTTTAGATCTTATGATGGTTAAGGTTTTGGTATGTGCACAAGACTGGCTTAGGAAGAACAAGGACACGGTCACCTTTGAACAACATCTATCTAAAATTGAGAAGATTGACGAAGGTTTGCATCATTTTAAATTTTTAATAACTTGCGTTCTCTTTATAACTGTCTATTTGCTTACACTCTTTTTCTATTGAACTGTAACTTCTCTTTGGTTGGTTAATTTTCAGAGTTGAAGACTGTCGATAATGCTCCAAATATCATTGATATTGATGTTTGGAGCTTGATGGTCTGGTTGGACATTTGGATTTGGACTTTGGATGTATTTTGGACTTTTAATCTATTTTGGACTTTCGATGATGTTTAAATGTTTTGAATGTTATGGTCAGTTTGAATGTTTGACAAGATTGTTTAACTATCTGAAGCCTCAAGGTTCGTTTGAGTGTTTGAGAATTGTTTGATGAATGTTAACTGTTAACATTTTATGAACGTTAGAATCAAGGAAATGCAGCTTCTTTTGCAAGAAAATGAAAAACAATCGGTCCAGTCATGAATTCGGGTATGACTGATCAACCTGACCCGATCCAAAACAATTATGGGCTAGTTTCAGGCTTCATTGTACGCCCTTAAATTTTCAGGTTCAGGTCGACCAGCCGATGAACCCGACCTATTTTCACCGCTAGCCTATAGGTAGACAATTTCCCGTTCCGGAGGCATCCCCGGTAAATCTTCGGGAAATACCTGCTGAAACTCCCTTACAACCAATATTCGGTCTATCTCATCCCTGATATCCGAAGAGTTCAAACCACAATAATCATTCTCATCGATCACCTCAAATTCGTCTAGAATTTGCAATTCCAGACTCCTCATCTCCGATCCCTGCTCAGAAGAAGCGGAGGACAGAAGTACCTTCCCGGTAGATAGTGTAACCTCCCGCTTCGCACAATCAATCTGTACTCCATTTTTAACTAACCAATCCATTCGCAAAACTACATCATACCCCAAAATATCCAGAACCAGTAAATCAGTCAGAATCTGATGTTTTCCCAAATCAATCATACAATCTCGAACCATATCATTAGAAAGCAACCACTGGCTCCCTGCAGTCTTAACTAAAGCAACGCGAGGCATGGAACTCATAGATAGATGCTGAGTTAAAATAAATTTCTGGGCCACTATGGACACAGAAGCACCTGTATCGAATAATACAGTAGCAGGAATGTTATTTAACAATATGGTACCTTTAAGGGCACCCTGTCGTGCCGTTTCTCCTTCCTTTTACTGAGTTGCCTCCCCGCGTTCAATTTGGAAAACTCTTCACATTCTCGGTTGCGGTGGCGGAGGAGGTGGTTGCGGTCGCGAAAATTGCTGCCTGGCACCACCTTGTGGTGCCCCTTGTCGGTTTGGCGGTAACCCAAATGGAGGCCTCAGAACATGGCCGACCTCCCTTCTCGGTGCAGCTTGAGGACAATCCCGGATCCAGTGGTCCGAAGAACCACATCCCAAACACTGACCTGTCTCCGATAGCATGCTCTACCTGGGTGAGAACGTCGACAGGTCGGACAAACAGTAGTGGAGGGTGAAGCTGCTCCCTTCCCTCTAGCACTCGGGATAGGCTGGGGTGCCCTCCCGGCGTTTCGAGAGAAGCTACGGAAACCAGCACCCCTTCCACGTCCAACGGTCTGCTGAGGTACGAGTCTACTCTCAACATCCTCTTGCTCAATAGGTGGAGGGGGCGCCTCAGGTCCACGTCCACCTTAGACCCCGCACGCGGAGAACGGACCAAACTGGGGAAAAAGGGGTGGAGGGGGCGACGGTTCGCTCACAATCCTATCACAACAACAATACTAAAAAGGTAACTGCCCCTTGGGATCACCCAAAAAAAATTTCCTTAAACCAAATCATCAATGCTCAACCTAGTCCCAAGATGCTTACCTACGTGAACGGGGTTCAAAAGAACCAAAAACCCCAAACTCAGGGTCCAGGCGAACGCCCGGCTCAAACCAGGTCGCCTGAACCTTCGCCCGATCTGCTGCCCAGAAGGTCGAGGAGCCCGGGCGACCGCCTGACCTGAGGAGAGGGGTCGCCTGGTCCCTCGCCTGCCCAAGCGCCCGCCTGCTCCAAGGGAGGGGTCGCCTGGCACTCGTCTGACCGCCTGTATCCTACAACAAAGGGGGTCCAGGCGACCGCCTGATCCAAGGAAGGGGTCACCTGGCCTTCCGCCCGGACTTACCAAACTTTCCTCCTGGGCCCAGGCGACCGCCTGCTTCAGGAAAGGGGTCGCCTGGATCTCGCCCGACCACCTGTAACCTATGAAAGGGGTCCAGGCGACCGCCTGATCCGAGAAATGGGTCGCCTGACCCTCCGACTGAGCCCAAAACCTAAAGTTGCAACGCGAAAACAAACGGTTCCGAACTTGAACTTAACACCAATGCAATTCATACCATAAACACACATCCCAAGCCTTACAAAATGGAACATGCATGTTATGAACAATATACAGAGCCAGAAACAGATTCGGAATACAAAAACCAACCAATTGGCGGTCTCTCGGGATCCAACCGCGCTACTTGATGATTAGGGGTGTCAATTGGGCGGGTCAGGTCGGGTTCAGGTCGGGTCATTCGGGTTTCGGGTTGTTTCGGGTTGGACTGTGTTCGGGTCAGGTCGGGTTCGGGTTCGGGTCATTCGGGTTTCCGGTCATTTCGGGTTGAGCTGCTTTCTGGTCAGGTCAGGTTCGGGTTCGGGTTATTCGGGTTCAGGTCACCATCGGGTTGAGTTTACTTCGGGTCAAGTCGGGTTCGGGTTCAGGTCATTCGGGTTTCGGGTTGTTTCAGTCCCGGGTTCAGGCCGGGTCCAGGTCGGGTTTCTTCGGGTCAAATTTCGGGTTTCTTCGGGTCCGAGTTCAGGTTTCTTCCAGTCCAAGTTCGGGTTTCTACGGGTTCAAGTTCGAGTTTCGTCGATCTAAGTTCGTGCAGCTGAATTTTCAAACTAAACTTTTATTCTTTATATTTATATTCTTTATAAATAATACTACCTCCGTCCCTGAAAGATTATACACTTTGAATTTGTTGTTTCAAGATTCAATGTTTGACTCAAATTTTAACAAAGATAGCAAGTTTTAAAAATTTCAGAAAAAAATATTTAGAAAGTTTATACTTCAAATTATGACATGCATATAAATTATTAACTTTAAAGTCTAAAAATTCATGAAAAAAAATCATAGATTAAATACTGTAAAACAGTAAAAACAAAGTGTACAATTATTCAGGGACGGAGGGAGTATACAACAATGATATACTAAGAAAATTATTCACACAATTTCCTCTCCCATTTTCCTTGGAGTTTAAAATAAATCTATTTCGCGGAGTTGTTCTAAAATAATTGAAGAGAAATTAGACATTATTCCAACAAAATTGAAAATTAAATATTTCTCAAATAATTTGTTAGATCAGCATCAATACCTTATTAGATCGACATCAATACCTTGTTAGATCGACATCAATACCTTGTTACAATTGGTTATTAGTGCACAATTGACGTTATTTACTACTATTTTCTTGCTTCGGAATTTAGACAATGAGTGATAGTAGTTTATTTTGTTATGATGATAGTAACTCTATAATGCATTAGATTATTATGTTTTGTTATGATGAAAGTTTATTTAGAGTTCCTTAGGGTTCGGATTCGGGTTAATCGGGTTTGGGATTCGGGTCAGGTCGAGTTCGGATTCGGGTTAATCAGGTTTGAGATTCGGGTCAGGTCGGGTTCGGGTAACGGGTTCATCGGGTTCGGGTCATTTCGGGTTGAGCTGATTTCAGGTCAGGTCAGGTTCGGGTTCGGGTCATTCGGGTTACGGGTTCATTCGGGCCGAGCTGTTTACGGGTCAGGTCGGGTTCAGGTTCAGGTCTGGTCGGGTTTAGGGTCGTTGACTTTTTCAGTCAGCTCAGGTCAGGTCAGGTCAGGTTCGGGCGGGTTAATCAGGTCGGGTCAGCTTTTGACATCATGATTGATGATACTGCTGCTGCTGCTGCCTCTAGTCCAAAACCCTCAAACTAGCAACCCCGCCTCTACTCGGCGGCTTCCTTTTCCTGAAATGGTAGATGTAAGGGTAAGTTCTCGCAAGAACTTAGTAAGAGTACAGGTATAGACATGGTGCAGTAAACAATATCATTCGATACAATGTACCTGCAATTGTAAACAGAACGAACACAAGATACACAAAGCAACACCAATCATATGCTCAATCAATGCAACGCAACCATATGCAATGCAAATCGGTCAATCACAATCACAATCAATAACACAATCGAAACAGTGATGCCCTTGGCCTAGCCAAGGCATATCGGTCACAAACGGTCGGTAGAGTATGGTACCAGCTCGAGGGAGCGACCCCCGTTAATCAATACGAATCATCGATAACCATCGTAGGTATATCGGAATCCCGGTCAATTCATCGATAACCATCGTAGGTATATCAGAATCCCAATAGATTTCTGCACAAACAATGTCTATACCACGGAACTAGGTTGGCGTCATCGGGGCACACCCCTCTTCCAACCTAGCCTCGCCTATATCCGAGTATGCTTGCTACGCAAGGCAATACTCCTAACACACACTGAACCCTTACCTCGGGTTGTAGTCCGAATCAGAATTCTCGATCGACGGTTCCGGTAGAAATTTCGGCAGAGTTTCAGTCCAATTCCTAAACTACTCCATGTTCACAAACAACCCCAGATACAGAAAACATATTCAGAATTCACATAAACAGCCATTTACAATGGCACCAAAACCGAGGCTCGGGCCGGGAAGAACGGCTTTCACACCGAGCCTTTTCTAACAGAACCAATTACACTAACAGAACCAGAATTCCACTCTGAACACAAAAATACCCTTACCTTTCACTAAATCCTCCGTTGGAATTTACACCCGATTTTTCAGACGCGCATCGACACTACCTCGGGCACGTTTCTTCCTACGTTCATGTTATCAAACATGCACAAGGAAGTGTCGGGAACGCTTAGGAACCAAAGAATCACACAAAGGAGCACATTACACTATTCACTCCAAAATTTAAATGCTCATAACTTGCAAACTACACTGATTCTTCCAAAACAGACTTCAGATTATTGATCTACACAACTCAAAGAACGATTTGAGTACCTTACCTTGAAGTTTAATCGCAAAACGACGAAGATCTGTGGTGGAGCTTCAAGCTTCCAAAAATGGCGCAAGAGAGGGAGAGAAAGAAACGGTTGGAGAAGAAGAAGTTGACCAAAAATAATAACCTTTTCTTTACCTATATATATATGTATTATTTACATATATACATATATATCTTCATTAATTCTTTTCTTTTCTTTTCTTTTTCTTCTTTAACCAAGAAGGGACACATGTCCCTTCTCTCCTCTCTCCAATCCGCCCCATCCCCCCTTTTAACCAAAAATGTGTAATTTCCTTTATCTCACACACATTACAAAATTGCAATTTCGTTTAGCCCGAAAATGCAACTTTTTACCAAACTTACTCCGATTGGAACAAAACTTTAACCACTTACTCAGGACATCATAAAACCCATAAAACATATTTTTCTTCTCCAATTATAAGTCCCGAGTCACTCAGAATCGTAATTCCCGGGAATTACGCAGCCGCGTAATAAATTCTAAATCTGTCCCGGGTTGTCCCAAAATTCACCAAATTAAATCCACAATTACCAAACATGCAAAGCGAGTCCCAAGACAAGATTATCAAAAACCCAGTAATTAAACTTAAACGCGTAATTAATTTAATTACGTACCGTGTGTGGGTAACAGGCCAAGAATGATTTTTTTACACAGGTCATTCACCCTTGATCTTTGAGTAAGATTAAAGATGAGACTAGCTAAGCTCTCAAGTATGTTGTTTCTTAAGATAAATGTAACTTTTGGAGAGTTCTACTTTTGAGTGGGAGTCATGCACCAACATATGACACCTTAGCTATATATCGCCTTGATTTGGATGAAATCAAGATGAGATGAACAAGTTCATCATGTTTGTATGACTACCATACATCCTAGCCTATGATTGAAGTTAGGGCTTACTTAGAGATGTTTCATGGTTTGTGATATGTTCTCCTTTTATTTGTTAAGGGCAGTACACTATTGGTGTTTTAAGAGAGATAAATGACATACCCATCCACATTTGGTGAACATCATTTTGAGTGGGAGTGTGTAGGTAAAACACCTAATTAGTGTTCATATGGAACTTAAGTGATTTGTTCCCTAGGATGTGTTCCTTGAAGAATGTGTTCCTCAAGGATGTGTTCCTAGAGTTCCATGTCCATGACATGCGACCAAAATGAAGAATGGAAGCAAGTTCTCTCTGTTCTTACTTAGTGTGAGATTCTTCGACTTAAGACTCGCTACATACTTGAGGTGAAATTCGAAGTGGCTTCATAAATAGCTAGGCCGTTACAAAGCCCAAACCGTTACGAGCCGTTACAAGCCCGCTTCAGATTTCTCCTCCCTACTTATCTTTTAATTTCGTTTTCCTTACCCCACATTCAGACTCATTTTTTCTCACTTCTCTCTCTCCCCCTCTCAAGCCCTCCACTTAACTTTCATTTCTAGAAAGCTCTCATTTTTTCATTTCCTTTCATTTTCAAATCTAGTCCAACTCTCTCGTCTTCGAATCTCCTTCAGATCTTTCATTTGATCAAATGGTATGCAGACCCACACTTCAGCCATCTGTTCATCTCTCGATAACATGGTCTTCCATAATGAGGTACCCCATAGGTCGGGCACACATTAGATGAAGATGCCACTACTTTTCCCTTCACACTCGTGCTAATTGTAGGAGCCTTCCTGGCGTTCTGGGGAAACCTCCGTGGACCTGTGCCTCTCCTGCTCTATGGAGGTCGATATGGTGTGATAGCTAAAGGGTGATCTCCGGCCGTCAAGGATGTTTCAGCGACTGTGACATGGCAGCTCCGGTACCTGAGAAGAGTAAGACAATGGACACTTTCAAGTGTAGACAGAGAAGAGAGGTGTGGGTGTGTAGTAATCACCTTATTTGAGGCAGGCACCACCCAATTTATAGGGTGGTGCCAGTCCTGCTACGGGGCCTTGAATGCCGGAGAATCTACATAAATGTGTCTATAATTGGGACGGCTGTGGATTAATGGTGCAATAACGGTGGAGTTATTGTGGAGTTACTCCTCTCTTTTGGCTTGATGCCATTATTAGGGTAACGGTTGTTTTGAAGGAGACAGCAAGCGTTTACGGCTAACGGATTTATACGGGGCGCTCTTATTGGTAGGAGGGGCTCTCCGTAAATACGAGGTTGGCTCTGGTGGGCGCAGCCCATATGGTGTTTGCATTTGGCAATACAGCCATACGGACTGGCCCATATATATCAGTATGTCCTCTCCCCACAGCAGAGGATGGGCTGGGTCCCTGTGCTCCTCTTTGGATGGAAGTACCGTGGTCGAGAGTGTTTTTATCCCTTCTTTTCGAATAGAAGGCCTTAAATCTTTGAAGAACAGGCTTGTTTCATTTGTCAGGCCTGGCCCATGGCATTGTGCCATTTTGGGTCTGTAGATGTGGAAGGGCCCAGGAGTTTGGCCCAATATCGTTTATGGCGGTTGCGCAAAGACTTTTGAAATTGCGCTTTTACGCCGTTTGTAATTATGGGGAAGTCGTTTCAACTCCCATCGGCCTCTACTTATACACCAACCCATGTGAGGAGTCAGTTTCCCGAATTCTCGCTTTGTTTGCTTTTTCGCCTTGATTTCCTCTTTCGCTCTAGCTTCCATTTTCGGCGATTACCAAAGAAATTTTCGGCCGGAATCGAAGAATCCAACCGTTGGGTGGTCCGTTTTCAACACCGGCATACAAATCTGTAAGTACCACCCCTCTATTTCTTTTTTTCGTCGCGACCGTGTGTTCGCCGCGCCACCGCCTGGGTTCTTGGGTCTAGGGTTTAATTTTTTCAATTCGTGGCTGCTTTCTGTAGATGGCTCCCAAGAATCCAAGAAAAGTTGGTGTGGGCCCTGATGTCGAGGAGTTGTGGCCCCGAACGGCACTGTCGGAGAAGAAAATGGCCGACATTTGCCGGAACCACCACGTTTATTCCAGAGTAGTTTGCGGGCTTTCGCCGGCGGACGTTCTGAGAACGACGATGCCCAGAGGGAACAGACCATGGTGGTCTACGAGGCCCAGCTGAAAGCTGGACTGAGGCTCCCCCTTTGCTCCCTGCTGCTGCAATTATGCGAGGGGTGGGGTGTTTGCCCTGGGCAACTGGCCCCGAACGTGTTTACCACCGTAAACGCGTTCGTGGTGGCCTGCCATCTGGCGAAGACGATGGTGCTGCCGGAGACGTTCCTGCAGTTTTACACTAAAGAGGCCGGTGGGGCACCCTTTCTACCAAATGACCCCGAGAAGGTGAAAGTGGGCAACAAAATGGTGAAGATCGGAGTCTTCGCCGAGACCACCGATTCGTGGGGAGCTGGAAGAACAATTTCTTCTTCATCCCGAAGGAGGATAGCTTGGGGTTCCCTGCGTACTTCATAAAGGAGAAGGACGCTGTGGTGTCTGTGAAGCCCCTTTGTGAGCGGGAGCGAGGGAAGAAGGCCCTCGATGCCCTGTGTGAATGGGTCCGGGCAGTGGAGAGGCTCTAGGAGTGTAAAGGTAGGTTTCGCTTCACACTCTCCGCCTAGACGGGAAGTGGTCTCGCGGAGAGTAGAGATTAGCAGGGCCCACCGTCTTCCAAGCCACGTGGACGACCTGAAGAACTGGGTTGAGGGCCTGGACGGGGACCTTATCGAATACTTCGAGGGCGCTTTCAGCAACCCTCATTGTCTGTTTTTTACTCCTTTTCGTTTTTGTGCTTCTGTGATTACGTATTTTGAATGCTGTTTTAACTTGATCTCATGCTTCGTTACAGCTAAGATGTCGCACCCCAGTACCCTCTTTGCCAAGAAGCAAGACCTGAGGGAAGCCCTCAAGAAGAAGATGGACGAGGAGCTCCCTGTAGAGCCCGTTCAAGGGGCTATCGAGGGGCCAGTTGCTGGGACCTCGAAGGGTGGAGAAGTCCGAGGCGAAGAGACCTTGGTGACGAAGGCTCAGCCAGTCAGTGTGGCAGGTCCCGTAGTCATCGAGGAGATCTCCGAGGACTCCGAGGAGCACAATCTTCGGAGAAAACGCCCCCGAAGAGAAGGTATTTGCACTTTTATACACTTTCTGTGTGTTTGCTTATAAATTCGCATTGTTATCTTCCCTTTGTATTTTGTAGTGGCAGAGGACTTGGAAGTGTCCTCGGATAGCAGTCCTGAGCCCGCGTTGGATAAAGGGAAAGGACCAGCCCTCGTGGAGCAGGCCCCCAGCCCCATACGAGGCGCTAGGGAGCCTGTGGGGCTCTTGGCAGATGCTCGAAGGGCTGTTGTGGCTCCTCGAGCAGCTGTCAAGAGGCCTTCGAGGGTTCCGAAGAGCCTTAGGGGGTTAGACCCTGTTTACGAGCCCCAGCTGCTCGAGGACTACCGGCGGGAGCTGCGGGCGAAGTCCTTTGAGTGCAAGGGTCTGGCCCTGAAGGAGGCCTGAGACCCCGTAATGAGGATGACTCGTGACGAGTCAGTTATCCTCGGGGACCAGGAGGTGAGATTGAAAGTTACCGAGGGACTCTTATTTCCCCGCGATAGGCACTTTCTGAAGCACACTGCCTCGGGGCCCCTAGACATTGTGAAGGATATCTGCCAGGGCATTACTCGAGTAAGTCAAAGTCCTAGACACCCTTTGTATTATTTATTGTCCTTGTGAGTGTACTCCTGTTTATACGTTTTGCGTTTGTAACTTGCAGGAGGTTGTACTGCCTCATGGCCTGGTAGCCAAAATCGAGGACCTCGAAGCCCACGTGAGGAGCCTCGAGGCCAAGGGCAAGGACTCCGAGGGAGTGGAGAGCCTGAAGAAGGCCTTGGCTGAGAGGGAGGCCGAGGTGTCCTCTTTGAAGGCTGAGGTATCTTCTTCGAAGAAAGAGGAGGCCGCCCTTCACTCAGCCATGGGCATTTTGGGACAGAGGCTGAAGGCAGTCACTGCCGATGGGGTGAAGTTCGAGGTGCTGTTCCTCTCCGAGCACCACGCAAACCGAAGCCTTTCGGTCCAGCTCAACCAAGCGCTCGACTCGAATCAGGAGCTGGAGGGCAAGGTGGAGGAGAAGGACAAGGTCATCGAAGAGCTATCCCTGAGGGCTACCAAAGTAGAGGGGCAGGCCTCGAGGGCGGTGGCCCAGGTCGAAGAATGCACAAAAACCCTCAATGAGGTGGTGGGCTCCAGTGTGGCTGACCTTAGAGCCTTCGTACAAGTTGAAGACCAAATTGGTCTTAAGTTGTACGGAGGTGAAAGTGTTCAGCCGCCTGTTTTTGTGAAGCCTATTGCTGAGAGGGCTGCTCGAATGGGTAAGGCCTTCGAGCTTCTGACCGAAAAACTGGTCGATGCGCAGGCCATGGAGGGGGTCCGCTACGCTGAAGGATTCCTTCGTTGCCGCCACCAAGTGGAGGCCATGCTTGAGAAGGCACAGCTGGATCCCCTCGATGCGACCAAGGTTGAGGAGCCAACCCAGGCGGCATTGTTCGAGTGGGGTAGGACGGGGAAGAAGTTAGGGGTGGAATATCCTTATGATATTCTGCCAGGGCATGTAGAAGATGCCCCTGTTGTACCCCCAAATGATGATGCCCCTAAGTAATTTTTGGGGTTTGTAATTAACTTTTGCCCTTACTTTATAAAGTAATGAACAATTTTGTAGTAGTTATTGTGTTTTATTTGAAGTATGAATACTACTTGCATAGCGCGAAGTGTTTGCATTGCTTTAAGGCAAACTTCTTTAAGACAAAACGTGCAATTCTTCGTAGAATTGACTGCCTTTTATTCGATGTGTATTGCTCGAATTTTGAAGTCCTGAAGAACTTTAAATGTTCAATTCCTTGGAGTTATACCTTGTAATTAATTTTTGTCCTTACTTTAGAAAGCAGTGGACCTTCTTCGTATAGTTGACTGTGTGTCAATATTGCTCGCAAAATGCGAAGACTTTGAATATTGCTTCTTATTCGATGTACCAATATTGATTGTACAACGCAAAGAGTTTGAATATCTTTGCCAATTTATTTAAAGGAAAACATACAACTTAGACGTAATAAGGCCTCAAGTCGTCGACGTGGTAGTCGTTTTTGAGCCTTTTGCCTTGGTGGTTTGTTAGTTTGTAGACGCCGCCTCTTTCTTTACTGTATGCGATGTAAGGACCTACCCATCTGGAACGAAGGGCTCCATGGCCAGGATTACGGCACGACAACTCGCCCTTAGCAAGACCATACCACACACGTAGATCTGTTTTGCCCGAACTTTAGCGTTGTGGTCGAGGTTTTTCTTTGCCGTAAGGCCATAAGCCTAAGTCTGGCACCCTCGCGGAGTTCTTCGACGAGGTCCAGACGTGCCCGAAGGCCGCTCTCATTATCAGGGGTGTCGTAATATAGTGTTCGGATTGTTGGTATAGAGACTTCGATTGGGAGCAAGGCGTCGACGCCGTAGACCAGGGAGAAAGGAGTTTCCCCTGTAGGTCCTCGCGTAGTTGTTCGGTAGTCCCAGAGGACGCTGGGTAGCGCCTCGACCCATTTCCCTTTGGTGTCATCGAGGCGCTTTTTCAGGCCTTCTTTGATTGTGCGATTTGTGACTTCTACCTGGCCATTTGACTGTGGGTGTGCCACAGGGGCGTAGAGCATTTGTATATTCATCTTAATGGCCCAATCCTTAAGCTTTTTGCTCGAGAATTGAGTCCCATTGTCTGTGATTATGGCCTTTGATGTAAAGGAGCAGAATACCCTTTACACCATAATGTACCATCGATGATGATATGGCGGGATGATTGCGTCCTTACTTTCTTTTGTAATGCTAGCGGGCCTCGATTGCGCCGGTTTGGAGATACTGAAGGATTGGGTGCCTCCAGTCAGTTGCTGCATTGGCATCGATCGCATGAATTGTATTTATCGAAGGCTGTGCTAAGGTTTCGAGGATTGCATCCGTCCTTCCCTTAGACAACTTGTCAGCCATAGTGTTTTGATCCCTTGGGATTTTATTGATGCTCAGCTGTTCGAATTGTCCTTGCAAGCTTTTTACGAGCCGCAGGTACCTCGAGAGAGTGGGGTCCTTGCATTCATTAATCCCCGTGACCTGGCTTACGATGAGCTGTGAGTCACTGTGCACAGTCAGACGTCGCAAGCCAGCTTTCAGGCCAGTTTTGAGACCCGATACGAGGGCCTCGTATTCTGCCACGTTGTTTGTGACAGGGAACTGGAAAGATACTCGTAAGTTGGCTTCCATGCCGTGAGGACCCCTTATATGAACACCCCCTCTTGGATGATCGGCACTGGATGAGCCGTCCACGAACATGTCCCACTCGGGAGGCTCCAACTCTGCTGGTGGCTCCCTCGAAGGACCATGTTCGAGGGGATAGATGGAGAGCTCGGCCATGAAGTCCGCCATAGCTTTTTCTTTTATGGATCGTCGAGGCTCGAACTTTATGTCGTATTCACAGTGCTCTTTGCACCAACGGGCTAAACGACCACTATGTTCGGTGCATGCTTAGGATGTCCCCGATTGGTAGATCTGCTCGACGATGATCGTGTGGGTTTGGAAATATGCTCGTAATTTCCTGGCAGCTACAATCAAAGCGTAGATCGTTTTTTGAAGGGGAGGGTAGTTAACCTCGGCCCCTCGTAGCGTGTGACTTGTGTAATAGACGGGCCACTGTTGCGGACCCTCCTCCTTAACGAGCACTGAAGAGACAGTGATGTTCGAAGTGGAGAGGTAGATGACGAGTTCGTCCCCTGGCTGCGGGCATTTCAGTGTTGGCAAATCAGAGAGGTGCTTCTTGATTTGCTCAAGGCTTCTTGGCATTCCGGCGTCCAAGTGAATGCCTTTTTCATGCGAAGCTGTTCAAAGAACGGCTTGCACTTGTCTCCCAATTTGGAAATGAATCGCCCCAAGGCAACAATTCTTCATGTGAGTTGTTGGATTTCCTTAATGTTCCTTGGTGGCGCCATATCCGTGATGGCTGATATTTTCTTAAGGTTGGCGTCGATTCCCCTTTCGGAGATCATGTAACCCAGGAATTTCCCGGCTCCAACGAAGAACGAACACTTGGCTGGGTTGAGCCTCATGTTGTATCGTCGGAACGACTTGAAAGTCTCGTCAAGGTCTCGAAGGTGATCATCGAATGTCATGCTTTTCACAATGACATCATCGACATATGCTTCCAAGTTCATGCCCATTTGGTGGGCAAAAACTTTGTTCATTAAACGTTGGTAGGTAGCTCCAGCGTTTTTGAGCCCAAATGGCATTCGGACGTAGTAGTATACGTCGTCGCCCGTTGTGAATGCCGTTTTTAAGGCGTCTTCGGGATCCATGTAGATTTGGTGGTAACCACTCTTAGCGTCCATGAACGATAGGTATTTGTACTTGAAAGTGGCATCCACGAGTTGGTCGATGACCGGTAATGGATAGGGGTCCTTGGGACAGTGCCTATTGATGCCCGTGAAATTGATGCACATACGAAGGTCACCATTAGTTTTGTCGGCTAAAACTATGTTAGCAAGCCACTTGGAGTACTGAATTTCTTTTATTATTCCGGCGTCGAGGAGTTTAGAAACCGCCTCTTTTACTTAATTGCTTTTTGAGGGGCCATACCCCTTTTCTTTTGTTTAACCGGTTTTGAATCCGGGAATACATTAAGTTTGTGCACGATGACGCCGGGGTCGACGCCCGGCAGTCCTTCAAGCTCCAGCGTAAAACGTCGAGGTTTGCTTCGAGGAGGTGGATGAGGGTCATCTTCTCCTTTTGTTTAAGGTTTTTACCCACCTTAAACTTCTTGCCCGGGACGACGTCGATCTCCTCTGTGACGTCATCGAGGCGTGGCCGGTCATCGGGGACCATGGGGTCCTCAACTTCCCTCAAGGTTTGTGAATCAACCGTTGAGCTCAAGGAGGCCACGTAGTTTGTCCTTGCAGTTCGCTGGTCAATGTAGATGTTTACGTCCCCACGAGGCGTTGTGAAAGTGACCGTGAGAGAGCGGATGTCGCACTTCATGTGGAAATCGACGTGGCGTGGCCGACCAACGATGGCGTTGTATGTGGAAGGGACTTGAGCACCGGGGAACTCCGTCATAACGGAGTGGCAATCAATCGTGCCAATTGTGTGTCCCGATTAACATGAGAGGCGGGTTGACGACCCTATTGTTGGGACGATATCCCCGCCAATGCCAAAAGTAGGGTCTGAGCTTCTTCTTATAGCGGACATGTGTACCCTGAGTTTATCGAGCATGTCCTTGAAAATGACACTGGTGTTTGCACCTGTGTCGATGTAGACCCTGTTGGTGTCGTAACCCGCGATCCTTGCTGTGATAAGCAGTGGGTCGGAGTGTGGAACGACGACCTTTGTCCCGTTGGGGCGATAGATGACGTTCTCCTCGAGGTGGTCGATCTGCAAGATTTCCCTTGCATATCGCTTTCTGGAGGAGGCGCCTTCCGACTTAGTGAGCACGTGAATGATGCCCGCTGGTGGTGGTGACGGCAAGTTTTTCTTTGTCGAGGGCTGTTGTGTCGACGACGCGTTTCTCGCGGTCGTCATTGTCGTTCGTCCCTCTTGCGGCCTTTGGGGAAATCCTTGCAAGGGGAGGTGGAGTCAGACAAGAATTCCTTGAGCTTGCCCTGCTCGATCATCTCAGATATGAGGTTTCTGAGTTGGAAGCACGCCTCCGTGTCGTGCCCACGATCCTTGTGGTAGAGGCAATACTTGTCAAACCCCCTCGTGTTCTTATGCTGGATGGGTTGAGGCCACTTGGGGACCTTGTTCTGCTTCTCCAGCATTAGCAAGATGTTCGTGCGGGTGTCACGAAGTGCGGGGTGATGATCAGAGGGCCTCGAACCGATGTTCGAGGGCTAGTACCTCGATGAGACAGACCCCTTGTCGAACTTTTGTTGCGTTCGCTTGTGGGGGGCCTGTTGTAGGGCTTGTTCATCTCCTCGGAGTTCATGAATCGAGTGGCCCGATCGATGAACTCACCCATCGTTGTGACGGGGTTTTCATTGAGGTTGTACGCGAGCCTTGACTCGTGGCCAAGGCCTTGAGTTACGGCCAGGAGCTGCATGTCCGAGGAGAGACCTGGACTTGGACGGCTTCCGCCTGAAACCGTCGGATGTAGTCACGGAGTGGTTCCTCCCTTTGCTGTTTCACTCTTAGCAAGTGCTGGACAGTCTTGGGGGGAGGTCGAGCTCCCATGAAGTGGCGCAGGAACGATGAGGCGAGGTCCTTAAAGCATTTGAAATGCTGGCCTCGTAGCGTTCCAAACCACGTTGAAGCAGCCCCTTTGAGGGTGGAGCTGAAAGCTTTGCAGAGTATGGGGTCGGAGGCGCGAGCCATCTCCATTTGGGAGATGTAACGTCGCAGATGGTCGACGGGGTCTGTTGTTGCATCGTAGCTTTCGATGACTGGCATTCGAAAGCTGGCCGGCGCCTGGACGGCGATGACGTCTTCTGTGAAGGGCTACGTCGGGAGGACCTCGATGTCGCCGAGGACCAGGTTTGGCGTTTTGACCTGTTCCTCGACCACGTTGATTCGTCGGAGGAGGTCGTCGACGCAGAGGTTCCCCGCAGATGGGTTTTGATTCTGGGACTGTTCGTCCCGGTCGTTGTGAGGCGGAAGGCGGGCCGCCTGTATTTCTGCCTTGATGGTTTGCACCATGAAGGCTTTCATTTCATTAAGCATGCTTGTTTGAAGGAGAGCCATCTGAGCGGGGTCGACGATGACCTGCTGGGGGGTCGTGGAGGGCCCAGCGAGGTATGTTAGGGTGGCCGCTTGTGGCTGTGGGGGCCGCTGTGCCCCTGGCGCGCCATTAACAGGGAGTGGCGGGGTTTCCACCAACTGGGAGTTGTGGGGCTGTTGTGTCCCCGTTGCGCCACCAGCAGGGAGTGGTGGAGGTACATCAGAGGAGCTGGACGCAGCATCCTCAACATGCACACTGTTGTGCGTTCTCCTTGTTTTCGCCATGAAAATGGGTAAGGAGGGGAAAAAAGCTGATAGGAAAGAAAAAACGGCTGTTTTTCGTTTCCCACAGACGGCGCCAAACTGATAGCCAAAGGGTGATCTCCGGCCGTCAAGGATGTTTTGGCGACTGTGACATGGCAGCTCCGGTACCTGAGAAGAGTAAGACAAAGGACACTTTCAGGTGTAGACAGAGAAGAGAGGTGTGGGTGTGTAGTAATCACCTTATTTGAGGCAGGCACCACCCAATTTATAGGGTGGTGCCAGTCCCGCATGGGGCCTTGAATGCTGGAGAATCTCCATAAATGTGTCCATAATTGGGACGGCTGTGGATTAATGGTGCAATAACAGTGGAGTTATTGTGGAGTTACTCCCTCTCTTTTGGCTTGATGCCATTATTAGGGTAACGGTTGTTTTGAAGGAGGCAGCAAGCGTTTACGGCTAACGGATTTATACGGGGCGCTCTTATTGGTAGGAGGGGCTCTCCGTAAATACGAGGTTGGCTCTGGTGGGCGCAGCCCATATGGTGTTTGCGTTTGGCAATACAGCCATACGGACTGGCCCATATATATCATGGTGCATGCATGCTCTCAGTCTTCTCCTGCTCGATGAGTTAGGCCTTATGTGTCACCTCATAGAGGGTAGTAATGCCCAAAGGTCGCAGTGCTACTCGATTATCGGGTCGCAGCCCCCGTATGAACCTCTTGGTCTTCTGCTCCTCCATCCTGTGGTACTGCGGAACATATCAAACCAATCAATCAAACTCATGCTCATACTCCAGCACACTCATGATGCTAGGTTGTCGAATTGAGTCTGTCGCAAGTCTCGAACCTCATCTCTAATGTACTGCTCATGAAATAGACGGCTAAGCACATCCCAAGTCATATCCGTATAGGGCTCTCCTATTGGAGCTAGCTTGGCCCTGTGTCTGTTCCTGATACTCTCCCATAAGATGACAACTCGACCTTCCAGATTATAAGTGGCCAAGGATACCATCGTGGTAGGAGGGAACTCCAACCTCTAAAACATAGAATTGATCCGGTTATACCAGATCTCAACTGCCTCAAGACCACCCCTTCCATTAAACTTCGGGCGTTCATGCTCCTCTCTACGCCTCCTGGATCGGTGCGACAGCTCATCCTCATCCCGATGTCGCCAGCGAAGTCGGCCGTGCACAATATCTCTGGACTGGTCATGAACAACACAATCATGTTTGGTGACATGGCTAACCTCAT
The DNA here is from genome assembly GCA_024586325.1 of Stellera chamaejasme. Taxonomy (NCBI): domain Eukaryota; kingdom Viridiplantae; phylum Streptophyta; class Magnoliopsida; order Malvales; family Thymelaeaceae; genus Stellera; species Stellera chamaejasme. Next base: position 21,619,040 of record CM044982.1, on the reverse strand, counting down.
AACTTACCCTACAAGCTCGAGGGTGCTGACTCTCCTCATCTGTACTCACATCCGCATGTCTTGTCTCTTCTCTCGCATCCTTGCGCAAAGGAGGGCTATTGTCTGTCACAATGTGTGGCTCATTATGCCTCACACTACTCACATCCACATGTCGTTGTTGCTCAGCTTAGCGTCCTTGAGTAGATTGTACCTCCTGTGTGATGTACCCGGTAGCAGCACTGCCAAACTATCCCTGATCTGCTCAAGGACCTGTATCAAAGCCGGAGGAACATGTGGTTCTAGACCTATCACATGTGGCACAACCTGTTGAGGTTTAGGGACTCTGTCCCGCCTCTCTTGATTATGCTCTCGTCTTCTACAAGTATCCACCATATTCCTGAGTATTTCACAAGAAAACCAAAGAGCACATATGTAACGGTTAATCACCCAGAAACTAACAAGAAGTAATATTCCAATTGGCTCTATATATGCAAATGCATCATGTAACAGCGTCCGAGCTCATAAATTAATCCATGTCCCAAATCACATGCACACTGATCAATAAATCACATCCAAAAGACATGTATGTCAACCACTCAACAGTACAGAGAACCAGAACTGAACACTAACCATGCTCTGATACCACCTTCTGTCACCCCATGGCGGAAGCACACAGACGATTACGATGTTCATCAACACCTTAACCATACTCAATTGGGGTAACAGATCACACACACAGCACATCTGTTAGGTGAGCCAAGTGGACCCCACAAGGTGTGGTCCCCACAGGGCGATTTAAAATTTTTCGTTCAGAGAAATTTCATACATGACAAACACTTCCATTTCACACACATGATCACGTACTTGCACATAATTGTACCAAATTTCACAAAGTGCACAAGTAATGCACAGTTGCACATTTTCACACATCCTGCACAAAATGCTTCACAAACACATCTACATGCTCACAACTGAAATTCAGCACATGTCTGATACCACAACCACATAACACATATGGTTTCCAGCAGAAATCCTGAATGTGATACTACTACATATATGCATGTCATCTACAATATACAGAGCCACAAAAATGTCTACTGGAATACATACAGAACGTGCGAGGTGGTGACACTCCAAGGTCCAACCAAAGTTCTCGACATGCAGATACTGCTACTGCTACACACATAAGAAAGATTAACCGTGAGAAGACCATTGTGCTCAATTATAACGGACACTCAGAACTGAATACCACACACAAATCGGAATGCTCGGTCACACTTGATCACACACAACAGACATTACCTGTTAATCCATGCACATCATATCACAACTGATCAGAACACACACACAAATGTACCTGAAATATCAAAACACAAAAGCCAACCCCCTGAGCTCTATTCAGCGGGCTGCTTGCCAGGTACTCCTGAAAATGATAATATAAGAGGTAAGTCCTCGATGAGAACTTAGTAAGGGCTGAGGTATAAGCAAGGGTTTTCTTGATGCACAAGAACATATATACATACACATGCTCAACCAATGCAGATTCAACCAAATGTAATGCAAATCAAATAACCGATTATAATAGAGTTAGACGGAACACAATGACGGTCTTCCCGGCCGTAGCCGAGGCACACAGATATAATATCACACACAAGAGCATGGCCAGCTCAGGGTCATGATCCCCACCGTCATATCACAAACACCTTAAAGGTGTATCACAACACAACACCATTTAGGTGTAGTAACACATCATGAATGCTGATCCCGAAACCTGCACACCAATGCTTATATCATCTGACTAAGTTTGGCATCACCAGGGCCACCCCTCAAACCAAACTTAGCCTCAATATAATCCGATATGCATTTTATAACATACTCCAAAATGTCATATCAAGAGACACACTAAACCCTTAACTTATACATAAATTCTGAAATTAGCTTCTGTTTCGATTTCCATAACCTGATTTCGGCAGAGCTTCGGCTGAGTTTTTTGCCCTACCCACTGTTCACAACTAAGCAATAGAACACAGAATACACACTTAGGAACCATAAAATCACAGATCCATGTGGCACCTCCATACACCAGAAAATCAGACATCAACAGTTTTTCACACAGAATCTCATTTACGAAATCTGATCCGTAAAAAGTATATAGCTCTTCACCGTGAATAACATATATCATTACCTCTTTACACAACTGAACTTTGGTTGCCGTACAGGAAACCAGAAATTGATTTCGGCAGCACTCCGAAAGCATTTCAGCTCAAATCCCTTTTCACAACTGATCACGGAGCACGTAAACAACACTTAGAAACCATAAAATAAAGCACCTACATGGCGCCACAAATATCTCAAAAAAAATCCTGAATTTACGGCTTTCAAACGGAGCCGTATTTGAAAAATCTAATCCGTAGGATGTTTCTAACTTCTCCCGATGATCAGTGTAATATTATTACCTCGAAGCTTCGGAAAATATTCTTCAAGATCACAAGAAGCTCATCTATGGAGGTTTTATGGAGGCAGAGACGTTTTCATGGAGAAGAAGAAAAAGATGAAAGTGATTATGTTCACTTTTTCACCTTTTCTACCTTTAATATATATATATATATATATATATATATTATTTCTTTTCTTTTTCTTTCTCCTTTTTAGCCGACTTCTTCTCTCTCTCAATCATTGTTGGTCAAAATTTTCTTCTTTTACACTTTGACCCCCAAACTTTGCAAAGTTGTAATTTAGTCCAACCGCAACTTGTATATCTTTCAAACCGCTCCACCAACTGAAATGAAATATGAACACCATCACTGGGACTTTATAGCACACACAAAACATGTTTAAAATGAAGTTCGGTCTTCACAAAATTCACTAATCCCTTTATTAGTGCTTAATCACACAAATTAACTACTTACCGAGTGTTGGTAACAAAGAGCATCATATTTAACGAATACAACATACTTTGTCTAATATTGAAGAGCGTCATAATTTTACGGAAGCGCATCATTCGTGACACCGTTAAGTCATCAAAATGAATGCGTCATTTTTGTGAGGTAGAGCATCATGCTTGAAACAAAAAGCATCATCCATGGCACCAAAAGCATCATATTTAATGAATGCTCGTACAACATACTTTATCCAATATTGAAGAGCATCATAATTTTACGAAAGCGCATCGTTCGTGACACCAAGCACATTATTTTGAACCAAGACATCATCTTTGGCAACAAGCTTAACACTGTGTTCTGTGGAACATAATGTTTGCATCAGAGTCATCAGAACGAGCACATCATACTTTTACATAAGCGCATCATAGTGCTTCGGGAACATATCATATTATTTTCAGAGAGCATCACTTTGGGCAGTTGAAAAAATGCAGGGCCGGTGATTTTTGTTACCGGAGGAATGCCGACAGTCGATTTTGTTGCCGGTTTTGTTGAATTTGCGAAGAAGGAAGGTTTATCTTCTTATTTCCTCTCTAATTTGGTTATTACGCGCGGAAGGAAGGATGGATCGTTGTAGTTCACGTGTTTCCGGAATCGTCGCCGACAAATACGGCGACAAGCTGCAGCATTCTTCTGTGTTCTCACTTCATTCCTTATTCTATCTAAAGGCACACATGGTGTGTCTGGCACAACCTATCCACACTCGTACCACATACCACGTGAAATGTTGTATCTACCCCTACCTATAACTCTGCTCTCTCATCTCTCTTCTTAATCATTAGAATAGATCTCCACCACACAAACAGATAACCACGCAGCTCCATGCATGGTCGCCGGCGACCTCTCAAGCAGAAACCGTCGCAACGTGCTCGATCCTCGTTGTCTGGCGATTGCAACGGGGAAGGCAATCTAGAAGAATCGCCGGAGAACGTGACGGAGAACCTGAAGATCTAGAAGCTAGTGGTGGAGATGGTGGCAGAGAACGTGAAGATCTAGAAGAATCGCTGAATCTGTGCGATCTCCAGAGCGGACCTTTGGTTGCCGGAGCGATTTTGATCTGCCAGAGAACAGAGGATGATGTCCAGATCAGACCTCTCATGGCCAGATCTGTACGATCTCCGGTGCAACGATGAACTCCGACCATCGCGATCTTCATCAGCACGATCTGTTACGTACCGCAGCGATTTGCTCGACGTAGTTCGAAAAATCTGGATCTGTAGTCAAGATCAAACTGCAGTGAGTTTTCTTCCATGGTTTTTATTTCCTTGAATTCATTTTACTCATTTACTTCTCGTTTATATCGTGGTGATGAACAATTTCTTGATTGTTGCATTTCTTGTTGTTATTGTGATTTCTTTATACGGCAAACAAAGTAATGTACTATTAGAAGAAATGAAATGAAGAAATACAAATCAGGTCTGAACATGTCCACACTCCACAGGGTGGGGATAAGTTTTTGGTAGTAGCAGGGGTGGGCTTTTTTTTTGTTGCGTCTTTGTTGTTCTCTGTTGGTAGAAAATATTACGTTTTATTACATACAGTTTGTTACAATTTAGTAGACAGATTCGTTATCGCTGAAATATGTAATAGACAGTTTTGCATATCACTGTAAACACTTTATTATAAATTAACAAAAACAATACATACTCTTATAATAGACAGTTTAGAAATTCATTCAGACAATTTTCAATATATATTTAGACATTATAACACATTCTAATGGACAATATAAAAATGTGTAAAATAACTAAATAAACAGTATAAACTCTTGTAGTAGACAGTATTGCATTTTACTTTAGACACTATGCAATTAATTATAAATTAACGAAAATAATTTTATATTATGTTATAAATTCTTTTATACATTACAGAATAATTTTTTATGATTTTATATGCAATTAATTGTTTATAAAGTAATAGGCTACCACTTAAAATGTGCAAAATAAATAAATACACTTTCCAATATTTATGCAGACATTATATCACTTTCTAATAGACAATATTGCATTTCGCTTTTAGACACTATGCAAGTAATTATAAATTAACGAAAAACTGTAGAATTTAATTTTTAAAAATCATGTTCCACATTGTAGCAGAGACTACAGCAGTGGCGGCGGAGGCGGTGGAAGCGGCAGTCCGGAGGAGGTCTGGCGGCGGTCCGGCAGAGGTCTAGCGGAGGTCCAACAAAGGTCCAGCGGCAGTCCAATGGTGGTCTGACAATAGTTAGAAAATCCATTTTATGAAGAATGGTATTTTAGTCTTTGTTGAAGTTGATTAGTTAAGTTAGTTAGATTAATAGTAGATTAGGTAGGTGGAAACCTATGTAGTAGATAAACAAGCTCAAAAGAGTTATTTTATGTTCTAATCATCATGTATTAAGAAAAATGTATATATCTATCCAAAAAAGAAAAAGAAAAAGGTATACAAAGAGAAAATAAAAGAACACATATAAAAATATTTTTATATATAATTATTATTAATTAGGACAAAATTGGTAATTTCTCCTACTTTTCCATTTAAACTTAAGAGTGAGAGGTAAATTTTCCCTAAAATGTAGCTATGACGCCACCTAGGACGAACAAAACAAGATTTGGAAATTCCTCCTTTGATAGATACGAAAGGCAAATTTGTCGCTTCTAATGCGTAGTACTCGGTATAGTATTTTTCCTTCGGCGGCCCTGATGTTACAGTTTTGCAAGTTGTATGTAATTCGGCATTGTTGATACATGAACATATATGTTCTTTCTTAAAATCTATGATGACTAAATTTCTAATGCGTTTTTTGTTAGAATACCGTATTCAGTGAAACAATTAACGTAAAGCAGTACGAATTTGCTAGGGCCAGGTAGCGGCGCACCCCAACCCACACCGCTACAAAAACCGCTACCATAGATGCGCCAAAAAACGCTGCCATATTAGCTTGCAGCCATGTGGCCTTCCATAGCCGCAAAGACTGGTGGTGCCGTAGTAGCGCCAAGGCCGCTATCCTTGAGTTATTTTTATATATTTTTATTTATTGTTTTAATACTCTTCATCTCAAAAGTAATGTAACATTTAATTTTTGATGTCAATTTGACTTCAATTTATCTACTTCTTTCGTTTCAAAAAGATTCAATCAAAAAGACTCAATCGTATTCCTTTTTGAGTTGTCTAAAAAATATTTGATCATTTCTTTTTAAGGAAACTTTTTTACTCCACTTTTACCTTTTAACCTTCAACTTTCCTTCTACGCCCAAAAGGTTAATTGTCTTATATGACAATTTTACTTCATTACCCTCAAGTCTTCAATACTCTTTAATCTTCATGTCCAGTCAAATTAAACGTCAAAACAATTTGGGATAGAAGGAGTACATTATTTCTTAATGGAACAAAATATCAAAAATATATATTTATAAAGTTAAGACTCTGTGCCCCAATGTTGAAGCGAAACTGCGGCTCAGGTTGATGCATTTCCAGCTCATAAACACCATTCATAAAGCCTGGTTTGGGATGGGAGAAGGGGTCGTGTTGTGGCGGCATCAGCTAGAAAGGACGATTGCAGAGGTGGTCAGAGCGCGACGTCCACTACTGGGAAGGTCCCTAGCTGGAAGATCATGCGGCCAAATGTTCATTTTCCTCAACGTCATCCATATCAAAATTATCGTGATCATTTTCATTATTCTCATATTCAAAACTATTGGAACAAAATCTCAAATCTTCGTGAACCATTTGTTTGATTTTCCTATCCTTGATAGTTATTAATCGATATATTTCAGTACTTACACGTGCATTACTCGATGATGATGTTCTGTTTGTTTGATTAAAACCACCATACATATGCGGATCGATCCGTACAGCCTCACCATGACAATCTTACACATACAAGTTTGTATGTGAAATGTGGGCTAACCAAATCCACAAAATTCACAAAAAACCCTAAATACATTACACCTTCATCAATTTTGTACGTGAATTGTGGGGTAAGATTGAAGGAGAAAAAATTCTCCTTCGCCCAACTCTGACTCACCGCTGTGAAAAAGTGGCTTTGTGTCCACCGATTGTGCATTGCGTCAGCATTTTCCGCACCGTTGCTGCCTCGCACAAACCCAGTCTGATCATCATTCCGATATGCCTCGCAAATAAATGCTCTATCGGCTGTGGCTTTTAGATTCTCGTTTTCGAAAACTGTCCGACGCTATATGCAAGTACTCCATTGTTGTTTCTTGAAACTCAACACGCTCCCACTAATCCCTACAATTAAGGGATATGTGCTATTTTCGTTCTTTCCTTTTTTTGCCTTTCTCTAAAAGATTGACGGAAACGTTTAACAGTGTCAGTGGTGCAATAGGGTCCAATATCAAAACTCGGGAAATTCGGGTTTCCAGGTTATAACTTACAATACTCACTGGGTTAACTAACTAACGAGAGTTCTAATATCGTTGGGATCATACAAGGGTCATCTATAGTTAATTGTGATAGGTGAGGGGGCAAAGTGTAGGTTTTCAAAAAATTGGGGTAAAGTGTAGTTTTGATGAAACCTCATGAGGTAAATGTAAATTTCCCTATGTATTAACGGAATATACCAATGCTCACCCATTCCGCCATTGGGCATACGTTCTCCATGTTGAAAGCAAGAATTTTCCAATTGGACAAGGTTAGGATGAGGCCCAGTTGAAAGCCAGTTTGAGGCTTCTGCTCTGCTCGTTGTTGCTGCAATTATGTGAATGGTGGGGTGCTTGTCTCGGGCAGCTGGCCCCGAACGTTTTTACCACTATCAACGCTTTTATTGTGGTCTGTTATCTGGCGAGAACGACGGCACTGCTCGAGGTGTTTCTTCGGTTTTACATCCTGAAGAGGCCTATTGGCCACCCATTTTATCAACTTACCCCCGAGGAGGTGAAGGTAGGTAACAAGATGGAGAAGATTGGCGTGTTCGCTGACACTACCAGCTCATGGAGCAGTTGAAAAAACGGGTTTTTCTTTGTCTTGAAGGAGGATAGCTGGGGCTTCCCAGCGTATTGCATCAGAGAGAGGGAATCCAGATTGTTTGTGAAGCCCTCCATATGGGCCGGGAGTGAAGGGAAGAAAGTCCTCGATACACTGTGCGATTGGGCTTGCGCAGTGATTAGGATCAAGGACTGCGATGGTGCATTTCCATTCACTCTTTCCAGTATGAACGAGGTGGTGCTGAGGAGGTGAAGATCAGCCGGGCCTACCAGCTTTTAGGTCATGTGGATACGTTGGAGAATTGGATCGAGGGCCTAGATGGAGATCTGATCGAGCACTCCGAGAGGTCGTTTAGGAACCCCAGACGTCAGTTGCATTGTTCTCTTTTATGATGCTTGTTGTTTGTAACTGAGTTTGTAATCCATTTTTGGATTTGCATTGTAGTACCGATGATGAAGGTGAACAACCTCTTTGCTAAGAAGGACCTTAGAGAGGCCCTGATGAAGAAAATGGTGGAAGCATGCGCTGTGGAGCCCATTCGAGGGGTCTACAAGGGGTCCTCGGAAGGGGCTTCGAATGTTGGGGCTCCGCGATGCACTAAAGCTGTCGTGACAAAGGCACAACCGGTTTCTGTGGTTGTTCCTAAAGTCACTATTAAGAGCAGTGGAGACTCAGCGGAGTCAGGTCTTCAGAGGAAACGTCCTCGAATTGAAGGTATGATTCAATTTAGTAAAGTGTTGTTTACGTATTTGCGAGATTGGTATCAATTCTCCAATTTTTGCTTTCTATGGGGTGATGGGATGGATGTGTCATCGGATAGCTCCCCCGCCCCAGTTTTGGACAAAGGTAAGGGCGTTGCCACGGCAGAAGAGCCCACAATGACTTCAATGGAAAGAAAAAAAGAAGGCAAAGAAAAAGAAACTCATATATTATATGTTTTGATGTTTTTTCGAAATCTGTTTAGACTTCGACATATTTTTTTAAAATTTTCATCCGGATTAATTATACAACTGTTACTGGGATCATGAAATTCAGACATGAGGTTCAAGATATTTAACTTTGGGGATCATGAATTACAAGGACCATGACACTATTATTATTGGGATCACTACATTTCTACCGCGCGGTCATGACTCTTCTACAACGAAATCACGATTCTCTTTATGTGAGATCATGAGTCATGACTTTTCTAATGCGGCCTGCAGGATCACACAATTACAACCATGGATCGTTAGATTTCTACACTGATTCATTAACTTCTTATTATACACGTATGTAGAAAAACTATAAATTTTTACTCCAGTAAAAAAGGCATAAAAATAATTTATTCTTTTAATGCTTCATATAATGTCACAGCCACCCCGCCCGGTTGCGGAGGCGAGGCCGACCGCGACGTTCGGAAACCAATAACTGCGGCGGAAAGCGCGAGAACGGTACTACAACACGCAACCTACAACATCCATACACGGCAAGTATACAAACACGCAGTTCATGGTGAAACAAGCATAAATCTCAACAACTGAACACGAGTCACGAAGCCATTTCATATCATATATCCAGTCTATACAATATAGGCAAGTCGGGCTCCGCCTCGACTCGAAGACGATTCAAAAATCAGCAGATATCCAGTATGAACCATATACAACTCATGATTCACTATACATGCATGCAACTACAGCTACAGAGCCATCAAACTAAAACCTAGATATACCTATGTGCGGAATCGGAAACCTTCTCGCTCAGGAGATTTTTCGCACGTGGTACTGCTGCTGCTGCTGAAATCCAGAAAAACAGAAAGCACCGCGGATCTCTCTTCCCCCGGTTGCCTTTCAGAACAACCTGAAAGGTGGTAAACATATAAGGGGTGAGTCCTCGGGAGGACCCGGTAATGGCTGAGGTAAAATACGGTTGTACAAGTGTCTTGAACCGAACTCAGTAAAGCAGAACAAGCACCAACACAAATATACATATATATGAATGTATGCAAGGTCGAGGTAAGCCGGAACCCAACAATCGACCACGACGACAGCCCTCTCTAAGAGGTCGAATATACATAATGTAGCAGAAAGCACGGTGGTGGGGTCGCGATCCCCAAACCGTCGTAGGTCACAGTATATCGGCACCCCAATTACGGATACAAACAGAATGTCGGCACCCTCAGTGCAGACACTACAAAACAGAACCACATAATAAAAATGCATATGCAAAACAAAATATAATATACCAAAACATATAAACAGAAAAAACAGCGCCTAGCGCGGATAAGCGTAACAAAGATATAAACCCGTGGCCTTCAAGACCATCCGGCCTTGAAGCGTAACTAGCTACAAACAAGATCCTACCTTGTGGATGGTCCCGGGATCACCGAACCACCGTCCTCAACCCGAACCCGCCTCAACTAAACCCGGTATACATATTGTCCCATTCCGAATGCATAACGAGAGAAGTTGAGCCCTTACCTCAGATACACTGCCCCGCAGCACAAAATCCAGGAAATCCCGGCTCCCGGCCCGAAAAGTTGCAACTTGTCTTTTACGGTCCCACGCTATTCCACCCACGCAGAATCAAGCTGAACAACCATAATTAAGTCAGAACACATCCAAACAAACCCCAGAAACCAACCCCACATAATCCCGCACTTTCCCGCAAAAATCCACAGAAAGCTCGGTTTCACGAACCGAGCTAGAACATTGCTATTCATACACCCACAAACGCATTCCAACCTTTAAACCCACATTCCAGACACTTTCACCCTTAATCCCGCAATAAAGTGAACTTTGCTCCCATTGCCCGAAAACAACGTTTCAAACATCAATACGAACCTACTTCCATCCACAATACCGAATTACCAACCAACACAACCAAAACACAACCCTAACATGGAAAAAGATTCATTCAAAGTTTCGGTTCTTCACCCATTTTCCACCAAGCTTCCAAAACAAACCATTCAAGGTTCCATTTACACTCTTTAATCACCAATTACATAACTTAAGCAAGATTACTAACCAATTTCACCTTTAACAACCAAAATCAACCAAGAACCCTAATCCACTATTCACTCAAATTGGGGCTTTTCCACTCAATCAATTCCTCCAAATTGAAACCATAATAAGCCTTAGAATCATGCTAGGAACCACATATCAAGAGCATGATTCAAAAACACAACAAAACACCAAGTTTAGAATCAACCCTAATTTTCGCCAAAATATGTTTCTTCCTTCCATGATGTTTTTCCAAAATCTAACCATAGATTCTTACTCCTCTCCTTCCCAAGAACAACATACTAAAAGATGGGAGGAAGAGGATCACCCAAACATGTAGTGAAGAACAAACCATAAACCCATTTTCTTCCTCTATTTCCAACTAAATCAAGTTTACAATCTTGAAAAGAGATGAAAGGAGGGACCTTAACACTTTTGGAATTCAAAACCTTGTTGATTTTGGCCAAGATGATGAACAAGGAGGAGCTTGGGAGAAGGAGGCCATGGAGGATGAAGATGAGAAGGAAGAAGAAGTTGAAATAATAATAACACTTTTCTTATTATTCCATAAAACTTCCTTTTATATTATCCTTTTATTAACCTTTCTTTTCCATATTTAATAAAAATTGGACATGTGTCCCTCCCTTCCCCTTTCAGACGACTTACCCCAAATCTGACCAAAAATATTGTTGACTTTAGGCTAAATAACAACATAGCCCTCCAACTTTCCAAATCTTTACAATTTAACCCCAAACGCAAGTAACAAACTCCAAATGAAACCAAAACTGACCAAAATCCTCATAATATAATAAAATACCCAAATCCTGTTTCCAAAGTCCATTTGGAAATCCAGAGTGTCCTACTGGTCCGCACGAACCCGCGCAAACCCCGACGTGCGGGCGTGTCAACTTTGAACCAAAATCCCGTCACGCCAAAATTCCCCAAATATTACCATAAAATTCATCTTAAAATATAACATAACTTACATCAAGCCGTCGGAAAATTTCCATCCTCGAGCCCCGGTCACCCGGTCACAACCCGCTCTGGGTGGCCGTAACATATAAACTCTTTGTAGTGGATCAAAAAGCTAAGCTACCTAATATCAAAAAAAAAGCTAAGGCTGCCTAGTGGCAGTATAATCTCATGTTGCATCTTCTTTTTCCATCTAATTATAATGTTTTTTTCTCAGTGATTTTGCTTCGGCTGCTAGAGCCATGGGTAGAGATAGGATAGATTCAACCCTCTCGCCGATCTTCATCAGCGCTGTGTCAATCTGTCTGGTAGAAGGTGGAAGCAGCCAAGGAGAGTGAGCAGGGGCGGACCTAGCATGGGGCGGTGGGGCAATGCGCCCATTGAACTTTTCTAAAGTTTATGGTACATATGTATATTCAGAACAAGTTTGAACCCTACCTTTCCAATTTACCCCACACATTTAACACTAACAACTTATTACACACATATCCTTATACTATACCTGAAATTACTCTCACCCCCTTACCTTAGAAATTAAATACTTAAACCCCTATAATCCCTCCACTTAAGACACTTGTATAGTTCAAGTTTGCTCCACAACAATTTTTTTAAGGTCCGCCCCGAGAGTGAGCAAGGGTTCACGTTGGAAGGAGAAAGTTTGAACACGGTGGTATATTTGTAATATTTATTGATAGCCTCCGGACAATCAAGCAGTGGCGGGAGCTAGGATGGAGCTGTTGTCGGAACCTGAAAGACCCCAGTCACAGAAAACCTTTAGGTGTAGAAGAAAGGGGGAAGGTGTGGATATGTAGTCAATACCTTATTTTGGATTGGTATCACCCCACTTATAGGATGATACCTGGTCTTTCCCCATGCTGAGGTAGGGTGATGGCAAGGCTTTCCCCATACTAGAATTGTTGACTTCCAGATTTTAGGGACTATCATATCTCCCAAACAGTGGTGATCTGACATTATTTGAGCGGACCTTTGACTTGGAGTGTGAATTAGACTTTGTCCATGTATGTCAATCAAGGTCATACCCTTGACAGAATGGTACTTTCGTGCCAATATGACTATGTGGGGAACAACTGATGTGATCACACGGGGTTGTATGATCACGAGCTCGGATCTAGCTCGATGGAGGCGGTTTCCAGCGAAAGGGGGACGAAAACAGAGGAGGAAACGAAGAACACGAAGTTCGGCCAAGGGAACCTCCTCACTACGAGGTGAGGCAATGCCCTTGAAAATGTCTGGGAAAGGAAAATGGGACCTAGAACCTTTTGACTACAAGATCAAACAATGCTAGGTATTATATTGGATCTTCTTGCAATGGATCACTAATGGATTGGTGGAGCAAGATTTGAGACCCAAGAAGAACAATATGGCCGATTCGCGGCGAATATGTGTTCTTACAATATATGAGTTCTAGGGTTTACAATGGTTACATGCTTCCTTATATAGAAGGAAAATGGTAAAGGGAAATAATGAGTGACTTGACAAGGGAACCATCTCCCCTGATTTAGGGTGAGCGAAATGAGAGGTGGCGGATGATGTGACATTGTAGGCTACCTGCTCTGGCGGCGTCCATTTCCCCGGAATGGGAGTTGGCGGGAAATGGGAGGAAGGGCCTCTGCATAAGTTGAAGGGTTCGCCTGACTTGCGTAGGGAGGCTCCTTTAGGTTGGCGAACACTTGGGGCTTTGCTTGCATCTGGAAGTGTGGCACAGGGTCTTCGCCGATGACCATGGGCTCGCGGGAGGAGCCATGGGTTCGCAAAGGGACCATGGGTCCGCGGGAGACGCCATGGGGTCGCAAAGGGCCATGGGTTCGCCAATGGCCATGAGTTCGCCATAAGGTCCATGGGTTTGCCAAGGACCATGGGTTCGTCAGGGGCCATGGGTTCGCCAATGGCCGTGGGTTCGCCAATGGCCATGGATTCGCCATAAGAACCATGGGTTCGCCAAGGGTCATGGCCTCGTCAATGGATCTTCGCAAGCACGGCCACGTCTTGGAACTTGGCCTTAGTCTTGGAGGAGGCGTTCAAGGTCCCCTCCTGGAGATCCGCCAAGTGTGGTCTCGCTTTAGGGCCTCGCCGGCGCTTAGAGGGTCGCTTCTTCTTCATCCGAGCCTTCGCCAAGGGTCCTTTAGACCCTCTGGAGGAATGACTCCCATTTATCACAAAAATGGAGCTGATGTCCACATCAACAACCCCGTATTGATAGCATATACGAGGACCCTTGCCGTATATACGAAGACCCTCACCGTATAAACGAGAGGGGTCCTCATAGTGGCGACGTCAGCGTTTAGAACGACCTCCTTAAGCCCATATATATCATTTAGCATCTCTTAAGCACATTATAAACGCCTAAGCACATTGTAAAGTCACTCTTTCCAATCTGTGCCTAACAGCAATGTGGAAATTGACTTTCCATATTTCATCACATATCCTTGCATTTACATTTTATAGATGCTCAATCACCAGCAATGCGGAGACTACCTTTTTTTTTCCTCTTAAGAACCCCAAAATTTTATATATCATCAAAAACCATAACCGGAATTCATTCGATAGCGAATGTTCTGATGATCATAAACGGGGTTGCCATAATCCACAGGCTTCAAAACAGTTGGTTGCTTTCGCTTCTCCTCCAGCTCTTGAACTGCTCCAAAGACGATTTCATTGGTTTTCTCATGGCTTTTCTCGTAATACATATGTGGGGTGGATGGTTGATACTGATGGTGATGTTGGTACTTCTGCTGACGTGCATCTGCAGCATCCCAGCCTCCATAAAATGCTCGGCTTTGGCGCAACTGCTGCTGCATCTTTTCTGCATCCTTTGACATGAATGGATATGTTTTACGGGGTGTGGGGGCTCGAGTGTCGATTGAAGGAGGCTCATCTTCATCAGGTATTATGAAACTCTCTTGCACTGGCCAGGTTGTTTGGGGGCCGTGTTGTTGCCGCTGCTTCTGCGTCTTAAAACCAGGAAAGACTGCTGCCAATATGTCCAATGCCGACTCCCAAGCACTTACAAAGAGCTTACTCAGAGACACGGATAAGGTTTCTTCTTGTTTTTCATGTTCTCCGGTTGGAATTAAAGGTGGCCGGACTGATTTCACAGGCCGCTGATACTGCTGATACAGACTGGCTGTGGTGCTCATCTCTGCAGGTACCTGATCATCATCATCATTAACATGATTAAAGCTAGTAAGAGACTGCTTAAGTACATAAAAATATCAATATGATGAAAGCCTAATAACTGAAGCATGAGTAATGACACCACTTAACTTAACAGAGCCCACCCATCATTCATTTCACATAACAGTTTAAATTAAGTTTTGAATTTTTCTGATGTTTCTTTCTTCACTCAGAAACCAATAACTATTGAAAACTGATACTCCCGCTATTCCAGCAAAGATGATACATTTGACTAGACACAGAGATTAAAGTACATTGTTGACTTGAGGGTAATAAAGTAAAGCAGCATAAAAGACAAGTTTTGCTGGGACAACCAGAAAAAGAAAACCTTTTAGCTTTTCTGGGATGGAAGAAAACGTGTATAGTTCTAACGATAAGTTGAAGAACGGTCTTAAGAAAAACAAGTTGGAAGTACATGAACATATAGAACACTAATGAGTCTTTAAATTTAACCATGTCGGACCAATGACAAAACAGTCAACGCATGAATAAATACTCACATCTTGAGAAGACAGGATAGAGCCCAACCTCCTCTGCAACAAAGCCAACAAATATCCAACTAGTCCAGCTGCACCAAGTACTGCAAGTCCTGCAACAAAGGGAGTGTCATGCAAAATCCTAGCATAACACTAAATGACCATTTAAACTTCGATTAAAGTAGCTTACCGAAAGGAAAACCACTTCCATATCGATAAGCACAGTCATCAAAATGAAGTTGTATCTCTCTGATAACCCGATGTCCTCTGTCTATGACAAGAAGGGAGCAGCTGCTACCAACGTAAACCACATCAAAATCATTTGAAAACTTCGCATCTTCACTAGGACCATCCATGTGGCCATCTCCTTGGCTCACCTTCCCCCCAGCAATTGTTGTTACCCCTGCAGGAGGAAATAAATATGCATCACAAACAGCAGATCAAAAATCTAAAATGGACAAGAGCAAAAATGGCATTGTTTGAAACCAGAATATAGAACGTTAGACAGTTGTATATCAGGCAAGGTCAAATATACACACAATTGTTGCCTTTCAATAATCGGCTCTCTGTAATGACTTACAGAAAAAGCTTGAGACAGGGTGATATGACTTCTCAATTTTCATTTAATAAAATGACAGAAGATTTAGGTAAAGACAAGGCTGCTAAGGTTATTTCAAAAGGTTTTGCCATTGCTTTCAAGGCTACAAAGCATCAGCCATATAAATTTGGCTGCTAAAGCAGCACATTGACTAAGGTGGAGATGGCAAAGGTCAATCTTATAGGAGTATAAGAAATCACATTAAAGAAGACTGAAAAAAAAAATCTGACTTCACTGAAAGCTAAACAGAATGAGAACTAGCATGACCCAAACTAAAACTTGTCCAACCAAGTTTGAGAAAACAATAAATGAGAATTAGCTTAAGTTTTACAGAATTATAGATAAATGAGCTCAGAACAAGGGAAACTGAACATAACTATCCCAAGAAGGCCTAACCAACAAAACAAGTACTCGAAAAGTGCAAAAACTAACCAACTGCTGATGTTGTCACCTATATAAAAACAATGATCCAAAACATGGAATTAACTGACCCCCAACAAGAACATCATTAATGGATATACCTGCATCACTTATCTTTCTAACCGCCATATTCATATTGTCAGCAACGTAAATATTTCCTCTGTCATCAACAGCTATCCCTTTGGGGTGGTTCATCTTAGCTTCCCTGAGCTTCCCATCAACATGCCCAGAGTATCCATCAGGGGACCCTGCAAGCAGCTTTGGTCGAGTATCTGAAGTTCCACAATAAGTCCGAGGTTAGCTACTCCATTATACAAAATGGAAGACTTTCTTTTATGGGTCATCCCAAAAGAGGATATACATTTTCTAATTCTGAAAGCATCTTCCCAAAACAAAAAAGGAAATTACCATATTACCTTATTTCAACTCTCTTTCTATCTATTTTACACAACCACTTTCCATCAGTTCTACACAAATTACAATAACTCCAAAAATTTTATTTGCATTCTGTAAGGAAAAGAAATGGAGAAACCTAAAATACTTCATCCCTTAAACTTTATAACCATATAAAAATGCTTTCTGTTTTAGGATTGAAAGGGAGTTTAAGGAACATGTGCAAAAAGCTACAGGATTCATAAGCAAACCTTTTCTTTAAATTGTTAAAGCTAGGATTAGACACAGCTTAAAGAGGCAGTAAAAAGCTATGACTAGTTTTTCATTCATATAGACAGAGGAAACAGGAGTTCCACAGCAGAATCTAATAAAGCTACGATAAATAAAATGCTTTTTTATACCATAAGAAAGCAAAACAAGAAAATGGATGTGCCTTTCATGACAGAATAAAGAAAATAGCAACTATACTTGAACTTGTACCATGTTTCTTTTTGGTACGTAGGACTAAGGAAGCCAAAGGGTGAGTTGGGAATTAAACTTAAGACCTTGCAGGAACCAAAACAATGTCCAACCTTCAAGCAAACTCAACCAAGCAGCATAGCCTGATTAAAAACCAAGGAATTTCACAAGTTCCAAGCCAAATAGCAACAGAGGATGCAACAGACCACTACTGGGCACTCAACCAGTCAAAGTTGGCATGACAAGCCACTTACAAAGAGACAAAGAGGAAGAGATCCGGTAGATGTTATTGTTAGCAGAGTCCAATATAAGCAGTTCTCCATTAGGCAACACCTCAACTGAGTAAGGTTCGATCCCAAGCTTGCTTCCATCAAACACAGTCTCTACAGTGTACCCACTTTCGAACTTCATCATCGGACGGCCAGAAATCGCTGCCACCAATTCGAAAGAACAAACAGTGTTACATCCCAACTTTTGGCACCAAACGCATAATGTGGGTAGTGTAGAAGAAGATCCAAACCTGTTTTAGTGGTGGATTTGAGCGACAATAACCATTTCCTAGAAGCAGGCAACAAATTAGAGAGAAACCTATTCACGATCTCTGCAAAACCGAGTAAGATTTATGAGCTCAAGTCCATAACCAGACAAGACCGACCATGACACCAGAAACAAAAAACAGCATAAACAAAACAAAAAATACCCATTTGCTTAAACACCCACGCACTTGCTGGTGAGGTAGTACTCGGGGCTGAAGAAACGCAACCGAGAAGAAGTAAAAGGGCGAGAGAAAGACCCAAAATCAGCACATTCTTGCCCATCTTACTTCCTTTTTTCTCAAATCAAAACCAGAAATAAGCAGGGATTACTAATGCGAGCTCGGTGCTTCACCAGAAACCCTAGCTCATACTTTGGTATTGTGCACTTAGTCCGACTGTGTGACTGTGAGTGAGTGAAGGTCCAACAAAACAACAAAAAAGTGAGCTTTGAAGATTGCTGCTAACTTTTTTTTTCTTTTTCCCTCAGTTTTTAGAAAAGAATAACAGTCTTTTTATGAGCCCTTTTTCTTTTGCTGGTGGATTTGTGTGTGTGAGTGTGAGATTCCCCGAAGGCAAAAATGGAGAGAGAAAACGTGAACAAGGAGATGGTGCGTGAGCTGTGAATACAGGGGGAAGGAGGAAAAGGAAAATGGTAAACAGAGAGAAGCAAACGAACAAAAATGATAAAGATGTATTACTTTTACTTTACTATACTCTAGCTCTATTCAACTACATAATTTATTGTTGATAAATAGTTGCACAATTAATAAGCTTATACCACATCATTCATTAGATTTCTCTTTTTCTTTTGATTTTTTAATTATATTTATCATGTTACTTATAGGAAAAAATTGGTAATTTTAAAAATTGATATGAAACCAATTGAGTTGTATCACGTCATCTATTTTTTCCTTCATATTTTCTTTTAAGTGTGTTCATTTATACTGTTTATAGAGGAAAAGTTTTTAAATTTGCAAAATGAAGTGAAATCTGTGAGAGAAAACATTTATAAAGAAACATTCTTTTGACTTTTATTTCTAATTATGTGTATTGGTCCTCGAAATTTTGGCGCCAAAATACTAAAATCTAAGTTTTTAATTAGGCTAAAGATTTTTTACCAACAATCATTATTACTTACTTTCTCATTTATTTTATGAAAGCAGACCACAAACACTTAATAATTTATTTTATGAATACGCATCTCATTCATCTTATTTATTCACTTTCATTTTCGTTGCTTTAAAGTGTGTCAGTTAAACTTTTTATGGAGATCGAAAATGTTGGTAATTTTGAAAATGAATATAAAATTTGTAAGAAATATAGTTTTGTGGATTCTCTTCTTGATGAATAGTACCCACTCAATATATATATATATATATATATATATATATATATATATATATATATATATATATCTGTGTGTGTGGATACAAACTCTATTACTTACCTTTAACTATTTTAAAAGTAGAACATTGGCCCCAGGCCCTAAATTTTCAAAATATATTTAAGTGTAGTGCCGTTTTTTTATACGAGAGAAAACTTTATTACAATTTATAACTATTTAAAAAGTAACATGTTGCCCTCAAAGTTTCAATTCTTATGGTACGGTTTTTTTCTTCATTGAGTCTTGATGATTTTAACGAAAAGTATTAATATGTAACTTATATTTGTATTTAAAACTCTATACATATATATAAAATTTTGTATGAATAGTATCCACCTAATGAGATTCCATCACATCATCCTAATTTAGTGATTTTATTCATTCGTGCTTCAAATTGTTTAAGAGACTAAATTTCTATTTTACTTTTATTTCTTATTATTTTGCGTTTGGTCCCTAATATTTTAGACTTCATATGATAAAATGTAAAAATTCTTAGCCTAATTTTTTTCACCCATGATAATTATTTACTTTATCATTTATTTCATGAAAATAGTACATTTATTTCACTTAATGTTACATCCTTATTAAATTCTTATAGAATATTTTAATTTACACAACTATGAAGCGCGACAATTAAACCTTGTTCATTCTATTTCTCTCTTTACTCCAAATTTTTTATTTTAAAATATTCAAAATTTAACCTTATTTCTTAATTTTCTTTCAAAAATCTCATTTATAATAATACAACATAAAATATTTTTCTTAAAAATTATCCACAACCAAACAAAATGATTTGTGCAAAAAATAATGGGAGCACTACTTACAAAACAACGTAATAGACAACAATTTCTAATCGTAAGTAGGGATGTCAAAAACTGATTCGATTCAAGCAATCTGTCTGAACCCAACCTGACCTGACCCAGGTTGATCAAGAAAGTCAACAACCCGAAACCTGAACGACCTGAACCTGAACGGACCCGAAATAAGCTCAACCCGATAGCTACCTAAATCCGAATAGTCCGAACCTGAATCTGACTCGAAATCAGCTCAACCCGAAATGACCTGGACCCGACCTGACCTGAACCCGATTAATCTGAATCCCAAACCCGATTAACCCGAATCCAAACCCGATTAACCGGAACAATATGCAATCTCCAATTTTGTTAGAACAATGATCTATTTCCAATTTTGTTGGAGGAATATCCAATTTTCAAAATTGTTGGACTAATGTCCAGTTTCCAAAATTGTTGTGACAATTTGACAAAGCCTAATTTCTAATGTTTTGGAACAATATGGAATGAATCTCCAATTTTTTTGGAGCAATGCCCAATTTTCAATTTTGTTGAAAGAATGTGTAATTTCCAATTTTGTTGGAAGCATGTCTATTTTCCAAAATTATTGGAGCAATGTCCAATTTCGAAAATTGCTTTGACAAATTGACAATGTTCAATTTCTAATCTTTTGGAACAGTGTGCAATCTCAAATTTTGTTGGATCAATGTCTAATGTCCAATTTTGTTGGATGAATGTCTAATTTCCAATTTTGTTTGATGAATGTCTAATATCCAATTTTATTGGAGGAATGTCTAATTTCAAATTTCTTTGAACGAATTACAATATCTCATCTTGTTGAAGCAATGTCAAAATTTCAAATTTG
The DNA here is from genome assembly GCA_024586325.1 of Stellera chamaejasme. Lineage (NCBI taxonomy): Eukaryota > Viridiplantae > Streptophyta > Magnoliopsida > Malvales > Thymelaeaceae > Stellera > Stellera chamaejasme. The sequence continues at coordinate 21,598,126 of CM044982.1, read as the reverse complement.
TAACCATGTCCAATTTTCAATTTTGTTGGAGGAATGTCTAATCTCTAATTTTATTGGAGGAATGTCCAATTTCAAAAATTGTTGGAATAATGTACAATTTTCAAAAATGTTGTGACAAATTGACAATGTCCATTTCTAATCTTTTGAAACAATGTGGAATCTTCAATTTTATTGGAGCAATGCCCAATTTCTTATTTTCTTAAAGGAATGTCTAATTTTCAATTTTGTTTTGAGCAATGTCTATTTTCCAAAATTATTGGAGTAATGTCCACTTTTGAAATTTGTTGTGTTAAACTGACAATGTTCACTTTCTAATTTTATAGAATAATGTGCAATTTCCAATTTTTTTTAATCAATGTCTAATGTCTAATTTCCAATTTTGTTGGTGAAATGTCTAATATCGAATTATTGGAGAAATGTCCAATTTCTAATTTCTTTTAACGAATTCAAATATCCCATCTTGTTGGAGTAATATCAAATTTCCACATTTTCAATTTTGTAACTAAGACCAATTTTCAATTTTATTGGAGGAATGTCTAATTTCCAATTTTATTGGCGGAATGTCCAATTTCCAAAATTGCTGAAACAATGTTTAATTTCCAAAATTGTTCTGTTAAATTGATAATCCCCAATTTCTATTCTTTTGAAACAATGTGGAATCATCAATTTTGTTGAAGCTATGTCTAAGTCTATTTTAAAAAATATTGGGGCAATGTCCAGTTTCAAAAATTGTTGTGATCCGAATTTAGACCCGAAGAAACCCGAACTTGAAATCGAAGAAACCCGTCCCGCACCCGGCCTAAACCTGAAACCGAAACATTCTGAAACAGGAATGACCTGAACCCAAACCTGACTTGACCTGGCCTGAAATAAGTTTGACTCATTGGCAACCCGAACTGACTTGAAATCAGCTCAACCCAAAGCAACCCGAACCCGACCTGACCCAAAAACAGATCAACTCGAAACCCGAATGACCCGACCTGACCTGCCCGATTGACATCTCTAGTCCTAAGTACCAAGTTTTCATAGGTACTTAAGGTACAACTTCAAAGTTTCTGAACTTATACAGTTTAGCCCTTATAGTTTTATTTGTCATTGGTTTGTGTATTATTTTTAATTTGCTACAAAAAAAGGTTGTGTTCATTAAAAAAAGTGACGTATTCTCTTATTTAGTCTCTAATAAACACTTACCAATGAAAGAAATCAATTTTCGCGACTTAAAAATGATTTTCGATTTTTTAGTTCATTCGCTAGATTTAGAGTTGTAGTAGTGTTAGATGCAACCTCATTTGTTAACCCTTTAAAGTTGTTAGTTTACCTTCCAACATGATTTACTATATGACCCCTTTTATTGGCCAACGTGAAAGTACTCTTCTTCGTGAGGAATGACGTTTAACTTCCCGATAATAACTTTAACCTAATAACTAAAAGTATGATGTAATCTTAATAACCCATCTTGTTAGCGTGTGGCCAACTTGTGGATTCAAATATTAGTCAACGGTGCTAACAAGCTCCCTAAAGTTAGTCATTCTAGAACACTCTAGATGAAAGCTCTCTGTATAATTGGACCAATTGCTTTGGATTTCTGTAAAACAACTTTAGATTATTGATAAAAAATGTCTACCTAAAGGCGTTGTATGGTATTAAAACTTTAAATACAATTTTATCCAATATTTAACAATAAGGTATGTTTAAGATGGAGATATTTAACAACATATATTGTATTTAGGCTAATTGGACATGAAATGCATTCCATTTTACCTAGTAGTGCTGATATGTGACGAAGTACTTGATGGAGACCATAAGGTATCAATAATATATATATATATATATATATATTATTTTAACTTCTCATGATTCTTCATTTAGCCTGAGTAGAACTTTAATATTTGATGATCTGTTATATTTTTACTAACAATTTGGTCGAGGTTGTAAGCTTACATGTACTAATGATTGACCAAAACCACAAATTCAGCCCATTATGAGTTTATTATCATTTTAAGCCGATAACCAAACCTCTCTTGTTAATAGCGTTGTTTAGCAGTACACAAGAGTTGTTTGGTGGTCTTTATTCCAGAGAAGTTTCGCCTAAGGTGTTTTTTAGGTATATGGTGAGGCATCCTTGGGCGTTTTTAGGATGGTTGTGGTGCGCCATCCAGAGAATAGTAGAAGTTTTGGAGATCCCAAAAATAGCTTTAAACTTTTGTGGAATAACGACAGGGTTTTAAACCACGTCACCTGCATCAACTAACGACATTAATGCAATGTACTATTTTTGGATACTGAAGTACGGATTCAGTCTTGTGGGGTTGTTGTCTTCAATCTTCGTCTTCTATTGTTTGCTCATGTTCTCTTGTGGGGTTGCTTTGTGTTAAGGTTGTTTGGTGTGGTCCTAGTGTACATCCGAGGGCAAGAGGTACTTTGTTTTGGTTCACATCAAGTTCAACTGTTTGTGGGTATTATTCATTTATGCATCTGAAGAAAATTTTCATGTATAGCGTTGTTATTGTACCATGTATTGTTATCTCTCACATATTTAACACATTTTGTTGATAGATGGACAGAAACAGAGGTTTTCTTTGGAATTTCATGGGGCCATCATGTGGTGATAATGATGATGATTGTGGCGCAAAGAACTGGGTCAGCTCTAATAATGCGAGCTGGGATCCTCCTGGACATTCAAATTGGAAAGGTAAAGGTGTTGAAAACATGGAAAATATAGATGAAACAGATGAGAATGCAGAAGTGGAAGTGACTAACGAGGACTTATGTGATGATGAAAATCTTGATGATTGATGGAAAGCGATAGTGTTATAGTTGAGTAAGCTAGTACACAAGTGGGAACTTATGGATTTTAAGGATATTGTGTTTGATGATACCAAGAGTGCCTAGAGGTTCTATCAATTTTATGCAAAAATTATGGATTTAGAATGATGAGAGCTGAGAAAAAAAATGTACTTGGGTACAGATCTTGTCATGAGGAGGTGGGTTTGTAGCAGAGCAGGGGAGAATGAGTAGAAGCTTGCTCCCCATGAAAGACAAAGGAAACCCACAAGACTTGGAAGGTGCAGTTGTCTTGCATCATTCCGGGTCATTTGTGTTAGAGACATCGGTAACTATGAAGTGAGGTAGTTCAATACATGTCATAATCATCCTATGGTTGAATAAGAAGAAATGCGCCTTTTTGCATCACACAAAACCATGACCAATATGACAAAGGAACAAACCTTGCAGATAAAGGTTGTAGCCATCAAAACTAGTGTGATAATGGACTACATGGTCTTGGTTGCTGGTGGATTCAACAAAGTTGGCTTCAGAATTAAGGATCTGTACAACTTTGTAGATAGTGATAAAAGGGAACAAATAATGGATAGTGATGTAGAGGTAGTGATGTGATCACACCGGGGGTGTATGATCACGAGCTCGGATCTAGCTCGATGGAGGCGGTTTCCAGCGAAAGGGAAACGAAAACAGAGGAAGAAACAAAGAAAGACAAAGTCGGCCAAGGGAACCTTCTCACTACGAGGTGAGGCAATGCCCTTGAAAATGCCTGGGAAAGGGAAATGGAACCTAGAACCTTTTGACTACGAGATCAAACAATGCTAGGTATTATATTGGATCCTCTTGCATGGATCACTAAAGGATTGGTGGGGCAAGATTTGAGACCCAAGAAGAACAATAAGCGTATTTCAGCAAATATGTGTTCTTACAAAATGAGTTCTAGGGTTACAATGGTTACAAGCTTCCTTATATAGAAGGAAAATGGTAAAGGGAAATAATGAGTGACTCGACATGGGAACCAGCTTCCTTGATTTAGGGTGGGCAAAATGAGAGGTGGCAGATGATGTGATATTGTAGGCTACCTGCTCTGGCGGCGTCCATTTCCCCAGAATTGGAGTTGGCGGGAAATGGGAGGAAGGGCCTTTGCATAAGTTGAATGGTTCGCCTGACTTGCGTAGGGAGACTTCTTCTGGTTGGCGAACACCTGAGGCTTCGCTGGCATCTGAAAGTGTGGCACAGGGTCTTTGCCGATGACCGTGGGCTCGCGGGAGGAACCATGGGTTCGCAAAGGGACCATGGGTCCGCGGGAGACGCCATGGGGTCGCAAAGGGCCATGGGTTCGCCAATGGCCATGAGTTCGCCATAAGGTCCATGGGTTCGCCAGGGACCATGTTAATTTTAGGATCGTCTTTAACATGCTTCTCATGTTCGCATTTAATAATATCGAAGAAAGGATTAAGAGTATGTACCTTTCTTCTAGACGCAGCTTAAGAATCTTAGAGATTCTTGCTCCTTGCTGATGTAGAAGACTCGGCTTGGGGAACACCTTTAGGGCGGATTGGAGAGGATTTGTCTCCAAGGTGAGTTCCACTCACAATGCTCCTAGAATGCCTTCTAGTTTGGAAGAGGAAGTATGAGGAGAGAAGAGAGAACCAATGCTGGTTGTGGGATGATTAGAAATGGCGCATCCTCCCTCTATTTATAGAGGAGGATGGGCTGCCAATGAGAGGGCACAATGCCCTTTCTTTTGCGAAGTAACATGTCCCTAGGACCAAGGGCTGCAACCAATGCCCCTTGGTCCATGAGACATGTCTCATGCCTTTTGCCTTTTCAATTAAGTAATTAATTAGAAAAGGAATAAATAAATAAATAATTGTGTCTAATAGGAAATTAATTAACTAATTAATTAATTATCCAAATATGGTGAAGAGGCATGGGGTGCACCCCCTTGCCTAGAGGCACCTAGGGCGAGGGGCACTCACACCCCTAGGCCCATGGCCGAATGGGTGTAAGGCCACCTTAGGGTGCCCTTTCGGCACCCAAGGGTGCTACGCACCCTTCGGCCTAAGCCGAAGGTGTGCTTGGCCCTCTTCGACACCTTTTCACCAATTTACGCACCTTTCCGCCAAGAGACACGTCTCTTCGCCAAAAGGTGCCTAGACACATTTATACCAAGCTCACATAGAGCTATCCCAAGACATATTAAATCATCCATTGAGCTCCTTGAGCTCATATCAGCTCACTAAGAGTAGATACACATCTCTCTAGCTCAAACACTCAGATTGAGCTGAGTGGAGCTGTGCTTAGCTACTTTTGCTAGCCCAGAGCATCTTGGTGCGCAAGAATTCCAACAGACCATGGGTTCGTCAAGGGCCATGGGTTCGCCAAAGGCCATGGGTTCGCCAATGGCCATGGGTTCGCCATAAGAACCTTGGGTTCGCCAAGGGCCATGGTCTCGCCAATGGGTCTTCACAAGCACGGTCTCGTCTTGGAACTTGGCCTTAGTTTGGAGAGGGCGTTCAAGGTCCTCTCCTGGGGATCCGCCAAGTGTGGCTTTGCTTTGAGGCTTCGCCGGCGCTTAGAGGGTCGCTTCTTCTTCATCCGAGCCTTCGCCAAGGGTCCTTTAGACCCTCTGAAGGAAAGGTTCCCCTTTATCACAAAAATGAGGCTGATGTCCACATCATACCCTCCCCCTTCAAAAGAATCCGTCCTCGGATTCATAAGGAAGTCATCCCTACGAATCGTAAAACACAACAACAAACTTGAAGAGGCATCAGGGGTTAGTGGACCAAAACAATGCAGATATGCCTGAACCAAATGTTGGAACATAAGGGTTCCAATATGCGTGATGATAAAGAACAAAAGTTTAAACGAATTCATGACATACTTCCTTGAAAAACAGATGTGTTCATTGAGAATCTTATACTCAAGGGTGTCATGAAAGACATTAAGTCCCAAACTGGGTCCTCCAAAGGTCAAAGGGACATGGGGGTTATCATCAAGATGAGCCATAATGTGGAGGTGTCCTTGTCTTATCATATACATGGCTAGGTGATGGGCATTCTTATACTCAAAATTCAGGGTACCTAGCTCATGGATAAACAGAGAAATACTAAGTTGGGGTAAGATGAACAATCCGCTCTTTCTTGCTCCTGGGCCATGAAAGCACACAAGTGTCCTATGTCTAAAGTCACCCATAGGACCGAATGAATGCATGTTCATATAATTTGTAAGAGTGCCAACATGCGTGTCATTCAAACTATTTTCAATCATCAAAGCATTAAAGCATGTAGTTTTCTCATCATGAGTCAGGGAACATAAGTCATCTGTTAAGGCATCGCCATGTTGCACTTCAAACATTGGATTCTAGAATGCTTCCTCAGAGGTATATTGATCAAATTCAAACAAAGGATTGCAAATCATTTTAAAGTCATGATCATGCATTTTCTCATTCTGTTGTCTATCCAAAGACAGCTGATTATCCAATTTTTCAACATGCGCATGCCTCGGCTCACCCAATTCAGATTCAATGTTAAGAGATGAGAGATTAGAAGCACAGTTACCCATGTTCGCTCCCTCCCTCTTGCATTTCTCTTCCTGACCGAGAGTGTGTGGCACTTCCTTCCCAAGCTCTTCAAGGCAATCTTCGGCTCTTCCTTCCACAGTGACCTGCGCACTCAAAGAAGAGAAACAAGGGTGTTCCAAGACAGAAGTTAATGGAAAAATTGGTTCGGCTGGAGGCATGTTGACCTCACTTTCACTATTTTTGGTCATGGAGTTTCCCTCTTGTTTTCTCTCCACTTTCTTCTCAAACTTTTCTCTCGGATCACTCTTCCCCATATTCTTTTCTAAGGCCCTTTCATCTTTCCCCTTTTGTTTTGTAGCCTTCTCTCTTTCCTTTGCACCCATAGTTTCTTCTTCCCTCTCAGTCGATTTTCTCTCAACCTTACCATCAGTTGCGGCTTCCTCTATGTGGGGCGATACCAGCTTGGAGAAGACTTATGGCATTGGATGGAGAAGTTGGAGTACCACTTTTGGTACTACCTCCTTCGTGGTGAAGAAATGTTAAGCCTTGCCATAAGGAGCTTAAAAGGAGAAGCCAAGGAATGGTGTCGCCGAGAATTTGCTGAAAGAGAGCGATACGCTGAAGCCCCCATTCAGACTTGGAGTGAGTTGAAGAGGTTGTTGTGGCGACGATATGGACTCTGTCAAGAAGAGCCACCCTCCATACTATTCCCAAGCGAGGGCCCCCATGCGCCCTACACCCAAGAGTCCAGCTCCGCCACCCAACTCCACTCAACGGGTCTTCGCCCCAAGGCGAACCAACTTCCTTCCAGGAAAGGAGGCGAGGACCCCCATCACCACAAACCCCCTTGGTTGGGCCGCGCACCCCACCGCCCAATACTTGCGCAGCCCATACCCACACCACAAACCCAAACCCTCACCAAAATCCAAAAGAAGAAACTCTCGCCCAAGAGATTAAAAGGCTAAAAAATGAGTACTTAGAATATGAACAGTAGAAGGAAAAGGAAAAAGGAGGGAGCTCTCCAAAGCCAAATGAGTGAAAAGAAAGACTCACCCGGGCCTTCTACCATACTCCAAGAAGAACTAACCGTTTCATCTTCTCAAACTTGTTGTTCTTCTTTGGCGGTGCAGGAAAAAGAAGAGGCCGCGGACGCATGAAGAGTTGAAGAAAGCGAAGGCGCTTTGGAAAAAGGCAGAGCTCATGCGGGAGTCCCAACTGAGCCCGCACTTGAGGAAGAAGCCACACCGTTGCTGGAAGAAAAGGAGATGATATGCGAAGCAGGTCTACGCCTCCCTAACTTGGGAGAAGGTAACTTGTCTCTTCCTTCTAGTAGCGAAGGGTATATGCCAGAGTGCGAATCTATGGTTTCCTTAAGATCGCATGCTACGAACGTGGGTGATGGATCAGATATCGGTTCGACTCCGCACCCATTGTTCGAATATATATGGGACCCCCCCAGATGCCATGTTCGACATGCTTAGAATGCATGCGCTAAAGAAAGGTCACTTTATTCCACGAGAGACATCCATGCCTTTCCTTAGCAAACATGAGCATCTTAAAATAATTAGAGCTGAAACCATGTTAATGGTTGAGGTGAAGAGAGAGGACGACCTGTTCATCTCTCAACCTCTTGCTTATGCTAATGCTAGTCTCTGCGCACTGCAGTCTGATATTCCTTCTATGACTAGCTTAGTTTTTACTCCTTTGTCTCGGGGAGCACATGTGCATGTGGTTTGCGAAGGCAAAGCTTCCCTTGACCCCCACCCCAGTTCCATGAGCAAAGGTCTAAGGATTTTAGGCCGCATGCCTTCCTTGAGTATAAATTTCTTGTTAAATGCATAAAATACTCTAGGAAGCATGTCATGAATTTTTATAAACTTTTGTTCATGTTCACGATGCATATAGGAGTTATCATGCTCTCGCATATATATGCATCGCCACCGCGACCCCCCAGTCTCCGGTTAAGTTTTCATTCACTAACCTCTAATGCTCTCCAAAGTTTGTTGTGCTTGTTTTAGATTGTAGGAAATTTCCATCCCTTAAGATTCGAGGACGAATCTTTTTAAGAGGGAGGGAATGATGTGATCATGGGATCCCCAAACAACAACAAAGAGTCCCAGACGAAGAGGCAGTTGAGTGAAGCTCGGAGCAATCCCTTGGTGAGTAGGTTCAGAGGCCCAGGCCACCTAATTCATGGTCTGGACTAGCACCTAACATGGAAAAGGCAACGCCTCCACGCGAGGACCTTACGCGAGGCCTCAAGGCGAAGGATAGGCTCCTGCACACGGAGGCATCCAGGCGATGGCAAAGCACTTTGGCGAAGCCGTCCCTGTGAAGCCTCAAGACGAAGGATGAACTACATCATGCTAAGGCATTCAGGCTAGGCTTCATCAAACGAAGGTGTTCCGGTGATGGCGAATCCTTCAGGCGAAACCATCCTCTTGAACACTCACGGCTAGGCCCTCATACACGACTCTTCAACATGAAGTCTTCAAAATGAAGGCAAACCTTCATGCGAAGCTTCCTGGCGAAGGCGAAGCCTTTGGGCGAAGCCTTCCCAGCAAAGCCTCCTGGCGAGGACGCAGCCTACAACATGAAGACTTCCAGTTCAGACGCTAAGGTTGGGTTTCCCTCCTGCGAAGCCTCCAAGCAAAGGCGAAGCCTTCATTCGCGAAGCCTCAAAGAGAAGGCGAGGCCAACTAGGTGAAGCCTTCTCTTCGAAGCTTCCCAACAAAGGCGAGGCCTTCAGAGCGGGGCCTCCAGTCAGACGAAGCCCTAAAGCAAAGCCACCTAAGCTTATCAAGTCGGCCAACCACTCCCGACCATTCTGACACCCTCCCGCCTTTCATGCTGACACTCGGGAGCGTACTTATCTACTTAGCTTTTACCTTTTTATCTTTTAGTCAGACATGCATGCAAAAGTACTGTACACTTTATGGCATGCATGCGCATAAGTCAGAGTCTGTTCCCTTCTCTCTCTCCTATAAAAGGGACAGCAGACTCTCTTTGTAACTTAGAACATGTTTAAAGCTTAAGAAGGAAATTCCTTAAGCCCGGTTCTCACCCCCTTGCTATTTTCCGCCATCCCCCTTGATTGTTTATTATCAAGTTTAATATCTAGTATTGCTCAATCTCGTAGTTGAGAGGTGCTAGATCTTCCATACTTCCCAGGCTTATCACAGATATTGCCCAACCTCGTAGTTGGGAGGTGTCTATGGTCGAATCTATCCCTTCCTTGTTCGTCGACTCCTTCAAGCTAGATCTGCGCTTCCGTACGATCTCGCGGCTTCGCGTCAAGTGTACCCGTGATCGTATCAGGTAGCTATAGATTACTTTACAAGGGTTGTGGAGGGAGATCCGGGCATGTATTGCACATATCGCATGGATGAGGAGAGCAGGCTCCGCTATCTTTTCTCGGTTGATAGCAAAATGCAAAGGGACTACCGGTCATTTGATGATGTTGTTGGTTTTTATTCAACTTTCAGAACAAATGAGTATAAACTTCCCTTTATAACTTTTGTTAGTGTGAATAACCATTGTAGCGACGTGGTTTTCGACGGAGTCGCCACCAATCTGTTTGAGTTAGGTCGATTGGAAACATAAACTGGTTTACGAGAAACTCCAAATCCGTTAGTCAATTACATACGAAAACAATTAATTTTCATACGCCCGAAAATTGGTACCACGGGTTAACTTCTATTTTTCATTCACTTGATTTAATTTAAAGACAAGGTGGAAAAAAAAAGTAAATAGATAAAATAAATAAACATATCAATGCACGAAAACAAAAATTAATCAAAATATAATTAACTAATTACGTAAAAAAATGCAAAAAAAGAATGAAAGAAAAAGAAAAAAAAGAGAACAAATACACGTACATACTTATACATATCTAAAGGTGATAAAGTTAATAAACATGAGGAAAAAGAAAATTGATGCTCCTTTTTTTCAGTTAATGTCCATCAAAATTGCCAACCACAGCTAACAAAACGTATATGCAATCAGGAGGAACTAATATTGAAAAGTGACAGCTTGACCATTGGCTCAAAGTTATTAGCCATTGATAATAGTGCTTTGATTGTCATATATCAAAATCTCAATACTTAAATGAAACTAAGGACCCATTTCAATGACTCAATATGAATTTTACCAAGCTGAAGCGCTTGCTTTGGCGCTTGGGCGTCCTCGATGAAGTCCGACGGACGGTTTGCGACGAGCACGACGACGATAGCGGCTTCTGACGTCGGGTCGCCGGCGAGAGGTCGGAACGGAGGCGATTGCGCGAAGGTTCGGTAAGCGTGCAGAGCGGCGGCCTCCAATTCACGAAATCAGATCGGAGAAGGGCTGCGGTCCGTCAAAAGGTTTGGCCGGATGTCCGAAGCGACGGCGGGACAGCCTCTTGTGAACCGGAACGAGCTGGACGAAGCTGGGATTTGGATGAACGCGGCCGGAACGAAAACGCCCAAATTTTCTTCTGCTGATTGTTGCGTGTTTTGTACGAATTGTTGCTCTCTGATTTTCGTTCTCTGTTGTGTGTCTTCTACCTGTGATTCACTTCGTTCTTTATAGGTGAAAGAATTGAACGGTTCCCCCTCCCACGAATGTGTAAACTGCTTCGATCGTGTGTGGGGAGTGGAGTTTCAGTCCGAAAACGTCATCGGCGAGCTGCTCGTTTGCCACGATCGAACCTGCAACAAGAAATATGAAATGGGCAAACCATTGAATTAGCCCCCAACTTTGTGCAACATTCACTTCAGTGCCTAATTTTTATCTGATTTTCAAATTAAACCCGAGTTTCTTTCAATTTTAACACTAATGAGCCACTTCTTTAAGACTAGTCACTCATACCACTGAAATACCTCTGAGCTCCTAAAGTTCGGGACAAAATTGGGTGTCAACAACTGCCCCCCTTTGCATGATTTATGAGAAATGAAGCGTGCAAAGCAAATTGGCCCAAATTTTGTCCCTCGAATAACAAGAACCTTCTCGTTATTCGTGAAGAAAAGAAACTTTTCCTTCTTCTCCTCAATAAGAACCTTCCTATTGAATTGAATAGCGGAAACCTTCCCGCTATTCGAGGTTAAGGAACCTTCCTTACCTCAAAGCTGTGAGGTCGAAAACTTTCTCGTTTCCTCTAGTAAAGACGACAAATGAAGCCAGGGAACCTTCCATGCTTCTCTCAATAAGAACCTTCCTATTGAGTTGAATAGCGGAAACCTTCTCGCGATTCGGGGCTTGGAACCTTCCTTGCCCAAAGGTGTGAGGTCAAGAACCTTCTCGTTTACTCTAATAAAGATGATAAATGAAGCGAAGGAACCTTCCTTTCTTCTCTCAATAAGAACCTTCCTATTGAGTTGAATAGCAGAAACCTTCCCGCTATTCGAGGCTAAGGAACCTTCCTTGCCTAAAGGTGTGAGGTCGAGAACCTTCTCGTTTCCTCTGAAAAAAAGATGACGAACGAAGCGAAGGAACTTTCCTTGCTTCTCTCAATAAGAACCTTCCTATTGAGCTTGAATAGCGAAAACCTTCCCGCTATTCGAGGCTAAGGAACTTTCCTTGCCCCAAAAATATTACTAGGTAGAGAACTTTCTCTTTTTGCCACCTAGTTTCAGGTTGCGAGGTAGGGAACCTTCCCTTTTTGCCACCCCAAATTGTTCTAGTAATCTTATCTAAGATTAAGGAACCAAACTTATCTTATCCTGTCATGTTTCAGAATGAATGAGAACTTTCTCACCACTCGAATAGAAAATGTCCACCTTCATGCTTGAAGAGGTTAAAAATTCTTCCTTACCTTTCCGATGAGAACCTTATGCAATACCTGGAGATAGTAGAGGTATTCTTACCAATTCGAGATGACCACTGCTAATGGATTCTTACCAATCCGTGATGCTCAAAAACTCCTTTCCGTTCCTGTTCCTGTTATGCAAAATGTCATGCATGCCATGCAAAATGCCATACAAAATGCATATGAAATTTTCAAACCTTTTTCTTTTATCTTTTCTACTCCCATTTTCTTTCTTCCTTTCTTTTCTTTTCTTTCTTTTTCTTTCTTTCTTCTTTTTTTGATCTTCTTCTGATTGGCCATCTTCTCCATATCTTGAACTCTCTTCTTTACACTTCATTCATCGGATGAACGATGACTCTCGGGGATGATTCGATTCTATCAATAACTTTATCTCTTCCGGCTTTCATTTCGAGGCATTCTCTGGAAATCTGTTTGCCTTTTTGTCCCCTGCTGGCACATACTCTGTGCTATCCACCTGATGGCCACAGAAACTTACCTGTTCGCTTAAAGCTTCCCAGAGTAATTTATGGTCTTTTCCTTTTTTTAATGTTTTAGCTATAACTATCCTTTCCAGTTAGATTATCATACGACACATCAATGAAGTAGGGATGAGATATGGCTTAGGAGAAATGAAAAGAAGGATTGCCATTTCATAACTTTGAAATCGAAAGAGCAAGGTGGATAGAAGGAAATGATGAAAGGTGAAGAGATTGCTTTGACAATTATAAATGCATTGATCATGATAACCATGTCTTCTCTCCTGTCTCCTATTCTGAGGACTCCAAGTACTCCAAGAATCATGCATAGTACTTCTTCACAGAGTCTGAGTTCACGGGCCTCGGGAGTTCTTGTCCATCCATTTCCGTCAAAATCAAAGCTCCTCCAGAAAATGCCTTTTTCACCACAAAAGGTCCCTCGTAATTTGGAGTCCATTTTCCTCTTGGGTCTGGCTGTATAGGTAAGATTTTCTTAAGCACAATGTCTCCTTCCACAAACTGACGAGGTCGAACCTTTTTGTTATAAGCTCGAATCATCCTCTGCTGATACAATTGTCCATGACAGAGAGCCGTCATCCTCCTTTCATCAATTAGATTAAGTTGATCATGCCTTGTCTGAACCCATTTTGCTTCTTCCAACTCCACGTCCATCAAAACTCTTAATGAGGGAATTTCAACCTCGATGGGTAATACCGCTTGCATACCATATACCAGGGAGAAAGGTGTGGCTCCAGTAGAGGAGCGCACGGAGGTCCTATATGCATGTAAGGAAAATGGTAACTTCTCATGCCAATCCTTATATGTGACCGTCATCTTCTCAACGATCCTCTTGACGTTCTTGTTCGCCGCTTCCACTGCACCGTTCATCATAGGTCGATACTGATGCGAGTTGTGATGTTTGATCTTGAACTGCTTACACAAGTCATCCATCATATGATTATTCAAATTTGTTGCATTATCAGTGATTATGCGCTCTGGCAATCCGTATCGACAAATGATCTCCTTCTTAATGAAGCGACAAACCACGTTTCTAGTCACGCTGGCGTAAGATGCAGCCTCGACCCATTTAGTGAAATAATCGATGGCTACCAGAATGAACTTATGCCCGTTAGAAGCCTTAGGATTGATTGCTCCGATCACATCTATACCCCACATAGCAAAAGGCCACGGTATTGCGGTTACATTAAACGGCGCCGGTGGACCCTGTATCCGATTAGCATAAACTTGACATTTGTGGCATTTCCTCACATAGTTGATACAATCCGTCTCTACGGTGAGTCAATAGTAACCCGCTCTCAGAATTTGCTTTGCCATTGTATGCCCGCTGGTGTGAGCGCCGCATATACCTTCATAATGCACTTCTTCCATGATTCTAGTGGCTTCTCGGGAGTCTACACAACGGAGTAGCACCATGTCTGGGCTCCGCTTGTAGAGCACATCCCTATTTAGAAAGAATCCCATCGATAACCTTCGTAGGAACTTTCGGTCATTATCTGATGCCCCCACTGGATAGACTTGCTCTTGCAGGTATCTTTGATATCACAGTACCATGGCTCACCATCTTTCTCCTCTTCCACATTTGTGCAATATGCCGGAACATCAAATACTTTCATTTCGATTATCAGAGTCTGCTCACGGTTACTTATCTTGTACATAGCTGCTAGCGTGGCCAAGGCATCTGGTATTTGATTGTTTTCCCTCGAGATATGGTGAAAACTTATCTTCTTGAACTCTTTGACCAACTCTTGAATGTGCCTCTGGTAAGGAACCAATTTAGAATCCCTAGTCTCCCAATCTCTTTTCAGCTGATAAATCACCAAAGCTGAGTCACCATAAACTTTCGGTTCTTTGATATTCATCTCCAAGGCCATTCGAGACCCATGGCACATGCTTCATATTCGCTATGTTGTTCGTGCAGGATAAGAATGTGAGTTTGGCAGTGAGAGGGTATTGCTTTCCTTCCGGAGAGACAATGATCGCCCCAATTCCTTGTCCAAGAGCATTTGATGCTCCATCAAAAGCCATCATCCAGGTTTTAGGTTCCTCTTCAGACTCATCAGGATCACATTCGATTGACATCACATCCCCATCAGGGAATTCCATTCTCATAGGTTCAAAGTCTGGTGTCGCTCTATCAGCCAAATATTCAGCTATGATACTCCCTTTGATAGCCTTTTGGGATACGAACTGAATATCATATTCTGACAAAAGCATCTGCCATTTGGCTATTCTCCCCGATAGTGCTGGCTTCTCAAAGATATACTTTATAGGATCTGTTTTTGATATTAACAACGTGGAGTTGTTGAGCATGTAGTGCCTTAAGCGACTCGCTACCCAAGCAAGAGCGCAACATGTCTTCTCTACCATTGAGTACTTTACCTCACAGTCATTAAACTTCTTCCTTAAGTAGTAGATAGCCTGTTCCTTTCGGCCCGTTATATCACGTTGTCCCAAAACTGACCCTAGAGAAGAGTCTTGTACCGACAAATATAAGATCAATGGCTCCCCTTGTCTTGGTGGTACTAATACAGGCGGATTCATCAGATACTGTTTCACTTTCTCAAAAGCTCCTTGACAATCATTTGTCCACTCCACACCACTGTTCTTCTTTAAAGACTTGAATAAAGGTTCACATTTTGAGGTTAGTTGAGATATGAACCTCGCAATGTAGTTGATCTTTCCAAGGAAGCTTCTAACTTCTTTCGGAGTCCTCGGAGGTGACATTTCCTGTATAGCTCTGACTTTATCTGGATCCACTCTGATACCTTCTTTGCTCACCATGAAGCCCAACAATTTCCCAGACTTTATACCGAAGGTACATTTCGCAGGGTTCAGCTTCAATTTGGTATTTCTGAGCTTAATGAACAATTTTGAAGATCTATTAGATGATCCTTGGCGGTGTGAGATTTAGCTATCATGTCATCCACGTAGACTTCGATCTCCTTATGCATCATGTCGTGGAGCAGCGTGACCATAGCTCTTTGATAAGTGGCTGACATTCTTTAATCCAAAAGGCATCACCTTATAGTAGAAAGTTCCCCACAACGTGATGAAAGCTGTCTTCAGCATGTCATCAGGGTGCAATTTAATTTGATTATAACCGGAGAAACCATCCATGAAAGAGAAGTACGAGTTCCCAGCCGTGTTATCTACCAAAGTGTCAATGTGAGGGAGGGGGAAGTTATCTTTTGGACTAGCTGCATTAACAGGTCGGTAGTCTTGACAAACTCTCAACTTCTTGCTTTCCTTCTTCTCGATAGGAACTATGTTTACTACCCACTCTGTATACTCCGCTACACCAAGGAATCCCGCATCCCATAGCTTTTGGATTTCTTCTTTTACTCTTAAAAGCAATTCCGGTTTTAACCTCCGTAACTTTTGTCGAACAGGTTTAGCTCCCGGTTTTAGTGGAATCTTATGCACAACAATATCAGTACTTAACCCTGGCATATCCCGATATGACCACGCAAATATGTCTTTGAACTCTCTCAATAACTGAATCAATTCTTCTTTCTCTGGAAATGAAGCACCAATCTTAACATGTTTTTCTTCATCTTGACTACCCAAATTAATTGTCTCAGTAGTTTCTTGACTCATTGCCCTCTCTCGCTCATCTTGTTCAACTAACTTCAATAATTCAGAGATACTTGAAAATCCTCATCGTCGGATTCAACGAGTTAACGAGGTTATCAAAATCTATAAATGGGTTGCATTCATAGTTGTCAACGCGAGAATCATTGCTGCATTAAGGAATGAAGGGATTGGGGGAAGTGGGAGAAAAGAATAAGACAACACTCATGGAGAAAAGGAACGATGAAATGACGGACTTCATTGATATGCATAAATGATAATCAACTAAAAACAGATAGTGATAGCTAAAAAGTCCATAATAAGCAAAGACAATACTCTAGAAACTGGACCTATTTCTAAGAGAATAGTACTATTAAATTACTTTGGGGAGCTTTTTTCTACAACAGGTAGTTCCATTCCCAGTTGTCCAGCACTTCGCATGATCCACGGGGTCGAATGAGCTCCAGATCTCCAGAGTCTTCCTCCAAAATAGCATGGATCGACAAATCATCAAAGGACTGGGTGACAGGGATGATAAGAGCATTTTCTCCTCCACTCTTAGGGACCAAACCTCCACTAACAAAGGTGTCGCATATATCCGGGATTACCATCTTTTCCTCTCTGACATGCCCCCCTGCTCGATTGAGCCTTTTCTTTCTTCTCTCCAAGGCTTGATTCTTCCTGTCCCAGTGTGTTGGTTCAAACCCCAAGCCGAATTTTCCTTCATTTGAGGGAAGGCTTAAAGGTCTGGTTATGCCTTGCGTGCTTGCCCCCAACCCTGTTCCTGGGGTATATCCTTCTTTCATCATCACTCTTGCAATCATGTGACCAGTGCCTGAGATAGCTGGGGTTGGATTCATCCCATATATGGCGTGAGCTACTTCGAATGATCTGAAAGAGCACTCAAGACCATCTTCTCCTGCTTCCACGTATTGTACCTCTGACGGCCTGGATAAGAGAATGTCTTCCTCCGTGAAAACAGTTACCAATCTTCCTTCAACCACAAGCTTCACCCTCTGATGGAGTGAGGAAGGTACAACACCAGCTATGTGTATCCAAGGCCTCCCCAACAGGCAGCTATAGGTCGGTTTTATGTCCATTACCTGAAAAGTGAAATGAAAGTCGAATGGCCCCACTTTGATCGGAAGCTCAATATCACCAATGACCTCTCTTCTGGTCCCATCGAATGCTTTCACTATTATTTGGCTGTTGTTGATAAATGTAGGGTCCACTCCCAACTTATGCAACGTCTCCAATGGTATCACGTTAAGTGCTGACCCATTATCGATGAGGACTCTCGCCATAATTTTGTCTCGGTACATGGTCGATATGTGAAGAGCTTTCATATGTCCCCTGCCTTCCTTCGGTATCTCATCATCCGTGAAAGAGATAAGATTTTGTGCTGTTATGTGGTTGACCAAGTGATCAAAATGATTAACGGTAATGTCCTGAGCAACGTAGGACTTGTTCAACACTTCCAACAAGGCCTCCCGATGGGCTTCTGAACTTAACAGCAAAGATAATATGGAGATCTTAGCTGGCAGATTGTTCAATTGTTGTACAACACTGTATTCACTCTGCTTGATGAGTTTGAGGAATTTGCAAGCCTCTTCCTCGGTGACAGCCTTCTGTATCTCTTTTTCTTTGCCCAACTTTGTTTGGGCCGCTCGTGCTTCGGGAGCATTTTCTCCCTGAACCTTCTTGTTCTGCTCTGGTGTATAAATACGACCACTTCTCGTCATGCCCCCCACTTCAGGTAGATTTGCTGAAACATTAGAGGTGTAATCATATCTCCATGGGACCGCATGATCAGACTTGTAAGAAAACGGAGCTGGAGCCTGTATTTTGAGAGGCTTGACAGTTGGGGTAGATAGTGAAATCACCAACGGTCGAGGCCCTGACATGGAATCTTCTTCGCTTGAGGTGGCATTGATGTTTTCTCCCCGATTTGAGGAATACACCAACAACTGGGATGAATCCATTAAGGCTTGAAGGAGTTCTGAAAAAACTCGGCAAGTCTTAAGAGAGTGTCCTTCACTACCGTGAAGAGTACACCACTCTGCCTCCTGCTCCAAATTCGGGTTCACGACTCCGGCTTTTAAAATTCCTTCCCTGACAAGCCACGAGTGTATAGATTCCATCGGAGTCTTGATCTCATCTACCGTCCTTCTTTGGTAGCTTTCTTCTTCGATTGCATTCACTTGTCCTCCTTGATGAGAGGGTAAGGGGTGCTGAGTGGTATTGCCTTCATTGGAGAAGTCCAACCATTTTGTGTCTAGCAGTTGTTGGACAACCCGCTTCAATGCTAGACAATTCTCGATAGTGTGTCCAGCTGCCCCATCATGATACGGACATGTGACATTTGGATCATACCACCTTGGATATGGTGGTTCCAGTGGTTTAGATGGAATAGGGTGGATGAGCTTATTCTCGATGAGCCGTGGGTACAACTCCGAATAGGTCATCGGAATAAGAGCGAATATTTCCCTTCGCCTGGGAAATCTAGTTGTCGAGTGTGTAGTTGTAGCTGCTCTCGGTTGTCCAATGGGATAGAAAGGACTGGGCCCAGATGAAACGGCCCCTACCAATGGCGCTCCTCGACCTCTTCCCAACTGTTGTACTGCTTCTTTACGGGGAGGTCCCCCTTGTCTTCCACTGTCAGTGTAGGCTTCCGCTATTATTCCAGTCTTTACGCCGTATTCGATACGTTCCCCCGACTGTACGACATCTGAAAAGCTGTTTGTGGAGTTTCCAATGAGCTTGTCATAAAAAGGAGATTTCAACGTTTGAATGAACATTGTAACCATTTCCTTTTCTGTCATAGGCGGTTGGACTTGTGCAGCTATATTCCTCCACCTGTGCGCGTACTCCTTAAATGTCTCATGGTTTCTCTTTTCTAGGTTCTACAAGGTTTATCGATCTGGCGCTAGGTCCGTGATATGTCGGTAGTTATTCACGAAGGCATGAGCAAGATCGCTCCATGTCTTAATTGCCTTAGAACCCAAACTGAGGTACCACTGCAAAGGGGACCTGATCAGGCTGTCTTGGAAAAGAGCTATCCAGACTCTCTCGTCTTTCGAGAGCGGTTGAATTTTCCTCAAGAATAATGTCAGATGAGTCACCGGACAAGTAGTTCCATCATATTTGCTGAACTCCGGGATCTTGAAATCTGCGGGAATTTTCACATCTGGGACCAGACAGAGATCGTCCACATTGAAAGAACCCAGTAGAGTCCCTCCTTCAACAGCTCGCAACCTTTTTTCCAGTGTCTCAAATTTTTGCTCTTCCACTTCCTTCTTCTTCTCATCTCCCGACTCAACTCGCACTTGCGAAGTTCCTTCATCGTTCTTGTTCTTTATTGGAGTGAACCCGGGTGGGGTGTCAGAATCATCTCGGGATGATCCTTGAGGCCCTTTCGCTTTGATAAATTCCATCAGGTGACCAAATTGCTCAGCGATGGTATTGACCTTGTTTTCCAATTCCAAGAAACGTCCTTCCATGTTTTCCATCACTTGCTTTCTTCGAGATCGGGTGTTATAGCGGTCGAGTTCCAATCTTGCTCGCTCCTTTATTATTATTTTTAGAAAAGAAGTTCGTTTTAGTCTAAATATGCCTATGAATGCATGTATGAATGATCAATATAGAAACTCCATAAAAACAACGTGCTTAAAACCAATTCAGAAACATACTTGAAAAAAAAACATGTCCAAAGCAAACAACAAAAACGAGCCTAAAACACTTAGCACAACGTTGAGCTACCAAGGAAATCTCAGATCTAAATCCGGAACATCTTTCTAAAGCATCGGTAATGTCAGCGAGCTTTCTCGATGAACTCGAACATCTTCTTTTGGTCCGGAACGAGGCTAGCTTGGAGGTCCCTTGCTTCATCCTCCATCTCCTCCGCTCGTTGACCGGCTTCACATGCCTGAGTCATCATCTCTTCTACCTTGTCCCGAAGACTGTCATGTTGCTCCTTCCACTGCTCCTTCTCTTCTTCTTCTTTGATAAAGTCCTCGACCAGTTGTTGGAAAGCTTCCTGTTTCATCTCAAGCTTCTCTCGAAGGTATTCATTTTCTTTTTCGGTGCTTCAGCGCAGAATCCTTTGGTTCAATCTCGAGTCACCTTCTCATAAACTCAGCATTCTGCTCCTCAACAAATTTATTGAGTATTCTTTTAGTGGCAACCTTCACAACGTCCGAGATAGGAGAATGCCTTCTTTCTTCATTTTCCTCCACTCATTGTAGGGGTTAGATGATGGGAGAGCGCCTGGCTTCACTAGGTATACGGCACTCCGGGCACATTGTATCCTGCTATGTAGAGCTTGGAGCGTGGATCATCATAAGAGAACTCTAACTCATACAGGCGGTGAGTCGCGGGAATGAACTGTTGAGATCCCATCTGCCTACGGACCATGGCGGGAGCATAGCTTGTTCCTCCCCGAATACCAAGAAGAGGAACCCAGGGACATTTCCCACATCGATACAGGACAGGTTTTGCTGTGACAAATGGGATCTTCCACATTATCTGAGAGTCTGACATATTCAGGAAGAACTTAGTCCATTCTTCCTTATTCTCTTTCTCTGTCCAGGCACATTTAGTGAATGCCTCTATGGGTATGAAATCCTCGAAGAATCGGTGTCGCAGGTGACCCTTGAGCCAAATATGAAGAAGTGGTGCACATCCGATAAAACGTCCTCCATTGCGTCTACAATAATTAAGAGACCGAACAGTTTCAGCAATGATGACGGGAACTGGGCTCACATGATGATGATGCATTTGTTCCAGCAATCTGACAACTCCGGTTTCAATATCCATTACTGTCTTCGGGAATATGATCAGCCCGTAAATAGCCAACGCGAACAACTTCCTCTTATGCTCTCTTCCCGGCGTTGATTCCATGAGATGCTTCACAGTGCTCCATGCCAGACATTTCCCCTTGTTAGCTTTGGTGCGGTGTTTGAGGTCGTCCATTTTGATACCCAGAAAGCGAGATAAAGACCTTAGCAACACACTCCCTTCTTCATGGTGATATGGATTTGCTGGATAATCGGGGGAGATGTTGAGAATGACCCCATATTCTTCAATAGTAGGCATCAAGTCCATTCCATTAAACGAAAAACATCGGTAATACGGGTCCCAGAACTGAATGGCGGAGCGAAACATGGTCTCATCAATCCCGACTTCTAGAAGGTATGCGATATGACCAAACTCTTTATTGAACATGTCTTTTTCAGAGTTGGTCCAGGACTTCCATATCTAACCGAGCTCTTCTTTGGAATTTTGTTCCAACCATAGGTGAACCTGGGCTCTAAGATGGATGGCGTCTTCGGCTGACAAACAATCCCCGTGTATCTTCTGCAGCTCTTCTGAAACAACCATAGCGCTCAACTGATCTTCTAGCAGATAGGGAGAAGCCTCGCCGACATTAGACGGAAGTAGATCCGAGATGTCCATGGTATCAAATAATTGTGTTATGTGTTGCCTAATATGCAATGCATGCGACAAAAAGGGAATAAGTCATTAGTAACAAAAATCAATATAACATAATGGCACATAAATCACAAATATATACAAGTACATGTGGAAAAACCTATTGGATGGATCTAGGTCACTACATGCGTCGGGAGGTTTGAAAGAAGAAGGCCAAGGGTAGGTTCCCGAATCCCTTTTACTAAGTTCTATCGAACTTGAAAATGCTCAATTCCTTACCCACGAGGGTTATGTAAGGAAGGATTAATTCGGGTCGCAGCTTTCGCGGTTCCATTGGGTGACTAACGCCACACCCGAACAACGCTACTAACCACTACGGTCTAGAGAAAGCGCGGTGACTATTGCCACACACGACTAGCCTATCCCGGGTGTTTCACAAAAACGAGGGTATGAGGAGCTCGGGAGGAGAGCTCGATGTCATGTATGTCACAAAATAATATAACGTGTAAAAAGTGACAAGATAAAAATAAAATAAAAATCAAGTGAAGAGAAAATAAAATAAACCCTTGATGTGGCCAGACTGTCCCCAGCGGAGTCGCCAGCTGTAGCGACGTGGTTTTCGACAGAGTCGCCACCAATCTGTTTGAGTTAGGTCGATTGGAAACCTAAACTGATCTACAAGAAACTCCAAATCCGTTAGTCAATTACATACGAAAACAATTACTTTTCGTACGCCCGAAAATTGGTACCACGGGTTAACTTCTATTTTTTGTTCACTTGATTTAATTTAAAGACAAGGTGTGAATAAAAATAAGTAAATAAATAAAATAAATAAACATATCCATGCACGAAGACAAAAAAATTAATCAAAGTATAATTAACTAATTACGTAAAAAAATGCAAAAAAAGAATGAAAGAAAAAGAAAAAAAAGAGAACAAATACACGTACATACTTATACATATCTAAAGGTGATAAAGTTAATAAACATGAGGAAAAAGAAAATTGATGCTCTTTTTTTTAGTTAATGTCCATCAAAATTGCCAACCACAGCCTAACAAAACGTATATGCAATCAGGAGGAACTAATATTGAAAAGTGACAGCTTGACCATTGGGCTCAAAGTTATTAGCCATTGATAATAGTGCTTTGATTGTCATATATCAAAATCTCAATACTTAAATGAAACTAAGGACCCATTTCAATGACTCAATATGAATTTTACCAAGCTCAAGCAGAAGCTATCTTCCCCAAATCGCAAATCTGAAGCTGAAGCGCTTGCTTTGGCGCTTGGGCGTCCTCGATGAAGTCCGACGGACGATTTGCGACGAGCACGACGACGATAGCGGCTTCTGACATCGGGCCGCCGGCGAGAGGTCGGAACGGAGGTGATTGCGCGGAGGTTCGGTAAGCGTGCAGAGCGGCGGCCTCCAATTCGCGAAATCAGATCGGAGAAGGGCTGCGGTCCGTCAAAAAGTTTGGCCGGATGTCCGAAGCGACGGCGGGACAGCCTCTTGTGAACCGGAACGAGCTGGATGAAGCTGGGATTTGGATGAACGCGGCCGGAATGAAAACGCCCAAAATTTCTTCTGCTGATTGTTGCGTTTTTTGTACGAATTGTTGGTCTCTGATTTTCGTTCTCTGTTGTGTGTCTTCTGCCTGTGATTCGCTTCGTTCTTTATAGGTGAAAGAATCGAACGGTTCCCCCTCCCACGAATGTGTAAACTGCTTCGATCGTGTGTGGGGAGTGGAGTTTCAGTCCGAAAACGTCGCCGGCGAGCTGCTCGTTTGCCACGATCGAACCTGCAACAAGAAATATGAAATGGGCAAACCATTGAATTAGCCCCAACTTTGTGCAACTTTCACTTCGGTGCCTAATTTTTATCTGATTTTCAAATTAAACCCGAGTTTCTTTCAATTTTACCACTAATGAGCCACTTCTTTAAGACTAGTCACTCATACCACTGAAATACCTCTGAGCTCCTAAAGTTCGGGACAAAATTGGGTGTCAACAACCATTTCTCCACAATTGTGTTTGCATGTGCTCTTCTAAATGAGCAAAGTGAGAAAGATTTTGTTTGGTTCCTGGAGAACTTTATAGAATGTATGAATGATAAGCCCCTTGTTTCAGTGATTACAAATCAAGATGCAGCCATGCGTGCAACCATAAGGAGAGTCCTCCTTAATTCTATACATCGTCTGTGTTCATGGCACCTAATGGGTAATTGCTGTGATAAAGTGAAAGATGGAAAGTTTAGGCATGAGTTCCATGACATTTTTGTAAAATTGATGCTCTGTATTGATGATGTGGATGACATCGAGAGAGTTTGGCATGTAAATGTGATTGAGTATGGACTACAAGATAACCCTTGGGTTAAGCAGATGTATGAGAGAAAGAAGATATGGGCTTTAGCCTATTTGAAGGACACTTCGTTGCAGGTATGTCAAGCAATCTAGCCTTGGCAACGGTGCAGATTAACCGCATATGCACCATAACCATGACTGCCAACCACGATTTATTCGATATCCTCGGTTTTACGATTTTTATCAAGCGGTTATCAGTTGCCACCCATAGCCGTGAAACTGCGGTTAATTGCATCCGTAGTTATATCCGTGGATATTTGATACCTTGATTAATATTCACTAAAACATACATTTCCTTAAAAAATAAAGCTCAAATATAACTATATATATCTCAAATTAAACTGAAATATGATAATAAATCTGAAATACAAGTCACATATTGCAACAAAGTCTAGGGACTAGACACAAAATGGAGTCCACCATGCAAAATTAGCACATAATACAAATGTCTTATTCATCTACAAGCTCATAAGTCAAAATCCATTTAAGTCTGTTGCAAGGCTGTAATAATATCAAAATCCTCTTGAAATCATCTTCGACACCATCTATCATCACCTTTAGGCTGCAGCTACTCATATGGATCAACTTGGGTAAGCAAAACCACTTGTAACATATTAGACATTCATGAAATACCAAACAATTCCAACCATCACATGACATTACCTTTTAATTTTGATTTAAACAAAAAAAAAACCATGTCATTCCATTCAAGTTATTGTTATTGAAGACTTCTCTTTTTCCTTCAACATAGCACAATTTTCCTTATTTTCTTAAGAGTTAGCAAAATTAATATCTAAGAGTGCACAATCACAGGTAAGATTTTCTTACATCTAAACCTTCATCATCGATCATTTCATCATAATATCGACAACATCATTCATGAATGTCTAAACAAGATCCTAAAATAATCAATGACGAAAAACATAATATATGTTAGAAAATAAATTAGAAAATAACACAAAACTTGTGAAATAAATTACTGGCAAGGGATAGTTAAAACTAACCTCTTATTTCAGCCCATAACCAATCTTGTGCACACATTAGAGCTTCTAATGATTTAGGATGAATCCTACTATGATGTGGACTAACAAATCCACAGTGGATACTGGAATTGCTAGAATATCCTTAGCAATCATTTTCAAGATTGGGTAATCATTTTCATTTACCTTCCACCATTCCAACACATCAAAGTCATCCGTCCTAGGTTGACATTTTTGCCCAAAGTACTTATCTAACTCTAATTTTTTCAGAAATTGTAGAGTTCGACTCATCAACAAAAACATCAAAGTTACTTAAATCTAGATCAGCCAGCGAGGAAGAATTATTTGAACTTGAAGCATTCTTTCTCCCTTATTCAAAATCAGATGAGTAATATTTGATCATAAAAGCCTCAAATAGCTCTAAACAGAACTTTCTTACAACCTTAAGCCGACTTCTAGCACCACCTTTTCCATATATTATTGGGAAATAGAACCCCATCAATTTTAAATTAAATCTAGATCCAAGATTGATGCTTAGGCCATTGTCTCATTCACTACATCTCGATACTGATTATATTTCCTAATCATTCTCCGTGTCATTCTCTCTATAATTAAATTACTATAACTTTTCCATCTCTCAAGTTAAATTTTGATTTGACATATCACAGAAAAAACTTATTCGCATTAGGGTATGCCGTTCAAGAAAACAGCTCCGTGGAATCATAAAATACTTTCAATTTATAACAAACATCTCGTGCTAATGTCCAACTAGCTGCTCTAAATGGCTGAAAACTTTTTGATAGCCAATAGTAACATCAAGCATTAGATGCGTCAAGTTCCACCTTGTTTTACAATCTGAAACCAATTTCCTTTTTAACATTACTTTTAACAATCTTGCATATTTTTCAAACGTTTCATCCCTTTTTGGAGTGGCTTTCCAAAATGTAACAGTTTCATGAATTTTCTCAATGTCATCCCCAATTACTTCTAGTCCACACCTCACATTCAAATTTAATATAGGAGCAGAACACCGCATGTGCAACAGCTTGCCATTTAGTAAAAGATTTTTACTAGTGTACTTTCTATTTAGCAAGTCTACCATGGCATTATTTGTTGAGCAATTATCTAATGTTACCGTGGATAGCGTTTGATCAACATTCCACTCCAACAATGTTGCATGCAGCTCATTGCAAAGTACTTTAGAGGTATGCGGACTAGGTACATAGATAAACCTACAAAGAAAATAATAAAAACAAGTGGCTGAATCATACAATTATCATAATACATCACAGGTAAAATATTGTATATATCTCAAGATTCAATTTTATAGAACACGAGAATCATCTATGCAATGAGTGGTCACCGCCATGAACCCTTTCTTTTAATTGTTGGATGTCCACATATCCGTTGTGAATGCAATCTTACCCTTGGTCTTTGCCATCAATTTCATGGTTTCCTCTTTCTCATAGTTATAAATGGTCATTATATCCTTCTTCACTGTATTTCATGATATTACCTTGAACAACGGTTACAGCTCACTAGTGAATCTTCTAAAGCCAACATGCTTCACCATTGATAATGGGTACTCATGCATACAAATCATTAATGTAAGCTCTTTTCTTACTTCTCCCTGGTCAAATGTGTGAGTCCCAATTGTAAATTTTCCATCTACCATCTTTCTTTGGTTAAGCACAGTAGTTTGTTGTACCTTCTTAGGTTTATCCTCGATTTTTTTTTTTCGGAAGGGGCAACATTTCCAATGGTTACGCAAGTTGCTTGTTCCATTCTCAGTCTTTCCCGATAAGGCCTTGTTATAATAAGTGCATATAGATTTCACCTCATCATCAACTTGTATCCACACATCAGATGTCAAAGCCCTTTTACATCCTAATTCCAACTTGTTGTCCGTAGTAGCACTATCCTTTGGTGGAACCTATTGGTTAACCCCGAAGTTAAAGTCTGATCAGTGGGAGAAGTTGTAGTACGGATTGAGGTTTCAGGTGTATTTGAAATATGGGTTGAGGATGGTGTATTTGTCCCAAGGATTGAGGAGATTTTAAATGTAGTAGAATTATCAGCATCACTACTACACATAGTTTTAGATGTTTGAGATGGAGGTTGTGGTAGTGGTCCCATTGGGGATGTTGTTGACCAGGAGATTTCTCCACTGACATTTTCAGAACAAGCACAGTAGCAAGAAACTAATTAAGTAGAACTTTGATCAAAGAGAACCCTGAGAAAACATCAATGCGTACACAAGTTAATCATTTGTATTTCTCAACAATAGCATCATCTAGATTTTTTTTACTGAACTAAAAAGGAAGTAAAATGATCATCTATGTTTACTAAGCTAAACATGATCTTACATTTCTTATTGCATGTCTTCATTCCTTCTCATCTCTTCTCATGACACAAAAAATAAATGGCCAACAGTAAACCGTAGAAAACTAAATTAAGTTTGCCCATCGTAGTACCACCTCAGCACTGTTGTTCTGTTGTGCGTCACCTCTGCTGGCCTGGTCCACTTCAGCTTCACAATGGTGGAGGAAGAAGAAAGCTAAGAATGAACATTGAAGTCATGATTCGTGAATGAGTCTCGTGAAGCAGGAACAAGTGAAGAAGACTTCAGAAGCTTGAGTTTAAAATCTTTAGATATGGGTTGGAGGTTAGATGGGTTTTAAAATTAAAGAAGTGGGGTTTGAGTTTAGAAACAGGTTGGGCTTGGCTTGGTGGGCTGGTATGTAGAGGATTGGGATTTATAATGGTTAGATTAGATATTGGGTTAGGGTATTATTGGGCTTAGGCTTAGGCTTGGGCTTGGGCTTGGGCTTGGGCTTGGCGGTTTTTAGGTAACAGATATCCACGGTTGCGGATCGAGCTAAACCATAACCGTGACCGTCAAGTTAACAATTTTCCTCAGACACCCATGATTGCGAAACATAGATATAATCCGTGGATTAAACCGCCATTTGTGGTGTGGTTTACCACACTTTACAGTTTTAACCAACCCGTTGTCTTGCCTAAAGCAATCAAAGGTGTGAAGGAATGCACTCTTACCATAAAAGGTTTCTTAGAAGTAGGTTGAAACTCTTTCGATTTGTGAGGCTTGTTGAAATTGCACTGGCTAGAATGAGGGAGGAGGTCATTCAAAATAACTATAAAACCAAACATAAGGAAGCACAATTGATAACCCATCTTCTAGATTTAGAAAGGCATGTTACTGAAGTGTACACTAATGCAATGTTCGGAATGGTGGCTGAAGAGATTAGAGATGAAGCCCCTTATTTGTGTCAAAGGCAGCTAACACGAAATAACGATGAGTGGAGGTTGTATTTAGTATGACGCAACTGAAAGGAAGAAGTCAGGAAAAGAGAAGTTTGTGTTCATCTAGATGGTACCATGATCTATACTTGTCCACTTTTGAAGAATAAAGGTACATTACCTTTGGAACAAACAACTTTGAGAATCCTAAATAACTTTTCATCCTATTTATAATAACGTTAGTCATATCCTCTTTTCTGTCTTGAAGACTAAGCATGCGTCCAGGATTCTGGAATCTTTGATGCTTAAAAGGTGGACTATGGTAGCCAGTGAACCCTGTGCCCAACCATCCATTAATTTGAGGTCTGATGAGGAGTTATGCAGGGCAAGGCAAATGAGCTAGCTAACCTGTGCAACAAGATTGTTTACAATGGTGCTAGATGTCCAATAGAAGACTATGAGCGGATAAAGGATGGACTAAGAGAATTGGTATAATGGATTGATGAAGTATATGAGAAAGGTGCTAATGTTAACCATGAGTCAGATGGGAGAAACAATGGTCGAGTTCTCAATCTTGTTGCTATCGCTTCCAAACAGAAGGAAGCAACAACCACCACTTCAAGGAGATGTGGCATGTGTGGAGAAGTTGGACATGACAGAAGGAAATGTAAATTGGAGAATGACCAAGCTAAGCCACCAGAAGTTGAAGCAGAGCAAAAAAACTCAATCTTAGATGCTGGGACATCTGAGCAGCGGCCTCAATGAGTCTGAAATGTTTAACCTTCAACCTGAGATGCAACATTACCATGGACATTCTGGAAAGCAGTTGTTGTTTTTGCAGCAATCAGCAATCAGGGAGTGATGTGTCCCTAGTACTATTTGGAGGGAACAGGTGGCACGATCAAGATAATGGAGGAATGCAGTCCCAGACTGGCCCATCATCATCATCCCTTAGCATGATACTTGGTCTTGATCTTGGTGGCTATTTCAATCATTGGGGCAATCCTTGATGTACTCTGAGCTCATTCTAAGTGTATGTGTAGGCCAACAACAATATTGTTACCCCCCTTGCGCAGAAGCTGATGTATTGCGTAGGCAGGAACCAAAATCTGGCGGGAACAGTAACACGGAGTTCCCTTGGTGTAGTGTGTTGATTTTAGGATCGTCTTTAACATGCTTCTCATGTTCGCATTTAATAATACCGAAGAAAGGATTAAGAGTATGAACCTTGCTTCTGGACGCAGCTTAAGAATCTTAGAGATTCTTGCTCCTTGCTGATGTAGAAGACTCGGCTTGGGGAACACCTTAAGGGCGGCTTGAAGATGATTTGTCTCCAAGGTGAGTTCCACTCACAATGCTCCTAGAATGCCTTCTAGTTCGGAAGATGAAGTATGAAGAGAGAAGAGAGAACCAATGCTGGTTGAGGGATGAGATTAATGGCGCCACACCCTCTATTTATAGAGGAGGATGGGCTGCCAATGAGAGGGCACAATGCCTCCTCATTTGCGAAGTAACATGTCTCTAGGGCCAAGGGCTGCAACCAATGCCCCTTGGTCCATGAGACATGTCTCATGCCTTTTGCCTTTTCAATTAAGTAATTAATTAGAAAAGGAATAAATAAATAATTATGTCTAATAGGAAATTAATTAACTAATTAATTAATTATCCAAATATGGTGAAGAGACAAGGAGGTGACCCATGCCCCTTGCCCATTCGGCAATGGGTCAAGAGACATGTCCCTTTGGCCGAATGGTGCAAGGCAAGGGGTGAACACCCTTGCCTAAAGGCACCTAGGGCGAGGGGGCACTCACACCCCTAGGTCGATGGCCGAATGGGTGCAAGGCCCACTTAGGGTGCCCTTTCGGCACCCGGGGTGCTACGCACCCTTCGGCCTAAGCCAAAGGTGTGCTTGGCCCTCTTCGACACCTTTTCACCAATTTACGCACCTTTCCGCCAAGAGACACGTCTCTTCGCCAAAAGGTGCCTAGACACATTTGTACCAAGCTCACATAGAGCTAGTCCAAGACATATTAAATCATCCATTGAGCTCCTTGAGCTCATATCAGCTCACTAAGAGCAGATACACATCTCTCTAGCTCAAACACTCAGATTGAGCTGAGTTGAGCTGTGCTTAGCTACTTTAGCTAGCCCAGGTCATCTTGGTGCGCAAGAATTCCAACAAACTCCCACTCGCACTAATGATGACCTTCGAGCACAAGCTCCCACTCGAATAAAACACTTCCTCATACAAAACCAAACACTTTGACAAACTATATAAAAGGAGTTGTGAGTGCGACCTTAAGGCATCCACACCGTACCTCTTCCATTGAGGTTGTTAGACTCTCAAATGGAAGATTGTCCTCTCAAACTCACTTGAACACTTCAAGTGTTTGTGTGTTATTCAAATTTTCTTGAACTTAACAAGACATGCTTGAACATCTTCAAGCTTTACTTGAACTACTTCAAGTAGTGCCTTTAGAACCCCAAGACATATGGTACGTATTCTTAACCATAGTCAGTCTCTTTCATATTAATGATGACTGTATTAAGTGTCGAGTACTCTTTAATTCGTATTATCCCCAATTCAGACCTTATCATGTTGCACCAATGCAACATGTGAGCTCAAAGGTTGAACTTAGGACTCACGTACCAAGTTTCAGTTGTCTTTCCTTTACACTCTACCTTAATGATCCATATATACTTAGTTACCCATACGGAGGATTCTCCAGCCGCATTCATCTGCGATCTTCGACAACCAATCAAAGTAACTTTGTCAATGTGAATCATTAACAGCGAGTTAAAGTGATTAAGGGTCCAATCGAAGAATTCTCACACTACGCAAGGTTAGAGACAACTTGCTTAAATTCTTCTTTTGGTCGAATTTCATGGTCATAGGATCTTTGCAACATACTTACAAAGATTCTATTAACACTTCTTAGGGTGTTTTACAAACACCACTCCCACTTGGAGTGATATCACTTAAAATGAGGGGTGTGTCATTTCTCCCTCTTAAAACACCTCAGAGTGTGCTCCTTCTAACATATAAAAGGAGGACATGTCACAAGCCATGAAATTTCTGTGCAAGCCCGAGCTTACACTCACACATAGGCTAGGATGTATCAGTGTCATACAAAATCGGTGCGAGCACCTCATCTTGATCATTCAAATCAAGGCGACATGAAAGTATACCAAAGTGTCATGTGTTGTAACATGACTCCCACTCAATAGAGTAACATTGCATGTCACATGTTTCCTGAAGAAACAACACACTATTTGAGTCTTTGGTAGTCTCATCCTTGGTCTACTTAAGATCAAGGGCGAATGACTTGGTGTGAGAAAGTCATTCTCAATGCCTATGGTGGACATGTTCATTTGTTCATTGTGTGTTATTAATGGAACTAAGTAAATGACATCAAATAATTACTTTATTGATCATCATTATACATATATACATGTGTGACACCAAAGTGGTGAAAGTCATACAACAATTAGCATATTTACAATCTCCTAAGACCCATTGCTCGGACATGACGAGCAAACACAATGGGTGGCAATGGCTTAGTGAGAGGATCTGCCACCATAAGGTCTGTTGAGATGTATTCAATTTTGACTTCACCTCCTTCACTGCATCTCGAACGAAATTATATTTCATGCTAATGTGTTTGGTTTTTCCATTATACTTGGGGTCCTTGGTGTAGGCCATAGCTGCCATACTATCACTGTAGATAGTAATGGACTTACTTATTTTGACCATTGACTCCAAGTTTTTAAGGAAATAACCAAGCCACAGGGCTTCCTGGACAGCCGAGGCACAAGAAATGAATTCTGCCTCCATGGTTGATAAGGCTGTACAGGTTTGTTTCTTACTACACCAAGTAGTAGCGTCCCCATTTAGCAAGAAAATATAACCACTTGTAGATTTGCTAGAATCTCTATCTCCTCCCCAATCGGCATCGGAATAGCCGTGTAAACCAAGGGTTTTTCCTTGATAACATAGCCAATAATGTTACACCCCACCTTTTCCGGCAATAATCTCCGGTGAATGGAGTTCTGAAGGTATGTTTAAATCTATAATTTGTGGAGTTTGATATTTGTTGTTTTGTTGTTGTTGTTGTTGTGGGAGTGGAATTGTTTTGTTATGGTTTTGGTTAAGTTCACTTTAAGGCTGAATTTTGTGAGTTCTGGGTCCAGGCGATCGCCCGAACGAGGAATTGGTTCGCCTGCGCCTCGCCTGGACACCAGCTGAGTTTGTGTTTCCCTGGAACCAGGCGATCGCCTGAACTGGGGAGGGCTCGCTTTGGCTCTCGCTGGACACTGCCGAGGTTGGAGTCTGCTGGACCAGGCGATCGCCCGCTTGAGGAACCGGGTCGCTGGTCTTCGCACAGGCACTGTATCGTTTTCTTCGGGGGTCGGCGATCGCTGATTGTTGAATCGGGTCGCTTTGACCGTCACTGGGCGGCTATTTAAGTCGAGCAAGCGTTTTCAACCGATTTCGCGTTTTCAACTCCGAAAATACTCCCAACTCTCTCCCAATTCGGTTTTGCTCCTATCCAAGTGATTTTGGACTCTTTGGTGCGTGGAAACGGAGGATTCGTGCGGGAATCACTACAAGAACAACGAATCAACAAAGGTTTCACTCCAACAACACTTTGTGGGTGAATTTGGGAAATTTCCCAAATTGTGAGGTTAGTATTTTTCGTGATCTCTTGATTCATTTGAGTTAGTAGTAGTGTTTCTATGTTGGATTAGAGGTAGAAACACACTTTATAACACGAATTGAGCACGAATTGAAGGAAATTCGAAACTAGGGTTCATGACCTAGGATGAACGAATTTTGGGGGTGTGTTAAATTGACCTCAAATTAGTGTTGTTGGGTAGTTTTGGAACAACATTAATACTTGGTGAAAGGTCCAACAACGGTTTAATCTATGAGCTAAGAGAAAACTCATAGGTTTTATGGTGGAGAGTTGAAGTGTGTTGTATTGTTGAATTCAATCCAAATTGTTGTTATTGGGTATGTTTAGAGCAATATTGATAATTGGAACATTGTCCAAATATGCTTCGATTATATACCTAAGGCAATGTTCATCCGGGTTTGTGGTGGATTGTGGAAGCATGTGTTTTGTGTGGTTTAAGGTTTCAAGCATGTTTAGACAATGTTTTTGAGCAACTTTAAGTCTTGGAGTGAGGTCCAATTGTCAATGGATATTGTTGTGTTCAATAAAAGTGTAATGTGGAAAGTGTGTGAAATGTTAGGTGGTTTGTGAAGCAAGGATTGAAGTTGGATAAGGAAGAAGATTGGTGTTGGTGCTTGGCTGCTACCCTCTACGGTTGCGTTTGCTTTCAATTCGAGGTAAGGGTTCGACCTACCTATATTAGTATAATGTAGGATGGTTGAGGCAAGTCTTGGGCCTCGGTCTCTGACTTCGGTCTTAGATCGGGATAGTGGAGCCCCAAGGCTAGTCCCATGGTAGGAGTAACGGTGCGCAGGTACAGCTTTGCTTCGGTGCCGTGGTTCGTGCGTCTGTGTGACCCGAACTAACTGGGATACGGCACAACGGATGGCGTTCGCATAGGGGACCAGTCCGAGATAGGGTTACAATCCCTTGAGGACCGTACGGCCTATGGTTCGCATCATTCCGGTATGTTCTTTTCTGTGAGTGGATGCATGGCGAATGCCGACGCATGGCGAATGCCGGTCGCCGGTTGGGACCGGGGAAGATCTAGCCATGGTCGGGGAAGACCTAGCCATGGTCCGTGACATACGGGGTTTGCTGGATGCATGGCGAATGCCGACGCATGGCGAATGCCGGTCGCCGGTTGGGACCGGGGAAGATCTAGCCATGGTCGGGGAAGATCTAGCCATGATCCGTTACATTCGGATGTTGTGCACACATCATTTATTTCTGCATATGTTCTGATCTGTATATTTGCTATCTGTATGTACATCTGCTCTGATCTGTTTTGCAGGTTTGTCGGAAGAAACATCGTTACTCTGCCTAAGCTCTTACCGGGTTTTTCTTTAAGAAAAACTCACACCCTTACTTAACATTTTTCAGAGATAAGGATTTTGGGCCAGCGGAGTAGGATTTCCGCAAGGCTATGCAGTTTGCTATTTTGAGGGTTTAGCAGCATCTGGACCTAGACTTCGGGCTCCTCGTCGGTTTCTTTATCCGACGCCCGACTTTTGTACGGTTGCACCTTCTGCCCGTAGATAGCTCTGTAGCATGATACTCTGTTGGCATGTAGTATTACGATAGCATGTTATCGTAGGTCTGTCTGTTCATCTAAGATTGTTTATGGTTTGTATGTATATGCGTTCTGCTCTGAACTGATTGAATGAGTATGCTGATCTGTGCGGAAGCCTCTGTTCGGTAGTGAAAGAACAGACT
Source organism: Stellera chamaejasme (assembly GCA_024586325.1). Taxonomy (NCBI): domain Eukaryota; kingdom Viridiplantae; phylum Streptophyta; class Magnoliopsida; order Malvales; family Thymelaeaceae; genus Stellera; species Stellera chamaejasme. The sequence goes on along the minus strand of CM044982.1, from coordinate 21,563,543 downwards.
TCCTTCTGATAATCTGATTTCGATAATCTGCTTCTGATATTCTGATCATGGGCGGAGCCCATTGCTTCTGTTTTTGTGATCTGTTTCTGTGCATGAATTGTTATATTTGATCTGTTGTTAGAAAGGGACCTACTGGGTTAGTTAAAGGCCCGCGAAATAATCTCGAATTAGCTGCGCGATCCTGGTCCCACCTTGCTCACCACCGCCCCTCCGGCCGGCGACCGCTTCCCGCCGGGTCCGGAAGGTGTCTGACGGGGGAGGTGGTGACAATTTGGTATCAGAGCATGGTTAATTGGTTGGGTCAAGGGTGTGTTAGGACGGACAGCCCTGGTCGACTGATCGATTCCAGGATGGTTGTGTGATGAGACTGGCCACCTCCTCACAAGAACCATATTGGAATGGTAAGTGGACCAGTGGGCGGTTTGTCTAAATACACTTGAGAACAACCAAGAGATGATTTCATTAGTGCTTGGTAGTTTGTGACTTGGTACTGTGCGTGGTTCTGCGTAGGACACCGGTAATTGACTCGGGTGCATCAAGAGGTGCACAGGGGATGAGATGCCGTAAGGTGCATGATGGTAATTTAAATTACCTCTCTCGTTAAAAGCAGACGGTGGATGCCGAGTGAGAAGTGTGTTATTCCTAAGCGGTACCACGGGTTATAAGGGATTGTTTTGTATAAGTAATTTTGAGAATTGATTTGCATCATGCATTGCATTCATGCTACAGAGCTGATAGGATTACCGGTGTAGGTAATGCTAACCGTTCAGTGAACCCTTTATGTTCTGGAATTTCAGTAAATGGTCAACACTCGACGGACTCGAGCGTTGAATGATGAAGCAGGAGGAGGGAATCCTGCTCGGGATGCGAATAGAGGAAGAGGTAGAGGTCGAGGGAGACCTCAGCGAAGAGCGGCACCAGCTCAGCCGCCAATTGAGACCTGATCCGGAACAGATGGCCCAAGTGTTGGGGCAAATGACTGTACTGCTCAATAACATGTGGGCAGGAACAGGAGTTGAAGAACAAGGAAGTACACATGTTATGAGTTCTCAGCCTACTGCGGTAGGATCGACCGATCCTAGCTATCAGGCTCATGAGGAGGACGTTGAGGCGGATGATGTGCAGTTTGAAGAGCATGTGGATACGGAAGAGAGGAATCTGAATCTAGGTGCGGAAGTCGACCCACAGCCCCGTCGAGTGAGAGTGCGGGCTAGGCCCGATTCTGTTGTTGAGATACCGGGAGCCCGGAGGCTCAAATCGGCAGTGCGACCAGCTCGATAAGCTTTCTTTGATGGAGCGGTTCGAGCGATTCAAACCACCCGTTTTTCGGGCAAGGGTGGAATGGATTCGGCGGAGACTTGGTATAAGGACATGGACAGGTTGCTTGGCAGACTTGGTTTCCCGGCAAATGAGATGGTGCCTTTGGCTACCTTCTATTTGCGGGACTGGGCGTATGATTGGTGGGAGACCACTATGGCCACTCGGAAGGCCGACTTTGTGCGTAAGAAGTTGAAGGACCCGGGTATGACGTGGGATGAATTTTCTCACTTGTTTCATGAGAAGTGGATTGGTTATGCCGCGACAGATAGGCGGCAACTGGAGTTTGATACCTTGACTCAGGGAAGCAGGACTGTTGCGGAGTATGGGCACGAGTTTGAACGCTTAGTGCGTTATGTGCCTCATTACAACACCGATGAGGAGGCCAAGGCAAAGAGATTCATGAGAGGGTTAAAGCAAGACATCAGGAAGTACTTGGCACCGTTGAACATTGATAGGTACCATGAGGCTGTGCAGAAGGCACAGAAGATTGAGAATGAGGACTTGGATACAGCTTCGGTGACACAGCCACTGAGATCGACGGGGATTGTCATTGGTGGAGTTAGAGGATCTGGACGTGGTGGACCTGCACAACACCGCAGAACCGGCGGTAACTCTGGTGGGCTTGGATCGAAGGATAAGGGCAAGGGGAAGGCAAAGGTAGCAGAGCCTTGGTACTGTCAGACATGTGACCGGAGCCACACCGGCCCGGTTTGTTATAGGGAGAAGGGTATGTGTTACCGATGTGGGTCTATTGACCACATGATCAGAGATTGTCCTCGATGGCGACTCGAGGAGTTGCAAGGCCACAAGGGTTTGAGTTATGCTCCTCGTGGGCGTGGTGTTCCTCGGTTTGGACCACGACCCGACCACCGCAGATGCGGCCACCACTGCAGAGCCCCGCCGCCAGCGCACCAGCAGCAAGGCGAGGGACGAGTGTTTGATTGAGCGTGGTGATGCGGCTCGAAAGGAGCACTAGCAGGTATGGTGTTTCGAACGGTATTTCTGTTCGTGCTCTTTTTGACACAGTGCTTCGATTTCTATAGTGTCACGAGAGGTGTGCAAAGTCTTTGCAACTTCCCGTGACTCATCATCTCAAGTATTCTGTACGAACCGGGAGTCGATTCTGTTCGATAATGAGCTTATCAAGGGTTGCATGTTAACTATTGGTGAGCGTGATTTCTTGACTTGTTGGTGTTGGATACATCACATTATGATGTGATTAAGGTATGGATTGGCTCTCGGAGCATTCCATACGGATAAAGCTGTCTTGCGGCAGTTAGTGGTGTCGGATCAAGAATTACCACTTGTTCCCCCCTCAGATGTAGAGGTTATTCAGAATAGCATGGAGCTTCAGGTAATGGAGAAATTACCTGTGACGGATGAAGGCGAGTACTTTGGACTCAACGATGCAGGTACGCGGTTGGAACTTGATAAAATTCCGATTGTTAGATACTTTCCGCAGGTGTTTCCTGAAGAGTTACCAGGTATGCCACCCGAGCGGGAGGTGATTTTGAGATAGTGTTACAGACCGGAGCTACACCTATCTCCATTCCTCCGTATCGCATGCCGATAGTTGAGATGAAGGAATTGAAGAAGCGATTGGATGAGTTGTTGGATAAGGGGTTTATCCGACCGAGCGAGATCACCGTGGGGAGCCCGGTGTTATTTGTTAAGAAGAAGGATGGAACGCTTAGACTCTGTATTGATTACGGAAGGTTGAATGCGGTGATAGTTAAGAACAAATATCCGTTACCACGGATTGGCGATCTGTTCGACCAGCTCCGAGGAGCTAAAGTGTTCTCAAAGATTGATCTCCGAACAGGTTATTTCCAAATGCGTGTGAAGGAAGAGGACATCCCGAAAACTGCTTTTCGCACGCGTTATGGTCACTATGAGTACACTGTCATGCCTTTTAGGCTGACAAATGCCCCGGCAGCTTTCATGAATTTGATGAATGAGGTTTTTCGTCCCTACTTGGACAATTTCGTGGTAGTTTTCATTGATGATATACTTATCTATTCACTGGATGAGGATGCACATCGAGAGCACTTGAGGATTGCCTTGGAAACTTTGTCTAACAATCAGTTGTATGCAAAGTTTTCGAAGTGTGATTTCTGGTTGCGCGAGGTAGCATTTCTCGGGCATATCATCAATGAGAACGGAATTTCTGTCGACCCGGAGAAGGTCAAGTCTGTACAAGAGTGGAGGCAACCCCGATCAGTAAAGGATATCCGTAGTTTTCTCGGGTTAGCTGGTTACTATCGTAAGTTCGTACCAGCCTTCTCGGTTCTTGCCTCTCCACTCACACAACTGACCAAGAAGGGTAAGGCGTTTGTATGGTCGGATGAATGTGAGAAGAGCTTTCAAGAGCTCAAGTGTAGATTGACACAGGCACCGATTCTGGTTCTACCTGACCCGTCTCAGCCTTATGTCATTTATACTGATGCCTCACGAACAGTGCAGGGTGTGTGCTTATGCAAAACCAGCAGTAATTGCTTATGGGTCGCGGCGATTGCGACCACATGAGGAAAACTACCCCACTCATGATTTGGAGCTTGCTGCGGTTATGTATGCACTCAAGCAATGGCGGCATTATTTGTTGGGAAACAAATTTCAAATCTTCACTGATCATAAGAGCTTGAAGTACTTGTTCACGCAGAAAGATCTGAATATGCGCCAAAGAAGGTGGCTCGAGTACATGAAAGACTACGACTGTAGTATCGAGTACACCGCAGGCAAAGGGAATACGGTGGCTGATGCCTTGAGTAGGGCATACACCGGGATAGTGAGAGGTGGAGAACACGGAAACCGAGCAGAGCATACGGACTGATCGCCTTATGGCACCGTTGGCGGCTACGGGAGCAAGAGCTGGTATTTGTGTTGAGAGTTCAATCTTCTTGGATCGACAGGATCCGAGAATTCCAGATGAGAGATCAGAGTTTGAAACAGGTTTCTGGAGAAGCTAAAGGAGCATTGCGTCCATTCTTTGAGTATAGGCAAGGATTGCTATACTTCAAAGGGCGTTTGTACGTGCCGAATGATGTGGCTCTTAGAGATGAGATTTTGGATCAAGCTCATAATAACAGTTTAAGTTTTCATCCGGGCGGTGAAAAGATGTATCACGATTTGAGGTCACATTTCTGGTGGCCAAGTATGAGGAGGCATATTGCTGAGCGTGTGGCAAAGTGTACCACTTGCAAACAGGTAAAGGTTGAACATCGAAGCCCGCGGGCACACTTGACGTTACCTATCCCCGTCCGTAAGTGGGGAAACGTGACTATGGATTTTCTTACCGGATTACCCACTACGAGCACGTCATGATGCCATTTGGGTGATTGTGGATCGTTTGACTAAGTGTGCACATTTCTTGCCCATTAAAGTCACCGACCCGTTGGACAAGTTAGCACGACTCTACATCAAAGAGATCGTGCGGTTGCACGGTGTACCGGATTCTATAGTTTCAGATCGGGATCCAAGGTTTACAGCCCATTTCTGGAATGCTTTCCATCGAGCTTTTGGTACCGGTTGCACCTTAGTACCGCGTATCACCCACAAACTGATGGGCAATCCGAGAGGGTGATACTGGTACTTGAGGACATCTTTGAGGAGCTGTGCGATTGATTTCGGAGGTGATTGGGATCAACATCTACCGCTCATAGAGTTCTCGTATAACAATAGTTACCAGAGTACAATCAAAATGGCACCTTACGAGGCTCTTTATGGACGGAGATGTATGACACCTCACTGTTGGTCTGAACCGTCAGATAAGATTGAACTTGGTCCGGAATTGATTGAGGAGACCACAGAAAAGATCAAAACAATTCAGGCAAGATTGAAAGCGGCAAATGATAGAACCACGGCTTATGTGAACAGAAGGCGCCGCGACTTGGAGTTTGAAGTCGGCGACAAAGTATGGTTGAAGGTGGCACCAATGAAGGGAATAATGAGATTTGGTCGGAAAGGGAAGTTAGCTCCGAGGTATATTGGCCCATTCGATATTTTAGAAAGAATTGGAAAGGTGGCTTATCGTTTGGCACTACCGGAGAGCTTGTCAGCTGTGCATAATGTGTTTCATGTAAGCATGCTCAAAAAGTGTATCATGGATCCGACGCAAACGATTCCAGTTGAGGAAGTGCAATTGGAACCTGACTTGTCTTATAAAGAAGTGCCAATTGCTTTGTTAGCAAGGGATACTCGCAAATTGAGGAGCAAGTTAATACCCATGGTGAAGGTGCAATGGTCGCACCATTCTGACAAAGAGGCAACCTGGGAGACGGAGAAGGATATGATTGAACGCTACCCTCAGGAGTACCAACGCCTTAAGGAACTCTTGGAGGGCCAAGAGTCTTAAGGGGGGGAGGATGTTACACCCCACCTTTTCCGGCAATAATCTCCGGTGAATGGAGTTCTGAAGGTATGTTTAAATCTATAATTTGTGGAGTTTGATATTTGTTGTTTTGTTGTTGTTGTTGTGGGAGTGGAATTGTTTTGTTATGGTTTTGGTTAAGTTCACTTTAAGGCTGAATTTTGTGAGTTCTGGGTCCAGGCGATCGCCCGAACGAGGAATTGGTTCGCCTGCGCCTCGCCTGGACACCAGCTGAGTTTGTGTTTCCCTGGAACCAGGCGATCGCCTGAACTGGGGAGGGGCTCGCCTGGCTCTCGCCTGGACACCTGCCGAGGTTGGGTCTGCCTGGACCAGGCGATCGCCCGCTTGAGGAACTGGGTCGCCTGGTCTTCGCCTGGGCACCTGTATCGTTTTCTTCAGGGGTCAGGCGATCGCCTGATTGGGGAATCGGGTCGCCTGACCGTCGCCTGGGCCGGCTATTTAAGTCGAGCAACGCGTTTTCAACCGCAGTTTCGCGTTTTCAACTCCGAAAATACTCCCAACTCTCTCCCAATTCGGTTTTGCTCCTATCCAAGTGATTTTGGACTCTTTGGTGCGTGGAAACGGAGGATTCGTGCGGGAATCACTACAAGAACAACGAATCAACAAAGGTTTCACTCCAACAACACTTTGTGGATGAATTTGGGAAATTTCCCAAATTGTGAGGTTGGTATTTTCGTGATCTCTTGATTCATTTGAGTTAGTAGTAGTGTTTCTATGTTGGATTAGAGGTAGAAACACACTTTATAACACGAATTGAGCACGAATTGAAGGAAATTCGAAACTAGGGTTCATGACCTAGGATGAACGAATTTTGGGGGTTTGTTAAATTGACCTCAAATTAGTGTTGTTGGGTAGTTTTGGAACAACATTAATACTTGGTGAAAGGTCCAACAATGGTTTAATCTATGAGCTAAGAGAAAACTCATAGGTTTTATGGTGGAGAGTTGAAGTGTGTTGTATTGTTGAATTCAATCCAAATTGTTGTTATTGGGTATGTTTAGAGCAATATTGATAATTGGAACATTGTCCAAATATGCTTCGATTATATACCTAAGGCAATGTTCATCCGGGTTTGTGGTGGATTGTGGAAGCATGTGTTTTGTGTGGTTTAAGGTTTCAAGCATGTTTAGACAATGTTTTTGAGCAACTTTAAGTCTTGGAGTGAGGTCCAATTGTCAATGGATATTGTTGTGTTCAATAAAAGTGTAATGTGGAAAGTGTGTGAAATGTTAGGTGGTTTGTGAAGCAAGGATTGAGGTTGGGTAAGGAAGAAGATTGGTGTTGGTGCTTGGCTGCTACCCTCTACGGTTGCGTTTGCTTTCAATTCGAGGTAAGGGTTCGACCTACCTATATTAGTATAATGTAGGATGGTTGAGGCAAGTCTTGGGCCTCGGTCTCTGACTTCGGTCTTAGATCGGGATAGTGGAGCCCCAAGGCTAGTCCCATGGTAGGAGTAACGGTGCGCAGGTACAGCTTTGCTTCGGTGTCGTGGTTCGTGTGTCTGTGTGACCCGAACTAACTGGGATACGGCACAACGGATGGCGTTCGCATAGGGGACCAGTCCGAGATAGGGTTACAATCCCTTGAGGACCGTACGGCCTATGGTTCGCATCATTCTGGTATGTTCTGTTCTGTGAGTGGATGCATGGCGAATGCCGACGCATGGCGAATGCCGGTCGCCGGTTGGGACCGGGGAAGATCTAGCCATGGTCGGGGAAGACCTAGCCATGGTCCGTGACATACGGGGTTTGCTGGATGCATGGCGAATGCCGACGCATGGCGAATGCCGGTCGCCGGTTGGGACCGGGGAAGATCTAGCCATGGTCGGGGAAGATCTAGCCATGATCCGTTACATTCGGATGTTGTGCACACATCATTTATTTCGCATATGTTCGATCTGTATATTTGCTATCTGTATGTATATCTGCTCTGATCTGTTTTTGTAGGTTTTTCGGAAGAAACATCGTTACTACTGCCTAAGCTCTTACTGGGTTTTTCTTTAAGAAAAACTCACACCCCTTACTTAACATTTTTCAGGAGATAAGGATTCTGGGCCAGCGGAGTAGGATTTCCGCAAGGCTGTCTGGTTTGCTATTTTGAGGGTTTAGCAGCATCTGGACCTAGACTTCGGGCTCCTCGTCGGTTTCTTTATCCGACGCCCGACTTTTGTACGGTTGCACCTTCTGCCCGTAGATAGCTCTGTAGCATGATACTCTGTTGGCATGTAGCATTACAATGACATGTTATCGTAGGTCTGTCTGTTCATCTAAGATTGTTTATGGTTTGTATGTATATGTGTTCTGTTCTGAAACTGGTTGAATGAGTATGCTGATCTGTGCGGAAGCCTCTGTTCGGTAGTGAAAGAACAGACTTCCTTCTGATAATCTGATTTCGATAATCTGCTTCTGATATTCTGATCATGGGCGGAGCCCATTGCTTCTGTTTTTGTGATCTGTTTCTGTGCATGAATTGTTATATTTGATCTGTTGTTAGAAAGGGACCTACTGGGTTAGTTAAAGGCCCGCGAAATAATCTCGAATTAGCTGCGCGATCATGGTCCCACCTTGCTCACCACCGCCCCTCCGGCCGGCGACCGCTTCCCGCCGGGTCCGGAAGGTGTCTGACGGGGGAGGTGGTGACAATTTGGTATCAGAGCATGGTTAATTGGTTGGGTCAAGGGTATGTTAGGACGGACAGCCCAGTCGGTGATCGATTCGGGATGGTTGTGTGATGAGGCTGGCCACCTCCTCACAAGAACCATATTGGAATGGTAAGTGGAGCAGTGGGCGGTTTGTCTAAATACACTTGAGAACAACCAAGAGATGATTTCATTGGTCTTGGTAGTTTGTGACTTGGTGCATGCGTGGTTCTGCGTAGGACACCGATAATTGACTCGGGTGCATCAAGAGGTGCACAGGGGATGAGATGCCGTAAGGTGCATGATGGTAATTTAAATTACCTCTCTCGTTAAAAGCAGACGGTGGATGCCGAGTGAGAAGTGTGTTATTCCTAAGCGGTACCACGGGTTATAAGGGATTGTTTTGTATAAGTAATTTTGAGAATTGATTTGCATCATGCATTGCATTCATGCTACAGAGCTGATAGGATTACCGGTGTAGGTAATGCTAACCGTTCAGTGAACCCTTTATGTTCTGGAATTTCAGTAAATGGTCAACACTCGACGGACTCGGCGTTGAATGATGAAGCGAGGAGGAGGAATCCTGCTCGGGATGCGAATAGAGGAAGAGGTAGAGGTCGAGGAGACCTCGGCGAAGAGCGGCACCGGCTCGGCCGCATTGAGACCTGATCCGGAGCAGATGGCCCAAGTGTTGGGGCAAATGGCTGTATTGCTCAATAACATGTGGGCAGGAAGCAGGAGTTGAAGAACAAGGAAGTACACATGTTATGAGTTCTCAGCCTCTGCGGTAGGATCGACCGATCCTAGCTATCGAGCTCATGAGGAGGACGTTGAGGCGGATGATGTGCAGTTTGAAGAGCATGTGGATACGGAAGAGAGGAATCTGAATCTAGGTGCGGAAGTCGACCCACAGCCCCGTCGAGGGAGAGTGCGGGCTAGGCCCGATTCTGTTGTTGAATAGTGCGACCAGCTCTGATAAGCTTTCTTTGATGGAGCGGTTCGAGCGATTCAAACCACCCCGTTTTTCGGGCAAGGGTGGAATGGATTCGGCGGAGACTTGGTATAAGGACATGGACAGGTTGCTTGGCAGACTTGGTTTCCCGGCAAATGAGATGGTGCCTTTGGCTACCTTCTATATTTGCGGGACTGGGCGTATGATTGGTGGGAGACCACTATGGCCACTCGGAAGGCCGACTTTGTGCGTAAGAAGTTGAAGGACCCGGGTATGACGTGGGATGAATTTTCTCACTTGTTTCATGAGAAGTGGATTGGTTATGCCGCGACAGATAGGCGGCAAGCTGGAGTTTGATACCTTGACTCAGGGAAGCAGGACTGTTGCGGAGTATGGGCACGAGTTTGAACGCTTAGTGCGTTATGTGCCTCATTACAACACCGATGAGGAGGCCAAGGCAAAGAGATTCATGAGAGGGTTAAAGCAAGACATCAGGAAGTACTTGGCACCGTTGAACATTGATAGGTACCATGAGGCTGTGCAGAAAGCACAGAAGATTGAGAATGAGGACTTGGATACAGCTTCGGTGACACAGCCACCGAGATCGACGGGGATTGTCATTGGTGGAGTTAGAGGATCTGGACGTGCTGGACCTGCACAACACCGCAGGACCGGCGGTAACTCTGGTGGGCTTGGATCGAAGGATAAGGGCAAAGGGAAGGCAAAGGTAGCAGAGCCTTGGTGCTGTCGGACATGTGACCGGAATCACACCGGCCCGGTTTGTTAAAAGTAGAAGGGTATGTGTTACCGATGTGGGTCTCGACCACATGATCGAGATTGTCCTCGATGGCGACTCGAGGAGTTGCAAGGCCACAAGGGTTTTGAGTTATGCTCCTCGTGGGCGTGGTGTTCCTCGGTTTGGACCACGACCCGACCACCGCAGATGCGGCCACCACTGCTGCAGAGCCCCGCCGCAGCGCACCAGCGAGCAAGGCGAGGGCGAGTGTTTCAGATTGAGCTTGGTGATGCGGCTCAGAAAGGAGCACTAGCAGGTATGGTGTTTCTGAACGGTATTTCTGTTCGTGCTCTTTTTGACACAGGTGCTTCGATTTCTATAGTGTCACAGAGGTGTGCAAAGTCTTTGCAACTTCCTGTGACTCATCTGTCTCAAGTATTCCTGGTACGAACCGCCGGGAGTCAGTATCTGTTCAGTAATGAGCTTATCAAGGGTTGCATGTTAACTATTGGTGAGCGACAGATTTCTTCTGACTTGTTGGTGTTGGATACATCACATTATGATGTGATTAAGGTATGGATTGGCTCTCGGAGCATTCCATACGGATAAAGCTGTCTTGGCGGCAGTTAGTGGTGTCGGATCAAGAATTACCACTTGTTCCCCCTCGAGATGTAGAGGTTATTCAGAATGGCATGGAGCTTCAGGTAATGGAGAAATTACCTGTGACGGATGAAGGCGAGTACTTTGGACTCAACGATGCAGGTACGCGGTTGGAACTTGATAAAATTCCGATTGTTAGATACTTTCCGCAGGTGTTTCCTGAAGAGTTACCAGGTATGCCACCCGAGCGGGAGGTGATTTTTGAGATAGTGTTACAGACCGGAGCTACACCTATCTCCATTCCTCCGTATCGCATGCCGATAGTTGAGATGAAGGAATTGAAGAAGCAGTTGGATGAGTTGTTGGATAAGGGGTTTATCCGACCGAGCAGATCACCGTGGGGAGCCCCGGTGTTATTTGTTAAGAAGAAGGATGGAACGCTTAGACTCTGTATTGATTACAGGAGGTTGAATGCGGTGACAGTCAAGAACAAATATCCGTTACCACGGATTGACGATCTGTTCGACCAGCTCCGAGGAGCTAAAGTGTTCTCAAAGATTGATCTCCGATCAGGTTATTTCCAAATGCGTGTGAAGGAAGAGGACATTCCGAAAACTGCTTTTCGCACGCGTTATGGTCACTATGAGTACACTGTCATGCCTTTTGGGCTGACAAATGCCCCGGCAGCTTTCATGAATTTGATGAATGAGGTTTTTCGTCCCTACTTGGACAATTTCGTGGTAGTTTTCATTGATGATATACTTATCTATTCACTGGATGAGGATGCACATCGAGAGCACTTGAGGATTGCCTTGGAAACTTTGTCTAACAATCAACTGTATGCAAAGTTTTCGAAGTGTGATTTCTGGTTGCGCGAGATAGCATTTCTCGGGCATATCATTAATGAGAACGGAATTTCTGTCGACCCGGAGAAGGTCAAGTCTGTACAAGAGTGGAGGCAACCCCGATCAGTAAAGGATATCCGTAGTTTTCTCGGGTTAGCTGGTTACTATCGTAAGTTCGTACCAGCCTTCTCGGTTCTTGCCTCTCCACTCACACAACTGACAAAGAAGGGTAAGGCGTTTGTATGGTCGGATGAATGTGAGAAGAGCTTTCAAGAGCTCAAGTGTGGTGACACGAGCACCGATTCTGGTTCTACGACCCGTCTCAGCCTTATGTCATTTATACGATGCCTCACGAGCAGTGCAGGGTGTGTGCTTATGCAAAACCAGCGAGTAATTGCTTATGGGTCGCGGCGATTGCGACCACATGAGGAAAACTACCCCACTCATGATTTGGAGCTTGCTGCGGTTATGTATGCACTCAAGCAATGGCGGCATTATTTGTTGGGAAACAAATTTCAAATCTTCACGATCATAAGAGCTTGAAGTACTTGTTCACGCAGAAAGATCTGAATATGCGCCAAAGAAGGTGGCTCGAGTACATGAAAGACTACGACTGTAGTATCGAGTACACCGCAGCAAAGGAATACGGTGGCTGATGCCTTGAGTAGGGCATACACCGGGATAGTGAGAGGTGGAGAACACGGAAACCGAGCAGAGCATACGGACTGGCGCCTTATGGCACCGTTGGCGGCTACGGGAGCAAGAGCGGTATTTGTGTTGAGAGTTCAATCTTCTTGGATCGACAGGATCCGAGAATTCCAGATGAGAGATCGAGTTTGAAACGAGGTTTCTGGAGAAGCTAAAGGAGCATTGCGTCCATTCTTTGAGTATAGGCAAGGATTGCTATACTTCAAAGGGCGTTTGTACGTGCCGAATGATGTGGCTCTTAGAGATGAGATTTTGGATCAAGCTCATAATAACAGTTTAAGTTTTCATCCGGGCGGTGAAAAGATGTATCACGATTTGAGGTCACATTTCGGTGGCCAAGTATGAGAGGCATATTCTTTGGCGTGTGGCAAAGTGTACCACTTGCCAACAGGTAAAGGTTGAACATCGAAGCCCGCGGGCACACTTGACGTTACCTATCCCGATCCGTATGTGGGGAAACGTGACTATGGATTTTCTTACCGGATTACCCACTACGAGAGCACGTCACGATGCCATTTGGGTGATTGTGGATCGTTTGACTAAGTGTGCACATTTCTTGCCCATTAAAGTCACCGACCCGTTGGATAAGTTAGCACGACTCTACATCAAAGTGATCGTACGGTTGCACGGTATACCGGATTCTATAGTTTCAGATCGGGATCCAAGGTTTACAGCCCATTTCTGGAATGCTTTCCATCGAGCTTTCGGTACCGGTTGCACCTTAGTACCGCGTATCACCCACAAACTGATGGGCAATCCGAGAGGGTGATACAGTACTTGAGGACATCTTTGAGGAGCTGTGCGATTGACTTCGGAGGTGATTGGGATCAACATCTACCGCTCATAGAGTTCTCGTATAACAATAGTTGCAGTACAATCAAAATGGCACCTTACGAGGCTCTTTATGGACGGAGATGTATGACACCTCACTTTGTTGGTCTGAACCGTCAGATAAGATTGAACTTGGTCCGGAGTTGATTGAGGAGACCACAGAAAAGATCAAAACAATTCAGGCAAGATTGAAAGCGGCAAATGATAGAACCACGGCTTATGTGAACAGAAGGCGTCGCGACTTGGAGTTTGAAGTCGGCGACAAAGTATGGTTGAAGGTGGCACCAATGAAGGGAATAATGAGATTTGGTCGGAAAGGAAAGTTAGCTCCGAGGTATATTGGCCCATTCGATATTTTAGAAAGAATTGGAAAGGTAGCTTATCGTTTGGCACTACCGGAGAGCTTATCAGCTGTGCATAATGTGTTTCATGTAAGCATGCTCAAAAAGTGTATCATGGATCCGACGCAAACGATTCCAGTTGAGGAGGTGCAATTGGAACCTGACTTGTCTTATAAAGAAGTGCCAATTGCTTTGTTAGCAAGGGATACTCGCAAATTGAGGAGCAGGTTAATACCCATGGTGAAGGTGCAATGGTCGCACCATTCTGACAAAGAGGCAACCGGGAGACGGAGAAGGATATGATTGAACGCTACCCTCAGGAGTACCAACGCCTTAAGGAACTCTTGGAGGGCCAAGAGTCTTAAGGGGGGGAGGATGTTACACCCCACCTTTTCCGGCAATAATCTCCGGTGAATGGAGTTCTGAAGGTATGTTTAAATCTATAATTTGTGGAGTTTGATATTTGTTGTTTTGTTGTTGTTGTTGTTGTGGGAGTGGAATTGTTTTGTTATGGTTTTGGTTAAGTTCACTTTAAGGCTGAATTTTGTGAGTTATGGGTCCAGGCGATCGCCCGAGCGAGGAATTGGTTCGCTGCGCCTCGCTGGACACCGGCTGAGTTTGTGTTTCCACGGAACCAGGCGATCGCTGAAGCGGGAGGGCTCGCCTGGCTCTCGCCTGGACACCTGCCGAGGTTGGGTCTGCCTGGACCAGGCGATCGCCCGCTTGAGGAACTGGGTCGCCTGGTCTTCGCCTGGGCACCTGTATCGTTTTCTTCAGGGGTCAGGCGATCGCCTGATTGTTGAATCGGGTCGCCTGACCGTCGCCTGGGCCGGCTATTTAAGTCGAGCAACGCGTTTTCAACCGCAGTTTCGCGTTTTCAACTCCGAAAATACTCCCAACTCTCTCCCAATTCGGTTTTGCTCCTATCCAAGTGATTTTGGACTCTTTGGTGCGTGGAAACGGAGGTTTCGTGCGGGAATCACTACAAGAACAACGAATCAACAAAGGTTTCACTCAACAACACTTTGTGGGTGAATTTGGGAAATTTCCCAAATTGTGAGGTTAGTATTTTTCGTGATCTCTTGATTCATTTGAGTTAGTAGTAGTGTTTCTATGTTGGATTAGAGGTAGAAACACACTTTATAACACGAATTGAGCACGAATTGAAGGAAATTCGAAACTAGGGTTCATGACCTAGGATGAGCGAATTTTGGGGTGTGTTAAATTGACCTCAAATTAGTGTTGTTGGGTAGTTTTGGAACAACATTAATACTTGGTGAAAGGTCAACAATGGTTTAATCTATGAGCTAAGAGAAAACTCATAGGTTTTATGGTGGAGAGTTGAAGTGTGTTGTATTGTTGAATTCAATCCAAATTGTTGTTATTGGGTATGTTTAGAGCAATATTGATAATTGGAACATTGTCCAAATATGCTTCGATTATATACCTAAGGCAATGTTCATCCGGGTTTGTGGTGGATTGTGGAAGCATGTGTTTTGTGTGGTTTAAGGTTTCAAGCATGTTTAGACAATGTTTTGAGCAACTTTAAGTCTTGGAGTGAGGTCCAATTGTCAATGGATATTGTTGTGTTCAATAAAAGTGTAATGTGGAAAGTGTGTGAAATGTTAGGTGGTTTGTGAAGCAAGGATTGAGGTTGGGTAAGGAAGAAGATTGGTGTTGGTGCTTGGCTCCTACCCTCTGCGGTTGCGTTTGCTTTCAATTCGAGGTAAGGGTTCGACCTACCTATATTAGTATAATGTAGGATGGTTGAGGCAAGTCTTGGGCCTCGGTCTCTGACTTCGGTCTTAGATCGGGATAGTGGAGCCCCAAGGCTAGTCCCATGGTAGGAGTAGCAGTGCGCAGTACAGCTTTGCTTGGTGTCGTGGTTCGTGCGTCTGTGTGACCCGAACTAAGCGGGATACGGCACAACGGATGGCGTTCGCATAGGGGACCAGTCCGAGATAGGGTTACAATCCCTTGAGGACCGTACGGCCTATGGTTCGCATCATTCCGGTATGTTACATTACGTGAGTGGATGCATGGCGAATGCCGACGCATGGCGAATGCCGGTCGCCGGTTGGGACCGGGAAGATCTAGCCATGGTCGGGAAGACCTAGCCATGGTCCGTGACATACGGGGTTTCTTTGGATGCATGGCGAATGCCGACGCATGGCGAATGCCGGTCGCCGGTTGGGACCGGGGAAGATCTAGCCATGGTCGGGGAAGATCTAGCCATGATCCGTTACATTCGGATGTTGTGCACACATCATTTATTTACGCATATGTTACGATCTGTATATTTGCTATCTGTATGTATATCTGCTCGATCTGTTTTTGCAGGTTTGTCGGAAGAAACATCGTTACTCTGCCTAAGCTCTTCTTGGGTTTTCTTTAAGAAAAACTCACACCCTACTTAACATTTTCGGGAGATAAGGATTACGGGCCAGCGGAGTAGGATTTCCGCAAGGCTATCAGTTTTCTATTTTGAGGGTTTAGCAGCATCTGGACCTAGACTTCGGGCTCCTCGTCGGTTTCTTTATCCGACGCCCGACTTTTGTACGGTTGCACCTTCTGCCCGTAGATAGCTCTGTAGCATGATACTCTGTTGGCATGTAGCATTACAATGACATGTTATCGTAGGTCTGTCTGTTCATCTAAGATTGTTTATGGTTTGTATGTATATGTGTTACATTCAAAGCTGGTTGAATGAGTATGTTGATCGTGCGGAAGCCTCTGTTCGGTAGTGAAAGAACAGACTTCCTTCTGATAATCTGATTTCGATAATCTGCTTCTGATATTCTGATCATGGGCGGAGCCCATTGCTTCTGTTTTTGTGATCTGTTTCTGTGCATGAATTGTTATATTTGATCTGTTGTTAGAAAGGGACCTACTGGGTTAGTTAAAGGCCCGCGAAATAATCTCGAATTAGCTGCGCGATCATGGTCCCACCTTGCTCACCACCGCCCCTCCGGCCGGCGACCGCTTCCCGCCGGGTCCGGAAGGTGTCTGACGGGGGAGGTGGTGACAAATAATCCTTAGTACCTTTAAGGTATCTAAGGATCCTTTTGACATTCTTCCAATGCTCCATGCCAGGGTTCGAAGAATATCTAGCAAGTAAACCGACCGCTTGACTTATGTCTGGCCGTGTACAAATCATGGCGTACATAAGGCTACCAATGGCACTAAGGTAAGGTATCTTAGTCATTTCTTCCTTCTCTTTTGGAGTCTTAGGACATAAGTCCTCTCCAATTTTGCAACCATATGCAAGTGGGGTGTTCATTGGCTTAGAGTTGATCAAGTTAAACCTCTCAAGAACTTTATCGATATAAAGCTCTTGTGAAAGGCCTAACATATGCTTCTTTCTGTCCCGATGTATCTTAACACCTAGGATATAAGAAGCTTCCCCCAGGTCCTTCATTTTGAAGGTGGAGGACAACCATCCTTTGATGGCGAGCAGCAACTCCAAGCTACTACTTGCAATTAAAATGTCATCGACATATAATGTCATAATGGCAAAACTGGACTCTTTGAAGAACAAGTACACACAATGGTCCTCATGCATCATCACAAAACCATAGCTTGTGACTGCATGATGAAACTTCAAGTACCATTGTCTTGAAGCTTGTTTGAGACCATATATAGACTTCTTTAGTCTACATACCTTGTCTTCTTGACCTACTTGTACAAACCCTTCGGGTTGTTTTATGTAGATCTCTTCACTTAACTCACCGTTGAGGAAGGCTATGGTCACATCCATCTGATGCAACTCAAGGTCCAAGTTTGCCACTATCGCAAGCAGCAATCTGATGGAATTAAACTTTACAATAGGAGAGAAAGTGTCTTTGAAATCAACACCTTCCTTCTGTGTAAAGCCTTTGGCCACCAACCGGGCCTTGTACCTTTCGATACTTCCATCAGAGTTCTTCTTTATTTTAAGAACCCACTTATTGCCGATCGCTTTTCGGCCACGAGGAAGATCAGACAATTCCCATACCTCATTTTCATGCATTGAATGCAACTCATCATTCATTGCCTTTAGCCACTCTTCTTTCTGTGCCCCTTCAAGAGCTTCTTTGACATTACTTGGCTCATCGATCTCGCACGAGACCAAGTATGTCTCACCTTCCGATAGTCCCCACCTTTTAGGTGCTTTGGACTCCCGAGTTGATCTTCTCAACTAGGGTGGAGGTGTTGGCTCTTGAAGTACCTCAACTCCCTCTTGAGCAGCATCCCTCTGTTTGAGGATCCTGTTCATTTGAGTCCATGTTTATGGGCTCATTCGGGAAGCCTCGGCTTGTTCCGGTTGAGGTACTCCTCTGCAGGTAGGTACAGTCCTTGTAACCGCATTTGTGAAGTGCCCGGTTGACCTTCTTCTAGGATCGGGCCTATTGAGGCTAAATCATCACTTTCGCCAACTTTTGGAAACTCCGTTTCCACAAACTTGGCGTTTCTTGCATCAAACACCAAACCCTTCTTTAAACTGAGATCCAAGAACACATAGCCCTTAGATTCCGTACAATACCCGAGAAAAGCACACTTCTTTCCTCTTAGTCCCAATTTTCCCAACGGATGGTCGGGAACATTTACGTAAGCTAAGCAACCCCAAGGCCGCAAGTAGCTTAAGTTCGGGGTCATCTTCATCCATAACTCATATGGAGAGGAGTCGATGTCCTTGGTAGGTACCCTATTGAGAATGTGCACCGCACATAGCAGCGCATCACTCCAATAGGTCACATCCAGGTTGGCTTTAGCCATCATGGAACGTACCATGTCCATCAAAGTTCGGTTCTTTCTTTCGGACACACCATTTTGCTGGGGTGTCCAAGAAAGGGTGAACTCTCTAGCAATGCCTTTTGACTCACAAAAGGCCTTGAATGCAAGTGAACTGTACTCACCACCTCTGTCAGTCCTTAAGGACTTCACCTTCTTATCTACTTGGTTCTCAACCAAGTTTACATATTTCTGAAAATATGCTAAGGCCTTTGCCTTGTTTTTGAGTAAGAAGACGTGTGATGTGATCATGGGATCCCCAAGCAACAACAAGGAGTCCCAGACGAAGAGGCAGTCGAGTGAAGCTCGGAGCAACCCCTCGACGAGTGGGTTCAGAGGCCCAGGCGACCTAATCCATGGTCTGGACTAGCACCTGACATGGAAAAGGCAACGCTTCCACGCGAGGACCCTACGAGAGGCCTCAAGGCGTAGGAGAGGCTTCTGCACACGAAGACATCCAGGCGATGGCAAAGCACTTTGGCGAGGCCGTTCCTGTGAAATCTCAAGGCGAAGGATGAACTGCATCATGCTAAGGCATCCAGAACACTGGCGAAGCCTCCAGGCGAAGCCATTCCTGCGAAGCCTCAAGGCGAGGGCTAGGCCTCCTCAAACAAAGGTGTTCCGGCGATGGCAAAGCCTTCAGGCGAAGTCATCCCCACAAACCCCCCCCAAGGCGAGGCCCTCATGCAACAATGTCCACGAGAAGTCTTTAAGGTAAAGGCAGGGCCTTCCCGCGAAGCTTCCTGGCGAAGACGAAGCCTCT
Organism: Stellera chamaejasme; assembly: GCA_024586325.1. Classification (NCBI taxonomy): domain Eukaryota; kingdom Viridiplantae; phylum Streptophyta; class Magnoliopsida; order Malvales; family Thymelaeaceae; genus Stellera; species Stellera chamaejasme. The sequence goes on along the minus strand of CM044982.1, from coordinate 21,544,652 downwards.
GGGCGAAGTCATCCCAGCAAGTCTCCTAGCAAAGGCAACATCTACAACAAGAAGACTTCCAGTTCAGACGCTAAGGAAGAGTTTTCCTACTGCGAAGCCTCCAATGAAAGGCGAAGCCTTCTTCGCGAAGCCTCCAAGAGAAGGCGAGGCCAAACCAGGCAAAGCCTTCTCCGTAAAGTTTCCTAACGAGGGCGAAGCCTTCAGAGCGGGGCCTCCCGGCCCGAAAGATGCCTTGGTGGTGAAATGGTAGACACGCGAGACTTCCAGCAAGCAAAGCCACCTAAGCTCATTAAGTTGGCCAAACCACTCCCGACCATTCTGGCCCCTCCCGCCTTTTACGCTGACACTTGGGAGTGAACTTATCTACTTTTACCTTTTTAACTTTTAGTCAGACATGCATACAAAAGTACTGTACACTTTATGGCATGCATGCACCTTTTTGTAAAAGTCTGTTCCCTTCTTCTCTATAAAAGGAACAACAGACTCCTAGATTTAGGCAGAACATATGTAAAGCTTAAGAAGGACAATTCCTTAAGCCCGGTTCTCACCCCCTTGCTATATTCCGCCATCCCCCTTGATTGATTGTTTATCATCAAGTTTAATATCTAGTATTGCTTAATCTCGTAGTTAAGAGGTGCTAGATCTTCCATACTCCTCAGGCTTATCGCAGATATTGCCCAACCTCGTAGTTGGGAGGTGTCTGTGGCCGAATCTATCCTTCTTTGTTCGTCGACTCCTTCAAGCTAGATCTGCGCTTCCGTACGATCTCGCGGCTTCGCTTCGAGTGTGCCCGTGATCGTATCAACGTGGGTGAATCGTGTACAGTCATCAGTAAAAGTGATGAAGTACTTGAACCCATTTCTAGATTCAATTCTCATAGGTCCACAAAGATCAGAATGGACTAAACTTAGTGCCTCGGTTCTCCTAGTTGCCCTCCCAAAGGGCTTTCTCGTTGCCTTGCCTTCTAAGCAAGGTTGACAAGTTGGTAGAACAACCTTGTTCAAGGATTCAAGCAAGCCACTTTTGGCTAACTTATTCATCCTATCTTGTCCTATATGTCCCAACCGTTCATGCCACATATTTTGATCTATGACTTTAGTCACGTGGCAACTAGGAGTTGCAACAGAATGGCCATCGGGCCTTAACTCATACTGATCCATTATTAACTAAGCATTTTGTGAGAACTTGATTATCCTTTAATATAGTTACACTATCATTAAAGAATTGAAAGCAATAATTGTACTTCAACATGGCGAAATAGAAATTAAATTTCTACATATATCGGTACATATAATGTGTCCACAAGATACAAATATCTATTACACAAGCGAACCTTACAGGTTCCTATTCCAACTACTTCTAACTTTGCATCATTTCCCACCGAGACGTGCTTCACACCTCTTGAGAGCTTGCGGTATGCCACAAACCAGGACTTATCCCGAGCTATGTGGTCTGTTGCTCCTGAGTCTACAATCCACAAAGAATTGCTTTCAGTTAGCATAGTACATGACGTCACATGTGCTATTGAAGTAGAAGTGTCCTTTCTTGCCACAGTTGAAGCACTTGAGCTTCGAAACGTCCCTTTTCTTCTTCCCGGGCCCGTTTCCTTTGCCTTTTCCCTTACCCTTGCCTTTGAAGCCGCCCTTTTCCCACCCTTGAACCACTTCTTCTTTTTACCCCCGTTGTTATCGGAGGTATTGGCAACATATGCCTTGGAGTGGTCCTTGAGAGCCATTACTTCAGCCTCAAGTAAAAGGTGACGGGCGATGTCATCAAAGGTCTTAATCTGAGGGTTGTGGCGTAAGTTGACCTTCATCAACCGCCACTCCTCATCGTAAGGACCTTATTATTGCTTGCACTCGCTGCTCATCGATGAGGTCGTGCCCAACTTGTTTAAGCTGATGAATCATTCGTGACATCTCACGAAGGTGGGCACTCATGGTGTGATCCGCTCGTTTACCATAGTTCTCAAACCTTAGTATCATTGAGCGTTGTTTCTCCACGGAAACATCTCCATACTTGGCCTTCACAAAGATCCCGGATGCCTTTGGCCGAGGGTAGCATGGAGAACTCCACCATGATCTCATCCACCATTGTGGACAAGAGTGTGACTCTACACATAGAGTTCTTTTTAAGGTAGGCTTCATAAGCCACCCTATTTCCCCCTTCCTCCGGGGGGTTGACCTCAGCATCAAGCACCTCAAGTGTCTCTTGCTCAGTTAAGATGAACTTGACCTTCTGCTGCCAAATTAGATAGTTTTCACCATCCAATTTGAGGTCACGGTTCAACTCGCTACTATGTTCTTAGTAGCCATCTACAAATATGCAATTCACATGTTTTAGATTCCAATTCACACAATTAGACTTATTCAAGCAATATGTTCATGAAATAACTTAGTTTATACCCAGACGTAGCAAAAGGTATGCATATAGCATCCGATCAGAAATGCCTAAGCATAACTTTGCCATTTTATGAACATATCCTTAATAAGCCTATACATTCAATCAATCAATGGGCAACCAAGCATACATCAGTTTATAACTTTACTTGACCCTCCAAGAAGGCCTGAATCACGCACTCATGCGTGATCGTAACAACCATAGCACTTCATTTAAACCTTAGTCTCATCACCCATAAGTCTCCTTAATACAATGCCCAGGAATATTGGTGGAGTCACAAACGGTCTCACTTAAGTACCACTTCCTTAGACAGCATTATATTAGCTTGACAGGGTCCCTAGAGACATTAGTTTAATGAAGTTTCTCATCAATAGAATCAAGTTACAAGTCCTTCAAGTTCACCGAACAAGTACTTGAACTAACTTAAGGTAGAATCACTTGTTTCAATAGACGTATGTTCCTTCACTTAATTTAAGCTTCAATTCCCTCAAGTCCATTATAGTGGTACAAAACCAGTACTAAGACTATCAAGGGGCTGAAATTCTTAATTTAGGTAAAGAATAAATGTCACATGCATGCCAAGTCTATGTCACACATGGACCTTAGGAACCACTAGAGGAGTGCTCCCAGGAAAGATGGAGGGGTCACAGACGGTCCCGCTTAAAACCCACCTCCTAGACAGAGCACATTCCGACAATTACCTCAAGGTATAATGTGATATAGAACTTTGGCACACATTTTCTTTAGGTTCATTTAATCATTCATGGAACAAATAGGCAAGTCAACATGCTATACATCCATTTTCATCATACAACATCCAAGCATGATTCAAAACACATATAACATTCATGCTTCCTTTTCCATTTAAACGACAATAACCCCTTCGAATAACCTTACCGGGGGTCTCGCTGCCCGGTCAGCTAGTCGGGGTCCAGGGGCAGCTAAGCATGTATCACAAAGAGAACCAACAGCTCGGATACCATTTTTTGATTTTAGGATCGTCTTTAACATGCTTCTCATGTTCGCATTTAATAATACCGAAGAAAGGATTAAGAGTATGAACCTTGCTTCTGGACGCAGCTTAAGAATCTTAGAGATTCTTGCTCCTTGCTGATGTAGAAGACTCGGCTTGGGGAACACCTTAAGGGCGGCTTGAAGATGATTTGTCTCCAAGGTGAGTTCCACTCACAATGCTCCTAGAATGCCTTCTAGTTCGGAAGATGAAGTATGAAGAGAGAAGAGAGAACCAATGCTGGTTGAGGGATGAGATTAATGGCGCCACACTCCCTCTATTTATAGAGGAGGATGGGCTGCCAATGAGAGGGCACAATGCCTCCTCATTTGCGAAGTAACATGTCTCTAGGGCCAAGGGCTGCAACCAATGCCCCTTGGTCCATGAGACATGTCTCATGCCTTTGCCTTTTCAATTAAGTAATTAATTAGAAAATGAATAAATAAATAATTGTGTCTAATAGGAAATTAATTAACTAATTAATTAATTATCCAAATATGGTGAAGAGGCAAGGAGGTGACCCATGCCCTTGCCCATTCGGCCATGGGTCATGAGACATGTCCCTTTGGCCGAATGGTGCAAGGCATGGGGTGCACCCCTTGCCTAGAGGCACCTAGGGCGAAGGGGCACTCACACCCCTAGGCCTATGGCCGAATGGGTGCAAGGCCCCCTTAGGGTGCCCTTTCGGCACTGGGGTGCTTCGGCCTAAGCCGAAGGTGTGCTTGGCCCTCTTCGACACCTTTTCACCAATTTACGCACCTTTCCGCCAAGAGACACGTCTCTTCGCCAAAAGGTGCCTAGACACATTTGTACCAAGCTCACATAGAGCTAGTCCAAGACATATTAAATCATCCATTGAGCTCCTTGAGCTCATATCAGCTCACTAAGAGCAGATACACATCTCTCTAGCTCAAACACTCAGATTGAGCTGAGTTGAGCTGTGCTTAGCTACTTTAGCTAGCCCAGGTCATCTTGGTGCGCAAGAATTCCAACATAGTGATCCAAACCCACCCGATTTAAACTTCACCTTATCCTACTCATGCATTGTAGTACAAGTAACGAGAATCATCTGAATTCAAACATACTTATACACACTCATACAGATACATATGTGATGCAACATGCTTTTACATATCGCGTTTACGTATATAGAGCCAAAACCTAATATCCAAAATACCTACGTGTGTGGAAGGATTTGCTACACCAAGATCCTCAAAAAGCAACTCCACATAGGTTACCGCTGCTGCTAAACAGAGAACATAAGATAATCGTCAGACATCTCAAAATGTGCTCAACTCAGAATAGGATCTTACAGAAAATCACGAATAGGATTACCCTTTTTCTAAATTAGAAGACAGACTCGGAATTATTAATACCTGAAATTCAGACCCCAGAAAGCACCGAGAGACTTTACTCTTCAGGCTTCTTATCAAACGAGCCTGAAAAGGGGAACAAACTAAGGGTGAGTCCTCGATGAGAACTCAGTAAGGGTTAGGCATAAGGTAAGGTTTCTAAAGTCTGAAGCATACCAAATTAACAATACCTGCATCAAAATTTCAGATACAACAGAAAACAGATATACAGATAATAACATTAACAATGTCAGCAGTCAGACAGAATCAGTAGACCTCTTAGGCTTTTAGCCTTACAAAAGAGGTTTTCAGAAATAACAGATATATCAGAAGCTTGGTACTTGCCCGGGGTCCGGAATCCCCGCTGTTGCCGACTGAACAGATTCAGATAACAGAATACAGAAGGAAACTTGTCAAGCAAGTTATCCTGAAGCAGATAACAGAATACACACATACATCCTAGCCTACGCCATAAGCTAAGTTCGGTATTACCGAGATAGAGGGAGCTGAGGGCCGCATCGCAATACTGAAAGTCTAAGGTTCCTTCTAGCGAAGGCGAAGCCTCCCAGAGCGAATGCGAAGACCCCCATAGTGAATGTGAAGCCTTCCAGAGCGAATGCAAGGCCCGGGTGAAGGCAAAGTCCTCTCGGGGCGAAACCTCCAAGCGAATGCAAAGACTCCAGGGCGAAGCTGCCCATGGAATCCTCCAGCGCGAAGCGCCCATACAATGAAGCCTCTTCTCAAATTCGAGCGAGGCTTGTCCTCAGATTCATGCGAAGCTCCTTCTCAGATTCATGCGAAGCTCCTTCTCAGACTCATGTGAAGCTCCTTCTCAAACTCATGCGAAGCTCCTTTCCAGATCGACGATGGCCCTCAGACACACCCTTTAGCTAAACTTAGCCACAATTTACCCTGACATACATATTCTACGCATCCCATAATGCAAAATCAAGGAAAAATTGAACCCTTACCTTATTCACCAAAGATTTCCACGCAACCCACTTGATTCACGAACAAGGAAGCAACGTAATTCACAAAACCGCGGCGGAGAGAAGCATCCGCAATACTGGTTCTTGCAAACTCTCAATCCTTTCTCTCTTCACCACTGATCAATAGAGCATGCAATAAGAATTCTGATCCGTAGGAAGCGTATAACTCTTCTCTATGAACAACATATATCATTACCTTAGAGTTTGGATCAATATTATCGAAGATCACTTGAGCTTCAAATCTTGAGTTTTCACGGAGAAGGCGGATGAGAGAGAGAGGAAGACGTTGAAATGAAAATGTTTTCTTCTCTCTTTCTTTCTCTCTTTCTTATTCCAAGTGACCGACCTCTCTTACCTTAAGGAAGAGGAAACCTCTCATTTTCCACATTTACAATTTGGTCCCCCAAACTTTGCAAAGTTACGATTTAGTCCACCGCAACTTGCATAACTTCCTAAAGGAATTTCCAACTGAACTGAAATTTTGATACCAACTCTGGGACTTCATAACACACAGAAAACATGTTCAACATGTTTAAATTTAAGTCCTGATATTTACAGAAATCAGAAAACAAATCGTAAATCGTACGGAAACTACCTCGGAAGTCACCCGACACATGGTGGCAGTAACAATCTCCCGCCCTTAGGACTCTTGGTCCTCCAAGAGGGTCCTCAGTCTATGATAATCCTCAGGATATCACTCCATCATACTCTTCTCAGTCTCCCAAGTTGCTTCCCGGTCAGAATGATGTGACCACTGAATTCTAACCATAGGAATTAACTTGCTATGGAGTTTCCGAGTATCCCGAGCCAGAATGGCAACCGGTACTTCCTAATATGTCAAATCCGGTGCCAAGTGAATCTCTTCCGTAGGTATAGTCTAAATTGGATCCAACAGACACTTCTTGAGCATACTGATGAGGAAAACATTGTGAACCGCAGACATGTTGGGTGGCAATGCCAGACGGTAAGCCACCTTGCCTACCCGCTCAAGAATCTTATACGGACCGATATATCTTGAGGCTAACTTGTCTCGCATACCAAATCTGACAATTCTCCTGATCGGTGCTACCTTCAACCATACTTTATCACTCACCTCGAAGTCAAGATCTCTCCGACGTCTATTCACATATGAGGTGGTTCTGTCATTTGCAGCCTTCAATCGTGCCTGAATCTTCGTAATCTTCTACGTAGTTTCCTCAATGATCTCGGGACCTAACTCCACTCTGTCCGATATGTATTCCTAACAATGAGGTGTCATACACCTCTGACCATACATAGCCTCGTAAGGCGCCATGCTGATAGTACTCTGATAGCTATTGTTATACAAGAACTCTGCCAACGGCAAATGCTGATCCCAATCACCTCCGAAATCTATCGCACAGCTTCGTAACATATCTTCCAGAATCTGAATAACCCTTTCTGACTGTCCATCAGTCTGAGCGTGATACGTTGTGCTCAGATGAATACGTATGCCCAATGGTTTATGAAAAGCATTCCAGAATCGTGCGGTGAAGCGCGGATCCCGATCAGATACTATGAAGTCTGGTACTCCATGTAACCGCATAATCTCCCTGATGTACAGATGGGCAAGCTTCTCCAACGGATCTGTCACTCAGGCAGGCATAATATGAGCACACTTAGTCAATCGGTCTACAATAACCCAGATAGCGTCGTGATGAGATCGTGTCATAGGTAGACCTGTCAGAAAATTCATCGTGACATTACCCCATTTCCTAACCGGAATGGGCAACGTCTGCAATGTTCCTGCTGGTTTCTGGTGCTCAATCTTTGACATGTAGCACACTTTGAGACATAGGTGGCAATGTCTCTCCGCATGCCAGGCCACCAAAAGTGTGTTCTCAGGTCCTTGTACATCTTCTCGCCTCCGGGGTGTATGCTCAATCGACTTGAATGAGCGTTTGCCAAAATCTCATCTTGGAGTGCCTGAATATCGGGCATATATGGCCGATCTCTGAAGTACAACCCCTGTCTATACTCAAATGACCGACGCAAACCACCTTTGCTCTCGCCCGATATCTTCTTCAACTCTGGATCCTTTCCCTGTGCCTCTCGAACACTATCTAACCATCCAGACTCAAAAGTCAGTGTCCATATCTGTGCGTCCTCCCAACGCCTCCAATCATGCCATAAGCATACCAGATCATCCTCCTTGGCCCTGTGATCCGTGTCTCCGCCCCTGACCAATCCTGTGTACTTCCTGCTCAGAGCATCCACCACAGTTACCCTTACCAGTGGTGTACTCGATGCTACAATCATAATCCTTAATATATTCGAGCCATCGACGCTGCCTCATGTTCAACTCCTTTTGACTGAACAGATACTTTAAACTCTTAAGGTCGGTATAAATCTAAAATTTTCTCCCGAGCAGATAATGTCTCTACTGTTTCAGAGCGTATATTACTGCAGCTAGTTCCAAATCATGCGTTGGATAATTTTGCTCATGTGGTCGAAGTTGTCTCGACCCATAAGCAATAACATTATTCCCTTGCATTAAAACACATCCTAATCCGACTCGTGATGCATCCGTGTAGATAACATACGGCGCACTCGGATCTGGTAATATCATAATTGGAGCGTTCGTCAGCCTCTACTTAAGCTCCTAGAAACTGTGCTCGCACTCTTCAGACCACACAAAAACTCGTCCCTTCTGTGTTAGCTGAGTAAGGGGTGAGGCTAGTAACCAGCTAATCCCAGAAAGCTCCTGATCTCACGCACATTCGTGGGTTGCTTCCAATCTTGTACAACCCTAATCTTTTCAGGATTCACAGATAAGCCATGTTCGCCAATAACATGACCCAGAAAAGCAACCTCACGAATCCAAAACTCACACTTGGAAAATTTGGCATATAGCCGATGTTCCCATAGTGTCTGTAATACCATCCTCAGATGGTCCTGATGTGCATCCTAATCCTTGGAATAAACCAGGATGTCATCAATAAAGACCACAGCAAACGAATCTATGTAACGATGGAAGACTTTGTTCATCAGATCCATAAACGTTGCAGGAGCGTTAGTCAGACCGAACGACATAACTGTGTACTTATAATGTCCATACCAAGTCCGAAATGCAGTTTTCGAAATGTCTTCCTCTTAACCCGTAACTGAAAGTATCCGGACCACAGGTCGATCTTCGAAAAGACTTTTGCTCCATTCAACTGATCAAATAGATCATCGATCCTGGGTAGCGAATACCTATTCTTTACTGTGATGGCGTTTATCTTTCGATAATTGATGCACAACTTGAGGGTAACATCCTTCTTTCTCACAAACAGAACCAGAGCACCTCATGGAGAAGTGCTCGGTCTAATAAACCCTTTCGCAAGCATTTCATCCGATTGTTGAACCTGGTTGGAGCTGAATCTCAAACGTGATAAGAGGGAACAAAAATAGGAGTTGAACCTGGTTGGAGCTGAATCTCAAACGTGATCTCCCGCTCCGGTGGTAGCCCTGGAAGATCCTCCGGAAAAACTTGCAGAAAGTATTGTACAATCGGAATCTTCTCTAGCTCCATTCGGGTATCAGCTGGATTTAATCCATAATATTCTTCCTCGCTCACCACCGGGACATGATCCAGAACCTGAAGCTCCATACCGTGTTCCACAATCTCCACATCCGGTGTAACAGATAGTGGCATTACTTCTCCAGATACCCTGATCTGCCGCTGGGCACAATCAATCTGAACAGAATTCTTGGATAGCCAATCCATCCCAAGAATCACATCATATTTCGGAACATCCAGAACTAACAGATCAGACAGAAATTTGTGTCCTCCCACAGTCAGGACACAATCTCGAGCCATTTCACTCGAAAACAGATATTAACTCCTAGCAGTTTTAATCAGAAACACATCAGATAATTGACAAACAGATAATCGCAGAGATTGAGCACATTTTTGTGCTACAATCGATGTGGAAGCACCGGTGTCAAATAGTACATTAATAGATATATCGTTCAAAAGTAGTGTAACTTTCAGCGCTCCCTACTGAGCTAATTCACCCAGCTCAATCTGGAAGACTCTGCCTGCTTGAGGCTGCTGTGGTGGTCGCGCTGGCTATCGTGGACCTCTCTGAAATGCATCCCACCCCCTGCGTGCACTAGGTTGCTGTGGAGGCGGTGCCCGAGGAAAATTGTCGGACTCCTGTCTGGGCATCAGAGGATAGTCGTGGATCCAGTGCTCCATGGACCTGCGCCTCAGACAGCGGTCGGACTCTCTATAACATGGTCAACCGGCGTGGAACGTCCCACAACTGCAACAAGGAGGTCCAGATGATGTTGCTACAATGCCCTTTCCTCTGTCGCTCGGCCCGGACCTAGATGTCTACCCAGTACTCCTGAAAGGTCTCCGTGATCTCTGGAATCCGGAACCTGATACACTCTCACAAGGTCGATAAGGAGACTCCTCCTGCTCTAGAAGCTAAGCCTTCTGAACTGCCTCGCGGTAAGTAGTGATACCCAGGGGTCGCAATGCCCATCTGATATCGGGGTGCAGTCCCATACAAACCACTTGGCCTTCTGCTCCTCAAACTCATAATACTGAGTAACAAAACAGACCAACCGATCGAACTCCTGCTCATAGTCCTGGACGGTCATGTCACTGTACTGCAGACTATTGAACTGCCTCTGACGGAGATCTCGAACTGCATCACCGATATAGTACTCTAGGAACACTCGGGAAAAATCCTCCCAACCCATACTTGGGTCCTGCTCATCTCTGCGCTCAAACTGTACTCTCTTGTCGCTCTGTACACTCCACCAATGATCTACCTGGCCATCCAAGTTGTATGTAGCCAGGGATACCGTGGTAGTGGAAGACAAGTGTAACATCCTGAGTGTCTTCTCCATATCAGAAATCCAGGTCTCGGCTGCTTCCGGTCCTCCCTAGCCATCAAACTTTGTTGGATTCAGACACAGAAATCACTCAAGCAGTGTAATATCCACAAATCGAGGCTCCTGCTAATCAAGTCGCCTGCGAGACCTGCGGGTCTCCGACTTATCATACTCATCAACTCTTTTTCATCGGCAATGGTGCCAATTCCCATCATCCCGGTGCTGCTTGTCCTCAGAACGATCAGATCTTACCTCACGGTCAACCTCAGATCTTACCTTACAAGGTCGAGGGTGTCTATCTGAATCCCCTTCCTGTGATGTAGTATCAGTACGAGCCGTAGTACGGGTGACAGTATTCTCCTCACTCTGAACCTGCTAAACCTCCGGAGCAACCTGAGTCAAAACAGGTAGTAACGCTGTAACTATATCCCGAATTTGCTCCAGGGTCTGTGCGAGATCAACGGGTGCTTGCTGCTGAAGATGCAACTGCTATTCTAGATCCCGTTCTTCTGGAACATCTCTCGGAGAGTCGGGATCCCTGCCCCGCTCACACTGATCTCTTCCTCGTTGACGGCGAGTATTAACCATACCTTCTGAAATTCAGAACTACCAAGAGCACATACAAAACGGTAAGTGTCTAACAGAAGTTAGCAGCAGTATTCCTATAGGTTCTATAATGTAAATGCAATGCATGATGCAATCACACCAATTCCTCAGATTCACACATGCATATCAAAAATCATAACTCTAAACATCAGCCTCTCCCGAGGTCCCGATTTAATTCTATATAGTACGTCTCGAAGAACCGACCTCCCACTTTGTCACCTCTTCCAAAAATGTTCAAGTAAGGGGGTGGCCAGACCTCTTACCAAACATCAATCGAATCAGATGGTAGCACAGTGGCTCGCTCTATCAAGCTCGTACACATAACAGAAGTCCACCTCTAGACTATACCAGACTCAGAACACAACCTGAACCATGTGACTAGATAGCTAACCTTAACGATAATGCCACTAGTGAGCCCCTTTGAGCCTAAACTTGTTCATTCATTTTACCACATCTTAAGCCTATCCATTATCTAGTAATGCCCTTTGGTCCCTGCACTTCATGTACATGTTGTTTGGACTTTAGGTGCTATTATGTTGAGAGAGATGTGCATATTGTGAGTTAGGGGGTCTTACTATCTTTTGGAAGTTATGCTATGAAAAATGAGGGACTTCCTTCGCTAATAAATGTTGTGCCTAGTGTTGTAAAGTGAATTAGAAACACCCAAGTATGTGTGAAATCTTGATCAATGATGAAAATGGTGCATTCAAAAAACATTTTGAAGAAAAAGAACACTTGTGAAGAATTGTATGAGCCAAGGTTGGTAAAAGGTGAGGCTATTTATGAACAAAAGAAGTGTTCAAAAGAATGTGAGATCAAGTTGAAGAGACAAGTGGGATGAGTGGCAATATAGAGTTGTAATTGCCCAACTTGCATGTGCACGAAGTCATAAAAGCTCCACTCGTATGCAACCTCCAACCGAACTATCTCCCTCACCTAGCCAATGGCCTCATTACAACCTTTATGAAAAATCATCTGACCAAGGAAACATACAGCATCTTTTGGGACCAAGCGGAGGAGTTTTCGGTTCCCATGTTAACTTATGGGAGAGAACACTTGACAATATCACTTAAGCACACACACACACTACCTCTTGAAGAGAGAGTAAAACACTTAGGGGATGACCCTTTGTTTATTACATTGAGAAAAAACTTCTAAAACTTCGTTGATCATGTGCATTTCCGTTCATGTATTGCTCCTTTCTATGAATTGACTTTAGTAGACATGAGTGGATGAAAAAGCTAAGATTATAGTAGTTGTATTGCTGGGAATCAGTAGTGCTTTGAGTTTAAGGGTGTGATGTGTGTCAAAACACACACACTTTTAGATGGCAATTTCATACACTCCATGTATCTTTTTGAGCATTAATTGGTCTTTTAAAGCACTTTACTTGTTATTTTCCATGTCATGTGTAGGTGTAGAATGCAAGGTTAAATGGAGCAAAAAGAGGTTCAAATGGAGGCTTGAGACTCATTTTCTACTTGAGAAACCAAGTCAAGAAGTCTCGGGTCAAGGAGGAGGTTTTCAAGTCAAAGGAGAGAGGGTGCAAGAATAGAAGGGCTACTGAAGGAAAGCTAGCGCAACCCACTGCTTATCGTTTCTCAGCCCCCCAGCCATGTGCCGGCTCTTCATGTTCCTTGAAGGAGAGGGATCGCACCGTTATATTTGTTCAGCACGCCCCCACTGGCACAACCCCTAGCGCGACGACCGACCTTTAGACGGTTATCATGAAGTTTCCTCGAAGTTTCCTTGGTCTAGCCCATGTTTTTTAGGACAAAACTGCCCTTAATGAGTTTTTTTAGGTGCCCAACATGTCTAGGGGGCTTGTAGGGTATTAGACTACTATAAATACACCTTTTAGGGTAAGTTCTAGGTAGGAATAGAATTGATTTTTGGATTTGTGCAGACTTTGCCTCTTTCTTCATCAATACAAGGGTTGGAGCTTCCTTTGATGGTGCTCTTTTGAGTTTTCTTCAAGATTACTTCATTAGAGTTTATTTTTATTCCTTCTCTCTTTTATTTATCATGTTTATTGATTTGAGCATTCTAATTGTTGCGATTAGCATGTCTATTACTGAGTACAGTTTTATGATCTTCTAGGATTTTCTTGACTAGGAGGTTAGCTATTATCTATCCTGTCTTTGTATGCTTAGAAACTGATTTCTTGAGCTAGAATCATATATGTATGCTTGATGATTGATCACCTTCATACCATGCCATCTAGGTGTTTGATAAAGAGCCCAACAGGGAAGTTATCAAAATAGGCCTTGGAAATGGGTTGAATCTGAGTCCGAGAGGGCCTGTGGGTGTTGATTGATAAAATGGTTTTGTTGTTGGAATTAACCCTAGGTTAAGTGTCCTTAGAGAATGATAGCCTCGTTCCTTGATGGCACGGGCTTCCAAATGCTTGAAGGGTTGATGCGATGTTGAGAACCACGATCTGTAACTCCGGAGTTATCTGCAAGAGGTAAAATGGAATACTCAGGAGCAGAAAGAGGAGTGGGGGTGTGTAGATTGGGTGTACCTTTCCCAATTCGTCCTTTTATAAGAGGCGTTGAGATGACGGTTGTCCCATGATCCAGAAATAGTGTGGTGTTTCCCCCACGTTCTGGGTAGTGGAAGACCAGAGGGATGATGGAGAACGTGGATAGGTCATGGAGGTAACTGTTCCCAGCTTCCTTTCCTTGGTCTGTGACTTGTTGCTAAGTACTGAGTGGCGAAGGCCCTACCTGGCGAAGCTAGTAAGTGCGAAGTTGTGAGGGCCTGGCGAAGCCAGTTGGTGCGAAGCTCTCCTGACGATGCCTTTGCGAGATGCGATGGCCTCGCGGTCCGTATCCTTGGTTGCTTATTGCTCTGGATGATGCGAGGGGCGTTTGCTTGGGTAGTGTACCAAGGTGCCTCCTCCCAGACACGGAGTATGGGCAGGGTCCTGTACTCCACGTTTTTGCTCGAAGATGACCATTGGGGAACAGTTGTATTGACGGTAGGTCGAACGTTTCCTACCGTTACCTATCTTTGATACGTGGCACCTTGGGGTTGGGTCTCCATTTGAGACGACATTTCGTCTTGCCTGGGGTTGTCGTATAAATACCCCCTTTTGTTCGAAATCTCTCTCTTTGTTCGAAACTTCATTTCGCCGCTTTTTCGTATTCTTGCTGCTTCCCTCGCACTCGTTTTTTATTCCTGATACCCCCCTCTTGCTGTTTCTTTGTGTTCGTGCTCTTCCATCATTCCGGTTGCTCTTGCACTTGTTCGTCTTCATTTTCTCAACCTTAGGTAAGAGTCTAGTTTCTAGTCTTCTGCACGTAAGGTGTTCGATGAAATGCTCGTTTGATTGTTCATCTTCTGACCATGTGTTTTTCTTCTTCTCGTTGCAGTAATGGCCAGTAAAGGAGTTGTTCGTCCTCTCGTCCCAGCCGTGGACAAAAGCGCTGTGAAGGCCGAGAGGCTTCATCAGGATCTCGTCGAGGCCTTTTTTCTTGTCGGAAAGGTGGAGGTGTAGACGGCAAGGAAAAGGGTCTGCAGGGCCCTCGAGCTCCCGCAAATGCCGGAAAACTTGGAAGGCACTGCGTTGTGCCTCTATACGGCCCAGATGTCTTCTGGGTTGAGGTTCTCCTTGCCTTCCCTCGTCCAAGACCTGTGTACCATGTGGGGTCTCCCAACGTCACAGCTTGGCCCGAACACGTTCATCTACATCACCGGGTTTTGCGTGACGTCTCGGATGGCAGGGGTGGAGCCTTTCACGTACGTGTTCCTGAGATTCTACAGGCTGGACCAGCAGACTGGGGGCAGTTCTTTCATGTTACCCCCATTAGTGTTGGGGGGAACAATTCCATCTCTTTTGGTATTCCGCTGAAATCTCATCATGATTGGCATGGTGGTTTTTTCTTTGTTTGCAGGATTGAGTCTTGGAAGTTCCCAGTGGTGAGGACTACAGAGGCTGTGCAAAGTGTGGCTCCAAGGTCGGTCTTGTACACAGATAGGCGGAGGTGGCAGGAGTATGTCCATCTTCTAGGATGACTGGATGATGTGCTGGCGAGAAGGGCTTGTGATGATCTGTTTCCTTTCTCCCTCTCGCAGCTTGACGGGTGACCCTCAAGTGGGCTGGCGTTAGCACAGGCCATTTACTGGATCCGCAAGTGCCTCCACCTTATGAAGGTTGGGCACCTGCGCATCACGTAGAAGTGGTGGATGCCCTTCGCGCTGCTCTCGCGGGACCTAGAAGTATATGCCGATTAGCTTCCTTCTTTTCTCCTCATGTGAACATATACTGATTCTTTATGGTATATAGATGCGTCTGGCCGTTCTGATGAGGAGAAGGGGAAGAGGGGGTCCATGCGCGCTGCCCTACAGATTCACCTGGCTTGCGCATACAAGCAATGAGGTGCAGCCTAGTGTGGAGAGGGCTCCTTGTAAGTCACGCTAGGCGAAGGCACAAGGGCCTGTTCAGGGAGAAGTTCCCCTTGCGAAGGATGTGAACAAGGGGAGACTTCTGGATCCACCCTTGGAGAGTAGACGGCTCGTGAGACTCACGGAGTGGAGATTATTGGCCCTGCTCGTGGAGATACGGCGGTGGCAGCAGCTGAAGATACATTTGTTTCCGGCTTGTTGGCGAGTCCCCTAAGGGCAGCCGGTGAAGGAGGCCCTGAATTTGCTTCTGTTGTAGGGGTCTCTCCCCAGGTGGCCTCCATGCCATCCAAGGGGATAATGTCAGCAGGTGACCTCCTGTTGTCCGTGAGAAGGAGGGCTAAGCTAGCCACGAGGAGAGCCAGCAGTTCTGGAACAAAGGAGCTGACAATGGTCCCTCCAGAGAGTGGAGCACCCTCACTGGTTGATATTTAACTAGAAGCGACGGGGGCAGTTGAAAGTGCCTCCCCAACAAGTAGCCAGGCTCCCAAAGGGGGAGGAGCTCCAAAGGGGGCACACCTAGCCACCCATGTTCCCATCGCCAGCAACGCCTTGGCGGTGGAGAGAGTCCCAGAGAAGGCGAATGCCTGGGATGTGGTTCGCCCTTCCAGCGAACCATCTGGGAGTGGCAGCTGGGTGAAGCCACAATCCCAGCCATCGACTGGTGAGATCGCCACTGCCCTAGACCAGGGCCCATTGCAAGGTATGTGTTTTCCTCGTGGGGGGTTGTGTTCGAGTCTTCCTTATTTGCGTTAATAAATTGTTTGATGCAGGGAAAGAATCCTCTGATCGACATTGGAGCATTCGCCAAAACGCGGTGGGCTTGGGCGCAGGGGCGACTGTTCTTGAGGAAACTGGGGTCTGGTCACACTTCATTGAGGAGAAGCGTGTAGCTGCCTAGAAGACCCCCAGGTGGTCTGAGGACCCTGCTGCATTGAAGTCCCTGAGGGAAGATCTCAGGGCGAAGGTGTACCAGGGGGAGGGCATGCCTCTAGACGGAGAGTGGGATCTAGGTGATAGTCTCGTTCCTAAAGAAGGCCCGGACTCTCAGTTGATGTGGTGGAGAAGATGATGTCCTTGAGACTCCAAGCTTGCTTGTTATGAGTAATCTGTAAAAGATAGAGAGAATACTCAGAAGTAGCAAGAGAGGAGTGGGGGGGGCGTGTAGTAGCTTACCCGATTTAGGGTGGACATCACCCTATTTATAGAGTGATGCCGGGAGAAGAGCCTCCCAGGTTGAAGCCCTTTAGGCAGCTGTTGAGATAAGTCGTGTCGATCGATTGGAGATAAGGCGGCTGTGATGATGAAGATCTCAGCAAACCGCCTTAGGTGATTCACTTGTCAGAGAATGTCTGGCGTATAAATCTGGTGAAGATCTCCCAGGCTCGTGCTGCCCTCCTTATTGGCCGGTTGATGTCAGACGACCAAGTGGTCTATCTCCAAGTGGAGCAAGTGGCGGGCGAAGGCTGTAAGGCGAAGGCCCAAATAGAACATAGCCAAATAAGGGGTGGGGTTGCACGAACACAGGTGTAAGAGTCCTATCTCAGGCGGGGCCGGTATAGGCAGGAGAGTCTCGAAGGCGGCCGAGGCGGGAGTGAGACCCATGAAGGCGAGTGAGGTCGCGAGGAGACTGAGACCGCGAGGATGGCCCGCGAAAGCCCAAGAGTTGCAAAGGTGAGTATGAGACATCGCCTATGCGAGACTTGAGGCCCGCGAGGGCAAGACCTGCGCAGTGAGACCGGAGACCACAAGGATGAGACCTTGCGAAGGCGTCTTGGTGACCACAAGGATAAGTCCTCTTCAAAGGCCTTGCATGATTACGATACTACGCGAGGGCGCGTTTGCTTGGGTAGTGTACCAAGATGCCTCCTCCCGAGAGCGGAGTATGGGCGGGTCACTGTACTCCGTTTTTGAAAGTACTTTGTTGAGGACCGTTTCTTTGAGGACCGATGTAGCAGCCATAAGTGAAGATCTTTTTGTGATCCTTGTGAGTTTGAGAGAGAGGGCATTTGCTTGGGTAGTGTACCAAGATGCCTCCCACGAAGGCGAGTATGGGCGGGGTCCCGTACTGCTGTTCAAATTCAAGCCTTTGGAGTTGGCGAAGGCGCTCGGGCCGTTTGCGGACCGTTTGATTGTGGAGGCAGCGAAGAGTCCCTTCAGCATTAAATGCAGGAGAGATAAAGGAAGATGGGAGGTTTACTGACCGTTATGGGACGCAACACGTGGCGTCGTAGGGGTCGAATACTCTTTGCAAAAGCGTTTCTCCTTTTTTGTACGGTAGGGGAGAGGCTAAATAACCGCTGGATGCTGACACGCGGCACCTCAGGAGCCGATCACGGTTTAAAAGGCGCTTTTTAATTTTGGCGGGCTTATAAAAGCGTGCGAGAAGTTTGAAGCCTGTCTTCTTCACTCTTGCATTTGTTCGCTCTGCTCTGAGTAACCCTTTCGTATTCTTGCATCTCTTGAATATTTCACCGGCAGTTGAGAGGTTTTTTGCGGTGGTTCCTCCTTTTCGTTTGAGATTCCGCCGGTTAACTGTTCATTTGCCAGCCGCTCCGTCCGTTCTTGTTCACTGTTCAACAAATCAGGTAAGTTTCTACTTCCCCCACACCGAGTGCTTCAAGTTCTCTGGCGCCTTGAGCGTTTGATGAAATGCCTTTCTTTGGGCTGTTTCGATTTATATGCCTGTCTGTTCTTCTTTTTGTAGAGATGGATTCCAAGGAAGCCGTTCGCCCAGTGGTCGCTCCTCTCGAGAAGACCACGGTGAAGTTTGAGAAAATTCACCAGGAAATGGTGGGGGCCTTCTGGCCCGTGGAGAAAACGCCGGTATACGCGTCTCGTGCGGGCGTTTGTCGGGCGATGGGTTGGCCCGTCACCGAGGAGAACAAGGAGAACCGGGTGTTGTGTGCTGTACACGGCGCGGCTTGCGGCGGGATTACGGTATCCCTTTCCATGGCCCGGTGCAAGATCTTTGCGCTGATTGGGAATGCCCCAACTCAGTGGCGCCCAATACTTTTCTCGAGCATCGCGGGCTTTATTGTCGCCTGCCATATGGCGGCGTGAAGCCATTAGCCGACGTCTTCAATCTTTTCTATCGGTTTGAGATGTTGAGTGGGGGTGCGTTCTTCTACGTCACTCCCATAAACGTTGGAGGTAACCACTCCATCTCCTTCACTGCCTCACCCAGATCCTACCATAATTGGCATGGATCTTTTTTCTTCTTGCCCCGCGAGGGCTCATGGGACTTTCCCGTGGCGAGGACGCGACAATCCTTGCAAAGCATTGTGCGGAGGCCTGAGCTGACTCACGGGGGAGTGCGATGGCAGGCATACGTTCAACTACTGGGGTGGTTGGACGATGTCTTCTCAAGGAGCGCATGTGATGCGTTCTTCCCCTTCTCAGCTGCCCAACTGGACGAGACCACTCTGAGGTGGGCTGGAATCAGCACGGGTTTCGTCTTTGGACCACTGAGTGCCCCGCCATACGAGGATGGGCTCCGTCCATCGTAGAACAATGATAGACTCCTTCTATGCTGCTCTGGCGGCGCCCAAAGGTACGGTGCATATACATACAAATATCTTTGTAAATTTGTAAGAGTGCAGTAGAACACAGTGAAGTCCCTCTTTGTCTGCAGATGCCGTCGCGAGTCAGCGAAGCCCAGGCAAGAAAGCATCCATGCGTATTGCCCAGCGAGTGCACCTGGCCTGTGCATTCGGGAGGATGCCCTGCTGGGGCGATCAAGGTGTTAGGACCCATTGTCCCCAAGCTGCCCAAAAAGAGGCTGGTATCAAGGCTCGATGCTTTCTCGGCCGGAGAAGAAGAGAAAGGTGGCTGCGGCGCGATCTGGAGAAGGAAGTGCCCTGCTGTTCTTTGAGGATCCGGGGCTGCGGAGCCTCTTTGGAGAGGCTGTGAGGCCTGCTGAGGTAGAGGGCCTGCTGCAGTCCTTTTAAGCTGCGGAGGTCGGGGAGCCTGCTTTGGGGAAGAAGTTCCCGGTGTTACGGAGGAGGCGGAGAGCTGTGGCAGTCCCCATCCTGCGGAGGAAGCGGCGGAGCCTGTGGTTGAAGAAGCCGGAAGAGTGGGGGTTGAAGTGCCTCTCGCTGTTGGAGAGGCCGTGCCCTCGCGGAGGGCCCGGAGGAGTGCCAGCAGACAGCTGTTCCCATGAGGCTGTACCCATTTCGGTGGTGCAGCCTATTTCTCTGAGGAGGCTGCTGCTGAAGCCTTCGTGTGCAGGCTTTTGCAAGCCCTCACCAGCCAAGGCGAGATCTGCCGGAGTGCGTGGTGGCTGCGAGATCCTTTACGGAGGAAAGGTGCCCCTCGTAAGGGCAAAATGTCGGCGGCTGAGATCCCGATCTCTATGAGAAGGAGGGCATCCAAGCCGCCAAGGCCATTGGGAGTGTTATCCAACGGGAGGTGTTGGTCGCTCCTGTAGAGGAGGCGGGGATTACCGGTGTAAGGAGGAGACCCTGTAGCAACCCCTTACGGAGAGGGGATCACAAGTGGCCCCTTCGGGGAGAAGGCCCCTTCATCAAAGGGAAGGGGATCTTGAGGATTGAGGAGACTTCCTCCTCTTAGAGCGAGGCCCACAGGGAGGGGGTGCAGCAGCGTGGTCCTCTACGAGGGCTAGTGGTTGGGAGATTGCCCAACCTTCCAGCAGCCAGTGGAAATCAATGAATGGAGGTGTCCTCCTGTGGTGAGTTTTTCGACTTGAAAGCGTTTTCTTTGCTTTGAGTTTGCAATTACATTATCCAATTGCTGATGCACATGTACTTTGTAGGTGCGGATCCTTCAGGCCAAAGGGTTGGTCACTGTGAGGCCCCGTGGACCAAGGGGTCCTAACAGAGATCCTGCAGATTTGGGGACCAGGCGAGGTCCTTGAGAAAACCGGGTCTGGTCCCATTACTTGGAGCGGAGGCGCGTTGCTGCCCGATCGACCCCTAAGTGGTCGAGGTGCCGGACCTTCGAGGTCCAAAGGCACCAGGCCGGGCTTGGGGTGTACAAGGAGCAAGGAGGCTCTGAAGATGCGTGGGATCCGGTCTTCCTTCTCGGGAATAGCAGCTCTCTGCTGATGGGAGGAGCAGACTCTCTATCTTGCACTGGAGGGCTGCGTACCCCTTTTGACCGAGAGGTGACGGAGCGGAGTTTAGACTCCCTGCCAAGTTCATGCGGGGCGCGGCCCAACAGAGTCTTGGTGAGACCTACTTTTGATCTCTTATGTATAAGTTCGATCTGGCCTTTTTGCCTTTGTTGAAATTGAAGCTGGGGTGCGGGCGGCCGTCAAAGGATATCTTGCCTCGGAGCAATGGCATGACTTCTGAAGTATGCCAATAGGCGGGACGATGCCCAAGTAACGAGAGATCGCCTCACTTAGGAGGAGGCTGGAGGCCTCAAAGAAGAGGGAGGAGGAGCTTAAAGAGGAGCATGCCAAGCGTGTGGCCCAACTAGAGAGTTGGTGCGATTATGGCAACAAAGAGCGGGCACACGGCATGCGGTACCGGTGGGAGCAGGCCTGCTTACTTGATGTTGCGAAGCAACGCTTCCTTCAGCAGGTAGCAATGCTGGAAGCCAAGCGGCTTGAAAATGCTGTTTTAAAGGAGTCCCTCCTTTCTTTGGAGGTAGAAACCAAAGCTGCCCTTGCGGTGGTGAAGGCCCAAGTTGAGCGGCGAGGCCGCGGCGAGGAGGCGGCGCCAAGCTCTGCCCGAGGCTCAATTGGCGAGAGAAGAAGGTGGAGGAGGGCAGGCTTGCTGCTGAGGCTGCCATGAAGGCACGCCTTGAGGTCGCCACTGACCTGGATAAGGCAATGGCCTCAGTGCGGGAGATGGAGAAGGCTCTGGGCCTTCCCTCCTTTGAAGGCGAGTATCATGAGTCCTATTCCTCCATAAAGATGTCAATCCCTGAGCGGATGCCTCGGCGGTGGAGAAGCTTGGCGAGATCCAAGCCCTAGGCGAGCGGGGCGCGAGCCTACGAGGAGGGCTTGCTGCGATGCAGATTCCAAGTGGAGAAGGCGTTCCCAGCTCTAAGTCTTGGGATCATGTACGCTGCCAACACCAATGAGCCAACGGTAGAGGCGCTGCTTGATGGGGGAGCGGGGAAGGAAGATGGGTGATGCACAGTATGCCCTCTTGGACTAGGGTGGAGGCTCCAACATGTGGATGCCCCCCTACCTTTGTATAAAGACCTGCATTTACACACTTTTTGGGAACAATAGATGAAGTAAAATTTCCTTTTACCTTCACTGTTTTGTAGATTCGCTTTATCTCGCGATAGCCCTGTAGGGTACGTTAGCTAAGTTTAACAACCATAGGCTAAGTCTGTCTCATGGAGAGATGTCCTTGGGGTCCGCGAAGGCGAAGCCACGGGGATCACTTATCAAGGAGCTGGAGACTCGGTTTTGAGTTTATAGTGACGAGGCACTTAAGATCCCGCAGCGGAGCCACATGAGTCATTCCAAATGACCTGTGGGTTTACTCGTTGAGACAAGCTGTGATGGAGACCACTTTTCTGAGATAAGTTCAGGGCCCCCTTTTTTGGACAACTGTTCAGGGAGTAAGCCCTTGGGTAGTGTACGGTGTACCAAGTAGAAGACCCCTGTAGTTTGCTCATCATTTATACGATAAGAATGCAGTAAAAAGGTTCGGTTTACCTGGAGCCTGAAGTCGCGCGTTTGGCGAAGCGGTAGGGCACTTGTTGAGACAAGTGGAGAACCATCTCGAGGTTACGGGGGTAAGACCCACTGCTGTGTCTGGGGAGCCCGTGTGGAAGGTCCGCTGTGGCGTGCGAGGGTGACTCATACAGAGACCTTCCTGTGTGGAGATGTCCGAGCGGAAGGTCTGCTGTGGCGTGCGAGGGCGATTTACACATAGACCTTCCTGAAAGAGCCAAAAGGGGTTACCCTTCCGCAGCGCAAGGGGATTACCCTTGGGGCGGGGCGAGTTGAAGGTCGGTTGGGAATGAGACCCGCAACCACTGTGTGGAGAAGTCCGAGCGGAAGGTCTGCTGTGGCATGCGAGGATGACTTACACATAGACCTTCTGAAGGAGCCAAAAGGGGTTACCCTTCCGCAGCGCAAGGATTACCCTTGGGGCGGGGCGAGTTGAAGGTCGGTTGGGAATGAGACCCGCAACCACTGTGTGGCGAAGTCCGAGCGGAAGGTCTGCTGTGGCATGCGAGGATGACTTACACATAGACCTTCTGAAGGAGCCAAAGGGGGTTACCCTTCCGCGGCGCAAGGATTACCCTTGGGGCGGGGCGAGTTGAAGGTCGGTTGGGAATGAGACCCGCAACCACTGTGTGGAGAAGTCCGAGCGGAAGGTCTGCTGTGGCATGCGAGGATGACTTACACATAGACCTTCTGAAGGAGCCAAAAGGGGTTACCCTTCCGCGGCGCAAGGGGATTACCCTTGGGGCGGGGCGAGTTGAAGGTCGGTTGGGAATGAGACCCGCAACCACCTGTGTGGAGAAGTCCGAGCGGAAGGTCTGCTGTGGCATGCGAGGATGACTTACAGATAGACCTTCTGAAGGAGCCAAAAGGGGTTACCCTTCCGCAGCGCAAGGGGATTACCCTTGGGGCGGGGCGAGTTGAAGGTCGGTTGGGAATGAGACCCGCAACCACTGTGTTGCGAAGTCCGAGCGGAAGGTCTGCTGTGGCATGCGAGGATGACTTACACATAGACCTTCTGAAGGAGCCAAAAGGGGTTACCCTTCCGCAGCGCAAGGGGATTACCCTTGGGGCGGGGCGAGTTGAAGGTCAGTTGGGGAATGAGACCCGTAACCACCTGTGTGGAGAAGTGAGACCTGACAAGGTCTGATGCCATAAGTCAGGCAGGTAGCCAGTCTGACCGGTCCGGTGCAGAGGGTGATGAAGAGGGCATTTGAAATGCCATGTAAGCTGTAAGACAGGAAGAAATACATATGTATTTTACTGAACTTGTAAGACTAAGGACTTACACGTAATATGGGCGCAAGTCATCCGCATGAAAGTTGCGGGGGAGAAGACGACCATCATGGTCTTGTAGTTCATAGACCCCCGGGCGGACTTGTTTATGAACAATATAAGGCCCGTCCCGGTTGGGTCGTAAGACACCTGTTTGGGGTCGCGAGCGGTGAGGGTCGACTTAAGCAAGGCAAGGCCCCCTTGTTGTAGCGCCTTGGGTTTTACCCGGGACTTCTGGTGAAGACTGAGCCTCTGTTTGAGGGCAGACATGCGAAGGTGAGCACCCTCGCGTAATTCCTCGATGAAGTCGAGTTTGGCACGGAGCCCTTGAGCATTGGCCGTCGGTGAAGTTGATCATACGGATTGTAGGGAGGTCTACCTCAATAGGCGGAGCGCATCTGCGCCATATACCGAGAGAAAGGCGTCTACTTTGTTGGGGTTCGCGTTGTGGTGCGATAGTCCCATAAGACACTTGGGAGTTCATCTACCCAGCGGCCTTTGGCCCCCTCCAGGCGCTTCTTGAGGCCTTCCTTGAGGGTTCGGTTGGTGACCTCAACCTGCCCATTAGACTGGGGGTGCGCCACCGGGGCAAAAGCATGCGGACATTATTGTCCTGAGCCCATTGTTGAATCTGTGGTGGCAAACTGGGTGCCATTGTCCGTAATAATAGCACGAGGGCTGCCGTACCGGCAGACAAGATTCTTCCAAAGAAACTTGATAATCTTGGCGGAAGTGATGGAGACCAGGGGTTCTACTTCGACCCATTTAGAAAAATAATCAACTGCCACAACACAGAAGCGGTACTGACCTGGAGCGTTCGGCATTGGACCAATGAGGTCGAGGCCCCACAGGGCGAAGGGCACTGGATTTGTCGATCTTTGGAGATTCCGCGGATGGTAGCCGCTGAATGCGAGAATTGATTTGCTTGGTGGCATGTTTTGACCAGTGCGGCGGCGTCCTTTTTCAAGGTAGGCCGGTAATACCCTTGACGAAGGGCTTTGTGGGCAAGTGCCTCCGCAGCGATGTGAGCGCCACAATTGCCTTGGTGGAGAGTGTCCAAGGCAGTGTCCCTCGAGGGTGCTAAGGCACCGTTGTAGAGGCGCCGCAAACCCGCGATGCCATAATTGGTCATCAATGAGGACGAAAGCGGAGGGCTTGTTTGCGAACACGGTGATCTGTGGTGCTGGCCTTTAGCGCAGCAATAATAGGGTTTCTCCGATCTGTGTGGATCATGTGTTGCTAGAGAGGCAATATCAATATCTTCCGTGATGGAAGGATTGGCGAGTGGCTGAGGTGGAGGAGTCTTTCCCTTTGATAGCATGTCTGCTGTAGTGTTCTCAGAGCGAGGAACATGTATGAAGATGACTTCTTCAAAGTCGGTTCGTAAGGCGTTTACCAACTTAAGGTATTTGATCAGGGTAGCGTCCTTGCACTCGGCGCACCCTTGGACCTAGTGAATCACCAATTGCGAGTCGCTGTGGACATGGAGGCGGCGAATGCCTGCCCTTTTGGCGAGTTTCAGCCCCGCGACGAGGGCCTCATATTCTGCAACATTGTTAGTTACTTGAAATTGAAAAGAGACACGAAGGAATACTTCCATACCTAGGGGTCCACGTAGATACACACCCCCTGCGGGGGATTCAAGCTTGGATGAGCCATCCACAAATAAGTCCCATTCGGGAGGAGTGGGTCGAGGCGCGGAGCCCTGCTCAGGGGCCGAGAGGATATCAGCATCCGAGAATTCCGCAATAAAGTCGGCGAGGGCCTGGCCCTTAATTGCCTTTCTGGGCTCATAATTGATGTTAAAACCGCCAAGTTCGATACACCACTTGGAGGCGTCCTGAATGTTCGGGGCGCCTTAGGATGTCTGAATTGGCAAGTCCGTTCGGACTATAACAGTGTGCCCTTGGAAGTAGGGCTTGAGCTTCCTTGCTGCATACACAAGAGACAATATAGCCTTTTGGAGGAGGATACCTTGTTTCCGTATCTTGGAAGTATGGCTGGTGTAATAGACCGGCCCTTTGTTTGGCAGCCTCTTCCTTAATAAGGACGAAGCGACACTTTTTTACGAGGTGGCGAGGTAGAGGACCAGGTCATCGCACGGCCTAGGGCACTTGAGTGCCGGTAGTTCTTGCAAGTGCTGTTTGATGGAGGCATATGCCTCCCGACATTCCTCCGTCCATTTGCAAGCTTTTTCTTGCGAATCTGATCGAAGAAAGGTTTGCAGCGATCACTTAGTTTGGAGACGAATCGTCCCAAGGCAACTAGCTTTCTGCTAGTTGTTGAACTTCTTTGAGTCCCACAGGGGGTGCGAAAGGTAGTGATTGCCTCAATCTTTTTTGGATTTGCATGGATCCCTCCTCTGGAGATTTGTTACCCAATAAACTTCCCTTCACCCACGCCGAAGATACACTTCTTTGGGTTTAATCGCATATTGTATTTGCGGAAGTTGTCGAATGTTTCCTTCAAGTCTGTAAGATGGGTTGAGGTGGCCTTGCTTTTGACCACAATGTCGTCAACATAAGCCTCAAGATTTCGGCCAATCGGCTGCGAAGACTTGATTTACAAGCCTTTGGAAGGTAGCCCCGCATTCTTTAAGCCGAAAGGCATTCGATATAATGATATACGGCCTCGCCGATAGTAAAGCGGTTTTACCGCGTCCTCAGGTCCATAAAGACTTGGTGGTACCCGCTGTAAGCATCGAGAAAAGAAAAGACCGAGTGATGAGCGGTTGAGTCAACCAGTTGGTCAATAGACGGTAAGGATAGGGGTCCCTTGGGCAGGCCCTATTAACCCCCTTGTAGTCCACACAAAGTCGCCACCGACCGCCCTCTTTATCGGCGAGGACAATATTCGCAACCCATTCGAGTAGTGAACCTCCTTGATTATATTTGCCTTAAGCAATTTACGCACTTCGGTGCGTACAAAGTCTTTACGGTCGGGGCCATGCCCCTTGTTTCTGTCTAACCGGGCTAAAGCCGGGAGTACACTCAACTTGTGAGAAATAACAGCAGGATCAACTCTGGCAGGTCCTCAGGGCTCCATGCGAAGACATCACTGTTGGCATGGAGGAGATGGATGAGCGCTAGCTGGTCTTTTCCTCGAGGTCCTTTCCCACCCGAAACATCTTTCCGGGGGAGATCTCTACTTCTTCAAAGGCTCCATACAAGTCGGGGCAGCTTCACCCGTGGGACCAGCTTCCTCTGCGGGTGCCTTCCTCTTAGGCTCGGATGGCCGGGAAGGCTGTGGGGGCCGGCGAGGCGAGACATAATTGCCTCTGGCCACATTACGGTTGACAAAGATATAGGCATCCCAAGCCGCAGTGTGAAAAACTAAAGTCAGGGTTCGTACATCACAGCGGACATGAAACTCAGTTTGAGTATGTCGCCCGATGATGGCGTTGTATGGCGTAGGAAGATCCAGGACAATAAAGTCCACAAAGCTCGAGTGACATACATGCTTCTTTTCCTTGGTGGTTCCCATCATCATGTAGGGCAGGGTGATCGACCCCAAGGTTGGGATTTCATCCCGTCCTATTCCAAAGGTGGCCCCCTTTGCGGGTTGAATCGTGACAAAGGCACCTTGGCCTCAACCAGTGTGCTTATAGATCACGTTGGCATTTGCCCCGTATCCATGTAGATTCTGTCAACGTCCCATCCCGCAATACGGGCGGTGATAACCAAGGGATCAGCGTGCGGCACTGCCACAGAGGTGCCATCGCTGCGATGCAAAAACTGAGTAGAGGGGTGGTCTATCTGGTAGATCTGCCTCATATGACGGCGTCTTGCCGAAGCGCCTTCACACTGTGTGATTACGCCGATATGCCCCCTTGTTGGGAGCGCCCCCGCCGGCGGTCCTCCGGCCGGCGCCCTTCACGGTCACCTTCTCTCCTACGGCCCTCCTCAGTATGGAGCAAGTCTTCCCAGAGTTTGCCTTGAGCCAGCATTTCCCCAATCATGCGCTGAGCTCAAAACAGTCCTCAGTGTCGTGACCTTTGTCACGGTGGTAGCGGCAAAACTTGTTGCTTTGCCTTGTTATTTCCTGGGAGAGGGGGCGAGGCCAAGTGGGGACCTCCCTCTTTTGTTCCAAGGCATGGAGGATGTTGGTACGAGACTCCCTTAGCGGGGGAAGAGAAAGGTACGCCCTCTCCCTACTGGGGGGCGTAGGGTACTGCCTTTGAGACCTAGGGTCCGGTCGCGAGGGCTGTCCCTTAGCGTCCGCCG
Source organism: Stellera chamaejasme (assembly GCA_024586325.1). Lineage (NCBI taxonomy): Eukaryota > Viridiplantae > Streptophyta > Magnoliopsida > Malvales > Thymelaeaceae > Stellera > Stellera chamaejasme. The sequence goes on along the minus strand of CM044982.1, from coordinate 21,516,885 downwards.
TGGCGGCTCTGGCGAGTGGTCGGGTGACCTCTTCCGTATTCATAAACCGCGACGCCGTACTTAAGAACTGTTCCATATTGGTGGGAGGGTTGGTGTGGACATCCACAAAGAAAAGAGACTCCCAGCGGAGGCCTTGGATGGCTGCAAGCAGGCGAGCTTCTTCTCCCAGTTAGGGACACTGGATAGACTCGGCACAGGCGTTGAATATATTCTCGAGGGCTCATCCTTTTTCGACCGTATCTTAAGAAGGTGTCCCGCCGTTTTAGGAGGTGGTTTAGATACCACAAAATGGTTGGAGAAGCTGCGGGATAGTTCCTCAAAGGAATCAAACCGCTTATCCCGGAGAGTGGTGTACCAGTTGGCGGCCCCGTAAGCGTGGAGCTGAAAGCTCTACGAGCGTGTTGTCGTCTGCCCTTGCTATTGCCATTGCGGAGGCGTAACGCTGGAGATGAATATCGAGTGCAGCAGACCATCATAAGCGTCCGGCTTAGGCTGTGGCCCAGTCCGGAAGGGGAGTTTCTAAAACCCGGCCGAGTAAAAGGTTGGGTCGAGGTGGTCGGACCCATCACTGGAGATATTATGGACACGGCCCTTTCATCCCTTTTTCCACTTCCTCTAATCGTCTAGTAAGCGCGATAAGTAACGACGAAGAAGGATCGGGGTTACTTACTTGTTGAGGAGGAGTAGGCTGGGCGTTGGCTGATTAGTCCGCAGCGTTCCCACGCTATCGAACGCCCGAAGAGTGGTGGCGAGAGTTTCACGTAAGTTGAAAGCAAGCGCCTCGGTGATCGTTTGCGAGCGGCCGGATCGAGCTCGTTGGAGGGTGTTTGGAGGTGGAGTGTTACGCTCCTGAGGCACGTTACGGTTGGCGTGGGAGGAGCTTTCCTCCGTTGAGTGAATAGAGAGTTCTCCCCATCGTGGGGGAACATGATTCGGGGATGGCTCCGATGGCGGATCATTGTTCGTATTCATCCCGGGAGGATTCCTCCTTCCTTGACGACTGTTCCTGTTTGCACTCCGGGTGGTTGGCATGGCTTATTACTTGTGGTTTGTAATATGGGTTTATAGTAAGAACTTTCGTTCCCACAGACGGCGCCAAAGCGATAGTCTCGTTCCTAAAGAAGGCCCGGACTCTCAGTTGATGTGGTGGAGAAGATGATGTCCTTGAGACTCCAAGCTTGCTTGTTATGAGTAATCTGTAAAAGATAGAGAGAATACTCAGAAGTAGCAAGAGAGGAGTGGGGGGGGCGTGTAGTAGCTTACCCGATTTAGGGTGGACATCACCCTATTTATAGAGTGATGCCGGAGAAGAGCCTCCCGGTTGAAGCCCTTTAGGCAGTGTTGAGATAAGTCGTGTCGAGGACCGATTGGAGATAAGGCGGCTGTGATGATGAAGATCTCAGCAAACCGCCTTAGGTGATTCACTTGTCGAGAGAATGTCGGCGTATAAATCAGTGAAGATCTCCCGAGGCTCGTGCTGCCCTCCTTATTGGCCGGTTGATGTCGACGACCAAGTGGTCTATCTCCAAGTGGAGCAAGTGGCGGGCGAAGGCTGTAAGGCGAAGGCCCAAATAGAACATAGCCAAATAAGGGGTGGGGTTGCACGAACACAGGTGTAAGAGTCCTATGCAGGCGGGGCCAGTATAGGCGGGAGAGTCTCGCGAAGGCGAGCTGAGACTGGGAGTGAGACCCATGAAGGCGAGTGAGGTCGACAGGGGGAGACAGTAGACCGCGAGGATGGCCCGCGAAAGCCCAAGAGTTGCAAAGGTGAGTATGAGACATCGCCTATGCGAGACTTGAGGCCCGCGAGGGCAAGACCTGCGCAGTGAGACCGGAGACCACAAGGATGAGACCTTGCGAAGGCGATCTCTTGGTGACCACAAGGATAAGTCCTCTTCAAAGGCCTTGCATGATTACGATACTACGCGAGGCGCGTTTGCTTGGGTAGTGTACCTTCGAGACTTTGAAGGACGCTTATACTGAGGCAGAGAAAGTGGCAGCTGCCCATCTTAAGGATGCTGAGGATAGGGCTCTAGATGCAAAGCTTGCTGCGGAGGAGTTGGCAGAGCGCACCTCACTCTGTGCATGGAATTCATGTGTGCAGTAGATGAGTTCTTTAAGCTCGAATAGGATCTTGGGCTGGAGTTGTTCCCTGGGGAGTGTTCTGACCCATCATCCCTCAAAGTACAAATCCACGAGAGGATGCCCCGTTTGAAGCAGAAGATTGAGGAGCTGAAGACCCAGGGTGAGGTTGGAGCGCAGGCGTACGAGGAAGGCTGGTTGCAATGCCGCTTCCAGATGGAGAAACTGCATCCGGGGTTGAACTTTGAAGCCTTGGATGCCACAAAGTCCAGTGATCCTGAGGTGGGTGCCCTGCTTGACTGAGGCGAGCAAGGGAAAAAGATGGGTGTAGCGTGGCACACCATGTTAGAGTATGATGGGGTTTTAGGTCATGTGTATAACCCCCCTTAAGTAGGCCGGCCTGAGAGCCGTTGTAAGTACCTGTAAAGAATGCACAGTTCCAATAGTATAAATGTACAATTTACCTCAATTGTCGTTGTTTTCCTCCATTCTCGCGATAGCTTTGTAGGGAACGTTAGCAAACTGCTAGGCTAAGTTGTTTAGAGGATCTGCTAGGGTTCACAGGTGCGGGGCCCCAAAGATCTCAATCGAGGGTTTGTTTATGGTTCGCAGAGGCGAAGCCATCAAAGACCTCTGTTTCAAAGCTGATTTCCAGCTTGGGGATCTGTTGGGGTTTGCAGGTGCGGGGCCCCAAAGATCTCAATCGAGGGTTTGTTTGTGGCTCGCGGAGGCGAAGCCATCAAAGACCTCAGTTTCAAGGCTGATTTCTAGCTTGGGGATCTGTTGGGGTTCGCGGATGTGGGGCCCTCAAAGATCAACCCGGGCGATGTCTGTGCTCCACAAGGTTCACGTAGGCGATGCTCTTGGGTAGTGTACGCATAGCCGCGTATGCATGGGTGACCTGACAAGGTCTGATGCTGTGGCCTTAATAGGCCACGCGTTTGGCCATTCTGACCGGTCGGGTGCAGAAGGCATTGGCGAGCGTCGACGAGTTTTAACTCGGTTTTGCGATAGTGATGAGAAGTGGAGAAATATTCCATTGATTTGAGCCATGGAAGTTCCATGATTTACACATAGTATGGGCGCAGGTCGTATGCATGGAAGTTACGAGGGAGTGGTTTCCCATCTTGGTCCTGCAACTCGTAGACGCCCGGCCGGACTTGCTTGTGAATGACATAGGGGCCTTCCCAGTTGGGTCGCAGGACGCCCTGTTTGGGGTCGCGAGCAGTGAGGACAGACCTGAGTAATGCGACGCCTCCCGGCTTGAGGGCCTTGGGTATGACTTTGGCGTCATGTTGCACATTCAAACGTTGCTTGAGAGCGAACAAGCGAAGGTGAGGCCCCTCTTGCAGTTCCTCGAGTAGGTCGAGTTTGGTGCAAAGTCCTCGAGTGTTGGCTTCATCAGTAAAGTTGATCATTCCCAGGGCCACTAGCCTTATGAAATAGTCCACAACGACAACACAGAGATGAATCGTCCCAGGGCCACTAGCCTTCCTGTCAATTGCTGGACGTCTTTTAGCCCCCTGGGAATGCAGAGGTTGGCGATGGCCTCGATCTTCTTGGGATTGGCGCGAATCCCTCCTTTCGAGACCTGGTAGCCGAGGAACTTCCCTTCGCCAACGCCAAAGATGCACTTCGTGGGATTCAAGCGCATGTTGTATTTGCGGAAGTTGGCGAAGGTCTCTTCTGATGAGAGCTTTCTTGTCTTTCTCTTGGAGGTCCTTCCTGATGCAAAACTTCTTGCCCGAGGAGATCTCGACCTCTTCAGAGGCACCAGATAAGTCAGGGATTGCCTCGCTCTCTGGCACAGGCACCTCAGCTGGTTTCTTCCTCTTGGGCTCCATGTATTGAGGCAGCTGAGAAGGGCTAGTGAGCGCGGAGACATAGTTACCCTTGGCCACGTTCTGGTTGACGTAGATGTAGGCATCGCCGGAGGAGCTGCAGAACACCAGTTTCAAGGTGCGCACGTCACAGCAAATGTGGAATTCAGTCTATGTAGCGCGCCCAACAATGTCATTGTAGGGCGAGGGGAGGTCGAGTACGATGAAGTCCACAAAGCTAGAGTGGTAGACCTACCTATTGTCCTTGGTGGCCCCGATCGTCATAAACGGGAGTGTGATGGCCCCCAAGGTTGGGATCTCTTCCCTTCCGATCCCAAAGGTTGCTCCCTTCACCGGCTTAATCTGAGACAGGGGAACCTTCACCTCAACAAGTGTGTGCTTGTAAATGACATTGGCATTAGCCCCTGTATCCGACGATGCGGGCTGTGATGATCAGTGGGTCTGAGTGAGGGATCACTATAGAGGTCCCATTGCGGCGATGGATGAGGTGGCTGGCTGTGTGATCAAGATAATAGATATGCCTCATATAACAGCGCCTCGCAGCTGCGCCTTCACATTGAGTGATCACATTGATGTGGCCCCTGGCAGGTGGGATCAGATCCGCACCACCATGGGCCCTGTTCCTTCGGGGGTGATCCCGTTCGTGGTCCTCCCGGTCGTCTTCGTGCTTGTGTCCCCTAGGGGAACCTCTTCGCGAGGAGGGGTTGCGGACTAGGAACTCCGTGAGCTTGCCTTGAGCAATCATCTCCGCCAGCATGCGCTTGAGCTCAACACAGTCTTCAGTGTCATGGCCCTTGTCGCGATGGTAGGGACAGTATTTGTTGGTTGGCCTCGCAACTCCTCTATTCCAAGGCATGAAAGATGTTGGTGTAGGAGTCCCTGAGCGGGGGAAGGATCGAATATGCCCTGTCTGTGTTGCTCTGTGGAGGTTGCTGCCTCCGCTATCCATGGGCCCTGGAATCCGGCATGCGCGAGGGTTGCCCCCTCGCATCAGCTGTGGCGCCCTTGAGATAGGGCCTGGTGACCTCCTCAGTATGCATAAATCTAGTCACTCTGTCGAGGAATTGCCTCATGTTGCGAGGAGGGTTGGTGTACACGTCAATGAATAACAGGGAGTCCTACTAGAGACCCTGTATAGCGGTTAAGAGACGAGTCTTCTCACCCAGGTTCGGGACCTGGATAGATTCCCCCTGGAATCATTGGATGTAGTCCCACAAGGACTCATCCTTTCTCTGACGCACCTTAAGCAGTTGCCCTGCAGTTTTGGGCGAAGGCTTGGAGGCAACAAAGTGATTAGAGAAAATACGGGAGAGTTCCACAAAGGATTTGAACTGCTTACTGCAAAGGGTGGTATACCAATTGGCGGCGGCCCCGGTGAGGGTAGAGCTGAACGCCCTGCAGAGAGTGCTATCATCCGCCCTCGCAATCGCCATCGCGATGTAACGCTGGAGGTGGATGTCTGGATCCGAGAGACCATCATAGGCATCCAGTTTGGGCTGGCAAAATTGTTCCGGGAGTGGAGCTTCCAGGATCCTCTGAGTGAAAGGCTGGATCCAGAGGTGGTCTAGACCCAAACTGGCGGAGTAAGGTGCGTTGGCTCTTACCTCCCTTTTCTCCATTTGCTCAAGACGTCTGGCGGAGTAAGGTGCACGGCGACGTCTACCCCTGTCGTGTGGATGACTTCCCTCGAGGGAGGGCCATTGTGGTCACCGTGGTAGGAGCTTTCTTCCGTCGAGTGGACCGATACTCCATTGTTAGCAGTGGCAGTGGGTGGATTCCTCCTTCCACGGCCGTTCTGCCGGCTTGCACTTCTTGTTGTAGGCATGGCTGATCTTCGTGGTTTCTTCGTGGGATTGATGTTCGTTTCCCACAGATGGCGCCAATCTGATAGCCTCGTTCCTTGACGGCACGGGCTTCCAGATGCTTGAAGGGTTGATGCGATGTTGAGAACCACGATCTATAGCTCAAGAGTAATCTGCAAGAGGTAAAACGGAATACTCAGGAGTAGAAAGAGGAGTGAGGGGTGTGTAGAACCAATTCGTCCTTTTATAGGAGGCATTGAGATGGCGGTTGTCCCATGATCTATAAATAGTGGGGTGTTTCCCCCACGTTCTGGGTAGTGGAAGACCGGAGGGATGATGGAGAACATGGATAGGTCATGGAGGTAACTATTCACAGCTTCCTTTCCTCGGTCTGTGACTTGTTACTAAGTACTGAGTGGCGAAGGCCAGAAGATGGGAAGGCCCTACCTAGCGAAGCCAGTAGGTGCGAAGTTGCGAGGGCCTGGCGAAACCAGTAAGTGCGAAGCTCTCCTGACGATGCCTTTGTGAGATGCGATGCCATCGCGGTCCGTATCCTTGGTTGCTTATCGCTCTGGATGACGCGATTAACGTTTGCTTGGGTAGTGTACCAGAGAATGAGAGTTCCTAAAGTCTCAATCTTGTAGAGAGTGGTTGCTTGTTGAAAAGGAAAGCAACCCGACCTTGAAAACTCATCTCTTTGCATGCTATAAATGATGATAGTGAGCCTCTGTAGTAGGTAGCATCCCTGTAAGAGCTTTTTGCTTTGATTGAGACTTGTTTAGCATCTTACTTATTTTGCACATTTTTCGTGACTTGTTTCCCAAACTATTTTTTTCATCTCATTTCATTATTATTTGTTGTCTGTCATCCATTTTTACACCATCTACATCACCACTTCCACATCTAGGTAGAGTAGCACGCTCACTATAAACATTTACCCGTACCTCTTGGATTCAATCCCTCTTGTTCACTTCCACGTCTAGGTAGAATAGGCGTGACTCGGACTTGGACCGTCTCTGATTGATGCAGTTCCCTCTTGTTGAACCCCTTGTACCCCCACCCATACCAAAAGTAATAATGCAACATTTAAATTTTGAGATCAATCTGATTTCAATTTAGCAATATTTTACTATATTAGAAAAAAAAAACTAAAAGTACTTATAAAGTAAAAACATCAATTTTTTAACTGTATATAAAGTAACAAATTTATAAATTTAAAATGATATAGAAATGAAATTTTTGAACCAAGGGAGTGTGGAGATTTGTTGAAATATTGTAATGCAAATATTATCAATCAGTTGATTCGTAAATTCGGTTCCAAGTAGAGCCAATAATTAATTTTAAACCAATCCAACAAATCCAACAGGACATCTTGATTTAATCCAAATAATGATGACCATTGAACCCTCTTACAAAAGAGAAGAAACAAAACAAAAAGAAACAAGACAAAAACAAAAACACGAGTTGCCTGCACAAGAGAGGAGATGGTTACAGTCTTAGACTAATAATTTCAGCTAAAGCAAATTTTTTTTAGTCACTGCCCTCAATGCTGGATGGACACTAATGCAAGAGCACAGGTTGCAGCTTCCCTGCTGGTTGCAACCACAACAAAAAATGACAACATTACAAGAAGATAGAACAAGACATACCATCTGAAGTACTTTTCTTTTCCAGACAGCATCGTAAGTACTTGTGACGAAAAGAACTCTGAGAGGGTCGAAGTTTTCGATCAGGCAGCTAGCAGAAAAACCCAAAGGCTAGTACCAACTGCCTTTATGCAGAGCCACAATGGTCATCCACAGTTTGAGGCAACAGTAGATAAATGGGGCAACCAAAGGTGATGTAGAGCAGAAAATCAAACATAGGCGAGAAAACAATCAGCGAAGTCTTCTTTACAAAACCAGCAGACCCCACAAGTTCTCAAAACCAGCGCCAATGAAAAGTCGAGATCAAGCGTGCAGAGAAGCAGAACCAACAACGTGTTAAAGACGATGAAGACTATAGAGGAGTAAAGTAGAGAACATGCAGGAGCAACAACGGGCAGATCAAGTGTGCAGAGAAGCAGTTTGCGAGGACCGTGAAGACTAGGGAGCAGTATGCCAGATTTCCCTCAAAAGAAAACATATTAAACTTCAGAATCATCTCCATAAAAGGAAAAATTCACCATTCGCAACTATTAACACAAGAAAAATTAGATAAATACGGAGTAGTTAATAAGTAGGAAAGAGACCTAGCTTCATACACTGAATATAGCAAGCTGATGCCAAACGGTGTCCAATACACGCCTTTTGGTGGCTGAAAGACTTGTAGAGAAGACGCCAAGCCATACCATAAGTTCTAACATGCCTCAAATAGTGAAGAGATGACTCTAAGTAACATAAAACCCTTCCTGTCAACAGATCCTATCAGAGCTAAAGTAGCATATCAACGCCATTGTTTCCTTCAGTTATGTTGACATCCAGATTCTTGAATCAATCACTGCCAGAGAAAACTTACGAGTATTAGAATGGACAACAGCTGTAGCCTGTAGTAGTTAACACAGATAAACAAACATCCTTGTAACTTGTGTATCTTACCCATTAGCATAAGGAGAATACCGACGAGCATATGGAGAATCACGACGAGCATGGCGTAATGGAGGGGACCTGCTGGAGCTACGCCCACGGCGAGGAGATATACTGCGACGGCGTGGAGATCTCTTTCCTCGTGGGCTTAAGCTCCTTTCATACAGAAAGTAAAGATTTATGAATCAGCCAAAAGTACTAAGCAATCTCGCAGAAACACTGAGCATAAGGACATATAGAATTAGAATGCATAAATTCAGAATTACACAATTCCTTATAACTGCAACCTTAGCATAGAAATGTTTGAATCTTCATCCGGAGGGTCAAACTGTGCAAAAACATCACAGCAAGCCACTCCAAAACGTTTAAGCCCAAAACCATCCAATGATATACAAGGATCCATATATTAGAAAGTACTCTAAGAAATGAAACTTTACAACCCACCTTCGTCCATACCCATAGCTAGGACTTCTGCGACGTCGAGGGCTGGGGCTTCTGCGGCGTCCACTGCCCAATCCACGAGAACCAACTCGCAGACGACACTCACGAGCAAAGTGACCAGGTTCCCCACACTCATAACACTTCGAATCCTCACCCCCACCGCGGCGTCCTCCACCACGGCCACCCCCGCCTTTGGAATTATGAGAAAGTTCGACACGCCAACCATTCTTGCCTTAAAACACACAGGAAGGGAAATTCAACATAAAGTTCCAAATGAAAGAGAAGTAATGTGTCATAAAAAGTGCATCTATTTTATCAAAAACGATCAATCAATACTGCATACGAGAAATGCTCCCTCACCATCAAGCGTCCGAATGGCATCCACAGCATCCCTGCGATCATCAAACTCGATAAACGCGTATCCAGGAGGCCTCCGCGCAACCCAAACACTGCATAACCGTCCAATTAAAGAAGCAAAATTAAATTAGCCAACGAAAACTGATATCAAAATTGCTCAAGCTTGATCGGACGGAGACATGAAACCAGCCAAAAAACAGCCAATCGCATCAAGATTCCAATCTTGCAAATAACCAGGAGCATAAATCGACGAATACCTTCGAAGAACACCGAACATCCTGAATTCATCTTCAAGCTCCCTCTCGGTGACCCGAGGATCCAGATTGCCAACGTAAACCCGAGCCATTCGAGCTTAGCACAAGGGTAACAACAGATAATGAAGGTTCAATTTAGCCACCCTCAACACCGAAAACTTCAAGGATCTCAAAGAATCAGACGCATCAATTGAGGAAACCCGGGAAATACAGGAACCCTAGAGATCTCAGGTATGCAACGTATTCCGGAGAGCGACTGGTTTTATGCATTAATTGGGCCAGAAACAGGCCCATTATATTTGCAAAACAGGGCCTGGAGGCCCTGGACTGATTAATTTTCGGCTTAATTAAGTCCAAAATAATTATTCTTAGTTGCAAATCTACTACTCCTTTCATCATAAATAGGTTGTCACTATTTATTTTTTTGTATAAATTAAAATTATTTTTCTTCATTAACTCATCTTACATAAATTTTCATCATTATCCAATTTCAAATCCATTTTCACCCATCCCAAAACACTTCCTTGACTCTTTAATAAGTGTCATTTGCAAGGATAAAAGTAGAAGAAACTAGAAAAGTGCAAAATGGCCCTTTCATTTGGGGCAAACTGATGAGGGCATTTTACACTTGAAATGGAGTGAAAATATTTAATTGGTTTGATTGAAGAATGAATGGTTTTATTCACAAAATTAGACATTTTGGCAATTCAGGTCATTTTGGGGCATAATGTATCAAAAGGAGATGTTAGAGGATCAAAAAGGGCAAACTTCTTATTCAGATGATCACCAGGTGGTCATCTAGAATCCAGGGAGTTCAAGGTGACTCAGTCGATCGCCCGGTGATCATCAAGTTGAAGTGAGTTGATCGCATGTTGATCGACTAGAATCCATGGATCTCAAGCGATCCTGGAGCTGAATCAGTCCATCGCCTGGCGATCAACAAGTCTAGTAGCAGTGGAATCAGTCGATCACCTGGTGATCAACAAGTCTGGTAGTTGCTGAAGCGAGTCGATCGCCTGGTGGCCATCTAGAATCCATGAGTGTGGAGTTTCGGGATTCTGGAGTTGTTGATCACCTGGTAATTTGGAGGAGGAGCACATCCAGGCTTGATTTCTTCATCAATTTGTGATTAAGTTTAGGGTTTTCTTCCATTTTTGTAAGTAGAATCCATTTCTAAACTTAGAATTTATTAGTTTTCTCATTTTCTCCATCTTTTAAGTATTTGGTCAAGTTAAGCTCAAATCCAACCATGGATGTGGGTCACTCATATTTCTCTTCATTTATGGTTTTTAGTATGATGGGTAGCTAATTTCCTATTATCTCTTAGGAATTAGTGAAACTTGGATTATGGGTATGTGATATTTTTGATGAATGGATATTGTTTGATAATTTATGTTTGTGTTTCTCTGAATTTATTGATCAAATACTTTGATAGAGGATTAATCTTGGCATGATTAAACTTAGACATAAGCTAATTATGTTAGATTGTAGAGAATGGCATGTTAGGTTAATTATAGGACGAGAGTTCATAATTAACCTAGGACGAAAATTGATTAATTCACAATAAGTCAGGCTACAAGACATTGTGGCTAACTTATCTCTAAATACTCTTGAGAGAGGTTTAGACCCAATATATTTTCCTACATAAATCCGAACAATATCCATGAATGTTTATGAGTCAAATTATAATCCATGTACCCATGATCCAAGTGGAGTGCAAATTTCTAGGAGATAATTTAGTTCAATGGGACAATTTAATTATTGTGATTAGTTGTTTAGTCACTTCAATTCTTGCTCTTGCATGATGAAGAAGAAGCCTTATTGGCAAGAAAGTTAAAAAAATTCTTCATATCAAGGAAGAGACAATGACAAAAAAAAATAGGGATTGGAAATATTCTTCCAAGATCCATGTGGGCTATAAGTGCAATGAAAAAGGGCATATTGCACTAGATTGCCCTCAGAATGAATACAATGGAAAAAAGAAAGAAAGAAACCAGACCTGCCAGAAAGTAAGTAAGTCACAAAATGATGAGAGCCTGGAGTGGCAGTTATGGTTCTTCTGATGAATCATCCTCAGATGAAGAGAACGAGGCACACATTTTTTTCATGGCCAATGAAGATTTTTTTCATGGCCAATGAAGAAGACCGGGTATCTTTTTCTTTAAGCTCTAGTAGTTCTACTACAGACAGCTATCAACGCGTTGATAAGATATTAGAACTCACTAATATGTGTCGAGCATAAATCTCTACTTGATAAGCTAAAGTCTAAAAAGAAAGAACTTATGAAAGAAGTGGCAAACTTAAAGGCTACAAATGAACAACTTTCAGATGATTTAAAGAGATCTGTAGGAAGTGAAAGAAATTTGGATATGCTGTGAGGAAACCAAAGGGCTGTGAATGACAAAGCTGGCATTGGTTACCAAATGGATCAAAAGCAAGTGTTGATGACATGAATTTAAATGTTATAACTGTGAAGATTATGTATCCTTTACCTCGGATTGATGAATTATTTGATCAAATGAAGGGTGATAAAATCATTTTGAAGATTGGCTTAAGGTCAGGATACTTTCAGCTCAGAATTAAAGAAGAGGACAAACCGAAGACAACTTTTAGAACACGGTATGGTTACTATAACTGCACGGTGATGTCATTTGGTTTGAATAATGCTTCTCCTACTTTTATGGACATGATGAATTGAATTTTCCGACCTTATCTAGATTCATTTGTGGTAGTGTTCATTGATGACATCCTACTGTACTCCAAGGATGACAATGAACATCATAACCACTCGAGCTCTGTTCTACAGACATTACAAGATCATCAACTATGTGCTAAACTTTCTAAATGTCAGTTCTGGATTAATGAGGTATCATTTCTTGGGCGTATCATTGGTGAGCATGACCTTACTGTAGACCCTGAAAAGGTCAACGTGGTTCACGAGTGGAAGCAACCTTAGAATGTGAAGGAAATTAGAAGTTTCCTCAGATTGACTGGCTATTATAGAAGGTTTGTACAAGGATTCTCTATATTAGCATCACTACTCACTCAACTGACTCGAAAGGGTAGAGCATTTGATTGGACAGATGAGTGTGAGCATAGTTTTCAGGAATTGAAGCAGATTGACCAATGCACCTATCTTGGTATTGCCAGAACAAAACATACCACATATTATCTATATAGATACATCTAGATATGGGTTAGGTTGTGTTTTGATGTAAGATGTTAATGTGATTTCTTATGGGTCAAGACAACTTAGACCACATGAGCAAAATTACCCAACCCATGATCTAGAATTAGCAGTGGTGATCTATGCTTTGAAACAATAGAGACATTACGTGCTAGGTAGCAAATTTCAGATATATATACATATCATAAAACTCTAAGGTATTTGTTCCCTAAAAAAGAATTGAACATAAAAAGAATTGAACATGACGCAGCGTAGATGGCTTTCGTACATTAAAGACTATGGCCGTAACATTGAGTATACAATAGGTAAGGGTAACACTATAGTTGATGCCATGAGTAGAAAGTATATTGGAATGGTTAAGGGTGGAAATACTAAAGACATAACTGAAGAAAATAATTTAATATGCTTGTGGCATAAATGGAAGCACAGGGAACATGAACAAATATATACATTGACTATACAGTCCGAATGGCTCGAGAAAGTACATGAGACACAAAAAAAGATCTAGAGTTGAAGAAGATCTCTGGAGAAAAGAAGAGATCATTGTACCAATCATTTGGTTATAAGCAAGGACTATTGTATTTTAGAGATCGTCTTTATGTGCCTAAAGCCTCAGGACTTCGAAAGGAGCTTCTCAAGGATGCCCATGCATGAAGGTTAAGTGTTCATCCTAGAATTGAGAAGAAGTATCATGACTTGAATACTTGCACTGCTCTTGAACACTTGGTTTGGTGTCGGAAGGGAATTTTCTTTTGTGCAAAGATCTCAAGGATTTCCAAATTATGGATGGAGCCTCTTGTGTTAGCTAGCTCTCCATCCAACCTCTTATGCACTTCTCCTATTGCCCTTTCGGTTATGGCTTCCACCTTGTGCATTGGGCTCATCATCTTCTCAAACATGGAGTTCATTTTTTTCATTGGATCACCTCTTGAAGCTTGATGTTATCCTGAAGCTTGGTTAGGTTGACTACTGTAAATCTGATTTTGGAAGGGATGGGGCTTGTTGTAATAACCTCCTCCTTGCTGAAATTGACATCTATTAGGTCGATATTGCACAAATTGACAATCCTCATTCATTGGTGGTACACTACCCAAGCAACATCACCCCTACCCCTACCAGGATGATGTTTCAGTCCACTCCACCAATGAAAGCACATCCCACCATGGACAACCCGGCCATGGAGAAAGAAATATCGTTCACTCTGGCGGAGCGCACGTCGTTCTGGTTGAATAGGAAGGGTACAGCAGAATGTCGTTCTCCAACAAGTGCCAATTTATGGCTTGGACCCGACTGTCCTCACCGCCATCAAAGAAGCCGTTGCACAGAACCTGCGCGACACCTTGGCAGATACCCTCAAGGGTCCTAGATGCTGCGGGAGTTGTCCCTACTCAGCGCATACAAAGCTTGCCTCAGCCACCTCCCCTGCCGCTCCAACAGGAGAGCCATCCCAACCCCACTCACACAGCCGCCCTTGCTGCCCTCGCTCGTTGTATCGAGCAAATAGAAAAGCGTGAAGAAAAGGCAAACGCGCCTTACTCCCCTCGATTAGGCCTGGATCACCTTTGGACCCAACCGTTCACCTAAAGAATCTTGGTAGCCCCACTCCCTGGGCAATTCCGCTAGCCAAAGCTCGACGCCTACGAAGGTCTCTCTGATCTTGACATCCATCTCCAACGCTACATCTCAGCAATGGCTATCGCCAAGGTAGAGATAGCACTCTGTGCTGCGCCTTCATTTCCACGCTCACCGGAGCTGCGGCTAATTGGTACACAACCTTGCGCGGTAAGCAATTTGATTCCTTCGAGGAGCACTCATGCACGTTCTCTAACCATTTCATTGTCTCCAAGCCATTACCCAAGACTTCGGGACATCTTTTGAAGGTTCGGCAGAGGAAGGAAGAGTCCCTTAGGGACTACATACACCACTTTCAGACAGAGGCGATCCAGGTTCCCAACCTCGGCGTGGAGACCAGACTCCTTGCCGCAATGCAGGGCCACCAGTGGGATTCCCGCTTCTTTATAGACATTAACACCAACCCTGCTCGCAACATGGAGCACTTCCTGGAGAGTGCAACCCGATTTATACACGCGGAGGAAATCAACAGGCCATTCGAGAGAGGCCCAATCACCGATTCAAAGAGGCAACCCCCTCGAGGCCAGGATAACAAGAATCAGAGGCTGTGAAGGGAGCAACCCTGACAATTCTCCAGGGAGAGGATCTACCAAATGCTCCCTCCCCTTAGAGATTTGTCCAACATCCTCCATGCTCTTGACCAAACATATAGGACAAGAAATGGCCCTATCACCGTGACAAGGGCTATGACATAGACAGACAAGTATTGTCGTTATCACCGCGACAAGGGCCATGACACGGAGGATTTCATCGAGCTCAGAAGGATGCTAGCAGAAATGATAGGCCAAGGCAAGCTCACTGAATTCTTCATCTGCGATCTCTCCTCTAAGAGACCGACAACCACGAATGTTCAACGGAGCACATGCCGAAGGTGACCGCATTCCCCCTGCCAGGGGGCACATTAACGTCATCACCCAATGCGAAGGCGTAGCTGGGAGGCGCCGCTATATGAGGCAGATTTATCAGATTGATCACACTGCGAGTCACCTCATTCATTGTCGAGACGACACCTATGTGCTAGTCCCGCACTTGGACCCCCTGATCATCACTGCCCACATTGTAGGATGGAACACTGATAGGATCTACATGGACACAAGAACCAATGCCAATGTCATATACAAGCACACCCTAGTGGAGGCAAAGGTCCCTCTATCGCGTATCCAACCCGCGAGAGGAGCAACTTATGGCATCGAAAGGGAGGAAATCCCCAAACTAAGTGCAACACGGAGGACAAGAGACCAGTCTTCCACTCGAGCTTCGTGGACTTCATCGTCCTGGTTCTACCATCCCCTTACAACACAATCATCGGGCGACATACGCAGACAGAGTTCCACATCTGCTGCGATGTGTGGACCTTAACGCTGGTATTCAATACTAGCTTCGGCGATGCCTATATCTATGTTAACCAGAACGTAGTCAGGGGTAACTACGTCGCCACACTCACCGAGCCCCCGCAGCTCCCACAATGCATGGAGCCAAAGCGAAAGAAGCACGCAGAGGAGCCTGACCACGATGATGACTCCGCTCCAGACCTCTCTAGCGCATTTGAAGAAGTAGAAATCACCCTAGGAAAGAAGTTCCGCATGGGAAAGGACCTCCCGGATCAAGAAAATGAGGCACTCATCCACCTCCTCCACACCAACATGGATGTCTTCGCATGAAGCTCAATAGATCTACCTGGCGTAGACCCCTCGGTCATTACGCACAAACTTAATGTACTCCCTGGCTTCAAGCTAGTTAGGAAGAAAACTAGGGGCATGGCCCCCGATCGTAAAGAATTTATACTCACTGAGGTGCAGAAGTTGCTGGATGCTAATATAATTAAGGAAGTTCACTACTCCGAATGGGTCGCTAACATCGTCCTCGCCGTCAAGGAAAACGGGAATGGCGCCTCTATGTGGACGATAAGGGAGTCAACAGAGCGTGTCCTAAAGACCCATACCTCTTACCTCCGATCGACCAACTGGTGGACTTCACTGTGCGTTACCCTGTCCTGTCCTTCCTCGACGTGTACAGTGGCTATCATCAAATCTTCATGGAGCCTGATGACGCAGTGAAGACTGCATTCACAACCGGCGATGCCATCTACCACTATGTCCGCATGCCATTTGGTCTAAAAAACGCAGGAGCAACCTTCCAGAGGTTGGTAAACAGGGTCTTCGCAGCCCAAATGGGAGGGAACCTGGAAGCCTATGTCGATGACATAGTGGTCAAGAGCAAGAAAGTTAACACCCAGGACCTGGAAGAAACCTTCGCCAACTTCTGCCGCTATAACATGCGACTAAACCCAAAGAAGTGCATCTTCAGCGTTGGCTAAGCCAAATTCTTGGGCTACCAAATATCAAAGGGCGGGATACACGCAAATCCAAAGAAGATCGAAGCCATCGCCAACCTTCGCCATCCTTAAAGGCTGCGTGATGTCCAACAACTCACTGGTAGGTTGGTGCCATTGGGGTGATTCATATCCAAACTTGGCGATAGATGCAAGCCTTTCTTCAACCAGGTCAGGAAGAAAAAGGCCTGAAGTGGACAGAGGATTGCCATGAGGCCATCAAAAAATACCTCCAAGTTATCCCAACACTCAAATGCCCCAAGCCTGGCAATGACTTGATCCTCTACCTCTCTACAACCAATAATAGCGACGCTTTAGTCCTCATTAAGGAGGAAGATGGCAAGCAATGGCTCATCTATTACACGAGCCACACGTTGCAGTCAGCAGAAAAATGATACCCTCCCTTACAAAAAGTGATCCTAGCACTGGTCTACGCTGCTCGAAAGCTAAAGCCGTACTTCCAAGGCCACACAATCACGGTCCGCACTGACCTCCCAATAAAGGAGATACTGCAACGCCCAGAACACTCGGGCCGCCTTGCCAAATGGTGCATCGAGATGAGCGAATACAACATCAACTACGAGCTGCGCAAGGTGATAAAGGGACAAGCCCTCGCAGATTTCCTTGCTAAAATCGCTACCACGGACATACCAGCCCCCCAGGCATCAAACACTGCTAGCGGAGCTGTCACCATCTGAATGGAATACGTTCGTCGATGGCGCCTCAAAGACAAGCTCACCGGCGGGTGGAATCTACCTACAGGGACTGCTAGGTATGGAATCTTCTTTACGAGTCACATTCTAGTTCTCGATGACTAAAAATTTCGCGGAATATGAGGCCCTCGTCGCGGGGCTCAAAATGACGCAAAAAGCAAGCATCTGCCGCCTCAACATTCACAATGACTCCCAACTGGTCATCCACCAAGTCCAGTTGCTCGATTCGCTATCAAAAGGAAAGACCCACTCAGCTTGTGAGACCCTCGCCAAACCGTCAATCGATGAATCTCTGGACATCAGTACCATCACCGCAGCTCTGGAGAAGCCAGAAGACTGGCGAACTACCATCGCCACCCAGCTCAAAAAAACAGAAAAAGGCGATGCGCATGGCAATAAGTGTCGCACTTGCGCAACGAGATTTGTGCTCGTCAACGACATCCTATGGCATCGCGGATACTCCTCTCCGCTCCAACATTGCCTTAGCACATCATAAGGGCACACAGTACTCGAGAGCATACATCAAGGCACCTGTGGTGCTTATATTGCAGCAGACGCGCTGGCTCACAAAGCCCTGCCCCTGGGATACTATTGGCCAACAATGAAGAAAGATGCAATGACGATGGTACAAAAATGCCATCAATGCCAAATCAACTCCAGGGTCCAAAGGCTCCCCTCTACAGAGTCACTCGTACTCACAAACGCCATTCATTTTGCTCTATGAGGGCTCGACCTAATAGGCCCGTTGCTAACAACACCAGGCCAACTCCGCTTTTGCATAGTGGTTGTATACTACTTCACCAAATGGGTCGAGGTCGAACCGCTGGCAAAGATAACCTCTGAACGCGTCATCAACTTCCTCTGGAAGAACATAGTCTGTCAATATGGGAGTACTCGCACCATAATCACGGACAACGGGACTTAATTTGCCATCTACAAAGTGCAGCAATAGGCTGAAAACAACAACATCCAAATGCTATAAGCCCCGATGGCTCACCCACAGTCCAACGGCCAGGTTGAGATCACTAACCGCAACCTGAAAGAGGGACTTAAAAAATGCCTCACCGGACCGAAGGGGCGATGGGCACAGGAGCTACCAAGCGTCCTCTGGGACTATCACACAACTTCGCAAACACCCACTGGCGACACCCCCTTCTCCCTTGCTTACGGAACTGAGGCACTCTTCCCAATCGAGGCAGACCTCCTAACAATACGGATGATAAGCTTCAATAATGAAGCCAATAGCAAGGGCCTTCGCGCAAAGCTTGACCTCCTAGAAGAACTCCACGAAGGCGGCCTTGCTCTACTTCGCTCAAATCTGACCGACCGCGAACCAAAAGAATGAGTCCTAAGCCCTAACTGGGACGACCCCTACATAATACAATGCCAAGTACGGCCGGACATGTTCGAATTGTAGGGGCACAACGGAAGACCACTCCCTCCCAACTATCATGCGGACGACCTTCGTCCATACTATGTTTAATCTTTCTCCCATTTAATGAAATATTTTCCCTCATGTATGTTTATCAGATACTCCGAGTTCATTTAAGCAATAACAGACTTGCGCCCTCTGCACCTGATCAGTCAGAACAGCGAAGGCTCATATTACAACAATCGAAACATCCTTCTGCACCCGACCGGTCAGAACGGTTCAATCCTGATCTACTAAGATCACTGACATAGACCTTGTCAGGTCACAACACGCCTACGCAGTAAACATACAACACCACTATCGCGTACACAACCCAAGGGCATCGTCGTAACGAGATCTTAAATGGGCAACAACCCACTAGCAAAGCACGGAGACAACCACCATTTAGAAAAAATACGGCGACCAAAAGATGCATCGCCATCCATCGCCTCGTAAACAAACATGGCGCCATGAATTCTGGAACACCCCGCGATGGTCTCCTAAAAGGGTATCAACCCCCTAACAGCGAATCTAGCGGTCGCACACAATCAACGCACAAACGGAAGAGGTAAAATGAGCAAAAAAATAGTTCATCTTGAATTATTACTTACATTTTGCTTGTTATATACAATTTAAGAGGTTACAAAGGGGGGTCATCCACATCCTTGGAGACTCCGCCCTCATCCAAAAGCGCATGCCAAGCAACACCCATCTTCCTTCCTTCTTCGCCGCACTGCAACAAGGTGTCAACGTTAGGGTCCGTAGTGCTAGTGGCGTCCAAGGCATCGTAACTACAATCGGGATATAATTTCTCCACCTGAAGCCTGCAGTGGAGCCTTCCCTCCTCAAAGCTATGCGCCCCATCCTCGCCTTGGTCTCGCAGCTCCTGAACTATCTCCCTTAGCCGCGACATTCTCTCAGGTATTGACACCTTAATGGTTGATGGGGACTCGATTATCTCCCCAGGAAAGGTGGAAAGGTCCAACGTATCCTCCAGCTCCCATATGGCCGCTACAACAATCATGAAATCCTCACCAAGCTCGAAGTGAGCCCTCTCAATGTCCTTAGCGACAAGCCTGGCATCCTCGGCCTCATCCTCAACCGCCTTGAGATGCGCGGCTACCCTACGCTCTGCCTCTTCTGTAGCCGGCTTCGCGGCATCTACCTCCGTGTGAGCCTTCGCACAGGCCTCATCAGCACCCACCTTCAGCGAGGACAGTGCCTCATTCAACACGGCGACCTCCACCTCCTTCGCCTGTAAGCTCTCTTCTTGCTTGAAAAAGTGGTGCTCGAACTTGCAAAGCAGGCCACTCTTCTGCAAGTCCGCTAGCCTGCTGGCCTCCCTTTCGTGAACAATGAAATCGCACCATAGCTCCAGCTGCTCAATTCGCTTTGCCGCACTCTCACCTTCTTCCTTGGTAGACTTAAGCTCCTTTCTGAGGCGAGTGATTTCCTCAATTTGGGCACCGTCCCGCGTGTTGGCGAAGCGTAGGAACTCATTCCACTGGCTCATACCAGCATACTCGTTGATAGCGGTCTGTAACAAACACTAGTAAGTAACCAGGTCGTATAAACCAGAAAAGAGAGGCTACAACAATAGCAACAACGCAGTAACACACCTGCAGGTTCATTCATGCTGGCCTGCCATGTAGTGCCGCGGAGACTCCAAACTCCTAGCGACCAAGTCACGGTCATACCGTGTCCGCAGTCCCTCCAAACAAGACCATAGAGTCTGGTCACCGCCTTTCAACAGGGAACAATCATTCTCGAGCAGAAAGAGTGAATCCAAGGAGTCCTCCATCGCGTTCCTCCATCTCGAATATCTTTGCGCGCATCTCTTCCCCCAAAGATTTCAATACAGAAGGATCTGTAGACCACTCGGGCTTCTACGCAGCCTGCCGCTTCTGCTCCAAATAGTGGGACCACACCCCGCCTCATCAAGGGCTGAGGCCTCCACACCCTTATCAACAATACCGAGACGGCCGCAAACCCATTCATCACTTGACCTATTCTATGCCATAGGCTGATCTTCACAAACGGCCTTATCAGCAGAAGGCGAAGGCGCCACAGGGGGGATGACCCACGAAGAAGCTATATCATAGCCCTTGGAAACAAGAACACTGTCCCATCCCCCAACTACTAGCGACACTTGTACCGGCCGTGCCGAAACTGTGGCCCCCTGATTAGCTCTGCCACCACTTGCGAGAGGCGGAGTAGAAGCCTGTCTTGGACCTGACACGACCTCATCAACCTCTCCTACCACCCACTCCAGTACGGAAACGCCTACGAGAGAACTCACTTGGGCCCCTACCTCCACTAATGCGATGGGCGTAGCCTTCACCGCACCCCCCAGATCTCCTGGCAGCCACATTTGCCCTATTGGACGATAAGAGAAGCGTCCTTGCAAATAACTTCATAGTCTACACCGCTACATGCTTCACCACCCCGGACTCCACGCTTCCACCACGCCTGGTAGGATTCGCCATCAGGCCAACCGCCAAACAGGCCAAGTCAGCAGACCCAACCCCTATCGCCTTCTCCTGGACAGGTGTGATGCCTGCCTGCTTCTTAGCCCGCGCATTAGGACATTCACTGACCACCACCTCCTGGATAGGAACCTCGGCCACCAATACATCCGCCCACATAGCAGGGTCCCTCCCAACACCACCTGAAAGAACCACTGTAGGCATAATGCACATCCCCTCACCATGCACAAGCACTTGGGACGTGGCCTTCTTCTTCTTCGCCTCTCCCTGCAAGGTCGCCAACTCACTAGTGGTCGCCCTCTTCTTCCTAGCAGGTAGAATCTCGCCAAGAGCCTTGATAGACCTTACAGACCCCTTTCCCTTGGCACACTCAAGGTGAGCCCGTACCACGAAACGGGCTGCAGCCCTCTGCTTCCCCATCTCCAGGTCCTCCCGCGGGGGCTCATCTGCACGAAAGCACCATTCAGTACAAGTCCCAAAACCCACAGAGAAGTCAACAAAAACCTTACCCCTTGGCCCTGCAAGAGCAGCAAACAGAGAGTCAAAGACGGTGCCTCGCTGCTCCGACCTCCATCCTTCATGCGGTGGCGCCACATTCTCATCGACCAGGTAGCCGGTGCTAACACCAGCCCACCGCAACACAACCACATCAAGATGAGCCAGATCAAACAGAAAAGGCTTGTCACAAGCCTTCGTGAAGACGCCATCCAGCCACTCCAACAGCTTCACATACGCCCTCCATCTGATGCCGTCTGCGTACGACACTGGCTTCGCTGCCAGCACATGTGCAGCTTCGCTCATCCTCGCCATGGGAAACCTCCACTTGGGATCCCTACAAACAAAGAAAAAGGCATTGTGCCAGTCGTGGTAAGACTTCTGAGAAATGGCAAAAGACAGACTGATTTCCCCCAACGTTGATAGGGGTCAAATGGAAAAATTGATCCCGAGTCCTGAGGTCCAGCCGATAGAACCGCAGGAACATATCCGCATAAGGAACAACGTCCGCCATCTTGCATGCCAACACAGAAGCCTGCAATCTGGACGAAGCAATTGGGACCAAGCTGCGATGGCGGCACTTTCCACCACGCGTATAGATCTTGCACAAAAGGCTGTATGTGCATCCTGAAGCCCGCCACTAGGTGTGTCATGAATAAAATCATTGCCTCACCCTCAAAGGCCTATGGAGTCTAAGGAAACCCCATCGATTTTATCAGCCTTCCTGGCAAGCCAGCAGTCATACTTCTCCAAAGGCCAGGAACACCTCTCCAGTTCTTGCCTCAACTTATTCCCCGCTAAACCACTCCTATCCAGGGGCAAAACAGGGCAAGTGGGCTCCTTGGGTGCCATATCTGGAACAAAAAGAAAGCAAATCAACCGGCAAACACGGACAAGAAAAAAATAAGAAAATCTATGGTGGTCGACAATCACATACCTTAACGAGAAAACAGAGTCCTAGATGTCGAAGAATGAACATGGAGAGTAATTCGGATAAGAGAAAAAGAAGAAAATCTATGGTGGCAGACAATGAGCACAACTAAAACAATAAGATAGAGAGAGAAAGAAGGAAGAACGAGGGTCAGAACGCTTTTTGGAAAGCAACCAAACATCCTAAAAAACGGGTATTTATACCCCTCCCACTCAGATGCGAAACGTCGCTCATCCCCAACCCAACACGTGTCACCTGGGCCAAACAGTCGGAAACGCACACACCCTTCCGTCTACCTAACCCAACGGTAAAAAGAGAAATAGACGAAACGTGGAGTACAGGGGCCCAACCCATACTCCGCCTGCGGGGGGAGGCACCTTGGTACACTACCCAAGCAACATCACCCCCGCCACCGTGTAATTGAGTAGACAGGAACACAAGGCATGAAGATTGCGAGACCACACATTCCCACGAGGCCGAAGCCTTTGCATGGGAAACTCTCATAATGACAGGAGAGGTCATGCCTTCGCCCAACAGAGCCACCCACAACACTTAGCTGCGATCAAGGAGGGCCAACTAGTGATGGTTAACTGGTGATGGCTAACTGCCATGATGCTCATAAACCTCCCATGTTCACCACTACTCCTCCAGCTTCCTCACTATTCGGGAACATGGGTAACCATCCCACCATCTCAGATCCTGGGGCACCCACGACCTCAACATTTCCTATAAAAAGGAGACTTGCGAAAGGTACACACCATATACACACTCCCACTCATCTTTCTGCTCATGAGTACTCTGTTTTCCTCTCTGTAGATCACTCTTCCGGTAGCAAATCGTCGTCTCCGGCACTCAACCACCCAAGATCATCCCTCAAGCAACTGAGAACTCGGACCGTTTAGGAACGAGGTTATCAATTGGTTCACTCAAATCAACCGCCATTACTTGCAGAGGAGCAGCTTGTTTTTGTTGAGTCTTCATCATTTTAGACACCATAGAAGTAAGAGCTTGCATTTAAGCTTGAAATGATGTATCCTTGTCCACTTCATAAAGACCTCTTTTGATTTGACCAACTCCTCTTCTATCATCAATGGTTCTATTCTCCTCACTCACTTCTAGCAACTCCAATAAGTCCCAAGCTTCTTGTGGTTTCATATGCATGAACCAACCTCCAGCGAATGCATCTAATTGTCTTCTTGTCCTTTCCGAAAAGCCTTCATAAAACAAGAAAAATTGGTACTCCCAAGAGACACCCGCTTGTCAGCACCTCTTGATCAAATACTCCAATCTTGCCCATGATTGAGCCAAAGTCTCATCCGGATCCTCCTTGAATCTCAAAATCTGATTTTTCAACTCGAAGGCCTTTTGTTGAGGGAAATACTTGATAAAAGCATGTTGCAAATCTGCCAATGTGCCAATGTGCCAATCTTCTCCTGATCAAGAGTCTTATATCACCTTCTTGCACTTCCCTTTAAAGAGAAAGGGAATAACCGCATCCTTTTGGCTTCCTCTGAAACTTCTCTCAACTCAATAGTATTTCAAATAATTACAAATTGGTCAAGATGTTTATTGGAATCTTCATTTTCCAAGCCATTAAAACTTTACTTCTCAACATATGTCAACACATAGCTTGGAATAATGAAATCTTACTCAACCGGAGCCAGCTTGATCAACCTCTCATCATCTTCACCAAATTTTGGCACAAACAAATATGAAACTATTCTTCGTTCTCCATTAAGCCCATGTCCTCCATTATTGGCAGCATGATGATCATTCCCTTGCTGCCTATTGCCATCTCTACCCTCATTTTTAGCTGAAATCTCATGGTTTTCACCATTCCATCCATTGCCTTTGTTCCTAAGTGTTGGAAACTCATTCAACACCACTCTAATGTCGTTTCCATTGTCTCCATTCCATTACGATCATTATTGTCATTCAAACCAGGACCTTCTTGATCCGCCATTCTTGCTTGATTCCTCAACCTTCTCATATTCCTCTCAATTTTATGATCTTGTGGAATCAGTGGCCTGTAGTCTCTTCTTCTCATGCAACACAAAGGTACCTACAGCAGCAAGAAGACACAAAAACACTACAAAAACACTACGTAAATAGCAAACACAAGAAAAAGCAAAATAGCACAACAAAACTAAAATCATCATAAAATCCTCTCCCCGGTAACGGTGCCAAAAATATGATCGGGTGTGCTCAGGTGAGATAATATCTTCAATCTCAAATAGTAAGCAATCACAATCACACTTTGAATTTATAAACACCTCTAGAGCCTAATCTAGCCTTATCGTAGTATAATGGCTCTTAAAAGATGGATCGAACCCAAGAGAGAGGGGTTTAGGTGAAGTCTAATAATAGTGCTACTCTATCAAGTACAGAAGTAGAAAAGGTAATGAATGGTGTGGAAAATGATGAGTAATAGTAACTGATGTAGAAGATGTGATATATATATATATATATTCTGGCTAAAGTAATTGCATCAGTTCCTTCTTGAATTTCGTTGGTTTCAAAATAAACCACCCATCTTCTATGTTGCATTGGATCCCTTCATCTGTAAATATGAAAATTATTGACATTATACATAACAAAGGAACTGAACATCTATGTTTAAGTGAAAACAATTCTTAGGTTCTCTCAAGCTCCATCAAATCATAGGTTTTTCAAGCCATTCGAGCTCAGAAGCCGAGCTCGACCTGTCTTTTTCGAGCTCAGCTCGAAAAAACTTGAGCTCTAGCAACCTTTCACGAACTTGAACTCGAGCTCGAGCAAGTAATTTCGAGCTCGGCTCGGCTCGTTTACACCCCTATATCAGAGATTGGAGAACCAAGTCAACAAGTCTCGAATCAAATGGAGGAGCTAAAGTCAAAGTCAAGCTTCCGCAGTCCAAGTTGTGCGCTGATGAGCATTCAAACCAGTCCACAAAGGAGAGGATGGACCAGGCTTGCACGATGAGTTACGCGGTGGGTTGGTGCGGTTCATGATGGCTGTGCTATGGAGCTATACTGGCGTGGACAATCAGCGCGCAAGCCTGCACGCTGAATTTGAGCGATGGCCGAGGCTCCCCCATATGCAGGCGGTTACCAGCGAAACTTCTCAGCAATATCTTCCACTTTTATCATTCTTGTTATGCCCCTTTTAGGCTAGTTTAAGGTACCAAAGTGTTAAGGGACCTTTTAGTACTTTAGTTAGACTATTTAAACCTCTTTTAGCTAGGTTTATCAAAGAAGAGAAACACTTTTGGTGGCTTGAAGGCAGCAATACGAATTTATCAATTTCAAGCTTTGTTCTTCAAGTCTATGGTGGGAATGAAGACTTTTGCTCTTATTTCTTGAAGATCAAGACATGGAGTCCATTTCTTTATCCTTACCTCTCTATTTCTTCATGTTTATTTTTATGAGCATGTTGATTTCTATGATTAACATGTCTATTTGTGAGAAGATTTCCATGTTCTTCTAGGGTTTGCTTACCTAGGAGGTAATCTATGGTTGTTGATGCTTGATCATGTATAGATATTGATTTCTTGTGCTAATTCCTTCATAGTATGCATGTTTGCTGCCCACTTAGATTGGCATATCATTTTGTGTCCAATAAATTGCCCGAGAGGGAGTTTGTTGGCGTGGACCATTAGAAATCGGTTGGTAGATGTACTAGGAGTCCGAAAGATCCTTAGGAAACCTATTGATGAATAGGTTTGGGGCTGTACAACCTCTGGAGTCAATCTTCAGAGCACGAGAGTGTCTAAAGTCACTCTAGTTGAGAGAGAGACCGCTTGTTCTATAGGAAGGCGGGCTGATCCTTGAAAACCACCTCTTTACATGGCATGATCAACTGTAGAGAACCTCTGACACAGGTAGAGCGTCCCTAGGAGAGGCTTAGACTTGATTGAGACCTTGTTTCCTTTCTATTTATGTTTTTGCCTTCTTTTTTACTTGTTATCCAAGTCATTGATTCAAGGAGCCCTTTGTTCCTCTATGATTCAAGAGTAAAAGGCACTAGGCCAAAGGTGTTAAACGCATCGCTTGTTGGGAGGCAACCCGGCGGTTCAAGTTCTTTTAGTTATCATACCTTTGCTAGTGTTTTGTGAATATTTGATTAGTGATTAGTAGGTTAATTTACAGGGAGAGTCCCGGAGACCAGCAACTAGGACGAGAATATCATCCAGAGCACCACGGGACATCTCGATATTGATCAAGAAGTTTGATTTTTCCTAGTAAAATTGCCTGAAAGGCAGGTTGCCGTTGGACTCATTACCTTGCAAAAACTCCGTGAGGAAGATGGAGCACGAGAATACCCAATGCATTTTGAACCAGAGCAACGAGAGACATATGAGAAGAAGATCGAGAAAAGGACCCAAATGATGTCCCGGATTAATTGCGCCATTCCGCTGCTAGCTCCAATGCTAGCAGCAAGTTCATGGATGATTGATCGGGGGCCAGCCCAGCCCCCAGGTATGACTCCCAAATTTCTTTTCTTCCTTACCTCCCCGTTGAGACGATGGTAGACTTTAAGTTTGGGGGAAGTGCATTGCATGACTTTTTGAATTTGAGAAAATGATTACCATGATCAAACTATTAATGATGCTTTGTGCATAATGGTTGCATGATAGTTGCAAATTAGTTTTAGTTGCACATAAGGATTGTTATTCTACATGCATTTTTTTGTTGCAAAATTTTACATTTTTCAAAAAAACAATTTCGTAGAAATCTCAACCTTTAAAGCAGCTTTGTTTTTTTTTAAACCAAAATCGTTTGTTTGCTTACTTTTAGGTTTGTATGTAGGTAGAATTTTTAGGGACTACAATTGTTTGAGTTCGAGAGTATTTGATGAGTGCATATTATTGTATACATTTTATCCTCAATTTTGCATAGAAACTCATTTAATTATTATGTTTTTATTAATTTGCACAAGGATTATGCAGGATTTAACTTTGGGAAGTGTTGGAGAAAATTTGAGGAAATTGGGGGTAAATTGGTAAGATAATAAAAGTTGGAGGTACTTTAGATCAAAGAGGAGCTGAAGAAGTCAAGTTACATATGGAAAGAGTTTTGGGGCAAAAGTGCACAACTAATGGAAGGCTGAGGAAAGAATTTGGACTAGGTTGACGCAAAAATGAGGAAGGAGGCGCATGACAACATTCATTCATCCATTCTACACTTTGGAGACAGATAGAACACTTGATTGGAGATTTTCTTTATCAGTCTTCGTCTGAAACACTATGGATTATTTTATTATTGTTAGTTACTCTTAGATATGTTTAGTGGCTAATTTTCAAAATACTTACTAGGATTATTTTGTGAAGCTTGATTTTAAGATTTGATACTTTAATTCTTTATATTAACATTGTTATGATGCATGCTTAATTACATTGATTGTTATTGCATTAATATTCTTTTACACACGAAATATTTATGATATATTTCGCTTAGGAATAAGAGAGTATTACTAAACTAGATGGTGATTTAGGCTAAGCTTAGTTATAGGATAGAAGTTCATAACTGTTTTTGAATGAGATAGATCGCTTAAACAATTAGAGTGACACAAAAGTATATTCTAATTACCTAGGTGCACTTCAGAAGGGGGTTCCTGAAATAGATAAATCTTCTTGCATGTAGATAGTAATAATTGTAGGAAGTGATCCTTTATTTATTGATTTGAGCACAAAGTCCTAAAACACATTGGATCATTTACATGTTTAAAGATGTGTGGTTCTAGATAATGATTTAACTTGAGCGGGCATTGATAGTTTGCTTGATTGTTATGCTTTGTTTAGGTTTGCATGTAGGTAGAATTGCTATGGACTAGTAATTGTTTGAGTGGGTATTTGATAAATGTAAATTATTATATACTATTATTCCCTCAATTTTGCATACAAACTCAATTAATTGCTATGTTCCTATTATTTTGCGTAAAGATTTTTGTAGGATTCCATTTCATGAGGTATTGGAGCAAAATTGAGAAATTTATGAATAAATTGATAATAAATGAGAAGTTGGAGGCAGTATGAATTAAAAATAGATGTTAGGGGTCAAAAGTGACACAGGGAAGAAGTTTTGGATGAAAGTGAGTAACTTATGAAAGTGAGCGAACAAGATTGCAATTTGGGACCACAAGTGGCAAACGTAGCCCAATTTGGACTATATTTAGCGAGAAAAAGCAAGTGAGACGCATCATATTGAAGCCAATTTTGCAAGGAGACAGAGAATAGGCCGTCGACAGAATAAAAAGAGGATACTTGTGCACCGTTCTTTGTCGTTCTTCAACTTGGACATTCCGTTTCCATTGTTTTATTTATTTATTGCTATTGATTATGTTTAGTATCTATATTATTTATCTCGTAGGATTTTATTGTACAGCTTAAACCTAGAGTTTTGAATATTTAATTATACAACTTATTATTCTATAATTCTTATTTATTTACTCGGATGTTGATGCATTATTCTTTTGGTCACAGAATCAATAATTCTAAGAGATAGTTTTAGTATTTAATTCTTGAGTAAATTCCGTACTTCCTTAAAAATAATTATTGTCCTATTTTAGTCATATTTAAAAAACTTGTCCTATTTTGGTCCTATTTAAGAATTCGTTATCCTATTTTGGTCCTTTCTGTCCATTGATGTCGTTACTTTTGACGGATCTCTATGAAAGTTCCATTTTGCCCTCCTGATTAAAAGAACGCAACCTTCTTTTGCAGACGGCGACTCTCCTCCTCCTTGCGTAGTGGCCGGCGGAGGCATAGCAGCTTTATTGGCGGCTCTACCCAAAGAGTTGTTGCATCTGTCTCTGACACTGTCAGTTGCCTTTCCATTTGCTCCAGCCTGTAGCATTCTTCGTCGCCAATGGAGATAGCCTAGCAACCAGCCGCTCCATTGCTGCTTCCCCTCTCTCTCTCCGCTGCCACACTGCATAGGCGCTAGCACCACGGGCCTAGCTACTTGCCGCAACCTAGTCTCACTGCAAACCACGACAGCCCACGTCTGCTCTATAGGGCCGCCGCCACTCAGATCGGTCCATCGGACACTCTTCATCCCTCTCTGTTATCAGATTGCCCGCCTAACACGACCAAGGACCGAAGTAGGAACTACGAAGAGGGCAAAATGGTACTTACATAGAGATACGTCAAAAGTAACGACATCAGTGGACGAAAATGACCAAAATAGGACAACGAAACCCTTAGATAGGACCAAAACAGGTCAAGTTTTTAAAATAGGACCAAAACATGATAATAATTATTTTTACGGGAATGTGTACGGAATTTACTCTTTAATTCTTAATCACTTGCAACAATTTAGTTACTTAATTCTTTCATCCATCAATTCATTTTCTTTTAGTTAGTAATTCATCACAATTTGCTAGAAACACAAGTCTCTGTAGATTTGACCCGA
Organism: Stellera chamaejasme; assembly: GCA_024586325.1. Taxonomy (NCBI): domain Eukaryota; kingdom Viridiplantae; phylum Streptophyta; class Magnoliopsida; order Malvales; family Thymelaeaceae; genus Stellera; species Stellera chamaejasme. The sequence goes on along the minus strand of CM044982.1, from coordinate 21,486,966 downwards.
TACACACCGGTTTACTAGTTGTTTGACAACCGTACACTTGCGTTTTCTCATCCATCACCACAAGAATAGCGCTTGCTGTCGCTGAACCTTAGAACAAACCCCTGGAAAACTCAAATTGGGGGAAAATAAAAATTCGCAACAAAACGGAGATGCGGAGTCACAATTACTTATTGACATTGGATTCTTGAAGTTCAACGTTGGTTGAAGCCTTCGAATCAGCGTGTACAGAGCACACTTCTTCACTACAAAGATCGTTGGAAATCGCTTTAAGATTCATAAAACCACAAATAGGTTAAAAATGTAGGAAGTGAGTAATATTTACTATGTTCGGCTTTTAAAAGGTAGTCCTTTTTGCTCTCATGGTAAGTCGTGCACCATAATGAAAAGCCCACTCCCTCCCTACACTAGCTTGCCACTTCACTAACCCACTGACACTGCACCTTGCCGCCTATCTCCCACACACGTTCACTTCCAACATACGAATTTGAGGAACCCAAACTATCACTTCTCAGCTGACTGTTGAGTGTGTCCTGCCCAACTCCTAAACTGCCATGTGCTTGGTGAGTCGCACACTCCGACAAAACTACAAAAGTGGAATACCGGGCCCCACCCCCCATCCACTATGGGGAGGGGGGCTCCTTGGTATACATCAACCTAGCAGGCCACGAGGGCCAGGTCCAATAAGGCTTTCCTTTCAAAAACATGGGTCTCACCATGAATATGCAAACTATTCCCCTACAAGTTGGGCTCAAAGTCCTGCACCACTAAACTTGACCACGAAAGGCGGTGGCGTCTCTTCTCTGAAAGGAGGATGAACTCACTCTAACAAGAGCTCTATCTTGAATCTCCACTATATAAAGACCCTTTAAAGATTTCATTATGGATTCACTCTGATATTCACTGTAGATTTAACTGATCTAACTTCTCTTTTCTCCTTACTCCTCACAACTGACTTGAGCGTCGGAGTGGATCCCCGGATACACGATCCCGAGTCCATTTTCTTATTTATTGCAGCGCTACCTCCTTAGGCGGGGACTATCATGTACCATTAATCCCAAACCAAACCAAATAATCACAAAATAAAATTTGATTAACCGATAACCCCGAACTATAACAAAATATACCACATTGCATTCAACTATTACAATTAATTATTCTGGTTAATTCGCTTTTGAAGGTGTCAAGTCTTACAAGTTCCACCTTTTTAACATGACAAAAGTTAGCAGCGCACATTGACTTTCCGTTGCTGTGGGTTGCAACACCAAACTTTTGAAAAGAATCTGCGGTCCACAGGAAATCCATATGCTACTATTACATCTCTACCGTTACATCTCAGTATATGGTGTAAGAGTAGGAAAGTGGGAAGCTAGAAATACAGCACATGAATAACATAGACAGAAGTCCCGAGTTGTTTTAATTGGGATTCACGCAGTCAACTTTGCCAAGGATTTCGGCTATTAAGCGTTAGCAAATACACGTTGCAGCAAAACAAAACGAGCAGGTTCATTAACACTCCACGCATCACTTTCCCCTTTCTTCTTTTAACCAATTTCTCTCCCAACATCCACCAACTACATAACCAGATCACGTTTTCCCCTCTAAGTCTCCCATTTCCCCTTCTTTTCTTATTTGCTCCTTTTGCAGTAATTATTCATTTCAGCTATTGAAGGAGAAAGTTTTTGACTTGTATGGTTTTTCATCCCAGTTAGAACACCCTCACCAGTCACCAGAATCTTCATTCATGTCGCTTTTGCTCTGTTTATTTATTTATTTATTCATGGGTTGTTCAACTGCTGTCCACATTTGATCGACAATCTTTTCATTTTTAAGTTCTCGTTTTAACAGGACAGGACTATAATAATAAGAGTTCTCAAAGTCTGGAATTTTTTAACTGGGGTCGGTTTTCTCGCTGATGGGTCTTCTCTGAATTGAAGCTTTTCCTTGATGGATTTGGAAAACGGCATCCGTCTTAATTATGGCAAGGTTAGATTAACGAAATACAATCTATTTTTCAGTCATGTGATGTAAAGTTGTGGTCTTTGATGAGTTTAGTTCTCATCTTTGTTGCAGAAGGAATCGTGGAAAACGGTTCTGACTTTGGCATACCAGAGCTTGGGGGTCGTCTATGGAGATTTGAGCACTTCCCCTTTGTACGTGTACAGGAACACGTTCGAAGAGGACATCCATCACTCGGAAACAAATGAAGAGATCTTTGGGGTATTGTCGTTCATTTTCTGGACACTGACTTTGGTCCCTCTGCTCAAGTATGTGTTCATAGTTCTTAGAGCTGATGATAATGGCGAAGGAGGGACATTTGCCTTGTACTCGCTGCTGTGTCGCCACGCCCGAGTCAATTCGTTGCCCAATTGCCAATTAGCGGACGAGGAGTTAGCAGATTACAAGAAGGATGTGGCTCCCAAATCGGATTTTGGGGCGAGCTTGAAATCCACTCTGGAGAAACATAGGGTTCTGCAGAGATTCCTGCTTCTTCTGGCTTTGGTTGGGACGTGTATGGTGATTGGTGATGGTATTCTAACCCCAGCTATTTCTGGTAAATTGCTTTTTTGGAGCTTTGTTGCAACTCTTTGTTCTGATTTTCTCTCTTAAATCTTCGGCCTCCCTTTTGTTGCTTATGATTTTCCTTCGGTTTCACAGTTTTCTCCGCAGTGTCTGGACTAGAGCTTTCAATGTCAAGAGAGCATCATAAATGTGAGACCCTGATCCCCAAACCTTAGTTTGAGTGCTTTTGTTTTCCTTTGGTTTTCTTCTTTTGGCATTTTGTGACACAATGATCAAATTGTTTTAACTCTTGATTATGGAATTTTGGGGTTTGGATAATTGTCAATTCACAGTTATCAGTTTAAGAAAAAGATGCTTAATTTATCTTGAACAAAATATAGAAGCTACTATTCACTTCAGTCCTAGAAAGCAGAGATTTCTGGATCTCATCCCTGTCTTTCCATAAGTCTTTCCACGTTCTTTATGGCTTCAGTTCATCAGATTCCTAGACACTATAAGATATTTCTCACTATTTCCCCGGCTCTTAATTCTCTTTGTACTAATCTGTTAAGTGTTCTTAACTCGTGGCATTTCTTGTAAATACAGTTTAGATAGTCCTTCTGATCTAAGTTATTCAGGATACATACAAAAGTAACTTATGCAGTTTGCTGTAGCTTGGTTGATTGAAGTTACTTTGGTGATGTTGCAACTATGCGATAGTTGAACATGAATTTCTAGGTTATGCTAGAGAGCTGGTGCTCTGAAGTAAAAAAGTATGTCTAAATATGTTATTGTTGCTTCTGTTCAAATTGTTAGAAGGCTGAGCTTTGGCATTCATGTCAACCTTTCATTCTTGTCCAGCACAGAACTGATTTTGATATTAAAATTGTTTAATGGCCTTTTATAAATTTTCTGATTTTCTTATGGATGACTATAGTTAGATTATCATTTGTGGATTCTGGTTTGATTTTTGTAGCCTTAAGGATGACTGATTTTGAGACTTCCATCAATTGGTGAGTTGTTTCAAGCTAAATTTTTATAATGTACTCATATGATTTATGATTGTAAGGATGTAATTCTTGTTGCTATCGACATGATAATCTGGTGACCTTTTTCACTCATTGAAATATTCATTTCTATGTTCTAAGAATTTTTTTAAAATGTTTTGTGGCTTCATATAACCACGTTTTCTTAAGTACTGTGGCAGATGTTTGGTTATATTAGGATGCTAAGAAGTTTGGTCCTTTCACTCCTTTGAACGTCTTCTGATAAGTTGATCACTTTAATTAAGCACAACCCTGTATTTATTTTGCTTTCACTATGTTTACGTTTATGATCATTTTCAAGTTTGATAACATCATTCAGTCAAATAAACCTCCTGAAACCTTTGTAACGTATGCAGATGTAGAACTTCCAGTCGCGTGCATCATACTTATAGGCTTGTTTGCCCTTCAACATTATGGCACACACAGAGTTGGATTTCTTTTTGCTCCTGTGGTTCTTTTATGGCTTATCTGCATCAGCTCTATTGGTCTATACAACATCATCCACTGGAATCCTCAGGTGTACCAAGCACTTTCTCCATACTATATGTACAAGTTTTTGAAGAAAACTCAAAGAGGAGGGTGGATGTCGTTGGGCGGAATTTTGTTGTGCATCACGGGTATAGTATATGAAAGGGTATTGTTTATTTTTCTTGTAAATTTATGGAGAAAGGGGTTGAATTTTTTAACTTAATGCATGATCTGATATTTTTCAGGCTCTGAAGCCATGTTTGCAGATCTGGGACATTTTTCACAACTGTCAATAAAGGTATGACTAAAACTAATCTCATTGAGGTTTTAGATACTCATTCTATTCAGAAGCAGTCTAAACTCCTTATTTCTGGGTAGCCTTACAAAGGAATATAGGCCGGTCATAAAAGAAAAATATGCTAACTTCTTTTCGTGTGTAGCTCACTAACTGATACTGCAGCTTTATTTCTCAACTGGCATAAGGGACAACTAATGAACCTTACATCCAGTAAAAGCTTCACAATTGAGGTTTAGTATAGAGTGAAAATCAGAGTACTGGATTAGTTTAACTGAAATATTGTTAGCATTGGGTCATGCCTACCTTGCTTTAAGTGTTAGATATAAAGAATTGGCCTGAGGCCAAGGATCTTATCTGAAAATAACTGAAACGATTTACTAATTTAATACCCAAATTGCACTACTATGCAGTAATGCATTATTTAATTGCTAGTTAGACAATTAACCCGTACAAATTTCCATTTACCAATCTGATTTGCCTAGCCTTTCTAAAAGACGTATTTTAGGTTAAGGGGTCTAAGGTATTTTAGGCTTAAGAGTAGAGAGGGTTTATATCCACCACAGACACATTTGCAGTGTCACAACTGTAAATGCACTATCACCAGTCCTGGCCACCTTCAATAGTTCACTTAGCTAAATGAGTCTGTATCTCACCTTTTTTATGTGTAAGGAGGACGGTACTTCCGATTTGCATTGCAAAAATAAGCCAAGCGGCACTTACAAAATGATGTACAAACCTGGACCACGATGCAAAAGATAAAGCAAACCTATCCCTTTGCTTTACAGCAAATTCAGGGGGTACAAACTACACAGAACAAAGAATAAGTGTTAAAAAGATCAACGAGAGAAGTATGAGTCCTAGTCTGTACCAGTAGCAGAATATTCTTAACCAAAGCCGTCCAAGGAGTAGGAGCACCTTGATGCATTCTTCTGTTTCTTTCAATCCAGATACTTCAAACAGCAGCTGAAAAAAGTAATTCTTTGCACAAGATTTTTAATTGATTTACCTCTTGCAACCTTGGTAAGCCAGCTAAGGTCTCTATCCCAGGTGTATGGAGCATCATGTAATGGGCATGAGTGCAAAAGCTCAAAAAAGACTTGTCTGCTAACTCACCATTTCCTATTACCAGGAACTAGAATTACTAGCAAGAGGGTGTTGCAGGTTCACCTTCACAGAAATATCATCTTTTATGGGAGACAAATAAAAATTTAACTGCAGAACTTGACATGCATGGCAATCAGGCATAAGATAACTCTTTAAACCAAAATTTGTTGTTGAACAACCCTTGAAGATGAAGAGACTTATACTTTTTAAGGTTCAGAGATAGTTCTAGGTCAGTAGGGCTAGAATTCTAAAATCTGGAAAATTAGTTCTAGTAGTCTACTGACTTCAGTAAACTAAGGTAAAACGCCCTTGTCAACTCTGCCCCTTTGACAAATTTCTGTAGGTAAATCAGTGGGAGAGCAAATGGTCAACACTTTGTTCTTCTTTGAGAAGGAAATACACAGCTATGTAGTTGTACTTTTTTGGCATATCTTCCTTTGAGAAATGTAGATTGGAAAATTTTAAGAACAGAACATGATACTTTTTCTTTCAATATAGCAACATCAACATGTTCATTCTTGTTGCTCCCAAAATTGGGTTCTATAATGTTCCTGATCAAGGTTCCTATTGTGCAGATTGCTTTCACCACACTAGTTTATCCATCACTTATTCTTGCGTATATGGGGCAAGCTGCCTATCTATCAAAACATCATCCAATGCAGAGTGATTTCCGAATTAGTTTTTATGTGTCGGTACCAGGTAGATGTCATTCTTTGTTGTTCTTCATGTAGACAAGCATTTGGGTTATTTATCACTCATGGAAACTGAAACTATGCAATTTGTTTCCCCCAGAGAAGTTGAGATGGCCTGTTTTGGTGATCGCCATACTTGCAGCAGTTGTCGGAAGCCAAGCCATCATAACTGGGACTTTTTCGATTATTAAACAGTGCTCTTCTTTGGGTTGCTTTCCAAGAGTTAAAATAGTCCACACATCTTCTAAATTTCATGGTCAGATATACATCCCAGAGATAAACTGGACCTTAATGCTATTATGCCTGGCTGTGACAGTTGGTTTTAGAGACACTAAACGCATGGGTAATGCATCAGGTATGGCTATATTCTTTGAGAACCTGCTTGAATTTGCATGCATGATATCAGCAATTTCATGGGTTCTTCAGTCGTTTGTTTGGTTACCACATTTGTAGTGCTAGCATTTCTAACTCTTGTAATGCAAACTAAAGTGGGTAATATATAACCAGAGACATTTGTATCTCATCCTCAGGATGCAGGCAGATTTACTTAGCACCATCAAAGGCATCCATAAAAATCAATATCATTCATCCTGTTGGAATGTAGCTGCATTGATTTTAGGGAGCTCGAAAAAGTTATTTCAAAGCCATGTCTGGCAAAAGTAAGAAACTTTAGAGGGCATGAATGTCCTTTTCTGACTGTCCCCAAGTCAGAAAGACATTTATCTGTGGCAACCATGGAATCCAGGAAACATACGTTCATATTAAATGATGAAATGAAGATTAAGATGTGTAGACGACTAAAAAGGTAAAATAGGCATGAATACCTTTTTGAGTGAGGACATAAGAGTGAGGGTAATAAAGTAAAATAGTTAGGAAAAAGTTTCCTTAAAAGTATACATATCAATTTTTGTGGGACATCCCAAAAAAGAATACATATCAATTTTTGTGAGATGGAGGGACTAAATTGTTTGAGCCATCTATAGGTCATTTTATGTGTATGGGATTCTAGTTTGTCTTCTGTTTTTTCTTTCCCCTTTTTTCCTTTCCTTTTCAATTCTATAAGCTCAAGTCATTTTTTCCATTTTTGGAACAGGTTTGGCTGTTATAACTGTCATGTTGGTGACCACATGCCTTATGTCTCTAGTTATTGTTCTGTGCTGGCACAAGAGTGTTATCTTGGCAATAAGTTTCGTCGTCTTCTTCGGTACCATTGAAGCTCTGTATTTCTCAGCTTCTCTCATTAAGTTCCTTGAAGGAGCCTGGGTCCCAATTGCTCTTGCCTTCACCTTTCTAATAGTCATGTGCATTTGGCACTATGGGACACTAAGAAAGTATGAGTTTGATGATCAGAACAAGGTCTCCATCAATTGGTTACTTGGCCTTGGGCCTAGTCTGGGCATTGTACGGGTTCGTGGGATCGGACTGATACACACTGAGCTTGTATCCGGAATCCCCGCCATTTTCTCCCATTTCGTTACCAACTTACCCGCCTTCCACCAGGTCTTGGTCTTTCTCTGCATTAAATCTGTTCCAGTTCCTCATGTTAAACCGGAAGAGCGCTTTCTGGTGGGTCGTATCGGTCCAAAAGACTACAGGCTCTACAGGTGCATTGTACGATACGGGTATCGCGACGTCCACAAAGATGACGTGGAATTCGAGAAAGATCTCGTATGTAGCATAGCTGAATTCATCCGCTCAGGGAACACCACCCAACCGAAGGAAGATCTCGATGAGTTGAAAGTTGTCGGGACATGTTCTACTCATACAGAAGGTGTCCAGATGAGGGAAGAAGATTCCGACGACGAACCAGAGTTGAAGGAGATACGTTCGCCACCGGCGGTTTCTAAACCAAGAAAACGAGTGAGATTCATCGTGCCGGAGACCCCAAAGATGGATTCGAGCACGAGGGAGGAGCTGGCAGAGCTAGAGGAAGCAAGGGAGGCCGGGATAGCTTACATCCTAGGGCACTCTTACGTGAGGGCCAAGCAAGGGTCTAGTATGTTTAAAAAGCTGGTAATTAATTATGGGTTCGAGTTCTTGAGGAGAAATAGCAGACGGCCGATATACGCGCTAAATGCGCAACATGCATCAACCTTGGAGGTAGGAATGGTATACAATGTTTAGTTGTTTGCCCTTCATATGTAATGCATCTACAGTGTATATGTTAAACGCTTGCGGCAAAAAGAGTTGTCCAAAAGTTTTGGTTACTTCCTCAGAAGTTTGATTCCGTTTTACTTCTTTCTGCTAAATCCTTATTTTCCGTTGCATGTTGATCATTTCATATAATTCTTCTCAAAAACTTTATTTACAAAGAGGTTTTATGGATGGTTTCAAAATACGATCAATTTTATGAATTTTCGAAAATGCAGATAATACCTCGTGAAGAGACCTATACAAATATACTATTCGAATATACTACTAAATCTCCAACAGAATCTATCATAAATATTCGAAAATTTTATCCCCAACCTACACCCTATATAACTCACACTATAAATACAGAACTTATTTACAAAGGATTCAATCATTCATATTAAACTCGAAAAAATTCATCACTGTTCATTAGATGTCCGGTACGCAAGATTCAATCATTCATATGATGTTTGACAATTTATTTCATCATATTACAGGACAAAAGGCACATAAAAGCCACTCAACTATTCATTTTATCACGATTTGGCCACTCAACTTTCTAATGGGGCGAATAAACCATCCAAGTATCATACTCCATCATATTACAGGAGCCTATGACATGGCTGGTAAAAAAATATTTGTCAACATCAGATTTTTTTAAAATACTTTTGGTAAGTTTTAATGAGTATTTAATATAATATTAATTCCCTTTACTTCTCTTTTACCTATTTTATTCATTCCATCTACTATTACTGCAAAATGGTAAATTTCAATTAGTAATCAACACAGATTTCATTCCATTTATTTTTTTAACAATTTTAATCTATTCTTATATTATTAGAGGAATAGATAGGTGAAACTCCACTTTTAATTATTTATCTTTTCGATTTGTTCTTTTCACATATCCTGATTTTAAGAATTTGTTACATTCTCAAATTTCCCAAATAGGATCTTATCTATTAATTAGTTACATATTAGTTTTATATTAACAAACTATCTCGAAAAAATCTACAAAATCCTAAAATATCTCTCTCAAATCTTTTTGGTTTATCCTCTTTCATTTTTTCTCATCCGATTTCCTCCACTTCTGATTTTTTTGGTTTTAAATTTTCATTTAAATTCGAATATTTACCATTTGAAAAGCATTCGGATTTTGATTTAACCTATCAATGAGTCTATAAATACAGAAATAATAAAATTATCTCATCCGTCTTTTTTTCTTCGTTGGTTTTATTCTCTCCACACATCAAATTTTTAATTTTTCTCTATCAAAATCTGGTCTTTGTGAGTTTACTGAAGGAAAGTTTGTTTCTTTATGTAGATTCAAGAGTGCGAGAGGGAGGAGCAGGAAGACAGGACTTCAAGCGGCAGCGGGACGGCGAGGGGCTAGACTCCCGACCCCCTTCCACGAACCGATTGGTAAGTCCAAAAGCAAGAGGCTTCACCAGAACGATCGAGAACAATTCCGACCACTATTTTTCTTGCAACAAGTGCCATTCCAACTCTCGCGAGAAGATTTCTGTCATTTCTATTGGCAACAATAGCAACAGGAATAAGAGCTCGCCTTCAGTCGTGCGTCAATGTTATTTATCACCCAGGTGAATTTTCACCCGCCTAGAGCATTTAGAAAATGAGAGGTTTTTTAATGGCGGGAAAGTGCGGGAAAAAATGATTTTCACCCACCAATATCGGAGGCTGCTGGAAAACATTTTTGTTAAGTTAAACTAACTTAAAAAACATTTTTGTTAAGTTAAACTAACTTGAAAAACTAACTTAAAAAACCTCTCATTTTTTCTGTCGAGTGTCCGCCATTTTTAACTTAAAAAACTAACTTAAAAAACCTCTCATTTTCACCCATCAATATCGGAGGCTGCTGGAAAACATTTTTTCATGGCGGACACTCGACGGAAATGCATCTACGAGGCGGTTTTGATGGTTTCTCGGGATGAACAATAAGAATTCTTCTACAGCGAGAGAGAAAGAGAGTGAGTGAGAGAGATGCGGCTCGTAGGGTTAGAAACGTGAGAGTGTTGGACACCGGGTTATTTATATGAGGGTAGATGAGTTTGGGTTTGGGTTGGGTTATAGGTTAGGCTAAAACTTTGGGCTTAGTTGTTTAAGGGTTGAGAGTTTGGACAATGCTGGGTGTTAAAATAAAATTGGGCTAGATAAGCCCAATCCGCAATTTGTGGGATTTTCGGGTTACAATTTATATTCAAATATTTTTTAATATGTAAAAGTAATTTATTTTAGAACTATATTTGTGAGTATTATTAATTGTAATAATTATATATTTTTTAAATATAATAAATTACCTTAAATTTATAATAAAGTCTTGTAATAATTATTATAAATAATTGAATTATTTTATATATGATTTTACGAAAGTATGATATAAAATATTTTATTCATATGTTTTTAAAAATTATTTAAGTAAATTTAATGAAAATATGTAAGCACTATAATTTCATAATATTTCTAACATCAAATTCTTCAAATTTATATTTCGATGGTGTACGTTTTGTTTGTAGATTGTTTTCTTATTTTATAATATGAGTGATATATTCATAATGTAATTTTGTTTCATAGAAAATAGTTAATTTAATAAATATGTATATATAAGAGGTATTGGGTCCCTGCACTTCGCAGCTGGTGATCGATTAAATATTTAATATTTTAATAAAACAAATTAGAAGTACTTTAAAATTTAAAAAATAAATACTAAAATATTTTTACTTTTGGCCCCGATAAAATTAAAAATAATAATAAAACATCAGAGATCAAAGAAGTACAATAAATTGGACAAATAAGACCAATGTGTGAGTTTTATTAATTTGAAATAGTAACATACACATGAAATTGTAAACTTGAATGTTTTACTCTTTTGGTTGTCAACCCTTAAATAAAATAACATATGAGTTATCTTTTCAGGAATTTATATGAATACATCGATAGTATCAAGACATAGACTTTAATTATTTTTACCCCATCCCGTAGGAGGGGGTACCGGCTAGTTTCATATAATTCTTCTCAAAAACTTTATTTACAAAGAGGGTTTTTTAGATGGTTTCTGAATAGATAGGTAAACTCCACTTTTAATTCTTTATCTTTTCGATTTGTTCTACCCACATGTCCTATTTTAAGAATTTACATTATCTAAAGTTCGTTAGCTTTGATTTTCATCCCATTAGATCGTACCATTAATTTATCTGTTAACATAAATCGTTAAGTTATTGCATTTACCAAAATACCATTTTCTTAATTTTCAAGATACCCCTAATTTTATAAAATTCTAACAAATTTCATCTCATTTAACAAACTATACAACTTTACCCATCTCCATATTTCACCGTACTCCTATCGATCGGACACGCAGATCTGGAATAGGCGCTTTCAGATACAGTATGACATTTGGAACGAGGTCGATTTCATCGGCTCTGGCCAGCTCGTTGCTTCTCCCTCTGCCGTCGAGCTCACTTCCTTTCACTCCAGCGCTGTAACTCTAAGACGAAGGTCTCACTCGCCGAGTGGAGCCCTCCTCCTATCGCTTCTGCTCTCCCTCGATCCCTTCGCCAGAAAATCGAGTCAGGTATCATCCTCTGAACTTGATCCTTCCTAGCTTGTTCGATCATGCCAACGTCGTCTTCTCTAGATTCTCGTTTTTTGCTCCTCCGCCGTTTCAGGTTGGAGAGTGGTCTGGCCAGGTCGCGATGAAATCGGCGTCTTCTAGCAACGGAGCTGGCATCTAACAGTGGATGGCTGTTCATATCGATGACGGGGGGCATCGTCACGATGGAGCTCCTGTATTTCGTGGCTAATTTACCTTTTGGGATTTTGTGGCCATGGTCGTCGTACAGAACAGAGAAGGCGCCTCTGTGTCAAGTGTTTCGGAGAAGGGGGAAAGCTTAAGTCACTGGTTAATGTCTTATGATTCCGCTTTTGGGTAAAACAAGAAGGTAGCGTATTAAGTTGATAGTTTTTATAAAATTGGGAATTGTTTTTATAAAATTGGGAATTGAGTTGTAAAATAGGTATGGACATTTTCGTTGTTTCATATATAATAATCAACTTAACAGTTAAAATGACGGAAATGCCTTGAGTGAGATGAAAATTAAAGGTAAAGGACTTCTTAAAATAGGGTCTGAATAGGATAAATCGGAAAAATTTGGGACTAAAAGTGAAGTTTATCCGTTTCTGGATATTGAAAACTAACTGGTACCCTTCTATGGAACCCGTAAAATAAATTTTAATTCAACTAATTTTGATTGTTTTATGGCATACCAATAATACAACACTCCCTTCACCGAAAATGAATTTTTTGTTTTTCAACATTTTCAACATGTATTTTTTAACATATGCTGTTTTTTTTGTTACTTTCAACATTTTTATTTGGTAACATTTACCCAAATTTTTTTAAAGGTGGGGATTCGCCACCTGTGTCATTTCATATCATGAAAAACGCCCAGCGGCACTTACAAAAAAAGCCGAATAGGCCTTACAAAAATGGCTACACATGATTTCTAATAAACTAAACAAAAAATGCTACTGATCTAGCTTGTGGAACACTCTCCACAAGAATTAATCACAAAAAAATATCAGATATCTTTATGTCATTCTTGCCTTCAATAACTCCCTTGATTTCCTGAACTAAATGATGGTCTTACCCGTTTTTTATGAATTCGGATGTTCCTTTCCATCCAGCAAAAATACATCACTGCCAGGAACAAAGATCGTATGATCTTAGCCTTCCTTGATTTTCCACCGGTTACTTTTACTATCCACTTACTAGCTCTTTCCCATTGAACTGGACAATCATTCAATTTGCAAGATCTCATAATTTCCACAAACACCTTACTGGTGTAAGGGCATTGGAAAAATAGATGGTTCCTAGATTCTAGGCCATCAGTACAAAGTATACATCCTAGATCGACATTATTGTCCCAGGCAGATCTCCTGTCCATTGTAGCCAATCTGTCATGCCAAGCCAGGTAACCAATTATAGAGTGTTTTGGAACTTGCAAAGCACCCCAAATCACTTTTTTCCAAATAACATGATCATAATTCTCTATACAATGCAGGTATGCTGCAGTCATATCAAAGCTTGCTTGGTCCACAAATTTAGGGAGCAAGTCTTGAAATTGATCTCTGCATTTGAGAATATTTTTCCACACAACAGAAGCTGAATCTTGAATTTCCATATTCCATAAATCAGAATTTCTAATGTAAATTGTACTTTTACTACCCAAATTTCTCTTTTAGGATTAAATTGTATTTTTTCTTTATTAATAAAACTATTATTCTCGTTAAAAAGGAAAAGTTACTATACCCTCTATAGAACAGATGAACTCAATCAACTACCACTCCATCTATTTTAAAAAAATACATACATTTGTTTTAACTATTTCACAGTATTTTTCTATTAATAAAACTATTATTCTCCTTAAAAAAGAAAAGTTACTACACCCTCCTATAGAACGGATAAACTCAATCAACTATCGCTCCATCCATTCTCAGAAAATAGATATATTTGTTTTCATTATTTCACAGTATTTAGTCTATCATTTTTTTCATGAGTGTTTATACATTTTAAGTTTAATAATTTTTATCCATATCATAATTTGAAGTATAAATTTTCTAAATATATTTTTTTATGAATCTTTTTCACTATTTATCTTAGAAAATATTTGAGTTAAACACTTAACCTGAAACACGAAAGTCAAATGTATACATTGATTGAAGACGGAGGGAAAATAAGTTAGTACTATTATTTTTTGTGTAACAATAATATAATTTATAACAATATTTTAGTTCTTAAAAGGACATTAAAACTAATATTATTTGTAGCATGTTAAGCTAAATATAAAAAATATACTCTCTCCATCCCAAAAGTATTGCAACACTTCTTTTTCAATTTTAGTCTAGGATTTTCATTTTGCATTATAAACACAAAACATTTATATACAAACAATAATTTGATTCCTTTGTTTATAAATATATATTTTTTTGAAAATTCTTTTTTGTTATGGGACATGGGGGTGGGATTGTGGAGGCTTGAACTCAAGACCTCTACCTTATGTTTTTGGTAGCATTGCCACTAGACTAGATGCTCAGTATATATTTTTTTGAAAATTCTACAAAGAAATAGTTTCAATAAGTTAAAATTAAATTGACATTAAAATTCAAATGTTGCAATATTTTTTGGGACAGAATAAATAACAGTTTGATATAACACAAAAAATAGTACAAATAAACATGAAAAAAAGAAGAAAGACCGCTAAAACCCGAATTGTCCATTAATTTTTAATGGAAATTTCATCAATACAACATTAAATCAACATTTGGCTTCAATTTTTTTCTCACATGTACTCCCTCCGTCCCCGAAAGTTTGGTAGATTTGTTTGGACACGGAGATTAAGGTGAATGTAAGATGTTTGTATATGTTTACTTAATTGTCCCTTAGTTGAGAGTGCACAAAAAACGAGGTAGAAAAAGTAAAGATAAAGTGAGGATAGTTTAGTAACTTTGAGAGTGAGAAGTTTCCTTTTAAGAAAAGTGATCAATTTTTCTGGGATAACCCAAAAAGGAAATGTGTACAATTTTTCAGGGACGAAGAGAGTATACTGTAGCAATTTTCAAATACCTCATTAAATTCTCTAAATTGTTTAGGGAAATGATGAGGCCATTTTAGGTTTTGATTTAGAGGAAGTATTTAATCGATTTGATTGAAGATGGAATTGTTTTCCTCATAAACTTATTCAATTTGGCAGTTCAGGTTATTTTGGAACATGATGTAACAAAAGGAGAAGTTAGAGGATCAAAAGGTCAAACTTCTTATTTAGATGATCACCGGGTGGTCAACTAGAATCCAGGGATCAACAAGCCATCATGGAGCTGAATCAGTCGATCGCTGGCGATCAACAAGTCTGGTGGTAGTTGAAGTGAGTCGATCGCTTGTTGATCGACTAGAATCCGGGGAGTGTGAAGCTGCAGGATGCTGAAGCAGTTGATCACCTGACGATCATCACGCCTGGTGATCAATTGGTGTCGAGAATTAACACAGACCATTGATCTTTTAATAAATTAATCCTAGCCATTGGTGGCTAAAATGGCTACATAAAGGGCAAGCTCCATCTCAGAAGGGGGAGCTGGTGACTTTGGCAGACTTCAGAAGGAGTAAGAGAGAGGTTTGGGGCAAAAAGGAGGAGCTCCCGTCGGAGCTTTCGGCGGAGCTCGCCGGAGTTCCTACAGGGCAGCCAAGGCCTGGGCTTCCCTCTCTGGTCTCGAGCCAACCTTTCCGACGTGTTGGACGTGCTTTCTGGCGAGCTGGATGAAGGAGCATAAAAGGTGAAGGTTCACGTCGGCGAGTCCGTGAACACTAACTGAAGCATGAAGATGATGATATTTTGGGCTCAATTCATTAAAGGCCACCCATACTCTTCCCTCTTGTCAATTTAGCCCTTATGTTTGTTTATAGCATTAATTGAGTTATTTAAGCATGTTAAGTAGCTAATTTAAATATTATCTCTTGGGAATTGGCAAACTTAAACTTGGATTAATTGATTATGCTAGTTCTATGATTATTAATTACTCCCTCCGTCCCCGAAATTTTGGTAGATTTGTTTGGACACGGAGATTAAGGTGAATGTAAGATGTTTGTATATGTTTACTTAATTGCCCCTTAGTTGAGAGTGCACAAAAAACGAGATAGAAAAAGTAAAGATAAAGTGAGGATAGTTTAGTAACTTTGAGATTGAGAAGTTTCCTGTTACCCCCTTACCGCGGAAGCGTACGGGTGATTAAGATTTCGTTAATCACCTGAGTCATACATCTTCGGGGTAACAGCGCACATACAGCACAATCACAAGTGAGCCACGTCAACCCCAGGCAATTTTAAAATTTTCAATCACCACAAACAATTTGCATGATTAACACTCTAACTAACCCAGGATCATAATATTGCGCATAACATGCACGGAATCACAAGAAGGTGCGTATTTGCACTGTTTTCCCATTTTCTGCACAAAACGCAATTTTGCACTTATTTGTTCTACACAACAGAATTTCAACACATGCAAACCGCAAATTCCTGCACAAACTCATCACTACACGTTACCACATCCCAAACTGAACATCAACACACGTCTTATGTCATCAACACATATACTCAGAATAGTTCAGCACAGAATCCACCAAACCTCCAGCACATATACATATAAGGTTTCCAACACAAACCTCAGACATGATACTACTACAAATATGCATGCTATTTACATTATACAGAGCCAAAGAAAATCCATTTGGAATACATACAGAAACGTTCGAGGTGTGATGATTCAGGGTCCGACCACGATCCTCGACGTATCAAAAGTTGCTGCTGTTACACACATAAGAAAGTTTAACCGTGAGAAAGCCGAAGTGCTCATTCATAAAACTGAACTTCCTAGCTGAACACACTGAACCACATACGGACCATATCCCAGATATGTTCCCAGATCACACTATTTACACTCACATGGGCAAATCTGATCACATAAAGTCACATGCAATGCACACCCAAACCAAATTACCAAAATACCCTTATCATGCCGATTCACACACCAAAACACAAACTGAGCCGAAATTCCAGAACACAATGCACAGACACACAACTGTTAACTGAACATGCGGAATTACCCACATAGCACACACTACCCGAAATCCCGGGACCGATCATACACATACTCACAACAGAAAGCTGATCATACGGAATCACACATACTACGGACCTTACCCCTTATCCCGCACACACAAATATAAACACACTGATCGGAATTCACGGATTAGTACCTGAAATAGTACAACACAAAAGCTAACCCCCGGATTCTACTCGGCGGGTTGCTTGTCAGCACTTTTTCCTGAAATGGGAAAATAAGGGGTAAGTCCTCGAAAGAACTTAGTAAGGGTGCAGGTATAAGCATGGTATAGATTGTCGCACAAGAAACCTGCATCCAAAGCGAAAACACAGAATGTACGATATACAACAAAATATAAATGCAAACACATGCTCAAACAATGCAATTTCAACCAAATGCAATGCAGTTCAAACAATGATTTATAATGAAGTTAGGCAGAATGACGGTCTTCTCGGCCTTAGCCGAGGCACAGACAGAATCAGATACAGAAGAGCATGGCCAGCTCGGGGTCGCGATCCCCACCGTCATATCAGAAACACCTTAAAGGTGTATCAGAATGCTACACCATTTGGGTGTAGCAGCACATCCCAAAATGCTACACCATTTGGAGTGTAGTAGCACATCCTCGATGCTGATCCCGAATCCTGCAAACCAATGCTTATACCACGGGACTAGGTTTAGCGTCACCGGGCCACCCTCGGACTAAACCTAGCTTCAATATATATATTCTGCTACGCATGCCGAATAATGCGCACTGTAAGACACATCGAACCCTTACCTTTCAAAGAAGACCGAATAGAATTTCCCGATCAGCGGTTCGTGCAGAGATCAAAAATGAATTTCGGCAATGTTTCTGTAAGATTTCTGCTTACACCCATGTTACAAAACATGCACAAGAAGGCGCAAGGAATGTTTAGAAACCAAGAAATCAAGTAGATCTTGTGGTTTCATAATCACTTCCAAAGTTCAGCAGCTCACAGTTCCTAAACCGAGCTGAATTCACAAAATCTGACCTCAGATTATTTACTTACGCATCTCAAGGATCAGTTTGATAATCTTACCTCGAAGCTTCTGCAAGTTTCTTCCAAGTTTAGTTTTGAGCTCAAGCTTGGCGCTTTCATGGTGATACTTTCGGTAGAGAACAGAGGAAGAAGAAGATATGGCCTTTTGGCCATTTTTCTTTTCCTTTTATATATTTATATATATTTTTTCCTTTATCTTTTCTATTTCCATGGAAATGGGACAAGTGTCCCATTCCATCATGTAGCCGCCTCCCCTTGAGTAACTTCTATTCCTAAGTACCACCTAATATGAAGTACTTGAAGTACACCCTTCAAGTACTTCAACTTTGACGTTCTAGCCCTTATAATTTCATTCTTGTCAGTGTTTTTGTATTATCCCTATTTTGAAGGCAAAAAATAGTTGTGATCGTGCAAAAAAGCAAGGTTTCTCATTTTTAGACTCTAATAAACAATTTTGATTGAAATAAATCATGATTTGTGGTTTAAAATTTGATTTTGGATCTGGAACGAGAACATGCGATTTCACTGTTGTGGAGGCTTCGAAGGAACCCCATTTGTTAAATCCTTAAAGCTGTTTACATAGTGTTGTAACTCTGTTTATCGTATCACCCTTAAATTAGCCAATATTGGTCAACGGTCTTAGTGAGGGCCCTAAAGTTAGTCATTCTAGAACTTTCTAGATAGATGGTTTGTATAAGATTTTGCATAAGCGCGTTGGATTGCTGAGAAAAAGGGTTGGAGAATTGTAAACTAGCGTTTCGGTAAAGCGATTGTATAGTATTAAAACCAGAAGTATAATTATATTCAATATTTAACAATAATGTGTGTTGTAAATGGAAATATTTAGCAACATATATTGTATTTAGGTGTTTTGGGCATGAAATATTTTCCATGATATCTTTTAGTGTTGACTCATGTTGAAGTACTTGATTGAGACCATGTATGTTGTAGTTGAACTTGTCATCATTTTTAATTTAGATTGATGTCCATCTTTCAATGTATTCAAGCTGGTCTAACAAGGTGTCCATGCTGATCTATGCTTGGTATTGATGTGGGAATCGTTTCACACCCCTAGTGTACGTTAGACGAAAGCAATAGCGATATGGAGGCCGAAAACGACGTTGGGCTTTACTGCAAAAGCGTCATCGTCCTGGGTTGATCAACTAACCTCATTAATGCTACTTACTAATAGACGTACGGATTGAGATGGAGTTAACTACCTTTAGTGGTGGGTGTGGGTCTTTAATGAACTGTAATTACGGTAATTACGCACCTGTGAATGAACTTTGAACATTCCACCATCTCAGTCGTCTGCTCTTGTGGGGTTTGGTTGCTGTCTTCAGGCTTCTTCTTTGGTTACTCTTTGTGGGTTGCTTGGTGTTAAGGTTGTTTGGTGGTGTTGCGCATGCTGTGTGGTTCTACTACCCATCCGAAGGTAAGAGGTGCGTATTTATGGTTCATTGTTTGAAGGTTGATTTACGCATGTGTGAAGGATAATTTCATGTATTACGTTGTTATTGACACATGTGTCCCTGTTTGTTATGCATGTAAAGCCGTTGCTTGACAGATGGACGACCACAGAGGCTTTCTTTGGAATTTCATGGTGTCATCATGTGGTGATAACAGTTCTGATTGTGACGCGAAGAACTGGGTTAGCTCTAGTAATGCAAGCTGGGATCCTCCTGCACATGCAAATTGGAAAGGTAAAAATGTTGAATTCTTGGAAAATATTGACGCGACAGAGTACAACGCAGAAGTGGAAGAGAGTAACGAGGACTTGTGTGATGACGAAGTTTTTGACGATCAGTGGAAAGCAATTGTGTTGCAGTTGAGTAAGCCAGTGCACAGGTGGGAGCTTGTGGATCTTAAGGATATCATTTTTGATGATACTGAGTGTGCGGAGAGGTTCTATAAATGTTATGCTAAATTTATGTGTTTTGGAACGAGGAGAGTTGAAAAAAGAATGTACGTGGGTACAAATATTATCATGAGAAGGAGGTGGGTGTGTACCAGATATGAGGAAAATGAGCAGAACCTTGCTCCCCATGAAAGGCAACGGAAACCCATGAGACTTGGAAGGTGTGGTTGTCCTGCTTCATTCCGGGTGAATTTTGTTAAGGAAACCGGTAAGTATGAATTAAGGGAGTTCAAGACAGGTCATAATCATCCTATGGTTGGAAAACCTGAAATGCACCTTGTTGCATCACACAAAACCATTACTGATATGGCAAAGGAGAAAACGAAGCAGATGAAGAGTGTAGGCATCAAAACCAGTGTTATAATGGACTACATGGTCTTAGTTGCAGGTGGTTTCAACAAAGTTGGCTTCAGCATTAAAGATCTTTACAACTTTGTCGATAGTGATAGAAGGGTTCAAATAATGGATAGTGATGCAGAGGCTGCTATAGGGTACTTGACTAGAGTTGTGGAGGGAGATCCGGGCATGTATTGCACATATCGTGTGGACGAGGAGAGTAGACTCCGCTATCTTTTCCGGCTGACAAATCGAATGCAAAGGGACTACCTGTCATTTAGTGATGTTGTCGGGTTCGATTCAACTTTCAGAACAAATGAGTACGGATTGCCTTTTATAACTTTTGTCGGTGTGAATAACCATTTCTCTACAATCGTCTTTGCATGCGCTCTCTTGAATGAGCAAAGTGAGGAAGCTTTCGTTTGGTTGTTGGAGAACTTTGTAGAGTGTATGAGTGGGAAGACCCTTGTTTCAGTGATTATAGATCAAGACGCAGCCATGCGTGCAACCATAAGGAAAGTCCTCCCCAATGCAGTTCATCGTTTGTGTTCATGGCACCTAATGGGTAACTGCTCGGAGAAGGAGAAAGATGGAAAGTTCAGACACGAGTTCCGTGACATTTTTGCGAAGTTAATGCTCCAGATTGATGATGGCGATGATTTCGAGAGACTGTGGCATGCGAATGTATCTGAGTATGGGTTGCAAGATAACCCTTGGGTGAAACAGATGTATGAGCGGAAAAAGATGTGGGCATTAGCGTATTTGAAGGATTACTTCTTTGCCGGTATGTCAAGCAATCAAAGGTGTGAATGAATGCACTCTTACCAGAAAAGGTTTGTTAGAATTAGGCTGGAACTCTTCCAATTTGTGAGGCATGTGGAGATTGCATTGGCTAGAATGAGGGAGAAGGTAATTCAGAACAATTACAGTAGCAAGCATAAGGTGGCACAATTGACAACCCATCTTCCGAAACTAGAAAGACATGCTGCTGAAGTGTATACTGATGCAATCTTCAGAATGGTGGCCAAAGAGATTAGAGGTGAAGCCCCTTATTTGTCTCAAAGGCAATTCACCGTCAACAGCGATGATGAGTTGCGGTTGTATTTAGTAGGACGTTATCGGAAAGAGGAAGTCAGGAAAAGAGAAGTCTGCGTGCGTAGAGATGGTACCATGACATGCACTTGTCCACTTATGTGGAACAAAGGTACATGAATTTCGTCCAATGTAACAAAACACTTTTGGCCTTACAAATGGCATCTGTAGTCATGAGTACTAACGTTACAGTTGTATGCTGTCGTTACTTTGTGTTGGGTTGCAGGTATCCCTTGCAAACACATGTTTTCTGTCATGAAGACCGAGCATGCGTCAAGAATTCCTCAGTCCTTGATACTGAGAAGGTGGACTAAGGCAGCTAGTGAACCATGTTTCCAACCGTCCATTAAGTTGCGGTCTGATGAGGAGTTGCGTAGGGCAAGGCAAATGGACCTAGGTAACCTATGCAACAAGATTGTGTACAACGATGCAAGATGTCAATTGGAAGACTACCAGTGGATAAAGGATGCACACAGAAATTTGGAAAACCGTGTTGACGAAGTTAGGGTGGAAGGTGACAATTTGAACCAAGAGGCAGATGGAAGAAACGCACGTCGGGTTCTCAATCCTGTTGCCATCACCTCCAACAAGAAGAAAGCACGAGGCAGATGGGAGAAACGCACGACAACAAGGAAATGTAGTAGGTGTGGAGAGGTTGGGCACAACTAGACGAAATGTGCTTTGCAGCATGTCGTCGAAGCTGAGCCATAGGTGCAGCACGAGGCAGAGGCAGAACCGCAATCTCACATAGTAGACCCTACGCCGCAGGCTCACTATGATCACTCAGGACTGCAATGGTTGTTTTCACAGGAAGCCAGAAGTGACATGTCCCCTGTTTTTGGAGGGAACAATAGGCAAGATGAAGATGGTGGGGGAATGCAGCCCCGGTTTGGCACGTCGTCATCTTCACTTACAATCAGACTTGGTCCCCAACCTGGTGGGTATTTTTATCCATGTGGCAATTCCTGATAGGTTGGTTGGGTGTCACCCCACCCTCGCACCCTCACACCCCTCACCCGCGGAAGCGCACGGAGAACGGACGGAACAAAACCGGGGAAAGGGGGAAGATGGGTTGAAACCTTAAAACCCAAGCCAAAGTGTTCAACCAAGCCCCAAGACACTTACCTACGCGAATGGGGTTGAAAAGAACCAAGAATTTCGAAAACGGGGTCCAGGCGACCGCCCGGGCCCAAGCCCGGGTCGCCTGAACCATCGCCTAACTCGCTGCCCACAATGCTGAGAAGACCAGGCGACCGCCTGACCTGAGGAGAGGGGTCGCCTGGCCTCTCGCCTGACCCAGGCGACCGCCTGCTCCAAAGGCTGGTTCGCCTGGCCTGTCGCCTGGCTCCCTGCCTCCAAAACCCAGGGGGTCCAGGCGACCGCCTGCTCCAAGGGAGGGGTCGCCCGGCCCTCGCCTGGTCCCCTGTCTCCTACGGAAGTGGTCCAGGCGACCGCCCGCTCTAAGGGAGGGGTCGCCTGACCCTCCGACTGAACCGAAAACCTGAAAAACCTATCGCCAAACTTAAACGATTCCGGGTCTGAACTTAACACTTATGCAATTCTTACCATTTACACAACCAAACTTACAAAACTAAACATGCATGTTATGTACATTATACAGAGCCAGAACCAAATTCGGAATACAAGGAAACCAACCAAGTGGTGAACACGCGGAGTCCAACCGCACCACTTGAAGCTACTGCTGCTGCACCTCAAGTCCAAAACCTCAAGTCCTAGCAACCTCGCCTCTACTCGGCGACTTGCTTTTCCTTTCCTTTTCCTGAAACAGTAGATATAAGGGTAAGTTCTCGAAAGAACTTAGTAAGGGAACAGGTATAGACATGGTGCAATTACTAAAACGGTAGATACAATAAACCTGCAATCGGAAACAAAACGAATACAATACACAAAGGATCTCACCAATCAATCAAATGCTCAATCAATGCAACACAATCAAACATATGCAATGCAGTCGGTCAATCACAATCACATTCAATTCACAATCATAACGATAACATTCTTTGCGATGGACCATGGCGAGATCTGCCCCGGTCCAACCGGCAATGGCCATGCGTCCATTCACAATCGGTCGGTAGAGCATGGTACCAGCTCGGGGGAGCAACCCCCATCGGTCAATCAATATAAATCATCGATAACCATCGTAGGTATATCGGAATCCCAATCGGTTCCTGCACAACAACGCCTATACCAGGAACTAGGTCGGCGTCATCGGGGCACTCCCCTCTTCCGAACCTAGCCTCAGTCTATATCCGAGTATGCTTGCTACGCAAAGCAATACTCCTAAACACACACTGAACCCTTACCTCCGATTGAAGTCCGAATCCGAATTCTCGATCGACGGTCCCGGTAGAAATTTCGGCAGAGTTTCTGCCCAATTTCTAAGCAACTCCCTGTCCAGAAACAATCACAGATACACAATTCACATTCAGAGTTCACAGAATCAATCACTAACAATGGCGCCAAAACCGAGGCTCGGGCCGGGAAAAACGGCTTTCACACCGAGCCTCTTCTAACAGAACCAATTACACTATCGGAATCAGAATTCTACTCTGAACACAGAAATGCCCTTACCTTTCACAGAATTCTCCGTCGAAAACTACACCCAATATTTCAGACGCGAATCGGCACAACCTCGGGTGCGTTTCTTCCTACGATCCTGTTATCAAACACGCACCAGGAAGTGCCGAGAACGCTTAGAAACCGAAAAATCAAACAAAGGAGCATATGACACTATTCACTCAAAAATTCAAATGCTCCTAACTTGCAAAATACACTGATTCTTCCAAAACAGACTTCAGATTATCGATCTATACAACCCAATGAACGATTTAAGCGGTTTACCTCGAAGTTTGGTCGCGAAATGACGGAAAACAGTGGTGGAGCTCCAAGCTCAACAATGGCGCAAGGAGAGGGAGAGATACGGATGGAGGAAGAAGATGAAGTGAGAGTGTTGACTTAAAAATCCCATTTTCTTTAACTTATACATATATATATATATATGTATTTATTTCCCATAATTCCAATTCCTTCCATTTCTTCTTCCATCAAAAAGAGGACACATGTCCTATCTCCTCCCTCTCACATCCGCCCCATCCCTCCTTTTCTACCAAAATTCCAATTTTCCAATTATCTCTCACATAACAAAACTGCATTTTCGCTCAGCCCGAAAATGCAACTTTTTACCAAACCTACTCCGATTGGAACCAAACTTTAACCACATACTCAGGACATCATAAAACCCATAAAACACATTTTTCTTATCCAATTATAAGTCCCGAGTCACTCGGAAATGCAACTCCCGGGAATTACGCGCAGCCGCGTAATTAATTCTAAATCCTTCCCGGGTTGCCCCAAAATTCACCAAATCAAATCCACAATTACCAAACATGCAAAACAAGTCCCAAAACAGAAATTATCGAAAATCCGGTAATTAAACTTAAATACGTAATTAACTTAATTACGTACCGGGTGTTGGTAACAATTCTCCCCCCTTAAGACCCTTGGTCCTCCAAGGCAGTCTTAAGGCGTTCGTACTCTTGGGGGTACCGATCCTGTATATCCTGCTCAACCTCCCACGTTGCCTCTCGGTCGGTATGATGAGACCATTGTACTCTGATCATCGGTATTAGCTTACTACGAAGCTTCCGCACATCGTGCCCTAAAATGGCCACTGGCACCTCTCTGTATGAAAGATCCGGTTCTATCTGTATATCTTCCGCGGTAACTGTCTGAACCGGATCCAGGATACACTTCTTCAGCATACTCACATGAAACACGTTATGCACTGCTGACATATGCGGGGGTAAAGCCAACCGGTAGGCTACTCTACCAACCCGCTCCAGAATCTCATACGGTCCCACATAACGCGGTGCCAACTTTCCTTTCTTACCAAATCTGATAACACCTCTGGTCGGTGCTACCTTAAGCCAAACCTTGTCACCAACTTCAAATTCCAAATCCCGCCTCCTTTTATTCACATAGGAGGTGGTCCGATCATTAGCAGCCTTCAACCGATCCTGAATCTTCTTAACCTTTGCTGTTGTTTCCTCAATCAGTTGAGGACCCAATTCCACTCGATCGGAAGCTTCTGCCCAACAGTGTGGCGTTACACAACGCCGCCCATACAAAGCCTCATACGGTGCCATGCCAACGGTGGACTGATAACTGTTATTATACGAGAATTCCACCAATGGTAGGTGAAAATCCCACTCACCACCGAAGTCCAGTGCACAACTCCGTAACATGTCTTCCAGTATTTGGATCACCCGTTCTGACTGTCCATCTGTCTGTGGGTGATACGCTGAACTCATGTGCAACTGTGTACCCAAAGCTGTGTGGAAAGCTTTCCAAAACCGTGCTGTAAACCGCGGATCTCGATCGGACACTATGGAGTCTGGTACTCCATGTAACCGTACAATCTCCTTGATGTACAGTTGAGCTAACTTCTCCAAAGAGTCTGTGATCCGTATTGGCAGAAAATGGGCACACTTCGTCAATCGATCCACTACAACCCATATAGCGTCGTGGTGCGCTCGGGTCATAGGTAGTCCTGTCAGAAAGTCCATAGTAATATTGCCCCATTTCCTGACCGGAATAGGCAATGTCTGTAAGGTACCCGCTGGTTTCTGATGCTCCGCCTTCACCCGTTGACACGTTGCACACTTAGAAACATAAGTGGCAATGTCCTTGCGCATACCCGGCCACCAGAAATGAGACCTCAAATCATGATACATTTTCTCACCTCCCGGGTGTACGCTCAATCGACTCGTATGCGCCTCCTCAAGTATTTCATTGCGAAGGGTCGGTTCCATCGGTACATACAGTCGATCTCTGAAATACAACAATCCTCGCTTGTAACCAAATGACGGGTGAAGGGATCCTTTCGCTTCTCCCGATACCTTCTTCAGTGACGCATCAGCATTCTGAGCGTCTCGTACCCTGTCCAGCCACCCTGATTGGATCGTCAAAGTAAACAGTTGCTCTCGCTCTCGATGCTCCCACAAACTCCACAAACGAACCAAGTCATTCTCTTCATCATCACCATCCCGATCTCCACCTTTCACCAAGCCGGTGTACTTCCGACTCGGCGTCGACTACCGAATTCCCTTTGCCAGCGGTATACTCGATACTACAATCGTAATCCTTCATGTACTCAAGCCACCTCCGTTGTCTCATATTCAAATCCTTCTGGGTAAACAAATATTTCAAACTCCTATGATCCGTAAAGATTTGAAATTTGCTACCCAGCAGATAGTGCCGCCATTGCTTGAGTGCATAAATAACCGCTGCCAATTCCAAATCGTGAGTCGGGTAGTTTTGCTCATGCGGTCGAAGCTGTCTCGACCCATAAGCTATCACATTCCGATCTTGCATGAGTACACAACCCAAACCCGACCTGGAAGCGTCCGTGTAAATCGTAAAAGCTGCACTCGGATCTGGCAATATCAGAATAGGTGCGTGAGTCAGCCTGTCCTTTAGTTCCTGAAAGCTGCGCTCACACGCCTCAGACCATACAAATGCTCGCCCCTTCTGCGTAAGCTGAGTAAGGGGTAGAGCCAAAGTCGAAAATCCCGATACAAACCTCCGATAATAACCTGTCAGTCCGAGGAAACTCATGATCTCTCGTACTGTAGCCGGTTGCTTCCAGTCCATTACTGCCTTAATCTTTTCAGGATCCACCGATAAACCATTCTCTCCAATAACGTGCCCCAAGAAGGACACTTCCCTGATCCAAAACTGACACTTGGAGAGTTTGGCATACAACTGATGATCACTCAGAGTTTTCAATACAATTCGCAGGTGATCCTGATGTTCACCTTCATTCTTGGAGTAAACCAAGATATCATCAATGAAAACCACAACAAACCGATCCAGGTATGGACGGAACACTCGGTTCATCATATCCATAAACGCTGCAGGCGCATTTGTCAAACCGAATGGCATGACGGTATACTCGTAATGTCCATACCGAGTTCGGAAAGCTGTTTTGGGAATATCTTCTTCCTTCACTCGAAGTTGGAAGTACCCCGATCTCAAGTCAATCTTCGAAAATACCTTTGCCCCCTTCAGCTGATCAAACAAATCATCAATCCGTGGGAGGGGGTATTTATTCTTCACAGTTATCGCATTCAGTTTGCGATAGTCGATACACAGTCGTAACGTTCCATCCTTCTTTTTCACAAACAACACCGGAGCACCCCACGGGGACGTGCTCGGCCGAATGAATCCTTTAGCAAGCAATTCATCCAGCTGCTTCTTAAGCTCATTCATTTCAGGGATAGCCATTCGGTAAGGGGGAGCAGATACGGGTACTGATCCCGGTTGGAGCAAAATCTCGAAAACAATTTCACGTTCCGGAGGCATCCCCGGTAAATCTTCGGGAAATACCTGCGGAAACTCCCTTACAACCAATATCCGATCTATCTCATCCCTGATCTCCGAAGAGTTCAACCCATAGTAATCATCCTCATCGATCACTTCAAACTCATCTAGAATTTGCAATTCTAGACTCTTCATTTCCGATTCCTGCTCAGAAGAAGAAGCGGAGGATTGAAGTACCTTCCCGGTAGATAAAGTCACCTCCCGCTTCCCACAATCAATCTGTACTCCGTTCTTAGCTAACCAGTCCATTCCCAGAACCACATCATACCCCGAAATATCTAAAACCAGTAAATCACTCAAGATCTGATGTTTTCCCAAATCAATCACACAGTCCCGAACCATATCATTAGAGAGCAACCACTGGCTCCCTGCAGTCTTAACTAAAGCCACTCGTGGCATGGAACTCACAGATAAACGTTGAGCCATAACAAATTTCTGAGCCACTATAGACACAGAAGCACCAGTATCGAACAATACAGTAGCAGGAATGTTATTTAACAGTATGGTACCTTTAAGGGCACCTTGTCGTGCCGTTTCACCTTCCTTTTGCTGATTTGCCTCCC
The DNA here is from genome assembly GCA_024586325.1 of Stellera chamaejasme. Lineage (NCBI taxonomy): Eukaryota > Viridiplantae > Streptophyta > Magnoliopsida > Malvales > Thymelaeaceae > Stellera > Stellera chamaejasme. The sequence continues at coordinate 21,458,721 of CM044982.1, read as the reverse complement.
CGCGTTCGATCTGAAAAACTCTTCCCATTCTCGGTTGCGGTGGCGGTGGAGGTGCTTGCGGTCGTGGGAACTGTGGCCTGGCACCACCTCGTGGTGCCCCCGGTCGAAACAGCGGTAACCCAAATGGAGGCCTCGGACCTTGGCCGACCTCCCTCCTCGGTGCAGCTTGAGGACAATCCCGGACCCAGTGGTCCGATGAACCACATCCCAAACACTGACCTGTCTCCCGATAGCATGCTCTGCCTGGGTGAGAACGTTGACAGGTCGGACAAACAGTAGCGGAGGGTGAAGCTACTCCCTTCCCTCTAGCGCTTGGGTTAGGCTGGGGTGCCCTCCCGGCGTTTCGAGAGAAGCCACGGAAGCTGGTACCCCTTCCACGTCCAACGGTCTGCTGAGGTATGAATCTACTCTCAACATCCTCTTGCTCAATCAGTTGAGCCTTCTGTGTTGCTTCCTGATAATACTTAATATCCAACGGTCGAAGTGCCAATCGAATATCAGGTCGCAACCCTCTAATAAATCTCTTTGCCTTCTGCTCTTCCATCCCGTGATACTGTGGGACGTAGCGAATCAATCGATCAAACTCGTGCTCGTAGTCCAAAGACGCTCATAGTCCCTTGAGTCAAATTGTCAAACTGTGCCTGTCGCAAGTCCCGGACAGCATCACTCACATAATGATCGTGGAACAAGCGAGTAAACTCATTCCACGTCATATCAGTATCAGGCTCTCCCCGCGCGAACTGCTCCGCTCGGTGCCTGTTTCTCACACTTTCCCACCATATCAAAGCTCGGTCATCCAAGTTGTACGTTGCCAAAGATACCATTGCGGTAGGTGAGAATTCCAATCTTTCGAACATGGAATCGATCCGTCGAAACCAGACTTCCGCCGCCTCAGGTCCACCCTTTCCGTTGAAACGGGGTGGGTTCAGGCGTTGGAATCGCTCGAGCATCCTACTAGGGCGCTCATTCTCTTCCCGTTGCCTCTTGGGTCGATGTGACCCTTCGGCTTCCTCAGATTGTCGACGGCGACGTCGACCACTAACACTTCCCTGAGACGGGCCATGATCATCATGACTCCGTCCTGCAGCAGAACCAATCTCTCGGTGCACCCTCCTACCTCTTGGGTGTCTCCGCTCTTCATCAGTACTAGCCTCCTCTTCAGATGAGGACGGGCTGTTATCAGTCGCAGTATGGGGTCCATGACGCCCCGATCCACTACCACTTACACCTCGAAGTTGTTGCACTGTCCTTGAGTCTGTCGGTTCCGGTAATATCAGTGCCAAACTATCCCGGATCTGTTCTAAGACCCGCACTAGCTCAGGGGAGACTTGTGGTGCCCGTCCCCCTGCCGGTTGTACTATCGGTCGAGGTTCGGGACCTTCGTCCCGCCTCTCTTGTTCATTCGGTCCCGGTCTTCCCCGGGTGTTAACCATTTTCTGAGAATCAATATAAACACAACATTACGGTAACAATCAAAACTTAGCAGCAGCAGTATTCCAATTGGCTCTGTATATGTACATGCATGATGCAATGAAATGCAACCTTACTATCACATAAACCATTCACAACTAGGTAAGCCTGCTCTGATACCAACTTGTCACCCCACCCCCGCACCCTCACACCCCGCACCCGCGGAAGCGCACGGAGAACGGACGGAACAAAACCGGGGAAAGGGGGAAGATGGGTGACGACGGTTCACTCACTACTTTAACTTATAACCTTAAACTCATGCCAAAGTGTTCAACCAAGCCCCAAGACACTTACCTACGCGAATGGGGTTGAAAAGAACCAAGAATTTTGAAAACGGGGTCCAGGCGACCGCCCGGGCCCAAGCCCGGGTCGCCTGAACCATCGCCTAACTCGCTGCCCACAATCTTTGAGAAGACCAGCGACCGCCTGACCCGAGGAGAGGGGTCGCCTGGCCTCTCGCCTGACCCAGGCGACCGCCTGCTCCAAAGGCTGGTTCGCCTGGCCTGTCGCCTGGCTCCCTGCCTCCAAAACCCAGGGGGTCCAGGCGACCGCCTGCTCCAAGGGAGGGGTCGCCCGGCCCTCGCCTGGTCCCCTGTCTCCTACGGAAGTGGTCCAGGCGACCGCCCGCTCTAAGGGAGGGGTCGCCTGACCCTCCGACTGAACCGAAAACCTGAAAAACCTATCGCCAAACTTAAACGATTCCGAGTCTGAACTTAACACTTATGCAATTCTTACCATTTACACAACCAAACTTACAAAACTAAACATGCATGTTATGTACATTATACAGAGCCAGAACCAAATTCGGAATACAAGGAAACCAACCAAGTGGTGAACACGCGGAGTCCAACCGCACCACTTGAAGCTACTGCTGCTGCACCTCAAGTCCAAAACCTCAAGTCCTAGCAAACTCGCCTCTACTCGGCGACTTGCTTTTCCTTTCCTTTTCCTGAAACGGTAGATATAAGGGTAAGTTCTCGAAAGAACTTAGTAAGGGAACAGGTATAGACATGGTGCAGTTACTAAAACGGTAGATACAATAAACCTGCAATCGGAAACAGAACGAATACAATACACAAAGGATCTCACCAATCAATCAAATGCTCAATCAATGCAACACAATCAAACATATGCAATGCAGTCGGTCAATCACAATCACATTCAATTCACAATCATAACGATAACATTCTTTGCGATGGACCATGGCGAGATCTGCCCCGGTCCAACCGGCAATGGCCATGCGTCCATTCACAATCGGTCGGTAGAGCATGGTACCAGCTCGGGAGCAACCCCATCGGTCAATCAATATAAATCATCGATAACCATCGTAGGTATATCGGAATCCCAATCGATTCCTGCACAACAACGCCTATACCAGAACTAGGTCGGCGTCATCGGGCACTCCTCTTCCGAACCTAGCCTCGCCTATATCCGAGTATGCTTGCTACGCAAAGCAATACTCCTAAACACACATTGAACCCTTACCTCCGATTGAAGTCCGAATCCGAATTCTCGATCGACGGTCCCGGTAGAAATTTCGGCAGAGTTTCTGCCCAATTTCTAAGCAACTCCCTGTCCAGAAACAATCACAGATACACAATTCACATTCAGAGTTCACAGAATCAATCACTAACAATAGCGCCAAAACCGAGGCTCGGGCCGGGAAAAACGGCTTTCACACCGAGCCTCTTCTAACAGAACCAATTACACTATCGGAATCAGAATTCTACTCTGAACACAGAAATGCCCTTACCTTTCACAGAATTCTCCGTCGAAAACTACACCCAATATTTCAGACGCGAATCGGCACAACCTCGGGTGCGTTTCTTCCTACCATCCTGTTATCAAACACGCACCAGAAGTGCCGAGAACGCTTAGGAACCGAAAAATCAAAAAAGGAGCATATGACACTATTCACTCAAAAATTCAAATGCTCCTAACTTGCAAAATACACTGATTCTTCCAAAACAGACTTCAGATTATCGATCTATACAACCCAATGAACGATTTAAGCGGTTTACCTCGAAGTTTGGTCGCGAAATGACGGAAAACAGTGGTGGAGCTCCAAGCTCAACAATGGCGCAAGGAGAGGGAGAGATACGGATGGAGGAAGAAGATGAAGTGAGAGTGTTGACTTAAAATCCCATTTTCTTTAACTTATACATATATATATATATATATGCATTATTGACATAATACATATATATATGTATTTATTTCCCATAATTCCAATTCCTTCCATTTCTTCTTCCATCAAAAAGAGGACACATGTCCTATCTCCTCCCTCTCACATCCGCCCCATCCCTCCTTTTCTACCAAAAGTCCAATTTTCCAATTATCTCTCACACAACAAAACTGCATTTTCGCTCAGCCCGAAAATGCAACTTTTTACCAAACCTACTCCGATTGGAACCAAACTTTAACCACATAATCAGGACATCATAAAACCCCCAAAACCTATTTTTCTTATCCAATTAGAAGTCCCGAGTCACTCGAAATTGCCACTCCCGGGAATTACGCGCAACCGCGTAATTAATTCTAAATCCTTCCCGGGTTGCCCCAAAATTCACCAAATCAAATCCATAATTACTAAACATGCAAAACAAGTCCCAAAACAGAAATTATCGAAAATCCGGTAATTAAACTTAAATACGTAATTAACTTAATTACGTACCGGGTGTTGGTAACTCATACGGTCCCACATAACGCGGTGCCAACTTTCCTTTCTTACCAAATCTGATAACACCTCTGGTCGGTGCTACCTTAAGCCAAACCTTATCACCAACTTCAAATTCCAAATCCCGCCTCCTTTTATTCACATAGGAGGTGGTCCGATCATTAGCAGCCTTCAACCGATCCTGAATCTTCTTAACCTTTGCTGTTGTTTCCTCAATCAGTTGAGGACCCAATTCCACTCGATCGGAAGCTTCTGCCCAACAATGTGGCGTCACACAACGCCGCCCATACAAAGCCTCATACGGTGTCATGCCAACGGTGGACTGATAATCGTTATTATACGAGAATTCCACCAATGGTAGGTGAAAATCCCACTCACCACCGAAGTCCAGCACAACTCCGTAACATGTCTTCCAGTATTTGGATCACCCGTTCTGACTGTCCATCTGTCTGTAGGTGATACGCTGAACTCATGTGCAACTGTGTACCCAAAGCTGTGTGGAAAGCTTTCCAAAACCATTCTGTAAACCACGGATCTCGATCGGACACTATGGAGTCTGGTACTCCATGTAACCATACAATCTCCTTGATGTACAGTTGAGCTAACTTCTCCAAAGGGTCTGTAATCCGACAGAAAATGGGCACACTTCGTCAATCGATCCACTATAACCCATTTCCTGACCGGGTCATAGGTAGTCCTGTCAGAAAGTCCATAGTAATATTGCCCCATTTCCTGACCGGAATAGGCAATGTCTGTAAGGTACCCGCTGGTTTCTGATGCTCTGCCTTCACCCGTTGACACGTTGCACACTTAGAAACATAAGTGGCAATGTCCTTGCGCATACCCGGCCACTAGAAATGAGACTGAAGTTAATAAACGGTTTCCCTTAATCCAACCGCGCTACTTGAAGTTACTGCTGCTGCTGTTGCCTCTAACCAAAACCCTCAAACTAGCAATCCCGCCTCTACTCGGCGGCTTGCTTTTCCTGAAATGGTAGAAGTAAGGGTAAGTTCTCGCAAGAACTTAGTAAGAGAACAGTTATAGACATGGTGCAGATTTCAATATCATTCGATACAATGTACTTGCAATCGGAACAGAACGAATACAAGATACACAAAGCAACCAACCAAACATATGCTCAATCAATGCAACACAACCGATCATATGCAATCCAATCGGTCAATCACAATCACGATCAAAACACAATCGAAACGGTAATGCCCTTGGCCCAGCCAAGGCATATCGATCATAAACGGTCGGTAGAGCATGGTACTAGCTCAGGGGAGCGACCCACATCGATCAATCAATACGAATCATCGATAACCATCGTAGGTATATCGGAATCCCGGTAAATTCATCAATAACCATCGTAGGTGTATCAGAATCCCAATAAGTTCTGCACAAACAATGTCTATACCACTGAACTAGGTCGGCGTCATCGGGGCACTCCCCTCTTCCAAACCTAGCCTCGCCTATATCCGAGTTTGCTTGCTACGCAAGGCAATACTCCTAAACACACACTGAACCCTTACCTCGGGTTGTAGTCCGATTCAATTCTCGATTGACGATTCCGGTAGAAATTTCAGCAGAGTTTCAACCCAATTCCAATCAACTCCCTGTTCACAATCAAACCCAGATACGGAAAACACATTCAGAATTCACAGAAACGAAAATTGACAATGGCGCCAAAACCGAGGCTCGGCCGGGAAAAACGGCTTTCACACCGAGCCTTTTCTAACAGAATCAATTACACTAACAGAATCAGAATTCCACTCTGAACATAAAAATACCCTTACCTTTCACTGAATCCTCCGTCGGAAGTTACACCCGATTTTTCAGACGCAAATCGGCACTACCTCGGGTGCGTTTCTTCCTACGTTCCTGTTATCAAACACGCACAAGGAAGTGCCGAGAACGCTTAGGAACCAAAAAATCACACAAAGGAGCACATTACATTATTCACTCCAAAATTCAAATGCTCATAACTTGCAAACTACATTGATTCTTCCAAAACAGACCTCAGATTACTGATCTACACAACTCAATGAACAAATTTAGTACCTTACCTCGAAGTTTACTCGCAAAAAGACGGAAATCAGTGGTGGAGCTCAAGCTCTCAAAAGTGGCGCGGAGAGGGAGAGAGAGAGTTACAGTTTGAGAAGAAGAAGTTGACCAAAAATCCTTTTCTTTACCAATATATGTATTAATACATATATACCCATACATTCTCCATAAATCCTTTCTTTTCTTTTCTTCTTCTACCAAAAAGTGACACATGGCCCTTCTTTTCTCTCTCCCATCCGCCCCACTACCTTTCTTATTAGCCAAAATGGGTAATTTCAAATATCTCACACACTTTACAAAACTGAAATTTCGTTCAGCCCGAAAATGTAACTTTTTACCAAATTTACTCCGATTGGAACGAAACTTTAACCACAAACTCATGACAACATAAAACCCATAAAACATATTTTTCTTCCCCAATTATAAGTCCCGAGTCATTCAGAATTGCAATTCCCGGGAATTACGCGCAATCGCGTAGTAAATTCTAAAACCGTCCCGGGTTGCCCCAAAATTCACCAAATTAAATCCAAAAATACCAGACATGCAAAGCAAGTCCCAAAACAAGATTATCTAAAAACCCGGTAATTAAAATCAATCGTATAATTAATTTAATTACGTACCGGGTGTGGGTAACAATCCTCCCCCCTTAAGACCCTTGGTCCTCCAAGGCAGTCTTAAGGCACTCATACTCTTGGGGATACCGATCCTGTATATCCTGCTCGAACTCCCATGTTGCTTCTTGATCGGTATGATGAGACCATTGCACCTTGATCATCGGAATTAGCTTACTGCGAAGCTTCCGCGCATCGTACCCTAAAATGGCCACTGGCACCTCCCTGTATGAAAGATCCGGTTCTATATGTATATCTTCCACAGTTACTGGCTGAACCGGATCTAGGATACACTTCTTTAGCATACTCACATGGAACACGTTATGTACTGCTGACATATGTGGGGGTAAAGCCAATCGGTAGGCTACTTTAACAACCCGCTCCAGAATCTCATATGGTCCCACATAACGCGGAGCCAACTTCCCTTTCTTACCAAATCTGATAACTCCTCTGGTTGGTGCTACCTTAAGCCATACCTTGTCACCAACCTCGAATTCCAAATCCTGCCTCCTTTTATTTACATAGGAAGTGGTCCGATCATTAGCAGCCTTCAACCGATCCTGAATTTTCTTAACCTTTGCCGCTGCTTTCTCAATCAGTTGGGACCCAATTCCACTCGATCTGAAGCTTCTGCCCAACAATGTTGCGTCACGCAACGGTGCCCATACAAAGCTTCATACGGTGCCATGCCAACGGTCGACTGATAACTGTTATTATACGAAAATTCGACCAATGACATGTGATAATCCCACTCACCACCAAAGTCCAGTGCACAACTCCGTAACATATCTTCCAATACTTGGATCACCCGCTCTGATTGCCCATCTATCTGTGGGTGATACGTTGAACTCATATGCAACTGTGTACCCAAAGCTTTATGGAAAGCTTTCCAAAACCGTGCTGTAAACCGCGGATCCCGATCAGACACTATGGAGTCTGGTACTCCATGTAACCATACAATCTCCTTGATGTATAGTTGGACTAACTTCTCCAAAGAATCTATGATCCGCATTGGCAGAAAATGGGCACACTTCGTCAATCGATCCACTATGACCCATATAGTGTCGTGGTGCGCTCAGGTCATAGGTAGTCCTGTCAGAAAGTCCATAGCAATATTGCCCCACTTCCTAACCGGAATGGGCAATGTCTGTAAGGTACCTGCTGGTTTCTGATGCTCCACCTTCACCCGTTGACATGTTGCACACTTGGAAACATAAGTAGCAATGTCTTTGCGCATACCCGGCCACCAGAAATGAGATTTCAAATCATGATACATTTTCTCACCTCCCGGGTATACGCTCAATCAACTCGTATGTGCCTCCTCAAGTATGTCATTGCGAAGGGTCGGTTCTTTCGGTACATACAGTCGATCTCTGAAATATAACAATCCCTGCTTGTAATCAAATGTCGGGTGAAGTGATCCTTTCGCTTCTCCCGATACCTTCTTCAATGACGCATCTACACTGTGAGCGTCCCGTACCTTGTCCAGCCATTCTGACTGGATCGTCAAAGTAAACAGTTGCTCCCGTTCTCGATGCTCCCACAAACTCCACAAACATACCAAATCATTCTCTTCATCATCACCATCCCGATCTCCACCTTTCACCAAACCGGTGTACTTGACTCAAAGGCGTCACCTATCGAATTTCTTACCAAATGTATATTCGATACTACAATCGTAGTCCTTCATATACGCAAGCCACCTCCGTTGTCTTATATTCAAATCCTTAAGGGTAAACAAATATATCAAACTCTTATGATCCGTAAAGATTTGAAATTTGCTACCCAGCAGGTAGTGTCGCCATTGCTTGAGTGCATATATAACCGCTGCCAATTCCAAATCATGAGTTGGGTAGTTTTGCTCATGCGATCAAAGTTGTTTCGATCCATAAGCTATCACATTCCTATCCTGCATGAGTACACAACCCAAACCCGACCTGGAAGCGTCCGTGTAAATCGTATATGCTGCACTCGGATCTGGCAATATCAGAATAGGTGAGTGAGTCGGCCTGTCCTTTAGTTCTTGAAAGCTGGGCTTACACGCCTCAGACCAAACGAATGCTCGCCCCTTCTGTGTAAGTTGAGTAAGGGGTAGAGCCAGAGTCGAAAATCCAGATACGAACCTCTGGTAATAACCTGCCAGTCCGAGGAATCTCCTGATCTCTCGTATCGTAGTCGGTTGCTTCCACCCATTCCCGCCTTAATCTTTTCAGATCCACAGATAAACCATTCTCCCGATAACGTGCCCCAAAAAGGACACTTCCCGATCCAAAATCGACATTTGGAGAGTTTGGCATACAATTGATGATCACTTAAAGTCTTCAGTACAATTCGCAGGTGATCCTGATGTTCACCTTCATCCTTAGAGTACACCAAGATATCATCAATAAATACCACTACAAACTGATCCAGGTACGGACGAAACATTCGGTTCATCATATCCATAAATGTTGCTGGCGCATTCGTCAAACCGAATGGCATGACGGTATACTCATAATGTCCGTACCGGGTTCGGAAAGCCGTTTTGGGGATATCCTCTTCTTTCACTCGAAGCTGGAAATACCCGATCTCAAATCAATCTTCGAAAATACCTTTGCCCCCTTCAGCTGATCAAATAAATCATCAATTCGAGGGAGGGGGTATTTATTCTTCACAGTTAGCGCATTCAGTTTGCGATAATCGATACATCGTCGTAACGTTTCATCCTTCTTTTTCACAAACAGCACCGGAGCACCCCACGGGGACGTGCTCGGTCGAATAAATCCTTTAGCAAGCAACTCATCCAGTTGCTTCTTAAGTTCATTCATTTCGTGGATAGACATTCGGTAAGGGGAAGCAGATATGGGTACTCGATCCCTATCAAGCAAAATCTCGAAGACAATTTCTCGTTCCGGAGGCATCCCCGGTAAGTCTTCGGGAAATACCTGCGGAAACTTCCTTACAACCAATATTCGATCTATCTCATCCCTGATATCCGAAGAGTTCAAACCACAATAATCCTCCTCATCAATCACCTCAAACTCGTCTAGAATTTGCAATTCTAGACTCCTCATCTCCGATCCCTGCTTAGAAGAAGCGGAGGACAGAAGTACCTTCCTGGTAGGTAGTGTCACCTCCCGCTTCGCACAATCAATCTGCACTCCATTTTTAGCTAACCAATCCATTCCCAAAACTATATCATACCCCGAAATATCCAGAACCAGCAAATCACTCAGAATCTGATGTTTTCCCAAATCAAAAACACAATCCCGAACCATATCATTGGAAAACAACCAATGGCTCCCCGCAGTCTTAACTAAAGCAATACGAGGCATGGAACTCACAGATAGATGCTGAGTCAGAACAAATTTCTGAGCCACTATAGACACAGAAGCACCAGTATCGAATAATACAGTAGCAGGAATGTTATTTAGCAATATGGTACCTTTAAGGGCACCTTGTCGTGCCGTTTCACCTTCCTTTTGCTGAGTTGCCTTCCCGCATTCAATTTGGAAAACTCTTCCCATTCTCGGTTGCGGTGGCGGAGGAGGTGGTTGCGGTCGCGGAAATTGCTGCCTGGCACCACCTCGTGGTGCCCCCTGTCGGTTTAGCGGTAACCCAAATGGAGGCCTCGGACCATGGCCGACCTCCCTCCTCGATGCAGCTTGAGGACAATCCCGGACCCAGTGGTCCGAAGAACCACATCCCAAACACTGAAGAACCACATCCCAAACACTGACCTGTCTCCCGATAGCATGCTCTGCCCGGGTGAGAACGTTGACAGGTCGGGCAAATAGTAATGGAGGGTGAAGCCGCTCCCTTCCCTCTAGCGCTCGGGTTAGGCTGGGTGCCCTCCCGGTGTTTCAAGAGAAGCCACGGAAACCAGCACCCCTTCCACGTCCAACAGTCTGCTGAGGTATGAGTCTACTCTCAACATCCTCTTGCTCAATCAGTTGAGCCTTCTGTGTTGCTTCCTGATAAAATTTGATATCCAACGGTCGGAGCGCCAATCGAATATCAGGTCGCAACCCTCTAACAAACCTCTTCGCTTTTTGCTCCTCCATCCCGTGATACTGTGGGACGTAGCGAATCAATCGATCAAACTCGTGCTCGTAGTCCAGCACGCTCATAGTACCCTGAGTCAGATTATCAAACTCGCCTCGCCGCAGTCCCGGACAGCATCACTCACATAGTGCTCGTGGAACAAGCGAGTAAACTCATCACACACCATATCGCATCGTGGATCTCCCGCGTGGACTGCTCCGCTCGGCGCCTGTTCCTCACACTTTCCCACCATATCAAAGCTCTATCATCCAGGTTGTACGTAGCTAAAGACACCATTGCAGTAGGTGAGAATTCCAACCTTTAAAACATGGAACTGATCCGTCGAAACCAGACTTCCACCGCCTCAGGTCCACCCTTGTCACTGAAACGGGGTGGGTTCAGGCGTTGGAATCGCTCGAGCATCCTACTAGGGCGCTCATTCTCTTCCCGTTACCTCTTGGGTCGATGTGACCCTTCGGATTCTTCAGATTGTCGACAATGACATCGACCACTAACACTTCCCTGAGACGGGCCATGATCAACATGATCCTGTCTTCCAGCAGAATCAATCTCTCGATGCACCCTTCTACCTCTAGGGTGTCGTCGCTCTTCATCGCATTTCAGCCTCCTCCTCATTCTCAGATGAGGATGGGTTGTTATCAGTCACAGTATGGGGTCCATGACGCCCCAATCATCTTCCACTTGCACCTTGAAGTTGTTGCACTGTCCTTGAATCTGACGGTTCCGGAAATATCTGTGCCAAACTATCCCGGATCTGTTCTAAGACCCGCACTAGCTCAGGAGAAACATGTGGTGCCCGTCCCCCTGCCGCTCGTACTATCTGACGAGATTCGGGACCTTCGTCCCGCCTCCCTTGCTCATTCGCTCCCGGTCTTCCCCGGGTGTTTACCATTTTCTGAGAATCATTATAAACACAATATTACGGTAACAATCAAAACTTAGCAGCAGCAGTATTCCAATTGGCTCTGTATATGTACATGCATGATGCAATGAAATGCAACCTTACTTTCATAAAAACCCATTCACAACTAGGTAAACCTGCTCTGATACCAACTTGTCACCCCACCCTCGCCCCTCAGACCCCGCACGCGCGGAAGCACAAGGAGAACGGACCAAACCGGGGGAAAGAAGGGAAGTGGGGCGGCGGTTCACTCACAACCCTAACATAAAACCTTAAACCAAAGCATTAAAGCTCATCCAAGTCCTAAGATACTTACCTAAGCGAACGGGGTTTAAAAGAAGCCAAAAACCTTAAACTCAGGGTCCAGGCGACCGCCCGGCTCAAGCCCGGGTCGCCTAAACCATCGCCTGATATCCTGCCCAGAAAACCGAGAAGCTCAGGCGACCGCCTGACCTGAGGAGAGGGGTCGCCTGGCCTCTCGCTTGCCCAGGCGACCGCCTGCTCCAAAGGAGGGGTCGCCTGGCCTTCCGCCCGACCGCCTGTACCTAAAACCCAGGGGGATCTAGGCGACCGCCTGCTCCAAGGGAAGGGTCGCCTGGCTCTCTGCCCGGACTTACCAAACTTCTTTCTGGGTCCAGGCGACCCCTTTGGAGCAGGCGATCGCCTGGGCAGGCGAGAGGCCAGGCGACCCCTCTCCTCAGGTCAGACGGTCGCCTGAGCTTCTCAGTTTTCTGGGCAGGAGATCAGGCGATGGTTCAGGCGACCCGGGCTTGAGCCGGGCGGTCGCCTGGACCCTGAGTTTAAGGTTTTTGGGTTCTTTTAAACCCCATTCACTTAGGTAAGTATCTTGGGACTTGGATGAGCTTTAATGCTTTGGTTTAAGGTTTTATGTTAGGGTTGTGAGTGAACCGTCGCCCCTAGTTCTCCCCTTTTCCCCGGTTTGGTCCGTTCTCCGTGTGCTTCCGCGCGTGCGGGGTCTGAGGGGCGGGGGCGGGGTGACAGCGGTAGGCACCGCGATTGTCACCTCCCGCGGACGCCGTTGGTTACACGCAACGTTCTTTCGCTACACTGGCGACATTATTTAAAACACAGTCAGTACGAACTGAAATAGAACAATGTGTCAACCTACAACCTGCGTCACCATAACAAGAACAAGCATTCTAAGGTTTTTTCATCCTTTTGTAGGCTCTCGTTACAACACGGGGCGGAGTTCTCCTACGCGATTGAACTTGTCGAGCCTTTCCCTCCTCCCTGGATCCACGGTCACCTTCACCACCTTCATCGTCCCTACATACTTGCAAGTCGGCATCAACATCCTCATGGAGTGCTTCAAGAACAGCAGCCACAACCACTTCGGCATCGTCATCCATGTCCTTGCCATCACCTATTTCGAGCTGTCGGGCACCCATACCTGCGTTTTCAGCCTCACATTCAATTGAACCTTGCACGCTTGGACGTGGGTTGATTTGGATGAAGAAATCCATAATGTCAGATGACTCAATAGCCGCTGCCTCCACTTCTTTACCCTGTACTCCATCGTCCTTATCCACGCCAACCTCATCCCTACTAGTGGAATGAGACCTACCGTCTTCCGCATTGCCTTCTTCTTCCGGGTTGGTATCCTTGTCCACAACAACCTCATCCCTACTAGTGGAATGGGACCTATCGTCTTCCGCATTGCATTCAATTTCCGGGGTAACATCCTTGTCAGCCTCATGTGTACACTCTGGGGCGGATGAGGTGGCCGTTGGTTTTGGCATGGATGACAATGCAACGTGGTCATCCCCCTTACAATTCCTGGTGCCTTTCAGCATCCAAATCTTGGCTGCTACGTCAGTCCTCGCATCAGAGAGAGCCATCTTCAGGCCACCAATCATTCGTAATAGCCGTGTGGCCGTTTCAAGAGGAACCTGCAAAGTAGGTATTGGTGTACGCTATTACGTTAGTTAAGTTAGTTAAGTGGTACGTACGAACTGACGTAAGACTGGCAACTTTAAAATTACCGATGTCATCGTGGGTGGTATGGGAAAGCCTTCAACTTCATGGGCAGGCGGCATCGGTATCAGGAACGGCCCACTCGCCCCGGTATCTACATTTGGAATGTAAATCCTCCGCGACGGAAACTCGAACTCCGTCTCTGCATCAGCACTCACCGTGGCAGGAACAATGGATGGAGTTTGGGTGGACTGCAGTTTCATTTTATGTTTCGGTGGTCGAGGAGGAATGTCTATTGGAAGAAATTCCTGTTTTATCTTGTTCAATTTCTGCATTTGGGCCATCCACCAGTTCCCATAGGGTATATCCCGCATCAAACTGTCAATCCATTGCCCGGCAAATGTCCCTTGCAATGCGTCATATAGCTCTATTGTGGTCCACTCCCTATGGAACATTGTATTGGGTGGTGGTCGGGGCACCATCTGGTTTCCACCATCCACTGTCCTGCCGGCCCACTGTCGCATAACCCTCTCTCCTAGATACCAAGCCCTCCCATACGGTGATTCCAGAACCACATGTTTCTTCACTTTATCCTCGCTCTCAAGTACGTACTGGGGCACATCATTACCCCATAGAGTCCAAATTACCCTGGCGATTGAGGCATTCTCCAAACGCTCCTTGTACAGGGTCATGTCTTTCAGGTTCTTCCCTTGTGAACCTTGTGCTTAGTGTCTCCCCCTTGGGAATGAGGTCCTCCCGCTTCAACACCTAAAGATTCGAATTTCGGGCCTATGTCCCTGAAGTACTCCGAAGCCCAAGCCTGCCATGCCTCCCAGTAACCACCACTGCCAGCTCGCCCCCTGCTTAATTCGTCCATATACAAATATAGGGTTGCCAACCCGGTACTACCCCAATCATACATCTTCATTGCAAGGATATCCTCGACACACGAGAGCCAGAATGTGTCAACAAATCCACTGCTAGTGTCAGCCATGAAAGTAGTGCCTATGAGGACAAAGCAAAACACCCACAGAAGGTGATCCCTTCTCTCTGGAGTAGTGAGGTCGTAATTTTCATAATCCTTCATGATATCTGTGTATTTAACTTCCTTTTTCTGATACCACCTTCTCCAGTGGTCTCCAACAGCCTTCTCTAACCTCTCAACATCGTCTCTTATAGTGATGTCAACCGGAAGCCTCTTACCGGAACATCGCAAGCCGCTTATGGCCGTAAAATCAAGAGGAGTCATGGTCATCTCACCTATCAGGGGGAAGTGGAAAGGATGTGTTGTGTCCCACCAGAAGTAACTCATTGCCCTCATCAGTTGCCGATCACAGTAAGTCTTCTTCATTGCATTTTTGAACTCTTCCAGGCCGGTATGTCGCTTAAACAAATCTCTGACGTACCTTGGGAGTTTGCTGTACCATGTCACCATAGTTGAAGACGCTCCATGGCCCTGGAAGGTCGTCAAGTGACTCGCCAAGGTTGCGGTCGCACACTCAAGATTCACCAACAACAAAGTGCGAACATAAACGTTAAATTAAACCGAACGCACCTTGTGCTGAGGATACGAAACATGACGCTCGTAGTCACAGTATAGCTCTGTGTTCCTGAATCCTCCAACCATCTTGCTGGGTTTGATCGAAGACTCGCCCTTGTCACAGGGCATTCGGGGTGCATAGTCAGCCTGAATTTGTGACATCCGCCTACCTAACGAAGGACCCATCCGGTAGAAGAGTTGCAGAATAGCCGTAGGCCACTCCGTAGCCTTGTACAATGGAAGAATCGTGACTACCAATGGAACCCTAGGCCGTTCGGACAAGGTTGCGTCTTTCTTCTGAGATGTCGATTGAGAAGACCTAAAAAACGGAACGCACGCATTCGACAACGACGCCCCAGAACGACAATGGAACCTCGCCGTCTGAACCAGTTGTTGCGACTCTCTCCGTTCCTATTTCTATTTCCAGTCAGTTTACCAGCGACGCACTTGAAGTAGAGGAAGAACAGGAAGGAGGAGATATCAGAGTAACGGCGAGGTGGTAACCGTCACGTGTGACGGATTGTCAGTGGCCGATTACTGGGTCCATAAGTTGGCCATAGTCAGCCTTTTGACACCTCACAAGGTCATCTGCCGGCTTTTAGGGTCTATAAGTGAGTCATTGGGAGATCTCTAAACCCTCACATGCTGCATGGCAGATTTATGGACACCTCTGAAGGTCCACTGGGACTAGAATGGACAGTAGTAGATTTCTGGTCAAACTGACCTGACTCACAAATGGCCTCCATTGTCATTTTCCCCGACGCACTTTTGGGATCCAAAAAGAGCTCACACCCTGCGATTCAACACTCCCCTCACCGTGTGCTTTTAGAGTGCCCTATGAAGGGTCGCTAACTACGGTCAGGCGCCTCGACATGGTCAACGACTACTTTAAGGACCCCGAACGACGTTAGGGTGCAGGTTGAGGGCATGCGTTGGCTGCGCTGACAGATGTTGGGGGTCTCGAATCGGTCACCGACTAAAGTAAAGTACCTAAAACTGGCCCTTATCTGAATAAGTAGAAACCTGGATCCTCACGCCTAATGCTATATACTTGAAGACCAAATGCTATTATACCAAAATAACATCCAGAAGAAACGTAAGCCGCCAATACAATAGTAAGCATGTTACCCACACCCGGTACGTAATTAAGTTAATTACGTGTTTAAGTTTAATTACTGGATTTTTGATAATTTCTGTTTTGGGACTTGCTTTGCATGTTTGATAATTGTGGATTTGATTTGGTGAATTTTGGGGCAGCTCGGGACGGATTTAGAATTAATTACGCGGCTGCGCGTAATTTCCGGGAGTTGCAATTCTGAGTGACTCGAGACTTATATTTGGATAAGAAAAATGTGTTTCATGGGTTTTAAGCTGTCCTGAGTATGTGGTTAAAGTTTGGTTCCAATCGGAGTAAGTTTGGTAAAAAGTTGCATTTTCGGGCTGAGCGAAAATGCAGTTTTGAAAGTGTGTGAGATATTTGGAAATTGGCAATTTTGGTAGAAAAGAAGGCATGGGGCGGATGAGAGAGGGAAAAGAATAGGACAAGTGTCACTTTGTGGTGGAAGAAGAAAAGAAAAGAAAGGTTTTATGGAAGAGTTATATATATGTATGTATGCTAATAATACATATATATATATATATATATATATATATGTGTGTGTGTGTGTGTAAGTAAAGAAAAGGGTAATATTTGGGCATTTTGGAAGAAAATGAGAGTGATGGGCGGATGGGAGAGATGGGAGAAGGGACACATGTCCCTTCTCAATTGAAGAAGAGAAGAGAGGAAAGGATTTATGGAAGTAATATATATGTATTTATGTAGATAATACATATATATATATATATATATATATATATATATATATATGTAGTAAAAGGAAAAGTGCATCATTTTGGTCAATTTCTTCATCTCCTCCATCCGTATCTCTCTCCCTTTCTCTCTGTTGCGCCATTGATGAGAGCTTGGAGCTCACAACTGATTTCCGCCGTTTGACGACCAAACTTCGAGGTATTGCACTTAAATCGTTCATTGGACTGTATGGATCGAAGAATCAAGTATGTTTTGGAAGAATTTGGGTGTAATTTTTTACGGAGGTTTCTGTGAAAGGTGAGGGCATTTCTGTGTTCAGAGTAGAATTCTGGTTCTGTTAGTGTAATTGGTTCTGTTAGAAGAGGCTCGGTGTGAAAGCCGTTTTTCCCGGCCCGAGCCTCGGTTTTAGCGCCACGGTTAATGACTGTTTATGTTATGGCCGCCCCGGAGGGAGGCCATTCTGAGCCGGTTGGCCGCCGGGGCCAACGGCTACTCCGGTCAGATTGCTTCCAGATTCTGTACCGGAGTTCGGATGGACCCGATATTTGATTTTTGGTGTCCTGTTAGTGTACCAGACATTTCCGCGGAAAATATTTTTCGGGGTCGGGGGGTTGCTGTCGGACGATTTTCAGGGATTCTGGGCGGAGAAACGACTCTCGGGAGCGACCCGGGACTCAGATTTGCAGTTTGAAGGTAGTTCTGGAGTCGGCGAAGTATTTTACATTTTTCTATGAAGAAAAATGTTCTGGGTCGGAAATTACGGTTTCGGGCAGTTTTCGAGCTCGGGGCAAGCCAAGCTGCGACACTTGGCATTTTGGGATTTGTTGGTAAGTTTTTTTTGGTCTTAGTATTCTTCTTTGATGACATCATTTATACATCATCAAGATGTCATATTACTAGTCATGTGCTTGGCACATGACTTAGTAATATATATGGTAGGATTTATCAAGTCTTGGAAAAAAAATTAAGTCTTCTTCTTCTCTTCCAAGTGTAGCCGGTGGTTCTCTCCCTCTCTACCACCATTTTTAATCTTTCAAAGCTTTAAATACTTGGTCTAGATTGCTTCTTGGTCCGAGAGTCCAACTGGGAAGTTGATCAGCAACTCGAGTACTACGTCTGTCTGAGGTATGGTTCGATTCTGTTGAGTATTTGGCAATATTGGAAAGTTGATGTTCTTGGCTTAGATCTGAGTTTTGAAGGAATTGAACCGTTGGATCGTTGTGTGCTTCATATATGTTGATATTGGATTGGTAAGGAGTAGGGAAATAACTTTGGATCGTCGGAAACACAATTCGGTTACAATTTCACATTTTGGCCGAAATTTTGGGAGTTGGTTTGGTGAATTTCTGTTGAAGTTGTTGTGTTCTGTGGATTGATTTGGGTATGTTGAGGTGAATTATTGTATGTTCTGAATCGGTTCTGAATTCTGAATTTTCTGTGGGAATCTGGAATTTTACCGAAATTCTGCCGGATTTTCGGTTTCGGGTCGGGGGTGTAGGTTGATAGTGTGATTGGTAAGGATGCTAATTTAGCTTTGTTTGACAGATTCTGAGGTGTGGAAGGCGGAAAAAGAGGGGTTTCCGGGTTTCGGGTCATAATTCGGAAGTTGTCCAGAATCAGTGGGTTGCTCCGGAATTGAGCGGTAAGGGTTTGGTTCTGTCATTTTTGGTAAGGTAGATGTATGTTTGGTTGCATTTTCTGTTTTGCAGGTATTTCGGAACTATGTGCCTTAAGGCGCATTCTGTGTTCTGTAGGTGTATGTCTGGGAACATACTCTGTCTGTTAACCCTACGACAGTTGGGGTTCGCTACCCCAGCTGGTGCACCAAGCTTTTGTCTGAGCTTCGGCTTCTGACTCCCTTAGAGGGAGGCTGTCGTTTTGTTTTCAAAAAGGGTTTTTGGCGATTAAAATCGCACATCCTTCGGGATTCTGATCTGTGCTGTACTCTGTACACTGTTCTGGCTAACCTTCTGTTTTGCAGGGTTACATACGTTTATCTTACCCCAGCCCTTACGGGGTCCTTCCGAGGACTCACCCTTTTTAGTATTCTGTCTTTGGGTTTTCAGGTAGGCCTGACAAGCAGCCGGCGGAGTAGGTTCCGTGTGGCTTCTGTTCTTCTGTTGTGTACATTTTCAGGTATTATGCGCTCAAGTATGAGCTTGGTGCAATATTGAGACTGATTTCGGTTTTCAGGGTTTAGTCGGCTCACGTCTGTGTTTGTGTTGTGTTTAGCAGCAGCTACACTTCGTGGTTCGGGATTCTGTTGAGGTTGCGGACCTGGTTGATATCCCGCACGAGGTATCGGATATTAGGGGCTTAGGTTGGCTCTGTAGCTGCATGTATATACTTTCTGATTGTGGTGTCTGATTTTGGCTATGTATATTCTGCTCTGCTGCTTGTTCTGAGCGATTAGCGCTTGCTAGACACCCCATGTTCTGAGGGTACTGTGTGTTTTGGTGCTGATTGCATAAGTACTCGTCCACGGAGGGCGGGCTTATTTTGTGTTATTACATGGATTGTATGTTTGTTGATAAGCGTTTGCACAGGTATGAGATCTTTCAGTTCGCCCACAATCCCTTCGCGAGTTAAGCCGCGCATGGCGGGTCTCGATGGACCTGCCATTCTGTATTAATCCGACCTCCGTTTCCGACGTCTTGGCGCCCCCGTCTCCGCAACCGGGTTCGGGCGGCGTTCCTTGACAAGTTGGTATCAGAGCAGGTAAGTGACCATATTGGTCGCCAGTGGTGACTTGTAGTGACAACTATTGCTGCACATTTTATTTTAGAATGGTTTGGTACGGAGATTGGCCACCTCCTTACTTGAACCACTTTAAAATAAAATTGTGGAGCAAAGTTTGATCCTTCAAGTTATCCTGGTAGATGCAGATTTCGGAACTCGGGATTTCTGGATTCTGGTAAAATTATTACGAGCGAGGGATTGTGGAAAAGATCCGGGTACGTAAAATTGTGTGTTAGGAAAAAGATTTGGTGAAATAAGCATGAGCTGCTTCTGTGATTTTGTGAAATACATGATTTTATCATTCTGAGAAATAACTTCTGTGTCAAGTATTGCATTGCACTACAGAGCCTTAGAAAACTGCTGCTAGCTTCTGCAGGGATTAGAAGTGACTGATTTGTCTGGACTCTATTTGGTCTGAAATGTTTTCAGGTATGGTTAACACGCGCAGACAGCGTGATCTGTGACCGGAGGGGGGAGACCGTGATCCCACGCCTCCGAGAGTTAGGGATAGGAGGCAGAGGGATTCTGGGATAGAGCGGATACAGACCCCGCCACCGGTTGAGCAGCAGGGTCAGGGGCCGCCACCTGTTACACAGTTGGGTCAGGGATCTTCTACCGCTTTGGTTCAGGTGCTGGAACAGGTTCAGCAGTTGTTGAGAACGTTAGTTCCAGTACAGGTTCCAATACAGCCACAGGTGCAGGAGGACTTAGTCGTGGCACCATCTGTACATTCTGACAGAGGGGTGAGTAGCCATACCCGGACTACCACCCACACTCATGTACAGGCACGATCTGAGAGTGATTCTGAGGAGGACGAGGATCGCAGGAATCCGCGATCACGGAGGGTACGACCGGAGCGCAACCCTGCATCTCGCTCCGATCGTTCTGACCAGGAGACACATCAGCCACCTCGACAGCGACGGAGGATTATCGAGCTAGATTCTGATACCACCCGTCGGACCCACCGACGACGGGGAGGTTCAGGGCACCACTCTAACTCTGATGATGTCCGATTGTTGGAGAGGTTTCAGCGCTTGAACCCTAAGAAGTTCGATGGCAGGGGAGGTCCCGAGGCGGCGGAGACGTGGTTCATGGAGATTGACAAGCTCCTAGGGAGGTTACGCCTACCTTCTACAGTGATGGTATCCCTTGCCACGTTTAATTTACAGGAGGGAGCAGATCATTGGTGGAGGAGCCTTCAGGGTAATCTGAGGGCGAATGCGGGACTAGCACCCGATCAGGATGTGGACGTTACCTGGGAGCAGTTTACACAACTGTTCCATCGGTGATTTATCGGGGCTGCAGCTAGAGATCTGCGTCAGGCACAGTTTGATGAGCTTCATCAGGGAGACAGGACTGTCGTAGAGTATGAGCGGGAGTTTGACAGGCTTATCCACTACGTACCGCAGTACCATGGTATGGAGGAGGAGAAGGCCAAGAGGTTTATCCGCCGATTGCGCCCCGAGTACAGGTGGGCTTTGAGACCATTAGATATTACTTTGTATCGGGAGGCGGTTCAGAAGGCTCAACTCCTCGAGCAAGAGGAGGTTGAGAGTCGCCTCATCTCACAGCGAGGTCAGGGGAGTTCGAGGGGTTCCACACAGCAGGGACCCCGGCAGATTTCGGGACGGCCGAACAGGCCCGGGCAGTCTAGTAGAGGCAGGGGAGGAGCACCACCGGCACGACCTTGTCCGACTTGCAGCAGGTATCACCCTGGCCAACCTTGTTACCGACTGGAGGGCCGATGTTTACGTTGTGGGTCCGACAGTCACTGGGTACGGGATTGCCCTCTGACTGCGGGACAGGGTTTTGGCAGTCTTCAGCGTCCACAGGCTCGGGCACAGCCCAACGCGCCGAGAGGGCGTGGGTTTCAGCAGGGTGGCCCGAGACCTCAGCAGCGACAGCAGCTTCAGCTACCCCCTCCACCGCAGCAGCCTAGGGCAGGACGAGTTTTTCACATAGAACAGGGAGGACCTAGTCAGCAGGCAGGTACCAGCCAGCAGGGAGGCCAGAGTCAGCAAGGAGTTCTGCAAGGTACTTTATTTTTGAATGATATACCTGTTCATGCATTGTTTGATACAGGAGCATCTATTTCCATTGTAACACAGAAATGTGTTACATCTCTGCATCTGTCTGTTAGTACCTTGCCTCAAATGTATTTAGTAAAAACTGCTGGGAGTCGGGCTGTTTTCCAATGAGATGGTTCGGGGTTGTACGATATCTATAGGTGGACATCAGATAGTATCAGACTTGTTGGTTCTGGACATGCCAAAGTATGATATTATTCTTGGGATGGACTGGCTATCCAAGAATTCTGTGCACATAGATTGTGCAACCCGTAGCATCGTGGTTTCTGGAGAGGTGCTACCTCTCACGGCTCCGATTGGTCTGACTACTACACAGCATAGCACGGAGTTGCAGGTTCTGGATCAGCTGTCGATAGTAGGTGTGGGGGAGTGTTATGATCTGAATGAGGCTGGTACTAGGCGGGAGTTAGATGGTATACCGGTAGTTCGGGATTTCCCGCAAGTATTTCCGGAGGAGTTGCCCGGATTACCACCAGAGCGGGAGATTGTATTTGAGATTTATCTGCAGTCGGGTACCACTCCGATATCTATACCTCCTTATCGGATGCCTATTTCAGAGATGCAGGAGTTGAAGAAGCAGTTGGAGGAACTACAGCAGAAGGGCTTCATCCGACCGAGCACTTCACCGTGGGGTGCTCCGGTTCTGTTTGTTAAGAAGAAAGATGGGACGCTCCGACTTTGCATTGATTACAGAAGGTTGAATGCCCTTACTGTGAAGAATAAGTATCCGTTGCCGAGGATAGATGATCTTTTTTATCAGCTTCGGGATTCGAGAGTTTTCTCGAAGATTGATCTCCGATCTGGGTATTTTCAGCTTAGGGTGAAGGAGGAGGACATCCCTAAGACTGCTTTCCACACCCGATATGGACACTTTGAGTTTACAGTCATGCCATTCGGGGTGACCAATGCTCCGACAACATTCATGGATCTGATGCACCGGGTGTTCCGATCGTACTTGGATTCATTTGTAGTGGTCTTCATCGATGATATTCTGATATACTCTAGGGATGAGGACTCACATCGGGAGCACCTGAGGGTAGTTCTGCAGACACTTTGGGAACATCAGCTTTATGCTAAGTTCTCAAAGTGTGAGTTCTGGATCCGGGAGATCACCTTTTTGGGACACGTTATTTCTGAGCATGGTTTGTCTGTGGATCCAGAGAAGGTGAGGGCAGTTCGGGATTGGAAGCAACCTACCACGGTACGGGAGATCAGGAGCTTCTTGGGGTTAGCAGGATATTATCGGAGGTTTGTACCGGGATTTTCTATTCTGGCATCTCCGCTTACGCAGTTGACCAAGAAGGGTCAACCGTATATCTGGTCTGATAGGTGTGAGCAGAATTTTCAGGAGTTGAAGCGGCAGCTGACCAACGCTCCGATTCTGACTCTTCCAGATCCGAGTTTGCCGTATGTGATTTATACGGATGCTTCCACATCAGGTTTGGGGTGTGTGTTGATGCAGGAGCGTAATGTGATAGCTTATGGGTCGAGGCAGCTGCGACCGCATGAGCTGAACTATCCGACACACGATCTGGAGTTGGCTGCAGTTATTTATGCGCTGAAACAATGGAGGCATTATCTGTTTGGTAACAAATTTCAGATTCTTACCGACCACAAGAGTCTGAAATATCTGTTTACGCAGAAGGAGCTTAACATGAGGCAACGCAGATGGCTCGAATACATCAAGGACTATGATTGTAGTATCGAGTACATCTCTGGGAAGGGCAACACGGTTGCCGACGCACTGAGCAGGAAGTATACCGGGTTGGTCAAGGGAGAAGATGTTGGGGACCGATCCGAGGAGAGAGATTTGACCACCTGTGGCATAGATGGCAGCTGGGAGCGTGCTCGGTATGTACACCGACTATACATTCGAGTGGCTGGACAGAGTGCGCGAGGCGCAGGGTAGGGATCCGAGTTGAGGAGGATTTCTGGGAGGACAAGTGATCCTTGTGACCGACATTCCAGTATAGGCAGAGATTGCTATACTTTCGGGATAGACTCTATGTACCATGGGATCAAGAGCTCCGGGATGAGATTCTGGGAGAGGCACACTCGAGCAGACTGAGTATCCATCCCGGGAGCGAGAAGATGTATCAGGATCTGCGTACACACTTCTGGTGGCCTGGTATGAGGAGACACATTGCCACACATGTTTCTAGGTGTGCCGTTTGTCAGTAGGTGAAGATTGGGCATCAGAAACCGGCAGGGACACTACAGACTTTACCCATTCCGATCCAGAAGTGGGGCGACATTACCATGGACTTTCTGACTGCACTACCCCTGACTCGGTCTCATCACGATGCTATCTGGGTTATCGTGGATCGGCTGACGAAGTGCGCACACTTTCTGCCTATTCGGATGATAGACCCTCTGGAGAAGCTTGGCCGACTTTATATCAGAGAGATCGTACGGTTACATGGAGTACCAGACTCCATTGTATCTGACCGTGATCCGCGTTTTACGGCACGGTTCTGGAGTGCTTTTCACAAAGCACTGGGCACGCGACTCCATCTGAGTACAGCTTATCACCCGCAGACGGACGGCCAGTCGGAGCGGGTGATTCAGATACTGGAGGATATGCTACGTAGCTGTACTTTGGATTTCGGGGGAGATTGGGACCAGCAGTTGCCGTTGATCGAATTCTCGTACAACAACAGCTTTCAGAGTACGATCGGTATGGCACCATATGAAGCATTGTACGGGAGGAGATGTATGACACCGCACTGCTGGACAGATGCATCTGACAGGGTAGATCTGGGACCCGAGCTGATAGAGGAAACTACGGCGAAGATCAGATTGATTCAGGCGCGGATCAAGACCGCGAACGACCGCACCACTGCTTATGCGAACCGTCGCCGTAGAGCTCTGGAGTTTGAGATCGGGGATAGGGTTTGGCTCAAGGTAGCACCTATCCGAGGGACAGTCAGGTTCGGGAGGAAGGGCAAGTTAGCCCCGCGGTATATCGGTCCTTATGAGATTCTGGAGCGGGTCGGTAAGGTAGCATACCGGTTGGCATTACCTCCTAGTCTGTCTGCTGTGCACAATGTCTTCCATGTTAGCATGTTGAAGAAGTGCAGTCTGGATCTGAGTCAGACGGTTCCAGTGGAGGAGGTACAGCTGGAACCCGATCTTTCATATCAGGAGGTACCGGTAGCCTTTCTGGATAGGGATGTCAGGAAGCTCCGTAGCAAGTTGATTCCCATGGTCAGGGTTCAGTAGTCGCACCATACCGACCGGGAAGCGACTTGGGAGACGGAGCAAGATATCCAGGACCGATATCCCGAGTAGTATGAGCGTCTGAGAGGACTCTTGGAGGACCAAGAGTTCTAAGGAGGGGGGAATGTTATGGCCGCCCCGGAGGAAGGCCATTCTGAGCCGGTTGGCCGCCGGGGTTGATATTAGGGGCTCACATCTGTGTTTGTGTTGTGTTTAGCAGCAGCTACACTTCGTGGTTCGGGATTCTGTTGAGGTTGCGGACCTGGTTGATATCCCGCACGAGGTATCGGATATTAGGGGCTTAGGTTGGCTCTGTAGCTGCATGTATATACTTTCTGATTGTGGTGTCTGATTTTGGCTATGTATATTCTGCTCTGCTGCTTGTTCTGAGCGATTAGCGCTTGCTAGACACCCCATGTTCTGAGGGTACTGTGTGTTTTGGTGCTGATTGCATAAGTACTCGTCCACGGAGGGCGGGGCTTATTTTGTGTTATTACATGGATTGTATGTTTGTTGATAAGCGTTTGCACAGGTATGAGATCTTTCAGGTTCGCCCACAATCCCTTCGCTAGTTAAGCTGCGCATGGCGGGTCTCGATGGACCTGCCATTCTGTATTAATCCGACCTCCGTTTCCGACGTCTTGGCGCCCCCGTCTCCGCAACCGGGTTCGGGCGGCGTTCCTTGACAGTTTCTGTGAATTCTGAATGTGTTTTCTGTATCTGGGATTGATTGTGAACAGGGAGTTGTTCGAGAATTGTGCTGAAACTCTGCCGAAATTTCTACCGAGACCGTCGATCGAGAATTCAGATTTGGACTACTATCGGAGGTAAGGGTTCAGTGTGTGTTTAGGAGTATTGCTTTGCGTAGCAAGCATACTCGGATATAGACTGAGGCTAGGTTTGGAAGAGGGGAGTGCCCCGATGACGCCGACCTAGTTCCTGGTATAGACATTGTTGTGCAGGAACCGATTGGGATTCCGATATACCTACGATGGTTATCGATGAATTTATTGGGATTCTGATATACCTACGATGGTTATCGATGAATTTACCGGGATTCCGATATACCTACAATGGTTATCGATGATTCATATTGATTGACCGATGGGAGTCGCTCCCCCGAGCTGGTACCATGCTTTACCGACCGATTGTGAATGGACGCATGGCCATTGCCGGTTGGACCGGGGGAGATCTCGCCACGGTCCATAACAAAGAATATTACCGATTCGATTGTGAATTGACTGTGATTGTGATTGACCGATTGCATTGCATATGTTTGATTGTGTTGCATTGATTGAGCATTTGATTGATTGGTGAGATGCTATGTGTATATCGTATTCGTTCTGTTTTCGATTGCAGGTACATTGTATCGACTGTTATAGTAACTGCACCATGTCTATACCTGTTCTCTTACTAAGTTCTTTCGAGAACTTACCCTTATATCTACCGTTTCAGGAAAAGGAAAGGAAAAGCAAGTTGCCGAGTAGAGGCGAGGTTGCTAGAGTTTGAGGGTTTGGACAGCAGCAGCAGCAGCAGCATCAGTTTCACTTTGGTGCAGTTGGATTCCGCGAGACCGCTATTGGTTGGTTTCTTGTATTCCGAACTTGGTTCTGGCTCTGTATATTGTCCATAGCATGCATGTTTCGTTTTGTAAGGTTCGGTTGTGTATATGGTAAAGATCGGTTAAGTGTTAAAGTTCAGGTTCAGAACCGTTCAAGTTTGGCGTTAAGTTTTTCAGGTTTTGGGTTCAGTCGGAGGGTCAGGCGACCCCTCCCTTGGAGCGGGTAGTCGCCTGGACCACTTCCGTAGTAGGCAGGGGATCAGGCGAGGGCCGGGCGACCCTTTTCTTGGAGCAAGCGGTCGCCTGGACCCCTGGGTTTTGGAGGCAGGCAGCCGGGCGACAGGCCAGGCGACCCGTCCTTTGGAGCAGGCGGTCGCCTGGGTCAGGCGAGAGGCCAGGCGACCCCTCTCCTCAGGTCAGGCGGTCGCCTGGGTCAGTCAGCAAACTGGGCAGCGAGTCAGGCGATGGTTCAGGCGACCCGGGCTTGGGGCCGGGCGGTCGCCTGGACCCTGTTTTTGAAATTCTTGGTTCTTTTCAACCCCATTCGCGTAGGTAAACATCTTGGGGCTTGGTTGAACACTAATGGTTTAGGTTTAAGGATTTATGTTAGGGTTGTGATTGAACCGTCGCCCCCACCTTCCCCCTTTCCCCGGTTTGGTTCCTTTCTCCGTGCGCTTCCGCGAGTGCGGGGTCTGTGGGTCGGGGGTGGGGTGACAAAGCAAGTTGCCTAAATAGCTTTCAGGCTATAAATGGGATTCTCTTCCTAGTAAATGCATACAATATATATGAAACAAAAGTAGCTCATCAGGTATCTTCAAGGCACTCTCCCTTTTCTCACTCTCAGACTGTCAATAATAAGACATGTACATTCTTCTATATCCTATCCTATCTGCGATCTCTCATGACCTTCGGCTTGTACTTTTTTTTTCTTCCCTTCTTTGGAGTACCTTCTTCAATCTCAGTGCTAAGTTGTGGATTCAAGTCATGCGCGCAATCACCAGCCGGGGCAAGATCCACACCAGGGGCTGTAGCTGAGTAGTCCGTACATGTCACTTGCTGTCTGCTAGACCTCCCTCTTGAAGGCCTATCAAGCTCCTCAACCCTCAGTCGGTGCCATAAGATGGCATGCTCCTTCACATAAGTGAATAATTCATTTGCGCTGCTTGCAAGCAGTCTGACAGCCAGTTTACATCTTTTCTCATGTGAACGCCACTGTAATTGGATTGGTACATAGTATTAGTGACATATCTATAAATAAGCTCAATAAG
The DNA here is from genome assembly GCA_024586325.1 of Stellera chamaejasme. Classification (NCBI taxonomy): domain Eukaryota; kingdom Viridiplantae; phylum Streptophyta; class Magnoliopsida; order Malvales; family Thymelaeaceae; genus Stellera; species Stellera chamaejasme. The sequence goes on along the minus strand of CM044982.1, from coordinate 21,430,795 downwards.
ACTACAAACATGGATCATTACCTCAGTTCTAGTATGCTTGTCATATTTATGAGGTAAAGCATAAGCACAACAAACTTATATGACCGAAGTGTTAGGGTTTGTAGCATCATACAACGCAGCGGAGAAATAAAACCCTTCAAGAATCCATGAACAATCGTAAACGGTATAATTATTGTTCAAGAAATTACCAGATAATTTTCTGTGTTGCGTTCTTCCGGTAGACCTGATCGTACAGATCCTCTACGGTATCCACGCGCGAGCAACCACGGAGTACACGTTCCTCCTTCTGCCGTGCTAGCAACAGTTCCTCGGAGAACGGAGCACACGAGACTGATCAGAGAAATCACAGATAATTTTCTGTATTTTTTTGACAATTTTCCAGTTTCCAACTGGAAAAACTATTTGGTGAAACTCTATCCAATACAGCTGAGGCATAGCACAATTCGTACGCAGCATACATGCTTTGGCGGTAGGGTCGCTTATTTAACCAAACTTTTGGTTTAATAACAACCTTAGTCCCTAGCCTCAATGTCTCATATTACTTAAGTGTTCAGCTTTCCCAAAGCTGACACTTAAGTCACCAAACTTTTGTCTCTTGCTAAATAACTCCATAATTCACTCATTGTGCGTGCGACCCTATAGGTTCTTATTACGTTGGCAGTAATTATGATTTCTCAATCATAATTACAGACAGTGAGCGGTATCTAGCAACACATCACTGCCACCCAAGTAATATAGAATCCGTTTCAAACGCGACGAAAACTTTACCTATCGGTATGATCATACGGTGTACATGATATGTCCCTTCCATTCAGATTCTCAGATTGACACGAGATGCAGATCTTATGCACGCTAGTTCCAGTTCAATCTTGCGCATGAGAACTCTCTCCCGTGGTGAGGGAGTGAAGAATCCCGTCTTGGTTCATGATAGTCATATTCCATGATATTGTCACACACCCAAAACTAGCACACTCCCTCGGTCAAGAAAGGGATAGAGCATAGAATCAAAGCATGCCACTCACATGAGCAGATCTTCATAACCTCAGGTCTAAGGACTACGCGTACTATGATCCCTGAGAGACACTTATGATATTTACACCACGATCCCATAATGCTCTCAGTCCGGTCGCTCCAATACATAGTTCCTCTCCTATGTATTCATAAGTCAGCATTCACAACTCTTATGTGAATCTTCCCTTATGCTAGTCTCAAGGGCGTTATAGCAACCCACGTTCGCTATAAGACATCGACTAGGGAGATTTAGGAACACCAACATATATTCCAGGGTTGATACATTGTGTTATTTGATTAACGCATAAATCCAAACTAACACAATAATCGAACTATTTATAAATAATATGATTCATGTCCAAAACCCACATCATCGCGGATTGGATTCTGGGCACTACTCCTACACGAAGACGGTAACGGTGAACTACAATCCTCTGTATTAATGTCTCAGAGGCATACCAATTTGTCTAATACAGCCCGATAGACTGAGGCCGAATTATTACTTCCGCCTATGCTGTCCCATACGTCAATGTACTTACCCTCGAGGGAGAAAACAACCAAGTAGAAGTGCCCTGAATCAATTCGGTTAACGGGTACAAACACCTGCACACATGTATGTAATTTCAAATGACATTTCAACTGTTCAAAGGTATCCACACATAAATATTATTATTTGCGGACCTAACCTGCTTCAACTTCCCTACATCCAAACGTAAACCATCATCCGAGATCCATCTGAGCCATATGGCCCTGTCAAGGGCAACTTGTGGGCTTACCTCTGCAGATCTCTGCCAATTTTAAATATAATGACAATGAGTACAAACACCCAACAACCCTAAGTTATTTACACATCTGATTCCAGACCTGGAAATCCATCGGGAAATACCAACTGTGGCGCGACTCCTTCAGAAGTCGCTGCCTCTCTTGAAGTATTAAAACCCATGTATTGACGATCCCATCACATAGCAGCCCGTTTGGGGACAGACCTGTTGAAACGTCCCATCTCTCAAGGAAGTAGCCACGTACACTAACTAACTGCTCCCTGCTCCATTACACAAGAAACTTGGTTACTCAAAGGGATTCTCCTAAAGTGCCCGCTCGCGGTAGGCTCATAAAAATAACTAATACCAGGACACTAATACTTACTTCTCATCCTTCCTGTGAGCATAAGATATTATTTTGTGGTCCACCTCAGGCAAAGCTTTTGTAGCCCTCACATTAAATGGTCCAGCCCACATTAACTTTTGAAGTGCAGTTGATCTCTTCTTCACATAAACCCATGGCGTCCTCTGGAAAGGTCCACTTACTGGCATTCTCAATCTTCCAGACTGCTTTTTCTGGGGGACATCGCCCCGGGTGGTGCCATCTGTAACCTGTTCCAATTAATACCATTCGCTCTCAATAACTCACTTCTAGGACATGCCTATTCAATTCTATGAACTAAACAAAGCACCAAAACAAACTAATCTTACCTCAACAACTTCATGTTGGTGACTTCCGATCAATGGTACCTCTGTCTTCTCAAGCCCTCCACAGATGTCACTGTCCTGCTCCACTTCAACAGATGGGGGCTTCCTGTTCAGCATACTCACCGTCTCAACCAAGCTCTGGGGGGACTCTTGAGGGGCAACTTCTTAACCATATTGCGATGGACCGGGACATCCTTCTGGAAAGGTGAATTTACCTCAGTTTCTACATTCCCAACAAATTCACCCTTGCCTGCCATATTCTCTCTGCTCCTCACATCCTGCTGCCTTTCAACAAAAACATTCGCTGATGCTCCCCCCAGAAGTGCATCACCATGCCATTGCCCTCCTTTCAGCAAAATGCTAATAACTTCGTCTACTCTCCTCTGCAAACAGATGACATCTTTACGTAAACTGGCATTGTCTTCATGAAGCTGGCTCACCTGTTGTTTCAGACCAACTATTTCCTCCCGTAGCCCCTTAATAGTCCCAACTTCATGCCACAGCTCCATCACCTCCTTCTTCAGCTCAACATCTTCATTTCCACCTTCACTGTTATCTTCATCCACCTTCTCATTCATCTCCCTGACATAGCCTCGATCGCACTCCTCTTCTCCACTACACCCTTCGGCCACACCTTTCTCCTCTTCTGCCTCAACATTCCCATGACCGTCAAGACCCTGCATGATCATCAAAACTGATTAGTACCACTCTACCAAGCATTGATGAAATTGCACAACTTCGACGCACCTTGTACAAAGTCATGTAAAAGATGGTCATCTCGGGAGAGAAGAAGACTATGGATGGCATTCGCTTCGGAATTTTAGCCCCCTCACACTAGCAATCTTCTGCAAGTAAAACATCTACAAAAACAGAAGGGTAGATTCTGAATTTCTTATCACGGGAACACGGCAAACAAAAGTAAGCTAACCACAAAAAACCCTACCTGTAGAAATATTGAACATCCCCCCACCTTTGGAATATAACCCTCACCATGCACTCCATTGACAAACCTCTCAATGCTTCTAACCAACTCATTGAACGCATACCGACCCCATGATTTCTTCGCCCTGTTCGCACAATCCACTACATTCTTCAGTACGGCGGCCGTAAAGCCTTTGCCAGGCGGTGGACAAACAACTGTCTTCAGAGCCAACAGATCATAGGCTATACGTACCATCTTCATGTTGCTGCTCCCACGCAACACATCCACAACTAAATCATGGGAAACGATGGTACGTTCAGCTAACTTCGTACAAAACGCATCAAGCATTTCCTTATTTGGCTTCACATCCTTACTACCTCTAATATCCTCACCCCCATCTTGTATACCCATAACCTCACAAAAGTGTTCAGCAGTTAATCGATAACTGCGTCCATCAAAAGATACACTGTTGTCCTCACTATTCCATGTATTCAACAGCTCCTTTATCAAATTTTTGTCTGTTGCATCACCCTTCAACCCAAGTAAACTCTTAAAGGGACTATCCCCTATCATATCACACCTCTCCTGCCTTAACCCACTAACTATGCTACAAAATGTCCTCACTTGACATTTCAATACAATCTTCACCCCACCATCCCCACCATCACCCCACTTCATCTTCTCCTCAAAGGACATTTCCCTCCACACGTCATTGATACTTTGTCCCTCCTCCAGGCTAACAACACCAGCCCTTAACTTCTCCGTAAAATCGCGTCTGTCACAAAAAACCATATCACCTATTGAGACATCTTTAAGGGCATAAAAAAACTAACATATTTCATGTACTAAACTTACTGAAACTTGTTCCATGCATTGGAACCAATCTTTACAGCTCTCCTCTTCCTACTGTTACCGCTGCTCCAAATGACATAATGCTTAAACAATTAGGGTCACAGCATGCAGATTAAGATTAAATCATCCTAACATATATATCAAAAAAAATCATAAGCATGTAGGCGCTGTTCTCTCTAAACCATAACGCCACTACTGCCCTCAATCGTCGTTTATTAAATCGTAATACACTGTCTTTGTCAGTGACCAACTACAGGGCCCTTCGATGCCGCAGGTCGCATTGGCGCCTGCAAGGGGTCTAAAAATCAACATACCTTGCCGCTAAACAGCCTTCTTCTTCCCCACTCTTCCTCTTACTCTTGCTTCTGGTTGACGCACTCATGCTTCAGGAAACTCAAATGCGAACCTATAGAACCCTAAAACTTCAATTCCACTCACGAGCTAATGAAATCAACAAATCCGGAACTCCAAAGACTTACGCGAACGGCTACTTATCTGAAATGCTTCGTCAAAGGCTTTCGACGGACGACGTTGGAAGTTCTTTCGCGCCTATCTGCTGCAACAGCCGGAAAAGTGGTCACTGGGTTACTCGGATCGTGGGGAAGAACGTTGGGTTGCACATCGTGGAGAAGACGATTAGCGTTACGTTTCCGTTAAATGCGAAACGACGTCGTTTTTCTCCCCAAAACAAAAAAAAACGGAGTACTTCGAGTACTTCAGAATTTGGAGTACTTAGGATTAGCAAGGCCTCTCCCCTTGTCCATTCTTCCCAATTATTGTGATTTTTTTTCCTTTTTACACTTTGGCCCCTAAACTTTCAAAAGTTGCAATTTAGTCCAACCCGAAAATTGCAACTTTCAAACCGTAACTCCGAACGGAACGAAATCTGAGACACATTCTCGGGACCTCATATCACACACAAAACATGCTTCATATGACTAATTATGAATCCCGAGCCATACGAAAATCGCTAATCCCGGTTTTGACACTTAATTGCGTAATTAACTGAAATACGTACCAGGTGTCGGTACATTCGCACCTAAAGTCTAAGTGGAGCAATAATTCCTAAGAGATAATCTAGTTAATTGCATCTTAATCACTCAAGGTATTCTTCTAGTTTAATTGTTCCAGTTGTTTTAGTCAATTTTAATTATTGTTCTTGCATGTTAGTTTAATCCTCAACAACCATTCAATCAATTTCTTAGCTTAGTTTACTCGTAATTCACACACAAAACACATAGAATTCCAAGTCCTTGTGGTTCGACCCGATACTCCCGGATTTTATTACTTGCGACCACTGTACACTTGCGGTGAGTCATTGTCAGGAAATTATCAAAAACTAGGATGCAATACAACAAACAATTATGAATAAAAAAAGTTCCTTAGGGTTAGTTAGAGTTGAGGTTACTAGATGGGGTGTTTGGTTGTGATTTATGACAAGTTAGAGGAGTTGGATAATTAACAAGTTCTAACCTCCTAAGTTAGAACAATCCTCTCCATAGAAGACCAAGTAGAATCTCTTCACTTGCATCAACTATAACTATGAAGGCAATAAGTTTAGCCAATTGATGTCTCCTAACAGCCTAGATTATCTTCTCAAATAATCCTAGAGTAGCTAGCCAATTGTCTTTGGTCAATTCAACAAAATGCTCTCTCAAGCATTTCATTGAACACTTGGTGGGCATGGTAGAGTAGTTGGCCTTCTACTCTACCTCTACCTTCCTTAAGCCCAAGAAAATGCTACTAATCATGCATAATCAACAAACAAACAACTATAATTCACCTAGCAACACAACAACATCCTAACCAACCCTAGGGATGATGAACTAATCAAAACTCAACCTATTCACAACAATGAACAAAATGAAAGTAAGAGATGAAGAGGATGAAAGAAGCTAGAGAGTAGAAATCAAGTCTTCAATCCTTTATAAAAGTCCCCAAATTCGTAGAAAATAAAGAGGGATGAGAACAAGAGAGCTCAAGAACCCTAGATGGGTTCAAGAGCAAGTCTAAATGTGTGTAGTTGTGAAGAGATGTGAAAAAAATGCCATTTAAAGCCTCCTTTTTTCGGGAGAAAAGAAGAGTGGACCATTCCTGAAAAGTGCGTCAAGGCAATCACCTGACCTAAGGAAAGGGGCCTCCTGGACCTTCGCCTGGCCAGGCGCTTGCATGCCTGGCTTGAGGATCGGGCCACTTTGCTGGTCGCCTGGGCCCCTGAACCTCCTCGGATGCTGGCTCGGGCGACCGCCTGGGTTGAGGTGCTGGGCCGCCCGGAGCTTCGTCCGGACCATTTTCTTCACCATTCCTTGAACTTTTCCAGATATTTCAATTTGGTCCTCAGCTTTCTCTTCATAACCCTTTTTACATAGAATTCAACCCTTTTGACATTCGACACCGAATACTTGTAAAAATGCTTGCGCCCACATTAAGTACTATCTTAATTATCGATAAAGCACGTGAAATGAGGGAAAATATATACCAATAATGCACAATTATCACACCCCCAAACGTGAAATGAGGGCAAATATATACCGATAATTCACTAAGAATAACCCTACTCAATTGTGTTTGAACCGAAGTGCTCGATTTCTAAAAGCTTCCACATTTCAATATTCTCCATGCACTTTTAACAAAATACTCTAACCATGGAATTACAAAGTGAGGCTCACATGCTATATCTCAATATTATTCTTGAAATTGCTTTTTTTGCAACATTTTTTCCTTTTCATTCACCCCTTTTTTGATGAGATAATAGCGTTACAAGAATTTCTCATGGTTTGCTCACATGTACAACACTCACAAACTTTGTTAGTAAACCAAATTCCCTTGAAATTTCCTTCTCAATCCCGAAAGTATACACAAGAGTTCCCCCAAACTTGTTTAACAATCCGACCCACACCTTTATCTCCTACGCCTTTATAAGTCATACTCAATAAGTTTCAAGGACAAGAGTAGATAGATAAAAAAAATGATGGCTGATAACATGGGTTCACAAGAAATAAGACTATTATGGCTCAAAGGGGCGAACTATTGGAAAAACTTGTACCGGGTTGGCTATTTGGGAAAGTGGCTATACCTAGATGTCATTATCAACAAAAATTGCAAACAACAATGTGAGTTTGTAATAGTCAAGTCACTCGAGTTCTAGTTCAAGTATAATCCGAAATTCTCTCAGGAAGAACAAAAACAATCACACAATCCATGCATAGAAAGAATAAAGGCTCAATTACTCACATGGTATGAAATTTCCAATTGTAACATCCAAAGCACCCTTTCATAGTCAACTAGATTCAAAACTTAAATATCAACAATAATCTAGCCTGCAAATCTCTCAACTAGGGGTTGAATTCCTAGGTATGCATCTACATTAACAATGCATCATCAAACTAAGCTAATGCATATTCAACTATCCTAGAACAAATTTGTCAAAGAATAACCAAAAAATTCAACTAACCATTAATCATGCAAAATGCAACTAACCCTAACAAGGCACAGGCATTATAATTGGAACCAAGGCAATCATACTCACAATCAACCATACATCAATACAGTATTCATGCCTCAAACACTCCCTCAAACTTAAATCTAGCATTATCCACAATTGAGAGTGAACTTTGAAAGGAAGAATTGTGAGTCTTACCCGGGGGCCAAGTTAGGCCCCCGTTACATGTCCATGTCGGTGCCACCGCCCTCAGTACCGGTGGTGGGGCGGAAAGAGGATGACGGTCCAAGTTTCTCCTCCAAACGTCTTTCCACATCAATCAATGAAGTCATACACCTTGAAGCATCTTGTGTGAACTTGCTCTTTTTTCCCAAGATTCTTAAAGTCCCTTCAACCTCCGGTGCCAATTAACAAGTTGAACTTGTGCATTATAAGTCACGAACCGGAGGGAATACCTAAATATATAGAGCATGAATACCAATTAACTTCTATTTATTTAATGAAAAACAAATAACTAAATAATCAATAACCACACAAACAATCCCCGACAACGGCGCCAAAAACTTGACGAGTGTTTTACAAGTGTATGAATTAAGCATAATATCAAGTAATAAAACTCACTCAACCTCAAGTGCAAGGTGTGCAATTGTAGTAGGGTGAGTGAGGTCGAACCGAAGAGATTGTAGTGCAATTTATGAAGTTTAGTTAAATGCAATATTTTTGGTGTTTTTGGATTTAGATGACAAGTGATAAGATAGATGATAAATCTAATTTAACTAAGTGTAATTCTATCACTAATGCTTGTAAAACTAGGATGCAATGCAACAAACAGTTATGAATAAAAAAAGTTCCTTAGGGTTAATTAGAGTTGAAGTTACTAGATGGAGTGTTTGGTTGTGATTTATGACAAGTTAGAGGAGTTGGATAATTAACAAGTTCTAACCTCCTAAGTTAGAACCATCATCTCCATAGAAGACCAAGTAGAATCTCTTCACTTGCATCAGCTATGAAGGCATTAAGTTTAGCCAATTGATGTCTCCTAACAGCCTAGATTATCTTCTCAAATAATCCTAGAGTATCTAGCCAATTGTCTTTGGTCAATTCAACAAAATGCTCTCTCAAGCATTTCATCGAACACTTGGTGGGCATGGTAGAGTAGTTGGCATTCTACTCTACCTCTACCTTCCTTAAGCCCAAGAAAATGCTACTAATCATGCATAATCAACAAACAAACAACTATAATTCATCTAGGAACACAACAACATCCTAACCAACCCTAGGGATGATGAACTAATCAAAACTCAACCTATTCATAACAATGAACAAAAATGAAAGTAAGAGATGAAGAGGAAGGAAGAAGCTAGAGAGTAGAAATCAAGTCTTCAATCCTTTATAAAAGTCCCCAAATTCGTAGAAAATATAGAGGGAGGAGAAAATAGAGATCAAGAACCCTAGATGGGTTCAAGAGCAAGTCTAAATGTGTGTAGTTGTGAAGAGATGTGAAAAAAACGTCATTTAAAGCCTCATTTTTCGGGAGAAAAGAAGAGTGGACCATTCTTGAAAAGTGCGTCTAGGCAATCGCCTGACCTAAGGAAAGGGGCCGCCTGGACCTCCGCCTGGCCGGTCGCCTGAACCTCCTCGGATGCTGGCTCGGGCAACCGCCTGGGCTGAGGTGCTGGGCCGCCTGGAGCTTCGCCCGGACCATTTTCTTCACCATTCCTTGAACTTTTCCAGATTTTACAATTTGGTTCTCAGCTTTTTCTTCATAGCCCATTTTACACAGAATTCACCCTTTTGACATTTGACACCGAATACCTGCAAAAATGCTTGCACCCACACTAAGTACTAGCATAATTATCGATAAAGCACGTGAAATGAGGGCAAATATATACCGATAATGCACAATTATCACCCAGCTGATCCATCTCTGATACCCAACCACCCTCTTCAAATTGGCCCCTTCCATCATTCAGCCTTGCACCACAAATGTTTGCTCCTCTTGCCTCAACTACGACTTTGCTGCCCAGCTCGAGTACTTCAGATAAGCTAGACATTTTTTCCCGATTACATACATATTTTCTTATAGATCGTAAAAAAATTTGGATCACCGAATTGGAAATCAATTTAAAACAGTCACGTTTAAAGAGAAACAAAACCAGAGACCTATCCTAGCAGTAGAATGAACCAATAATGATATTACCTCTTGAATCAGTTTGTCTAGCTTTTTCTCATCAAATAATCCAACCATACTCTCAATCAGTACATGGCAGTTACTCTATTGGCAGCAAAACAATAGTATCATTACTAGCATCAACCTCAAATAGAATAACAAAACATTTCCATTAGGAATTCAGCATCAACAGCCAATGAATAAATGAGTGAGACAAATTGAACATCCGGGACATCTGGCTATCCTAAATTCGACTGGCAAAAGGTCCATTATCAGAAGCCGCTTCATACTTGGCCTCTGGCCTGCTCGAATTTCTCTCAACCTGTTCCAGGTCTTTTTGGGCCTTTTAAGTAGATTGGGTCTGGCGACCATCAGTATTCTCTAGAGAAATTAATTAAACCAGTTTCCGTAATGAAATTGAAAAATGAGGGAAAGAGACTTCAATGGAGCATCAACAATTAGACAGTTTGAGGCCATGTAGTTTTATTGAATATAGGAACTAGAGTTAGGGTCTTCCGAAATTGCTTCAAGCTGTGCATGATTTTCAATGGGGGAATCTAATAATTATGGAGTAATTTGGGCTTTCATTGTGGATAAATCAGGAAACTTTATTTAGTTTATTACTTCCTCCCTCTGCTAAAAATTGTCTCATTTAACTTTACTGTTTCAAGATTTAATGATTAACTAAAATTTTAATAAAGATAAATATTGAATTTCAGAAAAAATATATTTTGGAAATTTAAAATTTAATACACATGTGAATTATTTAATTTTTGATGTCTAAATATTTATAAAAAATTATAAATTAAATGATATGAAATTGTCAAAACAAATGCGACAATCTTTTACGGATAGATGAAATATCTAATATCTATAGTGTGATGATAATATGACATTTATTTGGAGTATTTTTCCCCTTAAATTTCTCTTTTGGGATGAGAATGTAATTTTCCCTTTTATCAATCCGGTTTTGCCCATGCCACTTCTTTAAGGGTATTTTTGTTTTCATTTTTTCTATCAAATCTATTATTTTATTTTCTTGTTTACATTATTACAATTATTACACATATAAAGAAATTTATAATAAAAAAAGAAATAAGTTCACCCTTAAAAATTAGAGTGTGAATAGGTTGTGACTGTGACATACTCCCTCGGTCCCTGAATAATTGTACACTTTGTTTTTACTGTTTTACAGTATTTAATCTATGATTTTTTTTTCATGAATTTTTAGACTTTAAAGTTAATAATTTATATGCATGTCATAATTTGAAGTATAAACTTTCTAAATATACTTTTTCTGAATTTTTTAAAACTTGTTATCTTTGTTAAAATTTGAGTCAAACATTGAATCTTGAAACAACAAATTCAAAGTGTATAATCTTTCAGGGACGGAGGTAGTACTATTTGTGCCTCTAGATAAAAGAATGAAGAAATAAACACTGAGGAACATGGGTCAAGCTTGTCGCCGTGTTTGTCGGTGACGATTCCGGAATCTCCCAAATTACCAAGATTCTTTTGTCCCTCCGCATGCAACAATGAAATCAGAAAGGAATCAAGCCAATCGACCTTCCTTCTTTGCAAATTCAACAAAACCAGCAACAAAATCAACCGCCAGCATTCCTCTTGCAACAAAAACCACCGGCCATGCATTTGTTCAACTGTCCAAAGTGATGCTCTCCGACAACAATACGATGCGTTTCTGAAGCACTTTGATGCGCTTATGTAAAATTATGATGCGCTCGTTCTAATGACTCTAATGCAAACATTTTTTTTTAAAAAAAACATAGTGATATGTTTGTTGACATACTATGATGTTTTGGTTCAAAATGATGCACTTGGTGTAACGAATGATATACTTTTGAATAATTATGATGCTCTTTGCTATTGGACAAATTATGATGTATTGGTTAAAAATGATGCTCTTGGTATCACGACTAATACTCTTTGTTTCAAGTATGATGTTCTACCTCACGAATATGAAGCACTCGTTCTAAGAACTTAATGGTACACACATTTTCTTCAACCTCTTAAAATGATGTCTTTGGTGACTATAACGATGCACTCCCGTTGCACTATGAAGCTCTACCTTACAAACATGATACACTTGTTCTGATTACTTAATTATGCACTCGTTTTCCTCAACCTTTAAAATGATGATGTTCTCAAACTGATGCTCTATGTGCTTAATATGATGCTCCCCTGGGTAAGTATGATGAGCTTAATGATGCTCTTCGTTATTGTACAAAGTATGATCTCTTGGTTTCAAATGATGCGCTTGGTGTCACGAATTCTTTTGGTTGCAAGTATGATGTGCTTCTTTACAAAAATGATGCACCCGTTCTGATGACATAATAATGCACTCATTTTCTTCAACTTCCATTTCCAGTATGATATTCTACCTTACAAACATGATACACTTTTCCTCATTAATGATGCATTTCAGCTCACAAATGATATACTTCCTCTCCAGAATAAAGAACTTAGATGATGTACTCCATCCTCCAAAATGATACCCTACATGCAACAAATGAGGCACTCCATGTATTAAATGATGCTTTGTAGTGCAATGTGATGCTTGTTTCGCTGAAAACTTATTTTTTCTCATTTACTTCAGCTGATGTTCTTTCAATTCATCATTCATTGGTATTAATTGACAATATTAACTTCATTATGTGGTTACATCATTTTTATAAAAAGGAGCATCATAATGAGTCGGGAGCATATCATAATAGTATTTCGGAGCATCATAATACTACAAAGTGCAGCAGGTTGCAGCTTCAGGCCATGAGACGAATTTCCGTGGTTTAGCTAAGGAAATGACAAGGAATGGAGTGTCAACGACTAGGGAAGCAGTTATAGTTTAGATCCAACCTTAGTGGAGTATTTCCTCTTCATTTCTGAAAAAAAAATTTGAGTTTTTGTAACTTCGGCGGTCGTTGATGACGATGACGATGACAATGAGAAGCGGCGCCACGCCGGAGCTGAGTGAGAAGTGCCGCCACACCAGAGCTGAGTGAGAAGTGCCACCACACCGGAGCTGAGTGATAAGCGACACCACACTGGAGTTGGGTGAGTGTCCGATGAAAATCATGAAGTACTCTCTTCCCTGTGTCCTCCATCGACCGACGCAACGTCTCTGTATCTTTGTGTGACATTTTTGTAAATAAAAATAATATAGCACGATCTGACACATAAACTGGATCGGCATACCCTAGTCTCTGACTAAAAATTACAGTCTCTAACTAAAAATTACAACTAGTTAACATTTCAAAAAAATGTAGTGGCTGCTGAGCAAATGTCTTATTGCCCTTTCGGAAACTGGAAGAGAGGCCGAGAGCCAGAGCCTGAGACAGAAAAAGCACGTGTTGTGTGCTTCCTTCCAATCAATGGCCCTCTTTGCTGCAATCTCAGCCTCTCCAGTCTCTGTTTCGGTGCCATGTCACTACTTCTCCGGCGGCCGCCGCAACTTCCGACGGGCTACTCTCCGCGTTCTCAGCTCAACGGAATCACCTCCACCGCCTGCTACCGCCGACACCGCTTTCCCACAGAAGAAGAATCCCTGCAGTTCCAAACCCTTACTCGGCTCTCATGAGTCCAATTTTCACTACGCACTCGCCGACGCCGGCCGCAACTCCAGCCCCATCTTCCGCCTCGTCCGATCCACGGAATCCAGCATCGAGAGGGTAGGTACAAATCGATTGTGTTTGTGCTCCGATGACTGCGATAAGAAGAGTATACGATTACTGCTGCTATTTTCCCTGAATTTGTAGGCAATTTTCGACTTCCGATTCTTGGCACTCTTCGCTATCGGTGGTTCCTTGGCTGGTTCCTTGCTCTGTTTCCTTAATGTAATTCCTTTTTCCTTCACTCACTCCAAACTTAGTGCTTCTTGTAATGTTTGCTGTGCCTAATTGACTGCTTTATCTGATATTGAAGGGCTGTGTTTATGTTGTGGAAGCTTACAAAGTTTACTGGTCGAGCTGTGTTAAGGGAATTCATTCTGGACAAATGGTCCTCAAATTGGTGGAAGCTATTGGTAAAAACATATTGAAGTTGACTCAAATTATTGCTAACAATGAAAAACAAAATTCATAATTAGAAACTTAAGGGTCTGTTTAGTTGGAAATTTTTTCCAAAATTTTCATTCTCAATTTCCTTTGTAAATATTTTAATGTATAACTAGTTATTAAGTGATGAAAAATCTTATTTTCTGAACTTTAGAAAACTAATAATTTTAAAATGGAGAACTTCAAAACAATATTTTAGATTTTAATACACGAGTTTTCCAAAGTTTGTAAAACAGAGTTTTCGATTCCTTAATGATTAATTATACATCTAACTATTTACAAAGGAAATTGGAATGAAAGGTTTTGAAAATTTTCAAACTAAGCGGATCCTTAACATATCAATTTAAGATATGCATATAAGTTATCAAAGTCTATTTGAAAAAGCTGAAAGAAAAAAATTATACAGAATAAATGTTGAAAACGAACAATGTAGTAAATTTTTGGGATTGAGCGAGTAATACAAAGTCATAATAGTCTGCACATCTCCTGACCTGAACCAATTGCTGTAACATCTGGATTCTTGCAGATATATACCTTGCCGGGACAGTGATGCTGATATTTGGCATGGGCTTATATGGTTTATTTATCACAAACATACCTCCGGATCTCCCTCCAAATGCGGACCGTGCCCTCACCAAATCATCCTTGTTTGGGATGTTTGCTTTAAAGGTTTCTCCTTTTATTCCTCTTCTCCTGGCTTGGCTTGGCTTGGCATGAAATTCATTTTGTGTGAATTAAATTGGCAATCAAGATCACTTGTCCCCTTTCTCTGTTTCTGACCTTGACCCTAATGCAATTAATTAAGACCTTTAGTTGATCCTTTGATTTCATGGGATTAATTTTAACTGATCACTTAACGGTTTTAATTAATTGTACTAAGGTGACACGGTGGAATAGGGAGAATGGGGACATGTTATTCTGGTTCTTAATTTTGCATGGCATAAATATTTATAAGAGCAAGGCTCCTACAGAGCGGTTGGAAGTGAGATGGAGATGGAGATGTAGGCATTGAGAAAATGCACATTTTATGCACTGATCACGCACACAAGGGTTGTTTTCTTGTAATGCTGGCACTATCTGTTTGATATACATCCTCTCAGTCCCACAAAGCTGATAAGTTTGTTTTTAAACATTTGAAATTGTGATTTTTTCCTCAACATTTTGATATATGAAGTTAACAAGTGAGGAAATAAAATACTTCAGTATATTAATCTTTGTGGGACGAAAGGAGTTGTATTTTGTCTCATGAAAGCCCCTGGTTTGCAGGAAAGGCCCAAGTGGATGAAAATTAGTTCTCTTGACGAACTGAAGACAAAGGTTGGACACGTTATTGTGATGATTCTTTTAGTTAAGATGTTTGAAAGAAGCAAGATGGTAGCCATACACACAGGTTTGGATCTGTTAAGTTACTCAATCTGTATCTTCCTTTCATCTGCTTCTCTCTACATCCTTCATCATCTTCACAAAGAGTGATTACTCAATCTGTATCTTCCTTTCATCTGCTTCTCTCTACATCCTTCATCATCTTCACAAAGAGTGACTATTTACAAACCATCCCCTGATCATGTAATATACCTAGTTCCCTGATAAAATAGAGTATACATTACAGTTTCCTTGGTCAATATGAGTCTGTTGAATTGCTCTCAATTGTAAATTGCGTTTGTTGATGGAGGTACATACCACTAGGATGTTAAGCTTAAGAAGCAGAGCTCATTACAGAATGCAGTCTCGGGCAACTCTTATTTATGCCCGGGTATGGTTTGCTCATTGACGGATGGGATGAAATCCCGTTGGTTTTTAATGAATTTTTAATTATTATGATAGTTTAATTGTTATGGTAAATGAATAGTATAAATCATCATTCAAATATATTCAGACTTGTCTCATTTACTTTCCTTTTTTGTACCATTACAATGACATTATTTGAGCAATTTAATGATATTGTCTGAATTTGTTAATGGAAATGAATAATCTTACAAAACAAAAACGAAATAAAAAACTAGTCCATCTGTTCGTTAATTTTTGCAACATATTGATATGACATGAAGATTAAGATGGTAGAAAGATGTAAAATTTTGATAAAGTTATCGTTTAGAGAAGAGTTGAATGAGTAGTGTGGGGTGTTAGTGATATCATATCAGATAATAAAATAAAAAGGAGATAATTGAGTGGTGCTAATGGGGTTATATCATATAATAAATAAGAAATAGTAGTTGAAATGACAAGTTGATAAATTTATTTAGAAAAGTTTATGAAGGGTGTGTTATTTGTGTGAAATTTTGGTGAAGAAAATGGAGTAATTTGAAATTTGATTTGATGGTTGCGAGGAGAAAAATTGGAGTTAAACCAGTTCTAATATTCGACTTCGTTACGGGTTTACTGAATTAATAATTATCAAAGTTCTTAATTTATCAAATAATAATATATTCGATGTAATAAATTTGTGGAAAATTAGTTCTTTTAAAAGTTTTGGATTAAATTTATTACTTCATCCGTACCTCCAAAGTTGTTTCATTTGTTTTGACAATTTTACGATATTTAATCTATGAGTTTTTTTCCATGAATGTTTAGACATCAAAAATGAAATATTTCATGGGTGTCTCATATTTACAATCTAAATTTTCTAAATATATATTTTTTTTGGATTTTTTAAACTGTTTATCTATGTTAAAATTTGAATAAAAAAATGAACCTTGAAACAACAAAATCAAACGAGACAATTATTCAGGGACGGGTATTTGAATAGTGACATTGATACTATGTGGGTCATGCTTTAATAGATGAATCATGTTTTGATATTTTTGCTCATTTTCATCATAAAAGTTACAATTTTGTCATCATGAAATCATTTCGTTAAATTTTTCGTTAAAATTATGAACATTTAACATCAAATTGACCCCAAACGTTTTAAGAACTAACAAAATTAACTCTTTGTAAAAAAAATTACTTCGTGTCCCTAAATTATTGAAACACTTTCTAAACCTTTGTACTTGAGTTTACTCAATTATCCTCTATCTCTTTCTTCCATTTACCAAGTCAACATAAAATCAATTCAACTTAAAACATCGTATCCAGTCAATATCTTTCAATAATAAATGGACGAAGGGAGTACAATTTAAATATCTCCCTTCCCAAAGTTTAATTTTGTCTCGCAAGCACCACCCCAACCATCCTCCCTCCCTCCTATCCAGCCCCGGCTAGCCATACCATGTCCCCCGTCGCCCACACAATAGAAAACTCAAATACAAGAAAGGGTTATCTCAGGAGTCTAAGTTGCAAACCGCAGAAAACTCTCATTCTTTGGGCTCTACCTTTTGTCTTTTTCTCCACCATTTTGATTAGACGTTGCTCCTGCATGGAACTGAATCGCCACGAGTCTAGGTCTATAAAAGGCTAAAGCCAGTAAGAACGCTTTGCTTTGGTGGACATAGATTTTTCTTATGGCATAACATACCAAAGCGAATCCATAACCAATCATATCTTAAACTGGTAAGTTATCAAGCTCTTGTTTCTTTTTCATTGCTTAAAAATAGAACATGCATGCTGGTTTCAAACAATTGATTTAAGGATAAAAAGAGTTAGTGAGGAATAGATTTAATTCTTTTAAGAAAAGCTTTTCCAGGCAATATACATCCACTAGCTCAACATCAGGAAAAACAAAAACAAAAAAAGATAGAACAACCTTATATCTAATAGATCCTACACAGATCAACATTTGGATACGTATATCAGTATACGCACCAATTTTATATGAAAGTGGATACACATAGTAAAAGCACAATTCACTGCATAGTAAAGACAAAAGAGGAATCGGAATTCAACAGGGAAAAAACACATTGACAATGAAAATCAGAGGCAAAGGCCGACGTTTCAGATTATATAAACAGAAGCTCCAGTCATCTGCCAGCTACCGCCAAGCCCGAGCATGAGTTCGATATTTCAGATCTAGATCGAATGATGGTCATTGGTTGAAATAGAAGGATACGAAGATGAATAAGAAGAGGAGTGAAGAAAGATTAAAGAAACGAACAGATAATTTCCGAAAAAAAACTGAAGGAGTTGAAGGATTGAGAAGCGTGGAGAGTAGTGCTAGGCTCAACAAAACAGAGGGAAATCGAAGCGAGGCGAGAGATACAAAAATAGAAAATAGAATGAGAAGCGTGGAGAGTAGTGCTAGACTCTTCTTCTTCCACGTTCCCAACAATTATAAACTTAACACTTTTACCCAAATTTTTGATTCATTCTTTCCACCATCCTCCTACCGTCCGATCGCCGCCGGACCTTCGGAACACACCATTCCCAATCAGGGGCCGTAGATCGGGGCCTAGGATTGCTAGATCCTGGCCCAGGGCCGGCGAATGGCGGCCCAAAGCCGGTGAATGGCGGCCCTAGGCAGGTGGTTCGCTAGCCCAGTCCGCGAATCGGCGACCTTGGCTCAAGAATAGCTGGCCTGGGGCCGCGATTCACCAGCCCTGGGCCGGGATCCGGCCGCCCTAGTTTCTACGGCCCCGGATTGCGTATCTCTTGTTTCGGTGACTCGGCGGCGGCGGCGGTCCGGCAACGGAGGCTGTGGCCGGACGGTGGGAGGATGGTGGGAGGGTGGTGGAAGGAATGAATGAAAACTTTTGAGTATAAGTATTAAGTATATAATTGATGGGGGAGTGCCTAAATGGTTAGTTTTAAAACTTAGGGTGTAAAAGTTTTTTAAAAAATGTTTAATTGCTAAAATTGTCATTTTCCTTAAAATCCGTTAAACTTAAAGGTGATCGGATGGAAAAGGTCCACGATTTGTTTATAAAAAAGTTGAAAACATGACTTTATTGGGACAAAAAGTTAAAACAGAACCCCGATGAGACAAAAATTAAAGTTACAGGACTACCAGTACACTTTGCCCCTTACTGTAATACTACTACTCCACAAATTACTACGCATCATTATGGTGATTACAGGTTGAAACGTTGGCAATAAAAGCAACAATTAATGCACTAAAAAAAATTCGTACAGTGACGATGTGGAGCCTAGGTGGCTTCAGGAAATGTCTCCATTCACTTTTTTTTGACTATGTATGGCAGAGATCTAATATTAGTATATAATAGTAGATAGTAGGAATAGATGTTGATTTGATGGGTTTTGTTGGGAATGTTAATGCAAAGAACATAACTGAGATGTAAACGGTGCAAATATTTAAAGATATTTCAAAAAGGAAAATGTTACAAAAAAAGGGATGGAGGGAGTAATTTGAAAGACCTATTTACTCCCGACAAGGGATGTGGTCGAGACCAAACCTGACCATACAAATAACATTGCTGACATCCTCCGGCCATGATAGCTAAAGAATCGTACAATCTATACATGATATACCAACTCGCTCAACTTGGAGATTTTTGGTAGAATCGCACTTGTTTAAACAATTGCTTGCACTTTCGTAAAGAGAGTCTTCGAGAGGTCGCTTGCAGTTTCCTAAAGCGCCTTCTAGAGATAATAAGACTTTACCTGTGACACAAATAGTACTCACTCCGTCCCAAATGTTTTGCAACATTTGGAATTGACACGAAGCTTAAGAAACCTCAAATTTTCACACATCTTTCCACTGCTACCCTTCCTCTTCACCTAGATCACACTTGCTCTGCAACTCTACAATCTGCATCTGAATAAAACTACAGTGCTACCCAAAACAAAAATTACCAAACACATTTTAAAGCTCACAAATCAACTCGCATCACCACTCAATTGAAAAATGAAAAAATGCATTGAGTAGAAAGAGACCCGATTAGCTATATTTTTTATGTCAATTAAAATTTGGAGTGGCTGCTAATCTTCACCAAAGGAGGGGTTGAAGGAGTGGTAACCGGCGGAGGTGCTGCCGCTTATGAAGTTGTTGAGTGCGACCGGATTTGGTTGCCAAAGGACAGATTGACTGAAGGTTTGGCCGCGTACAAATCTGAGTAGGATCTATCGCCAGAGGAAGGGTTGGCCGAAGGGGGGCCTAGGTGCCTACCTAATGAAGAATTGGATGGAGGAGGTGCTGACTGACCGAAGAAGGCTATAGAAGGGTTATGCGAAGGTAAAAAGAGGCAGAGGAGCAACTCAAAAGTGATAGGCTTTTGTTAATGGTATTGGGGTCCACATGGAGATATAATATGTATTAAAATAAAATAGTGAAAGTTGATTGAAGGGGTACTATGATAAAATAATATAAGATAATTTTCTAAAAGAGGAAATGTTGCAATATTTTTGGGTAAAGTGTCGGTAGATCTGTAATTTTAATTTTTGTCCCATTGGGGTTCTGTTTTAACTTTTCGTTACAATAAAGTCCCGTGTTTCAACTTTTTAAAAATTTTTGGTTCTTTTCCATCTAGCATCCGTTAAGTTTAACGGATTTTGAGAGAAAATGATAATTTTAGCAAATAAACTTTTTGAAAAAAATTCTTTACATCCTAATTTTTATAATTAATCATTTATGCATACCCCCAACAATTAAAAACTTGACACTTTTACCCAATTTTTTTTGATCCATACCTTCCACAATCATGCCACCATCTGCCACCGCTGTTGGACAAGAATTAAAGTTACAGGACTACCGGTGCACTTTACCCCAATATTTTTGGGACGTCCCAAAAAAGAAAAGTGTTACAAAACTTTTGGGACGGATGAAGTATTAGCTTGACATCCTCAAATTATTTATTTATTCTATCTAGATTTAATCAAATTTGGGATGGGTTTATCTCATATGGGATGAGTTATCGTGTGAGAGGATTAAATTGCTGGAAATTACACAATTCAAGGAATATATTGCTTAGTATTTCAAAATTAAAGACAAATGAAGTAAAGTAAAGGTCAAGAATGGTTATTTGAAAAATTGTAGGATTTTGAAGTTACTATTGATAACATGTTTTTAAGGTTCAGTTCAGCGGCATAATTTCTAGATTTAATCAAATTTGGGATGAGTTTATCTCATATGGGATGAGTTATCGAGTGAGAGGATTAAAGTGCTGGAAATTACACAATTCAAGGAATATATCGCTTAGTATTTCAAAATCAAAGACAAATGAAGTAAAGTAAAAGTCAAAGAATGGTTATTTGAAAAGTAGTAGGATTTTGAAGTTACTATTGATAACATGTTTTTAAGGTTCAGTTCAGCTGCATAATTTTCAGAAATTATTTTCCACCTTTTTACATTTCTGAGATCATTAGCAGTACATTACCATGACAGCTTTAGTGTTTTGTCTAAACTACTCTTAGCTTGCATTCATGAAAGTGAAAAAGAAAACACAATTAATCTTATGGGAATTAGTCCCGAGCACTTGACTTAGTGGTCATGCTCTTGAGAATACTTGTAGAGGTCTCGAATTCGAGTTTCCGGTATTCCAACCCCTACCCCATTTGTTTAAAAACAATCTTATGGCAATTATGTAAAATGAGTAACTTCAAACCCAATTTTACAATGATTTATCCAACACATAATTTGAAATAAATCTGGAAAAAGATTGCTAGCTTTGGCACTGAACTGACCCTAAAAGAAACGGTCAAATGTATATATTATCAAACAAATTTTTCCTCCTACCTGGTAAGGAGGAAAATCATCCTTCCTGCACACGTGTCGTGATGATAGTAGTTAAAACCACCACTATTAATTACGAGGTTATCACTATTAATTACGGAGGTGGTAGATTCGTAATTATGTTTGGTGGCACTAACCAATAATAACATGACACATGTGCAACGATGAGTTCCTAATCGAGTAGGAGGAAAAACTTTTCTCCATAGTGACTTCGAAATGCTATATAATTTGGATCGTCTTAATACTTTTAATTTTTTTTTGAAAGGCAACATCAATAATTGCATTGATAAAGGAGTGCTACTCCAAGGAGGAGTAGGACTCAAGAAGAGAGAACAAAAAACAAGAGCAACATGAGAAAGAGAAACCAAACCGAGGAAGAAAGGTTAGATACAGTTAGCAATTACCCCCTAAGGGGTTTACAATCCAATCGTCCCAAGTAGGAGAAAATTTCTTCCAACGGTTTGAAATCCAAAGGAAAGAGAAGAATTGGATGGTAGAGAGAGGTTTTTGCTAAATCCGAACTATCGGAGAAGACCCTTTCATTTCGAACTTTCCAGATCTGCCAAGCTGAAATTCTAAGGATGGCGTTCCACCCTTGCCTTTGATTCTTGGAGAGGTTCCTGAAACGCGAAAGAGATCCCAAGTCTTGAAACAAGTTTGCACCTGAAAAATTGTCCACATCGCACCAGCAGGAGACTAGATTCCAACATGAAATAGTGAATGGGCATGATATGAGGCAGTGGTGCAAGTCTTCTAGGGCGGCTGGACACAAGGTGCAACTGACTGCATCGATCATAATGTTGCGGATGGCAAGTTGTAGCTTGGTGGCTAGCCGATCTTGAGTAACCCTCCAGACGAAGATGTTCAGCTTCTTTGGGATCCAGCGATTCCATGAGGTTGGAAGCTGATGAGGATGCTTTTCCAGGATGAGGTCATCAATGAGCTTGGAAAGGATTGGGACCGAAAAAGAGCCATCGCTTCCAAGAGTCCAGAACCATGAGTCTTCTTTGTCAACCTGAAGAGAAACAACTTTTAAGACATTTGTTAGGACTGATATCTCCCCCTCTTCTCGACCTCTCACAGCCCTCTCCAACTCCATCTCCACCTCCACCTCCAACTCCAGATACCGTTTTCCCAGCCCCCTCTTTCGCAAATTTGACAACCTTATCTACTTCAAGACTGAACAACCTAGGACATAAAACAACTAACTTTTTGTTTTGAAACCAAACATCATTCCAGAAACTTAGCTCTTTGTCGTTACCGACCACCCTACTAAAAGAGTTGGAAAAGTTTAATCCCAGATTGTCCAACAATTTTCCTATCTTCACTATATTCCCCCAAACTCCAGAAAGCTTGTCAACATTATGATTTTCTAAACCTCCATCTAAACCATGAATATTTTGAATAACCCTCACCCATAAAGCATCCCTCTCCTGTTTGAATCTCCACCACCACTTCGCCAACAAAGCCCAATTTTTTGCCTTTAGACTTCCTAAACCCAGCCCTCCCTCCTCCTTAGAATTTAGGACTTTGTCCCAAGCAACCCAGTGAATAACTTTTTTCCCTTCCGAACCCCCCAGAAGAAAGTGTTTCGAAGGCTCTCAAGAGTTTTGGTTAGACTAATAGGGGCACGAAACACGGAAAAGTAGTAAAGGGGTAAGCTTCCGAGGACTGATCTCAAAAGAGTCAACCTGCCTCCGAAGGATAAAAATTTTGAGCGCCAAGAGGAGAGTCTTGATTTAAACTTTGCAGTTACTGCATTCCAAGCTTCCACTGTGTGCATTTTTGCTCCAACGGGTAAGCCAAGGAAAGTAAAGGGCAGGCACCCCGATCCACAGCCAACGAAACTCGCCATTATATCCACCTTTGCTTTGATGATGCCGATTCCATAAAGCTTTGTTTTTGCCAGATTTACATTCAGCCCGGAGATGATATGAAAACATTTTAGGATACGGATGATTGATGTAACGTTGGAGTTATCCCACTCGCCGAAGAAAATTGTGTCATCTGCATATTAAAGATGGGAAAATCGAAGTCCCCGTGATCCAATCTGAAGACTCCTGAAGATATTCTTCTCTAAAGCCTCTTCCATCATGATGTGTAAGCCTTCTGCCGCAATTAAGAACAAGAAGGGAGAAAGGGGGTCACCTTGTCTCAAGCCACGCTTCATTTTGAATTCGGTTGTGGGACTTCCATTTACCAAAACAGAAACCGAGGCTGAGACCAAACATGCCCTAATCCATCCCCTCCATTTTTCTCTGAAGCACATTTGTTCCATAACTGATGCCAAGTAGTCCCAACTCACACTGTCGAAGGCATTCTCGAAGTCCACTTTCAAAATCATAGTCTTCTTCCTGGATTTCTTTGCAAACTTCACAGCTTCATTTGCAATTAAAGAGACATCAAGAATCTGCCTCCCTTCAATGAAACCCGTTTGAACGTCACTGATTAAGGTTGGAAGAACCTTCTTCAATCTCTCGGCCAAAAGTTTGGACATGACCTTGTATTGGCAACTAATTATACTGATTGGGCGATAATCTTTGAGACCAATTGGATCTTTTGATTTTGGGATGATGGTGATGAAAGAGGCATTGCAACCTGGGCAAATTTTCCCAGTCTTTAGGGAGAATTGAATAAAGCGAAGAAAGTCATCTTTTACCTTGTCCCAGAAATGTTTGATCAGCTTGAAGCTTAACCCATCCGGTCCTGGAGCCTTGTCCCCTCCACAAGACCAAACCGCCGCTTTAACTTCTTCCATATAGACCGGAGCTTCAAGAAGATTTGCTGATTCCTTAGACAACTTTTTAAATTTTGTGCTTCTGAGGATTCCCCTGTTTTTTATTGGTTCCTTGAATTGAGTTTTGAAGTGGTTTGCAACTTCTAGCTTGATTGATTGAGGGTCTTCACACCACATTCCATTAACTTGTAAGCCTTTGAGGTTGTTTCTGCGCTGTCTGCTTTTGATGGAAGCATGGAAGAATTTGGAGTTTTCATCTCCCTCGAGGGCCCACTTGTTCCTTGATTTTTGCTTCAAGTTGGTGTCATGGGATCTTTCTGCTTCGATTAGGTGAGTGCAACAAATCATTCTCTTTGATTCTTCTGAACTCTCCAAGGGTCTGTTTTCTGCCAATCTGTCCCAAGCGGATTTCTCTTTTCTAATTCTCTCAATTTCTCCTACAGAGTCCTCTGGAAAGGTTGTTCACCACCTTTTGATTTCTGACTTTAAAGAGATAATTTTCTGTTTTAGAACATAGTCCGGCCTGCCGTGAATCTTCTTTCCCCATCCGGATTTCACTACATCCTGAAAATGAGGGTGAGATAGCCAAGAATCGAAGACCTTGAAAGGTTTTGGACCAAAGTCAATATTTCTGTTTTGGAGAAGTAGAGGATTATGGTCTGAAATGAACCTTTCCTTTGAGGTAACAAATAGATCAGGCCAGCTCACCATGAAGCTTTCAGAGCAGAAGATTCTATCGAGTTTACTCATCTTCGCACCTGATTTAATCATCCACGTAAATTTCCTGTCAACTAAGGCGATCTCTTTCATTTCTGCTAACAGAATAGCCTTGTTAAAATCTTCTGCCTCCCTTTCACTAAATTCCGAGCCTCTTCTGTCTTCTTTCACCCTGACAGCGTTGAAATCCCCTTGATGAATTAAAGATCTTTAAGAATCTCAATTACATGTTCATATTCATACGAGTTCATGATTTACACGGAAGATTCATAGGCATGATACAACAAATAATCATGCGTCATTTACACAAGAATATACAAGAAATATAAATCACAAGATCGAATGAACCCGAGATATTGGTACCTTTCACCTTGGAAAACAGCTAAAGGAATTTATAATTCCTTGCTCCTTAAACGTAAGCTCCTTCCTTGCTTGATGATGATTTGCCTCCTTGAGAACTCCTTGTGGTCAAGGTGGAAAGGTTGGCTTTCGAGAAGGAGAAGAAGAACGGACAAGAGGATGGCGCCAAGAGGAAGAAAGTGTTGAAGTGAACACTTTGCAAGTTCACACTTAATCACCCAAAAACTCACAAGAATGGCGCAAAAGAGGAGGAGAAGAAGAAGAAATGTGTAGACAAGTGTGTTCTACATGGCCATTTCACTCACTATTTATAGGTGAAGAAATGGCCATTAGAATAATGTCATTAAGTAGGAATAATAAAGCTTTCCACTAACTTTAATATTTCCACTAAGACATTAAGAATTCCACTAAGGCATAAATTATTCCACTAAGGCATAAATTATTCCACTAAGGCATAAATTATTCCACTAAGGCTACTTAAATATCAATTTCCACTAGCCATTTATCACTTATGATAAATAAACTAATTACCTTAAAATAACAACATAAAAAACGCCATTTACATAAAATGACATGAAATGTAGTTATTCAATGAAATAAGGTACATACACCTTATTACCAATAATTTCACCAAAGTACCTATACTTTGATGAAAAGATCTTTAGGTGGAAATAGATATAAAGTGAGGTTTGAAATTATACACAATAATTCCAAACAATTCCAATTCACACATCTGAGCTACTTTAAGCTCTTTAGTACACCTTTACCAAAATACCAATACTTTGTTAAACGGTGAGCTGATTGTTTCTTCTTCTAATTTGAACTCACAACTACTATAAGTTGTGGTGAGTAGGAATACTAACTCATGAAGTTCTTAGTGCGCCAGAGAATTCCAACAAACTCCCACTCGAACTAAGACACTTCTGAATAACAACTCCCACTCGAAAACAAGTTTCTCCAACTTAAGCCAAATCAAGACGAATTTATATAAAAGGTGTTAAGCGTGCAACCTCAAGGCACACACACATCAAGTCTCTTTCACGATGGTTGTTACTCACAATGAAAGATTGTCCTCTCCACAATGTACTTTGAACTTTTCAAGTATTTCTGTGTGTTTTGTTTGAACTTCTTCAAACAACACTTGAACTTATCAAGTTTACCTGAACTTATCAAGTTTTGCCTGATAAACCCCAGACACAATAATACATTTTTTTTAATCACAATCAGTCTCTTTTATGAATTTCAACTATTTGAAATTCATGATTGTATTAAGCAACTGAGATCTCATTATCAATACTCACAAGTCAATCTCTCATACACATAGTATGTGGGCCCAAGATTTAACTGTAGAGTTTATGTATCATATACCAGTGTCTTTCCTATTAGCTTGAACCACTTAGGTAATTGTAACAACTTGACTACCTAAAAGGAGGATACTCCAGCCTTATTTCCACTAAGGCCTTCGACAACCAATTAAAGTAGTCTCATTGATACAATTCACTAATAGTAAGCTAAAGTCACTAAGAGTTTATGTCAAAGAATCTCATACTAAGTAAGAACAAAGACAACTTACTTACATTCTTTCTTTGGTTGCATTTCATGGTCATGGAACTGTAGGAACACATCCTTGATGAACATACTTTCATCAAGGAACACATCCTAAGGAACACATCCCAGAAGTTCCATATGAACTCTAATACTGTGTTTTATCTACACCACTCCCACTGGAATGATGTCACCACTGTGGAGGGGTGTGTCATTTTCTCCCTCTTAAAACATTATTAGCGTACTCCCTTTAACAAATAAATAGGAGGACATGTCACAATCCATGAAATATCTCCAAGTAAGCCCCAGCTCACTTCAATCATAGGCTAGGATGTATGGTGGTCATACAAACACGATGAACTTATCATCTCACTTGATATTTGCTTAATCAAGGCGACATTTAGTTAAGGTGTCTTGTGATGGTCCAAGACTCTCACTCAAAGTATAACCAAAGAACACATCCCGGGAAACTTATCCCATTAGTTACATGTTTCATAAAAGAAACAACACACTTTAAGTCCTTAACCGTCTCATCCCTAATCCACCTAGGATTAAAGGCGAAAGACCTGTATGAGAAAGTCTTTCTATCCTATGTTTGACATGTTCATATTTTCGTTATGTTTATAGAAGATTGAACAAAGTATATGAAATGATAAATAAACAACTTTATTAATCATCTCATCATATCTTACAAAACATGTGTGACACCCAAAGATGATGAAGTACATACCATCATACTATAATCTACGTAGACCCATTGCTCGAACATGATGAGCAAACACAAGAGGTGACAAAGGCTTAGTGAGAGGATCTTCCACCATAAGGTCTGTAGAAATGTATTCTATCCTAACTTCACCATCTTCAATTGCATCCCTTACAAAATTGTACTTCAAGCTGATGTGCTTGGTTTTCCCATGGTACTTTGGATCCTTAGTGTAAGCCATAGCCGCCATACTATCACTGAAGATAGTAATAGGCCTTTGCACTTTAACTCGAGAATCCAAATTCTTAAGGAAGAACCCTAGCCAAAGAGCCTCTTGTACAGCCGAGGCGCATAAGACAAACTCAGCCTCAATTGTTGATAATGCTGTACAAGTTTGTTTCTTACTACACCAAGTAGCTGCTCCACCATTCAGCATGAATACATATCCACTTGTAGATTTATCTGAGTCTCGGTCTCCTCCCAATCAGCATCGGAATAACCATGTAAATCAAGTTTCGATCCTTGATAACATAGCCAATAATCTTTGGTCCCCTTAAGGTACCTTAAGACCCTCTTTACGCTTTTCCAATGCTGTATTCCAGGGTTGGAAGAATATCTTTCTAATAAGCCAACTGCTTGGCTAATGTCTAGCCGTGTACATAACATGACATACATCAAGGACCCAATACCACTAAGGTATGGAATGTTTTCCATTTCTTTCTTCTCCATTGGTGTCTTGGGGCACATATGCTCACCAATCTTGCACCCATATGCAAGTGAGGTGTTCATAGGCTTTGAGTTTGTCAAGTTAAATCTTTCTAGAATCTTATCGAGATAAGACTCTTGAGAAAGAGCTAACAATCTCTCCTTTCGATTCCGGTGGATCTTTACACCTAGAATGAAAGAAGCTTCCCCCATATCATTCATATCGAAGGTGGAAGACAACCATCCTTTAATGGTTTGTAAAAACTCAAGCCCGTTACATGCTATAAGTATGTCATCAACATATAATGTCATAATAGCATAGTTGGATTCAGATGAGAACAAGTACACACAATGGTCCTCATGCATCATTACAAAACCATAGTTTGTAATTGCATTATGGAACTTCAAGTACCACTGTCTAGAAGCCTGTTTAAGACCATAAATAGACTTTACAAGTCTACATACCTTGTTCTCACAACTTTCTTGAACAAATCCTTCAGGTTGTTTCATATAAATCTCTTCACTCAAATCACCATTGAGGAAGGCAGTTTTTACATCCATCTGATGTAACTCCAAATCCAACTTTGCTACAATAGCAAGTAATATTCTGATGGAATTAAACTTCACTACTGGTGAGAAGGTATCCTAAAAATCAATACCCTCTACCTGTGCGAATCCCTTGGCAACCAACCATGCCTTGTATCTCTCAATACTTCCATCAAAATTCCTTTTAATTTTAAGCACCCACTTACAACCAATGGCCTTCCTATCATTAGGAAGATCTGACAATTCCCACACAACATTCTTATGCATTGAGTCCAATTCCTCATGCATTGCCTTTAGCCATTCATCTCTATGTGCACCTTCAAGAGCTTCTTTGATGTTTCTTGGTTCATCGACTTCTGATGAGACCAAGTAAGTTTCTCCTTCCGAGAGTCCCCATCTACGGGTTCTTTCGATTCCCTCTTAGATCTTCTCAAAGGGAAATTGATTGGAGCAACTACATGCTCTATCGAAGATACATCAAAAAGAACATACTCATTAGGATGCATCGCAGGCACTCCCTCTCGAGGAACAGTATTGGGCTCTTGACTATTCTCAACTCCCTCTAGAACAGTTGAATCCACTCGTGGATCCTGTTCTACTTGGATTGGAACCTCATTAGGTGTCGCAACTCCAATAGGTTGAGATATTCCCACTGGAATAGATGCACCTTGTGCAACCGGATGATCCTCCTCGAGGATTGGACCAAAAAAGCTTAAATCTTTGCATTCACCAACTTTAGGAAACTCACTTTCCATAAAGTTTGCATTTCTGGCTTCAAAAACCAGACCATTCTTTTGACTTACATCCAAGAACACATATCCCCTTGAATCTGTACAATAACCCAGAAAAGCACATTGCTTCCCTCTTGGTCCCAATTTTCCCAACGGATGGTCTGGGACATGTACATAAGCCAAACATCCCCAAGGATGCATATAGCTCAAGTTCGGGGACTTTCCATTCCATAACTCATATGGAGTAGTGTCCAAGTTCTTGGTAGGCACTCGATTGAGAATGTGCACTGCACATAGCAATGTATCACTCCAATAAGCGGTGTCCAAATTGGCCTTTGCCATCATGGACCTCACCATATCCATTAAGGTTCTATTCTTCCTCTCAGATACCCCATTTCTTTGTGGAGTATAAGGAAGAGTGAACTCTCTCTGAATGCCTTTAGAGTCACAAAATGATTTAAAAGCTAATGAACTATACTCTCCACCCCTATCAGTCCTTAAAGACTTGATCTTCTTACCCAATTGGTTTTCAACCAAGTTAACATACTTCACAAAGTATGATAAGGCCTCTGCCTTAGTTTTGAGTAAGAATATATGGGTGAATCGAGTATATTCATCAGTGAATGTCATAAAGTATCTAAAACCATTTCTAGATACTATTCTCATTGGTCCGCACAAGTCTGAATGTACCAAACTTAGTACTTCTTTCTTTCTAGTGCCTTGTCCGTATGGCTTCCTAGTGGCCTTTCCTTCAAGGCATGACTGGCAACTTGGCAAGTTGACTTTAATCAAGGATCCAAGTAAGCCACTCTTGGCCAACTTTCTCATCCTATCTTGACTTATGTGTCCAAGCCTTTCATGCCAAGTCATTTCACTTGTGACCTCAGTCACATGGCAACTAGATGAAGAAATGACGTGATTATCAGGTCTAAGTTCATACAATCCATTGTTAAGCATACATTCACACACAACATGATTATCTTTCATAATAGTGACACTACTATTAGAAAACGTCAAGCTATAATGGTACTTCAACAAACTCGAAATAGAAACCAAGTTTCTACAAATACCAGATATGTATAATGTGTCAATAAGATAAACAAAATATCCATTACACACAGGGACTTTACAAGTCCCAATACCAAACACTTCTAATTGTTCATTATTTCCCACCAAGACATTCTTCACACCTCTTGGGAGTTTTCTGAACGCCACAAACCAAGACTTGTCTCGCGCTATGTGGTCCGTTGCTCCCGAATCTACAATCCACAAAGAATTGCTTTCAGTAAGCATTAGACATGACACAACATGTACATTAGAAGTACTAGGTACACATACCTTGGTAGGATTTCTACAATCCTTTGCGAAATGGCCTTTGTTGCCACAGTTGAAGCACTTAAGCTTGGAAACGTCCCTTTTCTTCTTGAACTTATCAGAATTAGGACCGTTTCCATTGCTATTCTCATTTGTCTTCACCTTACCCCAGCCATTCACATGGTTAGTCTTACCGAATCGATTCCCCTTATTCCTCCATTTCGCACTAGAGGAGGAGGTGGCAACATATGCCGTGGAGTGATTCTTAAGAGCCATTACTTCTGCTTCAAGCAATAAATGGCGGGCAATGTCATCGAATGACTTGATCTGAGGATTATGGCGCAAATTGACCTTCATCAGTTGTCATTCCTCATCAGGTAAAGACCTAATGATAGCTTGCACTTTCTGCTCATCAGTGAGCTCATGTCCTGCCTCCTTTAATTGCGTAACATTTCACGCAAGTGAGAAGTCATGGTGTGCTCAGGTTTCTTTATGTAGTTCTCAAACCGCATAATCAGAGACCTTTGTTTCTCGACAGAAACATCACCATACTTTTCCTTTGCAGCATCCCAGATGCCTTTGGCAGTCTCAATGGTAGAGAACTCAACCATTATCTCGTCTACCATAGTAGAGAGAAGTGTCACCCGACACAAGTTGTCTCTTTTAAGATATGCCACATAGGCAGATCCATCCCCACCAAGCTCAGGAGGACCGACCACATTGGTCAGAACATCAAGTGTGTCTTGCTCAGTTAGTATAAACTTGACCTTTTGATGCCAGATAGAATAGTTTTCACCATCCAATTTTAACTCCTTGTTCAATTCAGCAACAATACTCTTACTTGCCATCTACAATGATGCAATCACATGTTTTAATGTTCAATCATTACATAACAAGACTTATTCAAGCAACTAGTGTACAAGACTATTTCATACATGTTCATATATGGCAAAAGAGGTACATATAGCACTCAATTAGAAATATACAAACAAGTTTCCATAAATCCATATACAAATTCTTAACAAGCCTTCCAAAGAGGGTTGTTTTTAGTATGTCATATGTACATTCGGCCATGTAACATATACATGCGCCATTCATGTAACATCATTTCATAATTTTGTCCCTAAACTCCTTAGTTATTGTCAAAACATTCCCAGGAAAGATGGAGGGGTCACAAAAGGTCCCGCTTAAAATCCACCTCCTTAGGCAGAATGTAATTAACAAAACTTTTTAGTATGAAATGATAAGATGACATATGTAAGTAACATATACTTACAACATGTATTTGAATATATATAAACCACTTTGTACATTTCAACAAAATTGCACAAAAATTCATATATATATATATATATATATATACGAAATTAAATAAGAAATTTTACAAATAAAATGCTTGCAATTTCTTCACAATGGCCGAAATTCAACACTTGAACATCCAAGGTTTTTGATATTCTAGACATGAATTAGATAATTAATTCATTCATTACAATTCATGAATAGAAACAACATGAAACAAATTCAAACTCATGGAAAAAGATCAAAGAATTTCGCCATTTTCAATCATAATAATAATTCATACAATTTATTGAATTATTTACATGAACATGTATGAGAATTCTAACAACACAAGCTCTGATACCAATTGAAGAATTAAAGATCTTTAAGAATCTCAATTACATGTTCATATTCATATGAGTTCATGATTTACACGGAAGATTCATAGGCATGATACAACAAATAATCATGTATCATTTACACAAGAATATACAAGAAATATAAATCACAAGATCAGAATGAACCCAAGATATTGGTACCTTTCACTTTGGAAAACAACTAAAGGAATTTATAATTCCTTGCTCCTTAA
This sequence comes from Stellera chamaejasme, assembly GCA_024586325.1. Classification (NCBI taxonomy): domain Eukaryota; kingdom Viridiplantae; phylum Streptophyta; class Magnoliopsida; order Malvales; family Thymelaeaceae; genus Stellera; species Stellera chamaejasme. The sequence continues at coordinate 21,398,076 of CM044982.1, read as the reverse complement.
ACGTAAGCTCCTTCCTTGCTTGATGATGATTTGCCTCCTTGAGAACTCCTTGTGGTCAAGGTGGAAAGGTTGGCTTTCGAGAAGGAGAAGAAGAACGGACAAGAGGATGGCACCAAGAGGAAGAAAGTGTTGAATTGAACACTTTGCAAGTTCACACTTAATCACCCAAAAACTCACAAGAATGGCGCAAAAGAGGAGAAGAAGAAGAAGAAGAAATGTGTAGACAAGTGTGTTCTACATGGCCATTTCACTCACTATTTATAGGTGAAGAAATGGCCATTAGAATAATGTCATTAAGTAGGAATAAAAAAGCTTTCCACTAACTTTAATATTTCCACTAAGACATTAAGAATTTCACTAAGGCATAAATTATTTCACTAAGGTATAAATTATTCCACTAAGGCTACTTAAATATAAATTTCCACTAGCCATTTATCACTTATGATAAATAAACTAATTACCTTAAAATAACAACATAAAAAACGACATTTACATAAAATGACATGAAATGTAGTTATTCAATGAAATAAGGTACATACACCTTATTACCAATAATTTCACCAAAGTACCTATACTTTGATGAAAAGATCTTTAGGTGGAAATAGATATAAAAGTGAGGTTTGAAATTATACACAATAATTCCAAACAATTCCAATTCACACATCTGAGCTACTTTAAGCTCTTTAGTACACCTTTACTAAAATACCAATACTTTGTTAAACGGTGAGCTAATTGTTTCTTCTTCTAATTTGAACTCACAACTACTATAAGTTGTGGTGAGTAGGAATACTAACTCATGAAGTTCTTAGTGCACCAGAGAATTTCAACACTGAAAGAGAGGATAGCCTGGATCGGTTGGGGTTTGGCAGAGGCACTGGGGTTGATTGAAGAGGTGGGTCTTCATGTTGGAGCTGCTTGATTGCTGTGGAGTGGAGTCTGGAAGCTGTCATCGAGTTCACCGGAGATTTCTTGGAGTTACGTTTTCTGTAGGTGATGAAACTAAGTCCAATTTTTGGTGATGATTGTTGGTCTAGATTTTTGTTGAGATCTAGAGGTGGGCTTAGAGAGTAGGGTTTTGAGCCCACGGGTTCTGGCCCAACAGGCCTTGCTTCATTTCTGTTCAAGTCTGCTGGCTCAACAGAGATGTGGGAGTTGACTAAATCTTTTTTGAAGAGATTATTTAGAGTCTTCACTGTATCCATGTTAAAAGCTTTTCTTGTCTTGGAACGTGGCGCTAGAAAGTTGTCAGGCGGTGCTGTGTTGTTTGCAGCAGGTGCATCAAGATTTGTGCCAAGACCATCGGATTCCATCAATGTCTCCTGGACAAACTCGAGATCATCTCCTATCCCGGACGCCTCGTCCGACGAGCCGAAATTGGAGCATTCGTCGACGGAGCCTCCGTGCCAGTCGGAGTTTTCCTCTGAGACAATTTTTGGGCCGAACTCGATGTTGTAAAGTAGGTCTTCGATGATGTGAACCTCCACTTGCTTCCTTTTCGCCTTGATTTTAAAAGTTTGGTTGATGAAGGTCATCTGCCATGTTAAGATGCAGACCCTTCCTTTGTTGAACTGGAATTTCTTTTTTGAAGCATCGTGAATGAGCAAAACTTTACCGTATTGTGCAGCCAATTTGCCTAGTGAATCTTTGTTCCAAACTTCAATTGGTAATCCTTCAATGCAGAGCCAGAGGATCCTTCCCGGTTGCTCTAAGTCTTCTGACCAGTGATTAATAGAGGAGAACCAATTCAAAAACCAGTTTCGCTTTTGATCAAGAAGCTTCTCGGCGTTTAACCTTGAACCACATTCCATCATTAAGGTAAGGCCCTCGAGATGTTTGATTGCTAGGTCACCGAGCCCTTCTTCTTTGAAAGTTCTAAAGATGCGTATAAATGTCTCAATATCTTTGACTGTTCCAAACAGACACCCTTGAAGCCTCTCGATATCCTCAGGTTGTGATCGAACTTCTATGTCGGCGCCGGTGAATTCCAGTCGGTGGTGGGGTTTTGTAGAAGCAATTGGGCTGGAGGTTAGTGGTACCCATTTTTTAGTCCCCTGGACTTGAGTGTTTGGGTTGAAAATATTCTTTCTAAGCTACCTCTGTTCTATAGTTTCAGTCTGTTGCACCAAGGGTCTCTGGTTCTGAGCTTCTTTGAGCTGTGAAGCAGCCATGTTGACGTTCTGAAAAATCCTGGTTTGAAATTTTGCAAGGTTTGCCCTGATTTTGAAGGAGGAGATCCAGGCAGTGTTCAGTTTGGATTCTAGTTTGCCGACGTCGAGAACATCTTTAAATCTTATGAAGGCGAACCTCCTGCCGGATTTGGACCTTTTCGTTGGAAGAAACACGTCAATAAGGAGGCCAAAATTCTGAAATAGGTCCCAAAGCTCCCTTTCTGCGCACCAGTCCGGGAAGTTGGTGATGTAGAAGGAGGTTGACGAATGCTAGATAACTCTTTCGAAATTCATCCTGTCTTCTTGCGCCCTAGACCACTTTTCTTGAACTAGTCCCCTGATCCTAACACTCTTCTGGGGCTGCTCACCGGTTGGATTGAACCTCGCTCTCTCTCTCTCGCCCCCCACCGGATTCTCTCTCGCTCTCCCCCTCATTTTTTAGCTTGTAGGGTCAACAACACTTCTCATGTAGCTTAGGTTCTTAATACTTTTAATTACCTACCATGTAATTCTCCTTGTTCCCATATAAACACATTGTAAATTAAGGAAATGGGAGTCTCCATGAATGAATGACGTGTGATTTTCTTTAAATCCAGTTATGTTCAGCGGTTACACTCTTTACAAGCAGGTTAACAGAAAATAAATAAATAAATAAAACCTCCTCTAAGTGACTGTTCCAATTTTTAATGAAGACAACCATATTTTTCCCACCTGATTGCGCGTTTTTTTACAGTTTGTTACAAGTCGCAATGTCGCGCGCAGTGCTTCATTGTAAGTAAAATTGTCTTCCTGCTATGATTTTCTTGTTCCAACTCCATTCACGTTCCGTTTAAATTTTGTTTTGTTAATTTTTTTAAGTGAATGCATTTCATTCAATGTCAAGCGGCTAACACACCTAAAGTATACGTAGAGAAGCCGAGATTTACTGCGGCGGAGGCCGCAGTAAGCAGATTTCTCCACGTAGTGCTAGGGTTCTCTCGCATGTATGGCGCTGCCGCCACCAACTTCAACCTTACTAGGAAGCCTCCCACTCTCCTTGGCCCTTTCTAGGGATGGGTCCAGCCCCTTTGCCGTGACTCGCCTTGATCATTCTCCCAAGGACGAGGCGTCTCTACCGCTGCAACTTGTCGAAGGCTCGCGTTGGAGCTCCACCCATGGCCGAATGGTGATCGCTCCGGTGGCTCCTGTTCACCCACACGCATCAAGGCTGCCTGGTTCTCGATACGACGACCACCATGGCATCGTGGAATGCTCTCGATTCTCCCTGCCTCGTCGCCTTAGTCGTGGGGTGAGGGACGCTTCTTGTGGGTCGATTAACTGGCTCTCCTCATTTGGCAGTTTGATGTCTGGGTTTTGATGGTGCCTGGAGAGGCCATCTCCTGGGGCTATTGTTACAGTCACCCCGAGCGGGTGGTGACTTTGGTGTTCCGGAGCTCCGTTTCAAACATGCGGGCCATGTCTTCAGTTGGTCAGACGGCTCTCGGATCTTAAGTAACATTTTCGGGAATGCTTTTATATTTAAGGTCGCACGAGTCCCCCGGACCTTTCCACGGAAAATATTTTTTGGGTCAGGACGTTCGTTCTCGGGCGGTGCTCGGGATGAAACGCTCAGGGCTCGTGATGGAAAACAATTTATGGCGCCAATGGTGTTGGGTGTGTTATGACTCGGGATGAGTAATGTGGTAATAACCAAACACACATGACGAGATTATTTGGTCGGGAAAGCAAGCACACACGTCGGGATTTGCTCGGTTAAGTTGGCGCGGGATGATATTTCAACACTTAGGAAATTTCGGATTTGGCTTGGCATGGTGACTAAGGAGGTGTGTGTGTGCTTGGCTAGTGACTCACTATGGTGACTAAGGTGTGTGCTAAGGTGGTATGGTGACTAAGAAGTATAAAAGGTGAGTAATTAGAAAGAAATACAATTTTGGCTTCATTTCTTCTCTTCCACCACCCGCTAACTTCTCTTCCTCTCTACCTCTCAAGTGTTCTTCATTTTTCAAGGATTAAGGAAGGATTGTTCTTGGTGTAAGCTTGACGTATACTTGTCTTCTTCATGAGTTGGTATGATTGGAGCATGATTTGTGGTTGGTTTACATGTTGAATCCGAAATCATGTTAAGTCTTAGCTTGATGATTTGTTCATCTTCTTGCTTCAAGCTTTGGGTATGTTGTTCTTGGTATGATTTGGTGTAGGAATCAAGGTTTGGATTATGAAAGAACACCTTGGGTTAAGAAACCCTCACTTGGCCGAATTGTTGGTTGAATTCTAAGTATGTTGAATTGATGTCATCTTGGATCATGATTTGGATATGTTGTTTCTAGCATGATTAAGAGTTGATATTAGAGTTCAATTTGAAGGTGAGCACGTTGGATGAAAAGTACTCAAATAGGCCGAATTGGTTATGTGAAGGTTGGTATGATTTTGGGTGATTTGGGTGAAGTATGTTAGAAAGCTTGTTTAGAATGTTTAATTGTTGAATTGAGCATGGGAATGAAACCTTAATTGGTTTGAAATGGATTTTGGTATAAAGTTCATGTTAAGGCCAAAATTGAGGGAAGGGTATGTTTATGGTTATGGTGTGTTTCGGGGAGGTATTGATAATGAAATGGTATCGGGAATTGAAGTAGGTAACAAACGATGTTCAGAATATCATTTTCTGAAATTATGAACGTAACCGACCTACTTGCTTGCTTGCGTAAATTTGGGGAAATTATGATTTGGATGCTTTTTTGTGTATGTTTAAGTGTAAATAACTATGTTCTAGCTCGGTTTGAGAATCCGAGCTTTCTGTGGAATTTTGCGGGAAACTGCGGGAATGTGCGGGATTAGTTCCCGGGGGTCTGGATTGGTGATTTCTGATTTGTGTGTGGTTGTTCAGTTTGAATCAGCAGTTGTGGAGTAGTGCAGGACTTTGGAAGTCACACTACCGTGTTTCGGGCCGAGCGTCGGGATTTTCCTGGGATTCTTCCGCAAAGTCAGTAAAGTTCGATAAGGGTTTCAGTATTGCTCTCGATTTTGCATTTCGGATTACTTTATGAAATGCGTGTCTGGGTGTACCGAGACTGAGTTTGGATTGACGGTGGCCCGAGGATACCCAAACTTGGTCAGTCAGGATAGACATTGGTGTGCAGGTGCGAAGACTCGAAGATGCTGATGTTCTGATTCAACTCCTATGGGGTGGTGTTATGATTCAGCTCCTACGGGGGTGGTGTTCTGATGGGGTTAGCTACCTCGAGCTGGTACCAGAGTCATGTGTCTGCGGTAGTTCATTACGTGGCTGGGCCAGAATGGACTATCGTTTCAGAGTGTGTCTGTTTGTTATACTAACAATTCTGCTTATGTGCATTGCATATGTTTAATTTGCATTGGTTGAGCATATGTTGGTTATCTGCTGCGTGTTGGTATTTTCTTTGTCTTTGTTTTGCAGGTTGTTATACGTAAAGATAAACTGTGTCTACCCCAAGCCTTTACTAAGTTCTCAAAAGAGGACTTACCCCCTTTCTGTTTACCGTTTCAGGAGTACCTGACCAACAACCCGCAGAGTGAGTCTGGAGTGTGTTGTCTGATTCTGTTTCAGGTACCCTTCTGTTATGTCTGTAATGGGCGGTCTTTGAGTAACTATAGTCTGGGATATGAAATCCGAATCTGTATCTGAAATCTGAATCTGGGATCTGATATCTGAATCTGAATCTGTATCTGAGTATGAATCTATAGTCTGTTTTCTGACTTCTGGATTTATGCTAAGGATAGCATATGAGTTTTCTCACAGTTAACTTACTTCTCTCTTCTGTTGGTGTGTTAGCAGCAGCAGCGGTACTTGCGAGAATCTTCTGATCTTGGAGTTTCTCCTAGATCCCGGACTTGGGTATTCTAAGGTTTTCCTTGGTCAACTCTGTAGGTATATATGCATGCATGTCATCTGTCTGAGCATGTTATGTATCCTAGATACATTCTGCTTATGTATATATGTTTTGGATACTATGTAGGACCGGGGACTCGCCCATGACAGTGGAAGGCGGGACCCGGGATGTGATCATATTCTGATGTGTTAGACACATTCTGTATCTGTGTGTTTCTGCGAAGCTATGTATGATGTTATCCATGAACTGTATGTTTGGTGATGGTAGAGTGCTCGCCTATTTCAGTGGGGCGGGGCTTGCCATGGATAGTTAGGGTTTATACTGTATACTTGCCATGTTTGGGAATTGTAGGTGCAGGTCGAAACACGATCGAAGGTTATAAGCGCATAACTCTGTCTGCATACTCCGTGAGCAAAGTGTTCTCAGGCACCGGGCCTTCGAGAACGAGACTTTGCGGGCCGGGTCACGGGACCACTACATGCAGCTGGTTTCGGTTGGACCGACCGCTTCCGCTTCCGCCGTCGCGGGACGGCCCCGCCTCCGCAACCGGGCGCTGGCGCACCCGTAACAGCTATGCTTACCGGTAACATCAAAACTAAAACTATTCCAGTGGACTCATGGGTCGGTGGATCTCTGATTGCGGTCCCCAACTTTGCCTCGCCGGCCGCTCTCACTGAATTTGACGATAGAGTGCTGTTTTTGGACCCTTGGGTCCGCTGACAACTATTCTGTTCAGACTATCTACCAAAAGCCTTGGTGGTGCGGGCTGTGGTTGTGCTGTCGGTCACTATTTCTTCAGCAGGGCTGAGTCCGATCTCACCCTGCTCAGGGGAATGAGGCAGTGTTGGGGTGGTTGCATGAGTGTGAAGTTCCCTTATGCAATCTTCCTTAATTGGCTAGGAGCTTCAACAATGGTAGCGGGTTTCGTGGTAAAAGGAGAGGCTCTGCAATTGTGTCTTTTTGTCAGACTTTTCTGTGTATGTTACCATCTCTAGCAGGTGCATGGTGTTGACAATACCCTGAGCCACATAACAACCTGAAGATATTGCGGATAACCTGTCAGTTGTTAAGAAACCCATTGGGGTTTAGTAAGGGTTTTGCTTTGAAGAATATCAGGTTCTGGGCCACTGCAGCTGGTCTCTTTGAAGCAACTCGATTGTTGCTCCATCTGTTATCTATCATTTTTATTGTTTCGTTGTTTCTTTTCTATTACTCTTTAGTTTGGTTTGTTATAATCAAGCTCTATGTTTCACCTGTTTTTACCCTACTATGTGTAGGGGACTTTAGCTGCTCGATGCAGGTTTTTCCTACCTTGTCATTATTAGAGTGTATGACTTTGGCATTTCCTTAATTTTACTACCACTTTGCATCTTCAAAAAAAAGTCAAGCGACTATTGGCGATAACAACCTAACAAACATGGATCAGGCCCTGAAGAAACTACTAATTGACTCTAAACAAAAGCGAGCATAAGATAGACTGGATACCATAACAAGAGAAATCAAAAGTTAAGTAGCTAGAACTGGAACAAAGAAAGTAAACTGAACTAACTTAAAAGCATGAAAATAAAGGATAGTGAAGCCGCTCCAAGAAGGAGATAGCATCTGACAACAAGCTATCCAGGACAGAATTAGAAGTCCAGGCCATGCACTGAAGACACACCTTTGCGAGAGGAGCGAACCCACGAGTTGCACTAATCCTCCTAGGGATTTTTAAAGGAATGTACCCACTCATAACATCTTCATGACAAACACATACATCCAGTAAGCTCCAAGCCAAAAGGGGAGCTAGACTATGCAAAGGTACCATTCACAAAACTCGTTGGTATCTCCTGCCAGCAATAATGGAACCAGACACGCATTCACAACCAATAGTCCATCGACCGAATCACACCAGTTGGGATCAATTTGACACTGATCATGCCTTGGGTACCAGCGGACGGGGGAGATCCAGAACCCCTTCCACCTGAAGCCAAGGGCGTCATCCTCGCATGCAGGGAGAGACATGTTAGAATTTTCTGTATATGAGCTATATTAATTGTCTAATTTTGTATAATCGGATTAAGGATTAAATTAGTTAAATGAAACATACAGATGGACATATATTGTAATTGATCTAATTACGGGCCAATAACTCCAATTTGATAAAAAAATGTGGGGTTTTAATAAGTGTGGACCGGTAGAGTTCATGAGCCATTGATGGATAGACCCATAACAAACTCTATATAAGGAGAGCTAGGTCCTTCCCTTAGCCATCAACACAACGTCATTAATGCAAAACTTTTGATTGAGAAGTTCTCCACCCATTGGGAGTGCCGACTGTTGGAATAAGGGAAAAGACTTATGCTTCATCAATCTCGATTCCGCTGCGTTTTCTTGATTGAGCCTAAATCAAGTTAGATGTTTATTATTCCATATTAATTATGTATTCTATGCTCTCATGTTTGATCTTTGTGACTATACTAAATTAAATTAACATGTGATATCAGAGCCAATTACATGATCATAGAATACAGGTGTTGAAGTGAATTAAATGTCGATCATGACTAATTTAATTCATCAACTTGCTGTCCACGGTCGAATATGTTTTTTCTCGAAATTGATAATAATGGTTGTATCAATTAGTCAATTTGTTCTCATCTCATGTGCCTGTTTTTTTATTAAGAGAGGGCTCCAAGGGTGGAGCCCAACCGAAGACTCCTCTCGCAAAATCAGAAACTAACTACCTATGACTGGATTCGCTAAACCTAAAGAACAACGGGGGAAAGATACCAGGTAGAAACCTCGAGAGCCCAGTGGGGGAAAACAAGAGAGAGAGAGAAACGAGAGAGGAGCATCAACAAACAGTGTTACATCAAGATGACATAACCTCCGGAGCAATGTCCGACAAGAAACGTGGAAAGGCTATATGCCACACTGTAAAGTCGGATCCCTGCAAAGCTTGGCGAGCTAGCTGGTGAGCCACCTGATTTGCTTCTCTGAAAGTATGAGAGAAACTCCACCAAGTGTGATCTGAAAGGGCTTCCCGAATACTTCTGATATAGACTGCAGCCTCTGATTCCCCCCTTCCTGGCGCCTGTATGGCTTCAATGACGAAGCGAGCGTCTGACTCGAAAATGACCTTGTCCATGTTAATATAATTAAAAAGCTTCAAACTCTGATGGATGGCCATAATTTCTCCCAAGAAGGCCTCTGGTAACCCTCTAACCTTAGCCATTAAAGCCGCAAGAACCGCCCCTTCCGCGTTTTGCACCACCACACCTATCCCAATCCAACCATCTCCACCAATGGCTGCATCTGTATTGACTTTTACCCAGCCATCTGGCGGCTGAGTCCAGTGGAAATCCCGCCTATTCGCCGTGTACCTCACTGGAGTATTACAAAGATCCATCATTTGTTGCGTGATCATCCACTTGAGATCATTGATAGACCATCTACCTTTTCCATGGACTATGTTATTGCGGTTGCGCCATAACAAATATGTAGAGATAATGAATTTTGCCCAACCTTCGTCCGAAACCGCCTGAGACACCTGCTGCAACCAACCAGTCATTGAATTTTCATTGATAGCGCAAGCATGGCTCTGGTGGCTGCTCATCCACATCTCAGCGGCTATGGGGCACTCCCAAAGAAGATGAAGGGTAGACTCAATTCCTTGCTCACAAACGGGGCATGATTCATCGTCAATCACCTTCATATACTTTAGATTCGACCGTGTCGGAAGACTAGAATGGGCTGCACGCCACATGAAATGTTTATGCTTGTTCATAACTTTGCTTTGCCAAATTTCTTTCCAAATTGGATCCGAAGAAGGTCCTGAGATATTATCATGTTGGCGATGTTGCATGAAAATCTCATAGCCACTTTTAACAGTATAATTGCCTATTCCTGTATGGTGCAAAATTATTTTGTCTTCCTCCGGAAGGTTGAGAAGAGGCAACCGCGCTATCAAGGCAACATCCGCTGGAGAGAAGATCTGGCGGATTAGAGTCCAATTCCAGCCCTTATTATCGTCAAGAAGGAGATCATTTACTGTAGCCGTGAGATCGATAATATTTGGGATTGTTGTAGGCTGAAAGTTATTCCCGCCCGGCAGCCAAGGATCACACCAAATTCTGGTTGCATTTCCATCCCCTATCCTCCATCGAATCCCTTTCTCCAATACCTTTTGTCCAGCTATTATGCTCTTCCATGTATAAGAAGAATTATCTTTGTCTTGCGCCTCAAGAAAGGAAGTGGTAGGGAAATATTTGGCCTTTAGGACACGGGTACACAAGGAATTATCATTAGTAAGCAGTCTCCATCCTTGTTTGGTGAGCATCGCCAGGTTGAATATAGAGAGGTCCCGAAATCCAAGTCCCCCATTTAATTTTGGGGGAGTCAGCCTATTCCACCGCATCCAGTTCATACCCTTACCACTCTTTCCATGATTCCAGAAAAAGCGATTTAAAGTAACCTCCATATCTTGGCAGGAAGACTCCAGCATCTTAAAAACACCCATGACATAGATCGGAATTGCCTGGCCAACTGCCTTGATCATAACTACTTTACCAGCCCTGGATAACTTCTTCGAATGCCAAGTCTGCGTTCTTTGGCATATGCGCTCTTTAATGTTTTGAAAAGCTCCCTTCTTGTTTCAACCAACATGGGTCGGAAGGCCAAGATACTTTTCAACACTTTGACATTCTTGCACTCCAAAGATCTGCATGAACTGTGTGCGGTCTTCCTGGGTGGTATTTGGACTAAAGAACAGTCCTGATTTCTCAAAATTAATTGCTTGGCCTGAAGCTGCTTCGTAATTTTTGAGAGTGGACATAAGGTTACCCGCCTCTCGTGGTGTCGCTTTGCAAAAGTCCAAGTTGTCATCAGCAAAAAGAAGATGTGAAATAATAGGTCCACTGCCACTAGCTCTGAATCTTGTAATTTGCTTCAGGTGGTTCGCTCTATGTAGAAGACAAGACAACCCCTCCGAATAGATTAAGAATAAGTACGGGGAGAGTGGGTCACCTTGTCGCAAACCTCTTCTTGGGTAGATATTGCCATAATTATTACCATTGACCAGCACTGAGTACCTAACAGTAGAGATAAAATCCACCACCATTGTTATCATATTGTTCGGGAAATTCATCTTTCTCATCATAGTTTCCACTAAAGTCCAGCTCACTTTGTCGTAAGCCTTGGACATATCCAATTTAAGCGCACACTGCCCCTTCCTCCCTGACCTCTTTCCTCTTAGTTTATGCAAAAGTTCATAAGCCACAATAACATTGTCTGAGATCAATCTACCTTGCAAGAAGGCGCTTTGCTCCTCCGAAATCAGGGTTGAGAGAGTTGATTTCATGCGCATAGCCACCGTCTTTGACACTAGCTTGTAGACAACGTTACATAGGCTAATTGGCCGGAAATGCTTCATATTAACAGGCTTGTTAATTTTCGGGATTAGGACAATGTTGGTAGTGTTGATGTCCTGCACAGAAACTCCACCGTTTAAATTATTCAGGCAGTAAGTAATCACGTCATTTTTTACCTGGGGCCAGAACTGTTGAAAAAAACCCGCTGGTAGACCATCTGGACCCGGGGCTTTAAAGGGATGCATCTCCTTTAAAGCTGCTACAACTTCTTCCACGGTATACAAACGGCTTAAAGAGTCCCTCTCATGATCCTGCAAGGTTTGGGGTTGAATCATGGACGTGAGGCTGTTTGAAGCTGGCTCGGGTGGAGAGAACAAATCTTCAAAATAATGTATTGCTACTTGAGCTATATCCTCTTCTCTTTCCCAGATTTTCCCATCCGCATCGGTGATTCTCTCAATCCTGTTATTCTTTCTTCTAGTTGTCGCATATGAGTGGAAGAATTTTGTATTTTTATCTCCTTCATGAAGCCAATCAATGCGCGATCTTTGCTTCCAAAAAATTTCCTCCCGATGTCTCCACTCAAATAATTCTCTCTTTTTTACACTGAGCTTGTTACGGTCACCCCGAGCGGGTTGCACGGGTGACCCGGGCTCGGTTTTAGCCTGCGGGTCACGTTTTCGGCGTTCAGGCGGCTCCCGGCCCTATCCGAGTACCATTTTGGCGAACCCCTCCGTATTTGAGGTCGTGTGGGTCCTCGGACGTTTCCGCCGAAAATATTTTTCTCGCGCCGGGGTTGTCGGGTCGTCTCGGGACGTACAGCGGGCTCGGTAGCACTCTCGAGATCTCAGTTTGGGAAGCCGTTCGCAGTTTTGGAGTCGTGGAGACGTCCCGGAGGTGGTTGTAGAGTTTAATATTTGGGGCGGGACGTTCGGTTCCGGGCGACTCCCGGGGCTCGGGATGGAAATTTTCTGACGGCTTTGGGGTAAGTTGTGTTTAAATTTAAGATGGAATTTATGGGTATTTTTATAGAATTTTTGGAGTGACGGAATTTCGGTTCAGTGTGACACGCTCGCACGTCCTGGCTCGGGTTCGGGTTCAGCGAGCTCGGTAGGACACTCCGGAAAGGTAAATGAATTTCTGAAAAATGTTCTGTGAATGTTATAATATTCTGAAGGTTGTGTCCAAGTTTCGTTAATTTTGGAATTCGGTAATTATTTTTGGGCAAAAAGAATTGGAACTTTCGGAAAAAAATTGGGAGTTAATTTGCAATTGGGTGCAAATTAAAAAGAAATCAGCATGGGCAGCAGCAGCAGCCCTTCTTTTCGGCAGCAAGTGTGTGTGTGTGTGTGATTAATGGGACACATGTCCTATTTTTAATTAAAAGAAGAGAGGGATGGGCAAGGGTGATGGAAAATATAAAAGGCATATTATTTCATGAAAGTGGACTTATTTCATTTCTTCTTCTTCTTCATCTCCTCCAAGTCTGCCGAAACCTCCATGGATGTGCACCTCCAAGCTTGACTTTCTTCTTCTTTGTGGAAATCAAAGAGAAATTGGTTGCTAGTTGTGGTAAGCTTCCTTCCTTCTACTCTTTTCATGTTGGAATTAAGGTTTGATGAAGAAAAGAGGAGATTTTGAGAATTTTGGGTTTGTTCTTCACTACATGCTAGGATGATTCTCTTCCTCCCATCTTTTAGTATGTTGTTCTTGGGTTGTAGGAGAGTGTTAATCAAGTGTTGGATTTTGGAAAACACAACTTGGAAGGAAACCCTATGTTGGCCGATTTTTTGGAAGATTTTCCAAAATGGTGTGTGTTTGTTATCTTGTTTCATGCTTCAAGTATGTTAGTCCTAGCATGATTCTAAGCTTGTGTGTGGATTTAATTTGATGGAGAACAAGTTGAGGTGAAAACCCCCAAATGGCCGAATATATGGGTGTATGTTCAATGTTGGATTTTGTTGATTGGGTGCAATTGGATAGCATTCATGGTTTAGAAGTGTAATTGGGGGTTAGAATGGTTGTTTGGTAGCTTGAATGGATTGAATTGGAAGTTGGATGAAAATTTGGTTAAGAACCGAATCTTTGAATGATTCTTTTTCAATGTTGGAGGTTCATTTTGGTTGAATTGGATGTTAATATGGTGTTGGGCTTGAATTTAGGAGTGGATGGAAGTTTGAAATGTTGAATTCGGTTAAGGAATGAAAAAGTTACAATTAATCGGGATTATCGGAAAATGGCGGGTAATGAAGGGTTTAAGGTTGGATTTGATCAGTTCTGCTTATTGTATGATGTTTGTCAATGTGAAATCTTGCATTGTCTAGGTTGGTTCTGAATTCTGACGTTTCTGTGAAAATCTGGAATTTTACGGAAATTCTGTCGGATTTTCGGTTTTGGGGTCGGGGGTTGTAATTTGGTAGTGTGGTTGATAAGGATGCTAATTCAACTTGGTTTGGCAGATTCTGAGTTCCGGTGGTTAGGAAAAGAGGAGTTCTAAGTTTCGGGGCACGGTGTAGGTGTTATCGAATCGGTCCAATACTGGATTTTGAGGTAAGGGTTTGGTTGTTGTTTTGGTAAGCTAAGTATATGTTTTGGTATCCGTTTCTGTTCTGCTGGCATTTCTGAATATTATGCCTTTGGGCATATTCATTATATTGTAGGAGTATTCCTTATGGCATACTCTGTCTCTTAATATTACGACAGTTGTGGTTTCGCTACCCACTGGTGCACCATGCTTCAGTATTAGCTTCGCTTCGACTCCTTAGTGGAGGTCGCTCGTTCCTATTTACTATATGGGTTATGGCGATTTAGAATCGCACGTCCTTCGGGACTCCGATCTGTTTTCTATTCATGCATGTTATTCCGTATTCGGTTGCATATATTGCTATCTTTCTGTTTTGCAGGGTTACATATACTTACCTTACCCCTTATCCCTTACGGGGTCCTTTTAGGACTCACCCTTCTTTGGGTTCTTTTTGGGTTTGCAGACTCGATAAGCGGCCTGCGGAGTAGGGTTCCGTGAGGTTCTACCTCGGTTGTATTTTGCGGCAGCTTCACCTTGCGGCCCGGGATTGTCTTTTGGATCTGAATCCCGCGAGGTATTTGACGCTTAGTCCTAGGCTTGGCTCTGTAGTGCATGTACATACTTTCCGATTTGTGATGATTGTATGTCTCGTATATACATTTGTATATTCGTTTCTATATTCTGTTCTCAGCGCTTGGCGCTTGCTAGACATTTTAGGTTCCGTGAATTCTGTATGTATATGTGTTTCGGTGCGTAGGCACTCGTCCACGGAGGGCGGGGCTTACTCTGTTATTAGTGCATGACTTGTATGGTTGCATTTTATTTTGGTTATACGCATGAAATTTCCGCTAGTCTGCTTCCACAATCCTTCCGCTGGGTCACGCGCGCGGCGGGTCTCGATAGACCTGCCACTCCTTCCTATTCCGGCTTCCGCTTCCGGCGTCCCGGCGCCCCCGCCTCCGCAACCGGGCTCGGGCGGCGTGCGGTGACAAGTTCGGGATTGACGATCTTTTGATCAACTTCGGGATTCGAGAGTTTTCGAAGATTGATCTGCGATCTGGATACTTTCAGCTTAGGGTGAAGGAGGAGGATATACCTAAGACCGCTTTCCGCACCCGGTATGGACACTTTGAGTTTACGGTCATGCCATTTGGACTGACCAATGCTCCAGCAGCGTTCATGGATCTAATGCATCGGGTGTTCCGGCCGTGCATTTGGACTCTTTTGTGGTGGTCTTCATTGATGATATTCGATATACTCGAGATGCGGACTCGCACCGGGAGCATCCGAGGGTAGTTCTGCAGACACTTTGGGAACATCAGCTTTACGCTAAGTTCTCGAAGTGTGAGTTCTGGATCCGGGAGGTCACCTTTCTGGGACATGTTATTTCTGAGCATGGTCTGTCTGTGGATCCAGAGAAGGTGAGAGCAGTTCAGGACTGGAAACAACCTACCACGGTACGGGAGATCAGGAGCTTTCTGGGTTTAGCAGGGTACTATCGGAGGTTCTGCATCGGGTTTTCTATTCTGGCATCTCCGCTTACGCAGCTTGACCAAGAAGGGTCAACCGCTTATCCGTCTGAAAGGTGTGAGCAGAATTTTCAGGAATTGAAGCGACACTTGACTAACGCTCCGATTCTGACTCTTCCAGATCCGAGCTTGCCGTATGTGATCTATACGGATGCTTCCACATCCGGTTTGGGGTGTGTGCTGATGCAGGATCGGAATGTGATAGCTTATGGGTCGAGGCAGCTGCGACCGCATGAGCTGAACTATCCGACACACGATCTGGAGTTGGCTGCAGTGATCTATGCACTGAAACAATGGAGGCATTATCTGCTTGGTAACAAATTTCAGATTCTTACCGACCATAAGAGTCTGAAATATCTGTTTACGCAGAAGGAGCTTAACATGAGGCAGCGCAGATGGCTCGAATACATTAAGGACTATGATTGTAGTATCGAGTACATCTTCGGTAAGGGCAACACGGTTGCCGATGCACCGAAAGGTGAAGTATACCGGGTTGGTCAAGGGAGGAGGTGTTGGTGACCGATCCGAGGAGAGTGATCTCGACGTGCCTTTGGCATGTGGCAGCTCTGGGAGCGTGCTCAGGTATACACACTTACTATACATTCTGAGTAGCTTGATAGAGTGCGCGAGGCGCAAGGTAGAGATCCGGGGCTGAAGAGGTTATCTGGGGAGGATAAGGGGTCTTTGTTACCGGCATTTCAAGATAGGCAGGATTGCTATACTTCCGAGACCGCCTTTATGTACCGGAGGATCGGGAGCTCCGGAGTGAGATTTTAGAGGAGGCGCACTGAGCAGATTGAGTGTTCATCCCGGGAGTGAGAAGATGTATCATGATCTCGCGTACTCACTTCGGTGGCCTGGGATGAGGAGGCACATTGCCACACATGTGTCTAGGTGTGCCGTTTGTCAGCAGGTGAAGATTGAGCACCAGAAACCGGCAGGGACACTGCAGACTTTGCCCATTCCAGTTCGGAAGTGGGGCAATGTTACTATGGATTTTCTCGACCGCACCGCCGACACGGTCCCGCCATGATGCTATCTCGGGTTATTGTGGACCGGCTGACACAGTGCGCACACTTTCTGCATATTCGGATCACTGACCCTCTGGAGACGCTTGCCCGTCTTTACATCAGTGAGATTGTACGGTTACATGGAGTACCAGACGCCAGTGTATCTGACCGAGATCCGCGTTTTACGGCACGGTTCTCGAAGGCTTTTCATGAAGCTGGGCACGCGACTCCATCTGAGTGACTTATCACCCTGCATCGACGGCAATGGAGCGGGTGATTCAGATATTGGAGGATATGCTACGGAGTGTACTTTAGACTTTGGAGGAGATTGGGACCAGCAATTGCCTTTGATTGAGTTCTCGTACAACAACAGGCTTCCAGACTACGATTGGTATGGCACCATATGAGGCGTTGTACGGGAGGAGGTGTATGACACCGCATTCTTTGGACCGATGCGTCGATAGGATTGAGTTGGGACCCGAGCTTATTGAGGAGACTACGGCGAAGATCGAGTGATTCGGGCGCGGATCAAAGCCGCGAACGACCGCACCACTACTTATGCGAACCGCCGCCGTAGGGCTCGGAGTTTGAGGTTGGGGATAGGGTTTGGCTCAAGGTAGCACCTATCCGCGGGACAGTCAGATTCGGGAAGAAGGGCAAGTTGGCCCCACGGTATATCGGCCCATATGAGATTCTCGGAGCGGGTCGGTAGGGTGGCATACCGGCTGGCGTTACCTCCTAGTCTGCTCTGTGCACAATGTCTTCCATGTTAGCATGTTGAAGAAGTGCATTCTGATCCGACTGCATTTATCTCCAAATTGAGGAGGTACACTGAACCCGATCTTTCTTATCGGGAGGTACCGGTAGCCTTTCTCGGATAGGGATGTCGAGACTCCGTAGCAAGTTGATTCCCATGGTCAAGGTTCTGGTCACATCATACCGACCGAGAGGCGACTTGGGAGACAGAGAAGGACATTCAGATCGATACCCGAGCAAGATTGCGGTTGATACAGCTCTTGGAGGACCAAGAGTCCTAAGGGGGAGAATGTTACGGTCACACCGAGCGGGTTGCTACCGGGTGACACGGGGCTCCGGTTTTGGCCTGCGGGTCACGTTTTTCGGCGTTCAGGCGGCTCACGGGCCCTATCCGAGTACCATTTTGGCGATCCCCTCCGTATTTGATGTAGTGTGGGTCCTCGACGTTTCCGCCAAAATATTTTTCTCGCGCCGGGGTTGTCGGGTCGCCTCGGGACGTACAGCTGGGCTCGGTAGCACTCTCGAGATCTCAGTTTGGGAAGCCGTTCGCAGTTTTGGAGTCGTGGAGACGTCCCGGAGGTGGTTGTAGAGTTTAATATTTGGGGCGGGACGTTCGGTTCCGGGCGACTCCCGGGGCTCGGGACGGGAATCCCGGGGCTCGGGATGGAAATTTTCTGACGGCTTTGGGGTAAGTTGTGTTTAAATTTAAGATGGAATTTATGGGTATTTTTATAGAATTTTTGGAGTGACGGAATTTCGGTTCAGTTGACACGCCGCACGTCCGGCTCGGTTCGGGTTCAGCGAGCTCGGTAGGACACTCCGGAAAGGTAAATGAATTTCTGAAAAATGTTCTGTGAATGTTATAATATTCTGAAGGTTGTGTCCAAGTTTCGTTAATTTTGGAATTCGGTAATTATTTTTGGGCAAAAAGAATTGGAACTTTCGGAAAAATTGGGAGTTAATTTGCAATTGGGTGCAAATTAAAAAGGAAATCAGCATGGGCAGCAGCAGCAGCCCTTTATTTTCGGCAGCTAGTGTGTGTGTGTGTGATTAATGGGACACATGTCCTATTTTTAATTAAAAGAAGAGAGGGATGGGCAAGGGTGATGGAAAATATAAAAGGCATATTATTTCATGAAAGTGGACTTATTTCATTTCTTCTTCTTCTTCATCTCCTCCAAGTCTGCCGAAACCTCCATGGATGCTCATCTCCAAGCTTGACTTTCTTCTTCTTTGTGGAAATCAAAGAGAAATTGGTTGCTAGTTGTGGTAAGCTTCCTTCCTTCTACTCTTTTCATGTTGGAATTAAGGTTTGATGAAGAAAAGAGGAGATTTTGAGAATTTTGGGTTTGTTCTTCACTACATGCTAGGATGATTCTCTTCCTCCCATCTTTTAGTATGTTGTTCTTGGGTTGTAGGAGAGTGTTAATCAAGTGTTGGATTTTGGAAAACACAACTTGGATGGAAACCCTATGTTGGCGATTTTTGGAAGATTTTCCAAAATGGTGTGTGTTTGTTATCTTGTTTCATGCTTCAAGTATGTTAGTCCTAGCATGATTCTAAGCTTGTGTGTGGATTTAATTTGATGGAGAACAAGTTGAGGTGAAAACCCTAAATGGCCGAATATATGGGTGTATGTTCAATGTTGGATTTTGTTGATTGGGTGCAATTGGATAGCATTCATGGTTTAGAAGTGTAATTGGGGGTTAGAATGGTTGTTTGGTAGCTTGAATGGATTGAATTGGAAGTTGGATGAAAATTTGGTTAAGAACCGAATCTTTGAATGATTCTTTTTCAATGTTGGAGGTTCATTTTGGTTGAATTGGATGTTAATATGGTGTTGGGCTTGAATTTAGGAGTGGATGGAAGTTTGAAATGTTGAATTCGGTTAAGGAATGAAAAAGTTACAATTAATCGGGATTATCGGAAAATGGCGGGTAATGAAGGGTTTAAGGTTGGATTTGATCAGTTCTGCTTATTGTATGATGTTTGTCAATGTGAAATCTTGCATTGTCTAGGTTGGTTCTGAATTCTGACGTTTCTGTGAAAATCTGGAATTTTACGGAAATTCTGTCGGATTTTCGGTTTTGGGGTCGGGGGTTGTAATTTGGTAGTGTGGTTGATAAGGATGCTAATTCAACTTGGTTTGGCAGATTCTGAGTTCCGGTGGTTAGGAAAAGAGGAGTTCTAAGTTTCGGGGCACGGTGTAGGTGTTATCCAGAATCGGTCCAATACTCTGGATTTTGAGGTAAGGGTTTGGTTCTGTTGTTTTGGTAAGCTAAGTATATGTTTTGGTTTCCGTTTCTGTTCTGCTGGCATTTCGGAATATTATGCCTTTGGGCATATTCTGTAGTTTGTAGGAGTATGCCTTATGGCATACTCTGTCTGTTAATATTACGACAGTTGTGGGTTCGCTACCCCAGCTGGTGCACCATGCTTCTGTATTAGCTTCGCTTCGACTCCCTTAGTGGAGGTGTCGCTCCGATTTACTATATGGGTTATGGCGATTTAGAATCGCACGCCCTTCGGGACTCCGATCTGTTTTCTGCTCATGCATGTTATTCCGTATTGAGCTTATGAAAATTCTCATCCCCTGGGTGGGAGTTGATTAATGTTTCAGCCTCTCCCTCCAACTGGTTGATACGGGTGGCCACATGTCCAAAGGTTTCCTTATTCCAATTTGTTAAAGCTTTAGAGACTGCACTTATGTTGGATGTTACCGCTCCATTGTGATTGGATGAATCATGCCAAGCCTTTGACACAATAGTGCTGCAACTAGGGTCCCTCAGCCACATCTCCTCGAATCTAAATCTTTTCCTCCGTTTAGGCCGCGGTTGTTTAGGAGTCAAATGAACCAAGAGTGCTAGATGATCAGAAAAAGGAACTCCACGGTGTAAGACACAATATTCTGGAAATAAATCAATCCAATCCCGAGATGCAACCACACGATCGAGTCGACACCACACAATTGTCCCTCCTGTTCGCTTACCCGACCAAGTGAAATCTGGACCAACATATCCGAGGTCTATCAAACCACAATCATCTAGACAATTCCTGTAATTTATCATCAAAGTTTCGTCTCTTGGCTCCCCGCCCTTCTTCTCAGTGCTCCACAAAATTTCATTGAAGTCACCACCACAAAGCCATGGTAAAGTGCTGTGAGACTTCAAGGTTCGCATGAGGTTCCAAGATTCATGTCGTTTACTTTGGTTGGGCTCCCCATAGAAACCTGTGAGCCGCCAATGGACTGAGGTATGATCCGAAAGAATCTCAACATCAATATGACGGGACGAGTAACTCAACAGTCTGATGTTTGTGTCATCGTTCCAAAGAAGTGCAACCCCACCGGACCTTCCCCGACTGCTCACCGCGAACATACAGTGATAGCCACACTGCCTCTTAACAAACTCCATCTTCTCCCTCGACAGCCAGGTTTCGCAAAGAAAGGCCACTGTCGCCCCCTCTCTTCGCAGGAGATTTCGGAGCATTCGAACTGTTCGGGTATCTCCCAATCCCCGACAGTTCATAAAGATGGGATTCATTGGTCTCGGCAGCCTTGCATAGCATAGGCCGCCGCTGGTATTACATCAGAAAAGATGGTGCGTAAGGTTCCTGCTAGTCTTGCTCGTTTCTCTATGCTGTCGATGTCCATATCTGCACTTCCATCACGTTTTTTGCCAGTGATTATGTCCATCTCAGCCCCAAGATTATCTGTCGTTACCTTATTTCTCCTTTTCCATGTCCGCCCCCTCACCTTGTTTTTCGAAGTCAAGTTGGTCACAATTATACTTGCTGACTGAGTTGTGTTGTCAGTAGCATTAAAGAGAGCAGTTTGAGTTTGGTTATCTGTCTCAGAGATTTGGTTTTCTTCACCTATTAGCTGGACAGTAGCATTTGCTTCCTCATAATCAGTACTTTCATGGTTACATGCACTATTTTCAGAGCTGACACTTTTGGAGTCTGTGTGTTGGGTCCGATTTGCATGAGGTAACTTTGGCTGCGTTATTTGATGCTGGTAGCAGCCTCTTGCCTCAGTCCCAGCACCATCCGCCCCATCCATAATGCCATGTCCATCTTCTTTGGATATATCTTCGAATTCAATCCGTCTAGCCACTTTGTTGCCCGCCTGTGTATCTTCCCCAACCTTGATAGAGTTTTCTGTTCTAGACTCAGTGTTTTTACCTTCACAATTCATTGACCGAGACCTCCACGGACCAGATTTTTCTCCCGAGAATTTCTTGCTATGGTGAGTCGTTGGTGATGCCTTCATAAATTCCCCATATGGGTTCTTGTTGTCTTTGAGCGAAGGTACACCGCAGTATCGGTCAGTATGACCAAGTTTGCCACAACGAAAGCAAAAGTGTTGGAGCCTTTCATACTTAATCGGAATTGGGATCGGGTTTGTGTCCTGCAAGCAAAGCATTACCATTCGTGGCAATGGTTGCCTAACATCCAGTGAGACTTGAGCCCTAACAAAGCGTCCTCCAATGTCTCTGTCTTTTCTCTGTCCAATCTGAAGGACCTGTCCCACTTGTCCTGCGAGTCGAAGCACAATTCTCTCTTTGAAGGCCCCGACAGGTAACTCGTATAATCGAATCCAGAATGGCGTCGTTGATAAGTTGAGTTGACTAGGTTGATCTCCCCCTGAAATCTCTTGTAGAAGGAGAACGTGGTTGTCGAACGTCCATGGACGTCCATCCAGAACTTTCTCAATGTCACCTCGGCAGTAGAATGTGAAGAGAATTTTGTTATCTCCCACTACATCATACATGAGTCCTTCCACCGGGCGCCAAATTGACTGCATCTTAGTAGCCAAGGCCTGGTTATTGTAGGGACTGATCGACCATAAGGAGCCAATTAAGTACAATTTATAAGTCTTGTGATCAGCTTCAGTATGGTATGGCTCTAGATCATCATAAATTATCAGTTTTTCAGCATCCGTGAGACCAAATTTTTTCCATTCTTCCACTAGTTCCTCCATCGCCGCTAGTCCCAAAACAAGGAGATCGTGTTGATGAAAGGTAGAGTAGTGGTAGTGATGACGACGGCTTCAAAAGACAGCGGCCAACAGACCCAATCGATGCCATAAGGGCAGACAAACTCCTTTGACTGAATTTCTGAGCGAAACTCTACAGAGACCGAAAAACCTAGGAGAGAAACCCTAGGACAGCTCTCATGTGCATGTGCCTGTTTTAGTTCATCGATGGTGCTAGATGTTATTGCTTTACATGGTCCACCTAATGGTTGATGACCTTATTGTTGTTTGTTGGCCATTAATAAACTGCATAACACATGAGATTCAAGTGGGCTAGAAGATGAATTAAATAGGAATAAATCCGGGATAAAACGTTGCTGTTAAGAACAAAAGCAAACGTTGAGGTGAATCGGCAGTGCCTGACTGCCTCCTGTTGTGCTACTGGAGGCGACAACATCGAGGCCGTTGAACGCACGATCGGCACAGGACGACGGCAGATAATAAAGTGGCTAGATGGATTAGAATCTTCAAGCCTTGAAGAAAGATGAGAAGGAGGAGGACGAAGTAGAGATAGAAGGCGTACCTTGCACCCTTGAAGAACAGCGTAAGGATATTTTATCCCTGCTCCAAACGTATGCTCCAAATCTTCTGATTGAATCTTCAAGCCTTCAAGTTGCTTGATGAGGGCAGATTACATGTGACAGAATGGGGTTGTTTTGTGTTAAAGAGACACAAAATAGTTCCACCCGAAATGCTCTAGGAAAGCTTGAATCTTTCGGAAAGAGAGAAGGAAAGGAGAAGTTTCGGATTCTTGAGTGTGTGTTGTGTTGTGGCCAAATCATCTATTTATAGATGATGTAGGGAGTTACTAGGAAGGATTACAACTCCTCATGGCCGAAAGTACACATACTTTCGGCCTAAGGAGTGGTTGCTCCCTCCTTGTACACTCCATTGTCCAAATGCTAAGTAACTCCTCTTTTAGGCGAAGGGATGCCTTCCCTTCAGGCTCTCATGGCCGAAAATCTCTTGGTAACTTCCAAGAGATGTGCACACATGCACTAGGGTGCATACACCATGCACCTCGATTGCCAAAGCCATGTCCTTTTACCAAAATACCTTTATTTTGTATAAAAGGATGATAGTAAGTAGTTACTACTCATGAAACATCACAAATGTTCCATATAGCCACAATTCACATAGTTGAATTCCATAGAACTCATTTCAGCTTACTTTGAGCTGAAACTCACTTCTCCATTTGAGATGAGCTCAAACATCACCTCAAAAGTGAAGAATTAAAGATCTTCAAGAATCTCAATTACATGTTCATATTCATACGAGTTCATGATTTACACGGTAGATTCATAGGCATGATACAACAAATCATCATGCGTCATTTACACAAGAATATGCAAAAAATATAAATCACAAGATCAGAATGAACCCGAGATATTGGTACCTTTCACCTTGGAAAACAGCTAAAGGAATTTATAATTCCTTGCTCCTTAAACATAAGCTCCTTCCTTGCTTGATGATGATTTGTCTCCTTGAGAACTCCTTGTGGTCAAGGTGGAAAGGTTGGCTTTCGAGAAGGAGAAGAAGAACGGACAAGAGGATGGCGCCAAGAGGAAGAAAGTGTTGAAGTGAACACTTTGCAAGTTCACACTTAATCACCCAAAAACTCACAAGAATGGCGCAAAAGAGGAGAAGAAGAAGAAGAAATGTGTAGACAAGTGTGTTCTACATGGCCATTTCACTCACTATTTATAGGTGAAGAAATGGCCATTAGAATAATGTCATTAAGTAGGAATAATAAAGCTTTCCACTAACTTTAATATTTTCACTAAGATATTAAGAATTCCACTAAGGCATAAATTATTCCACTAAGACATAAATTATTCCACTAAGGCATAAATTATTCCACTAAGACTACTTAAATATCAATTTCCACTAGCCATTTATCACTTATGATAAATAAACTAATTACCTTAAAATAACAACATAAAAACGCCATTTACATAAATGACATGAAATGTAGTTATTTAATGAAATAAGGTACATACACCTTATTACCAATAATTTCACCAAAGTACCTATACTTTGATGAAAAGATCTTTAGGTGGAAATAGATATAAAAGTGAGGTTTGAAATTATACACAATAATTCCAAACAGTTCTAATTCACACATCTGAGCTACTTTAAGCTCTTTAGTACACCTTTACCAAAATACAAATACTTTGTTAAACGGTGAGCTGATTGTTTCTTCTTCTAATTTGAACTCACAACTACTATAAGTTGTGGTGAGTAGGAATACTAACTCATGAAGTTCTTAGTGCGCCAGAGAATTCCAACAAACTCCCACTTGAACTAAGACACTTATGAATAACAACTCCCACTCGAAAACAAGTTTCTCCAACTTAAGCCAAATCAAGACGAATTTATATAAAAGGTGTTAAGCGTGCAACCTCAAGGCACACACACATCAAGTCTCTTTCACTGTGGTTGTTAGACTTACAATGAAAGATTGTCCTCTCCACAATGTACTTTGAACTTTTCAAGTATTTCTGTGTGTTTTGTTTGAACTTCTTCAAACAACACTTGAACTTATCAAGTCTACCTGAACTTATCAAGTTTTGCCTTATAAACCCCACACAATAATACATTTTTTTTAATCACAATCAGTCTCTTTTATGAATTTCAACTATTTGAAATTCATGATTGTATTAAGAAACTGAGATCTCATTATCAATACTCACAAGTCAATCTCTCATACACATAGTATGTGGGCCCAAGATTTAACTGTAGAGTTTATGTATCATATAACCGTGTCTTTCCTATTAGCTTGAACCACTTAGGTAATTGTAACAACTTGACTACCTAAAAGGAGGATACTCCAGCCTTATTTCCACTAAGGCCTTCGACAACCAATTAAAGTAGTCTCATTGATACAATTCACTAATAGTAAGCTAAAGTCACTAAGAGTTTATGTCAAAAAATCTCATACTAAGTAAGAACAAAGATAACTTACTTATATTCTTTCTTTGGTTGCATTTCATGGTCATGGAACTGTAGGAACACATCCTTGATGAACATACTTTCATCAAGGAACACATCCTAAGGAACACATCCCAGAAGTTCCATATGAACTCTAATACTGTGTTTTATCTACACCACTCCCACTGGAATGATGTCACCACTGTGGAGGGGTGTGTCATTTTCTCCCTCTGAAAACACTATTAGTGTACTCCCTTTAACAAATAAATAGGAGGACATGTCACAATCAATGAAATATCTCTAAGTAAGCCCCAGCTCACTTCAATCATAGGCTAGGATGTATGGTGGTCATACAAACACGATGAACTTATCATCTCAGCTTGATATTTGCTTAATCAAGGCGACATTTAGTTAAGGTGTCTTGTGATGGTCCAAGACTCTCACTCAAAGTATAACCAAAGAACACATCTCGGGGAACTTATCCCATTAGTTACATGTTTCATAAAAGAAACAACACACTTTAAGTCCTTAACCGTCTCATCCCTAATCCACCTAGGATTAAAGGCGAAAGACCGTATGAGAAAGTCTTTCTATCCTATGTTTGACATGTTCATATTTTCGTTATGTTTATAGAAGATTGAACAAAGTATATGAAATGATAAATAAACAACTTTATTAATCATCTCATCATATCTTACAAAACATGTGTGACACCCAAAGATGATGAAGTACATACCATCATACTATAATCTACGTAGACCCATTGCTCGAACATGACGAGCAAACACAAGAGGTGGCAAAGGCTTAGTGAGAGGATCTGCCACCATAAGGTCTGTAGAAATGTATTCTATCCTAACTTCACCATCTCCAATTGCATCCCTTACAAAATTGTACTTCAAGCTGATGTGCTTGGTTTTCCCATGGTACTTTGGATCCTTAGTGTAAGCCATAGCCGCCATACTATCACTAAAGATAGTAATAGGCCTTTGCACTTTAACTCGAGAATCCAAATTCTTAAGGAAGAACCCTAGCCAAAGAGCCTCTTGTACAGCCGAGGCGCATGAGACAAACTCAGCCTCCATTGTTGATAATGTTGTACAAGTTTGTTTCTTACTACACCAAGTAGCTGCTCCACCATTCAGCATGAATACATATCCACTTGTAGATTTACTGGAGTCTCGGTCTCCTCCCAATTCAGCATCGGAATAACCATGTAAATCAAGTTTCGATCCTTGATAACATAGCCAATAATCTTTGGTCCCCTTAAGGTACCTTAAGACCCTCTTTACGCTTTTCCAATGCTGTATTCCAGGGTTGGAAGAATATCTTGCTAATAAGCCAACTGCTTGGCTAATGTCCGGTCGTGTACATAACATGGCATACATCAAGGACCCAATACCACTAAGGTATGGAATGTTTTCCATTTCTTTCTTCTCCATTGGTGTCTTGGGGCACATATGCTCACCAATCTCGCACCCATATGCAAGTGGGGTGTTCATAGGCTTTGAGTTTGTCAAGTTAAATCTTTCTAGAATCTTATCGAGATAAGACTCTTGAGAAAGAGCTAACAATCTATCCTTTCGATTCTGGTGGATCTTTACACCTAGAATGAAAGAAGCTTCCCCCATATCCTTCATATCGAATGTGGAAGACAACCATCCTTTAATGGTTTGTGAAACCTCAAGCCCGTTACATGCTATAAGTATGTCATCAACATATAATGTCATAATAGCATAGTTGGATTTAGATGAGAACAAGTAGACACAATGGTCCTCATGCATCATTACAAAACCATAGTTTGTAATTGCATTATGGAACTTCAAGTACCACTGTCTAGAAGCCTGTTTAAGACCATAAATAGACTTTACAAGTCTACATACCTTGTTCTCACAACCTTCTTGAACAAATCCTTCAGGTTGTTTCATATAAATCTCTTCACTCAAATCACCATTGAGGAAGGCAGTTTTAACATCCATCTGATGTAACTCCAAATCCAACTTTGCTACAATAGCAAGTAATATTCTGATGGAATTAAACTTCACTACAGGTGAGAAGGTATCCTGAAAATCAATACCCTCTACCTGTGCGAATCCCTTGGCAACCAACCGTGCCTTGTATCTCTCGATACTTCCATCAGAATTCCTTTTAATTTTAAGCACCCACTTACAACCAATGGCCTTCCTATCATTAGGAAGATCTGACAATTCTCACACACCATTCTTATGCATTGAGTCCAATTCCTCTTGCATTGCCTTTAGCCATTCATCTCTCTGTGCACCTTCAAGAGCTTCTTTGATGTTTCTTGGTTCATCGACTTCTGATGAGACCGAGTAAGTTTCTCCTTCCGAGAGTCCCCATCTACTGGGTTCTTTCGATTCCCTCTTTGATCTTCTCAAAGGAAAATTGACTAACTACTTGCTCTTTCGAAGATACATCAAAATGAACATCCTCATTAGGATGCAACGCATGCACTCCCTCTCGAGGAACAGTATTGGGCTCTTGACTATTCTCAACTCCCTCTAGAACAGTTGAATCCACTCGTGGATCCTGTTCTACTTGGATTGGAACCTCATTAGGTGTCGCAACTCCAATAGGTTGAGATATTCCCACTGGAATAGATGCACCTTGTGCAACCGGATGATCCTCCTCGAGGATTGGACCAAAAAAGCTTAAATCTTTGCATTCACCAACTTTAGGAAACTCACTTTCCATAAAGTTTGCATTTCTGGCTTCAAAAACCATACCATTCTTTTGACTTACATAAAAAAAAACACATGTCCCCTTGAATCTGTACAATAACCCAGAAAAGCACATTGCTTCCCTCTTGGTCCCAATTTTCCCAACGGATGGTCTGGGACATGTACATAAGCCAAACATCCCCAAGGATGCTTATAGCTCAAGTTCGGGACTTTCCATTCCATAACTCATATGGAGTAGTGTCCAAGTTCTTGGTAGGCACTCGATTGAGAATGTGCACTGCACATAGCAATGTATCACTCCAATAAGCGGTGTCCAAATTGGCCTTTGCCATCATGGACCTCACCATATCCATTAAGGTTCTATTCTTCCTCTCAGATACCCCATTTTGCTGTGGAGTATAAGGAAGAGTGAACTCTCTCTGCCTTTAGAGTCACAAAATGATTTAAAAGCTAATGAACTATACTCTCCACCCCTATCAGTCCTCAAAAACTTGATCTTCTTACCCAATTGGTTCTCAACCAAGTTAACATACTTCACAAAGTATGATAAGGCCTTTGCCTTAGTTTGGAGTAAGAATATATGGGTGAATCGAGTATAGGCCTCAGTGCAGGTCATAAAGTATCTAAAACCATTTCTAGATACTATTCTCATTGGTCCGCACAAGTCTGAATGTACCAAACTCAGTACTTCTTTCTTTCTAGTGCCTTGCCCGTATGACTTCCTAGTGGCCTTTCCTTCAAGGCATTTCACACACAACTAGATGAAGAAATGGCGTGATTATCAGGTCTAAGTTCATACAATCCGTTGTTAAGCATACATTCACACACAACATGATTATCTTTTATAATAGTGACACTACTATTAGAAAACGTCAAGCTATAATGGTACTTCAACAAACTCGAAATAGAAACCAAGTTTCTACAAATACCAGGTACGTATAATGTGTCAATAAGATAAACAAAATATCCATTACACACAGGGACTTTACAAGTCCCAATACCAAACACTTCTAATTGTTCATTATTTCCCACCAAGACATTCTTCACGCCTCTTGGTAGTTTTCTGAATGCCACAAACCAAGATTTGTCTCGGGCAGTGGTCTGTTGCTCCCGAATCTACAATCCACAAAGATTTGCTTTCAGTAAGCATGGTACATGACACAATATATACATTAGAAGTAGTAGGTACACATACCTTGGTAGGATTTCTACAATCCTTTGCGAAATGGCCTTTCTTGCCACAGTTGAAGCACTTAAGCTTGGAAACGTCCATTTTCTTCTTGAACTTATCAGAATTACGAATGTTTCCACTGCTATTCTCATTTGTCTTCACCTTACCCCGGCCATTCACATGGTTAGTCTTACCGAATCGATTCCCCTTATTCCTCCATTTTGCACTAGAGGAGGAGGTGGAAACATAAGCCGCGGAGTGATTCTTAAGAGCCATTACTTCTGCTTCAAGCAATAAATGGTGGGCAATGTCATCGAATGACTTGATCTGAGGATTATGGCGCAAATTGACCTTCATCAGTTGCCATTCCTCATCAGGTAAAGACCTAAGGATATCTTGCACTTGCCGCTCATCGGTGAGCTCATGTCCCGCCTCCTTTAATTGGTGAATCATGCGTGACATTTCACGCAAGTGAGAAGTCATGGTGTGCTCAGGTTTCTTTATGTAGTTCTCAAACCGCATAATCGAGACCTTTGTTTCTCGTAAACATCACCATACTTTGCCTTTGCAAAGATCCCGCATGCCTTTGGCGCCTCAATGGTAGAGAACTCAACCATTATCTCGTCTACCATAGTAGAGAGAAGTGTCACCCGACACAAAGTTGTCTCTTTTAAGATATGCCACATAGGCAGATCCATCCCCACCAAGCTCGGGAGGACCGACCACATTGGTCGAACATCAAGTGTGTCTTGCTCGCTTAGTATAAACTTGACCTTTTGATGCCAGATAGAATAGTTTTCACCATCCAATTTTAACTCCTTGTTCAATTCAGCAACAATACTCTTACTTGCCATCTACAATGATGCAATCTCATGTTTTAATGTTCAATCATTACATAACAAGACTTATTCAAGCAACTAGTGTACAAGACTATTTCATACATGTTCATATATGGCAAAAGAGGTACATATAGCACTCAATTAAAAATATACAAACAAGTTTCCATAAATCCATATGAAAATTCTTAACAAGCCCTCCAAAGAGGGTTGTTTTTAGTATGTCATATGTACATTCGGCCATGTAACATATACATGCGCCATTCATGTAACATCATTTCATAATTTTGTCCCTCAACTCCTTAGTTATTGTCAAAACATT
This sequence comes from Stellera chamaejasme, assembly GCA_024586325.1. Lineage (NCBI taxonomy): Eukaryota > Viridiplantae > Streptophyta > Magnoliopsida > Malvales > Thymelaeaceae > Stellera > Stellera chamaejasme. The sequence goes on along the minus strand of CM044982.1, from coordinate 21,367,881 downwards.
CCTGTGAAAGATGGAGGGGTCACAAAAGGTCCCGCTTAAAATCCACCTCCTTAGGCAGAATGTAATTAACAAAACTTTTTAGTATGAAATGATAAGATGACATATGTAAGTAACATATACTTACAACATGTATTTGAATATATATAAACCACTTTGTACATTTCAACAAAATTGCACAAAAATTCAAATATATATATATATATATATACGAAATTAAATGACAAATTTTACAAATAAAATGCTTGCAATTTCTTCACAATGGCCGAAAATCAACACTTGAACATCCAAGGGTTTTGATATTCTAGACATGAATTAGATAATTAATTCATTCATTACAATTCATGAATAGAAACAACATGAAACAAATTCAAACTCATGGAAAAAGATCAAAGAATTTCACCATTTTCAATCATGATAATAATTCATACAATTTATTGAATTATTTACATGAACATGTATGAGAATTCTAACAACACAAGCTCTGATACCAATTGAAGAATTAAAGATCTTTAAGAATCTAAATTACATGTTCATATTCATACGAGTTCATGATTTACACGGAAGATTCATAGGCATGATACAACAAATAATCATGCGTCATTTACACAAGAATATACAAGAAATATAAATCACAAGATCAGAATGAACCCGAGATATTGGTACCTTTCACCTTGGAAAACAGCTAAAGGAATTTATAATTCCTTGCTCCTTAAACGTAAGCTCCTTCCTTGCTTGATGATGATTTGCCTCCTTGAGAACTCCTTGTGGTCAAGGTGGAAAGGTTGGCTTTCGAGAAGGAGAAGAAGAACGGACAAGAGGATGGCGCCAAGAGGAAGAAAGTGTTGAAGTGAACACTTTGCAAGTTCACACTTAATCACCCAAAAATTCACAAGAATGGAACAAAAGAGGAGAAGAAGAAGAAGAAGAAATGTGTAGACAAGTGTATTCTACATGGCCATTTCACTCACTATTTATAGGTGAAGAAATGGCCATTAGAATAATGTCATTAAGTAGGAATAATAAAGCTTTTCACTAACTTTAATATTTCCACTAAGACATTAAGAATTCCACTAAGGCATAAATTATTCCACTACGGCATAAATTATTCCACTAAGGCTACTTAAATATCAATTTCCACTAGCCATTTATCACTTATGATAAATAAACTAATTATCTTAAAATAACAACATAAAAAACGCCATTTACATAAAATGACATGAAATGTAGTTATTCAATGAAATAAGGTACATATATCTTATTACCAATAATTTCACCAGAGTACCTATACTTTGATGAAAAGATCTTTAGGTGGAAATAGATATAAAAGTGAGGTTTGAAATTATACACAATAATTCCAAATAATTCCAATTCACACATCTGAGCTACTTTAAGCTCTTTAGTACACCTTTACCAAAATACCAATACTTTGTTAAATGGTGAGCTGATTGTTTCTTCTTCTAATTTGAACTCACAACTACTATAAGTTGTGGTGAGTAGGAATACTAACTCATGAAGTTCTTAGTGCGCCAGAGAATTCCAACAAAAAGTACTTGGTGCGGTAAGAATTCCAACAAACTCCCACTCGTACTAAGTTATCTTTTGATTGTGAACTCCCACTCAAATAAAATCTCTCTAAAACACATGTAGGCCAAAGTAAACAAGTACATTCACACAAGTAGAGTTAAGGGTGCGAACCCAAGGCATACACATAAAATCAATTTCATTGTGGTTGTTAGACTCACAATGAAAGCTTGTCCTCTTTAAAATAACATGCTTGAACCAATCAAGCAACGGTGTATTGTTTGAACTTATCAAACATGCTTGAACTTTTTCAAGCTCACTTGAACTCATCAAGTGGTGCCTTTACAAACCCCAGATACAATGATACACTTCACTTAATCACAATCAGTCCTTTTCTTGAATTTCAACCATTTGAAACCAATGATTGTATTAAGAAGCTGAGATCTCATTCACTAGTGCTCATAATTCAATCTAAATCATACTACACATAGTATGTGGGCCCAAGATTAAATTTAGAGCATGTGTATCATCATAAAACGGTGTCTTTCCTATCAACTTAAACTACTTAGGTCATTGTACAACTCAACTACCCAAATGGAGGATATTCCAGTCTTTTCTTCTAAGACCTTCAACAACCAATCAAAGTAGTTTTATTGATACAATTTCCTAATAGCAAGTCAAAGTCACTAAGAGTCTGAATCGAAGAACCTCACACTAAGTAAGAACAAAGACAACTTACTTAAATTCTTCTTTGGTCGCATTTCATGGTTATAGAATAATGAAGTTCTAAATAAACACTATTTGATGTTTTACTTACACCGCTCCCACTCGGAATGATGTCCACTTAAGTTGGGAGATGTGTCATTTTTTCCCTCTTAAAACACCAAAAGTGTACTCCCCTTATCAATAAAAGGAGGACATGTCACAATCCATGAAATGTTATCAAGTAAGCCAATGCTTACACCAATCATAGACTAGGATGTATGGTGGTCATACAAACTCGATGAAACTTAGTCATCTCATCTTGATTTACATAATCAAGGCGACAAGAGGCTACGGTGTCATGTGTTGGTTCATGACTCCCACTCAAGTATTACTTTACCAAGTAACATGCTTCATTTAAGAAACAACATACATTGAGTCCGTAGCTAGTCTCTTCCTTAAGTCTACACAAGATTAAGGGCGAAAGGTTCGTGTGAGAAAACCCTTTCTAATGTCTATGTTTGACATGTTCTAATTTTCATTGTGAAAACATAAAGATTGAACAAATTAGATGATGATAAACAAACAACTTTATTAATCACTCATCATAGAATACATGTGTGACACCAAAGTGGTGAAGTACATCCAACTTAATTACAATCTACGAAGACCCATTGCTTGACATGTCTAGCAAATACAAGTGGTGGCAATGGCTTCAAGAGGATCCGCCACCATCAGGTTTGTAGATATGTACTCAATTTTAACTTCACCCTCTTCAAATGAATCCCTTACGAAATGATATTTCATGCTAATGTGCTTGGTCTTTCCATGGTACTTGGGATCTTTGGTGTAAGCCATGGCCGCCATACTATCACTGTAAATAGTAATAGGCCTTTCCACCATGATCCGAGATTCCAAGTTCTTAAGAAAGAATCCAAGCCAAAGGGCTTCTTGTGTTACGGTCACCCCGAGCGGGTTGCGGCCGGTGACCGAGGGCTCGGTTTTAACTGCGAGTCACGTTTTCGGCGTTCGAGATAGCTTCCGAGCCCTATCCGAGTATCATTTTGGCGAACCCCTCCGTATTTGAGGTCGTGTGGGTCCCCCGGACGTTTCCGCCGAAAATATTTTTCTGGCGCCGGGGGGTTGCCGGGGTCGCCTCGGGACGTACAGCGGGCTCGGTAGCGCTCTCGAGATCTCAGTTTGAGAAGCCGTTTGTAGTTTTGGAGTCGTGGAGACGTCCCGGTGATAGTTGTGGAGTTTAATATTTGGGGCGGGACGTTCGGTTCCGGGCGACTCCCGGGGCTCGGGACGGGAATCCCGGGGCTCGGGATGGAAATTTTCTGACGGCTTTGGGGTAAGTTGTGTTGGAATTTAAGATGGAATGTATGGGAATTTTTATAGAATTTTGGAGTGACGGAATTTCGGTTCAGGTTGTCACGCTCGCACGTCGGGTTTTGGTTCGGGCTCAGCGAGCTCGGTAGGACACTCTGGACTGGTAAATGAACTTCTGAAAAATGTTCTGTGAATGTTATAATATTCTGAGGGTTGTGTCCAAGTTTCGTTAATTTTGGAATCCGGTAATTATTTTTGGGCAAAAAGAATTGGAACTTTCGGAAAATTGGGAGTTAATTAGTAATTGGCCACAAAAATCAATAATAATTCAGCATGGGCAGCAGCAGCTTATTTCGGCAGCATTGGGAGGCTTTTGGGACACTTGGTCAATTTTAATTAAAAGAAGAGAGGCATGGGCAAAAAGTGGGAAAATATAAAAGGAATTGTAATTGCATAAAATGAAATTCATTTCATTTCTTCTTCTTCCTTTCTTCTTCTCGCCATGAATGAGCTCCTTCAAGCTCCAAGTTCTTCATCTTTTCTTGCTGAAATCACAAGGATTAAAGCTCCTAAATTGGTAAGCTTCCTCCTTTCTTCTTCTTTCCAAGTTGAGGGCATGATTTGGGTGGATAAAGAGGGTGTTTTCAAAGTATGAGTTTGTTCTTGTCTACTTGAAGGAGTGATCCTCTCCTTTCCATCTTTTAGTATGTTGTTCTTGGGCTTGAGGGGAGTAGGAATCTATGGTTGAATGTTGAAAAAACTCCATGGAAGGAGGAAACCTAGGGGTGCCGATTTTGTGTGAGAATTTCCAAAATTGTGTATGTTTGTGTTCTTGATTCATGCTTGAGATATGTTGTTCCTAACATGATTCTAAGACAATCTATGGTTTCAATTTGAAGGAAAACATGTTGGGTAGAAAACCCCCAAGTTGGACGAAATGTTCAAGAGAGGGGTTTGTTGATTTTGATGCAATTGGTTAGTAATCTTGGTTAAGAAGTGTAATTGGTAATTAAAGAGAGCTAATGGAACTTTGTTTGGATCGAAATGGAAGTTGGGTGAGAAATCCCTAACTTGGCCGAAATTATTAAGGAAGAGGTTTTGTGATTTTGGTGTAATTGGTTAGTATTATTGGTTAGGAAGTGGAATTGGTGATTAGTGTGATTAATTAGAAGCTTGAATGGTTTGATTTGGAGGTGTGGTGGAAAATTGGTTAAGGATCAAATTGTTGAAGTGATTCTTTTTCAATGTTGGTGGTGTGTGTTGATTGAATTGGATGCTAAATTGGTAATGTGAGTGGAAGAAGGTGCGTTATGGTGTTTGAAATACCATTTTCGGGTTAGGAATGAGAAAGTTAGTTTTATACGAGTTTACCGGGAAAAGTGTCTGGAATGCGGGTTTAAGGGTTGGAATACGTTTGTGGGAGTTGGAATAACAAGGTTCTAGCTCGGTTCGTAAAACCGAGCTTTCTGTGGAATTTTCCGGGAAAGTGCGGGTTTGTGCGGAAATTTCTTTCTGGAGTTATTTGGATGTGTTCTGACTCAACAATGGTTATCCAGCTTGATTCTGCGTTGGTGGAGTAGCGCGGACCCGTTGGAGCCAAGTTGTGCATTTCGGGTCGGGAGTCGGGATCTTCCGAGTGTTGGGCTGCGGGGCAGCGTTTCTGAGGTAAGGGCTAAATTTGGTAAAATGTATGTTTGTTCCGTTTCAAGGCCCGGATGACCTTAGAGGCCCGGGTTCCTATTCTGCTCTGTATATGTTTAATGTAATGATACTTGTTTATGTTTATGTATTATTGTTATTATTGTATGTTACATTACGTGTCCGCACCGAAGGGGTGCCGACATTCTGCGTATCCGCACCAGAGTGCCGATACTTGCTGTTACGTGTCCGCCTTTGAAGGGTGCCGACATTCTGCGTATCCGCACCGAGTGCCGATACATTGTTACGTGACCTACGACAGTTTGGGGCTCGCGACCCCAGCCGGTACCGTGCTATCTGTTCTGTTCTGATCTGTATATTCTGACCTCTGTTGAGGGCTGTCGTTACGGGTCGTTCTGGCGGTTGGACCGCATATGTTGGATTCTGATTTACGTATTTGCTTTATGTTTATATGTACATGCATATGCTGTGATATTCTTTTGCGAGTTCGATTGTCGCCACATGGGCAAACCGCACTTTACCTTAAGCCCCTTGGGTCCTTTTGAGGACTCACCCTTTTATTTGTTTACCATCTTTCAGCGATCGACAAGCAACCAGCGGAAGAGAGATCAGCGGTGCATCCTGACAGTTTGGGTTCTGTAGCAGCAGCAGTACCACGTGCGGGAATTCTTGAGCGAGAGGCTTCTGATTCCGCACTTAGGTATATATATATATAGGATTTTGTTTAATGGCTCTGTAGCTGTAGCTGCATGCATGTAGGTCAGATCATGAATTTGTATATGCCATATGATCGGAATATATTCTGCCTTTGATGCCTTCTGAGTCGAGGGCGGAGCCCCGACTTGCCTATGTTGGATTTGTTATGATATGAATTCAGTGTTTCTGTGGTTGTTGCGATGTTTGATGTTTGATACCATGAACTGCATGTTTGGTAGAAGTTGGAGTTACTAGTATGCTTGCCTTGAATGAGTATCTGGGTTGCTAGTTGCCACTTGGCTATTTGTTATTTGAGCTCGATGCCTCCGCTGACAGATGATGACAAAAAAACAACTTTATTAATCATTCCGCTGTATGACACCGAAGTGGTTTCCGCCGTAATTCCTACGAAGACCCATTCGACGAATACGCGGCCGGCTCCGCCTCCGCAACCGGGCGGGTGGCTGTGACATCTTGTACAACCGAGGCACATGAGATAAACTCAGCCTCCATGGTTGACAATGCTATACAAGTTTGTTTCTTACTACACCATGTAGTAGCCCCACCATTAAACAGAAATACATAACCAGATGTAGATTTGTCGGAGTCACGATCTCCACCCTAATCAGCATCAGAGTAACCATGCAAATCAAGCTTCTTGCCTTGATAACATAGCCAATAATCTTTAGTACCTTTAAGGTACCGTAGAACCCTCTTGACACTCTTCCAATGCTGCATTCCAAGGTTTGAAGAATATCGAGCCAATAAGACAACTGCTTGGCTAATGTCAGGCCTTGTACACAACATGGCATACATTAAGGAACCTATAGCACTCAGGTATGGTATGTTTGTCATCTCTTCCTTTTCTGCTGGAGTCGTGGGACACATGTCCCCTCCAATCTTGCATCCATATGCAAGTGGGGTATTCATGGGTTTGGAGTTGGTTAAATTAAACCTTTCAAGGATCTTATCAATATAAGGTTCCTGTGAGAGGCCTAACAAGCGTTCCTTTCTATTCCGGTGTATCTTGACACCTAAAATAAAGGAAGCTTCTCCCATGTCTTTCATGTCGAAAGTGGAAGATAACCATCCTTTGATGGTTGTCATTAACTCAACTCCACTACTTGCAATTAGTATGTCATCTACATACAAAGTCATTATAGCATAATCGGATCCAGGCAGTACAAGTATACACAATGATCTTCATGCATCATTACAAAGCCATAACTTGTAATTGCATGATGGAACTTCAAGTACCATTGTCTTGAAGCTTGCTTAAGACCATAAATAGACTTTTTAAGTCTACATACCTTGTCCTCAAGACCTTCTTGGACTTCACTCAAATCACCATTGAGGAAGGCTATTTTAACATCCATTTGATGTAACTCGAGATCCAAGTATGCCACAATGGCAAGTAGTAATCTGATGGAATTGAATTTCACAACGGTGAGAAGGTATCTTTGAAATCAATACCTTCCTTTTGTGTGAAACCCTTAGCCACCAATCGGGCTTTGTATCTTTCGATACTTCCATCAGAATTCTTCTTTATCTTTAATACCCACTTATTACCAATGGCCTTCCGACCAATAGGAAGATCTGACAATTCCCACAATTCCCAATAGAATGAAGTTCTTCATTTATGGCATTTAGCCATTCTTCTCTTTGTGCACTATTAAGAGCTTCTTTAACATTACTTGGTTCATCTATTTCAGATGACACCAAATAAGTCTCACCCTCCGAGAGACCCCACCTTTTGGGTTGTCTCGATTCCCTAGTTGATCTTCTCAACATGGGCGGAGGTGATTCTAGCTCTTGTTGATCCTCAACTCCCTCTTGAACAAGTGTATCCTCTACAGGATCTTGTTCCATGTGATCCAACACATTGGATTCATCATTAGGAGTCACAACTCCCTCTTGTTGAGGTACTCCTTGTGGAGTAGGTGCACCTTGTGCAACTGGTACTTCTGAAGTACTAGGTTGATCCTCTTCAAGGATTGGACCGAAAGAGTTAAGATCATTACATTCACCAACTTTAGGAAACTCACTTTCCATGAAGTTGGCATTTCTGCCATCAAATACCAATCCTTCTTTGTGACTGATATCTAAGAACACATAACCTTTCGAATCAATGCAATATCCAAGGAAAGCACATTTCTTTCCCCGAGGACCCAATTTTCCCAAAGGATGGTCCGGGACATGCACATAAGCAAGGCAACCCCAAGGGTGCATGTAGCTTAGGTTAGGCGACCTCTTCTTCCACAACTCATATGGAGAAGAGTCGATGTTCTTAGTTGGTACTCTATTGAGGATGTGAACTGCACAAAGCAGTGCATCACTCCAATAGATGATGTCCAAGTTAGCCTTAGCCATCATGGACCTTACCATATCCATTAGAGTTCTGTTCTTCCTTTCAGACACTCCATTTTGTTGGGGTGTCCAAGAAAGAGTGAACTCCCTCTGGATTCCTTTCATGTCACAAAAGGCTTTGAAGGCATTTGAATTATACTCTCCACCTCTATCTGTTCTCAAGGATTTTATTTTCTTACCCAATTGGTTCTCAACCAAATGTACATACTTCTCAAAGTATGATAAAGCCTCAGCTTTGTTCTTGAGTAAGAAAACATGTGTGAATCGAGTATAATCATCAGTAAATGTAATGAAATATCTATAACCATTTCTAGATGTCACTCTCATAGGTCCACACAAGTCAGAATGAACTAAATCTAATGCTTCTTCTCTTCTAGTTCCGCGCCCAAAAGGCTTTCTCGTTGCCTTTCCTTCAAGGCATGCTTGGCAACTTGGCAAGACAACTTTGGTCAAGGATCCAAGCAAGCCATTTTTGGCTAACTTATTCATCCTATCTTGACCCACATGTCCAAGCCTTTCATGCCAAGTCATTTCACTTGTGACCTCGGTCACATGGCAACTAGATGAAGCATTAGTGTGGCTACTCGGTCTAAGTTCATACAAGCCATTATTTACTAAACATTCACACACAACTTGATTATCTTTGAAGATAGTAACACTATCATTCGAAAAAGACAAGCTATATTTGTACTTCAACAAACTACTTATAGAAATCAAATTTCTACAAATATCCGGTACATATAATGTATCAATTAGATATAATGATCCATTAAGAAGTAGTAGGTATATGTACCTTAGAAGGACTTTTGCAATCTTTTACAAAGTGCCTCTTCTTTCCACAGTTAAAGCATTTGAGCTTAGAAATGTCCCTTTTCTTTTTGAACTTATTCAAATTGGGACCGTTTCCATCTCCTTTACCTTTGCCATTGCCGCTCTTGTTCTTTCCACCTTTACCAAACCATTTCCCTTTTTCTTTGTTTCCTCCCCTTTTGTTAGAGGAAGTAGAAGCAACATATGCTTTGGAATGGTTTTTGAGGGCCATTACTTCGGCCTCAAGTAAAAGATGGCGGGCTATGTCATCAAACGTTTTGATCTGAGGATTGTGGCGCAAGTTGACCTTCATCAACTGCCAATCCTCATTTGGCAAAGATCGGATTATAGCTTGGACCTGTTGTTCATCTGTGAGGTCGTGCCCGGCTTGCTTCATCTGGTGGATCATCCGAGACATCTCTTGAAGGTGAGAACTCATGGTGTGATCAGCTCGTTTCTGATAGTTCTCAAACTTCAGAATCATTGATCTTTGTTTCTCAATAGAAACATCAACATATTTGGTCTTGACAGTGTCCCAAATTTCTTTGGCACTGGCAAGGGTTGAGAACTCAACCATGATCTCATCCACCATTGTCCAAAGAAGGGTCACTCGACAAAGACGATTCTTTTTCAGATAAGCCACATAGGTCATGCGGTCTTGCCCTTCTTCCGGTTGGGCAACCTGACCTCCATCGATAAAACCTCAAGTGTGTCTCGCTCAGAAGAATGAACTTGACCTTTTGGTACACTACCTAAGCAATCGCGCCTCGCGTCGCATCGAGAATCATACGAGGCCTTTGGAGAGGTCTCATCCTTGTGGTCTCCAAAGACGCCTTCGCAAGGTCTCATCCTTGTGGTCTCCAAGATCGCTCGCGCGAGGTCTTGCCTCGCGGGCCCCAAGTCTCGCATGGGCGATGTCTCACACTCACCTTTGCGTCTCGGGGCCTTCGCGGGCTACCCTCGCGGTCTCGTGCCTCGCCTTTGCGATCTCACTCGCCGCAGTCTTACTCCCGTAGCCTCAACTCGCCTTCGCGAGGACTCTCTGCCTATACTGGCCTCATCCAGACAAGGCCCTTATACTCGGAGTTCGTGCGATCCTCACTCCTTACTTGGCTGTATTCTATATGGGCCTTCGCCTGCAGCCTTCACCGCCTCGCCACTTGCTCCACTGGAAATAGACCACTTGGTCATCCGACATCAACCGCCAATAAGGAGGGCAGCACGAGCCACGGGAGATCTTCACCAGATTTATACGCCGGACATTCTCTCGACAAGTGAATCACCTAAGGCGGTTTGCTGAGATCTTCATCATCACAGCCTTATCTCCAATCAGTCGACATGAGACTTATCTCAAACAGCCTGTCTAAGGGCTTCAACCTGGGAGGCTCTTCTCCGGCATCACTCTATAAATAGGGTGATGTCCACCCTAAATCGGGTAAGCTACTACACGCCCCCCCCACTCCCCTCTTGCTACTTCTGAGTATTCTTCCTATCTTTTACAGATTACTCTGAACAGCAAGCTTGGAGTCTCAAGAACATCATCTTCTCCACCACATCAACTGAGAGTCCGGGCCTTCTTTAGGAACGAGACTATCAGTTTGGCGCCGTCTGTGGGAACGAAAGTTCTTACTATAAACCCATATTACAAACCACAAGCAATAAGTCATGCCAACCACCCGGAGTGCAAACAGGAACAATCGTCAAGGGAGGAGGAATCCCCCCGGGACAAATACGAACAATGATCCACCATCAGAGCCATCCCCGAACCACGTTCCCCGCAACGGGAGAACTCTCTATTCACTCAACAGAGGAAAGCTCCTCCCACGCAACCGTAATATGCCTCGGAGCGAAACACTCCACCTCCAAACACCCTCCAACGGGCCTGGATTCGGCCGTCCCGCAAACGATCACCGAGGCGGTTGCTTTCAACTTACGTGAAACTCTCGCCACCACTCTTCGAGGCGTTCGGATAGCGTTGAACGCTGCGAACTAATCAGCCGAACGCCGGCCTACTCCTCCTCGGCAAGTAAGTAACCCCGATCCTTCTTCGTCATTACTTATCGCGCTTACTAGACGATTAGAGGAAGTGGAAAAAGAGATGAAAGGGCCGGTGTCCATAATATCTCCGTGATGGGTCCGACCACCTCTGGACCCAACCTTTTACTCGAGAGGGTTTTAGAAACCCCTCTTCCGACTGGGCCAGCCTAAGCCGACGCTTATGATGGTCTGTCGGACCTGATATTCATCTCCAGCGTTACGTGCCTCCGCAATGGCAATAGCAAGGGCAGACGACAACACGCTCTGTAGAGCTTTCAGCTCCACACTTACCGGGCTGCCAACCGGTATACCACTCTCCGGACAAACGGTTTGATTCCTTCGAGGAGCTATCCCGCAACTTCTCCAACCATTTTGTGGTATCCAAACCACCTCCTAAAACGGCGGGACACCTTCTTAAGATACGGCAGAAAAAGGATGAGCCCTCGTAGAATATATTCAACGCTTCTGTGCCGAGTCTATCCGGGTCCCTAACTGGGAGAAGAAGCTCGCTTTGCTTGCAGCTATCCAAGGCCTCACTGGGAGTCCCTTTTCTTTGTGGATGTCCACACTAACCCGCCCACCAACATGGAACAATTCTTAAGTACAGTCGCGGTTCATGAATACGGAAGAGGTCACTCGACCACTCGCCAGAGCCGCCACGGCGGACGCCAAGGGACAGCCCTCGCGACCGGACCTTAGGTCTCAAAGGCAAGACTCACGCCCCGGTAGGGAGAGGGCATACATTTCTCTTCCCGCCGAGGGAATCTCGTACCAACATCCTCCATGCCTTGGAACAAAAGAGGGCGGTCCCCACTTGGCCTCGCCTCTCCTGTGAAATAACAAGGCAAAGCAACAAGTTTTGCCGCTACCACCGTGACAAAGGTCACGACACCGAGGACTGTTTTGAGCTCAAGCGCATGATTGGAGAAATGCAGCCACCCCGCCCGGTTGCGGAGGCGGAGCCGGCCGCGGCGTCGGAAACAGGAATTACGGCGGAAAGCGCGGCGTGAGCATCGAGCTCAAATACGTAACAAACAAGTATCGACTAGCAACCCATAAAAACCAAACATTTCAAGTATACATGATTACTCGACAAAATACCAACCAATCAGTTCATGGTACACCAAACATTGCTCATCGCAACAACCACAGAAACACTGAGTTCATATCATAACAAATCCAATATAGGCAAGTCGGGGCTCCGCCCTCGACTCAGAAGGCATCAAAGGCAGAATATATCTCCGATCATATGACAAGTACAAATTCATGATCTGACCTACATGCATGCAGCTACAACTACTGAGCCATTAAACAAAATCCTATATATAAATATATACCTAAGTGCGGAATCGAAGCCTCTCGCTCAAGAATTCCCGCACGTGGTGCTGCTTCTTTCTGAGAACCCAAAATGTCCGGAAGCACCGCGGATCTCTATTCCGCTGGTTGCTTGTCGATCGCTACTGAAAGATGGTAAACAAATAAAAGGGTGAGTCCTCGAAAGGACCCGGTAAGGGCTTAAGGTAAAAGTGCGGTTTGCCCATGGGCGACAATCGAACTGCAAAAGCAGAATATCACGGCATATGCATGTACATATGAACATAAAGCATAACGTAAATCAGAATCCAACATATGCGGTCCAACCGCGAGCGACCATAACGACAGCCCTCAGCGAGAGGTCGAATATACTGGTCGAGCAGAGCAGATAGCACGGTACCGGTGGGGTCGCGAGCCCCAAACCGTCGTAGGGTCACGAGCAAGTATCGGCACTCCGGTGCGGATACGCAGAATGTCGGCACCCCTTGGTGCGGACCACAGAGCAATGTCGGCACTCCGGTGCGGATACGCAGAATGTCGGCACCCCCCGGTGCGGACACAGGCAATGTATATCGGCACTCCGGTGCGGATACGCAGAATGTCAAGGAGCACCGTGGCCTCTTCGACCATCCGGGTCTCGTCACGAAACAGAACATATAATAATAATAAGAATACATAAACATAACAGAAATAACATTACCTGATAACCATATACAGAACAGAATAGGAACCCGGGCCTCTAAGGTCATCCGGGCCTTGAAACGGAACAAACATACATTTTACCAAATTAAGCCCTTACCTCAGAAACGCTGCCCTGCAGCCCAACACTCGGAAAATCCCGACTTCCGACCCGTAATGCACAACTTGGCTCCTACGGGTCCGCGCTACTCCACCAACGCAGAATCAAGCTGTACAACCATAGTTGGATCAGAACACATCCAAACAGACCCCAGAAAACAATTTCCGCACAAACCCGCACTTCCCGGAAGATTCCACAGAAAAATCGGTTTCCCAAACCGAGCTAGAACATTGTTACTTATACATCCATAAACACAACCAAACCTTTAAATCATACCTTCTTCCCAAATCGTTCACACAAGTCCGAACCGAAATTCTCGTTCATTTGTCCGGCACAAATTTTGGCGAGTTTCGGTCCAATTTCAAAGCAACTCCTGTTCACAATCAATTCCATATCTGACGCATTGAGAATCCACCGAAACAATCACTAACAATGGCACCAAACCCGAGGCTCGGGCCGGGAAAAACGGCTTTCACACCGAGCCTCTTCTACCCGAACCGATTACACTAACAGAACCAGAACTTCGCTCTGATCACAAATATATCCTTACCTTTCGCTGAATCCACCGTTGGATTTTACACCCAAATTTTCAGACGCAATTCGGCACCACCTCAGGAGCGTTTCTTCCTAAGCTCCTATTATCAAAAATGAACAAGAAGGTGTCGGGAGCGTTTAGAAACCAAGAAATCAAACAAAACTTGTGATTCCATAATCATTTCCAAACTTGACTCACGGTTTACAAACCGGTGAAACTTCACAAACCGACCTCAGTTATTCACTTACACGACACAAGGATCGTTTTGACATGCTTACCTCGAAGCTTGGCGAGTATTTGTAAAGTTCACCTTTGGAGCTCATCTTGGCGCAACCATGGCTGCCTCTTACGGTAAAGAAGAGAGGAGGAAGAAGAAGAAAAGAAATTAATGCCCTTTTGGCATTTTCCTCCCTTTTTTATACTTCTTTTTTCCTTTTTCTTTTCTTTTTCAACTTCATTTAAATTAAGAAGGGACAAGTGTCCCTCCCATTTGCTGCTGCCGACCAAATCAGCTGCTGTGCCCATGCTGATTTTATTTAAATTTGCACCCCATTGCAAATTAACTCCCAATTTTTCCGAAAGTTCCAATTCTTTTTGCCCAAAAATAATTACCGAATTCCAAAATTAACGAAACTCGGACACAATCTTCAGAATATTATAACATTCACAGAACATTTTTCAAAAGTTCATTTACCAATCCAGAGTGTCCTACCGAGCTCGCTGAACCCGAACCAAAACCCGACGTGCGAGCGTGTCAATGAGAACCGAAATTCCGTCACTCCAAAATTCTATAAAAATACCCATAAATTCCATCTTAAATTATAACACAACTTACCCCAAAGCCGTCAGAAAATTTCCATCCCGAGCCCGGGATTCCCGTCCCGAGCCCGGAGTCGCCGAACCGAACGTCCCGCCCCAAATATTAAACTCCACAACCACCTCCGGACGTTTCCACGACTCCAAAACTACAAACGGCTTCTCAAACTGAGATCTCGAGAGCGCTACCGAGCCCGCTGTACGTCCCGAGGCGACCCGACAACCCCGGCGCCGAGAAAAATATTTTCGGCGGAAACGTCCGGGGACCCACACGACCTCAAATACGGAAGGGTTCGCCAAAATGATACTCGGATAGGGCTCGGGAGCCGTCTGAACGCTGAAAACGTGACCGCGAGGCCAAAACCGGAGCCCGGGTCACCGGTCGCAACCCGCTCGGGGTGACCGTAACATTCTCCCCCTTAGAACTCTTGGTCCTCCAAGAGTAGCTGAACCAACCAGACAGTGTCGCTACCAACCGAGAAAATATAAACATTCCTCTAATCCAGAACAATCGGACCACCGTACTGGTGCGGCGGGAGTGGTAGTTTAGACTACCATACTGAGCCTCACGGCGTCCCACCCTCCGGGTGCATCTTATTGCACCCCGAGTCAGTTGCCGGTATTTCTACCAGACAACCCCAGACAGTGCCGAACCTAAATCTAACCGATCCACAACAGGCTATCACTGGAAGATACCACATAAAACGAAGCTTGAGGGGGAAAGGCCAACCAAACAACTTACTCAGGAAACTCATGAGAACCGATAAAATTCGGGGTAACTTGCCCCGCCTATCAAATCTTCTTGTCCCTCCGAGCGGTGCTACCTCCGATCAAATTCTATCACCAAACTCGGATTCAAGAGCCTACGGCGGCGGTTCGTACAAACAGTGGGGCAGTCATTCGCGGTTTTAATCCGCGCCTGTAACAATCTGATCTTTGCCGTAGACTCCTCAAAAGCTCGGGTCCCAGCTCAACCCCATCAGACGCATCTGTCCAACAGTATGGTGTCATACACCTCCTCCCGTACAACACCTCATATGGTGCCATGTCAAACGTAGTCTGAAAGCAATTGTTGTATGAGAACTCTATCAAAGTAACTGCTAGTCCCAAACTCCTCCAAAATCCAAAGTACAGATTCGCAACATATCCTCCGATATCAGAATCACCCGCTCCGACTGTCCGTCCGTCTGTGGGTGATAAGCTGTATTCAGATGGAGTCGCGTGCCCAATGCTTCATGAAAAGCAATCCAGAACCGTGCTGTAAAACGCGGATCACGGTCAGATACAATGGAGTCTGGTACTCCATGTAACCGTACAATCTCCCTGATGTAAAGCCGGGCAAGCTTCTCCAGAGGGTCTATGACCCGAATAGGCAGAAAGTGTACGCACTTGGTCAGCCGATCCACAAAAACCCAGATAGCATCATGATGAAACCGTGTCAGGGCAGTGCAGTCAGAAAGTCCATCATAACATTACCCCACTCCCAAACTGGAATGGGCAAAGTCTGCATGTCCCTGCCGGTTTCGATGCTCACCGCTCGAGTGTGCCTCCTCGAAAATCTCATTCCGAACTCCCGATCCTCGGGTACATAAAGGCGATCTCGAAGTATAGCAATCCTGCCTATCTTGAAACGTCGGTAACACATAAACCCTTATCTTCCCGGATAACTTCTTCACTACCAAATCTCTACCTTGCGCTTCGCGCATCCTATCAAGCCACTCAGAATGTATAATAAGTGTAATAACCTGAGCACGCTCCCAGAGCTGCCACCTGTGCCAAAGGCACGTCAGATCACTCTCCTCAGATCGGTCACCAACATTTCCTCTCTTAATTAAGCCGGTATACTTCCTGCTCAGTGCATCGGCAACCGTGTTGCCCTTGCCAGAGATGTACCCGATACTACAATCATAGTCCTTAATGTATTCGAGACATCTGCGCTGTCTCATGCTAAGCTCCTTCTGTGTAAACAGATGTTTCAGACTCTTATGGTCGGTAGGAATCTGAAATTTATTACCAAGCAGATATTGATTCCAATGTTTCAGCGCATAAATTATTATCGCCAACTCCAGATCATGTGTCAGTTAGTTCAGCTCATGCGGTCGCAGCTGCCTCGACCCAGAAGCTACCACAAAACGCTCTGCACCAACACACATCCCAAACCAGATGTGGAAGCATCCGTATAATTCACATACGGTAAGATCGGATCTGAAAGAGTCGAGAATCGGAGCGTTAGTCAGCTGCCGTTTCAACTCCACGAAAATTCTGCTCACACCTATCGGACCGGATATACGGTTGACCCTTCTTGGTCAAGCTGCGTAGCGGAGATGCAGAAGCAGAAAACCCCAGTACAAACCTCCGATAATATCCTGCTAACCCTAAGAAGCCCCGATCTCCCGTACCGTGGTGGGTTGTTTCCAATCCCAAACCGCCCTCACCTTCTCTGGGTCCACAGACAGACCATGCTCAGAAATAACGTGTCCCAGAAAGGTGACTTCCCGAATCCAGAACTCACACTTTGAGAATTTAGCATAAAGCTGATGTTCCCAAAGTGTCTGCAGAACTACCCTCAGATGCTCCCGATGCGAGTCCTCATCCCGAGAATATATCGAATATCATCAATAAAACCACCAGAAATGAGTCCAAGTACGGTCGGAACACCCGATGCATCAGATCCATGAATGCCACCGGAACATTGGTCAGCCCGAACGGCATGACCGTAAACTCAAAGTGTCCAAATCGGGTGCGGAAAGCAGTCTTAGGTATGTCCTCTTCCTTCACCCTAAGCTGAAAATACCCAGATCAGAGATCAATCTTTGAGAAAACTCTCGAACCCTAACGTTGGTCAAAAGATCGTCAATTCCCAATAACGGATACTTATTCTTCCCAATAAGAGCATTCAACCGTCTGTAATCAATACAAAGTCGGAGTGTCCCATCATTCTTCTTAACAAACAGAACCAGAGCACCCCACGCTGAAGTGCTCGGTCGGACGAAACTCTTTAGCTGTAATTACTCCATTTGCTTCTTCTACTCCTGCATCTCACAAAAATACATCCGATAATGAGGAATAGATATCGGAGCGATGCCATTGCGGTGGATCTCAAACACAATTTCCCGCGACCGAAACCCGGAAACCTTTCTTTTTCAACCTTGGACCTCGAATCTGTCAATTCAAGCTGAATTAGCAACTTTACCAACCACACTACCAAACTACACCCCGACCCAAAATCGAAAATCCGGCAGAATTTGGTAAAATTCCGATTTTCATGAAACATCGAATTCAGAACCGATTCAGAACATGCAAGAATTCACTTCAATAATCACAAATCAATCCACAGAACACATCAAATTCAACAGAAACTCCCAACATAATCAGTCAAAAATTCGACCAGAAGGTGAGTTCTCACTCGTGTTGTGTTTCCAACGATCCAACGTTATTTCCTAATCCTTACCTACCCAACATCAACATATATGAACCACACAACGATCCAACGGTTCAATTCCATCAAAACTCAGATCTAAGCCAAGAACATCAACTTTCCAATATTGCCAAATACTCAAGAATCGAACCATACCTCAGACAGACGTAGTACTCGAGTTGCTGATCAGCTTCCCAGTTGAACTCTCGGACCAAGAAGCAATCTAGAGCAAGCTTTGGAAGCTTGTAAAACACAACAATGGTGGCTTTAGAGAGAGGAAGAATTCGGCAGTGAAGAAGAAAGAAGAATACGTTTGCATTTTTGCAAGACTTGCCAAAACTTAAGTCTTGTAATAATAAGTCATGTGCTTTGCACATGACATCCTTTGACATCATAGTGAATCATAATCACCAGAAATAACAAGAGACCAAGTCCAATACTTTCCACTAATCACATTTCGCCAAGTGTCACAGCTTGGCTCGCCCGAGAAAAAGCGCCCGAAACCGTAATTTCCGAACCAGAACATTTATCTTCACAGAAAAATGTAAAATATATCCCCGACTCAAGATCTTCCTCAAAACTGCAAAACTGAGTCCCGGGTCACTCCCGGGAGCCGTTTCTCCGCCCAGAATCCCCGAAAATCGTCCGACGGCAACCCCCCGGCCCCGAAAAATATTTTCCGCGGAAATGTCCGGTACACTGCCAGGACACTAGAAATCAGATATCGGGTCAATCCGAACTCCGGTTCAGAATCTGGAAGCAATCTGACCGGAGTAGCCGTTGGCCCCGGCTGACAACCGGCTCAGAATAGCCTCCATCCAGGAATTTGTCAATTCCTGCAAACCAAGTCTCTAATACCCCCGGCCCTCCTCGGCCGCCGAACCCCGGGGGGGGGGGATTCAAACTCTGAAACCTCTCCAAAAGTCCAACCTCGTCAGACTGGTGTCTCAGATCTCCCCGTCGTTGATAGGACCGACGAGAAGTCTAGGTGTCGTAGTGACCACGCTCCTCGGAGTCACTCACTTACCAATTCCAAAGCTGTAGCGAGCAGTGGCTAAAGTCTCGCTATCACCACATTATCAGAATGCCCTTACCGTGGCGTAAACAGATTTTCCCCCCGCCTGCCGCCCCTGAACCGGCTAGGTGGCGGTAATACCAAATCGAGAGAGGGTCCCTACGGCGGCTAAGCCTCGGGGGCGGTGAGTGTGGTTGTTCAGACCCTGGGTTACGCTGAACCCGTATCCTATTCCACGGAGGTGTGGGATCCCAGTCCCGCCCCTCCGGTACCAAATCACGCTATTCGCGTGTAGTAAACATTCCCTTAAACCAAGTCCAACCAAAGCCAACTTATCCCATATCCAAAAGTCCAAATCAACTAACTTTTCCCCATCTATCCAAAAGCCAGCAGCAGTATTCTAAGGCTCTGTAGTGTAATGCAATGCATGATGCAGAAATTCTTTTTCAGAATCTCACAACCAAATATTCAACTTTAAACCACAAAACCAAACCATGCTCATAACACAGAAACACCACACAAATCACCCAAGATTCATAAAAGTACCTCAAATTTTTCAAAGTGCTCCAAAGAACCGCCCGCTGCTCCACATCCATTCCGAAACGGTTCAAATAAGGAGGTGGCCAGTCTCCGTACAGAACCGCCCCAGAATGAAACGTAGAACGGTGGCTTGTACCTCGAAGTCACTTCCACAGTTACTTACCCACGAACAGTCTTAACTTACTCCAAGGGTCCACCCTCGGACTTGTATACTTGCCTTTCACATTCCATACCCAAAACCAAACATACTTTACCTTTTGGGTCATTCCGACCCGACCTGCTCTGATACCAACTTGTCACAGCCACCCCGCCCGGTTGCGGAGGCGGAGCCGGCCGCGACGTCGGAAACAGGAATTACGGCGGAAAACGCGGCAGCGGAGCATCGAGCTCAAATACAGAACAAACGAGTATCGACTAGCAACCCATAAAACCCAAACATGGCAAGTATACATGATAACTCGACAAAATACCAACCAAGCAGTTCATGGTACACCAAACATTGCTCATCGCAACAACCACAGAAACACTGAGTTCATATCATAACAAATCCAATATAGGCAAGTCGGGGCTCCGCCCTCGACTCAGAAAGCATCAAAGGCAGAATATATCTCCGATCATATGACAAGTACAAATTCATGATCTGACCTACATGCATGCAGCTACAACTACAGAGCCATTAAACAAAATCCTATATATAAATATATACCTAAGTGCGGAATCAGAAGCCTCTCGCTCAAGAATTCCCGCACGTGGTACTGCTGCTGCTACAGAACCCAAAATGTCCGGAAGCACCGCGGATCTCTATTCCGCTGGTTGCTTGTCAGACTGCCTGAAAGATGGTAAACAAATAAAAGGGTGAGTCCTCGAAAGGACCCAGTAAGGGCTTAAGGTAAAAGTGCAGTTTGCCCATAGGGCGACAATCTGAACCTGCAAAACAGAATATCACAGCATATGCATGTACATATGAACATAAAGCATAACGTAAATCAGAATCCAACATATGCGGTCCAACCGCGAGCGACCATAACGACGGCCCTCAGCGAGAGGTCGAATATACTGGTCGAGCAGAGCAGATAGCACGGTACCGGCTGGGGTCGCGAGCCCCAAACTGTCGTAGGGTCACAGAACAGAAGTATCGGCACTCCCGGTGCGGATACGCAGAATGTCGGCACCCCTTGGTGCGGACACGAGGCAATGTCGGCACTCCCGGTGCGGATACGCGAGAATGTCGGCACCCGCCGGTGCGGACACACAGCAATGTCGGCACTCCCGGTGCGGATACGCGAATGAATCAAGGAGCACCCGTGGCCTCTTCGACCATTCGGGTCTCGTCACGAAAGCAGAACATATAATAATAATAAGAATACATAAACATAACCAGAAGTAACATTACCTGATGACCATATACAGAACAGAATAGGAACCCGGGCCTCTAAGGTCATCCGGGCCTTGAAAGCGGAACAAACATACATTTTACCATATTAAGCCCTTACCTCAGAAACGGTGGCCGCAGCCCAACACTCGGAAAATCCCGACTTCCGACCCGTAATGCACAACTTGGCTCCTACGGGTCCGCGCTACTCCACCAACGCAGAATCAAGCTGTACAACCATAGTTGGATCAGAACACATCCAAACAGACCCCAGAAAACAATTTCCGCACAAACCCGCACTTCCCGGAAGATTCCACAGAAAAATCGGTTTCCCAAACCGAGCTAGAACATTGTTACTTATACATCCATAAACACAACCAAACCTTTAAATCATACCTTCTTCCCAAATCGTTCACACAAGTCCGAACCGAAATTCTCGTTCAGCTGTCCCGGTACAAATTTGGCGAGTTTCGGTCCAATTTCAAAGCAACTCCTGTTCACAATCAATTCCATATCTGACGCATTGAGAATCCACGGAATCAATCACTAACAATGGCACCAAAACCGAGGCTCGGGCGGGAAAAGCGGCTTTCACACCGAGCCTCTTCTAATGAACCGATTACACTAACGGAACGAACTTCGCTCGATCACAAATATATCCTTACCTTTATTTGAATCCACCGTTGGATTTTACACCCAAATTTTCAGACGCACTTGGCACCACCTCGGGCGCGTTTCTTCCTACGCTCCTATTATCAAACATGCACAAGAAGGTGTCGGGAGCGTTTAGAAACCAAGAAATCAAACAAAACTTGTGATTCCATAATCATTTCCAAACTTGACTCACGGTTTACAAACCGGTGAAACTTCACAAACCGACCTCAGTTATTCACTTACACGACACAAGGATCGTTTTGACATGCTTACCTCGAAGCTTGGCGAGTATTTGTAAAGTTCACCTTTGGAGCTCATCTTGGCGCAACCATGGCTGCCTCTTACGGTAAAGAAGAGAGGAGGAAGAAGAAGAAAAGAAATTAATGCCCTTTTGGCATTTTCCTCCCTTTTTTATACTTCTTTTTCCTTTTTCTTTTCTTTTTCAACTTCATTTAAATTAAGAAGGGACAAGTGTCCCTCCCATTTGCTGCTGCCGACCAAATCAGCTGCTGTGCCCATGCTGATTTTATTTAAATTTGCACCCCATTGCAAATTAACTCCCAATTTTTCCGAAAGTTCCAATTCTTTTTGCCCAAAAATAATTACCGAATTCCAAAATTAACGAAACTCGGACACAATCTTCAGAATATTATAACATTCACAGAACATTTTTCAAAAGTTCATTTACCAATCCAGAGTGTCCTACCGAGCTCGCTGAACCCGAACCAAAACCCGACGTGCGAGCGTGTCAACCTGAACCGAAATTCCGTCACTCCAAAATTCTATAAAAATACCCATAAATTCCATCTTAAATTATAACACAACTTACCCCAAAGCCGTCAGAAAATTTCCATCCCGAGCCCCGGGATTCCCGTCCCGAGCCCCGGGAGTCGCCCGGAACCGAACGTCCCGCCCCAAATATTAAACTCCACAACCACCACCGGGACGTTTCCACGACTCCAAAACTACAAACGGCTTCTCAAACTGAGATCTCGAGAGCGCTACCGAGCCCGCTGTACGTCCCGAGGCGACCCCGACAACCCCCCGGCGCCAGAAAAATATTTTCGGCGGAAACGTCCGGGGGACCCACACGACCTCAAATACGGAAGGGTTCGCCAAAATGATACTCGGATAGGGCTCGGGAGCCGTCTGAACGCTGAAAAACGTGACCCGCAGGCCAAAACCGGAGCCCCGGGTCACCCGGTCGCAACCCGCTCGGGGTGACCGTAACAAGCACACTGCCGAGGCAAAGGTGCCTTTGTCACAAATTCAACCCGCAAAGGGGGCCACCTTTGGAATAGGACGGGATGAAATCCCAACCTTGGGGTCGATCACCCTGCCCTACATGATGATGGGAACCACCAAGGAAAAAAAGCAGGTATGTCATTCGAGCTATGTGGACTTTATTGTCCTGGATCTCCCTACGCCATATAACGCCATCATCGGGCGACATACTCAAACCGAGTTCCATGTCCGCTGTGATGTGCGAACCCCGACTCTAGTTTTTCACATCGGCCGGGATGCCTATATCTTTGTCAACCGAGAATGTGGCCAGGGGCAATTATGTCTCGCCCTCGCCGGGCCCCCCGCAGCCTTCCCGGCCATCCGAGCCTAAGAGAAAGGCACCCGCAGAGGAAGCCGGTCCGTGGCGAAACCGCCCGACTTGTCCGGAGCCTTTGAAGAAGTTGAGATCTCTCCGGGAAGAAGTTTCGGTGGGAAAGGACCTTGAGGAAAAGACCAGCAAGCGCTCATCCATCTCCTCCATACCAACAAAGTGATGTCTTCGCATGGAGCCTCGAGGACCTACCAGGAGTTGATCCCGCTGTTATTTCTCACAAGTTAAGTGTACTCCCGGCTTTAGCCCGGTTAGACAGAAAACAAGGGGCATGGCCCTCGACCGTAAGGACTTTGTACGCATCAAGTGCGTAAATTGCTTAAGGCAAATATAATCAAGGAAGTTCACTACTCTGAATGGGTTGCGAATATTGTCCTCGCCGATAAAGAGGGCGGTCAGTGGCGACTTTGTGTGGACTATAAGGGGGTTAATAGGGCCTGCCCAAGGGACCCCTATCCTTTGCCATCCATTGACCAACTGGTTGACTCAACCGTTCATCACTCGGTTTTTTCTTTTCTCGATGCTTACAGCGGTTACCACCAAGTCTTTATGGACCCAGAGGACGCGGTAAAAACCGCCTTCACTACTGGCGAGGCCGTATATCATTATATCAGAATGCCCTTCGGCTTAAAGAATGCAGGGGCTACCTTCCAAAGGCTTGTAAATCAAGTCTTCGCAGCCGATTGGCCGAAATCTTGAAGCTTATGTGGATGACATTGTGGTCAAAAGCAAGGCCGTCTCAACCCATCTCACAGACTTGAAGGAAACATTCGACAACTTCCGCAAATACAATATGCGATTAAATCCAAAGAAGTGTATCTTCGGTGTGGGCGAAGGGAAGTTCCTGGGATACCAAATCTCCAAAGGAGGAATCCATGCAAATCCCAAAAAGATTGAGGCAATCACTACCTTGCGCACCCCCAGGGGGCTCAAGGAAGTCCAACAGCTGGCAGGAAAGCTAGTGGCCTTGGGACGATTCGTCTCCAAACTAAGTGACCGTTGCAAACCTTTCTTCGATCAGATTCGCAAGAAAAAAGCTTGCAAATGGACGAAGGAATGTGAGGAGGCATATGCCTCAATCAAACGACACTTGCAAGAACTACCGGCACTCAAGTGCCCTAGGCCAGGCGATGACCTGGTCCTTTACCTCGCCACCTCAGAAAGAAGTGTCGCTCGTCCTTATTAAGGAAGAGGCCGCCAAGCAATGGCCGGTCTATTACACCAGCCATACTCTCCAAGATACGGAAACGAGGTATCCTCCTCCAAAAGGCTATATTGTCTCTTGTATATGCAGAAGGAAGCTCAAGCCCTACTTCCAAGGGCACACTATTATAGTCCGAACGGACTTGCCAATTCAGGACATCCTAAGGCGCCCGAACATTCGTGACGCCGCCAAGTGGTGTATCGAACTTGGCGGTTTTAACATCAATTATGAGCCCAGAAAGGCAATTAAGGGCCAGGCCCTCGCCGACTTTATTACGGAATTCTCGAATGCTGATATATTCTCGGCCCCCGAGCGGTGGCCCCGCACCTCGACCCACTCCTCCCGAATGGGACTTATTTGTGGATGGCTCATCCAAACTTGAATCCCCCGCAGGGGGTGTGTATCTACGAGGACCCCTAGGTATGGAAGTATTCCTTCGTGTCTCTTTTCAATTTCAAGTAACTAACAATGTTGCAGAATATGAGGCCCTCGTCGCCGGGCTGAAACTCGCCACAAGGGCAGGCATTCGCCGCCTCCATGTCTACAATGACTCGCAGTGGTGATTCACTGTGTTCAAGGGTGCGCCGAGTGCAAGGACGCCACCCCGATCAAATACCTTAAGTTGGTAAACACCCTACGAACCGACTTTGAAGAAGTCATCTTCATACATGTTCCTCGCTCAAAACACTACAGCAGACATGCTATCAAAGGGAAAGACTCCTCCACCACACCACTCGACCAGTCCTTCCATCACGGAAGATATTGATATCGCCTCTCTAGCGACGCATGATCCACCACAGACTGGAGAAACCCTATCATTGCTGCGCTAAAAGCCAGCACCACAGATCCCTGTGTTCGCAGCAAGCCCTCCGCTTCGCCCCTCATTGATGACCAATTATGGCATCGCGGGTTTGCGGCGCCTCTACAACGGTGCCTTAGCACCCTTGAGGGACGCTCTGTCTTGGACACTCTCCACCAAGGCAATTGTGGCGCTCACATCGCGGCGGAGGCACTTGCCCACAAAGCCCTTCGTCAAGGGTATTACTGGCCTACCTTGAAAAAGGACGCCGCTGCACTGGTCAAAACGTGCCACCAGTGCCAAATCAATTCTCGCATCCAGCGGCTACCATCCACTGAATCTCCAGCACTGACAAATCCAGTGCCTTTCGCCCTGTGGGGCCTCGACCTCATTGGTCCAATGCCGAACGCTCCAGGTCAGTACCGCTTCTGTGTTGTAGCAGTTGATTATTTTTCTAAATGGGTCGAGGTAGAACCCCTGGTCTCCATCACTTCCGCCAAGATTATCAAGTTTCTTTGGAAGAATCTTGTCTGCCGGTACGGCAGCCCTCGTGCTATTATAACAGATAATGGCACTCAGTTAGCCAGTCACAGTGTCCAACAAAGGGCACAGGACAAAAATGTCCGCAAGCTTTTGCCCGGTGGCGCACCCAGTCTAATGGGCAGGTTGAGGTCACCAACCGAACCCTCAAGGAAGGCCTCAAGAAGCGCCTGGAAGGGGCCAAGGGCCGCTGGGTAGATGAACTCCCAAGTGTCTTATGGGACTATCGCACCACAACACGAACCCCCACAGGAGAGACGCCTTTCTCTCTAGTATACGGCGCAGATGCGCTCCTGCCTATTGAGGTAGACCTCCCTACAATCCGTATGATCAACTTCACTGATGAAGCCAATGGTCAAGGGCTCCGTGCCAAACTCGACTTAATCGAAGAATTACGCGAAGGTGCTCGCCCGCATGACGGTCCTCAAACAGAGGCTCGGTCTTCACCATAATTCCGGGTAAAACCCAAGGCACTGCAACAAGGAGGCCTTGCCTTGCTTAAATCGACCCTCACCGCTCGCGACCCCAAGCAGGTGTCTGCGACCCAATCGGGACGGGCCTTATATTGTTCATAAACAAGTCCGCCTGTGAGTCTATGAACTACAGACCATGATGGTCGTCCGCTCCCCGCAACTTTCATGCGGATGACTTGCGCCATATTACGTGTAAGTCCTTAGTCTTACAAATTCAATAAAATACATATGTATTTCTTCCTGTCTTACAGCTTACATGGCATTTCAAATGCCCTCTTCATCGCCCTCTGTACCCGGCCGGTCAGACTGGCTACCTGCCTGAGTTATGGCATCAGACCTTGTCAGGCCTCACTTCTCCACAACAGGTGGTTGCGGGTCTCATTCCCCAACCGACCTTCAACTCGCCCCGCCCCAAGGGTAATCCCCTTGCGCTGCGGAAGGGTAACCCCCTTTTGGCTCCTTCAGGAAGGTCTATGTGTAAGTCGTCCTCGCACGCCACAAAGAGACCTTCCGCTCGGACTTCTCCACAATAGGTGGTTGCGGGTCTCATTCCCAACCGACCTTCAACTCGCCCGCCCCAAGGGTAATCCTTGCGCTGCGGAAGGGTAACCCCCTTTTGGCTCCTTCAGGAAGGTCTATGTATAAGTCGTCCTCGCACGCCACAGCAGACCTTCCGCTCGGACTTCTCCACACAGGTGGTTGCGGGTCTCATTCCCCAACCGACCTTCAACTCGCCCCGCCCCAAGGGTAATCCCCTTGCGCTGCGGAAGGGTAACCCCCTTTTGGCTCCTTCAGGAAGGTCTATGTATAAGTCGTCCTCGCACGCCACAGCAGACCTTCCGCTCGGACTTCTCCACAACAGGTGGTTGCGGGTCTCATTCCCCAACCGACCTTCAACTCGCCCCGCCCCAAGGGTAATCCCCTTGCGCTGCGGAAGAGTAACCCCCTTTGGGCTCCTTCAGGGAGGTCTATGTGTAAGTCGTCCTCAAGCGCCACAGCAGACCTTCCGCAAGGGCCCCTGCATACAGCAGTGGGTCTTACCCCTGTAACCTCGATGGTTCTCCACTTGTCTCAACAAGCGCCCCATCGCTTCGCCAAACGCGCGACCTGTGCTCCGTAAACTGAACCTTTTTACTGCATGCTTATCATATAAATGATGAGCAAACTACAGGGGTCCTCTGCTTGGTACACCGTCCACTACCCAAGGACCCTGAACTTATCTCAAAAAAGGGGCTACCCAAGGACCCTGAACTTATCTCAAAAAAGGGGTCTCCATCACAGCTTGGCTCAACAAGTAAACCCACAAGTCATTTGAATGACTCATGTGGCTCCGCCTGTTGCGGATCTTGAGTGCCTCGTCACTATAAACTTAAAACCGAGTCTCCAGCCTCCTGAGCAGTAGTCCTCGTGGCCTCGCCTCCGCGGACCCCTTAAGGACATCTCTCCATGAGACAGACTTAGCCTATGGTTGTTAAACTTAGCTAACGTATTCCTACAAGGCTATCGCGAGATAAAGCGAATCTACAAAACAAAGGAAGGTAAAAGGAAATTTTACTTCATCTATTGTTCCCAAAAAGTGTGTGAATTCAGGTCTTTATACAAAGATAGGGGGTATCCACATGTTGGAACCTCCACCCTAGTCCAAGAGGGCATACTGTGCATCGCCCATCTTCCTTCCCCGCTCCCCATCAAGGCGCCTCTACCGTTGGCTCATTGGTGTTGGCAGCATCCAGATCCCAAGACTTAGAGCTGGAAACGCCTTCTCCACTTGGAAGCGGCATCGCAGCCAGCCTCCTCATAGGCTCGCGCCCGCTCGCCTGTGGCTTGATCTCGCCAAGCTTCTCCACTACCGGGGCATCCGCTCAGGATGGGCACCTTGATGGAGGAAGAGGACTCGTGATCCTCACCTTCAAAGGAGGGAAGGCCAGCAGCCTTCTCCATCTCCCACACCGAGGCCATTGCCTTCTCCGTGTCGTGGCGACCTCTGTGCGTGCCTTCAGTGGCAACCTCAACAGCAAGCCTGCCCTCCTCCACCTTCTTCTCTCGCCGCTTGAGCTCGGACAGTAGCTTGGCTCTTCGCCTCCTCGCCGCGGCCTCCGCCTCGCTCAACTTGGGCCTTCGCCACTGCAAGGGCGGCTTTGGTTTCGGCCTCCAAGGAAAGGAGGGACTCCTTCAAGACAGCATTTTCAAGCTGCTTGGCTTCCAGCATTGCTTCCTGCTGAAGGAAGCGTTGCTTCGCAACATCAAGTAGGCAGGCCTGCTCCCACCGGTACCGCATGCTGTGTGCCCGCTCTTGGTTGCCATAATCGCACCAACTCTCTAGTTGGGCCACACGCTTGGCATGCTCCTCTTTAAGCTCCTCCTCCCTCTTCTTTGAGGACTCCAGCTCCTTCCTGAGAGAAGCAATCTCTGATATCCGGGCGTCGTCCCGCTTATTGGCATACTTCAGAAGTCATGCCATTGCTCAGCAGCAGCATGACCTTTGACAGCCGCCTACATCCCAGTGCTATTAAAGCAGTAAGAAAAAGGCTAAACTAAACTTATACATGAAGACCAGAAGCTGTCTTACCTGCAGACTCTGTTGAGCTGCCTCCCTCATGAATTCAGCAGGGGAGTCCAGGCTCCGCTCGGTCACCTCCCTGTCATAGGGGGTGCGCAGCCCTCCAGCAGGATTGGAGGGTTTGCTCCTCCCCGCAGCGGTGAACTGCTGTTCCTAAGAAGGAAGACCGGATCCCATGCATCTTTCACGAGCCTCCTTGCTCCCCGTACACCCTAAGCCTCGGTCTCGGTGCCTCTGGACTCTCGTGAGGTCTCGGCCTCGAGACCACTTGGGACCGACTTGGCAGCAACGCGCCTCCGCTCCAAATAGTGAGACCAGACTCCGGTCTTCTCAAGGACCTCGGTCCTGGTCCCCAAATCGGCAGGGATCTCTGTCAAGACCCCTTGGTCCACGGGAGCCTCACAGGGACCGGCCCCTTGGCCTGAAGGGCCCTCGCCTACAAAGAACAGGCATCAAGCAACTAGGAAACAGAAGTATGAACTCAAAAGCAAAGAAAATACTGTCAAAGTCAAAAAGACTTACCAGCAGAAGAACGCCCCATCCACTGACTTCCAGCTGGCTGCTGGAAGGTTGGGCAATCTCCCAACCACTTGTCCTCGCAGAGGACCGTGTTACCAGACCCCCTTCCTCCGGGGCCTCACTATTAGAAGAGGAAGAAGTCTCCTCAACCACTGTGATCCTCTTCCCTTCGTGGCGGGGCCTTCTCCCCGAAGGGGCCTCTGCAGGGTCTCCACTTGAAGGGATGGCCGCAGGATCTCTTCCCTTGCATTGGTGGTCTCCGCCTCCTCCGAAGGAATGACTGATACCTCCCGTTGGCCGGTACTCCCAATGGCCTTTGCAGCTTGGTTGCCCCTCCTTCTCATAGAAATCGTGACGTTAGCCGCCGACATCTTACCCTTGGGAGGAGGCACTCTTCCTCCGGTGATGATCACCGCCGCGACCACATGACCGGGCAAGTCTTCACCTTGAATCGGTGAAGGGCTCGCGAAGAGCCCCGGATACAAAGGCCTCAGCGGCTTCCTCGGAAGAAATAGGCTGCACCACCGAGATGGGCACAGCCTCTATGGGAACAGCGCTATCTGCTCGCGCTCCTCTCGGGCCCTCTGCAGAAGGCACGACCTCTTCAATAGTAGGAGGCGCTTCAAACTCCACTCTTCTCGGCTTCTTCAGCCAGGGGGCTCCCAATAGGACCCTCTTCCCCAAAGAGCTCCCCGGCCTCTTGATTAAAATAACTGGAGTAGGCCCCTCTTCTCAAGCGGGATTCTCAGCCTCCCCGGCCCGGCCCTTCACCCGTGGTCCCCTCGACCGGCAGGGCTCTCTCTTCTTCAAAGCTGCGTGGCAGCCACTTTTCTCTTCTTCTTCTCCTACTGAGAAGCCATCGAAGGCTTGATACCCGCGCTCTTCTTGGACAGTTTGGGGACAATGGGTCCCAACACCTTGACCGCACCGGCAGGGGCGTCTTCCCCAAGTGCACAAGCCAGGTGCACTCGTTGGGCGATGCGCATGGATGCTTTCTTACCCTGGGCTTCGCCAGACTCTGCAACGGCATCTGCAGACAAAGAGAGACTTCAGACTGTGCCCTACTGCACCTTTACAAATTTACAGTATATTAGTATGTATGCGCAGCGTACCTTTGGGCGAAGAAAGAGTCTATCATTGTCCCACGGTGGACGGGAGCCCATCCTCGTATGGCGGAGGCACCCTAGGGTCCAAAGACGAAACCCGTGCTAATCCCAGCCCACCTTAGGGTGGTCTCGCCCATTGGGCAGCCGAGAAGGGGAAGAACGCCGCACGCGCTCCTCGAAAGGACATCGTCTAACCACCCCAAGAGTTGAACGTATGCCTGCCATCGCACTCCCCGTGAGTCAGCACAGGCCTCCGCGCAATGCTTTGCACGGATTGTCGCGTCCTCGCCACGGGAAAGTCCCATGTGCCTTCGCGCGGCAAGAAGAAAAAGGATCCGTGCCAGTTGTGGTAGGATCGGGGCGAAGCGGTGAAAGAGATGGAGTGGTTACCTCCAACGTTTATGGGAGTGACGTAGAAGAACGCACCCCCACTCCTCAGCTCCAACCGATAGAAACGGTTGAACACATCGGCGAATGGCTTCACGCCGGCCATGTGGCAGGCGATTTATAAAGCCCGCAATACTCGGGAAAGTATTGGCGCCAACCGAGTTGGGGGCATTCCCAATCAGCACAAAGATCTTGCACCAGATTGCGGGAAGGGATACCGTATCCCGCCGAAAGCTGCGCCGTGTACTGCACAAAGACCCGGTTCTCCTTGTTCTCCTCGGTAACGGGCCAACCCATCGCCCGACAAACACCCGCACGGGACGCATATACCGGCGTTTTCTCCACGGGCCAGAAGGCCTCCACCATATCCTGGTGAATTCTCTCAAACTTCACCGTGGTCTTCTCGAGAGGAGCGACCACTGGGCGAACAGCTTCCTTGGAATCCATCTCGCAAAAGGAAGAACAGATAGGCATATAAATCAAACAGCCCAAAGAAAGGCATTTCGTCAAACGCTCAAAGGCGCGAGAGAACTGGAGGCACTCAGTATGCAGGTGCGGAAACTTACCTGATTAGTTGAGAAGTAAGCAAGAACGGACGGAGCGGTTGGCAAGTGAACAGTTGACCGGCGGAATCTCAAACGAAAAGGAGGAACCACCGCAAATCACCTCTCAACTGCCGATGAAATAGCCAAGAAACGCAAGAATACGAAAGGGTTACTCAGAGCAGAGCGAACAAATGCAAGAGTGGAGAAGAAAGATTTCAATCTTCTCGGGTACGCTTTTATAAGCCCGCCAAAATGAAAAAGCGCTTTTTAAGCGTGAACGACTCCTGAGGCGCCACGTGCCAGCATCCAGCGGTTATTAAACCTCTCCCCTGCCGTGCGAAAAAGAAGAAACGCTTTTACAAAGCGTAATCGACCCCTACGGCGCCACGTGTTGCGCCCCATAACGGCCGAGAAACCTCTCATCTTCCTTTATCTCTCCCGCATTAAATGTTGAAGGGACTCTTCGCTGCCTTCACAATCAAACGGTCCGCAAACGGCCCAAGCGCCTTCGCCAACTCCAAAGACTTGGAATTTGAGCAGTACGGGACCCCGCCCATACTCGCCTTCGAGAGGTGGCATCTTGGTACACTACCCAAGCAAATGCCCTCCTCAAAACTCACAAGGATCATGAAGGATCCAGCACGTAATATCAGACCATAAAGGTCATCGCGCTCCACGCAAACTCGCTTACGTGATCACACGCCTCAACATGGTATTTTCAAACAATATCTTCAACACAGAGTAAAGGGTCGTGAAGGATCCAACACAAACTATCAGATTATGAAAGATCTTCACTTATGACTACTACATCGGTCCTCAGCAAAGTACTTTCAAAAAACGGAGTACAGGACCCTGCCCATACTCCGCTCTCAGGAGGAGGCATCTTGGTACACTACCCAAGCAATCGCGCCCTCGCGTCGCATCAGAATCATACGAGGCCTTTGGAGAGGTCTCATCCTTGTGGTCTCCAGTATCGCCTTCGCAAGGTCTCATCCTTGTGGTCTCCAGTATCGCCTGCGCGAGGTCTTGCCCTCGCGGGCCCCAAGTCTCGCATGGGCGATGTCTCACACTCACCTTTGCGTCTCTGGGGCCTTCGCGGCTACCTCGCGGTCTCGTGCCTCGCCTTTGCGATCTCACTCGCCTTCGCAGGTCTTACTCCCGTAGCCTCAACTCGCCTTCGCGAGGACTCTCGCCTATACTGGCCTCATCCAGACAAGGCCCTTATACTCAGGTTCGTGCGATCCTCACTCCTTACTTGGCTGTATTCTATATGGGCCTTCGCCCCCTTGCAGGCCTTCACCTGCCTGCCACTTGCTCCACCTGGAAATAGACCACTTGGTCATCTGACATCAACCGGCCAATAAGGAGGGCAGCACGAGCCTGGGAGATCTTCACCAGATTTATACGCCAGACATTCTCTGACAAGTGAATCACCTAAGGCGGTTTGCTGAGATCTTCATCATCACAGCCGCCTTATCTCCAATCAGTCTGACACAGACTTATCTCAAACAGCCTGTCTAAGGGCTTCAACTGGGGGAGGCTCTTCTCCTGGCATCACTCTATAAATAGGGTGATGTCCACCCTAAATCGGGTAAGCTACTACACGCCCCCCCACTCCCCTCTTGCTACTTCTGAGTATTCTTCCTATCTTTTACAGATTACTCTGAACAGCAAGCTTGGAGTCTCAAGAACATCATCTTCTCCACCACATCAACTGAGAGTCCGAGCCTTCCTTAGGAACGAGACTATCACCTTTTGCTGCCAAATCGGATAGTTGTCACCATCCAATTTGAGGTCCTTGTTCAGTTCAACAACAATATTCTTACATGCCATCTACATGATGCAAATCACATGTATCAAAGTTCAATCAATCACAACAAGACTCAACCAAGCAACAAATACATGCACTTACTTCAAACATGTCCATATATGGCAAAAGGAGTGCATATAGTATCCAATTAGAAACACACAAACATGTTTCCATAGTTTCACATACATGTTCTAATTGAGCCTCCAAGAAGGTTCAAATATCTCACTTTAAGGTTTCATGTACACATACATGAATAGCTTATGTAACATCACATATGGTCTTTCTCCCAAACCTTAATCTCATCACCCATAAGTCCCCTTGATACAATTCCCAGGAAAGGTGGAGGGTCACATTGGTCTCGCTAAAAACCCACCTCCTTAGACAGAATTGTAATCAACTTGACAAGGTCCCTAGAAACCTTAGCTTAGAGAAATGTCATATCCTCCTTAAACCAAGTCTCATTTCCCTCAAGTCCATCATAATGGTCAAAAAATCACAAGTACTAAGACCATCTTAGGGTTGAGGTTCTTAGTCTAAGTCGAGGTACAATGTCACATATATGCAACTTATGCATACTAGTAAGAACATGTAGAAAATACACAAAGAACACATCTTGGTTTATTCCTCCTTGAATTAAGTCTCTCATCCCTCAAGTCACCATAGTGATAATTCCCAGGAAGGAGGGACACAATGGTACCGCTTAAGTTCCTTCCTAGACAGAATTACCATCTAATTAAGACTATCTCCGAGTAAAGCCAATAACTCAAGTGAAGAATTACACCAAGAACTTATCTTGTGCATTTCATGTCATAATCACAATTATATCATGTTTTAACTTTCATATAGATATACATGTGAATCACAAAGAAGCAACAATTCATTCAATCCTACTCATGAACACATACAAAAGCGAGTCGGGGTCCAAGGGCAAAGCGCCCAGGTTTAGGGGTTTGGGGACGCAACGTGGTCCCTGATAAGGGTTCTGGGGCAACGCCCCCGAAACCCAGGCGAACACATGCCTATCGCGGAACACATGCCTATCGCATGCGCGAACCTTGCCCCTCGAGAGCGCGAATCCTGCCCCTCGCAGAACACGGCTTGCGAACCCCAGCCTTCGCGGAATGGGGACTGGTGAACCCAATCCCCGCAAACACGGATTGGCGAATGCCTGTCAGGCGAAGCCTTGACACTGGCGAACCCCTCATGCCGTGAACACCTGGACACTGGCGAACGCCTGTCAGGTGCAGCCTTGACACTGGCGAACGTCTTTCAGGCGAAAAACTTGACACTGGCGAACGCCTGTCAGGAGAAGCCTGGACAGTGGCAAACGCCTATCAAGGGACCGCGAGGCGTCATACAAGGTTCTCATACAAGATACTTTTATCTTGTCTGAATTTATACATACATGTAATTTTCATGATTTTAATCATCTTCAAACATACAAGCATGCATACGGTTCATACTCTTCATGAACGATCATATCAATTGCATGCTTAAGGCCAAAAATACATGTAATGTTCAGTCAACCCGAAATGCATATTTGCATGCAATATCCATACGAGTTCATGCGAACATGCATATACATTCAAGCAACACAGGCTCTGATACCATTTGTAGATTTAGAGATTCAATACATGATGTGTTTTCCATAATCATGCCTCTCCACTATCACAAAGAAGAAAGAGGAGAAGGAGGGGGACGAAGTAGAGATAGAAGGCGTACCTTGCACCCTAGAAGAACAGCGTAAGGATATTTTATCCTTGCTCCAAACGTATGCTCCAAATCTTCCGATTGAATCTTCAAGCCTTCAAGTTGCTTGATGAGGGCAGATTACATCTGACGGAATGAGGTTGTTTTGTGTTAAAGAGACACAAAATAGTTCCACCCGAAATGCTCTAGGAAAGCTTGAATTTTTCGGCAAGAGAGAAGGAAAGGAGAAGTTTCGGATTCTTGAGTGTGTGTTGTGTTGTGGCCAAATCATCTATTTATAGATGATGTAGGGAGTTACTAGGAAGGATTACAACTCCTCATGGCCGAAAGTACACATACTTTCAGCCTAAGGAGTGGTTACTCCCTCTTTGTACACTCTATTGTCCAAATGCTAAGTAACTCCTCTTTTAGGCGAAGGGGTGCCTTCCTCGAGGTGTCTCTTCGCCAATTTTAGGCTCATGGCCGAAAATCTCTTGGTAATTTCCAAGAGATGTGCACACATGCACTAGGGTGCATACACCATGCACCTCGATTGCCAAAGTCATGTCCTTTTACCAAAATACCCTTATTTTGTATAAAAGGATTATAGTAAGTAGTTACTACTCATGAAACATCACAAATGTTCCATATAGCCACAATTCACATAGTTGAATTCCACAGAACTCATTTCAGCTCACTTTGAGCTAAAAGTCACTTCTTCATTTGAGATGAGCTCAAACATCACCTCAAAAGTACGTGGTGCGCTAAGAATTCCAACAATTATGCCCAAAGGTGTTGATCACGTATGAAGTTTAGAGATCATACACAGATGACATTTGATTACAGAGCGACTTGTATGAGCTCTCTATTCACCCAAAGGTGGTAGAAAAGTGAGATTAAGAAATTCCTTGAATCGTCAATATGTGTGAGAAATTTAAGATTGCATGTTGTGAATTCTGCCCGAAGGTGTTTTCATGATGATGTGCTTGAATTCTTGGATAGATACTATTTTTGGCTTTATGTGTCATAGTTACCTTATAAATTATTGACATTTGCGTTTATTTAATCTTCTTCAGTCATCTTTTATGTAAACAACAATATGGTCACCATTGAGTTGTTGACTATGGTTCACATTCATTCGAAACTCAAAGCACTTAATATTGTCCTCCTTGATGCATGCATTGTGCATCAAGCGCTTAACACCCTTCCTGTGGAGTATGGGCTTCTTGTCACTACTTAAAACTCTCAGGACGAGGCCTGAGAGGTCAATGACCTCATTACCATGTGCATCATTGAAGTGGAGAAGCTTAAGAGTGAGAAGTCCCAGACTGCCTTGTCTGTATCAGGAAAACACAACAAGAAGAAGGGTGGTAAGTGTTGGAATTCCTTGGCGCACCAAGAACGTTTGAGCTAATACTCCAGTTCAGAGGAGCTGAGAGTAACTTGACGGAGAAGAAATGATTAGAGCATATTTTATCAAAGTAGGGTTATTTTGGTAAATGTGCACTAATGAACTTAAATGAGTTCGAATATGTAAAATAGAAATGATTGGAATTACTTTGTGTAATTCTAACCTCATTTGTCAATCATAACCACCTCTAGCGATATTTATCAAAGTATGAGTATTTTGGTGCAAGGTGTATGCACCTTGCACCATGGAATAACTCCATCTTTGCCAATTTATGAGGTTGGAAATGTATTTTCTAATTTATGAGGTTAGCAATATGGTTGACACATTGATGAGGTAGGCGAAGTGGTTGACACATTTAAGGGAGAGATTTTGGTTGCTCACATCCATCTATAAATAGATGAGAGGAAGTGCCGTATTCTTCATCCCTCATTCCATTATCTTCTTCTCCTTCTCAATTTCTTTCAAAGTGCTGAATTCTTGAGGCAAGTTTTGGAGCATTAAGGGTGAAATTATTTGTCTTTCCACACAACATCTTCAAGGTGCTTCACATCTCATTCGTCCTCTTCCCTTCTCCTTTTGGTGCAAGGTACCATTATCATCATCTCTTGAAGCCAAGGGCTCCCATTGGAGTAAGCTTGGAAGCTTAAGGAAGGAGCATACGTCGGATTGGAGCAAGGATTAAAATAATCCTTAAGCGGGTTTTTCCTTTGGTGTAAGGTATGTTTACGCCTCTTAGTATCATGTTTAGTTCTTTATCTTCATACTCTCTTGATGCTGGATTCATTGGTTTTATGGCATGATTTGATGAGACAATATCATGCTTGTAAAGAAGAAACCGTCAATATATGTCATGTGAAGTAGAGCATTACATGTGTATGAGAAAGATCAACATGAGAGCATGTTTGAGGAAACTCTAAAATCAACAAATGGTATCAGTGCTTGAGGTTAATGATCTCTTACATATGTATGCTTGAAAAAATTTTGGTTTGAAAATGCATGAGAAATTGGCATAAAACTGAAAAACCGAAAAGTGTGATAAGCATGTTGTCTTGGTGACATGTATGCTTGTTGAATGCTATGAATACATGAAAGCTATATGAAAATCATGTGTTGATGTATGGATTCTATGAGAATCATTGGATGACCGAAAGTTGGTAAACATTTACTTGTGATGTAAATGACTTGTGTGTTGTGCAAATGTGCACTAGTTTTGACCGAATCATATAAGTATGAAATTGCAATGTGTTTGCTTGTTTAAAACGCTTATAATTTATGGTTTAATGTGTCTAAATCAATAGAACATGTATGTATGTATATATGTTGTATAACATGGATATACAAATGAGATTTATACATGTCTTTCATTGATTGCATGTAAGTGTTACATGTAAGTGTCATGCTTGTAATTTAGGCTACAAGTCTGTACTCTAAAGTCTAATAATGGAGATTTTGTCTAAGTAGGTGGATTTTAAGTGAGACCATTGTGACTCCTCAATGTTTCCTGGGAATCATCCTTATGGTGACTAAAGGGTTGAAGGACTGTAGTTTAAGGCTATGGTACAATGGTACATGCATTTGTTGCATGACCGAGTGTACAAGTGTATGAATAGAACATTCTTAAGGCTTATTGAATAACATGTGTATGAAGCCATGGAAACATATTTGTATATTTCTAATTGGGTGTTATATGCACTTCTTTTGCTATGCATGAACATGCTTGAAGTGATTTTGTGCAATGTGTTACTTGCATGAGTCTTGTTGTGTTGATTGAACATTAAAAACATGTGATTGCATCATTGTAGATGGCATGTAAGAATATCATTGTTGAGTTGAACAAGGACCTGAAATTGGATGGTGAAAACTATTCAATTTGGCAACAAAAGGTCAAGTTCATATTGATTGAGCAAGACACGCTTGATATGTTGAGCAATGAGGTTGCACCTCCTGAAGAGGGTGGAAATGGTGATGCCTATGTGGCATACCAGAAAAAGAACAGCTTGTGTCGAGTCACCCTTCTCTCTACTATGGTGGATGAGATAATGATGGAATTCTCGACAATTGAAAGTGGCAAGGGCATTTGGGACGCTGTCAAAGCTAAGTTTGGTGATGTTTCTATTGAGAAACAAAGGTCATTGATCTTGAAGTTTGAGAACTATGTCATGAGACCGGATCACACTATGAGCTCCCACTTGCATGAGATGTCACGCATGATCCACCAATTGAAGGAAGCGAGACATTACCTCACTGATGAGCAACAAGTGCAAGCTATCAACAGGTCCTTGTCTGATGAGGACTAGCAGTTGCTGAAGGTTAACTTGCACCACAACCCTCAAATTAAGTCATTTGATGACATTGCCCGCCATTTGTTACTTGAAGTGAAGTAATGGCTCTTAAGAATCATTCCAAGGCATATGTTGCCTCCACTTCTTCCTGTAATAAGAAATGGAGTAAGAAAGGGAAATGGTTTAGTAAGGGCAGCAATGGGAATGGCAGGGGTAAGGCAAGGGTCAATGGAAACAGTGGTGGTAATGGACCCAACTTAAATAAGTTCAAGAAAAAGAGGAATGTTTCTAAGCTGAAGTGCTTCAGTTGTGGCAACAAGGGCCATTTTGCTAAGGATTGTAGAAATCCTACCAAGGTATCTGTACCTACTACTTCTAATGTACATATTGTGTCATGTACCATGCTTGCTGAAAGCAAATCTTTGTGGACTGTAGATTCAGGAGCAACAGACCACAGCCCGAGACAAATCTTGGTTTGTGGCATTCAGAAAACTACCAAGAGGCGTGAAGAATGTCTTAGTGGGAAATAATGATGTTTTAGAAGTAGTTGGTATTGGGACTTGTAAAGTCCCTGTGTGTAATGGATATTGCGTTTATCTTGTGGACACACTTTATGTACCTGGTATTTGTAGAAACTTGGTTTTTATTTCGAGCTTGTTGAAGTACAATTATAGCTTAACCTTTTCTAATAGTAGTGTTACTATTATGAAAGATCATCAAGTCGTGTGTGAATGTATGCTTAATAACGGATTGTATGAACTTAGACAAAGTAACCACACCGATTCTTCATCTAGTTGCCATGTGACTGAGGTCACAAGTGAAATGACTTGGCATGAAAGGCTTAGTCACATAGGTCAAGATAGGATGAAAAGTTGGCCAAGAGTGGCTTACTTGGGTCCTTGACAAAGGTGAACTTTCCGAGTTTCCAATCATGCCTTGAAGGAAAGGCAACAAAGAAGCCATTTGGGCGAGGCACTAGAAGGGAAGAAGTACTAAGTTTAGTACATTCAGACTTGTGAGAGTTGTCAGATCTTCCTTCTGGCAGAAAGGTCATTGGAAATAAGTGGGTGCTTAAGATTAAGTAGAGTTTTGATGGAAGTATTGAAAGATACAAGGCATTGTTGGTTGCCAAAGGATTCACACAAAAGGAAAGTGTTGATTTTAAAGACACTTTCTCACCTATACTGAAGTTTAATTCCATCAGAATACTACTTGCTATTGTAGCAAAGTTGGATCTAGAATTGCATCAAATGGATATAAACAATGGCCTCCCTCAATGGTGATTTGAGTGAAGAGATATACATGAAACAACCTTAAGGATTTGTTCAAGATGGTTGTGAGAACAAGGTGTGTAGACTTAAGAAGTCTATTTATGGCCTTAAACAAGCTTCAAGACAGTGGTACTTGAAGTTTCACAATGCAATTACTAGCTATGGCTTTGTAATGATGCATGGAGTCCATTGTGTGTACTTGTTCTCATTTGGATCCAACTATGCTGTTATTACCTTGTATGTAGATGACATACCGATAGCAAGTAGTGGGTTTGAGTTAATGAAAGCCATTAAAGGATGGTTGTCCTCCACCTTTGATATGAAGTATATGGGGGAAGCTTCTTTCATTCTAGGTGTGAAGATACACTGGAATAGAAAGGAGAGGTTGTTAGCTCTTTCACAAGAGTCTTATATTGATAAGATTCTGAAAAGATTTAACTTGACAAACTTAAAGCCCATGAACACCCCACTTGCATATGGATGCAAGATTGGTGAGCATATGTGCCCCAAGCTCCAAAGGAAAAGGAAGAAATGGAAAACATTATGTACCTTAGTGGTATTGGGTCCTTGATATATGTCATGTTATGTACAAGGGCAGACATTAGCCAAGCAGTTGGCTTATTACCAAGATATTCTTCAAACCCAGGAATGCAGCATTGAAAAAGTGTTAAGAGGGTTTTGAGGTACCTAAAGGGTACCAAAGATTATTGGCTATTTTATCAAGGAGATAAACTTGATTTACATGGTTATTCTGATGCTGATTGGGGTGGAGATAGGGACTCTAGCAAATCTACAAGTGGATATGTATTCATGTTTAATGGTGGGGCAGCTACTTAGTGTAGCAAGAAACAAACTTGTACAGCATTGTCAACAACGGAGGCTGAGTTTATCTAATGTGCCTTGGCTGTATAAGAGGCCCTTTGGCTTGGGTTCTTCCTTAAGAACTTGGAATCTCGGATTAAAGTGGAAAGGCCTATTACTATCTATAGTGATAGTATGGCGGTCATGGCTTACACTAAAGATCCCAAGTATCATGGAAAGACTAAGTATATTAGCATGAAATATAATTTTGTGTGAGATTCAATTGAAGATGGTGAAGTTAGAATAGAGTACATTTCTAAGGACCTTACGGTGGTTGATCCTCTCACTAAGCCATTGTCACCTCTTGTGTTTGCTCGACATGTTAGAGAAATGGGTTTACGTAGATTGTAGTATGTTGGTACTTCACCAATTCGAGTGTCACACATGTTTGTAAGAAATGTTGGATGATTAATAAAATTGTTTGTTTATCATCACATTTTTTGTTCAATCTTAAGTTACACAATGAAAATTAGAACATGTCAGACATAGGCATCAAAAGACTTCCTCACATAGGTCTTTCGCCCTTAATCTTGGATAGATTAGGGATGAGACAGCTAAGGACTCAATGTATGTTGTTTCTTTGAAAACATGTAACACTTTTGAGTGGAGTCTTGAACCAACACAAGACACCTTAACTATTTGTCACCTTAATTTGGATGAAATCAATATGAGATGAATAAGTTCATCGAGTTTCCATGACCACCATACATCCTAGCCTATGATAGAAGTAAGTCGGGGCTTGCGCTTAAAGATATTTCATGGTTTGTGACATGCCCTCCTATTTGTTAAAGGGAGTACACTATTGGTGTTTTAAGGGGGAGAAAATGACACACCCCTCTACATTGGTGGACATCATTCCGAGTGGGAGTAGTGTAGATAAAATACTGAATTAGTGTTCATATGGAACTTTTGAGATATGTTCCCTAGGATTTGTTCCTGAGAGTTCTATGTCCATGAAATGCGACCAAAAGAAAGAATGTAAGATTGTTTGACATAAACTCTTAGTGACTTTAGCTTACAATTAGTGAGTTGCATCAATAAGACTGCTTTGATTGGTTGTCGAAGTTCTTGAAGAAACAAGACCGGAGTATCCTCCTTTTGGGTAGTTAAGTTGGTGAAATTATCTGGGTAGTTCAAGCTAATAGGAAAGACACCGGTATATGATACATATACTCTAAAGTTCAATCTTGGGCCCACATACTATGTGTATGATTAGGATTGACTTATGAATGTTTATAATGAGATCTCAGTTGCTTAATACAATCGTGAGTTTCAAAGAGTTGAAATTCTAAGAAAGAGAATGATTTTGATTAAGAAAATGTATCATTGTGTCTGGGGTTTATAAAAGCAATACTTGATGAGTTCAAGTAAGCCTGATAGGTTTTAAGCAATGTTTGAAGAACTTCAAACATAACACACAAAAGTGCTTGATTATTTCAAGTACATTGAGGAGTGCTTGATAAGTTCAAGTACATTGATAAGAGGACAATCTTTCATTGTGAGTCTAACAACCTCAATGAAGGAGATTTGGTGTGTATGCCTTAGGGTCGCACCCTTAACTCCATTTATATGAACATGTCTTGGTTTGCCTGAGATTGAGAGATTTAATTCCAATGGGAGTTAGAACTCAAAAATATCTTAGTGCGAGTAGGAGTTTGTTGGAATTCCCTAGCGCACTGAGAACTTTTGAGCTAATACTCCAGCTCAGAGGAGCTGTAAGTAAATTGACGGAGAAGAAACGATTAGAGCATATTTTATCAAAGTATGAGTATTTTGGTAAATGTGCACTAATGAGCTTAAATAAGCTCGAATATGTAAAATGGAAATAATTGGAATTACTTTGTGTAATTCAGATCTCATTTGTCAATCATAACCAACTCTAGCGCCATTTATCAAAGTATAGGTATTTTGGTAATTTTGGTACAGTGTAAGATGTATGCACCTTGCACCATGGAATAACTCCATCTTTGCCAATTTATGAGATTGACAATGTAGTTACCAATTTATGAGGTTGGCGTTGAGGTTGGCAATGTATGAGGTTGGCAATGTGATTGGCACATTGATGAGAAAGGCAAAGTGGTTGACACCTTTAAGGGAGAGCTTTTTGGTAGCCCTCTTTCATCTATAAATAGATGGGAGGAAGTGCCTCATTTTCCATCCCTCATTCCAATATCTTCTTCTCCTTCTCATCTCTCTCAAAGTGCCAAATTCTTGAGGCAAGGTTTGGAGCATTAAGGGTGGAATTATTTGTGTTATTCCACACAACATCTTCAAGGTGCTTCACATCTCATTCATTCTCTTCCCTTCTCCTTTTGGTGCAAGGCGCCGTTATTATCATCTCTTGAATCCAAGGGCTCCCAGTGGAGCAAGCTTGGAAGCTTAAGGAAGGAGCATACGTCGGATTGGAGAAAGGATTAAAATAATCCTTAAGCGGTTTTTTCTTTTGGTGCAAGGTATGTTTACGCCTCTTAGTATCATGTTTAGTTATTCATCTTCATACTCTCTTGCTGCTGGATTCATTGGTTTCATGGCATGATTTGCATGAGATAATATCATGCTTATAAAGAAGAAACCGTCAATATATGTCATGTGAAGTAGAGCATTACATGTGTATGAGAAAGATTAACATGAGAGCCTGTTTGAGGGAACTCTAAAATCAACAGTAAGAGATATAATGCTCCTAAAAAT
The DNA here is from genome assembly GCA_024586325.1 of Stellera chamaejasme. NCBI lineage: Eukaryota > Viridiplantae > Streptophyta > Magnoliopsida > Malvales > Thymelaeaceae > Stellera > Stellera chamaejasme. Next base: position 21,324,534 of record CM044982.1, on the reverse strand, counting down.
ATTCTCATTCTAATGGTCAAACTGGAGGAGTGGGTGGTCTAAATCTGGTGATTGAGAAGAAAGTAAGGAAATGTTTCTTCTGTAAGAAAAGATGTCACTTCAAGAATGATTGTCCTTCAAAGCTTTGTCAGCTAAGAATGGGCATAAAGGTAATGACTTATTGGCTCTTGTTTTACATGAATCCAATTTGGCTATGGCCCCATCCAGTTCCTGATAGCTAGATAGTGGTGCAACCACTTATGTGGCTTTCACTTTGCAGGGATTCATAAGCAAGAGGAAGACAAATAAGGAAGAGTCAAGGCTCTTCGTTGGCAATAATGAAGAGGTGAAAGTTGAATTCATAGGAGTTGTTTGTCTAAATTTGGATTATGAATTTAGACTTAATTTGAATAACACATTCTATGTACCGTCTTTTAGGTGGAATTTGGTTTCAATTTCCATGTTGGACAAAGAAGGGTACACTTTTGAAATCAATAATAGTTTGGTAAAATTATTTTTGAATTCAAAGCATATTGGTACATGTTCTTTGTCCTCAGAGCTATATAGATTGTGTTTAACTCCGAATGATATTTATGCCACCTCATATAATGTTGAGAAAGTTGTTGCCAAAAGACCTCTCGTAATGGAAAAATCTTCCATGTTGTGGCATAAAAGGTTGCGCCACATCTCTAGAGAAAGAGTAGAAAGGTTGATAAAGGAAAACATCCTGCCTACTCTTGACTTCAATGACCTAGAGACATGTGTTGATTGTTGTAGAGGCAAGTTGACCAAAGTTAAGAAAAGAGGAGCTACACGTAGCTCAAATCTATTAGAAGGGATCCACACCGATATAAGCGGACCTTACTCATATACTGTTTGGAACTCCAAATATTTTATCACATTCATTGATGTCTATTCCCGATATGGTTACCTGTACTTGATTAAGGAAAAGTCTGAAGCTCTTGAAAAGTTTAAGATCTTCAAGACTGAACTCGAGAAACAGTTGGAAAAAGTCATCAAGGTTGTGAGATATGATCGAGCTGGTGACTTCTATGTATCCCGGGGCTCCGTTCCAGATAATTAGAAATGTTACAGTCACCCCGATAGGGTGGTGACTTCTATGTTTCCCGGGGCTCCGTTCCAAACATGCGGGGCATGTTTTCTGTTGGTCAGATAGCTCCCGGATCTTTTCTATGTAACATTCTCGAGAATGCTTGTATATTCGAGGTCGCACGAGTCCCCCGTACCTTTCCGCGCAAAATATTTTTCGGGGTCGGGAAGTTCGTTCTCGGGCGACGCTCGGGGCTCGGGGAATAATGTGGTGGCGCCAATGGTGTGTGGTATGTTACGACTTGGGATGAGTATTGTGGTGATAACCAAGCAAGTACACATGACGGGATTGTTTCGGGTTAAGCGAGCAAGCACATATGTCGGGATTTGCTCGGGTTAAGTTGGCGCGGAATGACACTTAGGCATATTTTTGGCTTGGACTTTGCGACTAGGGTGCCTAGGTGTGTGCATGGGACGGAAACTAAGGTGCCTAGGTGTGTGCATGGGAGGACAACTAAGGTGCCTAGGTCTGTGCATGGACATGGTGACTAAGGTACTTGTGTGTGAGCTTGACATGTGACTAAGGTACTTGTGTGTGAGCTTGGCATGTGACTAAGGTACTTGTGTGTGAGCTTGACATGTGACTAAGGTGTTTGGATGGATGTGTGCTTGTAAGGTGACTAATCATGATAAGAAGTATATAAGGTGTGAAATTAGGAAGAGATGCATTTTTTGGTCTCATTTCTTCTCTCATATCCACCACCCCCTCTCTCTCTCTCTCTCCCTCTCACCTGTTCTTCATTTCTCAAGAACAAACACACACACTAGTAACTCCCTTACAAGGCCGATTTTGCTCAAGGGTTTAAGGGAGGTTGTTCTTGGTGTTAATCTTGAGGTAAGCATGCCTTCTTTATGAATTTGGGTATGTTTTTAGCATGGTTGTGGTTGAAGCACTTAAGGGGCGAATTTATGATTAGCCCTAGCTAGATGTTTCGTTCATCTTCTTGCTTCAAGCTTGGGATATGTTGTTATTGGCATGATTTGGTGTAGGAATCAAGGTTTGAAATATGGAAGAACATCTTGGGTTGAAAAACCCCAACTTAGCCGAATACTTTAGTGGGGAAATTGATGGAATTGTTGAGTAATGTATTGATATTCATGCTTAGAATGTTTAAGTGGTTAATTATGCATGAATTGGAAGCTTTAAATTGATTGGAAAAGATATGGGTACAAAAGTCATGTGGAGGCCGAATTTAAGGAAAGGGTATGTTGATAGTTATGGTGTGTTTTGGAGGTGTATTGGTGGTGAAATAATATCAGGAATTGAAGTAGGTAACAAACGATGTTTGGAACTTCATTTTCTAAATTGGTGAACGTAACCGTGAAACTCGACATGCTAGCTTGCCTGCTTAAGTTTGGAAAAGTATGTTTTAAATGTTTAGCTGTGCATGTTTGAGTATAAACAATGATGTTCTAGCTCGGTTTGAAAATCCGAGCTTTCTGTGAAGTTTTGTGGCAATGTGCGGGATTAGTTTTCGGGGGTCTAGATTGGTGATTTCTGACTTGTGAGTGGTTGTTCAGCTTGAATCAGCAATGGTGGAGTAGCGCGGGACTTCGGAAGTCACACTACCGCGTTTCGGGCCGAGCGTCGGGATTTTCTCGGGATTCTTCTACGGATCGGTAATAGTACGGTAAGGGTTCAACTTCTCTCGTTATACATTCTACGAGGGATATCATGTATATCAGGGGTAGTTGAAGCGGGTTCCGGGTTAATGACGGGTGTCCGGTGATCCCGGGGCCATTTATATGGTAAGGTACAAGTATGCAGGTTCAAGGACCGGGATGGTCTCGGAGACCTCGGGTTCTTCTTTGGTATTCTATATCTGCACTGGGTGCTGATATTCTGTATATACCTTGCGGTATATTCTGTCTGTTGTATACCCTGCGGTATACTCTGTTTATGACCCTACGACATTTAGGGGATCGCGCGGCTGGTACCATGTCTTTGTTAGCTTTGGCTTCTGACCTCTTGGAGAGAGCTGTCGTTCTATTTATATGCGCACATGGGTCTCTGGCAGTTCTAACCGCGTCCTTTGGGACTCTGTTTATTATTTATGTTTATATCTGTTTACTAATCCTTAGCATGATGATGGCATGATTTCAATGTTTGATACATGATGTTTGCTGTTTGCTGATATATTGCGGTGTTTGGTTGCATATTTCTCGATACTTGTCCTGTTCTCATATATATTCTTGTGTTTTTGTGTTTTCCTTGTTTTGTAGGTACCCGCGCACTTAGCTTACTTTATGCAATCGTACCTTACCTCAGCCCTTATTGGGTCCTCCCGAGGACTCGTTTACCACCTTTCAGGTCTACCTGACAAGCAGCCAACGGACCAGAGTTCTGTGGTGCTTTCTGTATTTTGGACAGGTATCTGCAGTTCCGACACGGAACTTCTGTTAAGTTATAGGGGTAGTCTCGGTAGAGGTTATAGTCTACATTCTGAATTTTGGATTTATGCTAAGTATAGCTTATGGGTTTTCTCATAGTTAACTAACCTCTCTCTTCTGTTTGTGTTTTAGCAGCAGCAGCGGTACTTGCGGGAATCTTCTGATCTCGGAGTTTCTCCTAGATCTTGCACTTTGGTATTCTAAGGTTTTCCTTTGACGGCTCTGTAGATGTATATGAATGCATGTCATTTGTCTGATCATGCTATGTATCTTAGATACATTCTGCTTCTATATAACCGGGGACTAGCCCACGTCAGTGGAGGGCGGGATCCGTGATATGATCACATTCTGATATGTCAGATATATTTTGTATCGGTATGATTCTATTGAGCATATGTATGATGATGATTGGGTACTCGCCCATTTCAGTGAGGGCGATGCTCGTTTTGATGTTATCCATGAACTGCATGTTTGGTGATGGTGGAGTGCTCGCCTATTTCAGTAGGGCGGGGCTCGCCATGGATAGTTAGGGTTCATACTGTATACTTGCCATGTTTGAGAATTGTAGGTTGCGGGTCGAAACACGACCGAAAAATATGGGCGCATAAGTCTGTCCACATACTCTGTGTGCAAAGTGTTCCCAGGCACCGGGCCTTCGAGAGTGAGACTTTGCGGGTCTGGTCACGGGACCACCACAATCAGCGGGTCTCGGTTGGACCGACCGCTTCCGTTTCCGCAGCTTCCACCGCCGCGGGGAGGTCCTGCCTCCGCAACCGGGCGGGCGCCTCGTGACAAGAAAGCTGTGGAATAGTGGCTCAGTTCACATTGCCAGGGAGTCTATCAAGGCGGAATCGCACCTTAAAGGATATGATGAGGAGCATGCAAAGAAGGAAAAAATTTCCCGACTTTGTTTGGGGCGAGGCTATCAAGGCAGCCTTGCATATCCTCAATCGAGTACCCAGTAAGTCAGTTCAAACGACGCCTTTTGAGTTGTGGACCGGTAGGAAACCTAGGTTGAATCATTTTCGAGTTTGGTGTTATCCTGCAGAAGTGCGATTGTACAATCCCTTTGAGAATAAATTGCAATCTCGTTCTACTCGTTATTTTATTGGATACCTTGAACATTCTGAAGTGTATAGATTCTACCGTAAAGATGGAGGTACTGAATTGTGGGTTCACAGACAGCTACGTTTCTGGAACACGATGTGACTGATGAATGTGATCACTTTGAGATAGATAAGGACGTACAAACAAGTATTTGTCTCTCTACCCATACATTAAGAGATCGTGGATCCTTTACCTGTGCATACTCCAATGGAGGAAGAACCTTTACAACCACCGGTTGAAGAGGTTATCCCAGCAAAGGATGCAGTAGTAGAGGTTCCACTTAGATGGTAAAGTAGGGAGAGGAGGTCAGCTATACCTTCTGATTATGTAGTCTATCTTGGGGAGAATGATTACGATATCTGTCATGTAATTGATCCAATGGCATTTTCAGAAGCTGTGTCTAGCCGTCAGAAGGATTTATGGTGGGATGCAATTAGGGATGAGATGCAATCTATGCAACATAATAAAGTGTGGGAGATTGTTGAGCTACCTAAAGAGATCTTGGTCCTTTATGTGGTGATATTTTGCTTGCGACAAATGACTTAGGCATGCTGCATGAAGTTAAGCAGTTTTTGTCTAAGCAATTCGACATGAAAGACATTGGTGAGGCATCATTTGTTCTTGGTATTCAAATCCATAGGGACAGATCTCGAAACTTGTTGGGTACCTCTCAAAAGGCATACATTAAGCGTATATTAAAGAGATTTAATATGCATGACTGTAAACCTTGGAATGTGCCAATTACTAAGGGTGAAAACCTAAGTTTGGCACAATGTCTTAAGAATGACTATGAGAGAGAATCCGTGAGAGATGTGTCATATGCTAGTGTTGTAGGAAGTCTGATGTATGCTCAAGTATGCGCTAGATCAGACATCGCATTTACAGTAGGTCTCCTGGGAAGAGATTTGTCAAATCCTGGGCATGACCATTAGGTTGCTGCAAAGAAAGTTTTAAGGTATTTAAAGGGAACCAAGGACTATATGTTGACCTTTAAAAGGGTTGACAACCTTGAGCTAGTTGGCTATACGGATTTAGACTATACTGGCTGCAAGGATGATCGGAAATCCACATCAAGATACATTTTCATGTTAGCAGGCAGTGCAGTATCATGGAAAAGTGTCAAACAGACACTTGTGTCCTATTCTACCATGCATGCAGAGTATGTAGCATGTTTCGAAGCATCAACGCAGGCCGCATTGTTGAGAAATCTCATTAATGAGATGTCCATTGTTGATTCCATTACTAAGCCCATTCAGTTATATTGCGATAACCTTGCAGCTATGTTATTTTGCAAGAATAATAAAAACATTTCTGGGGCTAAGCATTTGAAGATCAAATACTTGACTATTAAGGAGCAAATCATAAAGGGTGAAGTTGAGATAGAGCACATTGTGACTGAATATATGGTTGCAGATCCTCTAACCAAGGGACTTCGCTCTGAAAGTTTTAGGAGCCATGTTTCTAATATGAGATTAGTAGAGTGCTTTTATGTACTTGGTTAGTGGGTGTCTTGTTGAGTTGCTTTGTCATTCTGATTTTTGATACACTCTTGTTTTGTGTATTTGAGTACATATTATAATGAATGATGTTATTCAGTCATAAAGTTTCTCCACTATAATATGTTATTATATAAATAAAGTCTTAAGATGAGTGTCAATCTTAAGCAAAGGCCTCGGGCATTATATGACGGCCTTGTGGTTGTATGTCTTTTGTGACACATAAGGATCATCTCGAGATGCATACAGAATAATAGACATACATGCTCAAATGAGCAATAAAGAATTTCTCTAGCGTGCTTGTGCCGCTGAGGGGGAGAGTTCAATGTGACCGACAAGCGAATAACAACTGATTTAGATCATAAGGTTGTTGTTGTTGTTGTTTGTAACACTTCCACATCATGTTAATGTCGATAAGGTGCATTGATGTGTGTGACCGTGGAATGAGCTGCATTCTTGATTAATGTGGTTTTCGCCATGATCCTCCGTTGAAAACCTTATTGGATGGATTGGTATTTGGAGTTGTTTCATGACCAATTGTTTTCAAATGTGCGCACATAAGGTTTTAAGATGTCTTAATCCGATAAAATTGTGTTGTTTTCAAAATGATGTCGTTTTCAAAATCGTTGACAATTAATATACCCAAGTGGGAGAATGTTAGAATTTTCTGTATATGGGCTATATTAATTGTCTAATTTAGTATAATCGGATTAAGGATTAAATTGGCCAAATAAAACATGCAGATGGACCTATATTGTAATTGATCTAATTACAGGCCAATAACTCCAATTTGATAAAAGATGTGGGGTTTTAATAAGTGTGGGCCGGTAGAGTTCATGGGCCGTTGATGGGTAGGCCCATGACAAACTCTATATAAGGAGAGCTAGGCCCCTCCCTTAGCCATCACCACGACGTTATTAGGGCAAAAACTTCTGATTGAAAAGTTCTTCACCCATTGGGAGTGTCGATTGTTGGAATAAGGGAGAAGACCTACGCTTCATCAATATTGATTCCACTGCGTTTTCTTGATGGAGCCTAAATCAGGTCAGATGTTTATTATTCCATATTAATTATGTATTCTATGCTCCCATGTTTGATCTTTGTGGCTATGTTAAATTAAATTAACAAGACATTGATACGCCCTTCCGACATATCAATCACATCCAAAAGTCTGCCTTCCCGTACCAACCTTCCAAACGTTTACCCGCCATCCACACAACCCATCCTCCTGGATCCATCACAATCTGCCCCAACGAAGCGAAACTTGTTAGAGTTGATGCTTTGAAGCTGCTCAAAGAGGAGAAGAAAAGAGACTTGTGCTACAAGTCAGATTAAGCAAGGGACTTGTACGTGAAAGAAGGAAAAAAATCAAGTGAAATAAAATAGACTTTTAGTTAAATTAGGACTTTTTATTATTACTGATAAGTTTAGGAGTTTCAAATTTTATCTACAACTATTAGAATTAGGATTAATATTATTTTAGGATTCCTATATCAATTAGGATTTGGTTTGTTATAAGCCTATATAAGCTTAAGGTTGTAAGCACAATAAATCAATAAAGTTTCTCCCGGTTTCATACGGTTTCTTCTTCTTTGTTCTCTCCTCTTCACCTCTCTCACCACCAAAAACACCAACAAGTGGTATCAGAGCATATTGATCTTGAGGGACCAAGAACGACACATAAACCCTAAACCAACATATATGGAGAATACTTTATTCAACAACAACATGTCTCCTCCCATCTTTGATGGAACCAATTATCAGATGTGGTCCATCCGGATGCAAGCTTACCTAGAGGCTTCCGATCTTTGGGAAGTGGTGGAGGAAGAACCAGAGAACCCTACTCTTCGACAAATAAAGAAGCAGAAGGAGCAGAAGCAGAGGAAATCAAAAGCCAAAGCAACACTTTTTGCAAGCATGTCACAACAAGTCTTCAATCGGGTAATGTCTCTTCAAGAACCTAATGCTATATGGGATTACCTTAAGAAGGAATATGCAGGTAGTGATAAGGTGAAGAATATGAAATCTCTTAATTTAATGAGAGAGTTTGAAACTGAGAAGATGAAGGATGATGAGACAATCCAAGAATATTTTCATAGGCTCTTGGAGTTGGCAAATAAAATCAGACTTTTGGGCAAAAAGTTGAAGGATAAGAAGCTGGTAAAGAAGATCTTGGTCACTGTTCCCCAAAGGTTTGAAATTACACTTGCTTCACTTGAAAATTCTGGGGAGGTCTATCACATTGTCTGATTTTTTGGAAGCCTTACAAGCGGTCCAATGGAATCCCCGGGAATGTTCCACAACAAGTGCTCTTGTTGCTAGGTCTTTACCGGGAAAGAAAAGTACACCATGCCCTCATTGCAGGAAAATCAACCATAAACCTGAAGCATGTTGGTGGCGGCCAGACAGGAAATGCAGCAAGTGTGGACTTGGTCACATTGAGAAAATTTGCACGGGAAGGCAGCTACAAGTCAGGCTGGCGGAAGTTGAGGACGAGGAGGAGCACTTTTTTTGAGGAATAAGAGCTTCAAAGCAAGGAGGAGTGTTAGAGTTGATGCTTTAAAGCTGCTCAAAGTGGAGAAGAAAGGAGACTTGTGCTACAAGTCAGATTAAGCAAGGGACTTGTACGTGAAAGAAGGAAAAAAATCAAGTGAAATAAAATAGACTTTTAGTTAAATTAGGACTTTTTATTATTACTGATAAGTTTAGGAGTTTCAAATTTTATCTACAACTATTAGAATTAGGATTAATATTATTTTAGGATTCCTATATCAATTAGGATTTGGTTTGTTATAAGCCTATATAAGCTTAAGGTTGTAAGCACAATAAATCAATAAAGTTTCTCCCAGTTTCATACGGTTTCTTCTTCTTTGTTCTCTACTCTTCACCTCTCTCACCACCAAAAACACCAACAAAATTCAGGGCCCAAACATGACTAGGCAGGTGGGAACACGGGCAGGATGCCCAGGCGTCGTTGACCGGCAGCGAACTCGACGATGGAGGTGGAGCGAAACACGGGACAGTGCCCAAACCCAGGTCCGGTGCTGCTGGGAGAAGCGAGACGAGCACGTCGAAGGGCCCAGCCTCGAGGCTGGACAGTGCCCAAACGCGCTAGCGTGCTGCTGGTAGAAGGCCAGACCTTCGGCTGGGGTGAACCAGAAGAACTTCGATGCTTCCTGAGATGAGAAGAAGCCGGCAGTGGCAGAGAGGAGAGTGAGAAACGCTAGGCATCGCTGGAGAGCTAGGTCTTCAACTCTTTTTATTTTTATTTTTATTTTTACAGATCATCTCTTTTGTTTTTTTTTTATTTATTTTTTATGGTTGCAAGTTAATGGTGTTTAGTTGATGATTTAAGTGGTGGTCCGGCTCCGGTCTTGTCTGGGGAGGACGTTGGCGGTAGGAGTTGCATCGACGGCAAGCGCCCGGTCACAGTGGTTGGAGGTTCAGACGGGGTAGTCATGAACTCGGGGCTGTTAACAGATGTAGAATCGATGCTGAAGCATTTGGCTGATGGATATGCGCCGGTTTCCTCAAGTGTGGCTGTGGCGACGTTTGGCTGATGAATCATGTTGGAAAGTATACAAAAATTAGAACCCTTTCTTAAGATTCTTTAAGAAAATTTTATTTTACCAAATCCAATCTCTCTTAGCTAACAAAAATGGGTAAAGTACAACGTATCCTCTTTAAATAGTCCCACTTTAAGAATTCGTCATATTCTAAACTAAAATTATGATTTTTTTGTCTTAGTTTGATCCTTGCATTAGTTTGTGCCCGTTAATTGAATGAAATTAAGCTAAATTTGGAGAAAAAATAGAGAGAAAAAGATTGAAAATAAGAAAATAGAAAATAAATATGAATACGAAATAAATGGACAATAGAGAGAGAGCACCATCCACACATGTGGGATTAAACCCCATAAAGGAAATAGAATAAGGAAATTTAGGGTTTGAAATGAAAAAAATAAAAAAAAATGAAACATTAAAGTTTAATAAAATATGTTAAATAAAATATTGGGAATGCATATATGTGACAAAAAAATGAAATGAAAGACTTTAAGCTAAATTTGGAAAAAAAAAGAGAATAAATTTGAAAGAAAACAGAATGGAAAATAAATTTGAAAAATGAAAAAAAAAGAATAAAGAAAGAAGAAACACCAAGCATCATTTGGTACTGTATAAAATTCGATCAATGAACAGTCTTAATTGCCCACATTTATGTATAATTGCCCATATATATAATTGTATAATTGCCCATATATATATATAATTGCATTTGTATATTATATGTATAACGTATAATTTGAATTAGGCTTTGGACATTTTTGGCCTCACTCCTCCAAATTGTAGGCTTTCATTGGTGAGGGAATGAAACTAATCCTTAGGGATTAAACGGAAGTGATGGGGAGTTTGAATTGTTGCAGTTATTGTTATTTTAAGGGTGACACCTTTTATGGTGGGATAGTACATACATTACCCAGGCACATTGTGCCTAACGTCTTTAGTGACGTCTCCGTCTCTCTGCCAATATCCTAGTTTTTTTTTAATTATAAATTCATCAAGTATTTGTTAGACAATTATAAAATAATCTCTGATTTTTCTCACATTCAATTGAATCCGGACCCACTACTAAAACTCTCCTTTTTGAATAAAATATAATTGTAGTAGTTGACTCAATTCAAAACACCAGATATCTCAATCCCCTCTAGTGGTCCCCACTTTCATCACCAAGACGCCGCCACCTTCTGCCCAAAGAACAGCTTCTTCTTCTCGATACAAACCTCTTGGCTGACGATTCGTTCCTTCCAACCGCCACCAAGCAACCGGCTCCCAGCGACGGCAACGACTAGTTCACGGCGTCAGACATCCGGTTTTGGACTGCACCAACAACCAGTCCTCTGATTCCTCGTGGCAGAGGCGCAATTGTGCCGGCGTCCCCCCTTTCCGACGAGATCAAGCTGCTGCGTCTCACCGTCTTATTTCCGGCGACAGAGATAAGTAGGGTTTTCTTTCTTAATTCTTAAAATTTTGAAATACCGCAAATTGTCTAAAATTATTTATACATTGTTCTATATTTTTGTTTGTTTCTTCAATCAATCTATATTGGCCGAACAAAAAATATATATACAGTTTGTCTGATATTTTTTTATTATTTTGACTGACTCAAAAACAAATTTATGAGATACCAGTGACCTGTGTCGACAAAGTTTTTTTTTAAAAAATGTCTGATGTTTTGTTCGTATGCATGCAGGTTGACAAATAAATGGAATAGTCTAATTTTTATTCGGCATTGGTGATAATCATCCATTAAGTCTTGTGATTTGGACTGCAATTAGAACATCGTTCTTAGGCATCCGAAGCATGATTTGTCTAAAGTTTTTATGGTGAATGTAGTGTACTTTTTAGGTGATTCGAGTACATGAGTTTGAGTGAAAATTTTGAGAAAATGTCTGAGATAATTGAAGTAATTTGTTAGACTTAAAGTATTGTGGCATATTGATGTTACATTAAATGCGTTGTCTGATGATATATTATTTTGGGAGTCTAATTATTATGAGCATTAGTCTGATGAAATAATGGGAGCCAGTTCCCCACATTAGTCTGATTATAATGAGCATTAGTCTAATGATTAAAATATATATGTCTGGTGGGTTTCTTAATTTAAAAAAATAGTTCATGATCTGCAAATTGTTTACTTGTATGGGATTTGGTATGATGATGAACATCTATCTGATATTTTGGGTAATTTGTCTGGTGTTATATAATTTCACAACATAATGATACGATTTTATGTAATGCAATTATATGAGTGGATTAGATTGTCTGCTAATTAGTTATGACTGTCTGATATTCAGAAGAATGTTGTCTGATGTTTTGAATAATTTGCTTGAGATTTTAATGGCGTAGTTTGTAGTTTTGAAGTTACAAGATGTTCGAGAAAGAAACAGCCACTTTTGGCCTGGTTAACTACGATATAAGGTAAGTAACTTTTATTCTTAACTTGAATAATACTTCATGTTTTTCAAAATTATATATATTGTGGAAGTATGATGTACCCATTTGGTCTAAATTGGATAATGATACTGATGAATCTGATTGCGATGAGGTCTCACTTACGCAAATCCCGAAAGAGTCAACTGTGGCAGACGAGAATAACAATGCGGTGGGTGAAACAAATAAGAACACTGATGGTATTGGGGTAGTGCCCGTCGAGTAAGTATTTACATCTTACAAAAGCTACAAATGATCAAATAGTTAATGGTGAATGTCTGACAAGATTGTTGCTTAATTGTCAGAACTCGAAAAGGAAACAGTCTGGAAAAAGAAGCTATGATAATCGATTCGGAATCTGATGACAACATGTGAGTATTATAAACTAATTTTATGACATGCAGTTTGATGAAAGTTATTTTCTACATGTTAACATGGTTCTTTGATACATGGTAGTACTCTGAGGGAAAGAATGTCTATGTGGGGCATCAGTACTTCTGCAAACAAAAGGAAGGGGGATCATAATACAATGACGTAAGAAGATAGTTTGCTCATGTAAATTATGAATTCGTCTGACGAGTAAGGATTGAAATCTAAATCTTTTTTGTAGGCATCGTGCTATAAATGATAGAGATGGAAAGAAGATGAAGTCTGGTGACAATTCAGCTAAACATAAACGTAAAGGAAAGGGAAAGAAAGATAACGTGAATTCTGATCACAATGCATTTCAAGATAATCAGAAAAGAAAGAGAGATAGTGAAGCCATGTAAGTTCAAACACTTAAACAAATATATAGATTTTATAGTTCCTTTTGGGCTGAACAGTTGTGATTGCATGGTATAGTGCAACTAGGAACGTGAAGCCATGTAAGTTCAAACACTTAAACAAATATATAGATTTTATAGTTCCTTTTGGGCTGAACAGTTGTGATTGCATGGTATAGTGCAACTAGGAACGTGAAGCCGAAGACGGGTGAGGAAAGCAGACGAAGGAAAAAGATAACTGGTTCTGCTGGTGTTAGAGTAAAGTAAGTAACTTTTGTCCAATGTACTGAATGCGTTCGTAATACTGCATAGTGCTTAATCATGCTGATATGTTTGTTTAAATTGATGTTACAGGAAGTGGTGGTTCAAATGTAGCCCGGGTAAGGCAATAGAAGTGTTCAATGAAATTAAAAAGTCCCCGGAAAAAATGCGTGCAGTTGCAGAGATGGGGTTTGCAAAGCTTATCGGGCTCCACTGCAAGAAAATATCAAAAGAGCTCATCACATGGATTGTCAGTCATTTCAACCCACAGAATCTTTCAATACATACTGCACACTCATTGATTGAGTTGACTGCAGATGATGTGAATCTTGTGATGGGAGTACCACTCGGTGATTTGGTGATGCCGGAAAGTGATGACAGTGGGGTAAGAAGAGCATTTGAGGCTGATTGGCCATTGTGTTTGTCTGAACCTAATAATGGACCTGCGATGACCGCTGTTGAAAGGTCGCTGAAAGAGGACGCCGAAGCAGGTGATAGATTCAAGAGAAACTTCCTGGTCTTCATTGTGTCACGGTTGCTAGCTCCGACGAACCATGCGAACTATGCAACTTGGAGGTTCCTGGACCGGATTCCGAGCCTCGATGTTGTGAGGCAGATAAATTGGGCACATACACAATTGAACAGTTAGCAATTGCTATTGATAAATGGAAGACCAAGGGAGTCGCATCGGGAATGAATGGGTGCACGATATTCCTTCAGGTACTGTTTGGTGATGTTGTCTGAACTTATAAGTGAATTGTATATTTATTTATAATATCTGCACATCCAATTGATTGTTATCTGCAGATGTTGTATCTTGATCCTGTGGTTGTGATGGGCAAAAGACTAGTTCCACGGACACTTCCTAGAATGAGCAACTGGACGCATGATGTTGCTTGGCGGAGGTTAAAGGAAGAAAAGAAGAAAATGTCATTCGGGGTAGGTGGAGTTGCAAAGGCAGTAGACAAATCTGAGGAAGATGCAGTCACTCGATTCCAGTCATCTATTATAGATGATAAATTTGCTGATCAATATGAAGGTATTATAGAAAGTTTTTGAATGTTTCACCTTCACTTGTGTAATGTAAAAAAGTACGAATCTTGATTTACTATGCATTTTACAGATAGCTCATGGAAGAAAGAGGTCGACTTGCTGCAGGAGTATGAGCGTGTTGCAATACATGGTATTGAGCAATTCCATGCACAATTAGCGAAGGTAACGACTCTAAATCCATCGTTTGCATGTGAAATTGAGAAAATACATAGCCCGCCCGAGGTTGAAACCGACAACATTGCTCAAACACAATCAACCCAATGGTTCTCAACGCAACAGATGGACATAATTCATAGCCTTACACAAGCATGCTGTCGAATTTTGAATAGATCAAAAGGTCGGTCATATCATCTGAATTTATACAATTAAATGTGTAAATTTTTGAATTGTAACGTCTAAATTGTGATTGTAGATGCAACTGACATGAATGCAACCGATGGTTCAAATGCCAAAGTACAAGTTGATGAAATGGAGAATAATGAATCTTTTCGCACCCCTCCATCAGATATACTCAAGGGAAATGATAAATCATTCATCACACCTACCATGGCAGCTCCGTTAAGACCTGGAAAAGAAAAAAGAGCTACTTGGATGCCGAGGTCACCAATACTACAGAAGATGAATGAAGAAACAAACAGGGCCCTCCACCTTAGTTTTGATGACATAGTGTTGGTAGACTTTGCTATGCGCCCCGACTTGAATGGAGAGTACGTCTCTATCTGTTAATTCTTTACTTTACATTTGTAGGTCTTTTTGCCAAATAATGTGCGAGTATCACATGAATATCCATGTAGCATTTCACTTTTTTTTTGCAGTGATACACTCTACACAGATGGTGATATGGTTGTCGTGGCACGAGATGCCTTTCGCTCCCTTGAAATAGATAGCTATGTTAACATCATTGTCATCGATGCTTGGTGTAAAAGACTTAATCGCATCGAAAACGCAAAGGAGTGGATGGATGGAGCAATGAGACTATATTTGAGCGTCCAACTATCTGTACGTTTACTTATACGGTACCTCTATGATAATAACAACTGTCTGACTCAATTAGCAAAAAGGTATGAACAACAATATATCATCGTCTGACACGACTTTGATGTATGTATATGATTTTGCAACTCTATGATTCTACACCTTATCTGAAGCCGTACCTACTGTCTGACCTCTATATTCAGTTTGTCTATATTAACGGCTATGGTTGTCTAACAATGATGTCATATTTGTGTGATATCAGAAATGTCAAAATTTGTCCGATTTTTTGTTCCTATGCTGGTTGACAAATAAATGGAATAGTCTACATTTGATTCCGTCATTGTCTGATAATCTGTACATGATGTCTTATGTTTTGGACTGCACTTGAGACATCGTTCTCCGGCATCCCAGGCGTGACTTGTCTAATAAAATTTATGGTGAATGTCGTTTACGTTTTTAGCTGATTCTTCAAGTACATGAGTATGCCTGAACAATTTTAGAAATTGTCTGATGATATTATATTGGGAGTCTGATTATTAAGAGCATTAGTCTAATGAAGTCTAGTGAGTGGATGTTGTTTATCACTAACTTTTTTCGCATGTGAAACCTGGGATTTAAGCAACTTTTTCCAAAAGTGAAACTTGGAGAAAGTCTGACAAAGCACGATATAAAAAAAACAACGAGGTATTTCAGATGTTTGGTGAATCTATTGATGCATGGTTGAGAAGTAACAACATCAGTGGATTATCTATACACCACATGGTATGGTAAACAACAATTTTTTGTTGTTGCATAATACTTTTGCATGTCTTTGCATGATACCAATCTACGCCTTGCAGGTTTTTATACCAGTGCTCAAGGATGATCACTACCTTTGCGCTAATCTCGGAGGGGGGATGAGGTGTGGTGCTTGATAATTTAAATGAAGACATGAGCAAGTATGGTACAATGGCAGAGGAATTTGTAAGTGCCAGGCTGTTAAAAAAAATATGTTGCATTTGGCATCAAGAATTGTGTTGATTGACTGAGGATTGAATGATGTATTATTTGTTTAGAAAACATTGTTCAGATCGTACTTGGCTAATAAGAACCACCCCAAGGCGAATACTTTCCTATCCTTCCCCTTGGTTCATGACAGACCACCTTGGAAGAATGAAATGTTGTTGAGGAAGATTGAACCAACTGGCAACGACTATGGTATTTTTGCGATGTGACACATGGAGTTGTATGACGGTTGTGATTTCATACAACCAAGTTGTGCATATGAGCTTGGCCCTGTGAGTGTTGACTGATTTATATAAATCCACATTTATGCATTGTCATTTCTAAAATCAAAAACTTATTTATTGTCAAAGAACAGGGCAATGTTATGGCTCACCATCGACGACAAATTGTTGTTGAAATAAAGGATGACACAAATATCTTGCGTGATAAAGTGATGAGTGATGCTACTAACACAATGAAGAGCTACATGCAAGCATGAGGGAAAAGCAATTTGATAACATTTATGGTTGTGATCTGTGTTATGGTTTTTTTGGATATAAAATTGATTCACAAAGAGTAGGGTTTATTTTATTTACACATTAATTGGTTTGTCTGATATCTATTCAGTCGAATGATTGGAGTTTTGGTGAATTAATCTAAATAGATGGTAGATGAGATGATCTAATGTCATCTTTAAATGCTTTTATAATTTTCTGGCATTGTTCGCAAACTGACTGGAAAAAAACCCTGGATCGCATTGCACAACCAAATGAGTGCGGTATTTGTCTAATGATATTCTTGGACTGTCTGATGAGATGGTATTATAGTATGTTCAACATAAAAGCTAAGTGCAATGACTGCAAAGTATACATCAACCAACTACAAATGTCAAAATCCTCAATCTATCTTAACCATAAAATGACAGACGTTACGATCTAATTTTATATGGAAACAACAATGGCATAATAAAAAATGCATTGAAAACCAACATGGATGAATGTCCAACCTAAACAGAGAGCATAAATAATAGTAATCTCACAAACTTACGAAAATATACATGAGCAACAAAGACGTTTACTTCCTCTTACGCAACTTCTTTGAACTCCCTTGTTCTGCATAGCTTTTGTTTCTCTTACTTCCAAACTTATTGGCTGTAACGAACTGCGGGTCATGCAGCACACCGTTAGCCGGCAACTCTGAGATGTCCCCACTCTGCTCAAACAGTGATTGCTTCAAAGAGTCAAACACTTCACGACAACGTTCCCTGCGTGTTGGGTCATTTACACAACTATCAATCAACAACATCATATCTCAGATCATTGATGACCGCCAGCAAAATCTTTTGGAACGTTCCTTTGAAACAGGATGAATTGGCCAAGTTGCAAAGTAAGCACGAGAATCCTTGCACCATCTCTTCAAAATATATTGTTTGGGTATTTTATCAAGGCCCTTGGCGTCTAGTACACAGATGGCATGTGCACACAAATACCATTGCTGACTAAAGAACTTGCAAGAGCAATTGACAGTATGATCATTTGCATCATAAGTAACCATATACTCACGCTTATCCCGGCGACCTAATGAAACGCTGAAAGTCTCATTTGTTCCTTCACAACTCAAAGATCGATGCTTTGCACCCATGGCAAAATCAAACTGCTCTGTGAAATCCTTGAATAGTCTAAATGTATATACCTTTGACGCATGTATAAGAAGATCATTCGGAATATGGACGTCTCTTACCCCATTGTCACCAAAATCCTTTTCTGCCTCACGAAAGCGTCACTCCTTCATTCGGATACCAAATGATGTGAACAGGTCAAGCACTCCCATTCTCCTATTAGCTAGAGATCCCATAACTGGGTTAATACTCTCTGATCGCTGTGTTGCAAGGGTACCTAAAACAAAAGTTCAAATCATACAATTATGGATATTACAAATCATCATACAGAAATTAAGAATTGTCAGACACTACGGTTATTCTATCACCAAAATACGAATACTAAAAAAATCAGATAACTAAACGTACCTACAGAAAAAACATCTCGACACATGCTCAAAGCCCATCTACTCCTTATGTTCGATAGACGGATCAACCGACTTTCATTTCCACATGAATATTTCTCAATTAAGGACTTCCAAGTAGACACTAATTGATCTTCGGTGATGCAATCATATAAACACTTCATAAACAACTGTCTAAATCCAGCTTGATGGCTTAAATACTTTAGTCTAACATGTACCTTTTCAGCAATGTGCCATAAACATAACCGATGTTTGGCTTTTTTCATGATTTTGTCAAACGCAACTACAAACCCATGCTCCTCGTCTAAAAATAATGTCTTTGGCTCAACTCCATCCATACTCTTTAAAAAAGTTTCAAGAAGCCACTCAAATGCCCTTGCTTTCAACTCAACAATGAATGCCATACCAAAAACGACGCTTTCACGGTGATGATTTGCCCCAACTAGAGGTACACAAAACAAGTTATACTTGTTTGTCCTATATATCGCATCCAACGATACAAAATCACCGAAGATCATATAGTCAGCCTTCATTTGCCCATCTCGCCAAAAGAAATTTGTCATCCTTCTCATTGAATCCTTCTGGTATGAGTAAAAGAAATCCGGATCATTCTTTGTCTGTCTCTTGAATTCTTTTAAAAGAGAATTTGCATCACCACTCAAAGCTATTCTTGATCTACTCCTCGCAATAACCCGATAAATAAGTTTTGATCGAACGCTGCAGTTTTCAGGACCCCCAGCTTCATTGCTTAAAATCCTGTATGTATCAACAGGGCGGATTCCACTAGCAAATAAAGAAAGTATTGTACCTAGCAAAGTAAGAATGTCAGTCAAATTTCATCATAAATCTGATGAAAAAAGTCAGTGTTCAGACAATAATAATTATTAGTCGACAATATACCGAGTTCATCTTTCGACATATCCTTGACACTCTTGAGGAATTTACGCATGTCTGGACGAATGAATGGATGATTGTGGTTACGTACATGTTCAGTACATTTCCATTTCCCATCCAAATCTTGTTTCTTGAAACGAACCATAGCCAGACAACCACACCTACAAAACGATAGTAAATATCTTCAAGAAATGTCAACGAAATACAACTAAAGACGTACAACTTAAAAAACTTGGAATGTAACAACCAGATGACCTTAATGTTATCTTGGGACGAGAACTCCGTTGAGTCGTAGTAGACTTGCGACCTTGTCGATTACAACAAAATTCAAGGGTGGACACAAAATGCTCTGCGTTCCTTCGCCCTCTAAGCTTGCGAGCTTTGAAACCTCTTTCTACAGTATAACTCCGATAAAATGACTCCACTTGTTCCATACTATCAAGGGATAAATTTAGTAAACTCATATCTTCGATTCCGTTAGGACCTTCCACGACATTGTAGTCAATAATCGCATCTACATGTATTTAACGTACAATAAGTGGTAGTAACAAAATACAACAGGGGACACTATTTATAAACACAATTGGACAAACCGGGATTATCACGTTCTATCCTATCATCCTCCAACTCCTCAGCATCAAAGACTTCAGTATCCTTAACGTGATTGCCTTCATCGATAACGAATATCATACGTCATATACTAAGAATCAGACAGTTTACATCAAAACATGATACAAGAAATAATACTACATTAACTATTACCAAGATCATCATGTTCGGACTCTTCGGATCCGTCATCATAAATGCCTACATTACATGTTGCCGACAAAATATCAAATTAGCGAAAACTAAACCCGCCAACTAACACCTTATACGCCAGACAACTTAATTCGAATAGTCAGACATTTACATTATTATGAGAACTAACCTTTGTCCAATTCATTTTGTTGTGTCACCTCTCCTCCGTTTTGATCTTGTATTGTAACTCCATCTAAATAAATAAGCCAAAATATAATGTATTACATGCCACACAAATCTGGCTTCTGTTCAGACATAGCGGGGTTCCATTTTCAGACGTTAGCTATGAATTCGTTTATAACCTGTCACTAATTCATCTGCTACGCACTGAGGATCACATGGTACTTTTTGATGTGTTTGCCATTGTTGTGTATCATCATAAAAATCTTGGGTAAGCTGAGACTGTAATGGTCCATTAAGGTCAATACCTTCATCACCAATCCCAACCGACTCAGAGTCCTCCATGGATGAAATTACATTCAAATCGAACCACATATTGTGCTCTGACAAATCAAATACAGATTGATTTATGATAAATTGAAAGAAAAAGAATAAAAAAGACATATGAGACTAAGAATAAGTAAGGAAAAAGTAAAAGAAGAAAATGACGATACTGCTATTTTTGTGATTGGAAAAAAAGGCTAGCTAAATGAATTGGAACTACCTTGGTGTTTTTTTTATAGGGCCCAGCAGGTGATTTAAGCGATGAAGAAGTAGATGAAGCAACAGATTAGAGAAGAACAGAGGAATGAGATGACAGAAAAGAACAAAAGCAATGAGACAAAGGAAAGAAAAATGTACTTATTCGGCAGGGATATCATGGGATACGTGAGTTGTTTGGTTGGGTGTGAGTGAATCAGTTACAAATGGAGATTGAGAGATTTTAGGAAGATAATGTGATTTAGGGAGTTATAATAGAAATAATGTAGATATTTAATTAAATTTAACTTATATGAAATAATATAAATAAAATAAAAAAGAAAAAATTAACACTGTTAACAATTCCGTTAAAGGCACATTGTGCCCGGGCATTTTTTGGAATTCCCCTTTTATGGTGGCTTCCTAGGAGTATTGTTCCCAAATTTCTCTTTTGGGGCTATGGTGTAATTAAAATTTTGGAGTTCTTTAATGAAATTATTTAATTTCCTTTCAAAAAATAAAAATAAAAATCCACCAAAGAATGATGTTTCGGTGCCTGACATTTTCGATTTCACCTCAAAGCTTTTAAGAGGATGGATTTCATGAGATGATCGATTCACAGAGAGAAATCGTTTTGGAGCTCATTTCGATTTGGGAAAACAAGAAACAAACTGAAGCAACTGTTATTAAAGAGTTGAGATCGTCAGGTCAAACCGTTAGGTCTAACAATGACACGATTTAGACTAAATTGCTTGACGGCCAATAGTTGGCTAGAGTTACTGAGTTAAAATCCAAAAAGTGAAGTGTCGGAATCAGCATAATTTCGGGATAGCAAACCATAAAGTGAATGGTGAAATAAAAAAAGTACAGTAAATTAACAAATTAATTTGTATTAGGTTTTCCTCCGCCGCTTTCTTTGCTCATGGATTCCCGCAGCTCTGTACTCCCTTTATCTCCGGTGTTCATGCTCTTCCTTGTCGGCGCCCTCTGATCTGCTTCGGGTCGCGCGCGGCCATCGGACTCCTTTCGGCGGCGGGCCGTGCCGCAATCCTTCCAGCCGACGTATCGGTCAATGTTCGCCTTGGGCCGCGTATGTCGTGCCTTCCTCGGCGTGTTCGGTCGCCGCCTTCCCTTCCGGATCTAGTTCGCGCGCTGCTTCGTGTTTCCCTCTGGATGAATCGTTGTTGGCCAGGTCCTCTGCCCCGGTTATGGCCGCCGGTTGTGCTTGCTCCTCCTCTAGGTCTCTGTTTTCCGTCACTATTGTTGCGAAGCTCTCTGACTTTTGGGGATTTTGGTAAAGTGGATCTAGTAAGATTCTCTGAACCGGCAGGATTTAGCTAGGACTCACCCTGCCTGGTACAATGAACCTCTGGGTCCCAAGCTGGCGAGGTATCGGGCTCCTCGAGTTAGCTTGTTGGTGGTCTTCGTTTGGAGCTCGACTTCTTATTTATGTTTTAACTACTTTAGTTTCGGCTAATTTTCGTTCAATTGTTAAGAGCTCTTTAGTTTTGCTTTGTTTTTGTTTTGTTTGCTACTAGCTACACAAGTAGGTTGTTGCGTTTCATATTATTACTATGGCTAGTGCTCTCTCTAGCCTACTATGGTGCGCCGGTACCGTTCAGGGGTACTGGGAGCAGGATTCCAAATGTTTTTACCGTCATAGTGGTCATGACCGTCGTTATGAGTTTGCTTATTAACCTTTTGAGGCCAGTACAGATGAGCCTAACCTTTGTGGTTTTGGCTTTTCATTGTAATTCTACTTATGGAGATTTCCCCTTTAGCGGGCTTGTTTATACGTCAACGTTATTTATCACCCGGATGAATTTTCACCCACCTAGAGCACTTGGAAAATGAGATGTGAATATATAATTGTTCAGTTAGTTGAATTTGAGCTTTCAGATTACCATATAACTGAGCCATTTGGACTAGTGGGTGAAATATCACCTAGGTAATGATTAACATGATTATTGTTTATATGTACCTATTCTAGGTACTTTAGTTCGCCGTACTTGACTTATTTTGTAATGAGTTGTCATTAATAAAATAAGTTATTTGTTCAAAAAAAGTATAGTAAATTAGATTACGGAAAACGTATGAAATTAAATTTTACACATACTGTCCTGAACACTTGGCTTAGTGGTCATGCTCTTAGTGGTCATGCTCTTGAGAACATTTGTAGAGATCTCGAGTTCGAGCCTTCATATCCCTAACCCCACACCCTCTTTGTATAAACCCACACCCTCTTTGTATAAAAAAAGAAAAAGAAAAAGATCGCACATGCTTGCATAAGAGTGCAACCGGTTTACCGGATGAGTTATTGGAATCTATTATTAATTTATAAAAGCAAAGCATACAGAGGGATATTTTTGTCTTTTCCTTTTTAGAGAATTCTCATGACGACACGTGTCCCTTTATTTTAGGAATGTAGTATAATTGAAATGGCATTTTTCATAAATATAGATCAGGGATGAGGACAGTTAAGTAATAGAAAATGAACTAATTTGTTGCAACAAATCCGAATACAATCTGTTATATATGATTCGTTTAAATCCGCAAGAAAACTTAAAATTCGAAATTCAATAATCAAATTTCAAAACTTTAAATTTCCCTCCAAAACTTTAAATTTTGGAATCAAATTTCAAACTGAAAATCTGAACCGGGAAAAAAATGAATTTCGAAACCTTTGGATGACCTAAATTTTCTACTATAAATACAACATTTCGGATCCCATCTCTACAGCAACAACAATCAAAGGTGAGACAAAACAATGTCACAAGGAGCATCTCAACATTCCATAAGCCGGCGGCTGAGCGAGTTGGTTGATCAGCATGAGCTTCTATACAACAAGATCGAGCTGATCCACACAGAGGTAATTTCTCATTTACAATCAAGTATGTTCAATCTACACAAAAGCGTATAAATAATAAATACCAATGTTGCAGGTTGTTAATATTCGCTGCAGACAGATGCGAATCTTCATATTAGAACAAATTAAGCAACTATTGTTTGAGTTCAGGCTTCTCAACAGTCGTTTGGAGTTTATTAACAGAGAGGTTCGTGATGATTATTCATATTCAAATTGTGAACGCTTAATAGAATACGAGATATCATACTAATGTGAATATAATATGCAGATAAATGAGGTGAGATACCAAAGGGCTGCAGTTCGAAGAGCCAGAAGGCGACTATACAGTGAAGAGAACAATGTGGAAAGGATGGCGATAACACGACGTGTTCTTGTTTTTAATCCAGAAAGAGTTTTGGGGACGTCTACCAATGAACATATAGAAATAAATGAAGACTCCGCAACTACAAACCGAGATAAAGAAGCGTGAACATATTTCATGTTTTTCGTTTAAGAATAATAATAATGGATATCGATTCATTCATGGATATCGATTTACGAAGTAATAGTTTAGGATTTTTTTCGCTAATGATATATTAATATTTTTTTTATTTTTCAATTGTGAAATTTTATCCTCATTCTGCTGCGTTAATTAAATTAATTACCTACTAAATTTCGGTAAGCTTTAACACCTAATAAATTTCGGTAATAATAATGCGTTAATAATTAATAGATTCATGGATCGGTTAGGAGAAAGTATAATCCTGTAAAACACTCTCCTATAAAATTTCGGAAAACTTTATCTCATACTAAATAGATAAGATCTCTCATACTATATAAATATGTATAATACCAACCTAATTCGAAACAGGAACTCACATACTCCAGAAAATAGCAATCCAATCAAAGTTCACTAATATGAACATCTCATTCAAAGATGTTCTCCTATACACCTCCAAAAAGCTGGGTGTTGAGAAGCCAACCTATGGTTCTCATAGGTCCGATAGAGGTTATGAATCATCTGTGGTTATACAACCACAGCCAAATTCCCTTCCACGCTTGATACATTCATACAGAAGCTATCCAACAAGGACAGAGGCCAACGAGGGTGCGGCGAAGGCAGTGCAGGCTCGCTCGAATCTGTGCATACGGTGAATGTCGGGGGCATGCACTACTAGTTGATGGAAGAGATGGGTTTAGATTTCATTGACATGTTGGACATGATCTTTGGCGATTGGCGAAGAAAATTCGAATCTTAGAGCAGAGATTAGAGAATCAAGAAAGAAAACGAAACACTAAAGGGAATTTGTCACCTCCAATGGTGACAAGGTCGCCGCAAAGCGTGCTAGGGTGCAGGATTAAATTTCGGGTTAATGGGTCGACAAGGCATTAATTTTCGGGTTAATTTTTGGAATATTAGGGATATTTAGGATATTTAGGATATTGTTTTGAGATATTTTATTTTCGGATATCTAGGATTTTAGGATATGATTTGTTCTAGGATATCTAGGATATGATTTGCTATGGGATATTTTATTCCAAATCATCAAATTGGTTATAATAATTATCCTACATGCGAAATCTAACTAATAAAAGTGTTTTACACGAAGTACACTTACTACTCATGTATAGCCTTATATAATGTATCAACTACTCAGCGACTCAGAGTCAGTACAGCCAGCAAACTCTGCGCATCAAATAGGTCCAACTACTCAGCGAAAGTATGTATCAACTATACCAACCTAATTCTTATGATTCATCATTAACTGCTTTAAAACAACAATTAACCTTCCTTGCAGATGCACGATTTCTCGATTTGCAATGTTGATGTTCTTTCAGATCTAACAAAAGAACTGAAATACGAGCGACCAATTCTTGTCCCAAATTAAGTGACAAGTGGATTTTTTATGGGCAAGGTTCTTCTACCATGCACCCAAGCGATCGACCCATAGGAATTGTTTCACAAGGAGGATTCTGGACAAGAAAAGAAGCCAACGAGGGAGCTGCAAGAGCCGGAATTGATTACTTGACTGTAATGCACGATGTGGCCCTTCACGATGTGAATTATGAAGCTCTTCAATTTTGGAAAACAGAGTACACGAAGTTGGAACAGACATTGAATGAAACAGAAACAGAGAAGTTCAAACTTAAGCGACAGATCAGAGAGTTGACAAAACGCAATTTGGCACCGGAGGCAGAGATTAGTGATTTGAGTAACTAAGTTAAAAGTTGTTGGCTCGGAAAGGCGGAATACTACTGTCTTTACCGAACTTTTTATCTTAAGATTGTAATTTTTTTCTTCTGAATAAAGAATACAAATGTGTTCCATGAATTTTAACTAATGAGATATGTTTTCCATTTTTTAATGATGAAACAATACTTCAATTAAAACATTTTATAAAAATTATTTAATACATTTGTTGATAAAACAACATTCTAAATATATTTTCGCCATCCAAAATGATGTTGAAAACGTTAATTTTTTTATTTGAATACAGTTTTGAATATATCATGACAAGGAGAATATAAGCATGCAATAAAAAAAATTGAAAACCTACGAACAATTTCGCTAAGTTCGAT
Source organism: Stellera chamaejasme (assembly GCA_024586325.1). NCBI lineage: Eukaryota > Viridiplantae > Streptophyta > Magnoliopsida > Malvales > Thymelaeaceae > Stellera > Stellera chamaejasme. The sequence goes on along the minus strand of CM044982.1, from coordinate 21,298,649 downwards.
AGAAATGAATTTGAAAATGCTACATTTTTTCAAAAGAAATTAGTGATTCTAAATTATTTAACTAACAAGTTTTATTATAATTATAATACACTTTATATGAAAAAAAAACATTGTAAAATTAATTTCTATATATCAACTTGATGTTAAAAAAAGTTAATTGAGAAGATTGATATGTTAAATAGTGATTTTAAATAATTTAACAAACACTAATTATGATAATTATGTAATGCATTTTTTAAAAACAATCATTCTAAAAATACCTACGCTACCAACAAGATAATAAGTAACACCACTTTTACAATATAAAATCAACGAAGATAAGAATCTACAATAGGATATTTTAGTGTTTATTTAGGAGTATGAAATCTATAATGATTTTAGATGTACGTATCTGAACTTTAGGGTTTGTTTATTATATATAGAGGAGCCAAAAACACTTAAACCACTTAACATCATTTAAAAAAAATGGAGAACTTCTCAATAGATTACGTAACAGAGCTTAACAGGTTAAGGAAGTTTCTAAAACTTCCTACAATAAGGTTCAGGCACCATCTCTCGGAGAGAAAGTGGTACACGGTCATTATGGTAACAATGGACGAGCTTGGAGATCCGTGGGCTTTCAGTTCAAAAGAAGGCTTCAGCACACGGAAGGCGGCTAATGAATCAGCCGCATTATCAGCAATTAAAGGAATTAAATACCTTTTTAAGATGGAAGTTCAAGATGTTAACTTCTCAGAGATGAAGCAGGAGAGGTCCGAAAAGGAGGTTGCCCAACTAGCCGTTCATCATCTAATGGAGGAGCGCGATATTTTGTGGCAAGAGAACATCGAACTCCGGGATGCTTATGATGACATGCGGAAAAAGATTACAAGTTGTCAGGATGTGTTCGATGAGAACATGTTTCTTAGAGGAGAGGGTGGGGCTTTGGAGTCCGAGATTGAAATCATGAAGAGGCAGCTGAAGGATGGTAAATGAAGGCTCTATTTATTTTGTGTTAGTAAGGAATAAGGGGTTGGGTTATCCTTGCAATTAGGCTCTTGGTGTTCAATGTTTATTTTGGTAAAACTATTATCTATGATTGTTGCTATCTAATGTACTATAATTAATTGCCGCTTCCTACTTCGGAATATTGATGGCGATCAATAGTCTGAATACTACTTCTACCATGTTTGTATGACTACTAGAACTTTATAGGTTAAACCAGTTGTCCACAAATTAGAATGAACCCAAGATTGGAGAAATATATCGTGCCCTAAAACGTTATACTAGCGTGACTTTGGACTCAAACAATAAAGCAAGCGTACCCTAACTGATGATCTAGCGCCAGAGAAATTAAATAATAAATTACATCAAATCCTAACCCCAATAAGTCAAAATGCTTAAGGGGCGAACATTTGTGCTATTGAAAATAAATTGCATAAGGTTAGAAAGAATAGAAATTACAGTGTTGGAATATTTGGCTATGAAAATTCTGAATTTTTATTGGCCCATTAATCCTATAAGGCAGATTAAGTAAAATTTGGATCAGTATACATAAATGCTTTTGGTCAAATCTCAAAAATGTATTTACAAAAATGTCGACCAGTGGGTTAAATTATTCTGGCCCATTTGACCACAACTTTGTAAAAAATCATACAGGCCCATTTGAACACAACTTTGTAAAAAAAGCCCATTCAATATTCTGTTATTGGGTCGGAATTACCATTTCGAAACATGACTTGAATTTTTATAGATTATTCACATTAAAATTATTAAACCGATAATATGTTTTAAAATTCAAGGACTCTAAATTATAGGAATCCTATAGTATTAAGGATTAGGTTTTAGAATTCGAGGACTCTAAATATTAGGAATCCTATGTGCACTACAATTTCTGGATTACTGGGTAAGCCACAAATCTCTATTTAAAGAGAGACAAGGATTTATTTTAGATTTACTCCTCATATGAATGAAACCCTAGGTATGCTATATTCGCTTATTATTTCACTGTTCCTCCATGAATATCATGACCATGTTTAACTTATAACAGATGAATAAAATAGCAGGCAGGGACTGATCACGGTTAATCATTCAGGAAAGCAAAATTGGTAAGTTTTCCTTCAAGGCAAGTATTTCAAGTCATGTTCCCCATTCCATCGAGTATAGCATACATTCTATCGAAATTTATAACACATGTTTTAAATTGGATAGGTTTTACAGAGGAAAGATTAAGCAAGGAGGGCAACATTATCAAAAGCTATCAAATATCCAGTGAGTTTTTTATATTTAGGTTCAACCAGTGATTATTTTCTATTTAGGTTTTACTGCTAAATAGGATTTCAGTAGTGTTACATACCTTTCCTTGACTGTTAAATAGGATTACTGCTACTGTCGTGTATATTTGATATCATCCCAAAGTCCTGTGAGTAATATGCAAAGAAGTCAGTAACTGCATAATAATAATTTATATGAAATCAAATAACAGTATTAGTTATAATTATAATTGTAAAACATAAGCTAAATCACTCCAGCATTTGCATTTCGGCATTTACATTTCAGATCACAGAAGAATCATAGTTTAGGGTAAAAACTAAAACTAATCAATCTGTAACTCCATGATAATAATATAGCTTTTTTGTTTATTGCATACACCACATTCTTAATAAAAGAAAACAGTTAAAGATAGTACATCTATTATCTATTATTAATTTATAAAACCGAGGCAGACAGAGGGATGTTTAGGGTAAAACATAAGCTTATCACTCCAGCATTTGCATTTCCAATGAATATTCAATCAAAGGAGTGGATCCATAACATAAAAAATGAGTAATATGCTTTATAAGTCAGTAACTCCATGATAATAATAAATATGAAATCAAATAGCAGTATTAGTTCAGATACTATAATTTTCATATCCGAAAAAACAACTAATTCAAAACATAAGCTTATCACTCCAGCATTTGCATTTCAGATCACAGAAGAATCATGGTTTAGAGTAAAATCTAAAACTAATCAATCATAAATGAATATTCAATCAAAAGAGTGGATCCATAACATAAAAAATGAGTAATATGCTTTATAAGTCAGTAACTCCATGATAATAATAATAAAGCTTTTTTGTTTATTGCATACACCACAATCTTATTAAAAGAAAACAGTTAAAGATAGTACATACAGAGGGATGTTTAGGGTAAAACATAAGCTTATCACTCGAGCATATGCATTTCAGATTACAGAATCATGGTTTAGGGTAAAAACTAGAAAGAGAAGAAAAACAAACACAAAGGCATAAACAAAAAAAGGTAAACAAAAGCATCAGCAATACATGGAACAATACTAGCAACACATGCAACAGTACTAACAAAGAATGAATAACATAATGGGCAGGTACATAAATCAGTAATCTCAACCTTTCTAGAATGAATCAGTGATGTTTAACAAGTTGCGATAATAAGTAGTTGACATTATATATTGATAATATAGTACTATTATGTTTGGTCTTTGAATGTGGAGATAAATAAATTAAAAGTGATGGTACTTCATAACCTTAATGACTATCTATTACATATATACATAAATTCATTTTTACTTATTATTGTACATGATACAACATATGTAATTTGGTACAGATTAATTTTAAAAAATGCCATACATGCAACACAGTGAAGGGCAGACAAAAAAAATAAGATGGCAGAGTGAGAAAAAAAACTAGAAAGAGAAGAAAAACAAACACGAAGGCATAAACAAACCAAGGTAAACAAAAGCATCAGCAATACATGGAACAATACTAGCAACACATGCAACAGTACTAACAAAGAATGAATAACATAATGGGCAGGTACATAAATCAGTAATCTCAACCGTTCTAGAATGAATCAGTGTTGTTTAACAAGTTGCGATAATAAGTAGTTGACATTACCTTTTGATTGTAAATCGCTCACGCAGTTGTACATGTAAAGTTTCTAAAGATCTGAAAAGAGATTTAGTGATTTAATGTTCCATACATGTAATTTTAGCATATGAAAGCAAATCATCCAGAACTGATATAAAAAATTAGTCTTGATGGTAGACTAACGTTTCGGTTTCAAAAAGAACAGTTCACCATTTTTTTTAAAGAACAGTTAATCGATTAATGGCAGATCGGTTGTATTTTTTAAAGAACAGATCACGATCAAAAAGATTTTCGACAAACATTTGTTAATAGTTTTAAAAACGTTAAAAGAAAAGTATAAACCAGGTAAACAGGGGAAAATAAGTTTATGGATCAAAAGATTTGTGTACGCCACCGTGAACGGCGCCTGCGAAACATGGATTCGCGGCGGCCAGACAACGGTATTCCATCTAGGCGGCGGTTAATGTGTATATATGAGATAGGAAGAGATGAACCAGTAAGAACATGATGAATTTCTACCGAGAGAGAAAGAGAGATACCGAGAGAGAGAGATACCGAGAGAGAGAGAGAGAGAGAGAGAGATACCGAGAGAGAGAGAGAGAGAGACCGTTCCGCCGCCATCGGAAGGCGCCGGAAAACATCTTTTCACGGCGGATCTTCGACAAGAATCCATATATACGGCTGTATGATGTATCTCAAGAATCAATCGGTAAGAACATGATGAAGTTCAACCGAGAGAGACCGAGAGAGATGAGAGAGAGATCGAGAGAGACGAGAGAGAGACGAGAGAGACCGAGAGGTGCGGCTCGTATTTCGGAAATTAGGGTTAGAGCCGTGTAGGTTTCGGACTTATTGGGGTATTTATAGGAGGGCGAATGGGTTAGGGTTAAAATGGGTTAAGGTTTTGTTTGGGTTTGGGCTTGGGCTTCATCTTGGGCTGAGTTTTCGGGAATACCAGCCGAATAAAATGGACTACAATGTTGGGCTACGGGTTAGGGTTTGGTTTTGGGTTTGGGTTTGGGTTTAATACAATGGACTGTTGGGCCTCGTGGGTTTTGTGCTGATAACTAATAGCCTGACTTAACTTTAGTTGTTTAACACTATCAAGTTGTTTAACATTTGGTTTAAAAAATTATTTAGGGAAAGTTTCTGAAAATATATAAACACTATAATTTCGTAATATTTCTAACATCCAATTATTCAAATTTATATTGTGATGGTGTACGTTTTGTTTGTGTATTGTTTCCTATTTTATAATATGAGTGATATATTTATAGTGTTATTTTGTTTAATAGAAAATTGTTAATTTACTATATATGTATATATAACAGTTAATGGGTGTCCGCGCTTTATAATGGATTATCTATTACATATTTTAAATTTTAATAAAACAATTTAGAACTATGTTAGCAGTTTGACAAAATTATCCTTAAAAATAGCAAGAAAATGAAAAATACTTACTCTATTCCCCAAATTTATGAGGAAGTAATTATTAGCTAATAAAAGTAATTGAATATTACGAATTTCTATGTACCCAAATCCTTGATGACCAAATTCAATATTGTCAATAAGGGAATTTTCCCCACCAACAAATAAAAGAAAAACTAAGGACGGGAAATTAAAAGAAAATATGCTAAAATTGTACTCCCTCCGCCCTTTATTTTTTGTAATATTTTCTTTTCGGTAGAGGATTACATTAAGTAGAAATGGCAGTAGTTTGAGAAAATTTTCCTTAAGAAATAGTTAGATTTTTTGATGTCAAATCAGTACTTTTAGTTACGACTATTATTTAGTAATTTTTGTAATTACTTAGTAGGGGTTACGGTGGATAGTTTGGGCTTGGCTCGTGTCTCGAATTTTGGTTGTTCTAAAGTTAGATAATATTTAAATAATTTAATATTGTTTTGAATAGATTTCTTCTAAACAAAATCATATGTATAGTTAAAAAAATAATATATATTATTCTTTTGTATATATGGATGAATAGATTATCGACGTCAGTTATTGCTATAATATTGTCAATTATTTGATTATTTGATTATTTGATTATTTGATGCTATTGGTTTGTTGTTCCTTTCGTTCAAACATGTTTGAATATTCAATTATTTTTGAATAATGCAGTGATTTGTGTATTTAAAGTTTTCTATATTTTGTTTTTTAGGAATCTGTCCGAACGTGTTAATCTCCTATTTGTCGTCAATAATATATCGAGGTATCTGTTACTTTTTTGATTTCTTGCATGTTATTAACAAAATGCCAAAAAGTAAAGATGGTATTAGAAACACATATAGGCTATATGTTAGATTACATAAATATTATATATCATTTTTACATAAATATTATATATCATTTTTACATAAATATTATATATCATTTTATAATTACATAAATATTATTTTATAATTATGTTATAACAGTAATATTTAGTGAGTAATTTGTTTTATTCATTATATATCATGTTAGTCAGTAGGTAATGGATTCACGGGAAAGAAGAGCAGCTCGCATGAAAATTATGCGAGAGCGGTTACCTATTAGACCCCAACGACACATTCTCAATACCGGAAACCGTCAATGTGTCACAAAAGATAGGCCTTGTGCATTTGTCGCTTCATATCTTAACACCCATGCATTGAATGTGGGTAACGGATCCACTATTCCGAACTCTGCTCAAACTTATGGGATTGACAAAAATCAAATATCAAATGATATTTCTATGAGCACACCCCAACTATTAACCAGAAGGCCCTTACTAGATGTTACAAACCAGTGTTCACCGCTTACTTCAACAGTGTCACTCTCTTCATCAAGCAGAACTGTACAAGTTTCGCGTGTCACTGATGGACATGAACGTGCACCGTTGGTGAGTAGTCTACAGCAGGATGTAGCGCCGTTCAAATCCTCACAAAATAAATATACTCAACCGTCATCTAATAATGTTCGGTTGAGTGCAAATTTGTCCTCAAATGAAAATCCGCTACTTACCCCAACGTCATATAGACCCCGGACGTTGTTTGATGATTATTCAAATCGGAGTTCACAGATTGCTATGTCCAACGTAGTTGATTCAACTACTAGCATTGGAAGGTTATCATGTGTCACATGTGCGGACGGAAGTTTTCCGTTCTCGAACAACACGTGTGATATTGGGGAGTCATCGGGAGGGCACCAAAATATTTCAAAAAGGGCGAGACACTCTATACCAGAAATCCAACCCATCTCATTCCAAAACCTCGATACACTTGAAGATATTGTTGAAGGTACGCATTTCGGAAGTATTAGTTCATCCATGTCCGTTGATCACATCTTTAAGCTAACCTTCGTAACTATGGCCAAATTCAATTCTATCAGGGTCATCCGACGATGAAGATGATGTTCATTTTCATGTCTCTACTAATGTGAACAGTAAGATGTGCTTCTGTTCATTATCTTATTAGCAAAATTGATGGATTTTGGTAAAATCATTATATTAGTCAACGTCTTTTTGTAGGGAGAGTTACTGAGATGCACAACCTAGGGCCACCAGATGCTGTTTGTCCCAATCCCAATTGTCGTGCTATTGTTTGGAGGTTGGAGAGGAGCGTTCGCTCAAGTGAGCAGCGGAATCCTAAATTCTCGATATGCTGTAATAATGGGAAAGTACAGTTGCCATTTGAGAGAACGCCGCCAACGTTTCTTCAGCGGTTATTAAATTCTAAAGGAGACAACCTGTCTAAGTACTTTCGACGTCACATTCGGGAGTTCAACAGTCGGTTTTCATTCACATCAACCGGGGGACATATTGACAATCATATAAATGATGGTAATGGACCATACATTTTTCGTCTAAAAGGGAGAATCATCATACTATTGGTTCTTTATTACCATCAAGTAATGATCGACCCGTTTTGCTCAATTGTATATTTTTGATACCGAGCACGAGACAGAAAACCGAATGACGAGTTTTGGTGATGGGCAAATTAAGGATATGGATAGAGAAATTGTTGATGGGTTAACGCAGATGTTTGATCGAATAATGTTCTTGTCGGAATTGAGAGGGTACGTGATATGCATAGGGAATATAATAACGTCCCTGTTAAATTGAGGTTACTTTCCACACGCTCTAATGATGGCCGGAGGTACAACTTACCAACATCAAGGGATGTAGCTGCTCTTACCGTGGGTTTAGATGAGGAACAAGGTAATAAGCGTGATATCGTTGTGTTCACTAGAGATCATGGTCCTTAGGGGTGTAAGTATAACCCGCGACCCGAATTGTCGGGTTAGGGTCGGGTGAAGGGTGAAAACACCCTTGGGTGACCCGAACCCGACCCGAACCCGACTTTTAGCCCAAATTCGGGTTTGGGTCGGGTTCAACCCGAAATTCCCGAGCCCGACCCGAAACCCGAATTTCCATTAAATAATTATTTATACTTTGCAAATAAAGACATTTTAACTCTTTACTTGCTATAATTTCTTTAGCTAACTAAGGTAGAGACTCATAATGCATGATTTTATACATACTTGAGGGCATGAAGCCTTTGTAGACATCAAATGTGGGATGAAAGGAGCAAATTAAAGATTCAACTCTTGCTCCTCTTTTATCTACCATCAATGTGGGATAAAGATTAAAATTACAAGGCATACTTTTTACATACTTCAAGTTCAAGCTTTAAAGTTTGTATGGACCATGGGAGTATTAACTCATTAAAAGACTCAACCTTTGCATTTCTCTCATCAACTAACAATGTAGGGTGAGAGCATATAAGGCATGGCCTAGAAAGAAAGACAAAATATATGGAAGCCTCGAACCTTAGAAATATATAAAGACAAGCCTTAGGTCTATCTTTTCACCAGCAATGTGGGATGAAAACTGATAGCAAGATAAGAAAGAGTGAACCACACAATGTCCCACATTGATGTTTGATGCTAGATAAAGAGGCTCCACACTTATTTGAATAAAGTTCTCTATCCAAGAGGTATTCTTAAGGCTTTAACTATTTGTCCCACATTGGTCATTTACTAAGCCTTAACTCAAGTTTCCTCTCTATAATGATAGGAATTACAATCAAAATTTTAAAACCATGAATCTAAGTCAATTTCTCCTAAGAAAAAAAACTGGAACCATGAAGGTCGGATTACCACCTTAAACCTGACCTGATCCGAAAAAAAAAAGTTCGGGTCGGTTTTGGTCCAGCATGCAAGGGTATAAGAATTTTGGGTTCGGGTTGACCTGAATAAATTTATTCTTTTTTTTTAATTTTGGAAAAGGAGTTCGGGTTACATGGGTCAACCCGACCCGAACCCGAGAATTTCGGGTTCGGGTTGAACCGACCCGAACATGTATATGGGTTGGGTTTGGTTCTGTCTATAGGTAGTTCAAAATTTCGGGTTCGGGCCAACCCGACCCGAAATTCGCCGGGTTGACCCGAATTACACCCCTAATGGTCCTCAGAGAATACATGTGTTGCATCCTCAGTTGATGGCACTTCATTTCCCTGTACTATTTCCATATGGAGCAGATGGTTATCGCGATGACATTAAGCATGTTGATGGTTCAGGGTGTGAATCTCGTAATAGAGTTACAATGCGTGAGTTCTATGCTTTTCAGTTACATAACCGTCAATCTGTATATTCGATCATTCAAAGGGGAGGTAGGTTATTTCAGCAATACGTCGTTTATGCGTATAGTTGTATTCTTGAGGAGCGATTCCTTTATCTGAGGAATAATCAAGCTCGGTTTCGTTGTGAGGTATTATGTGGGTTACAAGATGCGTTGGGTTGTGGTGATACGGAGGGTTCACACCTTTGGGAGACCCTGTATATTACCATCATCTTTCACGGGCGGTCCGCGGTATATGATGCGAACTATCAAGATGCAATGGCTATATGCAGTGGCTCGGACATCCCGATTTGTTTATAACGATGACTTGTAATCCGAAATGGAGTGAAATAGTGGAATTCACCAAATTAATTCCAGGACAAGTCCACGATGACAGCCGGATATCGGTGTTCGTGTGTTCGAGATGAAGTTGTACTCATTGTTGAAAGATCAAAAGACGCAATGTTTGGTCGATCCATGGGAGGTAATGTATCAAATTTATGGTAAATTATCATTTGTTAACTTAATGACCAAACCAAACAGTTAATCTCTAACATTTAAATTGTTATGTGATTGTCACAATAGAATTCAAAAAAAGAGGTCTGCCACATGTACATATTGCGCTATTTCTTCATCGAGATGATAGGATTGATGAGCCTAATAAGATAGATCAATTCATATCAGCCGAGCTTCCTAATAGAAATCGTTATCCGCTTGCATATGAAGTGTTTCAAAACATATGATGCATGGGCCGTGTGGAAATGCGAATCCGAAATGTCCTTGCATGGTTGATAAGAAGTGCTCAAAGCGTTATCCACGCACCTTGCGAAGCACACTTCACTTTCATGGGATGGATATCCGTTATACGACGTCGAAAAACAAAGTATCTTTGTGAACAAAAATGGCACGGAGCTTGATAATGCATGGGTGGTTCCACACAATGTGGATTTAGTACTTAAATACGATGTCACGTATGCGTGGAAAAGACAAACAGGATATGTGCATCAAGTATCTATGCAAATACATGCATAAAGGAGAGGACAGGTCTACAATTGTTATTGAGAGTGGGAATGGGAGAGATCGCTCGAAATGGATCCGGTAAAGCTCCGGTAGATGAGATTAAGCGGTATTTGGATTGTCGTTATATTTCGCCGGAGGCATGTTGGCGGATTTCGGTTTTTTCATCCATAAGCATGATCCACCTGTTGAGAGGTTGACATTTCATCTCCCTAACGAGCAGAGTGTTGTGTTTCAGGAGGATTCTGATCTTCATAGTGTTATACAAAGGCATAGTGAAAGTCAAACACAGTTTCTGGCATGGATGGAGTGTAACAGGAACGATGCATATGCCCGACAGTTCACGTATGTTGAGTTCCCTCAACACTATGTGTGGAACAAAAGAGACAAAAAGTGGACTCGGCGTATTAGAGGTTTAACTGTAGGTAGGATGTATTTTACCCATCCAACTGCCGGCGAGAGATACTACCTTCGTATGTTGCTAAATGTTGTCAAAGAGCCGAGATCATATGAAGAATTACGAACGGTGAATGGTTCTCTTCATGACACATATCGAGATGCATGTTTCGCGATGGGGTTGCTTGAAGGGGGTGGTGAGTGGCATGAGTCATTGCGCGAAGCTTCTAATTGGGCAATGCCAAGTAGCTTGCGTGAACTTTTTGTAACGATGCTTCTGTTTTGTCAAGTATCTGAACCTCTGGTACTGTGGGAGAAACACCGCGAGATGTTGGCTGATGACATTTTACTCATTGAACGTCAAAAGCGTAACTCACATTTAATAACCCTAGAATTCTCGTTCTGAACTAGCGATTTAGGTTGCGGTAAATTTTATTTCATGTTTACATTTGCTTCTTACTTTCCTTATATTTATATTTCATGTGGACATCATCATTTCATGTACGTTTACTATTTCATCATTTGAGGGAATTTCATCTTTTTATGAACTTTAATTTATATATATATATATATATATATATATATATATATACTTTAACTTTTCTCTTTGGTCTATATAGTTACATTTTCATTATTTTATATACTCATCATTTTCAGTATTTTATGAACTTTGTGAAATTGTTATTTGGTGAACTTATTTTTCTTTTCTCCATTTATAAAATTTTATCATTTCATTATTTTAAGGACATGTTGTTAGTATTTCATGTGTTTTATTTTTATCATTTAATAAAAAATACTGCATTCTATCTTTTATGAACTTATTACTTTTTATCACTCAATTTAATTTTATTATTTAAGGTATTTCTTAATTTTTCTAAAATCCATATTGTTGTTAAATCAGCCTCTTGCACAAAATATTGATTTTATCATTTCATATTTACCCTTGTTATTTGTTTTCCTTCTTATGTGTTAGTATTTTATTATCATTTCAAATTTTATTGTATGTATTGTATTTTAGGTCATTTTGTTTTTGTTTTGTAGTTTAGAAATTAAACACTCTGTAACACTCCCAATTACCCACTAGGAAATTTTAGGGTAAATTAAAATTTTTGAAAAATAATTTATTTAATAGGAAATCTGGAACTCACGTTATAAAAATTTCACAACAGTAAAAGAAGGTGTTACTCAAACACACGTCCAGATATTACAAACCAGATTGTGCAGTGGAAATTAACAATACGAGAGTTCATTTATTAAACCCAAAAACACTCAGAAGCCATGCCGAGAAGTTACAGCGCGTCTCCACCCGGTCACTGCTCCTCCTCGAAGTACGCATGTTCGTACTCCGAGTCGACGGGAGTGGCATAGAAGTCATCCCCGTAAAACTCTCCTGTAAATAAAAGGTGAGCGTCCAATTGCTCAGTAAGGAGGAAAGATTACAGGCCCTTCCTCAGGGTCGTAATATTTCCTCAAAACAAAATCTAAAATAAAGAACTTAAACATAATAAATTCAACATATACACACAAACTATAGCTCAACATGAAACAATAACCAACATGTAGATATATGGACCAACATGAAATAGATAACATTTTCACAGTCTGAATTATGCCGAAGTCTAAATGCAAGAATAAATTTATTATGTTTAAGTTCTTTATTTTAGATTTTGTTTTTGAGGAAATATTACGACCCTGAGGAAGGGCCTGTAATCTTTCCTCCTTACTGAGCAATTGGACGCTCACCCTTTTATTTACAGGAGAGTTTTACGGGGATGACTTCTATGCCACTCCCGTCGACTCGGAGTACGAACATGCGTACTTCGAGGAGGAGCAGTGACCGGGTGGAGACGCGCTGTAACTTCTCGGCATGGCTTCTGAGTGTTTTTGGGTTTAATAAATGAACTCTCGTATTGTTAATTTCCACTGCACAATCTGGTTTGTAATATCTGGACGTGTGTTTGAGTAACACCTTCTTTTACTGTTGTGAAATTTTTATAACGTGAGTTCCAAATTTCCTATTAAATAAATTATTTTTCAAAAATTTTAATTTACCCTAAAATTTCCTAGTGGGTAATTGGGGGTGTTACAGAGTGGTATCAGAGCCATGTCGTCGAGGAGGCAGCGGTTCCACTTGGTAAGTTGTTCGTTGGCTGTTAATAACTTAGTAATTACCTTGCATAATTGAGCATAATGTTTAGGATTGGTTAGAGACTAAAGATAACAACTTGGAATTTTAAAAAATGTAGTAATAAGGAGGGTTAGGAAGAAATTAGCTTCTTATACTTAGTTCCATATCTTGTTGTATGTGACTATATTTTGCCGGTAGTTGACCATGTTAGATTCTTTCTCCCTACACCTTAGGTCATGGACAACTATGACCTACCACCCCCACCGCCTGGTCGTGGGCGGGGACGAGGCCGGGGACGAGGTCGCGGAAACTTGGGCCTGGGCGCTCCTCTGGAGGAGTTACCCTACGAGGAGGCACCTGCGGACTTTCCCCCGGTCGGAGCACGGTATCTTTGGTGATGCCGCCATGCGTGAGGCGGTATTGTCCATGGGCCGCGTCCTCGAACGTCCGGAGCAACGACCTGCTGCGCCACCTCCCGAGTGCGGGATAGAGGAGCCTTGCTTCGCGATGTCGGGGAATGGCAGGAACTTTTAGCGGGGAATAGACCCAACTAGTGCTTTGAGGAGTGGGTCCGCTCCGCCGAGAGAGCACAGTGTACTACACATACCTGCTGAAGACCATGTGGAGGTTGCCACCAACTGTCTGACACATGAGGCCCTAACTTGGTGGGATGCCACTCACCCAGGGGTTCCACGTGAGGCGGGAGGCTTCATAGATTGGGCGGTTTTTGTGAAGACCTTCTATGGTCGATACTTTTCAGAGACCCGGCGAGCTGCTAAGGAGAAAGAGTTCCTCAATTTGGTCCAGGGGAACCTATCGGTGGATCAATACACCGCCAAGTACACTGCCTTATCCCGATATGCACCGCATATCATAAACTCGGAGGAGAGACAAATTCAGAGGTATGTTTCCTTATATGATGTGTTTCCCCGTTACGCTAGATGACAACTAACGTGAAAATAACAGGTATATTGATGGACTTCGAGATGATCTCGGTGACAAACTCTTTATGCAAGAAATCCCGACCTTCGAGAAGGTGGTGAGTCTCGCGCAGCGCGGGGAGTCCAGAATAAGGGACCGTCCGTCCCCTGTCAGTACTTTTCGTGGTCGAGTTCCTCCGCGACCTGTGCAGGGTACCACTTCTCATTCCGCACCAAGACCGATCCACGCCCCAGGGCAAGGGCATTTCGGGCACGGTAGGACATTACCTGTTGGGCCTTATCGGTCACCTCCTATTGGCTTTGGGCGCGGAGCTGTGAGACCCGCCGCACCGGCATCAGCACCAAGAGCGGATGATCCTCGATGCTAGACCTGTCACTACCTCCATCATGTCGGAGGCGTGTGTATCACCTGCTTCTACTGTCATGAAGTGGGCCATCTTGCTAGGGATTGTCCCAAGAAGAAGCCACCACTTCCTCCGCCAGCTACGACGAGTGCTCCAGAAGCCCACCCCGCGAAGAGGCCACGCGTAGCTGGGCGTGTTTACACTATCTCTGCTCAGGAAGCTGAAGAGGCACCCGAGATGGTGCAAGGTACGTTCCTTTCTCAGTTCTTAAACTTCAATTCCGTTTTGGCGTGCTAAGGCTATAGTATCTAGATTCATGCTTAGGTACTCTTTCCATTTTGGGTACCTGTTAGAGTACTTATAGATTCGGGGGCATCACACTCCTTCATTTCCACATCCTTCTCCAAGCATTTGAATAAGCCAGTCGAAGAACTCTCGTTCGTACTTGTCATCACCACGCCATCCAGTGACAGTATGAGCTCAACCAACATACTTCGATCTTGCCCGGTATTGATTGAAGGGCATATCCTGGACGTCAATCTGGTGGTACTGGATATGACCGAATTCGATTGTATACTAGGCATGGATTGGTTGCACAAACATCATGCTAAGGTGGATTGTTGATGAAGCTGGTCACTTTCACCATTCCTGAAGGTACTGAGGTACAGTTTGTAGGTGAGAGAAAGAAACGCGAGTCCAAACTCATCTCGAGTTTGAAAGCTGAGAAATTCCTCCGCCGAGGCTGTGAGGGTTACCTCGTACAAATCCAGGCAAAACCAGACAAGCCGAAGTCGACTGCTGGTATTCCAATCATTGAAGATTTTCCCGATGTGTTCCCAGCTGAATTACCCGGCCTTCCCCCATGTCGAGAAATTGATTTCACCATTGATGTACTACCCGGTACAACACCAATCTCTCGAACACCTTATCGGATAGCACCGTCTGAATTAGCAGAATTGAAGACTCAACTTCAAGAACTGCTTGATAAGGGGCTGATTCGGCCGAGCACATCCCCGTGGGGAGCACCCATCTTGTTTGTGAAGAAGAAGGACAGAAGTTTAAGAATGTGCATAGATTATCGACAGCTGAACAAGGTGACAGTGAAGAACCGGCATCCCTTGCCGAGGATTGACGACCTCTTTGATCAGCTGCGAGGAGCTTCGGTGTTTTTGAAGATTGATCTCAGATCAGGGTATCATCAGTTAAGGATCAAGGAGACAGATGTGCCCAAGACGGCTTTCCGTACCCGTTACGGGCACTACGAATTCCTAGTGATGCCTTTTGGCTTGACTAATGCTCCTGCCGCCTTTATGGGACTGATGAACAAAGTATTCCAACCATACTTGGACAAGTTTGTGATCGTTTTTATTGATGACATTCTGATCTACTCACCGGATGTGGAGACTCACAAACAACATTTGGAGATTACCTTGCAAACCTTGAAGGAGCACCAGTTATATGCGAAGCTGGATAAATGTGAGTTTTGGTTAGATCAGGTGGCCTTTCTGGGCCATGTCATCACTAAGGAAGGAATCTCGGTTGATCCAAGTAAGGTTGAAGCAGTTACAAATTGGAAGCAACCGACGACCGTTACGGAGATCAGGAGTTTCTTGGGATTGGCGGGTTATTACAGACGGTTTGTGGAAGGTTATTCAAAGTTGGCACGCTCCCTGACACAGCTAACTAAGAAAAATCAACCTTTCACGTGGACCGAGAAGTGTGAGGAAAGCTTTCAAGAGCTAAAGAAACGTTTGGTGACTGCACCGATCCTCACTCTTCCAGACGGGAAAAGTCAGTTTGCAGTGTACACTGATGCGTCACACCAGGGTCTGGGCTGTGTGTTGATGCAGGCTGGGAAGGTAATCGCGTACGGGTCCAGACAACTCAAACCTCATGAAGTGAACTACCCTACTCATGATTTAGAGTTGGCAGCTGTGATCCATGCGTTGAAGCTTTGGAGACATTACCTGTATGGGGAAGAGTTTGAAGTTTTCACAGATCACAAAAGTTTACAGTACTTATTAACTCAGAAGGACCTTAACAACCGTCAACGTCGATGGGTTGAATATCTTGCATGGATTTCAACTGCACCATTCAATACCATCCAGGGAAGGTTAACTTGGTCGCAGACGCCTTAAGCGAGGAAAGGTGGAGCTACCTTGAACACCCTTCGGTTAGCGAGTGGAAGTTGTTACAGGGAGTTCGGTGAGATGCACATTTCAATTCAAGCACACACATCTCATGGCTTCTTAGCAAACCTGCAATTAGAACCCATGTTGATCCGAAAGGTGAGAGAAACTCAGAAGGTAGACCCAGAATGTCAAGAGTGGAGGAGTGCAAAGAAGGAAGAGTTTAGTGTGGTCGATGATGCTCTCAGATTTCGAGGCCGCCTGGTGGTTCCCAGGACAGGTGACGTGAAGAAGGATGTCCTAATCGAAGCTCACGCTTCTAAGTTGTCTATCCACCCAGGGAGCTCCAAAATGTACCAGAATTTGAGAAAAGGCTTCTGGTGGAATGGCATGAAAAAGGATATCGCAGACTTTGTATCAAAATGTTTGACTGTCAAAAGGTTAAGATCGAGCATCGAGACACGGAGGACTTTTGCAACCATTGGAGATCCCTCAATGGAAGTGGGATGACATCACCATGGATTTCATAGTCGGACTACCTACTACCCGGCGTCGACATGATGCCATTTGGGTGATTGTTGATCGGCTGACCAAGTCCGCTCATTTCTGCCTATCCGAGAAGACTTGGTCCGTAGATCGGTGGCGAAGTTTATATCGCAGATATAGTTCGATTACATGGAGTACCAAAGAGCATTATCTCCGATAGAGATCCACGATTTACATCACACTTGGAAGGCATTTCGAGAAAGAGATGGGAACTTCCACTTTCATGAGTACGGCCTTCCATCCTCGGTGATGGACAATCGAACGGACTATCCAAACCCTAGAAGACATGCCGAGAGCTGTGCTCTGGATCACAAGGAGTCCTGGAATCGGGATTTACCCCTTGTGGAGTTTGCGTACAACAATGATTATCATGCCGGTATCCAGATGACTCCTATGAAGCATTGTATGGACGGAGTTGCCGTACCCGGTTTGTTGGGAAGAAGTCGGGATAGACCCTTGTTAGGTCCCGAATTGGTCCAACAAACCTCGACAAGATCGGACTAATTCGGAAGAACCTTATGGCAGCTCGGGCGACAGAGAAGCTACGCTGATTGTCGGCGTAGACCCCTAGAATTTGGCGTGGCGATCACGTGTTCCTTAAGGTGTCACCCACCAAGGGTGTACAACGTTTGAGTCAAGGAAAGTTAGCACCTCGCTACATTGGCCCTTTCGAGATCCTTGAGCGAGTTGGCAGTCTAGCCTATCGACTTGCCTTGCCACCCACCTTGGCTGGCGTTCACAATGTGTTTCATGTTAGTAGCCTTCGGAAGTACCACCCCGACCCCTCTCATGTGATACCATGGGAGCCACTGCAACTGAATGATGATTTGACCTATATCGAGGAACCTATGGCCATTGTCGACACAAAGGAAAAGGTTTTACGCAATAAGGTCATCAAGTTAGTGAAGGTCATCTGGAATCATCATGGTACAGAAGAAGTGACATGGGAAGTCGAAGAAGACCTAAGAAAGAAGTTCCCACACCTTTGAGGTGATACTCTATACCCTTACCGTTCCAAATTTGGGGACAAATTTTCTTTTAAGGGGGGTAGGATTTAATAACCCTAGAATTCTCGTTCTGAACTAGCGATTTAGGTTGCGGTAAATTTTATTTCATGTTTACATTTGCTTCTTACTTTCCTTATATTTATATTTCATGTGGACATCATCATTTCATGTACGTTTACTATTTCATCATTTGAGGGAATTTCATCTTTTTATGAACTTTAATTTATATATATATATATATATATACTTTAACTTTTCTCTTTGGTCTATATAGTTACATTTTCATTATTTTATATACTCATCATTTTCAGTATTTTATGAACTTTGTGAAATTGTTATTTGGTGAACTTATTTTTCTTTTCTCCATTTATAAAATTTTATCATTTCATTATTTTAAGGACATGTTAGTATTTCATGTGTTTTGTTTTTATCATTTAATAAAAATACGCATTCTATCTTTTATGAACTTATTACTTTTTATCACTCAATTTAATTTTATTATTTAAGGTATTTCTTAATTTTTCTAAAATCCATATTGTTGTTAAATCAGCCTCTTGCACAAAATATTGATTTTATCATTTCATATTTACCCTTGTTATTTGTTTTCCTTCTTATGTGTTAGTATTTTATTATCATTTCAAATTTTATTGTATGTATTGTATTTTAGGTCATTTTGTTTTTGTTTTGTAGTATAGAAATTAAAGAGGGGAATTTTATTAATTTTAGTAATTTTGTGTTAATTAAAATGAATTAAAATCAATTAAAAAAAAGAAAAAAAAAAGATGAACCGGCGAGTCTTCCGCCGACTCTTCACGTTTCTGATCTTGCTTCTCCTATCAATCCATTGGAAAATCTAGCCACACTCCATCATCATCACGTTTAGCTCCTGTCAATCGTTCTTTTTGGCTAGAAAAAGGAGCCATTTGCTGTAGGAAATAGGAAGAAAACGGAGAAAGAAGAAATTCGGCCATTTATTCTTTCTCCCTCCTCAGCCATTTTCGATGCCACAAACCACTGCCATTATCTTCGTCTAGTACTTGGGAACCTTTCCCTCAATTTTCGTAGCCTGAGGTGCTCTGTAGAAGGAGTTTTGCTCAAAAAACCGAAAATATTATTTCGGGTTCGACGGCCAAATTCGGCCGCCAAGGTCACTTTCGGCCGGAACCACCACCACCATTCGGACGGCCGTGACGAGGCGAACCGGAACGACCCAAGTCCGCCGCGACTTCTTGACGTCCGCCGGAGCGCCGCCGCGGAGCCCAGTTTCCGGCGAGCTCTCGCCGGAGAAGAAGAAGTCTGCAACTTCTTTGGTAAAACCCGAGCTTAGCCCCTAAGCTTTCTTCCTTGTTCGGTCTTACCCTGTCTTTTGTTTCAGGTTACACTTAGGCCACTGGAAAACTTTGAAAAGTGACAGTTTGACCATTGCACCTATTTATTTTCTTAAATGTTTTAATTGTTTTAAAAATACTTCTGTATGTTGTAAAATCATGAAATTTTAACAGAATACCTTAAATACCTAATATTTGATTTTCCAACTTATTTCTTTGATTCTGGGTTTTTTTTATATTTTTTAACAATATTATTTCTTAATATTAGAAATTAAGCTTAATTTTATTTTACTTTAAGTTGTTGGAGTTAGGAATTGGAGAAACTTATTTATATACTATAAAACTAAGTAATTAGCATAATTCGAAACTTCTGCAAGTAACAAAATGTGTTTATAATTTATTTTATATTAATTTTGACTAGTTGTTATAAAAGTATATATACTAGTATATTCCTAATTTGAAAGAGAAATACTTCCTTGTTATAATTTCACATTGAGTTTTTTAGAGCCTCTGTCATTTTGTGTTTCCAACATATTTTGAGAGTTGTAACTTTTAAATTTTCGAAAAATGATTTTTTATTTTTATTTTTTTTTACTTTCTTGTAAGTTATGGTCTAGAACTTAGAAAATTGATATCCTTCTTATTTTTGCTCTATCATTTATGAAACTTTGCAAGGATTTTTGGTTAATTATATATTCTGTGTGAAAAATTTCAGGAGTCACTTTTTTTTTTGTAAATATTTATTTTTATTTATTAATTAGTTTCCTCTTTACTTATTTGATTAAAAATAGTTAAGAGTTGAGAAAAATTACATTGTGGATCTAAATTTTTTGAAAATTTACAGGGAAACTTAAATGATTTTACTTGCTGTACAGATTTTGACAAAAAATTATTTTGTTGTATAAATTGTACTTTCTTTTATTAATTAGCTTTTCCCTTGTATATTTGTTATTAATTAGTGTGAGTTGAGCAAAATTACCATTCTTGGTCAAAAATCCTATGTTAGTGTTTACAACAGTTTTAAAGTCTTATTTTCAACTTTTAAATTATTTATATTATTAAATAATTATTTTAACCCTTAAAAATGGTTTAAAATTCTTAAAAGTTAGTTTTTGTGCGTTTTGGCCACCCAAAAATTACCGGACTCCACACCTTAGTCCAAACCTTACCTAGAATTATCTTGGACCATTAGGGAATTGTTAGAGCTTCCGTTACACTTCCGTAAATTCTACCGGCCGACACCGGTAAACATTGCAAGTGAGTCTCATGAAATTTTCATTGATTTTCTTGCTATCGCTAGGTTCTATATTTCAAGTTCCAACTCCGAGCGAAGTGCCGACCATTCCTGATCCGTAGCCGACGCTTATTCCCGGCTACATCCAAGTAAGGGGGTTAAGATGAGGTTCTTCCTTTGAGTCGTCTTATTTTGCTTCATAAATAAAATCTCGAATAACGAATTCTAAGTTAACAAATTGACTTAATAAACATTCGATCGGGCAAACTGGGTAGCGTACCATAATTATTCGTGTTACCTTATATGTTCACACTTAAGAATTGTTATCACTTGGGTTGTGGACCGATTGATTTACATATATGTATGATATGTACGTTGGATGTTGCATACACTAGTATCTTCCCAGGACCGTTGTACTCGCTAGTGGCATGTTAGGCTCGTTAAACGAACTCCGTTAGTTTTATGCTAGGGCCGGTGAGCTAATAATTTGTTAGTATCATGTGTAGGTACAATATGGGGTAGTAACATGTTTAGAGTTGGAATCAAACGCTAGGATCATGATAGGACCGTAAAAGTTAACCTAAGCCGCTAGATAACAACTTAGGTACGAAAATGATGATTAAGTAAGGTTGGGTAATAACTCACGAGATAAGAGTGCACACAAGTAAAACAACCAGAAATTGTAAATGATTGTCATGATATCACGCAAGTATAACAAGATTACAAGTTAAAAGTAGAAAATATTAGGGCATGACATTTCACCTAAAGACTTAATGAAGTAAGCTGGATAGCAATCATGCATCACTATTGGATGTGACATGTTGTTGATGTATTGTATCGCATGATTGCATTGAAAAGCTGGACAAAATGAGATTTCTGGACAAAATGAATTTTATGGACAAAATGGGTTTTCTGGACAAAAGGTTAAGACATGAGAGGTGTCGTGGATTCGGCCCTACGTGACTTAACTAAGCCGTAACTTTAGACGAGCGGTTCGGAGCAGGTGATCCGAACCCAACCGTGATTTGCATGTGCTCTGCCATCCTGAGGCGTGATTGGCATTCACGAGAGGCTCTGTCTCGGCGTAGACATCCCATTGGGCTCTGGCCTGGCGGTATCCCTAGTGGCTCTACTTAAGGGGCATTCCCGAGAGTGCGGTGTTGTACACACCCACCACATATAGATTCACGCATGTGCTCTGCCATCCCGAGGCGTGATTGGCATTCACGAGAGGCTCTGTCTCGGCGTAGACACCCCATTGGGCTCTGGCCTAGCGACATCCCTAGTGGCTCTGCTTAAGGGGCATTCCCGAGAGTGAGGCACTGTACATGCCCACCGGCTAGGCTCATCCGACGGCATCGGTTTTCAAAAATGGTTTCCAAAATATTTTATGGCGTATGATAACCGGACTAGAGATTATTCTTGCATTTAGACTTCGCATAATTCAGATTTGTGAAAATGTTATCTATTTCATGTTGGTCCATATGTCTACATGTTGGTTATTGTTTCATGTTGAGCTATAGTTTGTGTGTATATGTTGAATTTATTATGTTTAAGTTCTTTATTTTAGATTTTTTGAGGAAATATTACGACCACGAGGAAGGGCCTGTAATCTTTCCTCCTTACCGAGCAATTGGACGCTCACCCTTTTATTTACGGGAGAGTTTTACGGGGATGACTTCTATGCCACTCCGTCGACTCGGAGTACGAACATGCGTACTTCGAGGAGGAGCAGTGACCGGGTGGAGACGCGCTGTAACTTCTCGGCATGGCTTCTGAGTGTTTTTGGGTTTAATAAATGAACTCTCGTATTGTTAATTTCCGCTGCAAAATCTGGTTTGTAATATCTGGACGTGTGTTTGAGTAACACCTTCTTTTACTGTTGTGAAATTTTTATAACGTGAGTTCCAAATTTCCTATTAAATAAATTATTTTTCAAAAATTTTAATTTACCCTAAAATTTCCTAGTGGGTAATTGGGGGTGTTACATCACATGACCTTGTGTTATCGGAAGACGAGAGATTTAACTATGCCCTTTATGAAATAGAGAAAATAATGAATAGATTGGGTCGGTCTTTAAAAGAGATTGAGGGCATGCCTTATCCCGACATCGAGTCATTGGTCATTGAGGAGAATTCCTTGATTATTGAGGAGCTTAATTACGATAGGCGTGCATTGTTGGTTGAGCATGAGTCTCTTTTTGCTGGATTGAATGGAGGGCAACGAATCGTGTATGACCAAGTCATAGCATCAACGCATTCTCGAACCGGAGGTTTTTTCTTTGTTTATGGTAGTGGGGGTACCGGTAAAACTTACATGTGGAAAACTATTTTGGCACGCCTACGAGCAGAGGGTAAGATAGCTATAGCTGTTGCTACTTCGGGGATTGCCGCATTACTTCTAGCTGGAGGTAAGACTGCGCACTCACGGTTTAAGATCCCTCT
The DNA here is from genome assembly GCA_024586325.1 of Stellera chamaejasme. NCBI lineage: Eukaryota > Viridiplantae > Streptophyta > Magnoliopsida > Malvales > Thymelaeaceae > Stellera > Stellera chamaejasme. The sequence goes on along the minus strand of CM044982.1, from coordinate 21,275,686 downwards.
TGTGCTTGATAAGGATTCTTTTCTCAATATTAAGCGTTCAAGTCCATCGGCCGAAGTGATATGTCGAGCATCATTGATTATCTGGGATGAGGCTCCTATGGCACATCAACATGCGTTCGAAGCTATGGATCATTCTTTGCGTGATTTAATGATTGTTTTTGACCCGGAAGCTGGAAATAAGGTTTTTGGGGGTAAAACGGTTGTTCTTGGTGGTGACTTTAGACAAATATTGCCTGTAATACCACGGGGTACCCGAGGTGATGTTGTTGTAGCGACAATATGCTCTTCGTCATTATGGTCATCCTGTCAAGTGTTTACCCTATCAGAGAACATGAGGTTACGTAATTCGAGTTCTTTGGATGTTGCATGGTTTAGTGATTGGCTTTTGAAATTAGGAGAGGGATTATTACCTCTAGAAAGGATTGACGATGATGAAGAGGAAGCAGAATGGTTAAAGCTACCTGAGTTGTTCTTGCTACCATTTGTAGGAGATGTCATTGATTACGTTATTGATAGTACATACCTAGATTTACTCAATGTAATCGGTGATAGGGACTACTTGAGGGAGAGAGCCATTCTTTCTCCTAAGAATGAGGATGTCGATAAGGTTAATGATCACATCATGACGCAATTACCCGGTGAAGGTGTAATTTATCTCAGCGCGGATCGGATATCTCAGACATCGGAGAATTATGAAGCCCATACGGAGCTTTATCCCGTGAAGTATCTTAATAGTTAGGAATTTTCAGGTGTGCCGAATCATAAGCTTGAGTTGAAGGTTGGTGTTCCAATAATTCTAATGAGGAACCTAAATCAATCTACTGGCTTGTGTAATGGTACCAGGCTCATTGTTACGAAGTTAGCTTCAAGGGTAATTGAGGCTGAAATCCTTGCGGGTAGTAACATCGGAAGTCGTTGTCTTATACCGCGTGTTGAGATGGTGCCATCGGACACTAAATTATCGTTTAATATATCCCGACGCCAGTTCCCTATCAGGGTTTGTTTTGCGATGACTATAAATAAGAGCCAAGGTCAAACTTTCAGCAAGGTTGGTTTGTATTTACCAAACCCTGTTTTCTGTCATGGTCAGCTATATGTTGCAGCTTCACGGGTGACTTCGCATGATGGATTCCGTGTGTTTTTGAAGAGTGATCACCCCATTAAGTCAACTCATACAAAGAATATTGTATATCGAGAAGTGTTTGCACGAGTATATGGTAATGAAGGTTAAGAAGGTAAAATTATATAATTACGTGAGTCAATGTTATTTTTTTTGCATCATTGGTGTTTGTTTTAATCTGTACGTAATGCAATTTTGGCAACATCATTTGTTTTTTCTGTTTTATGATGTTATATTTACTATTCTAACTATAAGGTTTTCGTAGGTGTTTGATTTCAATGACTCACCACATTTGTGATTTGAAACCATATCGTTACGATTGGAATTTACGTGTGCGTCTAACACGCACATGGGATGCAATTAACACGAAAGATGGGACTTTGATTGGCATAGAGTTGATTTTATTAGATTCCAATGTAAGTAACTTACAATATTGTTGTGTATTGTGTATCATTAATTTTTGTAACGTATTAATTATATTGATGATGTATATATATATATATATATTAATTTACTTGTCGAATGATCACATATCAGCACGTGTGTCCCGGCACATGATGGTAAATTCCGTCCCCTTTGTTGAAAGAAGGGTTGATTTACAACATCAAGAACTTTGCGGTCGGGAAACCTGCTGACTACATGCGACCCGTACGATGTGCACATAAGATATTTTTCACAAGGTACACCGTGCTTAGTCCGATTGATGCGAGGCTCTTGATATTCCCAGGACATAAGTTCGACTTCGTGCGGTATGTGGATTTGTCTAAGCAATTTCCTAAAAACACATTTTGCACAGTGAAACTTTTTATTTGTTGCGTGTATTATATTTTCACTTATATGAACGTATGTTATAACTTTGTGTAACTAGGGTTTAACAAAATGGTATTACTTCTAGATGTTGTTGGCAGATTAGTTAAGCAAGATGATCCACGTCGATTGTCTTTGAAAAGCAAAAATATGGAGCAAATGCAATCTATTTGGATTGTGGATCAAAGGTATATGTATTTTTCAAAGTATACTATATCCTTATATGTTTTACTGTATACATGTCTATTGATGACCACCTTTACATGTATCTGTTATAGTGGAAATTATGTTGAGATAACCTTCTGGGACGTTCTGGTTAAAATGTTGGCAGATATGATACATGTTGATTTAGAGACATGTGTTATAGTGGTTGTAACGACGACGTATGTTAAAAAGTACGGAGGTACGTGTTGTTTAATTTCGTACATTTAATTTAATGAACTGAATTTTTAAACTTTTTATTTTATCTGCGTAACCATTAGTTTTAGTTTGCTGATGTTTTTTTCGTGTATTTTGTCTAGACAATTATCTATTGTCTGCAACATGTGGGACGAAAATATACGTCAACGTGGACATTAGGAAGTTTCTGTGATTCGTGATTCGTACGTGTTGTTTTGTATTATTTTTTACTATATTGGTTTAATTTGATTGCTAAATTAGATACTAATTATCAAATCTAATGTTGTATAACATTGTATGCATTTCAGGTTTGTTGTTAATGCGGACGCTATCACGATATGAATTGATGATGAACATGGAACTAAATCGGCAAGTGAATGTGGACCCGTGGTGAAACGTGTATTGTTGCGGCAACTTGAGGCCATTCGATCATATGGTCGTTCCCATGTATGTTTGCGTTTTTCGTTCTTTATCTATTTTATAATTATCATTATATTTGTTTGATTAAATATATTTTTCTATGCAGATAAGAAATTTTCGATGCAATGTTATGATATTGTGTGTCAAGGAGGATTATCCCCTTTGGTACTTAGCATGTCGTTTGTGCTCTCGAAAAGTGTTCGAGCAGGGTGCTGATTTTTACTGTAAATCGTGCAATTCAACAGTTCGTTCAGTCGTTAAGCTTTCATTGGTTAACATGTGTATTATAATTTCACAAACAAACATTGGATTGAACTTATGCTGCGAGTGACACTTTTTAATATTTGTGGTAGATATAAAGTTGAGATGATAGTTGGTGACCATACAGGCGAATCAAAGTTTGTTATGTTTGATAATGTGGCGGCTCGCCTTTTCCATTGTGATGCGCAAACATTTGCGAGCTACGAAAAAAGGGCAAGTCGTATATTTTACGATGTTTGATATTATGATCTTAATGGTCTCATGATAACTTCAATTGTATATATATATATATATATATATATATATATTTGTGCAGAACGATGGACGAAATAAATTGGATAAGATACTTGAAAGTGTCAAAGCGATGAAGCTCTCCTTTGATATCAAAGTGACTGATTTTAATATTACAAATAAACGATCGGGGTTTACGGTCACCACATACTCTGAAATAGATTTTGCATCTGAGAGTCGGGAGATAATAGAAATCATCAGAGAGGTATGCTATGCCACATTACCTATTTTAGTTGGATGTGTTTTTGTATATGATATATTTTCTAAATGCGTATATAAACTTAATTATCTTTACGAATGCAGCGACATTTACAGGGTAAATTAATACTGCCTCTTAAACGTTTAGCAGATCAAGATGATAGAAGTGGTGATAACACATCAAAAAGGTATTCGGTATTTTGAATGTTTATGGTTAATTAACTTTATTACATTGATGTAATATTGTTTACTAATTTATTTGTCTACGTTTATAGTTGCCTGGTTGTTGTAGAGACCGGAAGTTGCAGTAATACGTCTAATAACAATAAGGGGAATAACGCTGATGTGCGTTATGTTAACACCGATATAGATGACACGTACGTACATATATTTATGAACTATTACTGATTGAAGATATTTCAATATTTAATTGATTTTTGTGACATGTATTTCTAGATTGGAGCCGCATCAACACTCGATATATTCTATAACAAATTTGGATGAGACTATTACCGATGGCCAGATGTGATGATGATCGTAGATTTAACCTTTTGAGTCACTATTGCAGTTTACTTTGCTTTGGCTAATAAACATGTAACATTGTTTGATTTTTTATAATAATATTTCATTTGATGTTTAAACATGACTTACAATGATTTTTGTGTTGTTTGATGACATTTGTTGTTTTATTCTAATTCTTACCTATGACTTTTGTTACTGTGGTTTGGTTAATTAGAAAATTATAAAATTATTATAATATTTACTATAATTTGTATTTTATTCTTTTTTTCCGTCCCGAAGGAGGGGGTACAAGCTAGTTTATAATAAGCTGTCAGATGTCATTTATTCAGGACAGATTACCCAAACAGCTATCCAAGAAACCTGTTAAAAAAATAACTTGAACATGGGTAATAGTCACAAGTGTGATTAGCCTGTCTTTTTTACCAACTAGACTGAGGGAATATACCAATTTGCCTAAGCTTCAATAGAGGATAATTATTGGTCTTCCTGTGAATATCACATGCTCACTTCAATGAGCTAACTATTTTACCTAATGATTTTCTATTTTAGATCATTATATAAGAAACAATAGAAAATTGAATACAAGAAAGAATTCCAATGATATCCTTTGCTTTGAATCTGCTCTGCTTACACTCTTAAATTTTCCTACTTCTCCAAATAGTTATTCAATACACAAAGAACCATGATCTTAACCTTAACAGAATTATTCAAAAAAATGGCTATTCAAAAGTGTAGTAGAAAACTTTTGAGTACAATTCCAGATGTACTTGCATTTGTTTACAGGCAAAATACATGCAACTTTCCAGAATGTTGATACATCTGAACTTTTACATCATTGAGTGGAAACCTATCCTTTATATTGCAAAAGTATCCCTAACAATCCACCCACCTAATTCCCTACACTTTTGTTACATCCCATAAAGCTAAAATGGAGAACCAAGAAAGTTTAAGCCAAGATCAGAAAACATTCACAGCTGCTGCCTGTTGGCCATATTCTTCAAACATTTGATGGAGGCTTGTAGTCAAGCATCTCCTTAATATTTAACTTAATAGAAGGCCCCATTGATGTGCATATGTGAGCACTCTTCCAGTAGACTCCTTTTGCACCTTTTGGCTTGTTTGCTTCAATTGATTTCTGACAAAAGAAGTTTGCAAGTTCAATTGATTCATCATGACACATTACCCACCACAGAAAAATGATTTTGAAATTTAATGGTCTATTTGGTTGAGTTTTAAGCCACTGGTTTAAGCCAACGGCTTCAAGTCCAACTTAAATTGAGCATATGATAATTTATTTTGTAGTTTACCCTGAAATTTAATAAATATACTTCAAAAGCAATAAATTTACTTGTGTTGTGTTTTTTGGGGACAAATGTGGCGAAGAAGTGGATTTTTTTAAATTTGGAGAGAAAGTTTATGAGAGGAAAATGGAAGAGCGACATAAAAAGTTGGGGAATTTTTCGCTAAAGAACACAACCTTTTAATTTGAGAATAAATTTCAAATTTCTAATCACATAAACGACTTAATCCATTGGATTAAACGAAAAAATGGCTTACAGAGAATAATAATCCATCTGAATAAATCATTTATGTATTAAAAATTTAGAATTCATTCTCATTTAAGTAAATTTACTATTTTTAAATGTATGTTTATTCAAATTTAGGATACGATGAACATAGGGAAGATACTAGAGAATGGCAAAGGATAACATACAGCTGCGGCAAGGAAGTTGACAATAAGGTCGTCTTCAGAGAAGTCAACTTTCCCGAAAGGTATGTGAACAATTCCTGTTTTATCTGCTCTATACTCAACCTTCCCTTTTTTGAATTCTTCTATAGCCTGAAATAAAGGGAATTGGCAAATTAAGTTTCATTTAGCGATAAAACACATTGCAGTTTTACATGAATGGCATAGATTCGACAGTTTAACCTCAACCAGGAGAGGAACTCTATCCCTTCCCCTCATAATAACTCTTATATATTCCTTCAATCATTCAGGATTAGTTTCTATTTCCATTAAAACCCTGAAGAAAAAGGTACTGGCAACTCACATGCTCTTCAATCACATGCATTTACAACTACTGAAAATGACGCATACTAACATGGTTGAACTAGTTCATAATCAAGGCAGGTACAGAACATGTTTCAATGGTGAGACTCAAGCGAATATCCAAAGCAAGTGACCAGTGCTCACTACATGGGTAACATGTTACTAAATGATACCTGTGTGATGTTTGGTGTAACAGTGCCAGCCTTTGGATTTGGCATTAGCCCACGTGGTCCTAGTATCTTTCCAAGGCTTGCAACCTGATGAAAATTCAGCAGAGTTTCACTTGTCGTTATTGTTGCATGCATACAGACACAACAAAAATTTAGCAAGAGATACTCCAAGAAGAAAGATAAGGGGGAGGGGGTGAAGGAAAATTCATTTCTTTTTAGTCTTTTCATCACCATTGTCAACATACTAAACATTATCCCAACTCAGGAATAACATTGGGGTCAGCGACATGAAGTTTATACTATTAATTTGCTTTGAAACTATAAATTCTTTGCAACGGCAAAGTGGCTATATTGTTAATTCTCAAGTCATTTTATGAAATTATTTCAACCGTGTAATATAATGAGGCACTTTCTTCCACTGATAAGAGCAGAAAAGTCTTGTTGCAAGCTTTTTTTGAATAACACCCAGATTTGAGGAATCTTTCCACCAATGGCGCACTATAGATCAGCTAACCAAATGCATCAACAACTAAAATAAGCCATGCTTTTGCGAGTTAACTAGACAATTGACATAAGCAGTAAGATTTATAGTTCTCCCTGCATGCCATTGTCAGCTGTCACTTTAACTTTTCTTTGCAAATAATACCATAAAACAAGTATATTAGGCTTAATAAAAAAATAAAAAAATAAACAAGCATATTAGGCATGTCACTCCAATATCACCCATTTGTAGATAGTTGAAGTGCGACAAGGGTCATTCATAGGTTTTTAATAATGAGAATTGTAAAGATGCATAACTATGGAAAACAGACACACATTTTAGGACAAAAAGTAAAAGTGACAATTTAGAGCCACATAGGAAGTCTATTTTCATTCTTGTAATCAGCCATTTCTTTTGGCCCGGCTGTTATCAGTTTGGAAATATTAATGATGAAAGGAAAAATTTACTTCAGAATCATATGCACTCATAAACATTTCTAGGGCTTACTGTTAGCAACAGAGAATATGGTTGAAAAAAAGAAAGCACAGGCAAAGGTAACAAGCTGTGCCTAAGAGCATCTACAATAATGCTAACTATCAGACTCATAAGTCAAATAAAACTAGCAAAAATAGGAAAAGTAGACAAATCTTTGATTCAACAACACTAGCTATCACGCTAGCCATAATAGCTTTAGCTATTTGGCTCTCCAAATTTGGGAGTGAGGAGAGAGATTTTATTGCTAGCTATATGATAAATAAGGTTGATTTCAAATCAATAATAAATGTCACTAGCTATAATAGCTAGCATTGTTGCAATAACAATGTTAAACTCACTAGCCAATATAGTTTTTTTTGTCATTTTGGCTACGGTTTAACTTAAAATTAGATAGTATTATTGTAGATGCTCTAACAGAGAATAGTAACACAGAAACCTAGGTTGCATTGAAAGAAACTACAACATATGTGACAAAGCAATACCTTAACCATCATATCAGGTGAAGCAATTAATTTGTCGAACTCCATGAAGCCCCCCTTTATCTGTTCAATCAAGTCTTCACCACCAACAATATCAGCTCCAGCATTTTTGGCTTCATCAAACTTTTCACCTGAAATGCAGTTATGTTAAAGAAACTGCAAGTGCATACACGAAGTGTTGGACAGATGTTGAGTAATCATCAGAATGCAACATTTATGCTTCATCGTGATAGGTTGTAAAGCATGCTTAGTTTCAATGGTAGGAAGGAACGATACTGCAATAGAGGAAATCTCATACAAAATCTGCATTCATTAGAACAAGTAGCAACCTTGTGTGAGGACAGCCACCTTGACCGTTTGACCAGTCCCCTTAGGCAGATTGACCTACAAAAAAGGGTAAAATAAAAACAGCAGAAGGTTCAAGATTGACATCACCCTCAGAGAGCTTGCAGAAACATAAACCGTTTTGAGTTGAAGTGCAAGAACTTACAGTGGCTCTGAGCTGCTGATCATTATATTTAGGATCAATGTTGAGACGGAAGTGAGCTTCAGCTGTCTCTACAAATTTAGTGCTGGCCATTTGTTTAAGCATCGAAATAGAAGTTTTGAGATCATATTCTTGTTTGCTTTCCCTCAATTTTTGAATTTCTATGAACCTCTTGGACCTCGTCTGACATTTCCAAAAAAAAAAAGGAAGAGTGAAGTTTGTAAAGTAAATTCATAAAGCAGAACAGGAGAGTACAAGATTTCCAACTTTAGTTCAAGCAACATCATGAAAACATAGAGGTATGAACAAGCTAGAAACGCAGGCCCCAACAGATTAACCACTGATGAAAATATGGCAGCCAACTGCAGGTTTGTTAAATTCAGAGAATTGTGCGCAAAACCAAAAGGCAAAGGGCCAACGAACCTGTTACACCCAACCCAAACAAGCAAGCACAATTTATCACCTCATATAAACAACCAAACAACGAAACAACAGAACACTAGAAGTTATATTGAAAACAGTTTTGTTTGGAGGGCGGGAAGATTTTGCGACTAAGTCCAATCTAATCAATAAAACTATCATATTCCCTTTTATAATTTATCTACAACTTGATGCATATTCGTTTAAACACAAATTCCTAGTTCTAATCTCGGCTTAATCAATTGATTTGATAAGGCGGAAATGACTTAAACAGACAAATTCATTGCATTAAGTCATTTATCTAATTAAAAATTCAGAATTCATTTTAGACTCAAGTAAATTTATTCTTTTTAAACGTATATTAATTCAGTTTTAGTATAATTGTAGAAATATATATATCATCTACGGAGTATTTAATTAAAATGGAGTTAAACCTACAACCAAATAGGGTAGTAATTGAGCGCGGAACATACTCTGTCTCTCTTCAGAGGAAGCGCAGCCTTGCCTTTCTTAGGCTTAGGCGGTGCGATGGTAGCAGCGATGGGCTCAGCAACTCCAACTTCTTCGTCCGCCACGTCGGCCTGAGCAGCCACGGCGGCGATGAAATGACGGCGTCTGGAATCTCCGAGAGGGGATACCCAGAGGCGATCGACGGCTGCGTGGAGAGGGAAGAGAGAGAAATTCGGATTGGGCTTGAGTGAGAGCATCGGAGGAGCAATGTCCGGCGAGAGGGAATTGGAGGCGGCATACGGCAGCAGCGGCGACGATGAAATTGATACAGTACAAGCACTCGTCATCTTGGCGATGGGAGGACTGTCGACCTGAGGTCCTGAGCAATCTACTTCTCTGCTCTACACTGACTCTATCTTTGTTTATTTGGAGTAAAATCTATCGCTAAAAGAAGGGAACCGAAGATGATGGAGAAAAATAACGGATAGGGTCTATTGTCCAAAATCAACAATTTTACCACTAACTCTTGTTCCTATTAAAAAAGTTGGTATTTTTATAGTAGGGAGGATAGAGTGCCCACCACATTATGCTGCGTACCCTCGTACCCTCTCCGACGGGCTCCAAAATTTTGCGGAGGTGAGGATGAATATTAATTCACTTCTAAAATTTATGGTAATTTTGAAAGTTTTTCATTCCTCTAAAAATCACTTGAGGTGTGAAAATCAGTTTTTCACCGTGAAAAAATGGAATTCAATATTTAATCTATGATTTTTTTTCTTCAATATTTTAACTAGTTCTAATACCCGCCTACGGCACGGGTTCTAAAAATTAATATTTAATCATATTTATAAGATTTCAATATTAACAATTTATTAGTTGTAGTAAATTTATAGTAAATTAGTGCATTTTACAAAGTTCTGTGTTAAACTTACAATTGAAATATTACCATGCATATAATATATTCGGAATATAAACATAAATTTACTTTTACTTCATTTATTATAAAAAAATGATAATTCTATTGTACATAAACATACGAATGTACATGCAGTAGTAAAACACCACCTTCTGCGGCTTGTTGAGGCCTTACTGCGGCTTACTACGACCCTATTGCAACCATTATTGCGCAAAAATTGCACATTTTACTACGAATTTACATTTACTGCGGCTTTTACCGCAGTAACAATTGTATTCTCTACGTAGTGATATAAGGAAGCAACGGTTTCTGATTTCGTCGTTGTCAGCACCAAAGCAAAAATTACACCATAGAACAAACAAATGTGAATGCATACTTGATGGAGACCGTAGTGCAAACCTGCAACGCAAAAGACGATTTGAAAAAAAACATGAGCTTCTAGGAATGTAAAAATAAAACCTCCATCAAGGATCCACTCGTGGAAGAAAATAAAAAGAAACATCAACAGAGAAAAACGAAAGCTTATAAGAAAAACTGGTTACCGGCTGCTGCTCGACTCTATTTGACACCATCGTCAGAGCTCAACAGCAGAAGAAGAGTCAATAGCAAAAGGGTGCAGTACTAGAAGAAGACATTTGTGGGTACATGGATGTGTTGGTCGTTTTGTCAGCAGCGACCCATGAAGGAAGGATTGAGGAGTGGGTTTGCAGTGATTGAAGAAGACAATTGGAAAAGGTGGAAACTTTGTGAGAGATATGGAAACTTTGTGAGAAAGAATGAGAGGACAGAGCGAGACAATTAATGAGAGGAGGTATAGAAAATGGATAAAATGGAGAGCAAATTAATACTACCAATAAATGAATTTAATTTTTTTTTTACAAAATCGATCTAATCAATGAATTAAATATGAAGAGAATCAATCTAATTAATTTGAGGGATGGAAATGGAAATTACTTCCTTCAAAAAAATGTAGGCTGAATGATGTCCACATGGCTAAAAAAACTCTTACTTTAGTTGGCGCCTACATTGATCCTAGGCGTCTGCATGAAATCGCTTCGTTCACTTCTTTTCTGGTTATTATGGGAAGGTTCCCGTATTAATATATAACTAGCTTAAATACCCGCCGTTGGCACGGGTGTTGACTAAACGTATCACAATTTTGAATACTTGTAAAACGTTATGAATAGTTTTACGTGCAAACTAATCAAAAGAATTGGTGTAAATGCAAGATCAAGTAAAACTTAATCATAATATTAACCAGTAAATGTGAAAGTAATCATGTGCTCTGTCATTAATGTCATTGCACGTCACTACTAAAAATCATTGACTTGTGCTTATTTTGGATAAATAAATAGTTTGCTATGACCGGAGCTCGTTAATTGAATGTTTCAGCATAGGGTCGTTGTGATTTAATGAAAAAATAGATTAGCATGATATATATATATATATATATATATATATGTGTGTGTATATATATACATATATATATATATATGAATTGTATCTGCTACTAATTGTATCGGCATAACACATCTACATTCAAATTTGTTTTTTTATTGGAACATTTAAAAATGTTAAAAATGAACTTAATACATATTTGTATTGAGTAAACAAACATTACAATGAAAAGATGTAAACAACATAAACATACATACCGAACGTGTATTAAAAGCATTGTCTATAAAAAAAGCAATTTGCATGATAATATAATAACATACATTTGTGATACTTCTTAGTTATTTGTCAGCAAAGCAATTGGAGTAGATTGACACCAGATGACCTGTATTTACAGTGAAACTATTTAGAGTTAGAAACCCTGTTAAGAAGGTCATGGATGATCATGTACATTTAATCAACATATATATATATATATATATATATATATATATATATATATGTTTACAGACCTAAACCCGAATACTGAAAGCATGTGAAATATAATGCTAAGTTAGCAGTATATATGGGGATGGTTGCTTTTATGACAACTGAGTGATTTTAGGCGATGATTCCATGTAAATGAATGAAATATATGGAATCACAATCAAATAAATCAATCCTTGATTTTCAATTACTGATTTCCAATCAAATAAATATATGAAATCACAATCAAATAAATCTTGATTCAAAATGCATCTACTGATTTTATACATTTTAAACTTTTCATTCCCTACCTTTAACTTCCACAAACAAAGAAATCAATCAATATTTTTTAGTTTTTACCGGTTTTTTGCATATGATTTCCAATTGCTATCTGGTAAACTCTACTTTTCTCGATTTTCAACTAACCCCCAAATTTATAAAATTTTAACAATTTTACCCCAATAATTTAACTTTCTCATAAAACATATGAATATGTCAAAATAGATTGGAAAGAGACATTGAGAGGTCTGCAAAAAACAACTTAGAGAAAGGATGAAAAATGTCAATGCTCAGGGAAGAATAAAAAGAAGGAGAATGTTTAGATGAATCTCAACACGTAACAATACTGTGCAACAATGGGATGACATGCATTGGTAGGATATATTTCAATAAATTAGTAAAAGTGAAAAGATATAAAGGAAATTACATATGACAAAATGAGAACTTGGATTGAACTAAAAGTGGAGAGCAAGAATCACTACAAATGAAAAACTAATAGACATGTGGAGGAATGAAGTACTTAAATTACAAAAAAAGCCTAAACATTGGCATAATACTTAAATGAAAAAAACAAACAAAATATCTAAAATCGTACACCAAATTAATAGTTTTACAATCTTTGTTTATAAATATAACCTAAAGTAAAATATTTTCTTCTAAACATAACCTAAAATAATAATAATAACAGAGAAAAAAATTATAATAATATGAAAAGGAAAATAGAATAATTGAGTAAGATAATAGAAGTAATTGAAAAATTGAAAACAAAATGTATAATTAAATATATCTCATTCATCCATTAATAACACACAAAATAATTTTACAATCTTTGTCTCTAGACATAACCTAAAGTGAAATAGCAATAGAAAAATCATTAATATATAATAGAAACAATAAAAAAAGTAATAGAGAAAACTAAAAATAAAATAAAATAAAATATGAAATCTAGAAGAAAAAAACAAAGAATGAAAAAAGGACGGAAATGAAACAAAGAAGATTGGGATCTGGGAAGACTTTAAAGCAAATACAAGAAAATATGAAAACATAGAAAAAAAAACAAAGAATGAAAAATGGAACAAAGGAGAAAATAAATAAGAAGAACGGAAAGGAAACAAAGAAAGTGTTGGTTATAGAAACGGAATGTCATAAAAGAGTGGTAAATTAATTGTAATTTATTGTGTTTGACTAATACTCCATAAACATACTTTCCATTATGAGTTTAAAAAAAATGGTGACGTGGATCTTACTTGGCGTTGAGGCGGAAGACTATGGTGCAAGTCCTTTTTGAAAATTCTCCTACTTCATATTATAATAGTAGATTAATTTCTAGTGACCATTTTTCAATTTTTCAAAAGTTTAAGGTCTAAATGTGTAAATATATAAAATTTGATGTCATTGTTCTAATTTTTTGAACATAACAATTCTATGGATTTTAAGAATACTTTGCTTATAGGTGATATTTTGAATCCAATAATTTGTGAATGATGAAGAATCCAAGGATTTTGAGACTGATGGAGAATTATTTTCTACAATGAACCAAACATAGGATTCCATGGATTCATGGGATTTTCAAAATCCATATTCCTAGAATCTTTGAACCAAACAGCCCCTAAGGTTTTTACCCCTTTACAATTTCATCGACGCCAGAATCGACAGCTCCTCTGTTGCTCACTTCTTACGCCTCAAGATGGAGAGAGAGAGTCGACCAATAAGTTAAAATCGTACTCAATGATTAGTCAAATAAGTAAGGTCTGAAACATGCTTAATATAAATGAAAATAATAAAAAACATAAAGGAATAACTAATGTGGACGAATAATTTTGGCAATGTTTGCCAAAATTATTTTTCCTCATCTTTATTGTTTACCAATACTCTGAATTCCAATATCCAATAACTAATGTGGATTAAAAAAATCAAGTTCATTCGGAATAACTAATTTGGCTCCCTCCAATTCTGAAAAATAAATGTTTTATCCAACCTCAACTTAATTACATTTGAGAAAATGGTTGTTGGTCCAATTAAATCCCCACTATCACTAACATTTACAATATTGTCATTGAAACAGAAGCATCGGAAGGACGATGCGACTAATTCCAATCTATGACGATGAGTTTATACCGAAGGACTGCTCGATTTCTCATCACCATTCGTTGTAACCTCTGTATCGTGAATTGCTTCCTTCGTAGAACAGTTACTCCCGCCATTGAAATCTCCGCACTCGACACAGAGTGATCCAACTCTTGAAGAAAAAGACGGCGCGGTTAAGATCTCCAGCCGATGGTTAAGATCTGAATGGACGGTCTCCGTTCCTTGTATATCACCGTCAAACGATCGGCAATTGCAAAACTCTGGCTGCTGGCCAAGAATCGTGCGGCAATTGCAAATCCTTGGACTCAAGAACAAACCACCACAGCTCTGCTTAATCTCTCTTTTGGAAGGGAACAAACCTCTAATTTGATGTCATTTCTGCTCATGGGAAAGAAAGAAGATGGACCTTCAATTTATAGAGGACCAGAGATACTGGTGCATAATTCATGGATGATTTTTTAGCTGATTGAAAACTGAAATCAAATTTGTAAATTAAATTAATGTAATTGATTTAGCAATTGTAAAATCGTGTGCATTAAATATGGTGTGAGCAATTGTAACTCCAAGATTAATGTAACTACCGATTAAAAATGGGTGGTAATAAACAACACATTGAATGTGTTAAAAAAAGTCTGAGACTAATGTGGCGCTGATGTGGAGATGAGGTGGCTTCACCAAATCATCTCGTTCATTTTTTTTGCTATTATGGCAAAGGTCATGTATTAGTATATAATAGTAGATAGTAGATAACTAAAGATTAATAATTTATATGCAAATAATAAATGAACTTTAGTTTCTAAATAGTTTCTAAATATTATTATTGTCACCTCACGAGAATTCACGGTGATTCTTCATTTTCTCATCTACCCTCCTAAGTTTGAAACCCCCTAATATATATTTTTTCACCTCACGAGAATCCACGGTGAATTCTTCAATTTCTCACCTCATGAAAATTCCTCCCCCTCCTAAGTTTGAAATCCCCTAATATTAGGAGTTTCAAACTTAACAATTTTTGAAGTAAATTAATCAATTTTTCACTTATTTTATTCACAAGTGAATTAGGCAAATTTTCACTCCCATTTATTCGGACCTAACGTGAATTCTCAAAAAATGAATAAGCCTTATTCACGTGATTTTCTCTATTTATCACAGTCAACAGAGAGCAATCGACGATGGTGACCAAATCGGTGCCCTGACCACCATTTCAATCGAGAAGAAGCCTTCTTGGCTTGCTTCGAGGCTTTACTGAAGAGGCTCTGCATGAATCTGATCAAAAAATCGACGCTGCTCTCTG
Source organism: Stellera chamaejasme (assembly GCA_024586325.1). Classification (NCBI taxonomy): domain Eukaryota; kingdom Viridiplantae; phylum Streptophyta; class Magnoliopsida; order Malvales; family Thymelaeaceae; genus Stellera; species Stellera chamaejasme. The sequence continues at coordinate 21,260,199 of CM044982.1, read as the reverse complement.
AGTCGTCGTCCTCGCCGTTAGTCTCATCATCGACCAAATCGCCGCCGCTGAAGAAGGCTCCGTCAATCCCTACGGATTATTCTGAATTTTGGAACCGGTGGATTAACAATCGGAATCTTCATGTCTTGCTTCATCATAATCTTCATTATCTCCATGGAATCATGTCGTTGAAGTCGTTGCCTTGAAGCTTGATCTTGTAGATCAATTTGCAACCGACAAAATCGAGTAATTCGCCTCGTTGCTAAAATCGGACACGGAGGCCGCCGCCGTCGTGTTCGTCTTTCTGGAACTGGATTTCGACCTAGAGGTGGGAGTGAGTAAATGATAATGGAGCCCATATTTCAACAAAGTGCCTTAGTGAAAAAGAAAAACAGGGCCTGTGCTCATATCCTGCATGCTGTGAAGAAGAAATCTAATTCACCATTTTTTATAGGTGTCTCAAACATTGCATGCTACTTAAGAATGTTACACCCCACCTTTTCCTTGTTAAGGGAGCAACAATCTCCGGTGAATAGAGCAACATCATACTCCCTCCATCCCAAAAAAATAGCCATATTTAAGGTATGTTTAATCAAGGTATGTTTAATCAGTAATTTGTGGAGTTTGATATTTGTTGTTAAGTTGTTGTTGTTGTGGGAGTGGAATTGTTTTGGTATGGTTTTGGTTAAGTTCATTTTAAGGCTGAATTTTGTGAGTTCTGGGTCCAGCGATCGCCCGAACGAGGAAATGGTTCGCTGCGTTTCGCCTGGACACTGCCGAGTTTGGGTCTTCTGGAGCCAGTGCGATCGCTGAACCGGGGATGGCTTCGCACGGATCTCGCCCGGGCGCCTGTCCGATTGGAGTTTTCTTGGACCAGCGATCGCCTGCTTGAGTAAACGGGTCGCCTGGTTTTCGCCTGGGCACCTGTACTGGTGTTCTTCAGGGGTCAGGCGATCGCCTGATTGGGGAATCGGGTCGCCTGACCGTCGCCTGGGCCGGCTATTTAAGTCGAGCAACTCGTTTTCAACCGCAGTTTCGCATTTTCAGCTCCAAAAATACTCCCAACTCTCTCCCAACTCGGTTTTGTTCCTATCCAAGTGATTTTGGACTCTTTGGTGCGTGGAAACGGAGGATTCGTGCGGGAATCACTACAAGAACAACGAATCAACAAAGGTTTCACTCCAACAACACTTTGTGGGTGAATTTGGGAAATTGCCCAAATTGTGAGGTTGGTATTTTCGTGATCTCTTGATTCATTTGAGTTAGTAGTAGTGTTTCTATGTTGGATTAGAGATAGAAACACACTTTACAACACGAATTGAGCATGAATCGAAGAAATTTGAATTTAGGGTTTATCACCCGGGATGAACAAATTTTGGGGGAATGTTAAATTGACCTCAAATTAGTGTTGTTGGGTAGTTTTGGAACAACATTAATACTTGGTAAAAGGTCCAACAATAGTTCGATCTATGAGCTAGGAGAAAACTCATAGGTTTTAGGGTGGAGAAATGAAGTGTGATGTTTTGTTGAATTGAACTCAAATTGTTGTTATTGGGTATGTTTAGAGCAATATTGATAATTGGAACATTGTCCAAATATGCTCCGATTATATACCTAAGGCAATGTTCATCCGGGTTTTGGTGGAAAGTGGAAGCATGTGTTTTGTGTGGTTTAAGGTTTCAAGCATGTTTATGCAATGAATTTGAGCAACTTTAAGTCTTGGAGTGAGGTCCAATTGTCAATGGTTATTGATGTGTTCAATGAAAGTGTAATGTGGAAAGTGTGTGAAATGTTTAGGTGATATGTGAAACAAGGATTGAAGTTGGATAAGGAAGAAGATTGGTGTGTTGGTGCTTGGCTGCTACCCTCTACGGTTGCGTCTGCTTTTGTTTCGAGGTAAGGGTTCGACCTACCTATATTATTGTAATGTAGGATGGTTGAGGCAAGTTTTGGGCCTCGGTCTCTGACTTCGGTCTTAGATCGGGATAGTGGAGCCCCAAGGCTAGTCCCATGGTAGGAGTAACGGTGCGCAGGTACAGCTTTGCTTCGGTGTCGTGGTTCGTGAGTTTGTGTAACCCGAACTAACTGGGATACGGCACAACGGATGGCGTTCTCATAGGGGACCAGTCCGAGATAGGGTTACAATCCCTTGAGGACCGTACGGCCTATGGTACGCATCATTCCGGTATGTTCGCTCGTGAGTGGATGCATGGCGAATGCCGCATGGCGAATGCCGGTTGGACCGGGGAAGATCTAGCCATGGTCGGGGAAGATCTAGCCATGGTCCGTGTTATACGGGATCTGCTGGATGCATGGCGAATGCCGATGCATGGCGATGCCGGTTGGACCGGGGAAGATCTAGCCATGGTCGGGGAAGATCTAGCCATGATCCGTTACATTTGCCCTATATGTCTAGTCGCATAACCTGTCTCGTTATGGACTAGGGTCGCATAACCTGTCTCGTTATGGACCAACGGACGCATGGCCTGTCTCGTCTTGGTCCGTTTCATATAGGGGTTTTGGATGCTGTGCACACATCATTTATTTCTCGCATATGTTCTCGATCTGTATATTTGCTATCTCGTATGTATATCTCGCTCGATCTGTTTTTGCAGGTTTGTCGGAAGAAACATCGTTACTGCTGCCTAAGCTCTTACTGGGTTTTTCTTTAAGAGAAACTCACACCCCCTTACTTAACATTTTTCAGGGGATAAGGATTATGGGCCAGCGGAGTAGGATTTCCGCAAGGCTGTCAGTTAGCTATTTTGAGGGTTTAGCAGCATCTGGACTTAGACTTCGGGTTCCTCGTCGGTTTCTTTATCCGACGCCCGACTTTTGTACGGTTGCACCTTCTGCCTGTAGTTAGCTCTGTAGCATGATATTCTGTTGGCATGTAGTATTACGATAGCAGGTTATCGTAGGTCTGTCTGTTCATCTGAGATTGATTGTGGTTATGTATATATATATGTTCTGCTCTGAATTAATTGAATGAGTATGCTGATCAGTGCGGAAGCCCCTGTTCGGTAGTGAAAGAACAGACTTCCTTTTGATAATCTGATTTCGATATTCTGCTTCTGATATTCTGTTTATGGGCGGAGCCCATTGTTTCTGCTGTCATGATCTGTTTCTGTGCATGAATTGTTATACTTGATCTGTTGTTAGAAAGGGACCTACTGGGTTAGTTAAAGGCCCGCGAAATAATCTCATATTAGCTGCGCGATCCTGGTCCCACCTTGCTCACCACCGCCCCACCGGCCGGACGACCGCTTCCCGCCGGGTCCGGAAGGTGTCAATCACAAACGACGGGGAGGTGGTGACATATAAATTAGTTTGCAATGTGATCTACTTGGTTTACATCAAAATAGTGAATCTTCTTTATTTTAATACGCATCATAATGTCTCGTGCACGCATCATAATTATCAACATTATGTGCTAATAATAATGTGGACTACTTGGTTTACATCATAATGGTGCATCATCTTTATTATAATGATGTATCATACTATTTCTTGCGCAAAATACTAATTTTATATTTGAAGGATAAACAATTTTCCAAATTTTTTGGTTACATCATTCCATTATGAGGGGGCATCATTATGCTGTTGTCGTGCATAGTAATGCCAACATTGTGCATCATAATTGCCCGTGCTTCTAATGAGACGTGGCCGGTGGGATCTGATGCAATTCTGGCATTGTCGCGAAAGGAAGGAGATCGATAGGATTTGATGCAATTCTGACCTAGTTGCGGAAAAAAGGAAGGGTATCGAATGGATTTTTGCAAAAACTGAACAGTCGCAAAGAGAAGAAGTGGATCCACGTTAAAACCCGAATTATCTGACGTCATGTTCGCGAAATGATCCGGTTCCTCCTTTCCTTATTTGATAGTGTGCTATGATGTGCATGACACACTGTATAGGGACTCATTTTTATAAATGAAAAGAAGTAATTTACAATCGTTTTTTCAGAGGATAATATGTTTTTAGCATCGAACTTGTTTTTGGGGTAAACTTGTCACTATTGTTTGAGAAATGTAATTTTTCCACTTACGTTAAGTAGTTTAATGGATTCCATTACAATTTTTTGGTTCAACTCTTATTTTTGCCTTAAAATTTATAAAACCTATGAACTTGACCCTTAAACATTAAATTTCTTACACTTTTACCCCTATGCCACTCTATTAATCAAAATTGTTTTGTTTTGGATTTTATAAGAATAAAAATACCTTTTGTTTTTCTTTAAATTTAATTATAAAAATCATTTTATAATTTTCGATACAATAAAATTAAAGAACCATATAAATTTCATATTACTTTACTACCTAATGTAAAAATAAAGATGGAACATACATACGGTCGCACTTGTTCTACAATAAATCGTCATTGTTTACAATAACTGAAGTCTCAAAAGTAACCAAGAGGGGGTGAATTGATTATGGCTCTTAAAAACTTTTACACCACAAAACTTTAAAACCCCAACAACACATTGACAAAATAAAGTGTGAAAACCACTTGTACAGAAAAGTATTAACAAGTTGACGAAGATCAAAAGCAAAACAAGTGTAAAGATGACACAAAGAATTATAGAGGTTAAATCCTATTGGCCTACGTCCTCTCCCCAAGTATCACTTCAGCGTTTGAATCCACTATAATTGATGCCTTACACACAGGGCTTACAAACTGCCTGACACACATGTCTTTGCACTTAACCGACTAACATGACTTTCTCAATGCCTGACAAACAGGACTTTACAAATGCCTAACTAACATGACTTTATCAATGGTGCATGACACACAGGACTTACACAAAAACGTGCTTGACTAACAAGACTTATAACATTTGTCTGACTAATAGGGCTTAGTACAAAACAGGTGCTATCAACACGTTGACAGAAAACTATATCAACACTTCCACTTCTTTGGGAAGACTTATCACTTCAATGTTGAAGAGCTAGTCTTACAAACTCAAGAGATGAGTTCATCTATATTAAAAGTACAAACGAAAACCTCTTTAAAAGATTAGTATCAAAAGACTTGTTTAAGTACAAAACTATTTTCAAAAACCTTTTAAAAAGAAACAAAGCTTTAAGATGGCTTCAGATCTTGTAAAGCACAACTTACTTAGATAAAGCACAGAAAGGTAGAGAGGATATCAAGAGTTTAGTCTTGTGCAATAGCAATGTTTTGTAGCTTGCACTCACCCTCCTTTTGTAGGCTTCAAAGGTAACGTCGATATGGCAATGAGCCTCTTGATTGATGCTTGATTGATTTGCTGAGTAAGATAAGTGATAGATGACAAATCTCAGCCTGTCAAACAATTTTGGACTGTTGGAGAAAGTTCATGACCGTTGGTGTAAAATTGCGTTATTTGACTTCTTTGTCAACATGTTAATGCTAACAGTTCTAGTTCTTTGCTGATTTAATCTTCAAATCTTGTTTTCTTTAGCATATTTTGTTCCCAAATGTAGAATGATATAATGAAGCATGACTTCTTGAAGTTCTAGAACATTCTGAATAGTTCCGAGACAAATTGTTTTTACTGTTGCTTCAAAATTCAATACTGTGAACATGTTGATGAAGTTAGTCTTCAAGTTTCTTTATTGATTTCTTCTTGAAATTCTTCCAGATCTTGTTCTATCCAAAGAAGAAGCTTTCTAAATACAGAGTGAATATACTATCCACGAGATCTCTCAGTTCTTGAATCATCTTGTTCAATTTAGAGACTTTTTGGAGTAGATAGTTTCTAGGTGTAACACTGCCAACATATTGATGACAATATGAACTTCAGTTCAACATTGACTCCTTTACAAGTTTTATTAGATATGATAATTTGACTTTCCAAAGCTTGATCATCTTGTATAGAAACTTGTATCTGAGATATCATCTTTAATCTATGCGATTTCCTCTTATATAACCTATGAACTTGGACAAAGATCAAATCTAGATTAATCCATTTCATTTAATCAAACACATATATTCAAACATGTCATAAACATTCAAATAAAGGCAATAAGAAATAGTTCTTTGAATTTATACAATCTTGCAATAAAGCCCTTAACATTTTATTTGATAAAAGTGAAAGGCAATAACAAATAGTTCTTTGAATTAAGCACGCATGTTTCGGAATCATAAAAATCAAAGACTCAAGAATCTCCCCCGTTTGATGATAAAAAAACACTCTAAGAAGATTTGAGAAAGATCTTTTAATGATAACACCACCTTAGAAGAATCTCCCATTTTGAAAACTTTTGTCTCAAAACAAGAGCGGTTTTTGCAAATTAATTAAAGTTTCAAAGCCCCCCTTACTTCTTGAACATATTCTTCCTCTTTTGTCAGAATTAAAAAGGTAAAAGAGTTGTTCAAAATAGTTGAGTGGAGAAACAAATATGTTTTGCTAACCATCAACATGTTGTTGGTAAGCAAGCATACAAGTGTAAGCTTGACTTGTTTTTATTTGAACGGTCAGCAAGCATACGAGGAAAACCTATGCTTTTATATTAAAAGAAAGGTGACCAACAACATCACAAACCATAAGACAATAAGTTATAGTATAAGGAGTAACTCATGTCTGTGCACACCTTCTCAAGGATGCAAGAAAACAGTTTAAAGACAGTTTTGGAACAACAGTTTAAAGAAGATCCTAGAAACAGATGATTACAAGTTTATTTTAGGACGAAAGAACAAGAAGGAAAAGGTGGGTAAAAGAAACATTTCATAACCTCAAAACAATTTACCTTTAAAACTTCAGGAGTAGCATCAACATGTTGACGAAACACAGGTTGTTAGAAAATAGATTAAAAGGCATTTGAAAACATATTTTCTCGAGATGTTTATGCATAAGGCTCTTCCGGAGTTCATCAAATTGTATGATTATGAAATTAATTTTCACAATCTCCAAATATTGTTTTGTTATGCAGAAGAGGACAGATTTGATTTATGAACATTAACTTGGGTTACTCATGCCCAACACCCTTATGATGAAAGTGAAATTTTCTTCTCTTAATGGTATGGTGAAGATGTCTACTTGTTGATTCTCCATGTTGCTGAATTCAAGGAAGACGTCACCATTTGCCATATGCTCTCGAATGAAGTGGTATCGCACTTCAAATTCTTTGCTCTTAACTGATTGATTGGATTATTGGCCAAGCATATTGTGCTGGTATTATCACACTTGATAGGCACATTCTTGAAGGAGTGTCCAAAGTTCTTGAGTTGTTCCATCATCCATAAAATCTGGGCGACATAGGTTCCAACAGCTATATATTCAGCTTCAACAGTTGATAAGACAACAAAGTTTTGTTTTCTTGAGAACCATGAAATCAGAAAATTGTCAAGGAATTGATAGGTTCCATTTGTTGATTTTCTACAAACTTTGCTGCCAGCAAAGTCTAAGTCTGTAAATCCATGGAGTTCTAAGAGAGTTTCCTTTGGCTACCATAAACCAAAGTTTGAAGTATCAACCAGCTATCTCTAGATGCTTTTGACAAACTTTAAGTGAAACCCTCTTGGACTTGCTTGATATCTTACACAAATGAAAACACTAAATAGAATATCTAGTCTTCTTGAGGTTAGATATAGCAAAGATCCAATCAAGCTCATATAGATCTTCTAATCAACGTGTTAACCAGCACTATTGTCATCCAATTTTTTTTGTGCTACTCATTGGTACAAAACTAGGCTTTGCATTTGAGTAGCCAAACTTTCTGAGCAGTTCTTTTGTGTACTTAGCTTTATTGATGAAAATTCCTCTTTGGATTACTTGATTTGGAACCAAAGGAATTAGTTGAGTTCTCCAAGCATACTCATTTTAAACTCATTTTGCATCAATTTAGAAAACTCCTCACTGAGAGAAGCATTAGTTGATCCAAAGATAATATTATCAACTTATATCTGAACAATCAACATGTCTTTACTAGATGACTTAATGAATAAAGTAGTATCAACTTTACCTCTTGTGAAACCATGATTAATAAAAAGGTACATAATCTCTCATACCAAGTTCTAGGTGCTTGTTTCAATCCATATAGAGCCCTTTTCAGCTTAAACACATGGAATGGAAAGTGATGATCCTCAAAGCCGGGTGATTGCTCAACAAAAACCTATTCTTTTATAAGACCATTTTAAAAGGCACTCTTGAAATCTATTTGAAAAAGTTTGATGTCAATGTATCAGGTAAGAGCACAAAGCATCCCAATGACCTTCATTCGAGCCACAAGTGCAATGATTTATCAAAATCAATGCCCTTTTCCTGGGAGTAACCCTTAGCATTCAACATTGCTTTGTTTTTAGTGACTACACCATTTGCATCAAACTCGTTCCTGAACACCTACTTTGTGTCAATGATTGAATGATCCTTAGGTATTAGAACTAGTTCCCAAAAATCATTCCTTTTGAATTGGTTTAGCTCTTCTTGTATGGCTAAAATCCAATTCTCATCATTTAAGGGGTCATCAATTTCTTTCAGCTTTATTTGGGAGAGAAGAAATTGAAAGGGTTCCTAAGAGAAGAATGAGTTATTGCACCCTTGGTAACATCACCTATTATGTTCTCCTTTCGATGACTTGCTATCTACTTGAAATTCCACTCATGATGGAGTACTTGAGGTGCTTTAGCATGCTGATTTGTATTTATGTAAACATGTTGCTCAGTTCTATAGTCAATGTTGTCAAGATGTTGATCTGCTTAATCTTTTCCAATAGACTTATCTCCCTTGCTTGATTGACCTATATCACATGGAATAAGCTCTTCCTCTTCTAAATGAGGTTTAGTTTCATTGAAAGCAATCTGAATAGATTCTTCAACTTTAAGAGTCTTCTTGTTATAAACCCTATCAATCATACTCTTTGTCGAATAACCGAGGAAGACATCTTCATTATTCTTGGTCACCAAGAGTTCCCTTATCATTGTTTAGAACATAACATTTGCATCCAAAAGTGTGGAAGTATGAGATGTATGGCTTATTACCCTTCCAAAGCTCATAAGGATTTTTGTTCGCCACTGGCCTTATTAAGATTTTGTTCATAATGTAGTAGACTGTGTTTGCTACTTCCACCCCGAAATACTTTGGGATTTTGTGCTCGTTTAGCATGATCCTGACAATCTCTACTATAGTCCTATTCTTTCATTTAATAACATTCTGTTTAGGAGTTCTTGCAGAAGAGAAGTTGTAAGTAATGCCAAGATAATTACATAAAGAGTTCATATCAGCATTGTCATATTCTCCTCCACTATCACTTCTTATGGCCACTATGCTCACGCTCTTATCATTTTTAACTCTCTTACAAAAATTGGTGAATTCCTTGAAGGTTTCACTCTCCTTAGAAAAAAGATAATTCATGCATACCTTGTGAAGTCATCAACAATGAAAAAGCAGTACTTTTTACCTCCAACACTTGATGGTTCGATTCGGCTAAATAGATCCATGTGCAATAGCTCCAAGGGCTTGGTTTTGGGTATCATATTCTTTGACTTGAAAGAGGCCCTTGTTTGCTTGCCTTTCATGCATCCATCACACTCTTTGTCTTTGTAAAATATGATCTTTGGAAGTCCACGAACCAACTCTTTATTGGCTAACTTGTGAACGGTATGCATAAATTCATGACCTAGCCTTTCATGCCACAGCCAACTTTCATATTTGTTAGATACAATAAGGCACTTTATATTAAAAGTGTAAGAATTTTTATATGGGCTAATATGTGACATAAACTATGCATTATATTTGCTATCATAAGGTTTGACCCAATTAAAAAGTGATCTAATAAAGTTTAAGTTTTGGGTCATAGACATCTTATAAAGGTGTGGACAATTTTAATGTATAGAGGCGAAAGTGTAAGTTTTATTTTAATACTGGGTTGAAATAAAAGATTCACAACTATATAAAGATGTTATGGTCCCTAAATCATACATTTTAGTGTTTCTCTTCAGTTTTTCTGCCCCCCCTGAGTCCCGTCATTAGAAAGCGCAAAAGAGGAACTCACACATACTGGTTTTGAAAATCATTGAGCCTGAAGTCTCTTACTTGAATGTTCCACTATGGATCCAAGTATGTTTCTGGCTCTGCTTTCGATTTTATCTTAATGATTTAACATAAATGATCTTGGATTTTATGGACAATAAGTGGTATCAGTGTATGTTCATGTTGAATCATTAAGTTTTGATTCGTTCAAGAATTTTATGTTTCTTCGGTTTATCCGTAATCAACGATTCGGCTAGAGTTCAAGTTTTCTTGAATTGTTCCGAATCAAAATTACTATGCTTTTGGAATTGAGTGACTTCATGACTCGTAGTTTCTTGATTCGTTGCACATGTGCTACTTGGTTCTCTGGCCAACTTGTTTATCTTCAAGTTCAAGTTGTGGTTAAAATTTATTTCCGACAATTTAAGTAAAAATATTGTGTGATAAATTCAGTATGAATAAGGAGTTGAAACTTGTCTTTTTGTGTGATTAAAGTTTGACTGTTTCTCCACTTTGTTAATATGTATGGATGAAAAATTGGTGTGCATATCGATTTTGTTGTTTTAGAACACATGCATGTTAACTATTGATTGGGGTTAACTTGTGTGTTTCTCAAAGTACCATGTATGTGTGACTATTTTATGGTTATAACAAACAATGAATTTTGAATTTTTTAGATCCAGGCTTTAATTGCCATCGAATGACTATTATGTCAGCTGCGTATGCTTTTTCTTAATTGGAAAGGAAGTCTAAGAATTGTTTGTTATGGAAAACGTATTACCAATTTACATGTTAAAATAGAACATGAAGGGATTCAGTTAATATACTGTGGCATGTTTTTTAAAATGTGTTTATTAAAGATTAAGATCCAATTATATTTGATTGTTCTATATTCCCGCTGCTATTATGTGTTTGTATACCGAAACTTAAGTTACTAGTCTTTTTGGACTAGAAATTTTCGCAAATAAGTAAAAATGTTAGGGTAAATTAAATTTCACGATTGATATATTTAAGGATATATGATATTTTGAGTTTTTAATTGAAGCAATATCTAATATACTGTTAGTATATTTGACGCACCAAGATCATTTGACATGACACTTAAGCTTATGATGCTAAGTGGGAGCTCCGAATTAGCTATATGTAGCTAACTCCAGCTCAAGTCAACTCAAGTTAGCTAGAAGTAGCTGACACCAGCTCATGTTAGCTCGTAGGAGCTCAAACGTGTGTGGTGTGATCATTTGGAACATCTTTGGGATGTTTCATATTGATTCACTAGTTATTACTTCCATTTGCACCTTTTGAACAAAATAAAGGGTATTTTGGTAAAATGGGCATCCTAGGTGCATGGTATATGCACCTTACTTCATGGGATACTTCCTAGGTGGTTATATATGAGCAACTACACCTAGGAAGGCTGATTTAGGCGAAGAGGTGCCTCTAAGGAGGCACCCATTCGCCAAAATGGAAGTTGGAGGGAGGTTACCATGAACCTTCCCTCATTTTGTGACTAAGAGGTGTTGGTTATCACCCTTGACCGAAAGTACATGTATTTTCGGCCAAAGGGGTGTCCTAATCACCACTTGGCACCTCTCCCTTATCTATAAATAAAGGAGAGGCACCACATTACAATAGACACACCGAAACGAAAACACTTGCTCTCCCTCTCGTTTTCTTGGCCGAAATCACTAAGCACATTTGTTAGAGTTTTCGGGTGGATTAATATTGTGTTCATATCAACACAATTTCGCCCCTTGGATGCATCCTCAATTCGTCCTCATAGAGCAGTTGCTGAAACTGAAGATAGCAGAATACAGAATACGCACTCCACCTTCAACGTATCCCTTGGAGCACAAGGTACGCTTTCGCCTCCTTCTTCTTCTTCTTCTTCGTTCTTCCCTTTCTTCTTTCGATGATGAATGGTGAAGAACGGCATGATTATGAATAAAACACATCATGCGCTTTTAATTAGAATCACTATATCTAAACGTGCATGTAACATGTTAGAAGTCCTGAAGAACTTCGAATCTTCAAATGGTATCAGAGCTTGGTCTCGAAATTCATGTTATATGCTTACTTTAATGAATGATTTCGGTTTGTTAATAGTTGTTCATAGTAACACATGTAACCGAAATATGTTTGAAAGTTATCTGAAAATGCGAAAAGTTGTGATGCTTCATGATATAACCGCCGATTGTTCATCATGTTGAGTAACTCGAATGTATGTTGATTTCGGCCTTGATGATATATGTGTTGCATCTGTGATATGTTTAAGTATGAATGTTCGCGGGTGTCTAGGCGTTCGCGGGGACTGGGTTCGCTAGTCTGTGTTCGCGAAGGCATGTGTTCGCCACTGTTCGCGAAGACATGTGTTCGCCAGACCTTGGTCGCGAAGGCATGGGTTCGCGAAGGCATGTGTTCGCCAGACCCCCGATTAGGTTATTCGAAGGGGTTATAATTGTTTAATGGCATAGGATAGCATGTTAAATTGCTTGTATGATCCATGATTGTATCTTTGAACATGTAAATGTTGTTGAAACTTGTGATACATGTTCTTACTTAGTGTGCTTTTGTAGCATACATGTGACATTAATCCTTGACTTAGACTAAGAACTTCAGCCCCTTGATGGTCTTAGTACTGGTGTATGTCACCACTATGATGGACTTGAGGGAATTGAAACTTGGTTTAAGAAGGAACATGACATTCGTTGCATCAAGATACTCTACCCCATGATGATTCAAGTACTAATGTTTCGACATTACTATGGTGAATCTAAGGGAGTTGAGACTTGATTTAATGGATGAGTCACTTCAAATAAGTTAAGGTTCCTAGGGACCCCTGTCAAGTTGGTATGATACTGTCTAAGGAGGTGGTACTTAAGCGAGACCGTTTGTGACTCCACTATCTTTCCTGGGTATTGTATTGATGAGACTTATGGGTGATGGAACTAAGGCTTGGATGAAGTGCTCATGGTTGTTACATAAGAATTTCACGTATGTGTACATGAAATTATAAAGTAAGTGTATATTGAACCTTTTTGGAGGCTCAAAACGAACATGTATGTGAAATTATGCAAACTTGTTGATGTGTTTCTAATTGGATGCTATAAGCACTCCTTTTGCCACATATGAACATGTTTGTGTGGTTTCATGTGTTTGTAACTTGTTTTGAGTCTTGTTGTGATTGATTGAACTTTGATACATGTGATTTGCATCATGTAGATGGCTTGTAAAAGTATTGTTGCTGAACTTAACAAAGACCTGAAATTGGATGGTGAGAACTATCCTATTTGGGAACAGAAAGTCAAGTTCATCTTGATGGAGCAGGAGACATTAGATGTCCCGTCTCTCGAGATTGTCCAACCACCGGCTGAGCATGACCAAACTGCCTATGTGGCACTCTTGAAAAAGAATAGTCATTGCCGGGTTACTCTTTTGTCAACTATGGTAGATGAGATCATGGTTGAGTTCTCGACCCTTGATAGTGCCAAAGAGATTTGGGACCGAGTCAAGGCAAAGTATGGTGATGTCTCGGTTGAAAAACAGAGAGCCATGATTCTGAGGTTTGAGGACTATCAGAAGCGTGCTGACCATACCATGAGTGCTCACCTAAGGGAGATGTCCCGAATGATCTACCAGTTGAGGAAGGCTGGACATGAGCTCACGGACGAACAACAGGTCCAAGCTATTATCAGATCCTTGCCAGATGAGGATTGGCGGTTGATGAAGGTCAACTTGCGTCCCAATGCTCAAATCAAAACATTTGATGATATTGCACGTCACCTAATACTTGAGACCGAGGTGTTGGCACTCAAGAACCATTCCCGTGCATATGTTGCATCTACCTCTTCCTCCAAAAAGGGAGGATTAAAAAAGAAGGGTAAATGGTTCAACAAAAGAGGTAAGAAGGGTGGCGGCAATGGCAAGGAAAGGAGTGGTGGAAATGGTCCGAACTTGAAGAAATTCAGGAAGAAAAGGGACGTTTCCAAACTCAAATACTTCAATTGTGGGACTAAGGGTCATTTTGCTAAGGATTGCAAGAACCCTCCCAAGGTACATTTTCCTACTTCTATTTCTGATGTATTTGTTACATCTTGTACTATGCTAACTGAGAGCAGTTCTTTGTGGATTGTAGACTCGGGGCAACGGACCACATAGTCCGTGATAAGTCATGGTTCGTGGCATACAGGAAACTTCCCAAGGGCGCAAAGTGTGTTGCAGTTGGGAACAATGATGTAATAGAAGTATTAGGAATGGGGACTTGCAAAGTCCCAGTGTGTAATGGATATTTATATCTTATTGACACTTTATATGTACCTAATATTAGTAGGAATTTAATTTCTATTAGTAGTTTGTTGAAGTATCGATATAGCTTGAACTTTACTAATAGTAGTGTAACTATTTATAAAGATGACCTATTTGTTCATGAATGCTTCGTTAACAATGGATTGTATGAACTTAGACCGAATTGCGATTTTAACGCATCTTCTAGTTGTCATGTGACCGAGGTCACAACTGAAATGACTTGGCATGAAAGGTTGGGACATGTTGGTCAGGATCGGTTGAAAAAGTTAGCCAAGCAAGGGCTACTTGGATCCTTAACCAAAGTTGTTCTACCAAGTTGTCAAGCATGCCTTGAAGGCAAAATGACAAGAAAGCCCTTCGGGCGTGGAGCTAGAAGGGAAGAAGCGTTAGAATTGGTCCATTCCGATTTGTGTGGACCATTGAGAGTTGAATCCAAAATGGATTCAAATACTTCATCACATTTACAGATGACTATACCCGATTCACTCACGTTTTCTTACTCCGGAATAAAGTAGAGGCTTTCACTTACTTTCAAAGTATGTACATTTGGTTGAGAACCAAATGGGTAAGAAAATCAAGTCCTTGAGAATGGACCGTGGTGGAGAGTATAGTTCAAATGTCTTTAAGGCATTTTGTGACATGAAGGGGATTGCCGAGAGTTCACTCTTGCTTGGACACCTCAACAGAATGGAGTGTCAGAAAGGAAGAATAGGACTCTTATGGACATGGTTAGGTCCATGATGGCGAAGACCAATTTGGACACCATCTATTGGAGTGACGCACTGCTTTGTGCAGTTCACATTCTCAATAGAATCCCTACCAAGAGCATTAATTCTTCTCCATATGAGTTATGGAAGAAGAAGACGCCTAATTTTAGCTATATGCACCCATGGGGTTGCTTGGCTTATGTGCATGTAACGGACCACCCTTTGGGGAAATTAGGTCCCTGAGGCAAGAAATGTGCATTTCTTGGTTACTGCATTGAATCTAGGGGTTATGTATTCTTGGATCTCAGTCACAAGAATGGTCTTGTATTTGATGCAAGAAACGCTAACTTCTTGGAGAATGAATTTCCAAAAGTTGGTCAATGTGATGATTTACACTCTTTGGTACCAATCCTATAACAGGATCAACCGGGTATTACAGAAGTACCGGTTGCACAAGATGCACCCATCTTAGATGGAATACCTCAACACGAGGGAGTAGTGACTCCTCAAAGTAACTCCAACGAGTTGGAGGAACCCATGGAACAAGATCCTGAAGAAAGAGGATTTGTTCAAGAGGGAGTTGAGGATCAACAAGAGCTGGAGCCACCTCCCCCTCAGTTGAGAAGATCAACTAGGGAATCGAGACAACCCAAAAGGTGGGGTCTCTCAGAAGGTGAAACTTATTTGGTATCATCTGAGATAGATGAACCAAATAACATCAAAGAAGCTCTAAATAGTGCACAAAAGGATGAATGGATGAATGCCATGAATGATGAGTTCAATGGCAGTGAATGGTGTTTGGGAGCTTTCTGATCTTCCTGTTGGCCGTAAGGCCATTGGTAATAAATGGGTTTTAAAGATAAAGAAAAACGCTGATGGAAGTATCGAAAGGTACAAGGCCCGTTTGGTGGCCAAGGGCTTCACACAGAAGGAGGGAATTGATTTTAAGGATACATTCTCTCCAGTTGTGAAGTTCAATTCCATCAGGTTACTGCTGGCCATTGTGGCGCATCTGGATCTTGAACTCCATCAGATGGACGTCAAGACAGCCTTCCTTAATGGTGATTTAAGTGAAGAGATCTACATGAGACAATCTGAAGGGTTCGTCCAGGAAGGTCTTGAGGACAAGGTCTGTAGACTCAAGAAGTCTATCTATAGTCTTAAGCAAGCTTCAAGACAGTGGTACTTGAAGTTTCACCATGCAGTCACAAGCTATGGATTTGTGATGATGCACGAAGACCATTGTGTGTACTTGTACTCAGCTGGATCCGATTATGCCATAATGACTCTTTATGTAGATGACATTTTGATTGCCAGCAATGGAGTTGGTTTGATGAGAACCATCAAAGAATGGTTATCCTCCACTTTCGACATGAAAGACATGGGGGAAGCTTCCTTTATTCTAGGTGTCAAAATCCACCGGAAAAGAAAGGAACGCTTGTTAGGCTTATCTCAAGAACCTTATGTAGATAAGATTCTGGATAGGTTTAACCTAACCAACTCAAAACCCATGAATACGCCACTTGCATATGGATGCAAGATTGGAGGGGATATGTGTCCCACAACTCCAAAAGAAAAGGAAGAAATGGCTCAAATCCCATAATTAAGTGCGATTGGTTCCCTTATGTACGCAATGTTGTGTACTGTGCCTGATATTAGCCAAGCAGTTGGCTTGTTAGCACGGTACTCTTCAAACCCGGGAATTCAGCATTGGAAGAGTGTAAAGAGGGTTCTCCGGTACCTCAAAGGTACGAAGAATTATTGGCTATGCTATCAAGGAAAGAATCTTGATTTGCATGGCTATTTTGATGCTGATTGGGGTGGTGATCGAGATTCATGCAAATCTACTTTTGGTTATGTTTTCATGCTTAACGGAGGGGCAACTACATGATGTAGCAAAAAACAGACCTGTACAGCATTATCAACCATGGAGGCTGAGTTTATCTCATGTGCCTCAGCTGTACAGAGGCCCCCTCTGGCTTGGTTATTTCCTTAAAAACTTGGAATCTAGAATTACGGTGGATAGGCCTATTACTATCTACAGTGATAGCATGGCGGCCATGGCTTACACCAAGGATCCCAAGTATCACGGGAAAACCAAACATATAAGCATGAAATATCATTTCGTTCGGGATGCAATTGAAGAGGGTGAAGTTAAAATCGAGTACATTTCTACAGACCTCATGGTGGCTGATCCTCTAACTAAGCCACTCCCACCAGTTGTATTTGCCCGTCATGTTAAGGCAATGAGTCTACGTAGATTGTAGTTTGTTGGATGTACTTCACCATCTTTGGTGTCACACATGTAATATGAATGAATGTTTAATAATGTAACTTATTTCATTCATTTCTTTTGGTTCAAATCTACTTATGTTCACAACGAAAATTAGAACATGTCAGGTATAGACGTTAGAGAGGGCTTTCTCACATGAGCCTCTCGACGTGTGTCTTGTATAGATTTGAGGATGAGACAAGTTAATGACTTTTTATATGTAGTTCTATCCAAAGAACTTGTGACTTATTGTCATATTTCTAAGTGGAAGACATGTCCAACACATGTCACCTTAACTATTTGTCGTCTTGGTTTCCTAAAATCAGGGTAAGATGAACTAGTTCATCGAGTTTGTATGATCTCCATACATCCTAGTCTATATTTTAGTAGTAAGCGCGTACTTACTTGTTAATAAATTCATGGATTTGACATGTCCTCCTATTATTTGTTAAGTGGAGAACACTATGGTGTTTTAAGAGGGAGAAAATGACACACTCCCAAATCGATCGAGTGGACATCATTCCAAGTGGGAGTGGTGTACGTAAAACACCCACTAGTGTTATTTGAGAACTTACAAGTTCCATATCCATGAAAATTCGACTATACAAAGAACTTAAACAAGTTGTCTTTATTCTTGTTTAATGTGAGGTTCTTTAATCCAGACTCTTAGTGACTTTAGTTTGCTATTAGTACTTTACACTTACAACACTACTATTATTGGATGTCAAGGTCTTATTTTGAAGACTGGAATATCTTCCTTTTGGGTAATTGAGTTTGTGTAATGTCTTAAGTAGTTTAAAACTGATAGGAAAGACACAGTTTGTATGATACACCTACTCTTGATTCAATCTTGGGCCCACATGCTATGCGTAGTATGATTATTGATTGAATTATGAGAATTTGTAATTGAGTACTCAATGGCTTAATACGACCATGATATTTCAATAAGTTGTAAAACAGGAAAGAGACTGGTTGTGATTAAGTAACGAGTATCATGTGTCTGGCGTCTGTAAGGCTTCATTTGATGTGATCAGATGAGCTTGATGAGTTCAAGCGAGTTTGAAGAAGTTCAAACAACACTCCGTTGCTATATGAGTTCTAGCATGTTGTTTTATAGAGGATAAGCTTTCATTGTGAGTCTAACAACCGCAATAGAGGTGATTGAGTGTGTATGCCTTGGGGTCGCAACCTTAACTCTACTTGTGTGAATGTGCTTTGTATTTTTCGGCTTATTCTTGGTTTGAGATTATATCTTTGAGTGGGAGCTGATTCACAAATGTATCGTTGGTGCGAGTGGGAGTTTGTTAGTATATTTGACGCACCAAGATCATTTGACATGACACTTAAGCTTATGATGCTAAGTGGGAGCTCCGAATTAGCTATATGTAGCTAACTCCAGCTCAAGTCAACTCAAGTTAGCTAGAAGTAGCTGACACCAGCTCATGTTAGCTCGTAGGAGCTCAAACGTGTGTGGTGTGATCATTTGGAACATCTTTGGGATGTTTCATATTGATTCACTTGTTATTACTTCCATTTGCACCTTTTGGACAAAATAAAGGGTATTTTGGTAAAAGGGGTATCCTAGGTGCATGGTATATGCACCTTACTTCATGGGATACTTCCTAGGTGGTTATATATGAGCAACTACACCTAGGAAGGCTGATTTAGGCGAAGAGGTGCCTCTAAGGAGGCACCCATTCGCCAAAATGGAAGTTGGAGGGAGGTTACCATGAACCTTCCCTCCTTTTGTGACTAAGAGGTGTTGGTTATCACCCTTGGCCGAAAGTACATGTATTTTCGGCCAAAGGGGTGTCCTAATCACCACTTGGCACCTCTCCCTTATCTATAAATAAAGGGAGAGGCACCACATTACAATAGACACACCGAAACGAAAACACTTGCTCTCCCTCTCGTTTTCTTGGCGAAATCACTAAGCACATTTGTTAGAGTTTTCGGGTGGATTAATATTGTGTTCATATCAACACAATTTCGCCCCTTGGATGCATCTTCAATTCGTCCTTATCGAACAGTTGCTGAAACTGAAGATCGTAGAAGATAGAATACGTACTCCATCGTCAACATATCCCTTGGAGCACAAGGTACGCTTTTGCCTCCTTCTCCTTCTTCTTCTTCTTCTTCTTCTTCTTCTTCGTTCTTCCCTTTCTTCTTTCGATGATGAATGGTGAAGAACGGCATGATTATGAATAAAAAACACATCATGCGCTGTTAATTAGAATCACTATATCTAAACGTGCATGTAACATGATAGAAGTCCTGAAGAACTTCGAATCTTCATATACTCCCTCCGTCCCCGAAAGATTGGTAGATTTGTTTGGACACGGAGATTAAGGTGAATGTAAGATGTTTGTATATGTTTACTTAATTGCCCCTTAGTTGAGAGTGCACAAAAAACGAGGTAGAAAAAGTAAAGATAAAGGAAGGATAGTTTAGTAACTTTGAGAGTGAGAAGTTTCCTTTTAAGGAAAGTGATCAATTTTTCTGGGACAGCCCAAAAAGGAAATGTGTACAATTTTTCAGGGACGGAGGGAGTATGATATATTAACATGATTTGGGTGTTTGAGTTTCATTCAAATTATCACCAGCCCAAAGGAAGGTCATTGTTTGGGTGGAATTTAAACATGTTTGTGGTAATAAATATGTGACAATTACTAGGTTCTTTTATGTGAATAGTAAGTTGGTCCAAAGAAAGGCTTATTGTTTGACATAATTTGAATTGTTAATATTTGATTACTACACAAGTTGGACCATTTATAAGTTAATATTTATGTCCAAAGACTAAATATCAATGTTTGTGCTAGGTCTCTTGTCATGGGTTACAAATATAGCAATTTTGAGTTTAATAAAGTTAATAAGTATGATGTGGAATTTATGTGAGCTTGATTAGTTTTATTTCTTTATTCATTTTTCAGTTGTAAGTTCTGTTACAAATATTTCTGCTAGTATCAATTCAGTTTTTATGTTAAATGACACAAATTCAATTCATGGCAATTGAATATTAGGATAATTCTTGGAGTCATGGATCTGGACTTTGCGTTAAGGGTTGAGCGACCCCTTGACCTTACGGATAAGAGTACCTGTAGCGATAAGAGGGAGATGGAAAGATGTGAACACTCAAATCGCATGAGTCTAATGATCATGAAGCGTGCCATTCTGGAAAAATTCAAAGACACTATGCCTGAAAAGGTTGCAACAGCAAAAGAGTTAATCGAAGAAATTTAGAAAAGATTTTGAGAGTGAAAAGATAGAAACTAGTATACTCTTAGCAAAGCTTATCTCAATGAGGAATAAAGTGCTCACTTGGCTACAACCTTTAAGAGAAAAAGGTAAGGGTAAAGAAGCTGCAATTGAGACGCCAAAAAAGAATCAAATAATAAAGGAATATAATGAAGATGATTGTTTCTTTAGTGGCACATCTGGGCTTATGGAAAAGAATTGTACCACTGGGTATCTAAAGGATGGTACACTTCTTATTTTGGTTTGTTCTGAGGTTAATTTAACTTTAATGCGTAGACACACTTGGTGGATAGATTCTAGTGCAACAACTCACATCAGTGTGTCTGTGCAAGATTGCGTGAGTTGCCGAAAGCCAAGTGTAGTGAAAGATACATCTATGTGGGCGATGGCAAGTCGGTGCAAGTTGAAGAAATTGAGACATTTAGATTATTGCTAAAAACTAGATTTTATTTGGACTTGGAAGAGACTTTTGTGGTACCGTCATTTAGACTGAATTTTATTTCTATTTCTATTTTGGAAAAATTCGGGTATTCTTGTTCATTTGGAAATAGAAGATTTAGTCTTTTTCAAGATTCAAAATTGGTTGGCACCGATTCCTTATCAGTTGGTGATAATCTACATGTCTTGGATACTATTGTTTCATTTAATGAAACCTTGAAAACAAGTACCCGAGGTGTAAAACGAAAATTAATCGACGAGAATTCTACTTCACTGTGACACAAGAGATAAGGTCATATCTCTAAACAGAGTATCAAGAGACTTGTGTCAGATGGATTTCTTGATCCCCTCAAGTATACAGATTTTGACATTTGCATTAAGTACATAAAGGGGAAACAGACAAATGTTGAAAGATTGGTTGCCAACAGGACTTCGCATGTTGGAATGGTCAACGATACTTTATTATGTTCATATATGATTTCTTGTGATATGACTACCTATATCTTATTCATGAAAATGCCCAGTCATTGGATGTGTTCAAAAATTTTAAGTTGAAGTTGAGAACCAACTCAACAAAAGAATTAAAGCTATCATGTCTGACCGTGGTGGAGAATTCTATGGTGGATATGATGGCTCAAGTGAACAATGTCCAGTACCTTTCTATAAATTCCTAGAGGAATGTGGTATCGTCCCACAGTAACCATGCCAGGATCTCGTAGCATGAACGATGTAGCTGAGAGACAAAATAGAATGCTTAAGGACATGGTAAGGAGTATGATTAGTGTTTCCACCTTACCATAATCGCTATGAGAAGTATTAAAGACTGCAGCTTACATTATCAATAGAGTTCCAACAGAAGCAACTATCAAAACCCCATATGAGCTTTGGACAAGCAGGAAACATAGTTTAAAGCATCTCCACATTTGTAGTTTTCCAACCGAAGCTAGGCCTTATAAGCCAAATGAAAAGAAACTGGACTCTAGGACAATTAGTTGTTACTTTGTTGGATACTCTGAGAGGTCCATGGGTTACAAGTTTTATGATCACACTTCTAAGGCAATTTTTGAGACGGGTAACGCTCATTTTGTTGAGGATATTGAGTTTGAGAGGGAAGATATCTAGAAAGATTGATCACCACAAAACATATGTTGCCTCCACATGTTCCCTGCCTACTACCGCTATAACAACTTATATTATTCTTCTTATATGAGCATATGATACGAATCCACTCCAAAGAGATGGATTGTTCACCTTGGCGGATCTAGCTTGTTGTAGGTGACAGGTTTAGAACGTAACCAGGACGGCTCCTAACCACCCCAATCCTCAAATGGAGAGCAATGGAAAGGTTAATTGCCTAGGAGTGAGGGATCTAGCACCTCACTTCTCAAATGAAGAGCAACACTAGATGTCAAGCTTGAATCCACTTCAATGGAAGCAAGGGGATGATGGAGATAAAAGGTAGAGTTCAAAGTTGAATCGAATAGTCTCACAATGGGAGATAATTTCCTGATAAAAAAAACTGTGTTACAATGTGTGAAAAACTAGCTTAAATGGGGAGAGGTGGTGAAGGCAAAGCGGCGCCTCCTTCCTGCCATGCATGCGAAAAGCATAAAGTACTTTTGCATGCATGTCAGGCCCAAAAGCTTCCGAAAAGGTAAAAGTTATCCTAAAGTAGACTTCTGTCCTTAGTACGCAAAAACTGACATTTGTCTTCCCGAGTAGCTTCGTGAGAAAAGGGGGTCTTCGCGGGAGGCCTAGGTAGCCGAAGTTTGCAGGATGCGGAGGCTTTGCAGGGGCAGCTGCACTAGGGAGAGGGCCTTTGGTGATGCTTCGCAGAAACGATTTCGCTTATATCTGGTAATCCCTCCCAGGGTTCCCGCTGAGGGGCTTCGCGTTTCCAGGGTTCCCGCCGAGAGGCTTTGCATTTCCTGGGTCCCCACCGAGAGACTTCGCAGCTCCAGGGTCCCCGCCAAGAGACTTCGCATTGATGACTTCACTGCCGAGAGGCTTCGCATCTCCAGGGTCCCCGCCAAGAGGCTTCGCTTTGGGGCTTCGCCCGTGTGTGGCAAGTTTGCACGTGGCCTTCGCCATTGCCCTCTCCTTCAAGCATACTTATATTCAAGGACCCAAAGGCCTTCGCGTTATCTTCCTCCATGGTGATGCCGAATTGGCGAAGCCGTAGAGCCCGCTCTCAAGCTTCCTCTTGATCGTCCTGGGCCATGAGTCTCATGAAAGTGTTGAGACTTGCTTGAACTTGTTTCGATCGGGACCTTGTCATAGGTCTGCCAATGCCTTCTAGAGGGTTGGGAGGCTTGTGAGCTTGAGCTGGGGCATCTTCATGTTCCTCGTTTGGTCCGTTAAGTGGATTCATGGCGATGTCCTCATCAGCATAGGAACATTGTTTTCAGTGAGAGAAGTTTTACAGCTCCATCTTTATATAGGGTTTCAAATTTTTCATGCTACATTAATTTTTCCTCAAAAACCTTTTCAATTCTAGGAGTCCGTTTGGGAGGCTAGGTTTGTTAACACATATTTGTAAAAAGCACAAAACACAGAAATGTTGGAGTATAAAGGAATCATATATACATTAAATTAAAATGTATCACATACATTATCATCATTCATGAACCGACCTATAAACATTGAAATAAAATGTCGCAAATCCTAATAACATGGTCAATATAAATGTCAACCTTTTAGAAGCTTGTTGAAAATGCAATTAACTTCTAAGTTCATATCACAGACTTCGCAATTATGTGAGCTAGTTAGTGCCATGTTGTATCATCCTTCCTTTATAGTAAAACCTGGAAATAACTAAAGCGATGGAAGAGGTACTAAAACATAGATTCTATATTTGAACTCATATTTATGTTGTTTAGTGAGGGAGGTTTTTTTAGTTTATGTAAAGCTACCTCATCTGAGAAGAGCAAGTTACCACCGATGATCCCGAACTATCATGGATCCCACCTCCAACTCTTGCTGAAATGTTTGTTTATGTAAACGTTTTGCTCCTGCCCCGCGAACCCCACTGAGTCCTCCACGAACCCTATGGCTCCTCTGTGACCCCCGGGATCCTGCCCCGCAAACCCCCCTGGGTCCTCCAGCAACAAATCGAGAGGCCTTCTCCAGACGAGACAAAAGGCCTGCCCTCTTCCGCAACCTCCCTGGGTTCTCCAGCGACACCACAAGAGGGCACCCTCTCTCGCGACCCCCTACATCCCGAAATAAAGCGAAAGGCCTCCCATCTAGAGACCGCCACAGCCTACGGTTCCCCTCCATCTACCTATCATGCACACCAAATCGCCTTTGGAGGCCCTCGGATCTTGACAATGAGGTACCCCGACGCTTACTTATTACCAACTATGTGACTATACAATGACAATTATCAGCTGTATCTTAATTATATGTTACATATACCATGCCCACATTACCATGACACATGTGTTGCACACTCTTGAGCTCACCATGACCTGTTATAAATCGTCACACATACTTCATGAATGACTTGTTCAAACACAACTATAAATTATTCCCCCATGGTGCATGGTCATTTTAGCACATGAACACAACAAGTTATGCCCATCTTATATGACACTCGATACCTACGTGCAAACTGAGCATACATGAATCACATGTTCATCGAGGTCAAGTCCTACAATGCTCGCATCTCTCACTTTATCAAGGTCGAGCCAAACAACGGTCGCACCTCACATTCGTCCGACGTAGAGCCCAACAACACTTGTACCTCTCAGGATCACCTACAACGACCCCCTCGCGAGTCTGCTATCTTCTGCAGCCCCCCACACGGGTCCGCCATCTAATACAATCTCCAAGGATCCACATCGTCCTCCACGACCCCCGATACGGGTCTGTCACCTATATTGACCCCCTCGCAGGTCCGCTATCTTTTGCAGCCCCCCACACGGGTCCGACACCTAACGTGATCTCCAAGGATCCATGTCCTCCACGACCCCCGATACGGGTCCGTCTGTTGGAATTCTTGCGCACCAAGATGACCTGGGCTAGCTAAAGTAGCTAAGCACAGCTCAACTCAGCTCAATCTGAGTGTTTGAGCTAGAGAGATGTGTATCTGCTCTTAGTAAGCTGAAATGAGCTCAAGGAGCTCAATGGATGATTTAATATGTCTTGGACTAGCTCTATGTGAGCTTAGTACAAATGTGTCTAGGCACCTTTTGGCGAAGAGACGTGTCTCTTGGCGTAAAAGGTGCGTAAATTGGTGAAAAGGTGCCGAAGAGGGCCCAGCACACCTTCGGCTTAGGCCGAAGGGTGCGTAGCACCCTTGGGTGCCGAAAGGGCACCCTAAGGTGGCCTTACACCCATTCGGCCATGGGCCTAGGGGTGTGAGTGCCCTTCGCCCTAGGTGCCTCTAGGCAAGGGGGTGCACCATATGCCTTGCACCATTCGGCCAAAGGGATATGTCTCATGTCCCATGGCCGAATGGGCAAGGGGCATGGGTCACCTCCCTTGCCTCTTCACCATATTTGGATAATTAATTAATTAGTTAATTAATTTCCTATTAGACACAATTATTTATTTATTCCTTTTCTAATTAATTAGTTAATTGAAAATGCAAAAGGCATGAGACATGTCTCATGGACCAAGGGGCATTGGTTACAGCCCTTGGCCCTAGAGACATGTTACTTCGCAAATGAGGAGGCATTGTGCCCCCTTATTGGCAGCCCATCGTCCTCTATAAATAGAGGGAGTGTGGCGCCATTAATCTCATCCCACAACCAGCATTGGTTCTCTCTTCTCTCCTCATACTTCCTCTTCCAAACTAGAAGGCATTCTAGGAGCATTGTGAGTGGAACTCACCTTGGAGACAAATCATCTTCAAGCCGCCCTTAAGGTGTTCCCCGAGCCGAGTCTTCTTCATCAACGAGGAGCAAGAATCTCTAAGATTCTTAAGCTGCGCCCGTAAGAAAGGTACACATCCTTAATCCTTTCTTGATATTATTAAATGCGAACATGAGAAGCATGTTAAAGACGATCATAAAATCAACACCGTTACCTACAACAACCCCTTCGCGGGTCCGCTATCTTCTGCAGCCCCCCACACCGGTCCACCATCTAATGCGATCTCTAAGGGTCCGCATCGTCCTCCACGACCCCTGATACGGGTACGTCACCTACAGCGACACCCTCGTGGGTCCGCTATCTTCTACAGCCCCCCACACGGGTCCACCATCTAACGCGATCTCCAAGGATATATGTCATCCTCCACAACCCCCGCTACGGGTCCGTCACCTACAGCGACCCCCTCGCGGGTCCACTATGTCCTGCAGCCCCCACACACAGGTCCGCCATCTAACGCGATCTCAAAAGATCCGCGTCGTCCTCTATGACCCTCGCTACATGTTCTCCATCTACAGTGACCCTATCAAAGGTTCGCTATCTTCCACAACTCCTGCACGGGCCGAACACTGTGTTCATTAAGTGTTCGATGAAATGCTTGAGAGAGCATTTTGTTGCATTGACCATAGAAAATTGGTTCGATACTCTAGGATTATTTGAGAAGATAATCTAGTGTGTTAGGAGACATCAATTGGCTAAACTTATTACCTCCATAGTTGATGCAAGTGAAGTGCTTCTACTTGATCTTCTATAGAGGATGGTTTTAACTTAGGAGGTTAGAAATTGTTAAATATCCAACTCCTCTAACTTGTCATATATCATAACCAAACACTACATCTAGTAATCTCAACCCTAATCAACCCTAAGGAATATTTATTTTCAAATAATTGTTTGTTGCATTGTATCGTAGTTCTAGTTGCATTAGTGATAGAAGTAGACTTAGTAAATTTATATTTATCATCCATCTTACCACTAGACATCTAAATTCAAAAACACCATAAATATTGCATTTTGCTAAACTTCATAAATTGCGCTACAATCTCTTGGGTTCGACCCCACTCACCCTACTACAATTGCACACCGTGCCCTTGAGGTCGAATGAGTTTTATTACTTGATATTATGCTTAATTCATAAACATGTAAAACACCCATCAAGTTTTTGGCGTCGTTGCTAGAGATTGTTTGTGTGGTTCTTGATTGTTCAATTATTTTCTTTTCATTCAATAAATAGAAGTTAATTGGTGCTCTCACTCTTTATATTTAGGCACTCTCTCTAGTTCATGACACATAATGCACAGGTTCAACTTGTCAATTGGATCCGGAGATTGAAGAGTCTTTGAGAAGCTTGTGAAAAAAGAGCAAGATCACACAAGATGCTTCACGGGGTAGGACTTCATAGATTGATGTGGAGTGTAATTTGGAGGAGAATCGTGGAACGTCAACCTCTTTTGCCCCTCTATCGGTACTGAGGCCGGTGGCACCGACATGGACATGTAATGGGGGCCTAACTTGGCCCTCGGGTAAGACTCACAATTCTTCCTATTTAAGTTCACCTATCCTATCGAGGATAATGCTAGCTTTAAGTTTGGGAGGTGTTTGAGTCTTGCATATTTTATTGATGTATGGATGATTGTGAGCATGATTGCCTAGGTTCCAATAGTAAAGCTTGTGTTTTATTAGGATTAGTTGCAATTTGCATGGTTACTGGATTGTTGCACTTTTTTATTATTCTTTGACAAATTTGTTCTAGGATAGTTTCATATTGGCATACTACCCAAGTAACATCACTCCCGCCGCCGCCACTGAGCAGACAAGATCACAAGGCATGCAGACCGTGAGACCACACCTTCTCGCGAGCCCCAAGCCTTCGCGATGAGCACCTCCTCGCAAGGCCCAAGCCTTCACACAGTGTCCCTCCGGGCACCTCACACAACGAGGGGCCACACCCTCGCAAGAACTCCCAGAACACCTGGCGAGGCCATGCCCTTGCCTGGCGAGGTCATCCGCGTTACCTCGCAGGGCCCAAGCCTTCGCGCAGTGCCCCTCTAGGCACCTCATAAGACGTGGGGCCGCACCCTCGCCTGGCGACCATACCTTTCCACAAGGCCTAAGCCTGCGCGGCATCTACGAGACCATACCTCTCCGCGAGGCCTAAGTCTCCGCAACATCTACGGGATCGTGCCTCTCCGCAAGGCCCAAGCCTTCATGACATCTACGAGGCCATACCCCTCCGTGGGGCCTAATGCCTTCATCACGACCCCCTCGGAGCACATCGCAACAATAGGCGAGACCATGCCTTCGCTTTCGCGAAGCTGGATCATCCACATGACTTCGCCTCGATTAAAGTAAGGCAGCTGGCGACGGTTAACCACCACGATTCGTGTGAACCTCCCACGTTCGCCACTACTCCACCTTCCCCATCAGTCGGAAACATGGGCAATCACCCCACTACCTCAGGTCATGGGACGTCCACGACCTCGAGACCGCCTATAAAAGGAACACTTGGGAAATGTACACCCTATCTACACACCCCCACTCCTCTCTCTGCTCCTGAGTATTCTATTTCACTCTTTGCAGATCGCTCTGTAACAATCGATTATCGTCTCCAAAATCGCACCACTCCTCCAAGCATGAATGGAAAAGGAAGCATGAATGTTATATGTGTTTTGAATCATGCTTGAATGTTGTATGATGAAAATGGATGTATAGCATGTTGTCTTGCCTATTTGCTCCATGAATGATTAAATGAACCTTAAGAAAATGTGTGCCAAAGTGCTATATCACATTATACCTTGAGGTAATTGCCGGAATGTGCTCTGTCTAGGAGGTGGGTTTTAAGTGGGACCGTCTGTGACCCCTCCATCTTTCCTGGGAGCGCTCCTCTCGTGGTTCCTAAGGTCCATGTGTGACATAGACTTGGCATGCATGTGACATTTATTCTTTACTTAAATTAAGAATTTCAGCCCCTTGATAGTCTTAGTACTGGTTTTGTACCACTATAATGGACTTGAGGGAATTGAAGCTTAAATTAAGTGAAGGAACATACGTCTATTGAAACAAGAGAT
This sequence comes from Stellera chamaejasme, assembly GCA_024586325.1. Classification (NCBI taxonomy): domain Eukaryota; kingdom Viridiplantae; phylum Streptophyta; class Magnoliopsida; order Malvales; family Thymelaeaceae; genus Stellera; species Stellera chamaejasme. Next base: position 21,231,351 of record CM044982.1, on the reverse strand, counting down.
TCTACCTTAAGATAGTTCAAGTACTTGTACGGTGAACTTGAAGGACTTGAAACTTGATTCAATTGATGAGACACTTCATTAAACTAAGGTCTCTAGGGACCTTGTCAAGCTAATATAATGTTGTCTAAGAAAGTGGTACTTAAGTGAGACCGTTTGTGACTCCACCAATATTCCTGGGCATTGTATTAAGGAGACTTATGGGTGATGAGACTAAGGTTTATATGAAGTGCTATGGTTGTTACAATCACGCATGAGTGTGTGATTCAGCCTTCTTGGAGGGTCAAGTAAGGTTATAAACTGATGTATGCTTGGTTGCCCTTGATTGATTGAATGTATAGGCTTGTTAAGGGTATGTTCATAAAATGGCAAAGTTATGCTTAGGCGTTTCTGATCGGATGCTATATGCATACCTTTTGCTACGTCTAGGTATAAACTAAGTTATTTCATGAACATATTGCTTGAATAAGTCTAATTGTGTGAATTGGAATCTAAAACATGTGAATTGCATATTTGTAGATGGCTACTAAGAACATAGTAGCAGAGTTGAACCGTGACCTCAAATTGGATGGTGAAAACTATCTAATTTGGCAGCAGAAGGTCAAGTTCATCTTAAATGAGCAAGAGACACTTGAGGTGCTCGAAGCTGAGTTCAACCCCCAGCAGGAAGGGAGAAGTAGTGTGGCTTATGAAGCCTACCTTAAAAAGAACTCTATGTGTAGAGTCACACTCTTGTCCACAATGGTGGATGAGATCATGGTGGAGTTCTCCATGCTCCTCGGCCAAAGGCATCCGGGATCTTTGTGAAGGCCAAGTATGGAGATGTTTCGTGGAGAAACAACGCTCAATGATACTAAGGTTTGAGAACTATGGTAAACGAGCGGATCACACCATGAGTGCCCACCTTCGTGAGATGTCATGAATGATTCATCAGCTTAAACAAGCTGGGCACGACCTCACCGACGAGCAGTGCAAGCAATAATAAGGTCCTTACACGATGAGGAGTGGCGGTTGATGAAGGTCAACTTACGCCACAACCTCAGATTAAGACCTTTGATGACATCGCCCGTCACCTTTTACTTGAGGCTGAAGTAATGGCTCTCAAGGACCACTCCAAGGCATATGTTGCCAATACCTCCGATAACAACGGGGGTAAAAAGAAGAAGTGGTTCAAGGGTGGGAAAAAGGGCGGCTTCAAAGGCAAAGGAAACGGGCCCGGGAAGAAGAAAAGGGACGTTTCGAAGCTCAAGTGCTTCAACTGTGGCAAGAAAGGACACTTTGCAAAAGATTGCAAAAGTGCACCTAAGGTACATTTTGAACCTTCTACTTCAATAGCACATGTGACGTCATGTACTATGCTAATTGAAAGCAATTCTTTGTGGATTGTTGATTCAGGAGCAACAGACCACATAGCTCGGGACAAGTCTGGTTTGTGGCGTACCAGCAAGCTCCCAAGAGGTGTGAAGCACGTCTCGGTGGGGAATGATGCAAAATTAGAAGTAGTTGGAATAGGAACTGTAAGGTTCCCTTGTGTAATAGATATTTGTATCTTGTAGACACATTATATGTACCTAATATTTGTAGAAATTTAATTTCTATTTCGCCATGTTGAAGTACAATTATTGCTTTCAATTCTTTAATGATAGTGTAACTATATTAAAGGATAATCAAGTTCTCACAAAATGCTTAGTTAATAATGGATGTATGAGTTAAGGCCCGATGGCCATTCTGTTGCAACTCCTAGTTGCCACGTGACTAAAGTCATAGATCAAAATCGTGGCATGAAGCGGTTGGGACATATAGGACAAGATAGGATGAATAAGTTAGCCAAAAGTGGCCTGCTTGAATCCTTGACCAAGGTTGTCCTACCAACTTGTCAACCTTGCTTAGAAGGCAAGGCAACGAGAAAGCCCTTTGGGAGGGCAACTAGGAGAACCGAGGCACTAAGTTTAGTCCATTCTGATCTTTGTGGACCTATGAGAATTGAATCTAGAAATGGGTTCAAGTACTTCATCACTTTTACGATGACTGTACACGATTCACCCACGTCTTCTTACTCAAAAACAAGGCAGAGGCCTTAGCATATTTTCAGACATATGTACACTTGGTTGAGAACCAAGGAGATAAGAAGGTGAAGTCCTTAAGGACTGACGGAGGTGGTGAGTACAGTTCACTTGCAGTCAAGGCCTTTTTTGAGTCAAAAGGCAGTGCTAGAGAGTTCACCCTTTCTTGGACACCCCAGCAAAATGGTGTGTCCGAAAGAAAGAACCGAACTTTGATGGACATGGTACGTTCCATGATGGCTAAAGCCAACCTGGATGTGACCTATTGGAGTGATGCGCTGCTATGTGCGGTGCACATTCTCAATAGGGTACCTACCAAGGACATCGACTCCTCTCCATATGAGTTATGGATGAAGAGGACCCCGAACTTAAGCTACTTGCGGCCTTGGGGTTGCTTAGCTTACGTACATGTTCCCGACCATCCGTTGGGAAAATTGGGACCAAGAGGAAAGAAGTGTGCTTTTCTCGGGTATTGTACGGAATCTAAGGGCTATGTGTTCTTGGATCTCAGTTTAAAGAAGGGTTTGGTGTTTGATGCAAGAAACGCCAAGTTTGTGGAAACGGAGTTTCCAAAAGTTGGCGAAAGTGATGATCTAGCCTCAATAGGCCCGATCCTAGAAGAAGATCAACCGGGCACTTCACAAGTGCCGGTTACAAGAGCTGTACCTACTGCAGGGAGTACCTCAATTGGAACAACTGAGGCTTCCCGAATGAGCCCATAAACATGGACTCAAATGAACAGGATCCACAACCGAGGGATCTGTTCAAGAGGGAGTTGAGGTACTTCAAGAGCCAACACCTCCACCCCTGTTGAGAAGATCAACTCGGGAGTCCAAAGGACCTAAAAGGTGGGGACTATCGGAAGGTGAGACATACTTGGTCTCGTGTGAGATCGATGAGCCAAGTAATGTCAAAGAAGCTCTTGAAGGGGCACGAAAGAAGAGTGGCTAAAGGCAATGAATGATGAGTTGCATTCAATGCATGAAAATGAGGTATGGGAATTGTCTGATCTTCCTCGTGGCCGAAAAGCGATCGGCAATAAGTGGGTTCTTAAAATAAAGAAGAACTCTGATGGAAGTATCGAAAGGTACAAGGCCCGGTTGGTGGCCAAAGGCTTTACACAGAAGGAAGGTGTTGATTTCAAAGACACTTTCTCTCCTGTTGTAAAGTTTAATTCCATTAGATTGCTGCTTGCGATAGTGGCAAACTTGGACCTTGAGTTGCATCAGATGGATGTGACCACAGCCTTCCTCAACGGTGAGTTGAGTGAAGAGATCTACATGAAGCAACCCGAAGGGTTTGTACAAGTAGGTCAAGAAGACAAGGTATGTAGACTAAAGAAGTCTATATATGGTCTCAAACAAGCTTCAAGACAATGGTACTTGAAGTTTCATCATGCAGTCACAAGTTATGGCTTTGTGATGATGCATGAGGACCATTGTGTGTACTTGTTCTTCAAAGAGTCCAGTTTGCCATTATGACATTATATGTCGATGACATTTTAATTGCAAGTAGTAGCTTGGAGTTGCTGCTCGCCATCAAAGGATGGTTGTCCTCCACCTTCAAAATGAAGGACCTGGGGGAAGCTTCTTATATCCTAGGTGTTAAGATACATCGGAAAGAAAGAAGCATATGTTAGGCCTTTCACAAGAGCTTTATATCGATAAAGTTCTTGAGAGGTTTAACTTGACCAACTCTAAGCCAATGAACACCCCACTTGCATATGGTTGCAAAATTGGAGAGGACTTATGTCCTAAGACTCCAAAAGAGAAGGAAGAAATGACTAAGATACCTTACCTTAGTGCCATTGGTAGCCTTATGTACGCCATGATTTGTACACGGCCAGACATAAGTCAAGCGGTCGGTTTACTTGCTAGATATTCTTGAACCACGGCATGGAGCATTGGAAGAATGTCAAAAGGATTCTTAGATACCTTAAAGGTACTAAGGATTATTGGCTATGTTATCAAGGAAAAACCCTTGGTTTACACGGCTATTCTGATGCCGATAGGGGAGGAGATAGAGATTCTAGCAAATCTACAAGTGGTTATATTTTCTTGCTAAATGGGGCGCTACTACTTGGTGTAGTAAGAAACAAACTGTACTGACCTTATCAACCATGGCGGCAGAATTCGTTTCTTGTGCCTCGGCTGTCCAGGAAGCCCTGTGGCTTGGTTATTTCCTCAAAAACTTGGAGTCAATGGTCAAAATAAGTAAGCCCATTACTATCTACAGTGATAGTATGGCAGCTATGGCCTACACCAAGGACCCCAAGTATCATGGAAAAACCAAACACATTAGCATGAAATATAATTTCGTTCGAGATGCAGTTGAAGGAGGTGAAGTCAAAATTGAATACATCTCAACAGACCTTATGGTGGCAGATCCTCTCACTAAGCCATTGCCACCCATTGTGTTTGCTCGTCATGTCCGAGCAATGGGTCTTAGGAGATTGTAAATATGCTAATTGTTGTATGACTTTCACCACTTTGGTGTCACACATGTATATATGTATAATGATGATCAATAAAGTAATTATTTGATGTCATTTACTTAGTTCCATTAATAACACACAATGAACAAATGAACATGTCCACTATAGGCATTGAGAATGACTTTCTCACACCAAGTCATTCGCCCTTGATCTTAAGTAGACCAAGGATGAGACTACCAAAGACTCAAATAGTGTGTTGTTTCTTCAGGAAACATGTGACATGCAATGTTACTCTATTGAGTGGGAGTCATGTTACAACACATGACACTTTGGTATACTTTCATGTCGCCTTGATTTGAATGATCAAGATGAGGTGCTCTGCACTGATTTTATATGACACGGATACATTCTAGCCTATGTGTGAGTGTAAGCTCGGGCTTGCACAGAAATTTCATGGCTTGTGACATGTCCTCCTTTTATATGTTAGAAGGGGCACACTCTGAGGTGTTTTAAGAGGGAGAAATGACACACTCCTCATTTTAAGTGATATCACTCCGAGTGGGAGTGGTGTTAATAATTCACATTGACAAAGTTACTTTGATTGGTTGTCGAAGGTCGCAGATGAATGCGGCTGGAGTATCCTCCTTTTGGGTAACTAAGTCTATATGGATCATTAAGCAGGTAGAGTGTAAAGGAAAGACAAGTGAAACTTGGTACGTGAGTCCTAAATTCAACCTTTGAGCTCACATGTTGCATTGGTGCAACGTGATAAGGTCTGAATTGGGAATAATATGAATTAAAGAGTACTCGACACTTAATACAGTCATCATTAAAATGAAAGAGACTGACTGTGGTTAAGAATACGTACCATATGTCTTGGGGTTCTAAAGGCACTACTTGAAGTAGTTCAAGTAAAGCTTGAAGATGTTCAAGCATGTCTTGTTAAGTTCAAGAAAATTTGAATAACACACAAACACTTGAAGTGTTCAAGTGAGTTTGAGAGGACAATCTTCCATTTGAGAGTCTACAACCTCAATGGAAGAGGAACGGTGTGAATGCCTTAAGGTCGCACTCACAACTCCTTTTATATAGTTTGTCAAAGTGTTTGGTTTTGTATGACGAAGTGTTTTATTCGAGTGGGAGCTTGTGCTTGAAGGTCATCATTAGTGCGAGTGGGAGTTTGTTGGAATTCTTGCGCACCAAGATGACCTGGGCTAGCTAAAGTAGCTAAGCACAGCTCAACTCAACTCAATCTGAGTGTTTGAGCTAGAGAGATGTGTATCTGCTCTTAGTAAGCTGATATGAGCTCAAGGAGCTCAATGGATGATTTAATATGTCTTGGACTAGCTCTATGTGAGCTTAGTACAAATGTGTCTAGGCACCTTTTGGCGAAGAGACGTGTCTCTTGGCGGAAAGGTGCGTAAATTGGTGAAAAGGTGTCGAAGAGGGCCAAGCACACCTTCGGCTTAGGCCGAAGGGTGCGTAGCACCCTTGGGTGTCGAAAGGGCACCCTAAGGTGGCCTTACACCCATTCGGCCATGGGCCTAGAGGTGTGAGTGCCCCTTCGCCCTAGGTGCCTCTAGGCAGGGTGCACCCCATGCCTTGCACCATTCGGCCAAAGGGACATGTCTCATGTCCCATGGCCGAATGGGCAAGGGCATGGGTCACCTCCCTTGCCTCTTCACCATATTTGGATAATTAATTAATTAGTTAATTAATTTCCTATTAGACACAATTATTTATTTATTCCTTTTCTAATTAATTAGTTAATTGAAAAGGCAAAAGGCATGAGACATGTCTCATGGACCAAGGGGCATTGGTTGCAGCCCTTGACCCTAGAGACATGTTACTTCGCAAATGAGGAGGCATTGTGCCCCCTCATTGGTAGCCCATCCTCCTCTATAAATAGAGGGAGTGTGGCGCCATTAATCTCATCCCACAACCAGCATTGGTTCTCTCTTCTCTCCTCATACTTCCTCTTCCAAACTAGAAGGCATTCTAGGAGCATTGTGAGTGGAACTCACCTTGGAGACAAATCATCTTCAAGCCGCCCTTAAGGTGTTCCCCGAGCCGAGTCTTCTTCATCAACGAGGAGCAAGAATCTCTAAGATTCTTAAGCTGCGTCCAGAAGAAAGGTACACATCCTTAATCCTTTCTTCGGTATTATTGAATGCGAACATGAGAAGCATGTTAAAGACGATCATAAAATCAACACCGTCACCTACAACAACCCCTTCGCGGGTCCGCTATCTTCTGCAGCCCCCCACACCGGTACGCCATCTAATGCGATCTCTAAGGGTCCGCGTCGTCCTCCACGACCCCTGATACGGGTACGTCACCTACAGCGACACCCTCGTGGGTCCGCTATCTTCTACAGCCCCCCACACGGGTCCACCATCTAACGCGATCTCCAAGGATATATGTCGTCCTCCACAACCCTCGCTAAGGGTCCGTCACCTACAGCGACCCCCTCGCGGGTCCACTATGTCCAGCAGCCCCCACACACAGGTCCGCCATCTAACGCGATCTCAAAAGATCCGCGTCATCCTCTACGACCCTCGCTACATGTTCTCCATCTACAGTGACCCCATCAAAGGTCCGCTATCTTCCACAACTCCTGCACGGGCCGAACACTGTGTTCACTAAGTGTTTGATGAAATGCTTGAGAGAGCATTTTGTTGCATTGACCATAGAAAATTGGTTCGATACTCTAGGATTATTTGAGAAGATAATCTAGTGTGTTAGGAGACATCAATTGGCTAAACTTATTACCTCCATAGTTGATGCAAGTGAAGTGCTTCTACTTGATCTTCTATAGAGGATGGTTTTAACTTAGGAGGTTAGAAATTGTTAAATATCCAACTCCTCTAACTTGTCATATATCATAACCAAACACTACATCTAGTAATCTCAACCCTAATCAACCCTAAGGAATATTTATTTTCAAATAATTGTTTGTTGCATTGTATCGTAGTTCTAGTTGCATTAGTGATAGAAGTAGACTTAGTAAATTTATATTTATCATCCATCTTACCACTAGACATCTAAATTCAAAAACACCATAAATATTGCATTTTGCTAAACTTCATAAATTGCGCTACAATCTCTTGGGTTCGACCCCACTCACCCTACTACAATTGCACACCGTGCCCTTGAGGTTGAATGAGTTTTATTACTTGATATTATGCTTAATTCATAAACATGTAAAACACCCATCAAGTTTTTGGTGTCGTTGCTAGAGATTGTTTGTGTGGTTCTTGATTGTTCAATTATTTTCTTTTCATTCAATAAATAGAAGTTAATTGGTGCTCTCACTCTTTATATTTAGTCACTCTCTCTAGTTCATGACATATAATGCACAGGTTCAACTTGTCAATTGGATCCGGAGATTGAAGAGTCTTTGAGAAGCTTGTGAAAAAAGAGCAAGATCACACAAGATGCTTCACGGGGTAGGACTTCATAGATTGATGTGGAGCGTAATTTGGAGGAGAATCGTGGAATGTCAACCTCTTTTTGCCCCTCTATCGGTACTGAGGCCGGTGGCACCGACATGGACATGTAACGGGGGCCTAACTTGGCCCCCGGGTAAGACTCACAATTCTTCCTATTTAAGTTCACCTATCCCATTGAGGATAATGCTAGCTTTAAGTTTGGGAGGTGTTTGAGTCTTGCATATTTTATTGATGTATGGATGATTGTGAGCATGATTGCCTAGGTTCCAATAGTAAAGCTTGTGTTTTATTAGGATTAGTTGCAATTTGCATGGTTACTGGATTGTTGCACTTTTTTATTATTCTTTGACAAATTTGTTCTAGGATAGTTTCATATTGGCATACTACCCAAGTAACATCACTCCCGCCGCCGCCACTGAGCAGACAAGATCACAAGGCATGCAGACCGTGAGACCACACCTTCTCGCGAGCCCCAAGCCTTCGCGATGAGCACCTCCTCGCAAGGCCCAAGCCTTCACACAGTGTCCCTCTAGGCACCTCACAAAACGAGGGGCCACGCCCTTGCAAGAACTCCAAGAACACCTGGCGAGGCCACACCCTCGCCTGGCGAGGTCATCCGCGTTACCTCGCAGGGCCCAAGCCTTCGCGCAGTGCCCCTCTGGGCACCTCATAAGACACGGGGCCGCACCCTCGCCTGGCGACCATACCTTTCTGCAAGGCCTAAGCCTCCGAGGCATCTACGAGACCATACCTCTCCACGAGGCCTAAGTCTCCGCAACATCTACGGGATCGTGCCTCTCCGCAAGGCCCAAGCCTTCACGACATCTACGAGGCCATACCCCTCCGTGGGGCCTAACGCCTTCATCACGACCCCCTCGGAGCACATCGCAACAATAGGCGAGACCATGCCTTCACTTTCGCGAAGCTGGATCATCCACATGACTTCGCCTCGATTAAAGTAAGGCAGCTGGCGACGGTTAACCACCACGATGTGTGTGAACCTCCCACGTTCGCCACTACTCCACCTTCCCCATTAGTCGGAAACATGGGCAACCACCCCACTACCTCAGGTCATGGGACGTCCACGACCTCGAGACCGCCTATAAAAGGAAGACTTGGGAAAGGTACACCCTATCTACACACCCCCACTCCTCTCTCTGCTCCTGAGTATTCTGTTTCACTCTTTGCAGATCGCTCTGTAGCAGTCGATCGTCGTCTCCAAAATCGCACCACTCCTCCAAGCATCTGAGAGCTCGCGCCGTAAAGGAACGAGACTATCACATATGCATTAGCTTAGTTTCACATTGTATTGTTAATGTAGATGCATATATAGGAACCCAACCCCTAGTTGAGAGATTTGCAAGCTATATTGTTGATAGTTAAGTTTTGAATCTAGTTGAATATGAAAGGTTTCTTTGGATGTTACAATTATAAATTTCATACCATGTTCTTCATGAAAGAATTTTGGATTATGCTTGAACTAGGACACGAGTGATTTGACCATTACGTACATACATTTTTGTTTGAAATTTTTGTTGATAATGGCATATAAGAATTACCACTTTCGCAAAGTGCCAACCCGGTATAATGTTTTCCAATAGTTCACCCCTTTGACCTTATTAGCCTTATTGCTTGTGAATCCATGTTATGAGCCATTGGTTTTCTCTATCTACTCTTGTCCTTGGAATTCATTAAGTATTACTTACAAGGGCATAGGAGATAAACTTGAGTTTTGGATTGCTAAACAAGTTTGGGGGGAACTCTTGTGTATATTGTCGGTGTTCAAAAAGAAACTTCAAGTGAATTTGGTTTGTTAGCAAAGTTTGTAAGTGTTGTACATGTGAGAGCTAACCAAGAAAATTCTTGTAATGCTATTATCTCATCAAAAAAATGTGAATGAAAAGAAAAATAATATGTTGCAAAAACAATAGAAAATTGAAAATAAAGTATTGAGATAACATGTAAGCCTCACTTTGTAATTCCATGGTTAGAGTATTCCATCGAAAGTGCATAGAGACTATTGAAATGTAAAAGCTTTTTGAAATCGAACACTTCAATTTAACACATATTTGGTAGGGTTGTTCTTAGTGAATTTATCATTGGTGCCCTAAATTCTAGGTACTCAATATGTTTTTTTGTAGCTCCACCAATTAAATGGCCTTCTTTCGACTCCCATGTCTAATCGAAACAAGCTACATTACAACCTTATTAAGACCGTTATCACTTAAGTTGTAACTAACTCCCTTAGGGGAACTAAGTGAGGGAGTTATGGGTTGTCATTTGAGCTTATGGTAAGAGTACTGATTTTGAGATCACATCACACAATGGCACACCCTACATATAGATTTGAGCATAAATAGTAAGATAGTGACCCTCTGGTTAGAGCATCTAAACCAAGTTTCATGAACCATTAGATTCATCTCTTAGTTATTTGCAATAATTCTTGGCTTGTGAACCATTAGATTCATCTCTTAATTATTTAGTGCTTAACATTTAGGTGGTTAGCTACATGTAGGTAGTGTATTTGCTAGGGACTAGAAAATATTTAAGTTTGGGGGTGTGATAATTGTGCATTATCAGTGGTTAGCATGTTGTTGTGTTTCTAGATAAATTAGAGTTGTTTAGTTGTTGATTAAACATGATTAGTAGCATTTTCTTAGGCTTGAAGAAGGTAGAGTAAAAGTAGAAGGTCAACTACTCTACCATGTTTACCAAGTGTTCGTTGAAATGCTTGAGAGAACATTTTATTGAATTGACTAAAGAAAAATCGATTGATACTCTAGTATTATTTGATAAGATAATTTAGGGTGTTAGGAGACATCAATTGGTTAAACTTAATGCCTCCATAATTAATGCAAGTGAATAGATTCTACTTAGTTTTCTACGGAGATGATGATTCTAACTTAGTAGGTTAGAACTTATTAATTATTCAACTCATCTAACTTGTCATATACCACAACCAAACACTCCATCTAGTAACATCAACTCTTATCAACCCTGGGCTCAAGTGGCACTTAGTGTGCCACAGAGGTGGGTGTTCGAACTCGAGGTCTTGGCTTCGAGTCCCTGGGCTGCCAAGACACAAGAGTTTTACCCACATTACGATTCGAGTTTAACACAAAAATTGCACTATAATCTCTGGGTTCGACCTCACTAACCTTACTACGATTGCATACCTTGCACTTGAGATTGAATGAGTTTTATTACTTAATATTGTGCTTAATTTATAAACATGTAAAGCACCCGTCACTTATACAACGAGCTTACGAAGCTCCCAATTCCGTATGGCACTTGCCTTTTGAATTACTCCAATTGACTAACGTACATGAATAGTTCTGACGCAATTATAAGGTTGTACTATGGGATCTCCCATAGTATGCTCAAGTTGCTCATCTTCTAATCGTTGTTCACATCTCAACCTCGCCATTGTCACCATGCCTACCACCGGCAGGTTGAAGATGAGACCGATACCCATTGTTTGCGGCTCCATCAGCCCTTACGGGTTCTGGCTCAACCTTCCCACCACCGGAATGAGGATCTAACGGTAGATCTCGGTACAAATAAAATAACTAGATAAATAAAGTCATTACAGATGTCAAAGGCTGACATTTGAGCACACTTTTGGCTACCTTTTTAATGGCAGACTCAAGCCCATCTAGCTCAATGAGGTAGATCGGTCGAATAGGAGAGCCAGGACCATGTTTGATAAAATATGTTGAGTGTAAAGGGTGTAACTTTTTCAGACTAACTTTTGTATTGATGTTACTCTTTTTCAGCCCTTAGGAGAAGGGATGGCAACAAAATTTAGTAGTAATTTGGGTTTGAAAGTTTTGATTAAACTAGATGTGAATAAATCTTCTAACACAAGATACTGTGACACCCAATTTGTCCTGAAGGTTTTGAAAGCATTTTATGAGAGGGCATATGTGACTAATTATAAAGAAATGGGTCATTAGTGATGAAATTGGAAGACTCGAGCTTAAATTCAATATTTTAATAAATTATGGACTAGCTTAGCAATTTTCCCTAAATATTCGTTGCAGATTGATCGTGGTGGAGTAGAGCTTGCTTGGCAGTTGCAGCTCCACACCTTGCGCACGATCAAGAGAGGCGTTTGCCATCATAGAGGAAGTGGGGTGGTTTACAAATTCATCTATGAAAACTGGCTTTTGGAGCACAATCGACACACACAACAATTTCACAACAATCAACAGAGCAGTTTTGCAAGCAAACCCAATACTCAAATTTCTCTACTCAGGCATCGCTTTTCTCATGCAAGTTTTCAGAAGGAGAAAGGGATTCTTCTGGGTCTATTCTTGTCTCCGACCTCTCACTAGTCACTTTTCGTCACCAATTGGTCCTCCGGCCAATTTTTTGGTGAGTTGCTGTCCAAGATCGTTGCTGTTGAAGCTGCCGCCGTTCCACTCCCAAGTCAAGTCAAGCCTCCACACAATTGCCCTGTTTTTCGGCCTCCCCTCCTTTGTTGGACATTGATTTAATACTGCTCAGTTCCTGGCTGTCACGAATCATCACCGGAGAGAATTCACGGAAGTCACAGTTTTCAATTTGGGGAAGAAGCCAAGGTTTTGGGCTAGGTATAATTGCAGTTTGTCCTTAATCTTTGTCATTTATTTTGTTCAGATCCCTATCCTTTAATTCCTTTTTATTAAAGCATTTATGTATGAGAGTTGGAGCTGGTAGTGTTGAAAACTTAAAACGATGCCTAAATTGCAGTTAGCATTTTCTTTTGTCTCATGTTGACACCTTTCAATTCTTGATGCATGTGTGATATTTACTTGTTTTTGTGGTAAGCTGTAAATTTCGTGCTATCTTTTTTTTTTTTTCTTTCTTTCAACTTCTACTGACATGTTTTTTTAAGGGAATAACTCCCATTCAACTTGAGCGGTTGTTGCCAAGGAACAAAAAGAAGTAGCTAGTCCTCGACAAGACTAAGTAACAAAAACGAGCATGAATCCTGCCAGATTAGAGTAGCATGGCTCCAACAACCTATGGAAACTACAAACCAACAAACTAAAAATAAAAGTAAGGATAGCAGATAGAGTAAGCCTAGAAATGGCCTAAGTGACTAACAGGCGAGCCATCCAATCTTCAGGGATGTAACAAAACTAGACATCCCAAGAGTCCAAGAGACAAATTCCCTGGACGGAAACCAGAGCACAACATCCTCAAGATTACCAAAACCCTCCAACCTTCAATATACAAGCTCCTTATGAGCTAAAAACGGCCTAGTCCCTGCATAAGCATCTGCCACAGGAATGTCCAGAAAAGACCACTCCCCAGAAATAGCCAAATAATCCACCCATAAATACATTAGAGATGCCCAATGGAACTCCATCCGAGTCAATTGTGCAAGCAACCGAGTGATTAAGGGAGACTCTTGACCTAACTCACCCAGGCCGAACAACCTCATTGATCCAGGTAGGGTGAGTCATCGCTCCACCTCGTCGCTACAAATACTAAATGTAATAATGACATGAACCAAAACAACAAACAACAATTTCAAAGCTTTCCTATGAATTCCATGCAAGAATGCTATATTTTCAACTCCAAAAAATATGGTGTTATGAAGAATTGTTAGTCCTTAGTGGAGTGTCGAAGCATCTTTTGCAGAAAACACATGTCGGAGGAAGCGCTGGATCAAACAGTTTCAGAGCACTTTTGGAATATTTCAAGACATGAAGAAAATGACAAGACACAAAGCTCGGGGGCCAAATGCAAAAAGAGAAAAAAAAATAAAGGAAAAAGGCATCCAACTGGTGAGGCGATCGCATAGCGAATCTCGAGGCGATCACCTGGCCTGAAGTCAACTCTATCAACTAACGCATCTGAAAAGATTCTATCAGATGAGGTGAGAGCGAGGCGACCGATGTGCAAAATGCTAGGTGATATGGGATTTCATAACACTAGTTCCTCCTCCTCTCCCCAATAAATAGGGCCTCTCCTCACAATCCATCTCACACACCTCTCTACCATTTCTTCTCCATTTCAAGGCTAGTTTTAGTTTATTGTAATCAGCCTTTGGCCGGATTCTGGCAGAGCTTCGGCTCCAGCTTTATCTTCTCTTCTCTTTTTCTATTTTCGGGTTCTGTACGCTACTCTATCTCTCAGTAATGACATGAAGGATTTCCAGAAGATCTGGAGTTAGAGTGTCTCTTCTTCTCATCTTCTTTCTCTTTTGAGTTATTTTCCTTTTGTTCTTGTTGTTATTCCGTATGAGTAGTGAGTAGTTCTCCACTCTCCTGTGGGATCCTAGCATGACAAGTTGCTGAATATTTCCAGATGTAGGGGTGAGATTTTGCAAGTAGTAGGGAGATTCGAGATTAATCAGGGTGGAAGGGCGTAAGAACGCTACTATGAACCAAAACTCTTATGTGTCCTAGTGATGCAATGAGAGACCACCACCGGATAGATTGTGGATCTCTACTAGGTGTTATGGAGGGTACTGCAAGAGCATACCCCTGTTCATTGGGGGTGCTCACTAGATTACACCGAGGACCTTCTAGACTGGGACTTGGGTGAGAGTAATGCCGTACCAGTTGGTCGGGCAAGGCAAGAGCCTCTGAAGCTGCAGTGATGAGAAGAGCAGTCAGGCTTGGAGGTGACTGTCTGATATTTATCCAACCCCCCTACTTAGTGTTTTCTCAATCCTCATCTACTCTAGTCTTCTTGTTCTGCTTGGTGAACATATGAGGGTTTTATTTCTGCATTTTATTTTATTCTGATATGCAATTTCTACTACTTCCACTATTTCAAAACACCATAAATATTTTTAGCAGACTGCGAGGGGAGCTTCGATTGACCTTGATCTCTGTGGATCGACCCCACTCACCCTATCTACAATCGACATCCCTTCTCTTGGGGAAGTGAGCGGGTTACAAATTTAAAACTTGATTTTGAGCACAGATTCCCTTATATAATCCGCACGCATCATCCAACGATGATTTAGAGGTGAGTTACTACATATAGCATGTTTTTATCTCTAGCAAGTAAGTGAATCTCTCAAACATTCTAGCGTAGCCACTTTCATGAACTAGCACTAACACCTAAGCCATCACAACACCTAGCTTAACTATCAATCAACTCCTAGAGGTTTGATCCACTTGACTTACATCCTTTCCTTAAGATCCATCTGAGAGTTTAATCCACTATAATTGACGTCTGACACAGAGGACTTACTCAAGGCGCCTAAAACACAGGTCTTTACACTTGTCTAACTTTCATGACTTTCTTAACACCTGACACACGAGACTTACACCAAACTACTTACACCAAACTACTTGACTATCAGGACTTTTTCAAAGAGGTCTAACACACAGGACTTACACGGCTGCCTTACTAACATGACTTACAGAAAACATATCAACAATTAACGCGTTGATAGTAACAATCTATCAACCTTCCTCTTCCTTGGAAAGTTCAATCACTTCAATGTTGAATAACTAGTCATGCAACACTAAATGATGCGTTGATATATTAAAGCCCAAAAAGAAAAGACCTTTGTGAAATAGAAGTTTAAAAGACTTTTCTTTGGAAAAAAACACTTCGAAAAGAACTAGTAAAGCTTGTGTAGATCAAATCCTTTTATATCTTGAAGCTTGCTTTATTCTGTGTGTATTTGAAAGTGTTTGAGTAGATGATGATCTCTTGAGTATGATGTCATACATGCTCTTTGTATTGTCTCTACTTGTTCTTCTTTTTCTTCAAGTATTCTTTTTTCCTCTTATATTGTGTTGTTTATCAAACACACACACTTTTCCTTGGTCTTTTCAGCCAAATAGTTCATATCTTAGAGCTCATTTTGATGTATTACATGCACTTTACTTGGCATTGTTTTATCTTTTTTAGGTGCACATTTGTGAAGGAAAATGGAGCTCAACACACGTAGATTGAGGCCTCGGGGCATAAGGACTAGCATGGAGAAGACTTACACAAAGTCCTGGTACAAAAGGAGGAAGAAATGTCCAAGAAAAGAAGTTGGAGGCTATGTGCGCATTGTTGTGCGCTTTAGCAATGTGAACAAGTTGTCTTGCATATTGTTGTGCAAAAACTAGCATCTACTTTTTATATGGTCCTCCAACGATTGTGGAGAATCTGAACAACTCAGATCTAGCTTGTAAGAGAAAGAACAAGGGCGGAAGTGATGGAGGCTCCAAGCACCTCTCAACTCCTCAATGGATTGACGAATCCTTGGTTTGATGCCTCCTTCCAACGGTGTGAAAAGCAACAATAGAGATGATTCTTGGCCTCTAAAATAGTGTCCAAGGGCTGGTGATGGAGATAGGATAGATTGAGAACCAAGCTTGGAGATATAACTCACAAAGCATTAAGCATTTTAGCAAATAGGTTCTAAAGCTTACAGATGAAGTGTCTGCCCTTTATATAGGGACTTAGGCTGAAATTCTGGTCCTACAGACTTGAGGAAACCCTAAGGGAAAATTCCATAAAGATCCCTTAAGGTTTGTAGCTAAGAAACCTAGTTTAACTAAGCTAAAACATAAGCAAATAGTGGTTTAGGATAAAACTAGCCCCATTAGTTACAAACCATCAAAAGAAGTCTTAACATGGCGTTAAATGAAGCCTAAGATGCACCAAGACAACCCCTGAACTGTTTAGAGGGTGATACGACCGCTGCTAGCATGGGCATGTGGTGGTTGGAGACAATTATCCCTTCAACTAACATCATCATTATTCTCAGCTAGAGTTATCATTGTAACGCCTCTTCAAGACTCTATAGGATGCCAAATGGGCTGTTCTTGTGCTTGTTGCAAAGCTCTAGGGCTACAAAAATGGCTTTTTTAGTGACTTCATTTGGATATCTAAACTATGAGATATGCCCACTCCAAGTTGAGGTTGATTTCAATCTCCATGTCTTGGTTTCCAAGCTTGCCTCTTGAACATTCCATGCTTGCCCCTCAAGTCATCTATGGATGATCCTAGGTTCACATCAACTTCGAACAGCCATATCTCTCTCGTCCAACCTCCAAATTGGAAATATTCAAAATGCTAAATTGAATTTTGAGAAAAGTGCTTTCCACCAATACCAAATTCAGTACATTTGGAGATCTATAGCGTTCTAGAGAGTTGTTACAAGTTAGCGTGTTCAAGCTGATGTCAGATTTGTTGTGCAATGTGTTGTGCGGACTTTGTGCACTACACTATGCGTTTACTGGAGAATATTAGCATGGAAAATCATAAAGATACATTACATGTGCAGTGTTATGCATTCTGTTGTGCGTAGTACCGAGAGGTTGTTGTAAAGCATCCCAGTTCCAGCGTGGATTCGACAATTGTTTAGGACATTTAGGCCGTTATTTAGCTACCCAATGTTGCCTAATATGTCTAGTATAAATAGACTACTTAGCATAAGTAGACTCTAAGTTTTTGATGTTGTTCTTCCTCTTCTCAGCTACGGTTTCAGCCCCTTCATGAATTCATGAGGTTTTGAAGGGGAAACCCGTGGATAATCAAACGAGTGGTAAAGTCTTTCCTATCTCCTCTCTTTCTCTTTTTGTTTGTTGCCTTTTGATTGCTGATTTCTTTGATTCCAGTATCCCTAGGAATATGTAAAGTTCTATGTCTTGGTATTTTACTTAGCTTAGGGGAAATGCTATGAATTCTCATACTTAGAGTGATCTAGGTATCAATTTCTTTGCACTTTTGCATGCTTAGATGTGTTGTTTGGTCGCTAGTTACACACACGTTACTTAGGTGTTCGATTAAATGTCAGAGAAAGATTTGATCAAGTGTAGAAAACAAGAAATCGGTTGACTTACTACGAGTTAGAGATAGCCGCAAGGGCTCGTTGGTGGCGAAGTTCTTCACTGTAATCACACAAAGCGTGCTTTCTAGACTTCGAGAGAAGCTAGCTCTGCTTTATTTGAGATGGTGATTACTTGTCTGAGAAGAAAGTGGCCCGATCGTAAAAACTCACCCTTATACACACATGAACTCATAGTGGAAGCCCGAAAGCGTAGGTAAACCCGAAGAGCTTCGTTTATTGATTTAGATTTTTCATCATTCCGTTGTTTGTGATTGTTAATTAGCGTCCTACTCTATTTTTCTTGCTGTCCAATTTGTTTCATTTAGATTTGTAGTTGATTTCAGCATTTTTTGTAAAATATTACCTTTGTCTCAAATGAGTTTTCACTAAATTAATTAATTTAGTGTAAAATTGTAAGGGTTAAAAAACTTCGGATCCACACATTTTACAGTTAAACCTAAAACCTAACATAATTATTAGGTGATTACTTTTCAGGGAATTTTTGTATATTTCATCAAACTTGAAGGGGCTTTTCTAAGGAATCTGAAAAGATGATGGGTAAATTGAAGATTATACCAATGCGAGGGAGGTAATTTGCAATGGATGGAGTTCCTGATCACAATATTAGTGGGTGAGTGAAAACGTTAAATGCACACTATGCCCTACTATCGACTCCTTATCTCAATTTTCAAAGTTTTTATTTTTTGGAAAGCCATAATTTTTCAAAGTTTAGATGACCAGTCCACTCGAGTTTAATTAATCACTTTATGATCAAACCAAAAAAAAAAATAATAATAATAATAGTAATTTTTTGTGGTGTAATTAAATTAACTAGTATGCAGACAAGAAAAGGCCCAGGTGTACAAAAATAGAACAAAGCAACGCTGGACGTTGAGAAAAAACCTCCTTTATTTTCTCAAAAGCATGTGGTGGAGATAGTTGAAGGAAATAGAAAGGAAAATGGTGAGCAAGATGAGGGAAGAAAAAGAAAAGAAAAAATTGGAGAAGAGGAGAGGAGAAGAAAAGAAATCAATACTCTAATTATATATCTAAAATTTCCAGTAAATCAAATCCCCACACAGAAAACTAGACAAAATCGCGACCAATATGCAGGTGATCACAGACACCACCCCAGGTGGTGGTTCTGGTCGAGGCGGCGGCGGCGGGACAGACGGTGGAAATGGAGGGTCCTCCATTCTTTGCTTCCAATTGATGACGAACAATGTGCTGAGCGGCGCCGGGAAGTTTGTGATCATCTTCTTCGTCTATGTGCTGAGCCGGCTGGTGCACCATCTGCTAAGGCGGTTCTCCCAGCCTTTCATAACCTCTGATATAGTGGCAAGTATACACATAGCTTTTAATTAATTAATTACTTTTTCATAATTACAGATAATATAAATATTGAGGATGATTGATCATTAGACAAGATAAGAGAACAGGAAATAGTAAAAAGCAACTTCGTCATTTTGAGAAAACATTGCAATAGTATAATCTACATTTAGACGTGTTAAGATAGAGGAACAAAAATGTATGGGAAAAATGATTATTTTTAAAAATTGATATATGAAACGTGCGACGAAAAGATTGAAGGAAACGATCAATTTGATGATTTTTTTCTCTCAGTCCAAACATGCCCAATATTTTGATATACTTTGCTATCTCATACAAATTTATATGTAGTAATTATTAGGATTTTCGATAAAAATTGATATGTTTTCTCTTCATGAAACTAATTTTACCTATCTCTTACTTTATTACCATGGTCATTTTTTCTTCTCAATCTAAAACGTAATTATAATTAGATTCAAATTCTACAGTTTTTAATTACCAGTGCATATATATTGCTTATTTAAAAGTTAATTAATAGGGTATGTTATGTTGGTTATTAAATGGATCAGATCGGACTGGTGCTAGGCAATCTCCCATTCGTAAAGCGTGATTTCCCGGCGGCGTTCATTTTGGAGCTGGACCAAATTGTGGACTTTGGAATCCTGTGCTACATGTTCGTGCTGGGCCTAGAAATGAACCCTTACGTGCTGGCCAAGCCACCGAACAGGGCCGCGAAACTGGCCTACGGCAGCATGATTTTCACCTTAGCCCTGGCCGGAGCCACCACACCCTGGCTCCACTTCTCATCGGACCCCGAAATCCTCCGCTTCACCCTCTTCCTCGCCGTCAGCCTCTCCGGCAACGGCTCCCACGTCCTCACCCGCATCATCACCAACTTGAAGATCGGGAAATCGGACATCGGCCGGCTGGCCACGGCCTCGTCTATTCACTGCGACATGCTCTCCACTCTCATACTCTGTTTGGGGTTCGTGGTGTTCCCGCCAAGTGACCCGGATTGGCAGACGACGCTGCTCCGGCGGTGCGTTATCACCGGCGTCGGCGTGCTCCTCCAGATCCTCATCACCGCCATCGTCTCCCCCATCTTCCTCAAATGGGTCAACGACGAGAACCCCGAGGGGAAGCCGCTCAAAGGGTCGCACCTCGTCCTCTCAATGGCGTTCATGGTGGCGCTCTGCGGTTGCTCGCCGTGGTTCGGGTACAATCACATCATGAGTGCCTTCATCGCAGGCCTGTTTCTTCCCTCTGAGGGCCGCATCTCTAGATGGTCCATAAGCAAACTGAATTACCTCCTCACCGCACTTTTCTATCCATTCTTCCTCTTCTACGCCGGCTTGAGGTCTCAAATCTCCTCCTGCAACTTCGATCTCTTGCATTTCTCCCATTTTTTTCTTCTTCTGGGCATTGCTTTTATTGGCAAAGCCTTTGGAATTGTTGTCGTCGGAAAATTAATGAACCTCCATTTGCCGGAACTAGTGGCTCTGGGCCTGCTGCTTACCGCCAAGGGTCATTTCCATATCTACTTGGGCCTCTATGCTCTTAAGGTTAGTACTATTTCAATTTTCTTTGAAACATGTATACACTATATTTATCAATTAGTTTGAGATTTTTTTTATCACATATATTTTTACATACGAATTGCGAAATGATACTAGTTGAAAACATGTACTACTTCTATTTTAATTATATTTTCCTATTCTTTTTGAATACTTCATTTTAAGGAAATTTAAGTCAAACTATACTTTAAATTAGTCAAGTGTGTAGGAACCGAGTAGAATTTTACATAGTAGAGGATCTCTATTCATCAGCTCATTTTCATCTTCCACCATCATTTTATGGAAATGAATCCATATGCTTTTTTTTTGTTAATTATAATACTCCCTCCCAACAAAAATTGTAACATTTATTTTTCAGCATTTAATTTATAATTATATATTTTAACATTTTGACATATATCAAATGATAAATTAATGTATCTTTTTTCAACATATATATACCTTTATATGAAAGAATAAAACGTAACTGTCAAAATCAAAAGTTACTAGTATTATGGGACGGATCGGGGAGAACTTTTAAAATAAAGTTATAGAACCTTATTGCTGTACACCTTATTCTTTTTTGATACATACACCTTATTCTTTTAATAAAATGTGTATATATGTGTGTGTGGTGGATAAATTAACTAACTAAAAATTGTGATTATTCAGGTTCACACTTTTGGACACACAGATTACCTAATAGTGATTCTCGTGACATTTCTGACCATCGTGCACATACCATTCGTCGTTAAGTACATAATCGAGCGTGCTCGTAAGAGAGTGCCCATGCACCGAAAGGCCCTGCAGTGGCTCCAGCCCTCCACCGAGCTCCGCCTTCTGTTAGGTGTCCACGGCACACACAACATCCCCTCGGCCCTCAACTTCATGGAAATCTCTCGAGGCCCCGTGGCCCCCGGAATCGTGGTTTTCGTCACGGACATGATTCAACATACCGACGAAGTTGCGACCGCTGCGGCACAAGGCGAAGGCACCGATGTTGAGGACGTGGTGACGGACCAATCGGTGGCGGAGATGAGGGAGCATGTGACCCGTTCGTTTCAGGCGTATGTGGATCAGAATGGGGAAGGGGTCACGCTTAGGAGAATGTTGGCTCTGTCCACGTTTAACAACATGTCTCAAGATATATGTGTGCTTGCAGAGGACTTGATGGTGTACCTGATTGTGTTGCCTTTTCACAAAAGAATGAACCCAGATGGCACACTTGATGCTGGCCATTCGGGCTTCCGATATGTGAACCGCAAGGTGAAATTAATTAAACCCTTTCATGATTTCTCACACACATAGTAACAATCCATATGGATAAGTTTAGTGGTAATATACTCAATTTAATATACGTTCCAAAACAATACTTTTACTTAATTAGTGAATAAGTCTTGAATTTTAAAATTATGTAAATGACTATCCACAGATTATTAAGTCCGAATTATTTTAAGTAAAATATTTTATTGGATTAAGTCATTTAAATGATTAAAAATTTATAATTCATTCTCAATTTAAGTAAATTTACCTTTTATAAACATATATTTCAATATTTGAGTAAATTAAAAATAAGTTTTTCGTACATATTACTACCTTCGTTTTTTAAAGATTGTACACTTTATTTTGCTAATTTCACAGTATTTAATTTATGATTTTTCCCATAAATGTTCATACATGTAAAGTTTAAAAATTCATATACATATTATAATTTGAAGTATAGATTTTTTAAATATATGTTTATCTGAATTTTTTACCCATTTATTTTATAGATAACTTGAGTCAAATACTTATACTCATAACATATATTAAAGTCAAACCCTACCCTCTTTAAAAAATAGAGGGACTAGTAAGGTGGTTTAAGTCCAATAAGCCCTTTAAACAATCCTCTTATGCGTAATTAATTTGTGTGGTGTAATATTGGTTCTCATATCAATCTATTTGAATGATGACTACAGCTGCTAAGGAATGCTCCTTGTTCCATTGGGATTTTAGTAGACCGTGGACTCGGATCATGGGAGAGCCTTTCACCATCCGCACCCAGTCTCAACGTCGCCGTCATTTTCATCGGCGGCAAAGACGACCGCGAAGCACTCTCCTACGCCAGCCTAGTAACCCGGCACAGAGGCGTCAAGCTCACCGTCATCAGATTCCTCGTCGACAAAACTTCAGAAAACGCACCCAGAAGAGTCAACTACAGGGTCAGTCAAGCCGAGCAGGACGAGGAGATGAAGCTCGACGACGAGTGTTTCGCCGACTTCTACGAAAAGTACGTCGCCGGCGGCAACGTCGCTTACACAGAAAAGCACCAAGCTAATTCATCTGAAACTTTCATGAGCTTGAGGTCACTTGAAGGACAGTATTCACTTATCATTGTGGGCCGAGGAGGGAGAGTGAACACAGTGTTGACCATGGGGCTCAATGATTGGCAGCAGTGCCCGGAGCTCGGGCCTATTGGGGATGTGCTTTCGGGGACGGGCTTTGCGGGGAATACTTCTGTTTTGATTATACAACAGCACAGTTTTAAAGGACAATTGGATGGCCTAAGTGATGAGTTCTCCATTATGTGAATGATGGTGGTGGATAGATTAGGTTTGATTAGGAGACTTAGAAGAAGAAGAAGATAATGATGATGATGAATGTTGACAGTTGTAGAGAGGACAACTGGGATATGTTGAATATAACTGTACAGTGGAATTTGTGTTTCTCAATTTGTTGTATCATCAAAAGTTGTCCATTTGTTTCTAGGTGCAGTACATTGCTTTCATCTTCTAACAAAAAGTCAACAATTCCAACTGATGGGAATCTTCTTTGAGTCAATTCTGATTAGTTTTTGGATATATTTATTTTTTCAAAAAAAAACTCATGTGAAGATATGTGAGATTTTCTTTCTTCTTGGGGGCATCTTTGCTTGTGTTGTCATTTATTTTATTTTATTTGCATCTTACTCTCCTCCAAGATGAAGTAACCTATATTAATAAAAATATGATTATTTGATAAAAAGATGCAATAAAGTTACAGTGTAGGTTTGTAGGAAATCCTACGACCAAGATGTAGGATCAAGACCATAGCCGTAGGTTTTCCTACAAACCTACAAGGTGTAGGATCAAGACGGTAGAAGTGGCAAGCAAGAGAGATGAAAGAGAAAGTAGAGAAAGTGCGAGAGAGCGTAGCAGCTGGGTTCGTGGGCAAGGAAATGGACGCAGGGAAAAGCCTCCATCTAATGAGTTTATCAGTGTTATCGACAGGGTAGGAGTGAGCTTATACTTCATAGACTTTCCAGAGTAGTGGACACGAATGAGCATGTGGAAGCACTTCTTGTTGTCCGGGCATGTTCTTGATATTTTCATTCCTTTCAATAGGACGAAGGACGGAAAGAAATTTGGGTTTGTCAAATATAAGGAAAGCGGGGATGTGGAATATCTAGTTTAAAGGATTAAGGCGGTAGTTGTTAGAGGGAAGAGATTAACTATCATCGAAGCAAGGTTCAGACGAGGGAAAGCGGGGGTAAGAGGAGCAACATCTGCAATGGGTAGGGCTACGAGAGGACAGGCTCAAGGAGTAAACTATAGTGGAGAACTCAAGGCAGTGGCATCTACCGGCAAGACGGGCTCTTATGTAGGCGCTTTGGCAGGAAACGATGCGGGTGTGCAAACCTTGGCATCAGAGGCTGGAAATGAAATGAAGCAGGTTGTCAAGGCGAGGTCAGAGGAACACGTTTGGCTGAGGACACTACTAGAAATTGTGTCAAAACCAACGAACACGTGTGAAGTGGGAAAGATAAAATATGTATCTTTTTTTAGCGAAGTCAGTGATTTACTGGTAGAAGGGTATATTGGATGTTTTGCAAAGTATCTTGGAGGGTTCTTTGGTGGAAACATTGTCAAAACTACTTGTTCAGGGGAAGGAAAAATTCCTTGAGTGATTTAAAGATATCAATCCATATATATTTGGCACACCGAGACGTTCAACTTGATCCCAAGGCAGTTTGGGAGAGTTAGAAATAGAGGACCGTACAAGTCAGAAGACGCGGTTATTTGTAGGCCGTCTCTGTATACTTTCATGGTGGGCGAAGATGATTAACAAGATGGTGAACATTTCGGTGGAAAGCTCCTGGTTTAGAGTGAAAGTGCTAGAAGACTTAACTGATTTCGTGGACTTTGGGCGGAGGTAAGAGACTCGGGCGGCGTATGAAGAATCGGTGCTCGAGATGGAGGAGTAAGATGGAAAAGAGGAGCAGGATGCCATTGAGGAAGTGGGCTCAGGTTACGATGTCAACTTGGAACCAAGCCTGCCATTGTTGAATAGACGTGGCGTGTCCTTTGCTACCATGAAAAAGGTGATTAAAATATTTGAGGTTGACAAATTAATCGGTTGACAATCAAATCGCCAAAAAAATGAGTTGCAGTCAGCAGAAGACCAGGAAAGTGGCATGGCTTGATGATGGTGAGGTAAAGCTGGTTGAGGAGCTCTTTGATGCAACTAAGGCAGGGGTAGAGGATGATGGGCTGCAGGGACCAGAAAATTGCAGAAAAATCGCAGTGGCAAGTTCCAGAGGGCATAACTTGGGCTAAAGGTGTCCATTTTGGGCCCACAACATATCAATCAAAAGGGAAAATCGTGCTCTATGAAGCTACATAATTAGTGTAGTCAGTGTCGTGGTCCATAGGTGGACCGTCGCGGCCATGATGTTGGATGCTTTTTCAACTTTTCTTGATTTCACAAGGATTCGGATTTTGCCTATTTAAAGGCCAATTATTTCCCTATTTAAATAGAGAACTCATATGATGGCAAGGAGAGATTAGAATGGAGCAACCAGAGAGCTAGGAAGAGATTCGATAACCAAATATTTAGTGACACAAAGAACGATGTAAAGGCAAAACAAGTAATCAACAATAAGTAAACACTAACTACCAGCTGAAATGATGAGAAATCAATGATAAAAACTCTTCTCGGATTTACCTACACTTTCGGGGTTCAGTTATGCTCATCAAGTACATACCTAGGGATGTGTTTCAAGCCTTGGGCTCTGTCATCTCTGATCAGTAGCCTCCATCTCACCAAAGAAAGGTTGGAGTCTCTCTCAAGTACTCCAATCATAATCTAGAGTTAATAATCAGTGCCAAACTTATAGCACCAACAAGGTTCTGAGGTTATCTCTCCCTTGTCAACCAATTTCTTGAGGCATGATCTAAACTCTGTCAAGCCTTAGATCAAACACCTAGAGAGGTAAATGTTTGTATGCATCCAAACCATGCAACTAACATGCCAAAGTTCATAGAAATTGGTACCTAGATCTCTCTAAACATGATTAAGCATAATCTCACCCCTAAGCTGAGTAAACCCAAGAAGATATAGAGTCTACTCACTCATAGTCATGCAACAAACATAAATCATAAAAGGAAAAGAAATGGTAGACATGGAAATATAGAATATGAGATAAGAGTGAACCCAAATTTTGTCTTTTATTAAGATCTCTACATCAACCTTCTGTCCAAAGTAAAGAAAGGGGTTTCCCTAGAACCCTTTCCTGAG
The DNA here is from genome assembly GCA_024586325.1 of Stellera chamaejasme. Taxonomy (NCBI): domain Eukaryota; kingdom Viridiplantae; phylum Streptophyta; class Magnoliopsida; order Malvales; family Thymelaeaceae; genus Stellera; species Stellera chamaejasme. The sequence continues at coordinate 21,205,207 of CM044982.1, read as the reverse complement.
AATGACTTGACTGTTACAGATTTCGAGGAGAATGTGTTCTCTTTCAGACTTACCATAAATGATGAATTTATACTACTAACTTGTACTTAAATGCCCCTAAATAAGATAGGTAGCTAAGAGAACTTAAAAAGGTTACTTTTGTAATAATCCTAAATTTCTCAGTCCGAACTAGTGGTTAGTTTGCTGTAGATTTTATTTCGTGTTTGTGGTTGCATGATTATTTTTCTTATTTTTATTTTTTTATGTGCATTTCATCACTTCATGCATAATATTTCATCATTTCGTGAAATTTCATCATTTTATGTACTTGATCAATTTTATTATCTTATAAACTGATTACTTTTTCTTATCTCCTAAACTTTTATCATCACTTTATTTTAAAGAACATGTTTATTATTTCATGTGTTTTGCTTTTATCATTTAATGAAATACTACATTTTGATCTTTTATGAACTTGTTACCTTTTACTATTTCATATAAGTTATTATTTCATGTATTTCACCATTTTTTCTAAAATCTATACTTTTTATTATCATTTATTATTTCATACTATTTTCTTTGTGTGAGTGTTTTTATCTTTCCAAGTATTACTTTAGGTATTTTATTTTTCTATGTTCTTCTCTTTTGTAATTTAGTAATTAGAGGGGGTAAACTTTAGTAATTTTTAGTTCTAATTAAGATTTTTTAAAATTAATTAAAACGTTTAAAAAAATTCAGAAAAATTTCACGCCTCTTCTCTCATCCTTCAATCCATCAGAAAAATGGTTTTACTCTATATCATTGCCTCCAAGCCCTGTCAATCCATCATCTTTGGCTATAAATAGAGCCATTTGGTGAAGAAATAGGCAATAAATGGAGAGAAATTGAAAATATTGGAGGAAGTGGAAGAAACGATCGGGAGGTTAGATCTGACGAATCCGGCCACCTCCTCCACCGCCAGTTGCCGGAAACCGCCCCACCGGCTCCGGTACACCACCCTGACCCAGATCCGCCGCCCAAACCATCACCTCCGCCGCAGTCGCCGCGGCCTGCCGCTACCGGTTCGCGAAACATCGCTGGAGAAGAAGAACCAGACTCAGCCTTCCTTTTTGTTTTGGGGTAAACTCCTTTCCTTATACCCTATTCTATTCCTTGTCCTCTTATTCTTTAACCCTTACTCGTTTCGTTGCAGGGATAAAAAATAGTGGAATGGGATGATTAAGATGGGATACGGTGGAATTATCTAGGATAGGATTGGATGAGATTATTTATGATAGGATTGGATGAGATTATATCAAATAAATTTGTCATAGTCTCAAATTTCTTTCTTCTTTTTTTTTATCTCATCCCTCCTTATCCATTGGTGGGTGAGGTATTATTTAATCCCACTTTTAAGGGATAAAAATATTAAAATGGATAATACTCATCCCATCTCCTGACGACGAGGGATGAACGGAGTTTCACTTAAGCCACCAATAAACTTTAAAACCTTACATTTTGAATAAACTTTAAAACCTTACATTTTGGCAGTTAAGCATAGACTTTTATTTGTCTTCCTTCATTTTAGAATGTTTATATTTTATTTTTGTAAACTTACTCAAGAAACCTCTAAAGTTTTATGTTCCTCATCATCTTCATAATACAACGTTGTTTTTATTTTTCTTTCTTATAATTATAGTTGTAAAAATTATATTTTCCTAACTTAGGTCTTTTGTTTGTTTTTATTTCAACAAAAGTTATAAGAGTTAGGAAAGAGACAACCTTTTGTACCATACAAAATTAAGTTTTAAATCTTATATATGTAAACATATTATTTTCTTATTAGTTATATGTTTTAATTTCTAACTTGTGTATTTTTGTATATTTCCTTATATGTTACTAAGGTTAAGGAAAAATTACTACTTTTGCTAATAAATGTTACATTAGTACTTTACAACTTCCATAAAGTTTATTTCCAACTTTTAAATTGTTTAGATTATTGAACAATTATTTTCCCCTTCTTAAAAGTGATTTTATATTCATAAAAATTGTATTTATGCTTTTTAGCCCTCCAAAAATTACCGGACTCTACTTTTGGCCCAAACCTTACCTCTAGCTATGGTAGACCATTAGAAAATCATAAAACCCTCCGTTACACTTCCGTAAATCTTACCAGCTGGCACCGATAAGCATTTTCTTGCGGGATCTCATAAAATTTCCCGTTAAATTCTTATTATTACTAGGTTCTCAACTTCAAGCTCCAACTCGAAACGACGTGCTTGGCCATCCCTATCCGTAGTGGACGCTTATTCCTGGCTACATCCAAGTAAGGGGGTATAGTGTACAGGTATTTCATTATAGTTCTCTTTCGTATTTGTAAATAAGATATAAAAAAATGAACTCTTAGTTAAACACTTGGCTAAATACAGAAATGACGAACGAGTAACCCGGGTAGTATAATATATTAATTTCTTGATGCCTTGAGTTAATTTTTAAGTTATGAACTACGGGTTGCAACTTTAATAATGATTGATGCTTGATCAATGTACGGTGATTGATGTTTGCAAACTTAGTGTCATGCTAGGGCTGTTATCCTAAAGAAAACTCGTTAGTATCATGCTAGGGCCGATACTTGAACTCCGCTAGTACCATGTTAGGACTGAAGAGTCAAAATGAACTTAATTTCATGTATAGGTCCGGGGGACGCTAGTACCATGTTTAGGTTTTTTTATGCATAGAACCATGAAAATGTAATAAGCCGGTAGTTAAATACTTAGGCGCGAAATCAAAAGACAAAAGGGTTTTTATTAAACAACCCACGAGATTGAGAGACGATGTAAGCTAATTATAATTAACGAATATTTGATTGTCATGACATCATGCAAGTAACAAGATATAAAGTTTAAAAGTAGAATGCCTTGGTCATGGCATCGCATTAAAGAATTAATAGAAGTTTAGATGACATGCATCACGAACAGTTGAAGCATTGGATGTTGGTTGACACTTGCATGAGCATAATTAAGAATTGCATCTGATTACCTTGAGACGTTGTTAACCAATGGAGTTGTTGACACCCAATTTTGTCCGGGATAGTATTTTAGGTTTCGTGATTTTTGATATTTTTCCGTATTTTTATTTCATGTGATTTTTGTCGACATTTTATGTACTTTTCGTCATTTTTCGTTAATTTATGTAACTTATGCCATTTTCGTTATTTTACGTAGTTTTTATCATTTTTTCATGTGCTAGTGTCATTTTCATTATTTTATTAACTTTTGTCGTATGTTTTTGTTATTTTTATGAAACTTTTGTTATCTCCATTATTTTGTTGTTGTTTTTGTCATTGTTCATGCTATCTTGTTTTTCATTTTATTTTATAGTTTTTGAGTGTGTTTTGTTATTAAACAAAAAAAAAGCAAAAAAATAGAGGAAATCAATTATAACTTTTAAAAGGATTTTTTTTCTAAAATTAAATTTATTTTAGCTAATTAGCTATTTAATTCAAAAAAAAGAGAAAAACATGAAAAAGAAAAAAAGAAGACTTACAGCAGCAGCACGCGTGGTCTTCCTCCTCCTCCGCCGGCAACCTGCAGCCTCTGCCCCTCACCCATCCATCAAGCTTCAATTCAGACTCCATCATCATGAATCAAAGCTCCTGTCAATCAAAGATTTTCGACTATAAATTGAGCAATTTTCGTGAAGAAAAACGGGGGAGAAATCAAAAGAAAACGGGCCATTTTTTTTAAACTTAAACTTCGCGTTCCGGTCACCGTCGGCGCCACGACCACTCCCATTAGGTCCGTCTCATCTCCAGGATCCCGAATCTACCTTTCTTTTCACCCAAATATCGCCGGAAACGGGCAAATCCGGTGAAAACCGCCGCGCGTTTTTGACGTTTAACTGCTTCGATCCGTCATTCCATCCGCATTCGGCCGCTCCCACTACCACCGTTGGAACCACCGGCCTGTTCTTCACCATCAGGACCCAAGTCTGCCGCCGGAAGTCGAGCTTCGCCGCGAGCCGCCGCCCTCTCCGCCGCGAAACCCAGTTTCTGGCGATCCCATCGAAGAAGAAGAGCAGAACGTGTTTCAGCTGTTTTTTTGGGAAAATTACAATGTTGATCCCTGTCCCTTAACTTTCCCCTTGTTTCCACTCAAACCCCCTTATTTATCCAAAGTTCCATTCAAGCCACTCTTCAAATTTAAAACTGTACACTTTGGGCACTAGGCCTAAAATCTTTCTTGTGTTTTAGTTAGGATTTTTGTTGTAATGTTCATCTAAATTGTTTTAATTTTACTTTCAAGATATTTTAAATTTTTATTAGCTATGTAAAATTCTTAAAAATCCTTTTCTTTTATTTTATTTTTAGTGTGGTTATTTATCTTTTGTTTTCTTTTCTTTATGTCTTAAAAATCAAGCAAATTTATGAAAACACCCGTGGTACCAATTTTTGGGCGTACGAAAATTAACCATTTTTGTACGTAACTGACAAACGATTCCAGATCTCTCGTAGACCATTTTCAGGTTCCCAATCGACCTAGGAAAAAGATTGGTGGCGACTCCATCTCGAAAAACCACGTCGCCAGATGGCGACTCCGCTGGGGAATCTGTCCGGCCACAAAAGGGGTTTGTTTTTTTTATTTATTTGCTTGATTTTACCTTTTTATTGTGTTTCCATTGTACATATTTTAATTCACGCTCTCACACATACACACACAAAGCATGCATTTCGAGCTCCCTACCCGAGCTCTTCGTAACCCATTTTTGCAGATACCGGGAAAGGCTAGTTGTGTGTGACAATAGTCACCGCACTTTCTCTAGACCGTAGTGGTTAGTAGCGTTGTTCGGGTATGACATTAGTCACCCAATGGAACCAAAGCTGCGACCGAATTAATCCTTCCTTACATAACCCTCGTGGGTAAGGAATTGGGCCTTTTCTAGTTCGATAGAACTTAGTAAAAGGGATTCGAACCTACCCTTGGCCGCTTTCATTCTAAAACCACCAAATGCATGTAATGGCCGTAGACCCATCCTTTAAAGAGTCCCGTATATACTTGATTGATTGTCATTGTATTATGTTACAACTGTTACTAACGACGAATAAAGAAAGAGATTGTCGTACTCTCCACGATAGTGGAGGACGCTATCTTAACATCTCGAAGTTTTCTCAAAATGCGTTGAAGTGAGGCAGTTTCGAAGCTTAATGTAACCGAGGAAGGCAAAAGCACCAAGCCAAAATACCATAGCTGAGCACCTCGAAATTGATCGGGAATTGTGGTGCAAAGGGTATTGCTTCTTTTAAAGATTGTCAATTCTTACTAATTATTCTTTTGTACTCATATTTATGTATACAGTTTGTACTAATTCATCTTCCTTTTCTTTTTTTGACTTTTCGTCACATTTTCACATCATACTTTTTTCTAACCGGTATTGACACTTCAAAAAAAATTACAACATTTATGCACATAATCACTCATTTCTTGTGATACATCATTGCATATTTTTCAAAAATTAAAAAAGTGGATATTAATGAGCTTGAACAATTTTATGATATGAAAAATCAGCGACCCCATTTGTGACATGGAAAGACAATTTCTCATGGGTCGTCTTTAAGCCCTGTCTAATACGTCGATCAATACAAATTGATGAATAATTGGAGAAATCTTTAAATTTTTACTCAAATCTTTGAGAGCTTGCCAAGATAAATTGAAAGTTAAAGTTACCTAGATTTAGTCCAAAATCTAGAGTACAGTCTTTGTTGCAATGGACCTTCGTTATTCTTTGTCTTGAAATAAGAAGGGGTAAATGTGCAATTTGGCATCCATTAGCAAAGTACCACATCACACTTCAAGCATTCCCTTTTCCGTTTCGAGACTCACTCACCAAGCCACAACATAAACAATGTCATTGATGAGCTAAAGAGAGGACTAGATAGTGACTATCTCGAAGACATTGCTGAATCTGGTAAGAGCGATTTCGGTGTGACCCTTCAACTATGAGATTCTTTTGAGAAAATATTGCCTTACGCAATAGCTCGATGGCTAAAATTACCATCAGAGAGCTCTGTTTATGCAGCAAAAGATCAGCCATCTCAAAGATTCTTTGTAAAGAAGAAAACTTCATTCATCAAAAAGAAGAAGTATGAGAACACAGGAACCTTTCAGATCATTGCTACGGTCGAGATCAAGTCAAGTTACATTCATCAATCCCAAAGTCAGATCAACGGTCATGATGTCTTCATCACATCAATACCCATGACTCAAAAATCAAAAAAAAAGAGAGAAAAGAAAAAAGGGTCAATGTAAATTCTATTCCGCTGCCTTTAGCTAGAAAATGGTTGAAGTTACGAATAGTGCTAGTAGCAATTTGTCTTTGCATTTTAGTCAGAAGTAATCGGGCGTAGGTAGCAACAACTATTTACGCTCGCATGAAAATGACTGAAAATCGCAGGTCAAACAAAGTCGGACCCAAAAAGAAAAAAATGAAAAAAGGGAGTCATGGAGTCTAAACTGAAAACCTACAGAGGCGGTTTAGAATGAAGGCACAGTTCACCATCTCAATGAACAAGGGAGCAACAAAGAAATCCCAAGCAATATCGACAAATTCTCAAGTTTCTCAAAAGCAAGTCCACACATCATGAGAGCTGGGGGGCAACATTTGAGGTCATTCTTGTTGGATAAGGCAGTGATTTCGTGATCAGCACTATCAAGTTACGCAAAGAAGTCAATTTTCTCATCAGTGACATTACCATGCCTTTCGCCCGTACTACTCTACTTTTCATCAACCCATATCAATTGATGCCATTTACATTAAAGAACCATTCAAATGATATTCGTTCTTCACATTGACCTTCACATAAGAAAAATCCTTCACATTAAAATGTCTTTTGGCTACCCTTGCACATTTTTACCTCTTCAAGTGGAAGAGATAGAGAATAACTGAGTTATTTTAATGGCTACACAAGGACCATCATATATTTTGTCAAACTCTACAAATTGATAAGAGTTTTCTTTAAGGACCAACCGTTAAACATTAATGAGTATGGATCTTACAGACATGGTTTAAAGACTCTTGTTGAAGATATGCATTTTTGTGGCCACAACTGGGGGGCAAATAGATCATTCACTCATATAATTATTCTCAGGGGCAAAGGAATCCAGGAATGGAAAACAATTTTTCGACAATGTGGTAAGATCACATCAGACAAGATGAAAGATATTCATAAAGAAAGCTTAGTAAATGTTTCTGCATCTACCATGCATCATTGGTTTTAATTGAAGATCTTCATCATTGCAAATCTAAACCTCAAGCATTTTCAGAGTCATGATCATCATGTGTCATACATAATATCATCATCCATTCCCAAAGACAGGTTTTCAAGAAACTCGCCGATTCAGGTTTTGATATCAAGATGGGGGGATTCTGATTCATGTATACTTCGGCTCGGAAGCTTTCAGGTTTCATTTAAGCTTTCCACATTACCAGGATACGGTAACACGTTATCTTTCATTTGCTTCATCTTGCACATACGGGGCACATTGAAATTGCGCATAGTCAAAGACTACAACTCTCAGAAATTCGCTCATTGTGTGCGATTTCACATTTCCAAGTTTAGTCATTTTGTCAAACTTCGTATCAACCTCATTCAGTCTAGATTTTTCATTAAAGGCAAGGAAGGTTCCTTAGCCTTAACCCATGAGAGAAAGGTTTGTCACCCTGATGGTAAGAAAGTTCTTCCATTCTCTTCACCCCAAGTCACCGGAGCATCATTCAAAGAGGGCATCGGTTCTGTAACCTCCCTTCGAGCTCATTTCAGTCGAAAAGGTTGTTTCCAACTCTGGTTGCCAAGCATTTATCTCCGACCATTTTGCAGCTCTTGCCCAAGCATTAACAACCCTTTGAAGTTGTCTGCTTTCCCTCCACATAGGCGAAACTCTCCTCCAAAACGCTCCCAAGTTGTCGGGAACATCTTTTCGGAGCCTAGAGATCCTTTCCTCCATTCGATAACATTTTCTCGTCATCTTCACCGTGTCCTGAAAACCAGGGCCGCATGTGTCAAGTCTCTTCCGAGGAAGAAGAAAGTTCTTCTCTTCATCTAATATTTCAAAACTTCACTCGTTTTGTGAGATGCTTCGACTTAGAAGTGTAGTCATTTCGTCACACTTCTCTCTGAATCACTCGGCTTTTCACCAAAGGCATGGAAAGTTCCATCGCCAAAGTCCAGAGAGAAAGGTTTCTCTCCCCATATGGTAAGAAAGCTCTTACCATTCTTCTCTTTTCATGATCCCAACTAATGATCTCATTCCTCTCTTTCTGAAATGGAAAGAGAAGTCCCTCTCGCTGAATGGTAAGAAGGTTCTCACCATTCACTTCGTCTCGATATTTTGATCAAGTCTTTCAACAAAGAAGCAAGAAATTTTCATTCGCTTCTTAAGGGAGAGAAAGTTTTCTTCCCTCTTCGGATAACAAGAGGTTCTTGTTATTCCGTCACCACTTCCAACGGACAATCAACCATACACTTTTGCCGAGCAATGGGAATATTCTCAATCTCAAATTATTGGAGCAAGGAATGTTTCTTCGCTTCACGAATAACGAGAAAGTTCTTGTTATTCGATTTCAATAAATCAATCTATCATTCATCTTACTTTTGCCGAGCATTGGGAAGGTTCTCAATCTCGCATCTTTGGGGTAGGGAAGGTTCCTTAACCTCGAATAGTGGAAAGGTTTCCGCTATTCAACTCAATAGGAAGGTTCTTATTGAGAGAAGCAAGGAGGGTTCCTTCGCTTCACGGATAACGAGAAAGTTCTTGTTATTCCATCTCAACTTTCATTCAATCAGTCATTCAACTTACTTTTGCTGAGCATTGGGAAGGTTCTCAATCTCGAATTATCGAAGCAAGGAAGGTTCCTTCGCTTCACGAATAACGAGAAAGTTCTTGTTATTCGATTTCAATCAATCAATCAATCAATCAATTAGTCATTCACTTTTGCTGAGCATTGGGAAGGTTCTCAATCTTACATCTTTGGGGTAGGGAAGGTTCCTTAACCTCGAATAGTGGAAAAGTTTCCGCTATTCAACTCAATAGGAAGGTTCTTATTGAGAGCAAAGGAAAGAAAAGTTTCTTTCCTTCACAAATAATGAGAAGGTTCTCATTATCATAACACTTGGGGCAAAGAAGGTTCTTTAGCCTCGAATAGTAGAAAGGTTTTCACTATTAAATTCGATGGGAAGGTTCTGTCGGGAGGAGCAAGGAAAGTTCCTTCGCCGGAAAGGTAAGAAATATTCCTTCCTTTCACGAATAACGGAAAGTTCTTATTATTCACGGACAAAATTGAGTCATCCTACTTTGCATACTCCATGTTCCATGAATCATGCAAAGGGGGCATTGACACCCAATTTTGTCCGGGATAGTATTTTAGGTTTCGTGATTTTCGATATTTTTCCGTATTTTTATTTCATGTGATTTTTGTCGACATTTTATGTACTTTTCGTCATTTTTCATTAATTTATGTAACTTTTGACATTTTCGTTATTTTACGTAGGTTTTATCATTTTTCACGTGCTAGTGTCATTTTCATTATTTTATGAACTTTTGTCGTATGTTTTTGTTATTTTTATGAAACTTTTGTTATCTCCATTATTTTGTTGTTGTTTTTGTCATTGTTCATGCTATCTTGTTTTTCATTTTATTTTATAGTTTTTGAGTGTGTTTTGTTATTAAACAAAAAAGCAAAAATAGAGGAAATCAATTATAACTTTTAAAAGGATTTTTTTCTAAAATTAAATTTATTTTAGCTAATTAGCTATTTAATTCAAAAAAGAAAAAAACATGAAAAAGAAAAAAGAAGAAGACTTACAAAGCAACAAAGACGCGTGGTCTTCCTCCTCCTCCGCCCGCAACCTCGCAGCCTCCGCCTCACCCATCCATCAAGCTTCAATTCAGACTCCATCATCATGAATCAAAGCTCCTGTCAATCAAAGATTTTCGACTATAAATTGAGCAATTTTCGTGAAGAAAAACGGGGGAGAAATCAAAAGAAAACGGGCCATTTTTTTAAACTTAAACTTCGCGTTCCGGTCACCGTCGGCGCCACGACCACTCCCATTAGGTCCGTCTCATCTCCAGGATCCCGAATCTACCTTTCTTTTCACCCAAATATCGCCGGAAACGGGCAAATCCGGTGAAAACCGCCGCGCGTTTTTGACGTTTAACTGCTTCGATCCGTCATTCCATCCGCATTCGGCAGCTCCCACCACCACCGTTGGAACCACCGGCCTGTTCTTCACCATCTGGACCCAAGTCTGCCGCCGGAAGTCGAGCCGCCGCGAGCCGCCGCTCTCCGCCGCGAAACCTGGTTTCGGCGATCCCATCGAAGAAGAAGAGCGAACGTGTTTCAGCTGTTTTTGGGAAAATTACAATGTTGATCCTGTCCCTTAACTTTCCCCTTGTTTCCACTCAAACCCCTTATTTATCCAAAGTTCCATCGCTACAGGAGTTATGTGTGGAATGGGACATACATGGCTTCAATTGGTTAACGAGTCAGACATGCTTGTGTGGCGAATAGGCCAACCGAGCAATACCTGATAGCGTAGCGAGTTAGTCTAAGACGCAGTTATCCATTGGGTTATGTGTGGGTGGTGTGCAGACTAGAACCTGCGTGACTTCCACTTGGGTGGGGTATGTGTGGTATGGCGAGCAGACCAATCATGCATGATTTTAGATGGCTAACCGATTATGTATGCTTGCATGGCGAGTAGATCAAACAAGCATGACCTAACCAGCGTAGCGCCGTTATCCATCGAAGTATGCATGGCATGGCGGGCAGACCAAACATGCATGACTTCGAGTGGTTAGCAAGTTAGGTATGAGGGAGTAGCGAGCAGACTACACTTCATGACCAGGTTTAAGCGTAATGAATGGGGTATGAGGGGTTGGCGGGAAGATCACATTTCATGACCTAACTGCCGTTAGTGTGAGGAGTGGAGAGGTTCGGGACAGATGACCCAAACATGTCATGGCGGGCGAGTAGACCCGGTCCATGTAGATTTTGGGCTCGCAGACCCGTTATGTAGTGCTGTGGCTTCACTTGCTGGCGGGTAGACCAGTTTTGTGAATGTGCGATCACGAGAAACTCTTCCCCGGATGGGTATCTTTTGGGACCGTTGGCATCCCTAGTGGCTCCGCTTCATGGAACATTCCCGAATGGGTGCTGTAAACACCAACTATAGGTCGTCCTACTACTTTATTTGGTAATAATAAGAAAAAATGGTTCATTTCATCATACATGTGACACGCATTTTCTAAGCATGCTTCATATATTACTTTTCCTTATGCTCGAATGATTTTATTTCTATTTATTAATCAATCGTACTTAGTTTCCATTGTTTGTATACTTGTTTATTTGAGGACGTATCAGAACCCTAATGAAGGTCCTGATACACTCCTCTTTACTGAGCGTATGTACGCTCACCCCTTATAATTTCAGGTGAGTACCTTATTGATGAGTACTATCCCGAGTTCACTGAGTAGGAGTCAGGATACGAGTACTATGAGGAGGAGTAGACGATGGATGATGATGAGCTGTAGTCGTTCGACAATGGCTTAGTCGTATCTTTATTTTGGGAACTTGATTCATTTTCGTTGCGCTATTTCAAACCCATATGTATAAGTACTTGTGTTTTATTGGATTTAGTAACGCTTCCATTTATCACTTTGATATTTAGAAAATTTTGAATCACCTTTAAAAAATTATTTTTGGTTTTATTTCCAAATGGATTTCAAAGTCTAAAGAGTTTTCAAATATTTTGCAAATTGTTGGGTTCTAAAAATGAAGGTGTTATGACTTTAGTCTCTAAAATGTGCTGAGGATGAGCTGAGGTGGGTAAGATCGAGGAAGCTTCCTTGCAGCTCACGGAGGATGCGCACCCAGTGAGCACGCAAGTTGAGCGCGCATGGCGTGCACACAATGTTATTTTCATTCCCCTACCTCTTGGTTATGGTTTGGAAGTTGTAATTTTCAGGTTGAACTAAATTGCAATTTTTGAAAGTTTGAGGGCTAAAGTGAAAAAGAAAAAAAAAGAAAGAAAGCGGCTGGAAAGTGAGGCGGTGAAATGAAAGTAAAGTGAGGTGTGTGTGTGTGTGTGTTAGTGAGACGTGTTAGTTATATTATATATATATATGTATATATATATATATATATAGTATTAGTAATTAGAAAAGAAGAAGTATCAGGAAGCCAAACAGGCCAAACGCATTTCTTCTTTCTTCTCTCTGCACCATGGCCGACGCTTAAAGGAGCATTTTGGGATTTCTCAATTTCTCACCAAAATCTTGAAGGTCAGTTGGTTAAATCGATCCTTAGGAGAAATAATTAACTCCTTATAAATCGGTTTTTGTGATTGTGGCTCCGGTTGGAAACCGTACGTTAGCTTCTGAAAATTGCTCCACATTTATGGAAATTCTCCTATGGTTGATTTTATGGTTCCTATACCTTCCTTGTTTCTTCTTATGCGCACTTTGTGTCAGGACTGTGAGCTGAATCTTTGCAAAAATGTAGCCGAAACTGTTTTGAAATTTTGAATAGAAACTCAACTTCAGGCATGATTTGACGGAAGGTAAGGGTATATTATTGATCAGAGCAAAGAGTTATACATTTTGTACGGTTCAGATTTCGTTGAGAAAGTCATATGTGAAAAGCCGTTTTTCCTTGCTCGAGCCCCATTTTTGGCGCCATTGTGATGGTTCAATTTTGTGAATTCTGAATGTGTATTCTGTATCTGTGGATCATATGTGAACAAGGGGTAGTCGAAAGTGCGGCCGAAACTCTACCGAAATCCGTACCGGGACAGCTGATCGGAAAATTCCATTCGGTCTTCTACTTAAGGTAAGGGTTCAGTGTGTCTTCTGGTACTGCGTTATCCAGCATGAGTAGCAGAATATATATTGAAGCTAGGTTTAGTCCGAGGGGTGGCCCTATGACGCTAAACCTAGTCTCGTGGTATAAGCATTGGTTTGCATGTTCTGGGAGCAACAAATGGGATGTGTATCTACACCTAAATGGTGTAAGTGTGATCTACACCGAAATGGTGTAAGTGTGATCTACACCGAAATGGTGTAAGTGTGATCTACACCGAAATGGTGTAAGTGTGATCTACACCGAAATGGTGTAAGTGTGATCTACACCTAAATGGTGTAAGTGTGATATGATGGTGGGGATCGCGACCCTGAGCTGGCCATGCTCTAGCGTGTGATGTGATATGTGTGCCTCGGCCAAGGCCGGAAAGACCGTCATTGTGTCTAACTCCATCATAATCCGTTGCTTGACTTGCATTGCATATGGTTGAATTTGCATTGATTGAGCATGTGTTTGCATGTATATTCTTGAATATCTGCGTTTCTCTTTGGTTGCAGTTTCTTGTGCGACAAGTTACACCATGCTTATACCTGCACCCTTACTAAGTTCTTTCGAGGACTTACCCCCTTATCTTATCTATTTCAGGAGTACCTGACCCGCAGCCTGCCGAGTAGAGTCGGTGGTTGCTTTTATGTTTGAAATTACAGGTACGTTTGTGTCTGTGTTCTGATCAGTTTGTGATTCAGTTTGTGTGGATAAAGGGGTAAGGTCTGTCGAGTGTGTGATTCAGTGTGATCGGTCATACCGATGTATGATTGTGTGATCAGTTGTGTTCAGTATTTCTGTTGTGATATCCGTTGTGTTTGTGTGATCATGTGTGACTGAGACTACTGATATGTGTGTTCTGATCGGCGGCGGTTCAGTGTGTGGCATTCAGTTATGGGTTTCAGAATATTTGATTGTGCACCATGGTTTATAACGGTTAAACTTTCGTATGTGTGTAGCGGTAGCAGTATCCACACGTCGAGGGCTTTATTTGGACACAGTAGCGCCGCTACCTCGTACGTTTTGTATGTATTCCAAGAACATTTTTGTGGCTCGTATATTGTAGATGACATGTGTGCATGTAGAATTAGTAAAATCCGGGTTTTCGTCAAAAGTCGAGTCTTCCTTCTAGACAACGCGCATGGTGCGCGCATAGTGCGCCCATGAAGCTTTTGTGACCCTTCGAATTCTTCGGCCTGGGGAAGTCGTGCGAACGAATTTGAAACTGAACCGGTGCCACATCATTATTGAATTTGATGCCGCGAACGTTGAGCGCGCAGAGTGCGCACAACCTCTGTCTCTTCATTTCTTCATCTTCTCATCTCCATTTGATCCAAGACTTGGCATGGGTTTCCACAAGGTCTCTCCTAAGCCTTCACAGCCTTGATTATGATGCATTTCGCTCCAAATCTCTGCGATACCGCTCCTACAAAGAATCTTATGTAATAATGAGCAAAGAGCATATAAATAAAGCAATGTAAGCTGAAAAGATGATGAAATGTGGCTAAAACACCTTGAGACTGAGTGTGTGTTTGCACACATAACACACCCCCAAACCCAAACTATTGCTAGTCCTTAGCAGCGCAAGCATCTAGGAAAATAGACTCAAAGACATCTAATCTAACCACCTACTGATAGTGACTCACCACAAGTGAACGGTGGTCGCAAGTAATAAAACCGGGAGTACCGGGTCGAACCACAGGGACTTGTATTTCTGTGTGTTTTGTGTGTGAATTAGGGATAAACTACGCTAACAACTTGATTGGATGATTAGTGAGGACTAAATTATAACATGCATGAACAAGAATTAAAAGTGACTAAACAACTAGAGCAATTAAACTAGAGCGAGAACTTGAGTGATTAAATGATGCAATTAACTAGATTATCTCTTAGGAATTATTGCTCCACTTAGATTTTATGTGTGAATAGCTAGAATTACATATAACTCTTACTTAAGTTAATGTAGGAGAATGTATTAGGTCTAAACCATCTCTCAATGTAAATTTAGAGATAAATTAGCAACAATGTCTCATTTCCAAATTCATTGTTTTAGTAATCTATTCTCTTCCTAGAATCAATTATGAACCGTCGCTCTATAATTAAATCTAGCATGCCTTTCTCTACGGTCTAGTACAATTAGCTTATATCTAAGTCTAATCATACCACAATAACCCTCCATCGAGGTGTTTAATCAATTAATCACAGAGAAATCCAAACACAATAATAAGTAATAATCATAGAACTAGCATAATCAATTAACCCAAGTCTAAACTTTGCTAATTCCCAAGAGATAATATCTAAATTAGCTACATAACATGCCTAAATAATGAAATTATTGTTATAAACAAACTTAATGGCGAAATTGACAAGAGGGAAGAGTATGGGTGGACTTTAATGAATTGAGCCCAAAATATCATCATCTTCATGCTTCAGTTGGCATTCACGGACTCGCCGGTGTGAAGCTCCGCCTTTTATGCTCCTTCATCCAGTCACCGGAAAGAACGTCCAACACGTCGGAAAGGTTGGCTCGAGACCGGAGAGGGAAGCTCAAGCCTTGGCTGCCCTGTAGGAACTCCGGCGAGCTCCACCGAAAGCTCCAATGGGAGCTCCTCCTTTTTTCCCAAAACCTCAAGTCTGCCTCTTCTCCAATGTCACGATTCCTCCTTCTGAAATGAGGCTCCTCTTTTATGTAGGGCTTCTTTGAGACCAATGGCCCAGATTGAATCATTAAAAAATCAATGGCCTGGATTAATTCTCGACCACCTACATATTTACAAAACATTTGGTTGTAGGCAAGTAATGAAATCAAAGTACATGTGCACCTAAGAATGTATCAACACATCAAAGCTTGAGTGCTCCTAAAGAAAGGCCTATGTCCGTTGTAATACACAAGTGAACTATTTGTGACCATGTACAAAGGGTTTTCAAAATCACTCAATGAAGCACTTCAGCTACTTGAGCAATCAAACTTCTAAGAAGACATAGACTCCTATGTTAATAAGCATTGACTAGCTACTAGACTTAGCAAGTGAATGTAGTTTTCCTATTGCTTAACACTTCTTTATTCTATGGCAACATTAGCCATCTTTTATTCACACTAATTTTTTGACATTTTCTGATTTTTCAACTTTTTTCTTCATTTTTCTGATTGGTCTCCTAGGCGCTACTCAGAAGAGGGACAAGAGGCCACAAAAACGGGGTCTCCGCTCTTATGTCTAAAGTATCATCCCTTGCACCAACCTTAAGGTATGCATGAGTACATATTTGTACTTTAAGCTTGCACTCGGAAGAGAGGTGTAAGATCACTGAATAGGGTCACTATCCAATGCCAAACACATCATTCCATGTGTTCTCAAACTTAGAGTACAAATACTAGGCACCCACCTAGCAAATCTCATTCACAAGCTAGCTAAGTCAAGTTTCACACAATGCTATTAAGCTAGGTTTCGGTTCCTCTTAGTAAAGTTTATTCATACTCAAGACTCACTTTAATCAAAGAAGAGAGTAAAACAAATACCTTTCCACAAAGTCACAAATAGTTTAACAAAGCATACAAAAGACTAAGATCCGTCTATATTAGTACTCAAGCTAAGTACATACACACTCTATTCTATCATCAAATGCATGACATACTTATCATCTTTCATGTACAACTTGCCACAAAAAGTTTCTGATCTTTTTGGAGTTTTTGAAAAAATTTCAAATTTCTAGGGATTTTTGAAAAACAATTGAATAAACTAGATGCTCCAAGTTAGGCTCCCTAGTGCCTTATGGAGTTGGGGCAAGACTAAGGCTTGCCCCGGAGCTCTTGAAATTGGAGAATTGACGGGCCACATTATCACCTACACAAGAAAAACACACAAGTAGGATCTGGTGCAAGAGTCTCAAATCATATCACGAGCATATCACATGACTCACAAGGAAAAAATGTGCATCTTTAACTAAACAAACATTTCAATGCTAGCACACATGAAGCAATCAAGTGAGACACTCTAAATCAACATGCTCTTAAGATATGAGAAGTAATGAAATACAACTACTCAAACTAACAAATGAGACATGAAGCATGGTGACAATATGAGCATGGTATAGAGTATGGAAAACTCATAGATAGAACAACAACAACACTCAAAAGATAATCCAATGCAGCATAAGTATCATGATTATGCACTCCTATACTCAAATGGAATGCTTAACATGTACCCAATAACTATAAAGCTAAATCAATGTTTATACTCCTCACGTGGTAATTTGAAGCTTAAAGTGTAATATCCAAAGCAATCACAGCAAGCATGCATGTTCTTCACACCACAACACATTTCACATTCCAAGATAAACATGCAAACCCAGCAAGTCTCTAAGTTGTAATGAAAGTGCCCGAGAGAAGTGAATTACCCATTTTGATCTTCAAATCACAAAGTTTAGAGACTTACAGTGGGTGGGTATAGAATCCGATGAACAAGTGCTGGGAGCGTTTATTTAGGTGTTACCAAAGGTTGGGTTGAAATGGAGCTCAGCTTGGTGAAGAATGCAGCTCTCTACTTGTATGTGCGGCCTGATGTGCAGCTTGTGCGTATGCACTGAGTGCGCATGAAGTCCTCTCTTGGTCATGTGTGGACTCTTCAACGCGCAAGCAACTGTGCGCAAGCTTCACGCATGGTAATGCGCGGCCTAGTTGAGCGCGCACGGTTGCGCGCAGGGCTTGCGCAGCCTGGGTTGCGTTCTTTCTGGGTGCGCTCTAGGGTGCGCATAAATGACTCGAATTACTGGGCAAATGCTCCAGATGACGCGCCCCCACGCGCATCCTGAGCGCACAGAGTGCGCATGATGCTCAAAATGCCTTCTTGGCTATAGAAAGTGCACACACTATACGCATGCTCCGCGCATAGATTGCACACGATCTTGACAGAAGCTCATTAGTCTGCAATCTTCTCTTCCTCTGCTCCAAGCTTTAAGACATCATTCTAAACTCTTACAAACCTCACCAAACCTCCCAAAATGGATTGTTTCCTGAAATACACTCTAACACACTCATCAAACACACTTTAGAAATTTATTTACATGAAACATAAACATCTAGATAGACACATAAACAGAGGGGTGCCTCCTAAAAGCACCACATTTTAAGCCTTTGGCTAGGCATGAGATGTTACCAATCTTCTTGGCTTCCATGAACGGGAGAGATGACTTCACTGCTAGAGATTTCGAGGAGAATGTGTTGTCTCTTTCAAACTTACCCTAAATGATGAATTTATACTACTAACTTGTACTTAAATGCCCCTAAACAAGATGGGCAACTAAGAGAACTTAAAAAGGCTACTTTTGTCTCTAAAATGTGCTGAGGATGAGCTGAGATGGGTAAGATAGAGGAAGATTCCTTGCAGCTCACGGAGGATGCACGCTGACTGAAAGAAGTTGAGCATGCATGGCGCGCGTATAGTGTTTTTTTGCTTCCCCTGCCTCTTGGTCTTCCTTCCAGACAACACGCATGGTGCGCGCATAGCGCACGCATGAAGCTTTCGTGCAACACGCATGGTGCGCGCATAGCGCACGCATGAAGCTTTCGTGACCCTTCGAATTCTTCAGACTAGGGGAAATCATGCGCACGAATTTGAAACTGAACCGGCGCGACATAATTATTGAATTTGAGGCCGTGCACGACTTCTGTCTCTTCATTTCTTCATCTTCTCCTATCCATTTGATCCAAGACTTGGCATGGGTTTCCACAAGGTTACTCCCAAGCCTTCACAACCTTGATCATGATGCAATTGGCTCACACTTAGCTACATTGAGCTAAGGCAAACTACTTCTAGCTACATTGAGCTAAGACATGCTACTTCTAGCTTCCTTTGAGCTCACACTTAGCTTCACAAGCTCAAGTACCACCTCAAAAGAACTTGGTGCGTCAAGAATTCCAACAAAAATTTGGTATCACATGCATTAAAATACATTCTTTTACTTGTGACTCACAGTAAATGCACATAACTATATCTAATTGTTCAACAAAATCCGAGGATAGTACTTTTCCTCCCCCTTGAACCAATCTTTCTCAAAGATTGTCCATTTTGTGTGAGTCTAGCAACCCCCAAAAGGGCGCAAATCATTTAGGTTATGTGCCCTCTTCCTCCATAACTCATATGGATAAGAGTTTACATCTCGTGGGTTTTTTATTTGGGACATGAACTACACTTAGTAGTACATCACTACAAAAGTGATAATCAAGATGACCTTTTGCCATCAAGGATTGCACCATGTCCACTAGAGTTCCATTCTTCCTTTCAAACACACATATCTAAGGAAGAGTAATCTCTTTCTGTATGCCCAATAAGTCACAATATGCCTTAAGCACTTGACTTTTATTATTCACTTTACTAAGTCCCTAAAGACTTAATTCCATTATCCACTTGGTTCTCAACCAAAAATCCACATACTTCACAAGTATGTCAAGGCCTCGGCCTAGGTTGAAAGGTAAGAATGGATGGGTGAATCAAGTATAGTCACTCATTTATGTGACAAATATATGAATCCTCTCTAGGATTGCTCATTGGTCCACACAGGTTTGAGTACACTAAACTTAGTTCCTTACTACTCCTAGTCACTTACCTTAAAGGGCATCCAAATGGTCCTACCATCTAGGTATGATTGGCAACTTGGTAAGGTCACTAAGGTGAATGAACCTAGCAAGCCACGTCTGGCTAGTTTATTCACAACTTTATGGTCAAGCACTCAACAAGCCACTTCTGGAAAATTCGTTCATTCTATCTTGACCAATGTGACCTAACCTTCAATGTCGATTCTATTGTGACCTTGATCACAATCTAACTAGAAGTTACAACAGAATGTCTATTAGGTCACTACCCTTTATAAACTAAATAAGAAACACTTAGTAATTTCTCTTAATGAAAGACACATCATCATTAAAGTGATGCAGCTATAATCATACTTCAACAATAAACTTGATCAAACCAAGTTTCATCAAATGTTTTTAGTACATGCATTGGATGCAAAGATCCAATATTCATAAGAACCCTTTATGTTCACATGCCTTCTTTTACCCCTTTTTTTGTATTGTTTCCATTGAAACATGTTTTACTCACTTATATTTATAGACCAAGAAACATAACTTATCCGTCAAACCAAGTCTTTTCTTTACATGTTACTACATTTAAAATTGGGGTAGAAGATACTATGTACCCTAAGGTGGATCTTTGCAACCACTTGCAAAGTGTCTGTTTCCTTTGGTTGGAGTACACCATCTTGAACTTCTTCAAGATGGAATGCCGCCTCTTGCCCTTTCCAAGAGCCACCTTTGGCAATCATGGTACCCTTTACACATTATATTCACCCATCCCTTGTGGATGGAAGAAATAGCAACATATGCCCATAGTTGTCTTTTAAAGGGTCAGTACCTCCATCTCAAGGAAGATATAGTCAACAAATGACATAATTTGATGGTTAAGGCACTAATTAATCATCACCAATTGCCTTTCATCAATGAACAAGAAGCTTCTTATTGCTTGCTTAAGTCGTTCACCATTGAGCTCATGCCTTGTCAATTTCAACTTGGTGGATCATGCATGACAACTCGTGCATTTAGTGGGACTCACTTAGAGTTATCGGCTCATATTTCATAATTCTCACACTTCAGAATTATCAAGCATTGTTTCTCAATAGAAAACTTTTTATACTTAGCTTATAAGTATAGAAAACTCCACCATATTTTATCCACCATAGTGGAAATGAGAGCAATTCTACACTTATAACTTGTATCCATGAAAATAGTTTCCATAGTTTCCTTAACACAATCGTCATAACATCAATATTAAAGCACTAAGAAACATCATCATTAGGTACCTTCATAGCTTGCTTAAGGTTGAAAGAGATATTCTGATCATTTCCCTCAAGGTACACACACCGTTTTCAACATCGATCAATGCCTTTCCGGTTGCAAGTGATCAAGGGTGTTTTGACTACCTTATTACAATGCACAATGTTCTATGCAATGGATCAAATAAATTTGTAAAACACCTTACAACTTTTGTTTTTGTCAATGTAGCAAATGGCGTTGAGTAAGGGATCGAACCCAAGAGAATCAAGTATTTAAGGTCTAAATGTGTTAAGTCTGTGAACTAATCAACTATGAAATGCAAGTGGACAGCAAGAGATGAATGAATAAAATCGTGAAAATTCAAATGCAAGAGAGGAAAATAAAGTGCAAGCAAAGGAGGGAATTAAAATTAGCTCTTGCGGACTCTCAAATGTGGGCTCTCTAAGGGTGATTCATGCATCCTAAAGGTCATGTATGCATCTCAAGTTATGGTTTTAGTGGTGGATTATCTCTAATCCACCGATCAACCGCGGAGGTCATCTCTAACACCCCACAAATCAACCTACCCACTCCCAAGTCTAGCCGTAGAGATCTCTCTCCTACGGACACCTAGAATGAGTATGATGGAGTTGCTAAACTCTACATACTCAAACATGCAAAAGTCTGTGGAATCGGAACCTAAGCTTATGCATCCCGAGAACATCACATACAATCTCAAATAGCACAAAATCCTAAGAGACAAGGAAATCTACCAACTTCTACTGAACGTATCACATCAAATCTGTGAGGACTCACGCGAAAAGTTTCCATTTCATGCCCGAGGTGAGTTACGAAAGTTGGTTCACTTTCCTCTCAGACAAGCAACCTATCTCTCAATAAAAGCCATCCTAAACTAGCCACTCTCGTGAACTAGGGATGATTCCTTTGAGATATTACAGCACCTAACCTTCACCACCAACTACCTTTCTATAGTCATAGAAAACTCTAGAAAGCTAGCCAACCAATCCCGTATGGTCTATGCCGATCAAATTCCTCTCGGACATTTGATCGAACACCTAGGTATATGTGTGTGTAGGTGATCAGCAAACAACACATGCATTGTAAAAGTATGAGGGAGATTAATATCGAAGCATAATAAAACATGAAAACAAGTTACCTAAGTCATAAGCAAGGAAAGACTAAGACATAGCCGTTTCTCTTACTCTACCATTGTTGTAATCATGAAAAGACAACAAACAATAGCAACAAACATGATGAAATAGAGAGATAATGGATAGAAATCACCCATCAATTGATGATCCATAAGTTGCCCCTTCAACCCCTCATGTTTAGAGGTTGAAGGGTCTGTAAACCCTAAGAGAAAGGAAGAAAACCAGCTTAAAAAACTTAGTTGCTGGTGAAATTCGTAGGTCATAAAAAGCTTCTAAAACCTTAGTCTAGAAGTCTATATATACTAAATCTAAAGTACTAAAAGGCCTTTAAACATGTTGGATACCTTAAAATAGACTAAAAGGGGCATAATTGGCCAAAAAGAAGCGTACACTTGAGGAAATTGTGTGCTAGGAAACTTCACAATTAACTGTCTACACATGAGGAAGTGTCGATCAACGCTCATCATCAGCACGCTCCTTGCGCGGTGACCAGCACACAAGCCTTCCTCCACCTCACAGTGCATCATGCACCATACGGCACCACCGCGCATAGGCACCATGCCAAGGTGGTCTCCGGGCGCGTTGGTGTTGCGCGCTTGTAACGTATAAAGTTGGCCGCACCTCACTTCTGAAATCCTTAATTCTCCTTTCACTTTCACTTTGACCCCTTCGTGACTTGTTGCTTTGATCCCCAAGTATTTGAACTTGGTCTCGAGTCCTCAAATGATGCATATTGAGCTCTAATTCACCTCCTCACCTATGCACATAAAAAAGATCGAAAATATCAAGTAAGCATAACAGTTGAATTAGGTAGCTCAAACACTTGTGTGTGTGTGCACACAACAGTAAGGATTGGTCTCCTTAAGATAATAAGCATTTTTTTGTCCTCTTCCATCTCTAGAACTAAGAAATCCACCACAAAGTACAAATCACCAACACCAGTACATCTCCTAACACATCTTTTGGAAAAATTAGGGATCCATCGGCAAGCTGTAAACGAATGGATGAAGGCTTCACTTCTCCAAGACCCAACTTCTTACAAACTATAAGTGGCATAAGATTGATGTTGGCCCCAAGATCGCACAAAGCTCTATCATAGTGAAATGGAACGATGTTGCAAGGGATAGTGAAACTTTTAGGGTCCTTTAACTTCTATGGCATCTTCCGCTGAATTATTCCACTAGCTTCTTCTTGGACCGGGATAAGTTCATTATCTAAGAATCCACTATGTAAATAATGGGCTCTGGGTAGGGGGCGATCCGCTACCCATCCCGCTAATACGGTAGCGAGATAGCACGCTACCTAGCCTGCTTCTTTTTGGGCTGCTTCTTCCATTCCTAACGCTACCCAGCCCACTACCGTTAGTAGGGGGTACGGTAGTGGGAAAATCGCTACCCCAGGGCCACATGGACACTGCCAGTAGACAAAGCTGGTAGCGGCCCACCACCTACCAGGCCCGCTACCATCTTTTCTTTTTAAAAAAATGGTTTCTTTATTTTCATCATTTAATAAATGATTCAATAATAATATTATTTATTGGAATTTATAGATTACAATTAAAACAGAAATAAATTTAATTATAAATTAACCAAATGTATCAATTACAATAAAAATCATTCAAACTCAAATAGTTTTTACAAAAGTGTCCTACGAGGAAGGCAAATCGTAATCGTCACCCTGATTCTCACGCGGCGGGGAATGGTGCTCCGAATCGTCGAACTCCTGTCTGTTGAACCCCAAAGAGAATGGGTTAAATGACACATTACTCCGCCTGAACAACTCCAGGTCGTACACGTTATTGTGCGGCGGTTGCTGAGGTGCATGCTCCTGTGGCGTTGGCATCATCGGGGTATAATAATCAGCACCGTGGATGTTGGGCGTCTGGAACCCTGTAGTCGTACGGCAAGAGGACCACTGAGGTTATGATTATGGTTTAATTAGGTTATGATCAGGACAGTTACCTTAAATATGGTTCAACTTCGGGACAGTTCATGAGAATATACGTTTGCACATGTCGCAGTTCCTTGTCCGTTAGTACTCTATTCCTAATTTCCTCAAAGTGTGATACTGGATGGTTAAAAATTGATAAAACATTTTCTTGGCACGCTGTGACTTAAACTTCGTTGCGTATCTGCGGATTGACATGCGTACCGGGATTGTCATCCATGTAGTGCTCACAGAAATGTGCAACCTCTTGTATCAAATACTTCTCAATAATTGAGCCTTCCTTAAATTATTTATTGGCACATTTTTGTTTCAGCGTCTTCATGCATCTCTCGAACTCGTACATCCACCAAAATTGAACAAGACAACAAATTTTAAGTTGCCATGGTAAATGCACAGTTAGGTGCTCCATGGAGTCAAAGAATGATGGAGGGAAGATCTTCTCCAGCTTGCACAGCGTCACGACAATAAATTCACCCAATTTCTCGATGTCCTCCAACTGGAATTCTTTCGCATAAATCGGGAGGTAAATTGTAAACTCCGATGAATACCGGCCACATCGAATAGGTGCTACCGGTATCGGACAAAGGATTAAATCCATCGGTGCATAACCCTAATCTGACATTTCCAACCTCTCCAACGAAATCAGGATAAAGCTCATCAACATGTTTCCATGCCCGCGATTGGCTGGGATGTCCAATCACACCAGTTGCGTTTGCAGATGCCCTTAGATAGTAAGTCATAGATTTGGCCGTTTTCGATGACTAGTAAAGTCGCTTCAGGCGCTCAGTGATTGGAAGATAACGTAGAACCTTCTTCGGCTTAAGTTTTAGATCCCCACGACGATCCAAACCCCCTTGAAAATACCTTTCAGTACCGCACACTCCACAATGCATTAAATGATTGAATCTACCATGAAATAACATGCAATTGTTCTCACATGCATGAATCTTAATGTACGGTAGCCCCAGGTCTCTGATCATCTTCTTCGCCTCTGCAGTGCTCTGTGGCAATGCATTTTCTCCAGGCAATATTTTATCAACAACTTTCATCATTTTGAACCATGCCGCATCTGATATGTTGCTTTGACATTTCACGCTCAATAACTTTGTCAACACAGCAAATCTCTTATGCTCAATACGATATCCATCATATAAAGGTTGTGAGACAGCTTCAATCAACTTATAAAATTTTTGTGCCTCTTCATTAGGAGTTTTCATTTCCATTTCATTCTCAACCATCTCATTTCCAATATCGTCATGCATTTCAAAATCATCAATATCATTTTCATCATTCTGATTATCGTTTTCGAGACTTTCCACATTTTTAAGTTGAAAAAGTTGTATCGCAATCATAAACCTTCATGAACCATTTGTTGGACATCCCATCCTTGATAGTCATTATTTGATTCCGGTTCAGTACTCACACATGCATTGTTGGACGACGATGCTTCATAATTCTTTTGATAATTCAAACCAACATAGGTGAACGTATTAATCTGAATAGCCTCACCATGACAATTCCGAACGTAGTAATCAGGTTTATATCCATACTCACATAAATGAGTTCCAACTGTAGCTTTATCAAAAAAGTATCGATTTTTGCACTTTTTACAAGGACATTTCACCATGTCCCTCACTTTTGATTCTGCATCTGTGAATGCAACATTTAAAAAATGGTTCAGACCCTCCCAAAATTGCGGATTTAATTCTCGAGTACCCTTTTGTAATCGCTGATACATCCAATCGCTTCCTTCAGCCATTTTGAGTCCCTACATAACAATATAAATTACATACAAAAATATAATAATTAACCAACCAAAAATGGATTTACTACCTATATAAATTAATGTCTTCAACTCAATTTCTCATAACTAAAGGTGCATGAGTCCTATCCTATTCATAAAAGTACAATTATTATATCGAACTTTTATGGTCCTATATCCATAACTTATACACACCACATAAATTTCGGCAGTATCTCGCCTCAATTCCTTATTATACCATTTTTTTCGGGTTTCTAAAACCCCATTTGGTACAATAAGGAACGAGATTGGAAAAGAGTCGAAATTAATGTTGGTATACCGGTTATGCATATACAACTACCACAAAAGGTCAATATACCGATTGTACTTTCACAAACTGTCCAATTGGGACAATCCATGAATATTCAATAAAATATTTTATTCCACAACATTATTTCCAAACTTGAAAATAAAGTTATTGATATAATATTCTACGTAATATCCACAGACAGGAACTATGGCTCAAATTTAGATAAAAACAATTCTACTTTTTTAACAAATAATTAAATAACTACACAACCTCAAAATGAAAATAAAAAAATACATACCAAGCTCGGTATATTTTCCTTTGTTGCTTCAGATACTCAGGGATCCTTTGTTGCTTCAAATATCTACAGAACCACGGGAGAGGTGCCAAAACCGAAACTAAAGAATACGTGACCAAATCTCTAAAACTAACTACCAATAACTTGTTCTAACATGTAAAATAAGTGAGTACTTAAGAAATAGAGGGAAATAAACAACAATGGAGGAAAAAATTTTGTTTGCTCCCGAACCCGAACTCTGATCTGCAAATGAAAGCAAGAAGGAAGGGGATGAATATAATAATAGGGAGTAGTAGGGGGTGACCAGCTACCAGGTCCGCTACCACTACCACGGTGACCAGGGTGGCAGCTTTTTTGAATATGGTAGCGGGCAGGGTAGCTGGTTTGGCGCTACCACTGCAGTAGCGGGCAGCCCGCTACCATACCCGCTACCCAGTAGCGCCTCCAGTAGCGGGTAACCTGGTCCAGCCAATCAGACGCACTTTTCGGAGCTCGGTAGCGGGCCGCCACCTACCAGACCCGCTACCGAGCTCCTATGATCAACTACGTAGTGATCATCTCTTCTTGTT
Organism: Stellera chamaejasme; assembly: GCA_024586325.1. NCBI lineage: Eukaryota > Viridiplantae > Streptophyta > Magnoliopsida > Malvales > Thymelaeaceae > Stellera > Stellera chamaejasme. The sequence goes on along the minus strand of CM044982.1, from coordinate 21,178,508 downwards.
AATTATTTCTTTTAGAAATTTGGCATATTGAGGCATTTGACTGATAGCCTCAAGGAAAGGAATATTGATTTTTTCAGCTTTTTAAATACTTCCATAAACTTAGAAACTGTAAATCTTGCTTCTTTTTAGCAACCCTTCGAGGGAAAGGAAGATTACCTTGCACTCATGGTATCTGTTTTTCAACTTCTTTCTTCACTGGAGCTGTAGGTAATGTCGTATCCTCCATTTGTTCGGACGTATCCTCATCTGTTATATATCTTCAACAACAACTTCTTCTGATGATGTCGGTGATGCCTACATTTTCCTCAATATCACTAGAGATAAACTTTCATTTCTGTAATTGTCACATAGAAGTAGCAAGCTGAGCTACTTGAGTTTCCAGATTACGAATTGATGCTCCAAGATTGCTTTGCATACCTTCCATCGTTCGATCCACTTCCACAAATTTCTTAGAAGTGTTGATATTTGAGCTCCTCATCTCTGAAACCACAGCTTCCATAGAAGACTAATTTTTTACCAACGGATCAGTACCTTGAGAGGACTCTCCTTTGCCTTGTGATGGTGGTCTTTGATTGCAATAAGAAGGACCGGGATACTGTCGTGGTTTGTTGTAAGCATTAGGACCTTGCCTTGATACTGGTTCTGATTAGCCATGTAATCCACAAAATTACAATCATGCACATCCTCGATTTCTTTGCTGACCATTGCTTGCTTCACATTACCTTTTTCCAGATTTTTAATCAACCTCCTAACCATAGAAGACAATGTTGAAAGTTGTTCTAGCATCAATGTATTATCATCCACTTCATAAAGGCCCCGCTTGACTTGAGTAGGATGATTCTCATCCCTACCACAATGCTCCTCGCTCCGCTCTAGTATAAATCAAGAGTTTCTCAAGCTACCTCAGTGTCTTTTTGCATGAATCAGTCGGCTATAGTCGCATTCAAATGTTGCTGAATTTCAACGAGAGACCATTGAAGAAGAGGAAAACTTGATGGTCCTTGTAAATTCTGGAGCATAGACATTTCTTGTTAAACTGTTTAAATCTTGTCCATGCTTGAGCTAGACTTTCATCACCTTCCTCTCTAAATGTCAAGACTTCAATCTTCAGTTCAAATGGTTTTTGAGGCGGGTAGTACTTTTTCAGAAAAGCTTGCTTGACATCATTCCAGCTATGAATCTTGTTCGATTCCAAGCTTCGGTACCACTTCCTCACTTCACAACTCAAAGAGAATGAGAACAACCTCATCCACTTTGACTATTTTGACTGTTCAGACGTTGCATGCATCTCTAACGTATCACAGATAAGAATGAATTGTTCCAAATGTTCGTTAGGATCCTGATTAGTCAAAACACTGAATGAATGTTGCTCCACATAAGTAAGAACGTGACCAGGGATGGTATAATCGCCAATAGTAGGAGCTGGGCGAATCATTCACTGATCATCTTCAACTACTTGTGGTCCAAATAAATCATCTAAGGATGGTCCTCTTCTTCTTGCTCTTTCATGATTCGCATTATCATCAGCATTATTTCTCCTTGGATTCTGATTTTTGTTCCGATTCTGATTTCTGATATGATTCCCATTTCTATTTTCATGATTATCATCTCTTTCATCATTCCGAACCAGATTATCATCATCCATATTGACAATTGAAGGTCGTCGTTTACTAGCAGAAGCTCAAAGTGACCTTATTCTTGTTTGAATTTCAGCTAAAGTTCTTTCCAGCTCAGGATTTGGATCAATGATTTCTGATTTAGAGCTTCTAGTCATACACTAAAACAATTACCTGGAAATAAAAGACAATATGATTGAGTTATAAAGATAACACAATAACTGAAAAGATGTGAACACAATGCAAGTCAATAGCATAAACTAAACTTTCCCTGGCAACGACACCAATTTGCTATGTTGCGAATCAGACAAAGACAAATAAATTTATGTTCGACTCACCCTCAAGTGTAAGGATCGTTCTAAAGTACATCAGTGAGTAGGGGTTGATCCCACGAAGATAGTGTGTGAAGTGTGTGTGAGTATGCTTTCTTATAAAATAAAAACTAGGATGAATAATTGTTTATAGAGTTTAGAACTTTAACATGTAACACAAAGTGAATATGCAAGATGCGAATTTACGAATAAATGCAATTCTACAACTAAATGATAACTAAATAAACTATAAGAACAAGAATCTAGTGTGTTTACTAATCGAATCTCTCCTTCAACCTTGTTTTTTTTTTGATGAAGAAAGGGACTCCCAAAAAAGAGTCCCACCCGAGAAACTCAACTCTCGATTTTAGAGAAAAAAGGCAAACTACCTAGGCCTGGATTCGCTAAACCTAAAGAACATCGGGGAAAGATACCAGGTAGAAAGCCCCGAGGGCCCAGTGGGGGCAAAAGGAGGGAGAGATGAGAAAACAAAATCGAGAGAAGGGTTTCAAGTAACATAATCAGAGAGGACTAGGTCCTGAAGAAAACGAGGGAAGGCATCCACCCAAGTCTGTTGATCCTCTATCGCAAGAGCTCGTCGAGCAAGATCGTGAGCCATTGTGTTCGCTTCCCGAAAAATAAGATCGAGAGAAGGATTCGCTAAACCTAAAGAACATCGGGGAAAGATACCAGGTACCGTTGAATAATTCCTGCCGCTTCCGACTCACCTTCCAAGTTATGATGTATAGCTTTAATAACATTGAGGGCATCTGATTCAATAATGAACTTTGGTAGAGCCAAAGTAGTAATAAGATCCAAGGCCTCCTGAATTGCTCTTGCTTCGCCGAAAAGGCATCACTTGGTCCCTTAATTCTTTTCATTCTGACCGCTTGGATAGTGCCATCTTGGTCACGTACCACAACTCCCAGCCCTACCCAACCATCTTCTCGGATTGCGGCATCCGTGTTAACTTTGAACCAATCATGGGGAGGTTTCGTCCAGACCAGACCTTGTCGAGACGGCATAGCATTTGCAGTTGGTCTACACTTGTAGTCCATGATATTTTGGTGAATCTTCCACACAATGGAATCCTTTGTCTCCCCTTTGCCTTTAAAAACCAATTGATTCCGGTTCTTCCACGAGAAAATCTGCGGTAATGATAAATTTCGCCCAACCCCGGTCTGAAGTTGACAATCGAACTCACTGAGCCACCTTTGTTGGGTTGCTTTGCAGCTGGTTGATCACATAGTGTTGAGATGAAGCATCCCAAATTTCCCTGGCAAAGGCGCAATTACAAAGTACATGTGTTGTGCTTTCTTCATCAGTTTCACACATGGGACAAATAGTGGTGTCGACCGCATTTCTAACCATTAAGTTCAGCCGAGTGGGGATACTGTCATGAGCTACTCGTCAAATGAAGCTCTTCTTCCTGTTGAGTGTCTCCGCTCCCCAAATATCCTTCCAAAGTTTGTCTTCCACTATTGGGATACCAGAGTCCAACCTATTGTGGTGCATCATAGTATGATAGCCACTGCAAACAGAGTAGATCCCATTTCCATTGTAGTGCCAAATAAGTTTGTCGCCTCCTGCATCCACCACTCTAGGGATGCGAGTGATTAAGTTTACATCTTCCGCTCTGAAAATTTGCCGGATAAGAGGTAAATTCCAACCTCCTTCTCCTGGCAGCAGCAGTTCTGACACTTTTGCATCATCATCTAAGATACGTAAGGGTTTTGATGGCATAAAAAGATCACCACCCGAGAGCCAAGGGTCTCCCCAGATACGGACCTGAGAGCCATCACCAATTCGCCACCTCAGTCCCAAATGAAGGATATCTCTTCCTGCTAGCAAGCTACGCCAAGTATAAGAGGAATTGGTTTTGTCTTCTGCGTCCATGAAGCTGCATCTAGGAAAATATTTTGCTTTAAGGATTCTGGAACATAGAGATTGTGGATCATGAAGAATTCTCCAACCTTGTTTGGCAAGCATAGCCAAATTAAAACAGGAGAGGTTCCGAAATCCAAGTCCTCCTTCCTTCTTGCTCGGACAAAGTCTATCCCATCTCATCCAGTTGATATCCCTTCTGCTTCGGCCGTGGTTCCAATAGAATTTGTTAAGAGCAATTTCCATGTCAGAACATAAGTTGTCTTTTAGATGGAAAACACTCATAGCATAAATCAGGACGGCTTGACCAACAGCTTTCACTAGGACTTCTTTACCTGCTCTGGATAGTGTCTATGCATACCAACCACATGTCTTTTGATCAATTCTCTCTTTAATATAATTGAAAGTCATCTTCTTGTTTCTGCCAACAAAAGTGGGAAGCCCAAGATATTTTTCAACATTACGACACTCTGGAACTCCAAAAATTTGCATAAAGCGAGTACGGTGGTCCGTACTGGTGTTGGGGCTGAAAAATAGACAAGATTTATCAAAATTGATCATCTGACCTGACACATGTTCATAGCATCTAAGAACTCTCATCAGGTTGTTTGCTTCCCTCGGAGTGGCCTTGGAAAAGATCAAGCTATCATCAGCAAATAAAAGGTGTGAGATCGTGGGAGCGCGGCGACAAACATCCACCCCTGTGATTTCCTTCCTCAAGTTTGCCTCTTTCAGCAGTAAAGAGAGGCCTTTTGAGCATATCAGAAATAAGTAGGGTGAGAGTGGATCTCCCTGACGGAGACCTCTGTTAGGAATGATTTTTCCTCGCGGTTGACCATTAACTACCACTGAATAAGTTATTGTAGACACACAATCAGCAATAAGTTTGATCATTGCTTCTGGGAAATTCATCTTTTGAAGCATTATTGTAATGAAGTTCCAGCTAACTTTGTCATAAGCCTTGGCCATGTCAAGCTTAAGAGCACATTTCCCCTGTCGTCCTTGTCGTTTGCCTCTGAGCGAATGTAAGATTTCATAAGCCACAAAAATGTTATCTGTAATCAAACGCCCTTGGAGAAAAGCACTTTGTTCATCTGATATAACCCCTTGGAGAGCTTTCTTGATCCGCATTGCAACGGTCTTGGAGATAATTTTATAGATAACATTGCAGAGGCTTATTGGTCTGTACTGCTTCATAGACTCCGTTTTTTTTGACTTTTTGGATAAGAGATATGTTTGTGTCATTTATTTCTTGCACAGAAGCACCATGATTAAGAACATTAAGGCAATATAGAATAATGTCATGCTTTACCTGCCCCCAAAAATGTTGGTAGAAACCAGCCGGAAAACCATCAGGGCCAGGGGCCTTCGAGGGGTGCATCTCAAAGAGCGTTGCCTAAATATCTTCTTCGCTATACGGTTGGTTCATGTCGTCAATGCATCGTTGGTCAATGCGGTGCGGATTAATAGTGTCTACGATATCCAAGGGCGGTTCATTTGGAGGAGAGAAGAGCTCCGAGGAATATTGAACTGCCACTTCGGCAATTCCTTCATATGAGTTAACCCAGCTCCCTGCGTGGTTCTTGATTCTTGCAATGCGATTGTTTCTCCTCCTTGTGGAAGCATAAGTGTGAAATTTTTTTTTGTGTTTTTGTCTCCATCATTCATCCAAGTAACCCAAGATCTCTGTTTCCACAAAACTTCTTCCCTCCTTCTCCATTCAAAGAGATCCCTTTTCTTAAGCTGGATAAGATCATAGCGATTCGGGTCTGGGGGCATAGAAAGAAGCTCATTTATTGAATTGTCCAGTCGCTTGATTTTAGACTGCACATTACCGAATTCCAATCTGTTCCAATCTCTAAGGGCCTTTCTAGTGTTGTCCAACTTCTTTACCAGACGTTCATCCTCACCGTTATGCGAACACCATGCATTTGTAACAATTGTGGCACTATTCGGATCTCTCAACCACATTTCTTCAAATTTGAAGATCCGGTGTCTTGGTCCCTTGCGAGTTCGCTGATGAAGGCGGAGGCAAAGCGCTTGATGGTCTGAGATTGCCGTTGGCAGTGTTGGACCACACTCATAGGGAACCGAAGCAGCCAAGTGCGAATAGCCACAACCCGATCAAGTCTACACCAGATTTTTTCACCTCCTGCGCGAGTCCCCGACCAAGTGAAATCAGCTCCTTGGTATCCTAGATCTTCAAGGCCGCAATAATCAAGACAACCGCGGAACTGAGTAATAAGATTTTGATCACGCCTGTTTCCCCCTTTCTTTTCATGGTGCCACATGATCTCATTGAAATCCCCTCCACACACCCACGGTAGTTGACTCACATCTCTCAGAGATTTCAGAAGATTCCAGGCTAGATGCCGGTTTTGCTGATTTGGTTCACCATATACTCCGGTAAAACACCACGGCCCTCCTCTATCCGACGGATGAATTTCAACATCAATATGACGGTCAGAGTAGGTAATGAGGTGAATGTCCATCTCCTCTTTCCACAGCAAAGCCAAACCGCCAGACCGACCTACACTGTTAACTACAAACATTGAATTGAAACCACATTGTTGCTTAACAGACTCCATCTGCGTTCTCGAAAGCCAAGTCTCACAAAGAAAGGCGACCATCACCTCCTCTCTTTGCAGGAGATTTTTAAGGGTCCTAACTGCGCGAGGATCTCCCAAACTTCGGCAGTTGAGGAAAAGGTAACTCATTGTTCCCGGCGACCCTGCCCAGCAGGTGTCGCCGATGTATCTATGTCACTGAAAGTAGCTCGAAACACTTCAAACAATCTTGCTCTTTTTTCATTCATATCAATTTTCATATCATCTGTACTTCCCCTCTTTTCTCCAGTAAGACCTTGACCGCTATGCTGTTGTTGAACCAACACTCCCTTCCCCCTTTGCTGACTCTTCCGCTTCCATTTCTGACCCGTAGCTATGCTTGTGAGTGCTTGCTGCTTTAAGTCATCCTGACTCCTCTGGCTGCCAAGAGGTGAAGTCGAGAGTCTACAACACTTGCTGCCATTGGTATCATATATTTCCTTCACTATGTTAGAAGGTTGACTTCCACCGCCACTGCCCCTTTGACCTCCATGCATATTGACCTGTTGTGTGACCTTCATAATAGTTTCCCCAGTTATCTTTACCAAGCCTTCAAGCGGATCTGTTGCGTGAGAATGTGGTGATTTGTTACCTCCCTCCAACCTTATATGATTTTATGTTTGCTGTTTTAAGGGTGTCTCCTTAGGTTGTGTGTCTGCAAGGGCTAGCATTGAATCGCACTCACCCCCTGCCGAGTCCATTTCATTAAGAGTTTGCTCCAAGTTATTCCCTTTGACCACACTCCCTTCACTATGTTCCTCCATGTTCAATTTACGGTTCACCTTTCTATCGACCATTTCAGTGTTCGGCATTAGGTTCTTCTGTCTTAGATCTGTCCCGGAATTCGTTCCTATTGTTGCTGAAAATGACGACTTCCTCCAGTCACCTCGCCTTTCACCTAACCATCTTCTCGCAACCGGAGCCCCTGGAGATGCTTTCATGAATTCACCATATTGTGCTATCCTCCCCACCTCCTTCGATTCACAGTGTTTCTCAGTATGACCTAGTCTTCCACAACTAAAGCAGAATTGTTGGAGCCGCTCATACTTGACTATAACGGGAAACGGATTGGAATTCTTGGCACAGTACATTACACCTCTTGTTAATGGTTTTTTGACATTGACTACTACTTGTGCCCTCACATACCTTCCTCAAATATTTCCATTTTTCTTCTTTTCCACCTGGAGAACTTGTCCCACTTGACCAGCCAATCGAGCCACCATCTCTTCTCTTTGAGCCCGAATTGGAAGATCGTAAAGCCTTATCCAGAATTCCGCTGTTCCAAGATTGGCTTTAAGCGGCTGATCCTCCCCAGTAATTTCTTTGATCAAGAACACATGTTTATCGAAAAACCAGGGTCGCCCTTCCAGAACTTGGCCAATGTCCCCTCGACAAGAGAAGGTAAACAAGAACCTGTTATCACCAATTACATCAATATTCATGTCTTCGACAGGGCGCCATAGCTATTTCATCATGTTCATCAAGGCTCCGTTATTGAATGGTCGATTACTCCAAAGGGATCCGATCAAATAAAATTTGTGTGGGGAAACCTCTTCTTGATCTTCTGTTGGATCGTCATGAATTACATGTTGCTCTTCGTCTGTAAGCGCGAGTCGCTTCCAAAGAGAATCCAAATCGTCAATATCCTCTTTCTCCATGTGTATGATTGTATTCAAATAGCCCTGAAACTAAGAAGTCTGGTTGGTAACCGGTAAGAAGAAACCAACAAGACGGTAGGACAACGAAATAGAACGAACACCCTGGCGTTGAAGCCAGAGAACAGCGGGCAGAATTCACTAGTGAAGACTGACAAACCCTAGGCACAAGCCTAAACGAAAACGAAACCCTATCAGAGAACGCTAGGACCCTCTGACTTTTTTAGTTAATTAAGATTATAATTAGTTAAATGATATGGATTGAGACAAAATTCTGAGATGCATTTATGGGTGCTAGCTTTCTTAAGTCTAACTCATTTAGGAAACAAGTTATCCTTATTAACTAAGTAACAAAAGGTAAATCTCTTATCCAATTGAGCACCTAGAATTGCATCAAGTTCAAGCTTTCAATTACACACCTAGTAGGTTCTCATTAACCCTCATAAGCTAGTTGAACTACTGTCTTTTTCCTTCATCTATGCTCTACAAATGTTCCCTCAAACAATTCATCAAGAACTTGATAAACAACATGCAAGCAAAGCTTTAATCTCACATGTTAACCATGAAGCATGAGGAATAACACATAAATGATGGAAAGCAACCATTATAACTCATGAATCAAGTCTCAATCACAAACTAGATCTAAGGAGATTAAATGTCTACTCCATGACTACTCTCAAACTAAGCATAAACATAATGAAATTAAAAAGAGAATGGTAGAAGAATCAAATCCAATCTTGGTTCTTCAAGTTCCCATGTTAATCTTCACTTTCCTCCATGGAAATCTCCTAGAAATTCCCTAAGCTCTAGGCTCCGAGGAAGAACAATATAGAGAAAACTAGTCTAGAATCTGAAATTGTATGTGGGAACTTTTTTTAATGTGTTTTAGAAAGTCTATTTAACCTAATTCTAAGGCCCACATAACCCTAGGCCAATGGGAGAGCAAGTTGTGCAAAATAACTGGTGAAAACCATCCTTTGAAAGGCTTGAAACCGCCACTTATCGTGACTTAAAATCCATAGAATTTTATTCGGGGCGAATACTTGTGTGTTCCCCGTGCTCGCCCCAATTGTGCCCTAACTGACAAAAATTTGGGGCATACTTCTACTTCACGCCCCATGCTCACCCCAAGTGACAAAAATTGGAATTCAGGCACCCTTCAGATTGGTGTCCTAGACTTGCCCTAGTGTTGCCCTAATATTCTCCAAGACCTTCAGCTCTTCTAACCTTCAACGCCTTAAGCTCCACTTTAACACACTTTTCCCTTCCAATTATCTACATCAATAAGAAGTATATATAACAAGTAATTTGCTCTAGATGATATCTAATTAAGCTCAACATAAAGTAGATTTATATCAAAAGTATGGGAAAACATTTTGTCTTTGACACACAACACTTCACCTACTATTGAAATCAGTAAAGTTGGCTATGTATGAGATACAAGCCTGGATCGTTCGATGAAATTCAAAGACTTCAAGGACCAAAGTATATAGTAAGACACGACAGAGTATAATACACTTCAAATTAGATTGAAGATGGGATACTCGGAGCAAGCATTCTATGATAATCAGTGGGAGTGAGACTACAAGTCACAAATCGCTCCACATAGAACACCATAAGAGAATGGTGGTTCAGGAGTAATCAAACTATGGTTTGATCCATGATTAGTCAAGCTTATCTTCCAAAGCTTTTGGGATACAATTTAAGACCTTGACATTACACTGAGACAGATTTCATCTAAGTTATGGTTTGGGAGAAACCATACTATGAGGATTTAAGGCTTGGGTCAAAGTCATATTTGACTAGGCTTGAATCTCACAAATGTCTTTTCGATGGACGCCTTTAGAAATTATGGATGTTGCTTCTACAGTTCCTAGGAGACAGTACTCAAGGCTTGGGCTAAATTCATTTTTGAGGACTATGTCTTATAAAAGGAAATTAGCAAGGACAGTGGAGCTCGATTGGATCGAGAACAACAAAAGACTTTGAATCTGTAAATGAAACATGAAAGGACACCACTTAAGGATTATAGGAGGATCGTCTATTCGCGTAGCACATATGCATCTAGTAGAACTATGCATAAGTAAAAAAAGTACAAGTTACTTGTGACTTATATGTAGAAGTGTGTTGCTCATAGTCAATACTCAATCTACTAAAATGATAGTCTTAGAAGCGACTTATGATCATAAAAGTCAAAGATGGATTCCATGTATGATAACCAAGTTAGAGCTTGGTTCTTGGTTGATCTACCTAATGGGATGAATGGCTTAAGGTGCAAATGGGTCTTCACAGAAAGACTTGCTAGATCAAATAGAAAGAAGGAAACAAAATAGGAAGAGAGAGTAGAAAGAAGAAGCTGAAGAAATTAGCTAGAAATAAACGAGATCATGTGTGTGCGACGGCGGATGAGTTGTAGTGAAGGGTATAGGGTTTCTTTTTCTTTCTTTTACTAAATATAAATTAATCATCAAACTTTCTATTTCTATACAAATTTATCCTTATAATACTTTTACTCATTACTTTCACCTATTTTATGTTTGAAATAAACATTAAGTCCCCCATTGATTCTTGAGAGAAGTGGGTAGGGTTTCTTTTTAACTAACTAGTACAAATAAACCATCAAATTTTCCCTCTTTATAAAAATTATCTCTTATAATGTTTTTTACTTATTATTTTCACCTATTTTATCTTTAAAATAAACATTAGTTAGTCTCTTATTGATTCTTAAAAATTAGCATTACCATATTATATTTGAAATTTTATGATAACTCTATAAAAAGGTGGACACGTATATAATTAAAATGATCGGTTGAACCGGTGGTTCAATCGGTCAGATCGGTAGAACCGGTGTCTGAACGGTTTTGATCCCGGTTTGGTTTTTAAAACCATGCCAGTATTTGTAATTTTCATATTTTAATTTGTTTCAAATATTATACCATTTTATTTTGATTGAAATACATGTGGTTTAAAGTAAATGGTTTTGTACAGTGGCGGACCCAGAAATTTTTAAAGGGGGATCCATTTTTGTCTTAACTAAAATATGTTATGAAATATATGAGCTCAATTACATTTTTAAGAAATTTAACCAATAAATACTATACTCTTCAGTTCGAAGTAATTGATCGATTAATTGAGTACTTGAATTAAGGTGGATGTGTGTGGCATTGCGTGTTTTGAACATTTGATGTAAATATCCTTGAGTGAAAAAATTGTGAAAAAAAGAAACATGAAAATATAGGTAAAGTGATGATACTTAAGTGACTTTGAGGGTAAAATGATTTTATTTTAATTAAAGTGAACAAATTTTCGAAGACAACTCAAAATGAAATGTGTACAATTTTTTGGAGACCCATAAAGGAGTAAAGTTCGCATAGTATACAAATGTGTAACAATTGATTTAGTTCCTAACCTTCATATTTTTAATATTTCGATCATTAAATTTCATATTACACTATATAACTCTTCAAAAAATTTACATGTAAATTTGGTGGCAAATTAATAAAAAAAGTACAAGTATAAAGATTAAATTATAGTTTTAGCCAAAACAAGCTTTAGTAAAAGTGGACCCCCTTTATACAAGGTAAATCCGCCATTGATTATGTAAATACTCGCTCCATCTCTAAAAAATGAGTAAATTTATTTTTTGATGTTGTAGGAGAATCAACTTATTATTAGAAAAAAGTATTAAAAATTCAAAAAATATATATTTATAAACTAGGCGCATTAATTTATAATTTGCATGTAAAATATTTTTAACTTTACATATTAGAATGTTAAATAAATAAAATCATATATTAAATGCTAAAAACGAGACGCACCAATTTTTTAAGGACGAAAGTAGTATAATCTTGACAAAGGGCCTTAGTTTTCTTTTCACTTTGAGTCCCTAAAATCATAGGGCCGGACCTGATCATGCTATTCAAGGGCGCGAATTCGAGCCCAAAAATGGGGTGATAAGAGGCGGTCTGCGAGGATTAGGCTTGGTTAGCTGCGGTGTAGAAGATGGTGGGGGGACGCAAGCGCAATCAAGTGGGGGCATCAAAAGAAAATCAGCAAGAGCTGATGTAGGAGATGACAGGGATAGGCGAGAGCCCCCTGCCTAGACCAATGAGAGGTTTCGACTAGGGTGGGTGGGGTTTAAAGTCCGCCTCATCCACTCTTCAATTAAAAAGGATGGTGGTATACCATATTGCTGATTTTATGTGTTGTTATGGGATGGTTTTTCTGCTGGCGGGGTGTTTTGCTCCTTTATTCTTCCTAGATTTTTTTGCAGGGAATGGGCTCTCAATAGCCCACGTTGTGGGTTTTTGGTGAAGGAGATCGGTAGCCTCAAGCTCTCCTGAGAATGCTGCGGAAGAAAATCTGTTTCAAGCCATGAGGGATTTTGGAAGAAATTCGAGTCACCCCCCACCTTGGCTGATTAACATCTTGTGGTGGCATGGTTTATTTGGTGTCTTGTATCACCAGCTCTTTTCGCTTTTCAGTATCCCTAGTTATGGGTTGTCTTTTTGGTTATTTGAACTCATTAATCATAGTTTTTCGTCTATTGGTTTAAATAATGCTCATCTCATGTTTAAAGATTGCTTAGTTATTGGCATGGTTTCGAAAACCGGACCGGCCGAACCGCGAACCAGTTTGACGACCGGCCCGGCCGAACGCGAACTGGTTTGACGACCGGCCCGGTTTTCGGTTTCCAAGAGGCTTGGTCAAGAACCGGACAAACCAGTTTTATTTGCAATTTATTTGAAGAAATTTGTCCAAAACTCCTAAATTTTTATTACTAATTCTAATTTATTCTACATATGTTTATAAATTCATATTTAACACCATAAGTTTTTTAATATTTTCTCATAATATCTTTTAAAAAATTTGTAAACTACAATATAAACATAAAAAAACAATTTTCAGTTATTTTAAATTATTATTTTCAATTACATAATCAACTAAAATATAGAATATTATTTTACTTCTTATAAAATGACTAATTTATATTTTAAATTATTATTTTAGTATAAAAAATGTCCATTATTATTTCATGTTTAAATTATTTCATGATAATTCTATATAGTGAATGATAATAGCTAACTTTAAAAAAGTAATCGGTTGGACCAGTGGTCCAAACAATTGAACCGATTGGACCATGAACCGGTGCCTAGACGGTTCTACTTCCGGTTCGGTTTTTAAAACCATGGTTATTGGGGTTCAATCCCAACTTAGGTTGTTTATCCACCCTCAGGCTGTTTGTCATTGAATGAAATGTCATTTCTTCTTTAAAAACAAATCTTCCATTTTACTTTCAATTTTGTATTTGACTCAATTTTTAAGAAAGAGTTTGCTAAAACATTATGAAAAAAATATATTAAGAAACTAAACACATTCATGTAACTTAGCATATACTCCGTCCTTGAAAAATTAAACATATTTTCTTTTTTGGCTATCCTAGAAAAATCGATCACTTTCCTTAAAAGGAAATTTCTCTCAAAATTACTAAACTATCTGCACATTATATTTGTTTTTTCTACCTCGTTTTTTGCGCATTTTCAACCAATTGACAATTAAGTAAACATATATAAAATCTTACATTCACCTTAGTTTTTGCGCCAAAACAAACCCTTCAATCTTTAAAGGAAAGAGGGGGATCGCCACCTCAAGATTGAGCCTAGCCCATCAAACCCACGAGTCCTAAGTCCTAACAATCTAACCCACAACCGACTCCCACATACCTTGCATATTTGGATGTTTAGACCTACTTGTATGAGACAATTGTCTGTTGTGTGGATGCTACATTGATTGACCATTCAATTATTTATGTTGTGTAGATGTTACAGGTTCATGTAGTGCGAGACCATTGTAGCTTGTCTGAAAATTTGGATGTTTAGGTGTCATAAAATATTGGATTTATGGATATTTGGATAAAATTATTGATATTTAGGTATTTAAAATGATTATGGTCAATAATAGTGGATATAACCGCGAAGGTTAAAACCGCAATCTACAACTACATAAAAAAAAACCTTGAATTACGGTTTACGATTTTATAAGTACCTCGGATAAATCGATATGTTGCTTTGACAACTCCACCACAACAATTCAACCATGGTAGTGTTTAGGAAATACTTCCAAAAGCTTTTCCTACTTTTCCAAATTCTAACACACAAAACATCCTAAAATTTATGAATTTTTATCAATTTATTTTTATCAAATCACATTTTTCTTTCTATCGGCATACTTCTAATCTATTAATAAAAACCACTAAAACTTTTTTTTCTTTATCTTCTCTAAACAAGCCCCAAAGAATGAGAACAAAGGTGGAAAAGAACACAGCTCAACCCAAAAAACACTCTTGCTTTTACTGGCCCAAGGATCGAAGCCCAAGATGTTCTCCGTTGGTATCGTTTTGCGGATATTCCTTCACCTTGCGTCGCGCGACTAACTAGGGTTAAGAACAGAGAAACAAAAGACCTACATACTCGTACGCCCCGATAAATAGGCCTCTTGTTCTCCTCTCTGCCAACACTACGTACGACGGCGAAGCAAGTGAAAATGGAGCAGACCTTCATCATGATCAAGCCCGATGGCGTTCAGAGAGGCCTGGTAACTTCTTCCTCTTCAATTTCTTCGTCAATCCGCTCTCCCGGATTGTAATCTTGTCTCGTGTCTCTTGATTTTATTTCGTTGGTTGTAGTTGTAGATCTACCTCCATTATTTCGTGGTATGTAAGAGGAAGTTAAAAGATTGGAAGTATTGTCTCCATCTTAGAAAGATTGATAACCTGCTTTAAATATATGGATGGTGTGTTCAGGAGAAGTTTCTTGCGAAGTAGAGTTTTATGTGTTTGGAAATTTGATGGATGTTGATGAGACAGAAAGTTTGAGAGATGATGATTTTCTGATAAAAAGTTTTTGAAATGATTGAAAGTTGTGGTTATTGAACCCAATCATGCTCTCTTAGTGCTAAAATGATTGAAAGTTTATAAATACAGTAGTTAATATAGGAATAATAACCGCGGCTCTATATAATTTCTAAATGTTTTCTCTTAATTGCTTTTAACAAATTTTTAGACAAACAAGCCTACTTGTGGTAGGATGTAGTAACTCATACATGATTTGGCATGACAAGATGAGACCTTCACTCTCAATTCTTTGATAATTTTTATGGAAGCATTTCTTTTGCTTGTTTTGGAGGCTTTATTTTACTAGAATGTATCCTACTTTTATTGGCGGTGGAAATTGTTCATTGGTTCCAAAACCATTGAAGCACTGGTAACTTTGATTTTGGTTGCAGGTTGGTGAGATTATTGGCAGGTTTGAGAAGAAAGGTTTCACTCTCAAAGGTGGGTGTGTAACCTATAAAGTGAACTTTCTCTCTTTTATCTGTCCTGTTTGTCTTGTGGAGAGTAACAGTTTCTCCCAATTGATTTCTCTAGGTTTGAAGCTAGTGACTGTGGAACGTTCCTTCGCTGAAAAGCATTACGCTGATCTCTCTGCTAAGCCCTTTTTCTCTGGGCTTGTTGAGTACATCATCTCTGGACCTGTAGTTGCTATGATTTGGGAAGGCAAGGGTGTTGTCACCACTGGCCGCAAGATCATTGGAGCTACCAACCCTGCGGAGTCTGCTCCTGGAACAATTCGTGGTGACTTCGCTGTTGATATTGGCAGGTGGGTATTACGCTGATCAGTTCTTTTTAGCATTTAGAGGCATTTGGTTCATGATAATCCATGGATTAATTCATTGGAACAGATTATATCATCTTCAAACAGCACCGTGATTTATGACTTATTTGTTTCACTTGCTTTTTCTGAATTGTGATGTTATCTTTAATTTTTCAGGAATGTCATACACGGCAGTGACTCTGTTGAGAGTGCGAGGAAGGAAATTGCACTCTGGTTCCCTGAAGCACCGGTTGAGTGGCAGAGCAGTCTTCATTCATGGATCTATGAGTAAGGCTTTCACAGCTGCTTTATCCGTCATGTGTTAGCGCTGAATGGATGTTTTAGTTAAAATGTTTGTAATGGATTTGCTATGAGACTTGTTCGTATTATGAAAAAAAGTTGGGTTCTTCAAGGTTCTTGATCTTTTTTGTTGCAAGATGCAACACTTATCCTCAAAGGGTGTTTTGAGTTTATTGTCATTAAAGGTGCTTCCTCATGGAAGCAAAGGGTTAGGGGATCGACCGCAATTTCAGAAATCCATGTTCAGTGATTCTCTTTTCGCATTATATCAACATGCCTCCTTGTGCAATAACGCAATAACTCCTTTGGCTTGATCATGGTGGGAGGAAAACAGAGCTTGTGTCAGCTTCAATGGCGGTTGTGCCTATACGTTCAGAAGGCTGTAGCTTGGCATTTGTTCTAATTGTTTAAGGTTGTCAAGCATCAGTTCTGTCTCCAGTTGACGCCGTGTAGCTTTGATCACGGTCTGTTACAAATGCAATGTGTCAAAACGAATCAAAGCTAACTGCTAATTTGAGAAATCTAGAAAAGCAACATACATTGAAGTCCATGTAGGATGCGTGCATGGAGAGCCAGTGATCATCCATCAGTTTGAATGCGATACAGAAGAGGAGGTCAAAAGCCAACTCATTTTCTACAAAGCCAAAAACATAGGAGATTTGAAGAATAAGCTTAAAAATGTATTACTAGTTTTCCACCATTGTTAAGCAGATTTCTCTGAACAGCTATGTACAAGCTTGGCAATGGCATACCAGAGAGGAACTTCAAGAAAGTTGCCCCAACGATGGTCCTTGGTTTCACTGCCAAATTGAAAGAAAATATATTCTAAGTCAAAAAAGGTATGCCAACAAAAAGGGTCTAAAGATGTGATAGATTTGAAGTTATTTTAGTTTTTTCTTTCTTTTCTCTTTTCAAAGAAAACGGCGGCCATATGCAGATAAAGAATCATATAAACCTGCTTCAAGATCAAGCATCTGGATGAGCATAAATGTGATGTTCACACCAGCAACGGCAAATGGATACTCCCACACAGACCTATCACCTTCTTGTTTCAAAAGAAGCTCCCGAAAGCATTTCTGCAATTGAGATGCAAAAAACACATCAAGCTTACACTAACGCAATCAGCATACAGTATAAGAGTAGCTCGAATTACTTGAGAGGTAAATAACAACAACAATAATAATAATAATAACACTTGGCAACAAGCTGAAACACAACTTACAGGAAAGTTTCTGGCAAAGTACAATAAGTTCTCCAACGATATGAAACCGCCACCACTAGGAAAGATTCACATCCAACACAGACGGAGTTTTAGTCAGATGGAAGTATAGTTAAGCTTACTGAGGGATATACAGTATAAAACAGGGAGCCAAACCAAAAGATCAGATAGTCAGGCCAGTACCGGAAATCTGTTGATGGATCCTTTCCTTGCCAACCCATCTCTTTCCACTGGTCAGATTTCAAACCTTGAAGTTCTTGATCAGGAAATGCAGCAGTCCACAAAGATTTCAAAGCCTCCTGTAGAGAAAATGGCAACAGCATAGAAATGGTTTCTGGTCTTTAACTGGTGTTGTAGATTTAAATTAACGAAAAATGCAGGAGGCTGCAGCAAAGAAAGAAAACATACTTGATGCTCTGGGATAGAACTGTCATATGTGGTTTCTACTCGGTTCTGGAGCCTCTGCAAGCACTCTTCCTGACATAGAGAAAACTCCAAACTGACTCAATAGCATTGAACAGACTCAATTGGCGGCGCGAACCGCTTGAACTTGAGCCATTTTAGTAAGTTTTCAGATGTGCAACAAGGGTAACCAGCATAGTCCAAATCTAAAATCAGACACTTCAGATAGATTAAGCCATCAATTACCTGAGCAGAGGTTAAATCAAATGAAGGTGGTTCTTCAAGCTCTCTGCTCTGAACACAAACACAGGAGAAACCTCGGCCCAGCCACGTGGCAGATCCTGCCCCGGCAAGAGCTTTAACAGAACTGATTGCTTCAGTTACAGAACATGATTCATGTAAACAAAACATTGGTTACAATTGTATATAATACCCTTCTAATATGTAAACAAAAAACAAAAAAAAAAAATCTTCCCATTTTACTAGTAATTTTGAGCAAAAAGTTGATGTACAGATTATCATTTTTTGCAAACTATTCACCAATCAACAAACTGTACTAATACAAAGGCTAGCAAATAAACAAGAAATGAGGCTAATAGCAAACCGATGATACTGAACCAAATATGGACTTTCGGTATAATCCCTATCTATCAAGCATCATATAGCAAACCATTAATACTGCTTACTACTCCGTCTGTTTTGTCCACAATGTTGAATACATTTGACTATCTTAAGTGTTCGACAAAAATCTTCATTCCCAAAACAAAACCTATTAGAGCTAGAACACATATCTGTCATTTAGATACAGATTAGTTAACTTCATTTCGAAGAAGAAGAAGAAATTAAAGATTAAAATTCTCATAAATAAAGAATGGAGGAGCGCGATGATCACCAGAAGGTGAAGGGCAGGATTTGGCATTGGCTCGGCCTGGAGAAGGAACTATCCTCGTCAGCGTACCGACGACCGATCCTCCTCTATTTTCCAATTCGCCACCTCTTTTCTTCCCCTTGTCAGTTCTAGGCATACTTTCCAATCACCATCGCCGGCCGAAACAGAGATCAATAAATCCTAATCAACCGCGCGGCTGCAACGAGAAAGACATTGAAATGCGCGAGAAATCGATCAAGAATCTGAGAAATTACCGTGAAGAAAATGATAATCACGTACCAAAACAAGGATCGGGTTTCGCAATGGTGCGTTGCTTCGTGAGTTATTGATTGGAAATGGGAACAGGGAGAATTGGCGGGAGGGAGGGAAAGAGCGGATTAGGGTATAAGGAGGGTGGAGATTTAGAAAACCAACTGCATTGCAAGTCACAGAGCTCTCTTCTCTCTCTCTCTCTCTCTCTCTCTCTCTCTCTTCGTTTTCTTCCCGGTCGCGGCTTTGTTTGTTTCGCGGCAGAAGAGGCGGATCTGGGATTTAGTAGATTGCGAAAATCGGGCGGTAACCTCCATTTCTATTAGTAATGGACTAGTAGTTTAACGGCCGCGCGTTGCCGCGGAATTTAAATCCGAATTAAAAAGTAGATTGATTTTGTGTGTCTAGTTACCATATACATATACGTGGAAAAACACACATCACGGAAATGACAAGTTTATCATTTTAATAAATGTTTACGAATAGTATCTAGTCTTTTAGTTTATTAGGTTAGTTAATTGAGTTAGTAAATTAGCAGTATATTTAAGTGTGTGTTATTTCACATATGTGGTAAATAAACAAACTCTTGATTTTTACTTAAAAAGGGTCAATTAAAAAGTATTTCGATGAAATTGATTGATTTTAAAGTTTAATTGACTTAAATTCATCTATATTTTTTTAGTTTAGTTTTTTTAAAGAACTTGCTCATAAACTACAAAGTTAAATTAACATTTATGTACATACATTTTATAATTATAATGCAAATTGTTATGAGAATAGAATCAAATATTAATAAAATGTTGAAAATTATGTTTTAACAAAATTTGAGATAAAAAAAATTCCAATGACTTTTAAGAATAAACTTGCTTGATAATTTTTTATTAAGTTCGAGTTCGGCTCGATAGCTCGACGAGCCTTCATTACGAAGGCTTGAACTTGGCTCGATTAATTGCGTTCGGCTCGATAGCTCACGAGCTACTAAAAAACCTGTAAAAACCATTTGAACTACACTCGAGTTCGGCTCGAAAACGGCTCAAAATCTATTTCATCAGCAAAATAAATCATATTCTTCATGTTTTATGATTTTAGTCAAATAAGTCCTTCAAAATAACCCTTGTACTTTAGAAACTTGGTAAATTAAGTCCAATTACTTTAATTATTTACATATGAACTATCCTAACTCCTTTTAATATGTTTTGCTCGATACCTCGATAAGCTATTGAGCCGAACTCAGGATGGCTTGAACTCGCCTCAATAAAATTATCGAGCCTTGAGTTCTGCTTGAGTTCAAGTTCAAAACTCAATAACACACGAGCCGAGTTTGAGTTCGAGTAAGTTCGATAAGACCTCGGCTCATTTACAACCCCAGTCCAAAGTGTGAATGTCATGGCAAAGAAATACATTTTCTTAAATTATGATAAAATGTGACATTTTGGAAATCATTAGTGGTAAAATCAAACTTTTTCCCAAAACTCTACTTAATACATTAGATATTTTGATATTTTATTTTACTCTCTACTATTTTACTATTTGTAGAACTTTGATGGGACATAGATGAACCGTTGTAATTTCAATTGGGTTTTCTCCAACTGCTTTAAATGACGTCGTTTCAAAAACACTCACCACACGCCTTGCCTGCTTCTTGAGTAAAATTGGATCTCACATTGATGGTTTGAAACTCTACCCCAGTCTTCCTTAGAGCATGAGATATCGCGAGCTTCCAAAGATTGAGCGTCCAAAGATACAACTGGACATAGATCGGAAGTTATGGGCTGCTCCAGTTGTGTTGGAGAATCTAGCCGTGAAGATGGTAGTTCGGCTGCTCTTTGGGGTGGACATACGATTTCGGAGAATCAGATCGGCGACGGCGGCTTTCTTTTGCAGAGGCCTTAATTTGCTCTTGCATCCATGTGGTCCTTTTTATTTTAGCTTCTTTTTCCATTCTCCTGGAAAAAAAAACTCTTACAACATTTATTGATTTCATTTTGTTGCGTTTTGGGTTGATTTTTAGGGTTTCACTTGGAATATTAATTAGCTACCAACAGATAACTATTGAATTGAAATATGCCTACCGTAGAATATTATTTGCTCTATTTTTTGTAAAATTATAATAATTATAAGTTAAATTAAATAGTAAACTTTTTTAAACAAAAAGTTCTATAATTTATTAACAAATTACAGTGTTTTGAACATAGTTACCAGAAATGCATGCAGTACGTTCCGGTACGGGTACAGCGGCATACTAATAAAACATTAATGGCTTACTAGTAAAAAGCAATAGAAAACCTAATTTTTTGTTTTGTCTGCTCATCTTCTTCGCGACATGCCATTGCCGCCGCAACTCACATTAACAACTTCAACAACCACCTTGACTGTCCAGCTCCGGCCACCTGTTCTTCTTCTCCGAGCGATTCGCGTCCAAGGAAGAACCATTCGCTTACCCTCGCGAATCAGTACGCCCACATATCGCGAATTGAAACAGTGTCATAATTCTCAATCTGAGCCAAACAAGTATCAGTCATTGGAAATTTTACCTTCTGGTCCATGGAAACTCTAACAAACAAGTCTCGGACAAGTGACCTGCACTTAAAAACAGCTTTAATAGTTGTCAATAATCTCCAAAGTTTCTTTGCTAGAAAAGCTAGGTAATGCCACTGAACTAGACCATAAATGATATTTCTATAATTGATGATACACTTCAAGAGAATCCATTTATAACTACTAGAAGAAATATAGCTACAAGGCGACTTTTAAATGTTTCAAGTAGTTATGCTTGCACTAGAAGTTGTGTTCAAATGCTGATGTCATCATTTCCTCAACATCATCTTTGCTTGAACAAAGATTCAAGAGGAGTTGGCGGCCATGTCTATCAATTTCAAGCTTCCGCATCTCATATTTTTCATTTCCATCAAGTGTTCATCCTTTTTGAGCTAGATCAAGTGTGAGGTGTTTTCGACTTAAGGAAACACATCAATTGGTATCCGAGCCAATTGTTTGACAAAGAGAAGTTTTCTATCACTTTCTTTCTCATTTCCGCAACTACATCTTCATCTTGTGTTCTAACCATCTACCATACTTGTTCTTTCCATCTCACCTTTGTATTTTTCTATTGTGCCACCTTTTAAATTCGTTTATCTATTGCATAAAAAAGAAACTTACTCACACAAGTGTTTATGAAATTTTAGCAGGCTTTGAAGAAAAAGAAGCATTTTTGCACAATAAAAGCAAGGAAAGAACAAGCATTGTGATTTTGCAAAAGCCACCTAAGCCAATTCTTTCAAGTTGCGGAAATCGTCTTCAAAACCAAGCTAATTTGCAATTTGCCCTTTGCAAAAAGTAACCAAACATTTTTTCAGAGGTTTGAAACTTTCTTGTGTTTAAAACTTGTTTTAAGCATCTTGTTCAAAAGTTTTGCACTAGAAAAGTTGCTAAATCTTGTAAAGAGAATTTTGGTGACTAATTAAGAGTGGAAAAGGCTTGAGGAGTTACATTTTTACCAAAGATTGTAAACACAAGTGTGGAGTGAAACACTAAGAGAGTGTGATGTACAACTTTATTGTTTCATTGTGTAGGTACCAAATTGAGATTTTTAAGACATTTCAAGGATTTGTGATAGTAAAGGTTATTGGTCATGAGAAAGTCAAATGGAGAATATTTTCTCCACGACACACAAATCACCGCACCTGCGATTCTTGGCCGCCATGGATAACTTGGGTGATGAACCTTATCAATGGGTTCTTGATGAGATCAAAAATTGGGAAAGGAAAGGGTATGAACCCGTTTCAACATGGGAACATTTGAGGCGTCTTTTGAGGAAAAGGTATGCACCTTTATATTCCACTTCTAAACCTCAATCATCTTCTTATATTTATTGAAATTTGATCCCTCCAGCCAAACACTTTCCTAGCTATCAGCAAGAAAAGGTCTACCATACACAAAATTAGAGTCATACTTCTTACCAACATTCAAAGGACCACCCTCACAAAATGAAGGTGATAGTGCATTCAATTCTTTCCTATCCTCTATTGAAAACATAAAGAGTTTGATGCAACAATCTATGAAGGAAAAAGCAAGATTTTGTGAGGAAGAGAAAAAAGAAAGAGAGAAAAAGAAAGAGTGATGGCCGAACCCAAAGAAAGAGAAATAGAGATGACCATGAAAGAAGAGAGTGATTTGAGAGCCACAAAATAGATTGATGAGAGAAAACAAGAGTGTGAACTTAGCCAAAGTATTTGTATTATGCTTGAGGAAACTTTCGAAGAAGCAATATCCATTGAAGAAGAGCAACCACATCAAGGGGAAACCTCAAGTTTGAGGGATGATAACTATTCTCTATACTCGAATGATTTATTTAATACAAATGATTCTTTGAGTATTGATATGCTTGATGTTGTAAATCTAGAACTAAGCATGATATTTTTCCCATAGATGATTTTTGTGCTAGTTTATGATTAATGAATCTTCTCATGAGTATGTTGCATATGTTGATCTGTATGCTTCATTCTTAAAGCCTATGATTGATTGGAAAAGTGTTCTTAAGCATGCTTTGTTTTCACCATCTATTGTTACTAGAACTAATAGCAAATTTTTTGCTAATTCTTTCCAAATAGTTGCTGCCCATGATGTAAAAGATATGAAAATTGTACCACTCATTAGGTCATATGCATATGGAGATGTTAAAGATGTTGAACATGAGAAATTGCTAACGTGGTCATCGAGAAAGGCCTACTATCCATATTTTTATTTAACGTGATAATAAAATTGATGGAAATGGTAGAAATTTGGATTAGTGGAGGTTAGGTAGATAATAAAATTGATGGAGATGGTAGAAATTTGGATTAGTGGAGGTTAGGTAGCTACTGCTTGCTTGAGGAGAAGAAACGATGAAGATGAGAGATTTGAGAATCTCCATCTCTTGATCTCTGTCTGTCCACCTGTTTGAGAATGGATGCTGAAATTCTTTGAGGAGGTTAGGTAGCTACTTCTTTGAGAATGCATGCTGAAATTCTTTGAGGAGATTAGGAGCTACTTCTTTGAGAATGCATGCTGAAATTCTCCATCTCTTGATGGTTTGGAATTAAAATTGTAAATATTGTATTTATAGTAGCTTATCTAGGTCAATCTTGAATTACAAATTTGGTTCAGGCGCTTGTTTTCCACCAATTAAAAAAATTAAGATTGCACTTGTAGATTCAGCAGAATCTTATCAAATCTTAAAAAGAAAAAAACGGTTTTGAAGAAAAAGATCTGCCAAATCTGATTATTTTTTTAAAAAAATTGATTTACACCCTTCTCCTCACATCAGTTTTATAATTACAAAAATACCACTCGAAATACACTATGCTCCTAAAAATGGTATACGTGTCATTTCCAAAATGCTCTAAAAAGGAAAATACAAGAATATCCCTCAATATGTTTCTCTTTATAATTTAATAATAGATTCATACAATGATTTATGACAAAATAAATACTTTCCCTCTCTTTTAATTTTTTAACTAATTATTTATTCTTATCTAGTCATACGTATCAATTAATCATTAACCTAATTACCTATTACTACCCCGAACTTTGTTGACTCGTTCGAGAAGAGCCTAAATTATGACTCGCCCGACTCGGTTCGAACTATGAAAACGTGTAGACAAGGGCTTTGACCAAACGGCGGTTAGTTGACTAACCCTAAAAATTAATTTTTCAACTATTTTACATTAGACACATTTACTATTAGACGGATTTAAACCCAATTGGCCATCATTTACTATTAGACGGATTTAAACCCAATTATCATGTGAGATTCTCAAGGTGAACGACTGAGATCAATCCATGTGTTTATCAAGGTTATCGATTTGTTGAACTAACCTTAACATTGTTACCCTCGGCGGAAGCTCACGTGATACAGAACGCCCGATGGCGTGAAGTGGGAACCAGAATCGGGAAACAAGAATGAGTTCCCTAAGTGTTGTGGTTCGAGAATCGGGAAACAAGAAATGACTTCCCTAACCGTGATGCAAGTAACAAGGATCATCTCGAACACAAACATGCGTATGCATATTAACACAAGCTTTGCCCCGCAGTTCCAAGATGCGCAGAACGCGAGCAATCATCATACATACACATAAGTGATGCAACACATATTTACATGCATGCGTTTACAAACCTAGTATTCAGAATACCTACGCATGTGGAGGGATTTGGCACACCAAGATCCTCAAAATGCAACTCCGCGTAGGTGACCCACTACTGCTAAACAGATAACATAAAACAACCGTCAGTAACACATAATGTGTTCACATGAGAATTAGATTGTGCAGAAGGCCAGAAACCTCAGTCGGGGCTACCCTTTTTCAACTCAGAAGACAAACTCGGAAATAGTAGTACTTGAAATCAAAACACCATAAAACACCGAGAGACTCTACTCCTCAGGTTTCTTATCAGATGAGCCTGAAAGGGTGAACATATGTAAGGGTCAGTCCTCGTAGAGAACTCCGTAAGGGTCAGAAATAGGATAAGGTTTTTCAGAAGTTCGGAATTTTCCGAACTAATACACCTACACAAGAAAAACACAAGCACAAATGGACAACAAATATACAAATAATAACAATAATAATAATAACGGAAATGTTAGTAAATCTGAACAGATCGGCAGACCTCTGAGGCTTATAGCCTTACATAAGAGGATTTAGAGAACAAATCGGATTAACCGATATCGTATATTTCCTGAGGCTTGGTACCATCCCGGGGTCCGGATTCCCCGCTGCCGATAGAACGGAACAATATAATAGAATTTACAGAAGGAAACTTGCTGGTCAAGATACCCCGAAGCGTTTACCTGCGCACCCGAGCCTATGCCATGAACTAAGTTTGGTATCACCGGGCCCCACCCTCAACTCGAACATAGCCCTAATTTACAAAACCATGCATATTATAAATATCCCAGAATGCAGAGTAAAGAAAAACTGAACCCTTACCTTACACTCGCAAATCCCAAAACCGAGCTTTCGTTCAGATTCCCAGGAACTAATTTCGGAAGAGTTTCGGTTTAATTTCTGCCAAACTCCCTGTTGACAATTCAACAATAGAACACAAAATATACGCTCAGGAACCATAAAATCACATATCCAAGTGGCTCTGCCACACGCCAGAAATTCAGACATCAACGGTTTTTCACACCGAATCTTATTTACATAATCTGTTCCGTAAAAAGTATGTAACTCTTCATCGTGAATAACATATATGATTACCTCTTCAAGAATCAACCTTGTCAAGAAACACGTATACAACACTTAGAAGCCAAGAAATGAATCCCTTATATGGCGCCACACATATGAAGCTTTCAAACGGAGCCGTATTTGAAAAATCTGATCCGTAGGATATTCAAAACTTCTCACAAAGATCGGTTTTGTATATTTACCTCAAAGTTTCGCCCGCTTTTCTTCAAGATCTCAAGAAGCTCAACAATGGTGGCTTCCATGGATGATACGTGAGAAAGGAAGAAGAAGAAGAAGATGATGAAGAAGAAGAAGAAGAAGAAGAAGACAAATGGTAAGTCTTCTTTTTCTTCTTTTATCCTTTTCTTTTCTTTCCTTTTTCTTCCATTATCTCTTCCTTTCTTTTCTTCAATTATTTGTTCAACTTGGTGCCACTTGTCCCCTTTCTTCAATTATTTGTTCAACTTTTCCTCTTTTACATTTTGGCACCCAAACTTTACAAAGTTGCAATTTAGTCCAACCGCAACTTGCTTAACTTTCAAACGGTACCATCAACTGAAATGAAAATTCAGACACCAACTCCGGGACTTGATAACACACAGAAAACATGTTCAAAATGTTTAAATTAAGTCCCAATATTCACAGAAATCAGAAAATGGTCGACAAATGTACAAAAATTACCTCGGAAGTCGCCCTGGCACGTGGCAGCTGTAACAATCTCCCCCCTTAGGACTCTTGGTCCTCCAAGAGGGTCCTCAATCTCGGATACTCCTCGGGATATCGCTCCATCATATTATTCTCGGTCTCCCAAGTCGCCTCCCTGTCCGAGTGATGTGACCACTGAACTTTGACCATCAGAATTAACTTGTTACAGAGTTTCCGAGTATCCCGAGCAAGAATGGCAACCGGCATCTCCTGGTATGTCAAATCAAGTTCCAAATGAACCTCATTCGCAGGAACAGTCTGAATCGGATCCAACAGACACTTCTTAAGCATACTGACGTGGAATACGTTATGGACTGCACACATGTCGGATGGTAATGCCAGACGATATGCTACCTTGCCAACCCGCTCAAGGATCTCATACGGACCGATATATCTGGGGGTTAACTTGCCTCGTTTACCAAATCTGACGATTCCCTTGATCGGCGCCACTTTCAGCCATACCTTATCGCCCACCTCAAACTCCAGATCTCTCCGACGTTTGTTCACATACGAGGTGGTTCTGTCATTTGCAGCCTTCAACCGTGCCTGAATCTTCTTAATTTTCTGCGTAGTCTCCTCGATAATCTCAGGACCTAACTCCATTCTGTCTGATGCCTCTACCCAGCAATGAGGTGTCATACACCTCCGCCCATACAGAGCCTCGTAAGGCGCCATGCCGATAGTACTCTGATAACTATTGTTATACGAGAACTCTGCCAACGACAAGTGTTGATCCCAGTCACCTCCGAAATCTAATGCACAACTTCGCAGCATATCCTCCAGAATCTGGATAACTCTCTTTGACTCCTCGTCTGTCCGAGTGCGATACGCTATACTCAGATGGATACACGTACCCAATGCTTTATGAAAAGCATTCCAGAATCGAGCGGTGAAGAGTAGATCCCGAACAGATACTATGGAATTTGGTACTCCATGTAACCGCACAATCTCCCTGATGTACAGATGGGCAAGCTTCTCCAATGAGTCCGTCACTCGGATAGGTAGAAAGTGAGCACACTTAGTTAATCGGTCTACAATAACCCAGATAGCATCGTGATGAGATCGTGTCACAAGCAGACCTGTCAGAAAATCCATCGTGACATTACCCCATTTCCTAACTGGAATGGGCAATGTCTGCAATGTCCGTGCCAGTTTCTGGTGCTCAATCTTCACCCTCTGACATGTAGCACACTTCGAGACATAGGTGGCAATGTGTCTCCACATGCCAGGCCACCAAAAGTGGGCCCTCAGATCTTGGTACATCTTCTCGCCTCCTGGGTGTGTACTCAATCTGCTCGAGTGAGCATCTGCCAAAAATTTATCCCGAAGTGCCTGAATGCCGGACACATATAACCAATCCTTGAAGTACAGCAACCCATGTCTGTACTCAACCGACCGATACAACTCTCCTTTGCTCTTGCCTGATATCTTCTTCAGTTCCGGATCCATTCTCTGCGCATCTCGGACACTGTCTAGCCATCCGGACTGAATATTCAGGGTAAATACCCGTGCGTCCTCCCTGCCAGCCACCCCGCCCGGTTGCGGAGGCGGAGCCGGCTGCGGCGTCGAGAACCGGAACCTACGGCGGAAAGCGCGGGCGGAGCATCGAGCTCAAATAACAAATAGCCAAGTGGCAACTAGCAACCTAGATACTCATTCAAGGCAAGCATACTAGAAAAATCCAACTTCTACCAAACATGCAGTTCATGGTGTCAAACATCAAACATCGCCACAACACAGTAACACCAAAATCCATGATATAACCACAACTCCAATATAAGCAAGTCGGGGCTCTGCCCTCGACTCAGAAGACAATAAAGGCAGTGTATGTCTCAGATTATACGTCTTATACAAATACATGATCTAAACTACATGCATGCAGCTACAGCTCTGAGCCATTAAACCAAAACCTATATATATACCTATTGTGCGGAATCGGAAACTTTCTCACTCAGGAGATTTTCCGCCCGTGGTACTCTGCTGCTGCTGAAACCCAAGAAATCCGAAAGCACTGCGGATCTCTATTCCGCCAATTGCTTTTCAGAACAACCTGAAAGGTGTAAACAAATGAAAGGGTGAGTCCTCGAAAGGACCCAGTAAGGGCTTAAGGCAAAAGTGCCGTTTGCCCACAGGGCAACAATCCGAACCTGCAAAACAGAATAACACAGCATATACATATGCATACGAACATAAAGCATATAGTGAATCATAAACCATCGCATGCGGTCCAACCGCCAGAACGACCCGTTACGACAGCCCTCAACAGAGGTCAGAATATACAGATCAGAACAGAACAGATAGCACGGTACCGGCTGGGGTCGCGATCCCCAAACTGTCGTAGGGTCACAGAACAGAAGTATCGGCACTCCCGGTGCGGATACACAGAACAGAACCAAGGAGTACCCGTGGTCTCTCCAACCATACGGGTCTCGCCACAGAATCAGAACATATAAATGAAACATACAAATACAGCAGAGATATCATACATGATAACATTCGTGGAGCAGAACAAACGTACATTTTACCAAATTAAGCCCTTACCTCAGAAACCCTGCCCCGCAGCCCAAAACTCGGAAAATCCCGGCTCCCGACCCGTAATGGCCAACTTGACTCCTATGGTTCCACGCTACTCCACTAACGTAGAATCAAGCTGGATAACCATTGTTGAGTCAGAACACATCCAAATAACTCCAGAAAGAAATTTCTGCACAAACCCGCACTTTCCCGGAAAATTCCACAGAAAGCTCGGTTTTACAAACCGAGCCTGAACATTGTTAATCATACACCACTAAACCCATTCCAACCCTTAAACCCACATTCCGGACGCCTTTTCCGGAAAACCCGCATAAACCTAACTTTTCCCACCGTTGTCCGAAAATGATGTTTCAAACACCATCATGAACCTATTTCCATACACAATAGCAATTTAGGATTCAAACCAACCAACGCACAACCTTATCATGGAAAAAGTTTCACTTGAACATTTTGACCCTTAACCAATTTTTCACCACACCTCCAAATCAAACCATTCAAGCTTCTAATTAATCACACTAATCCTCAATTTCATTTCTTAACCAACATTACTAACCAATTGCATCAAAATCCACAAACCCCTTTCCTATACAATTCGGCCAAAAGGAGAACTTCTCACCCAACTTCCATTTCAATCCAAACAAAGTTCCATTAGCACTCTTTAATCACCAATTGCAATTATTAAGCAAGATCACTAACCAATTTCACCTAAACAACCAAAACCTCTTCACTTAACAATTCGGCCAAAGAGGGGTTTTTAACCCAACTTGTTTTCCATCAAATTGAATCCACACATGAGCTTAGAATCATGCTAGGATTAACATACTTGAAGCATGATTCAAGAAGACAAACACACATTAATTTAGAAATTCCAATAAATTCGGCCAAATTGGGTATTTTTCAACCAAGAAGTTTCTCCAAAATCTAACACTTGATTAACACTCCCATACCACCCAAGAACATCATACTAAAAGATGGGAGGAAGAAAATCATCCAAACATGTAGCTAAGAACAAATCCTTAATTTACAAATCCTTCTCTTTTTCCATCCAATTCTTGTTTCTAACAAGAAAAGAGAGCTAGGGAGGATGCTTACCACAAAAAGGATCCATTTCCTCCTTGATTTGAGCCAAGATTTGAAGAACAAGAAGCTTTGGGAGAAGCTTCAATGGTGGCGGCAAAATGGCAGCAATGAAGAAGAAGAAGAAGAAGTGAAAAATGAAATAATATCCCATTTTATGAAAATATTAGCCAATATGTATTTTCCTCACTTTAAACCCATCCCTCTCAACTTAAACATAAAGAAGACATGTGTACCTAAACACACACACACACACATGCTTCCGAAAAAGGGCTGCTGCTGCCCATGCTGAATACTTTTGATTTTTGTGGCCAATTACTAATTAACTCCCAATTTTTCCGAAAGTTCCAATTCTTTTTGCCCAAAAATAATTACCGAATTCCAAAATTAATGAAATTCGGACACAATCTTCAGAATATTATAACATTCACAGAACATTTTTCAAAAGTTCATTTACCATTCCGGAGTGTCCTACCGAGCTCGCTGAACCCGAACCAAAACCCGACGTGCGAGCGTGTCAACCTTAACCGAAATTCCGTCACTCCAAAATTCTATAAAAATACCCATAAATTCCATCTTAAATTATAACACAACTTACCCCAAAGCCGTCAGAAAATTTCCATCCCGAGTCCCGGGATTCCCGTCCCGAGGCCCGGGAGTCGCCCGGAACCGAACGTCCCGCCCCAAATATTAAACTCCACAACCACCACCGGGACGTTTCCACGACTCCAAAACTACAAACGGCTTCTCAAACTGAGATCTCGAGAGCGCTACCGAGCCCGCTGTACGTCCCGAGGCGACCCGACAACCCCGGCGCGAGAAAAATATTTTCGGCGGAAACGTCCGGGGACCCACACGACCTCAAATACGGAAGGGTTCGCCAAAATGATACTCGGATAGGGCTCGGGAGCCGTCTGAACGCCGAAAAACGTGACCCGCAGGCCAAAACCGGAGGCCCGGGTCACCCGGTCGCAACCCGCTCGGGGTGACCGTAACATTCTCCCCCCCTTAGAACTCTTGGTCCTCCAAGAGTAGCCTGAACCAACCAGACAGGTGTCGCTACCAACCAGAAAATATAAACATTCCCCTTACTAAGAACAATCGGACCACCGTACTGGTGCGGCGGGAGTGGTAGTTTAGACTACCATACAGAGCCTCACGGCGTCCCACCCTCCGGGTGCATCTTATTGCACCCGAGTCGATTGCGGTATTTCTACCAGACAACCCCAGACAGTACCGAACCTAAATCTAACCGACCCACAACAGGCTATCCTGGAAGGTACCACATAAAACAGAAACAGTTGGGGGGGAAACCCAACCTAACAACTTACTCTGGAAACCCATAAGAACCGATATAACTCGGGGTAACTCGCCCCGCCTATCAAATCTTACTGTCTCTCTGAACGGTGCAATTCTATCAAATTCTATCACCAAACGCCGATTCAAGAGCTCTACGGCGGCGGTTCGTATAAGCAGTGGTGCAGTCGTTCGCGGTTTTAATCCGCGCCTGTAACAATCTGATCTTTGCCGTAGACTCCTCAAAAAGCTCGGGTCCCAGTTCAACCCCATCAGATGCATCTGTCCAACAGCATGGTGTCATACACCTCCCGTACAACACCTCATATGGTGCCATGTCAAACGTAGTCTGAAAGCAATTGTTGTACGAGAACTCTATCAAAGTAACTGCTAGTCCCAAACTCCTCCAAAATCCAAAATACAGATTCGCAACATATCCTCCGATATCAGAATCACCCGCTCCGACTGTCCGTCCGTCTGTGGGTGATAAGCTGTATTCAGACGGAGTCGCGTGCCCAATGCTTCATGAAAAGCAATCGAACCGTCTTTGTAAAACGCGGATCACGGTCAGATTCAATGGAGTCTCGGTACTCCATGCAAAGCGTACAATCTTCTTGATGTAAAGCCGGCAAGCTTCTCCAGAGGGTCTATGACCCGAATAAGCAGAAAGTGTGCGCACTTTATCAGCCGATCCACAATAACCCAGATCGCATCATGGCGAGACCGTGTCAGGGGCAGTGCAGTCAGAAAGTCCATAGTAACATTGCCCCACTCCCGAACTGGAATGGGCAAAGTCTGCAGTGTCCCTGCCGGTTTCTGATGCTCAAACTGCTCGAGTGTACCTCCTCTAAAATCTCATTCCAGAACTCCTGATCCTCTGGTACATAAAGGCGGTCTCGGAAGTATAGCAATCCCTGCCTATACTGAAACGTCGGTAACAAATAAATCCTTATCTTCCCCAGATAACTTCTTCAACCCCGGATCTCTACCCTGCGCCTCGCGCACCCTATCAAGCCACTCAGAATGTATGGTAAGTGTAATAACCTGAGCACGCTCCCAGAGCTGCCCCCTGTGCCAAAGGCAAGTCGAATCACTCTCCTCAGATCAGTCCCCAACATTTCCTCCCTTAACTAACCCGGTATACTTCCTGCTCAGTGCATCGGCAACCGTGTTGCCCTTGCCAGAGATGTACTCGATACAGCAACCATAGTCCTTAATGTATTCGAGCCATCTATGCTGCCTCAAATTAAGCTCCTTTTGCGTAAACAGATATTTCAGACTCTTATGGTTGGTAAGAATCTGAAATTTATTACCAAACAGATATTGATTCCAATGTTTCAGCGCATAAATTACTCTAGCCAACTCCAGATCATGTGCCAATCAGTTCAGCTCATGCGGTCGCAGCTGCGTCGACCCATAAGCTACCACAAAACGCTCCTGCATCAACACACATCCCAAACCGGACGTGGACGCATCCGTATAAATCATATACGGTAAGCTCGGATCTGAAAGAGTCGAGAATCGGAGCGTTAGTCAACTACCGCTTCAACTTCTGAAAATTCTGCTCAAACCTATTAGACCAGATATACGGTTGACCCTTCTTGGTCAACTGCGTAAGCGGAGATGCCAGAATAGAAAATCCCAGTACAAACCTCCGATAATATCCTGCTAACCCCAGGAAGCTCCTGATCTCCCGTACCGTGGTAGGTTGTTTCCAATCCCGAACTGCCCTCACCTTCTCTGGATCCACAGACAGACCATGCTCAGAAATAACGTGTCCCAGAAAAGTGACTTCCCGAATCCAGAACTCACACTTTGAGAATTTAGCATAAAGCTGATGTTCCCAAGGTATCTGCAGAACTACCCTCAGATGATCCCGATGCGAATCCTCATCCCGAGAATATATCAGAATATCATCAATAAAACCACCAGAAATGAGTCCAAGTACGGTCGGAACACCCGATGCATCAGATCCAAGAATGCTGCCGGAGCATTGGTCAGCCCGAATGGCATGACTGTAACCTCAAAGTGTCCATATCGGGTGCGGAAAGCAGTCTTAGGTATGTCCTCTTCCTTCACCCTAAGCTGAAAATACCCAGATCAGAGATCAATCTTTGAGAAAACTCTCGAACCCTGAAGTTGATCAAAAAGATCGTTAATCCTCGGTAACGGATACTTATTCTTCCCAATAAGAGCATTCAACCGTCTGTAATCAATACAAAGTCAGAGTGTCCCATCATTCTTCTTAACAAACAAAACCAGAGCACCCCACGCTGAAGTGCTCGGTCGGACGAAACTCTTTTCTTTGTAATTCCTCCAGTTGCTTCTTCTACTCCTGCATCTCGAAATAGGCATCCGATAAGGAGGAATAGATATCGGAGCGATGCCATTGCGGTGGATGTCAAACACAATTCCCGCTCTTATGGTAATCCGGGCAACTCCTCCGGAAATACTGCGAAAAATCTCGAACCAATGGTAAACCATCCAACTTCAACCTAATACCAGCTTCATTCAGATCATAGCATTCCCCTACACCAACTATCGACAGCTAATCCGGAATCTGTAGCTCCTTACTGTGCTGGGCGATAGTCAAACTAATCGGAGTCGTGAGAGGTAGTACCTCTCCAGAAACCATAATAGTACGGGTTGCACAATCAACGTGCACAGAGTTCTTGGATAGCCAGTCCATTCCAAGAATAACATCATAGTCCGGCGTGTCTAAAACCAACAGATCCGATACTATCATGTCCGCCTACAGATATCGTGCAACCCCGAACCATCTCATTGGAAACACAGAAACTGACTCCTGCAGTTTTTACTAAATGCGTTTGAGGCAAGGTACTAACAGACAGATACAGAAATGTAACACATTTCGGTGTTACAATGGGAACAAATGCTCCTGTATCAAATAACGCATGAACCGGTATCTCATTCGGAAATATAGTACCTTACAGAACTTCCTGCTGACAGTAAGAGGGCAATCCCGTACCCAAAGAGTGTCAGACCTGCAACGTGAACATCGGCCCTCCTGCCGATAACAAATTCAACCGGAATGATACCTACTGCAAATCGGATAAGATCGTGCCGGTGGTGCTCCCCCTCTACCTCTACAAAACTGCCCAGGCCTATTTGGCAGTCCAGAAATCTGCCGGGGTCCCTGCTGTGTGGAGCCCCTCGTACACCCTTAACCTCATTGCAAGGTGAAGCGACTCTCAACCTCCTCTTGCTCGAGGAGTTGAGCCCAATAACCGCTTCCCGAAACAAAGTAATGTCTAAAGGTCTCAAAACCCACCTGAACTCGGGCGCGGTCACCGAATAAACCTCTTAGCCTTCTATTCTTCCATTCCATAGTACTACGGTACGTAGCAAACCAACCGATCAAACTCTCACTCATACTCTCCGACTGTCCTGTCTCCCTGATGAAACTCATCAACTGTGCCTGACACAGATTTCTGGCTACATCCCCACTGCACTGCTAGTGGAAAATGTAGCCTCCCCCAGGAGTTTATCAACTCCTGCAGACCAAATCTCTACTACCCCAGACCCTTCTCGGTCATTGAACCTCGGGGGGGTTCAAACTCTAAAACCTCTCCAAGAGTCTGACCTGCCCCAGATCTCCTCGTCGTTAATAGGACCGATGAGAAGTCTAGGTGTCGCAGTGACCACCCTTGTCAGAGTCACTCACTTACCGATCCCAAACTATGGCGAGCAGTGGCTTAAGTCTCGCTATCACCACCTAATCAAAATGCCCTTACCGTGGCATAAACAGATCTTCCCCTGCCTACTGCCGCCTCCGAACCTGCTGTGCTGGCAGTAAAGTACCCAGCACAGCTGTACCTGGTCCAACACCAATACCAAACAGAAAGGGTCCCTGTGACTACTAGAACCCCGGGGGTGATGATTGTGATTGTTCAACCCCTGAGTTACGCTGAACCCGTATCCCATTCTTCGGAGGTGTGGGATTCCAGTCCCGCCCCTCCGATGCCAAAACACGCTGTTCGCGTGTAGTAAACATTCCCTTAAACCAAGTCCAACCAAAGCCAACTTATCCCATATCCAAAAGTCCAAATCAACTAACTCTTCCCCATCTATCCAAAAGCCAGCAGCAGTATTCTAAGGCTCTGTAGTGTAATGCAATGCATGATGCAGAAATTCATTTTAGGACCAGACAACCAAATATCAAATCCTCAAACACAGAATCAGTTCATGTTCATATCACAGAATCACACCATATACCAAACAATGAATTAAAGTACCGGATCATACCAGAAGTCCAACTTCTAAACCTTCAAAAATGCTTAAAAGAACCGCCCACGCTCCACACCCATTCCAAGGTGGTTCAAATAAGGAGGTGGCCAGTCTCCGTACAGAACCGCCCCAGAATAAACGTAGAACGGTGGCTTGTACCTCGAAGTCACTTCCACAGGTACTTAACCATGAACAGACTTAACTTACTCCAAGGGTCCACCCTCGGACTTGTATACTTGCCTTTCACATTCCATACCCAAAACCAAACATACTTTACCTTTTGGGTCATTCCGACCTGACCTGCTCGATACCAACTTGTCACAGCCACCCCGCCCGGTTGCGGAGGCGGAGCCGGCCGCGACGTTGAGAACCGGAACCTACGGCGGAAAGCGCGGCAGCGGAGCATCGAGCTCAAATAACAAATAGCCAAGTGGCAACTAGCAACCTAGATACTCATTCAAGGCAAGCATACTAGAAAAAATCCAACTTCTACCAAACATGCAGTTCATGGTGTCAAACATCAAACATCGCCACAACACAGAAACACCAAAATCCATGATATAACCACAACTCCAATATAAGCAAGTCGGGGCTCCGCCCTCGACTCAGAAGACAATAAAGGCGAGTATGTCTCAGATATACGTCTTATACAAATACATGATCTAAACTACATGCATGCAGCTACAGCTACAGAGCCATTAAACCAAAACCTATATATATACCTATTGTGCGGAATCGGAACTTTCTCACTCAGGAGATTTTCCGCCCGTGGTACTGCTGCTGCTGAAACCCAAGAAATCCGAAAGCACTGCGGATCTCTATTCCGCCAATTGCTTTTCAGAACAACCTGAAAGGTGTAAACAAATGAAAGGGTGAGTCCTCGAAAGGACCCAGTAAGGGCTTAAGGCAAAAGTGCGGTTTGCCACGGGGCAACAATCGAACTGCAAAAGCAGAATAACACAGCTTATACATATGCATACGAACATAAAGCATACATTGATTCATAAACCATCGCATTCGGTCCAACCGCCAGAAAGACCCGTTACGGCGGCCCTCAGCGAGAGGTCGAATATACAGGTCGAGCAGAGCAGATAGCACGGTACCGGTGGGGTCGCGATCCCCAAACTGTCGTAGGGTCACAGAACAGAAGTATCGGCACTCCCGGTGCGGATACACAGAACAGAACCAAGGAGTACCCGTGGTCTCTCCAACCATACGGGTCTCGCCACAGAATCAGAACATATAAATGAAACATACAAATACAGCAGAGATATCATACCTGATAACATTCGTGGAGCAGAACAAACGTACATTTTACCAAATTAAGCCCTTACCTCGAAGCGCGCCCGCAGCCCAAAACTCGTGAAACCCCGGCTCCCGACCGAACGCCAAACTTGACTCCTATGGTTCCACGCTACTCCACTAACGTAGAATCAAGCTGGATAACCATTGTTGAGTCGAACACATCCAAATAACTCCGAGAAAGAAATTTACGCACAAACCCGCACTTTCCAGAAAATTCCACAGAAAGCTCGGTTTTACAAACCGAGCCTGAACATTGTTAATCATACACCACTAAACCCATTCCAACCCTTAAACCCACATTCCGGACGCCTTTCCCGGAAAACCCGCATAAACCTAACTTTTCCCACCGTTGTCCGAAAATGATGTTTCAAACACCATCATGAACCTATTTCCATACACAATAGCAATTTAGGATTCAAACCAACCAACGCACAACCTTATCATGGAAAAAGTTTCACTTGAACATTTTGACCCTTAACCAATTTTTCACCACACCTCCAAATCAAACCATTCAAGCTTCTAATTAATCACACTAATCCTCAATTTCATTTCTTAACCAACATTACTAACCAATTGCATCAAAATCCACAAACCCCTTTCCTATACAATTCGGCCAAAAGGAGAACTTCTCACCCAACTTCCATTTCAATCCAAACAAAGTTCCATTAGCACTCTTTAATCACCAATTGCAATTATTAAGCAAGATCATTAACCAATTTCACCTAAACAACCAAAACCTCTTCACTTAACAATTCGGCCAAAGAGGGTTTTTAACCCAACTTGTTTTCCATCAAATTGAATCCACACATGAGCTTAGAATCATGCTAGGATTAACATACTTGAAGCATGATTCAAGAAGACAAACACACATTAATTTAGAAATTCCAATAAATTCGGCCAAATTGGGTATTTTTCAACCAAGAAGTTTCTCCAAAATCTAACACTTGATTAACACTCCCATACAACCCAAGAACATCATACTAAAAGATGGGAGGAAGAAAATCATCCTAGCTAGTAGCTAAGAACAAATCCATAATTTACAAATCCTTCTCTTTTTCCATCCAATTCTTGTTTCTAACAAGAAAAGAGAGCTAGGGAGGATGCTTACCACAAAAAGGATCCATTTCCTCCTTGATTTGAGCCAAGATTTGAAGAACAAGAAGCTTTGGGTTGAGCTCTAAAGATGGCGGCAGTAGCAGCAAGGAAGAAGATGAAGAAGAAAGAAAAGAATGAGATAATATCCCATTTTAAGAAAATATAAGTCTTATGTAAATATCTTCTCTTTTTCCCATACCTCTCAACTTAAACATAAAGAAGCCATGTGTCCCTCATCACACACACACACACATGCTGCCGAAAATGGGCTGCTGCTGCCCATGCTGAATACTTTTGATTTTTGTGGCCAATTACTAATTAACTCCCAATTTTTCCGAAAGTTCCAATTCTTTTTGCCCAAAAATAATTACCGAATTCCAAAATTAATGAAATTCGGACACAATCTTCAGAATATTATAACATTCACAGAACATTTTTCAAAAGTTCATTTACCATTCCGGAGTGTCCTACCGAGCTCGCTGAACCCGAACCAAAACCCGACGTGCGAGCGTGTCAACCTTAACCGAAATTCCGTCACTCCAAAATTCTATAAAAATACCCATAAATTCCATCTTAAATTATAACACAACTTACCCCAAAGCCGTCAGAAAATTTCCATCCCGAGTCCCGGGATTCCCGTCCGAGCCCCGGGAGTCGCCCGGAACCGAACGTCCCGCCCCAAATATTAAACTCCACAACCACCACCGGGACGTTTCCACGACTCCAAAACTACAAACGGCTTCTCAAACTGAGATCTCGAGAGCGCTACCGAGCCCGCTGTACGTCCCGAGGCGACCCGACAACCCCCCGGCGCCAGAAAAATATTTTCGGCGGAAACGTCCGGGGACCCACACGACCTCAAATACGGAAGGGTTCGCCAAAATGATACTCGGATAGGGCTCGGGAGCCGTCTGAACGCCGAAAACGTGACCGCGAGGCCAAAACCCGAGCCGGGTCACCCGGTCGCAACCCGCTCGGGGTGACCGTAGCACTATCCTCAAATGAACTCGATGTGCATCTTCATCCTTAGAATAAACTAGGATGTCATCAATGAATACCACCACAAACGAATCTAGGTAAAGGTGGAAGACTATGTTCATCGAGATCCATAAAGCGTTGTGGGAGCATTAGTCAGACCGAATGACATAACCGTGTACTCATAGTGTCCATACCGAGTCCAAAATGCAGTCTTCGGAATGTCTTCCTCCTTAACCCGTAACTGAAGTATCCGGACCGCAGGTCAATCTTTGAAAAGACCTTTGCTCCTTTCAGCTGATCAAACAGATTGTCGATCCTAGGTAAAAGATACCTGTTCTTCACTGTAATTGCATTTATCTTCCGATAATCGATGCACAACTTGAGGGTTCCGTCCTTCTTCCTCAAAACAGAACCGGAGCACCTTATGGAGAAGTGCTCGGTCTAATAAACCCTTTCGCAAGCAATTCTTCCAGCTTGCTTCTTCAACTCATTCATCTCAACTATTGGCAACGATAAGGGGGGACAAAAATCGGAGTAGAACCTAGTTGGAGCCGAATCAGAAACACAATTTCCCGCCGAGGTGGTAGCCCTAGATGATCCTACGAAAAACTGCGGAAAATATCTCACAATCGGGATTTTCTCCAACTCCATTATGGTATCTCGCCGGATTCAATTCATAATATTCTTTTTCACTCACCATCGGTACCGATCCAAAACACGAAGCTCCATGTCGTGCCCTACAACTTCTACATTCGGCGTATGAGATAGAGGTATCACCTCCCGGATATCATAATCCACCGCTGGGCACAGTCAATCTGAATAGAATTCTTGGATAACCAATCCATTCCAAGAATCACATCATACTTGAAACATCCAGAACTAACAGATCGACGAAATTTGTGTCCTCCATTGTCAATACACAATCCTGAGCCAACACATTCGAGAATAGATATTGACTTCCAGCAGTTTTATCGAGAAAAACATCAAGCATATAACATGTTACGGTCACCCCGAGCGGGTTGCGACCGGGTGACCGGGCTCGGTTTTGGCTGCGGTCACGTTTTTCGGCGTTCAGGCGGCTCCCGAGCCCTATCCGAGTATCATTTTGGCGAACCCTTCCGTATTTTAGGTCGTGTGGGTCCCCCGGACGTTTCCGCCGAAAATATTTTTCTGGCGCCGGGGGGTTGTCGGGGTCGTCTCGGGACGTCTGGCGGGTTCGGTAGCGTTCTCGAGACCTCGGTTTGGAAAACCGTTTGCGGTTTTGGAATCGTGGGAACGTCCCGGAGCTTTTTACGCTATAAAATATTTTTGGGGCGGGACGTTCGCTGTGAAGGCATGTGCCCTCTCCCGTAGAAGGCATGTGCCCTCTCCCGTAGTAGGCAGAGTGCCCTCTCCTGTAGAAGGCAGGTGCCCTCTCCCGTAGAAGGCAGAGTGCCCTCTTCCGTAGAAGGCAGGTGGCCTCTCCCGTAGAAGGCGAGTGCCCTCTCTGTAGAAGGCGAGTGCCCTCTCCCGTAGAAGGCGGTGCCCTCTTACGTAGAAGGCGAGTGCCCTCTTCCGTAGAAGGCATGTGCCCTCTCCCGTAGAAGGCATGTGCCCTCTCCCGTAGAATGCAGGTGCCATCTTCCGTAGAAGGCATAGGCCCTCTTCCGTAGAAGGCATAGGCCCTCTCCCGTAGAAGGCAGAGTGCCCTCTCCCGTAGAAGGCAGAGTGCCCTCTTCCGTAGAAGGCAGAGTGCCATCTTCCGTAGAAGGCATAGGCCCTCTTCCGTAGAAGGCAGGTGGCCTCTCCCGTAGAAGGCGAGTGCCCTCTTCCGTAGAAGGCCCTCTTCCGTAGAAGGCGGTGCCCTCTTCCGTAGAAGGTAGGTGGCCTCTCCCGTAGAAGGCGGGGCCCTCTCCCAAAGAAGGCATGGGCCTTCTCCCGAAGAAGGCATGACTTAGACAAATTTCAGATTTCTGGTGGATAAGGATAACTCTTAAGTGTTGACCAAAGGGGAAAGGACACTTGTCATGCCCATATTAATGATGTAAAGGAAAGAGGACACTTGTCATGCCCATATTAGAGATGGAAAGGAAAGAGTTTTAAAGGATTGTGGAAAGCGTACAGGAGCTATTTTCATTTCATTTCTTCTTCTGTTTCGTTCATTTCTCCGACTCGTTGCCGCCATAGCCTCCATTTTCTTCAAGCTTTGGGTTCTTCATTTTCTTGGCTGATTTTCACCAAGTGTGGACTCCAAAAAGTGGTAAGCTTCCTCCCTTGCTCTCTTTTCTTGTTGGAAGTAAGATTTGGATGGAAAAGAGAGATTTGTGAAATATGGGTTTGTTCATGACTACCATCTAGGATGATTTTCTTCCTCCCATCTTTTAGTATGTTGTTCTTGGGTTGTATGGGAGTGATAATCAAGTGTTGGATTTTGGAAAACACACCTTGGGTAAAAATCCCCAAATTGCCGAATTTGTTGGAAAATTCTATGTTGATGTGTGTTTGTCTCCTTGATTCATGCTTCAAGTATGTTAATCCTAGCATGATTCTAAGCTTATGTATGGATTCAATTTGATGGAAAATATGTTGGGTTGGAAACCCCCATTTGGCTGAATTTATGAGATGATGTTCATTGTTGGATTTTGTTGTTTTGGATGCAATTGGATAGCATTCTTGGTTTATAAGTGAAATTGGTGATTAGTATGATTAATTGGAAGTTTGAATGGATTGATTTGGAAGTTGGATAAA
The DNA here is from genome assembly GCA_024586325.1 of Stellera chamaejasme. Lineage (NCBI taxonomy): Eukaryota > Viridiplantae > Streptophyta > Magnoliopsida > Malvales > Thymelaeaceae > Stellera > Stellera chamaejasme. The sequence continues at coordinate 21,136,554 of CM044982.1, read as the reverse complement.
AATTGGCAAAGAAGCCGAATTTTTGGATAATTCTTTTTCCATGTTGGGATTTGATTTTGGTTGGATTGGATGCTAAGATGGTATTGGGGTTGAATTTAGGAGTGGTTTGAAGTTTGAAACGTTGAATTCGGATAAGAAATGGAAAAGTCACTATTAAGCGGGTTTATCGGAAAATGTCGGGTAATGAAGGATTTTTAAGGTTGGATTTGATCAATTCTGCTTATTGGATTATGTTTGACAATGTATAAGCTTGCATTGTCTACGTTGGTTCTGAATTCTGAAGTTTACGTGGAAATCGGAATTTTACGGAATTCTGCCGGATTTTCGGTTTTGGGGTCGGGGTGTAGTTTGGTAGTGTGGTTGGTAAGGTTGCTAATTTAACTTGAATTGACAGATTCTGAGGTCCGGAAGTTAGAAAAAGAGAGGTTTCTGAGTTTCGGGTCGTGGTGTGGAAGTCGTCCAGAATCGGTCTAATACTCTGGAATTGTGAGGTAAGGGTTTGGTTCTGCTATTTTTGGTAAGATAGGTGTATGTTTAGTTTCATTTTCTGTTCTGCAGGTATTTCAGTATTATATGCCTAGAGCATATTCTGTAGTCTGTAGGTGTATGTATTGTAGCATACATTTTGCGGGTATTTGGAAATTTACGCTTTAAGGTAAGTTCGTGATCTGTAGGTGTATGCCTTGTAGCATACCCGTGTCATTAACCCTACGTTTGTAGGTGTATGCCTTGTGGCATACTTTGTCATTAACCCTACGACAGTTGTGGGTTCGCTACCCAGTGGTGCACCATGCTTCCGTAATAGCTTCGGCTTCTGACTCCCTTAGAGGGAGGCTGTCGTTCTGATTGGTTATAAGGGTTTATGGCGATTTAGTATCGCACATCCTTCGGTATTCTGATCTGTTTTTATTACATGCACGATGTTCTGTATTCTGTTGCATATATTCCGTATACTGCTATCTTTCATTTTGCAGGGTTACATATGCTTATCTTACCCCAAATCCCTTACGGGTCCTTTTTAGGATTCACCCTAGTTGGTTACTGTTTTTGGATTTCAGGTAGGTGCAGGTAAACCAGCGGGGTAGGTTTCCGCGAGGCTTCTGCCTTGGTTGTGTTGAGCAGCAGCAGTACCTTGTGGGCTGGGATTTTGTCTACTTGGTCTGAATCCCGCACGAGGTATTTTAACGTTTAGGCCTAGGGTCGGCTCTGTAGCTGCATGTGCATACTTTCTGTTTTATTGTTGTGATGATTGTATATATTCTGTTCTGTTGCATGTTCTGAGCGCTTGGCGCTTGCTAGATACCCTAGGTTCGGTGAATTCTGTATGTATCTATATGTTTGGTGCGTAAGCACTCGTCCACGGAGGGCGAGGCTTACTCTGTTGCTGATGCATGAATTGCATGTTTTGATTTTATTTTAGTTATATGTATGGAAATTTTGTTAGGTTGCTTCTTCTATCGCTTCTCTTTTCGGGTCCGCTACGCGTGGCGGGTCTCGATGGACTGCCACCTTGTGTTCTTCCGGCTTCCGCTTCCGGCGTCCGGCGCCCCCGCCTCCGCAACCGGGCTCGGGTGGCGCGCGGTGACATAACAGATAGGTATTTGCAGAGATTTGGCACATCTTTGTGCCACAATCGATGTGGAAGCACAGTATCGAAAAGTACAATAATCGATATATCATTCAGAAATAACGTACGTTTTAGCGCTTCCTGTCGAGCTGACTCGCCCTGCTCATTTTGGAAAACTCTGCCAGCTCGGGGTCGCTGTGGTGATAGAAGTGGTGGTCGTGCTGGCTGTCGTGGACCTGCTCCGTGCTCCCTACGTATACTAGGCTATGGTGGAGGCTGCGTTCGAAGAAGACTACCAGACTCCTATCTGGGCATCCGTGGGCAATCGCGAATCCAGTGCTCCGCGGACCCGCATCTCAAATATCGGCCGGACTCACGATAATAAGGTCGATCGGGGTGAAATGTTCCAGAACTCCGACAGGGAAGTACGGATGGTGCTGCAACAATGCCCTTTCCTTACCTGCTCGGCCCGGCCTTAAACGTCACCCCGGTACTCCTGAAAAATCTCTGAGATCTCTACACTCCAGAACCTCGCAAACTCTCACGAGGTCAATAAGGAGACTCCTACTACTCCAGAAGTTGAGCCTTCTGAACCACCTCGCGGTAGGTGGTGATGCCCAAGGGTCACAATGCCCATCTGATATCAGGGCGCAATCCACATATAAACCACTTGGCCTTCTACTCCTCAAATCTGTAATACTGGGGAACGAACCGGACTAGACGATCAAACTCCTGCTCGTAATCCTGGACGGTCATGTTACTCTGCTGTAGATTATTAAACTGTCTCTGGCGGAGGTCCCTGACTGCATCGATAATATAATACTCAAGAAACGGTCGGGAAAACTCCTCCCATCCCATACTTGGGTTCTGCTCGTCTCTCCACTCAAACTCCACTCTCCTGCCGCTCTGTACACTCCTCCACCACTAATCTGCTTGCCCGAAAAAATTGTATGTAGCCAGGGATACCATGGTAGTGGAAGGCATCTGCAACATCCTGAGTGTCTTCTCCACATTGGTAAGCTAGGTCTCTGCTATTTCTGATCCTCCTTTACCATCAAACTTTGTAGGACTCAGATGCAAAAATTGTTCAAGCAATCTAACATCTCCCGATCGGAGCTCCTGTTGACTCTGTCGTCTGCGAGAGCTCTCCAACTCATCAGACTCATAATCTCTATATCATTGGCGACGCCAATGACTCCTATCATCCCGGTGCCACTCCTCCACAGAACGATCAGATCTGACCTTGTAGTCAACCTTTGATCGTACCCTCATGGCGTGACGGTGTCATCTCTCTGAATCCTCCTCATCTGTACTCTCCCTCTGCTCCTTCTGCAACAGAGTACAAGTATGAGCTATGGCGTCGGTGACAGTATTCCCCTCACTCTGTACCTACTGATCCCTCAGAGCAGCCTGAGCCAACGTAGGCAATAATGTTGTCTATATCCCGAATCTGCTCCAGTGTCTGTGTAAAGTCAAGAGGATGCAACTGTTGTCCAAGATCCTGTTGTTGCCTGACCTCCCTTGGAGAGTCAGGATCTTTGTCCTGCTCGCCCTGATCTCTCTCTCTCTGATGGCGAGTATTAACCATGACTCCTGTAAATTCACAGATACAGAGAGTACATACTAGACAGTAAATGTCTAATAGAAGCTAACAACGGTATTTCTATAGGCTCTGTAATGTAAATGCAATGCATGACGTAATAATAACCAAATCTCAAAATCACATGCATATCAGAAGGTTTAACTCTAGGCGTCAGTCTTCCTGGAGATCCTGGTATGATCCTATATAGTACGGTCGAGACTAGACGCTGTTGGCAATAACCTGGAATTCAGTAGCATAACAGTGGGTTCGCCTTACCAAGCCCGTACGCAGAACAGAAATCCACATATAGACTAAACAAGGCTCAGAACACAACCTCACTTGATACCACATTTATTGTTACCCTCTCGGCGGAAGCTCACGTGATACAGAACGCCCGGTGGCATGAAGTGGGAACCAGAATATGGGAAACAGTAAACAGAGTTCCCTAAGTGTGATGGTTCAGACCGAGCCGGATAAAAAGTTTTCTTTTTACTATGCTAATGCTTCTAACTGTGATGCAAGTAACAAGAATCATCTGAACACAAATATGCGTATGCACATTTATATATGCATATTGATACGGATCCACTCCAAAGAGAATGATCTATCACCTTGAATGATCTTGCTTGTTGAAAGATGAACAACAAAGAACACAAACAATTCGGTTCCTAACCACCTCAATCCTCAAATGGAGAGCAATGGAAAAGTTAATTTCCATGGGAGTGAGGGATCTAGCACCTCACTTCTCAAATGAAGAGCAACACTGGATGTAAAGCTTGAATCCACTTCAATGGAAAACAAGGGGGTGATAGAGATAACAAGGAAGAGTTCAAGATGAACCAAATTTTCTCAAAGAGATGATATTTTTGATTTCATAAGTTGTAAGTTACAAAATGAGTTACAAATGGTAGTTTTTATGGTGAAAATGGTGAAATGGTGAGAGGTATGGGTTAGGACATGACTAGGAGACCATGATTCTAAAATTAAGGTAGGTGAGGTGAAAGGGGGAAGGTGATGGATGACATTTGAGGCAACCTACTCCTATCTCTTCCATTTCTCCATAAATTGTATTTTATGGAAAATGGGAGGGAAAATCAAACTACGTAATTCAAATGAGTTGAAAGTCAAATATGGTGGCTATGTGTTCAAAAGATGGTGGGAAAATGTTTGGACAAGTTCTTGAACTCATTGACCGGCGGGAGAGGTGGTGGCGTGTGCTGGATGAGGTGGTGGCTCTTCCAAGATGCATGGGGACACGTGCAAGGCGTAGTGGCGTGTGGATGGATGCATGGAGGCGCGTGAGAGAGGTGGTGGCGCGTAGGGTGTTGGCCGCCACGTGGTTGTGCATCCATCAGCATGTGGGAGACTTGGAAATGTGACAGGTGATGCCAAATCAAGCGCTCCTTCGACCGGGACCTCGGGATGGCGCGTAGGGCGCGTGGAGGAGGCTTGGTGGCACGTGGAGCGCATGATGGTGCTCTCGGCCACAAGTGTGGTGACATTGAGTCCCTCTAAGGTGTTTGGCGCGTTTTCCTCCAAGTGAATGCCCATATGATGAAGTTGTAGGATCCTCTCTTGATCTCCATCTAGCCGAGTGTGTTAGTCCTTGGTGATGTCCTCATCACATATTAACACAAGCTTTGCCACGCAGGTTCCAAGATGCAGCAAAACATGAGAAATCCTCTTACATACACATAAGTGATGCAACACATATTCACATGCATGCGTTTACATATACATAGCCCAAAACCTAGTATTCAGAATACCTACGTGTGTGGAGGGATTTGGAGCACCAAGATCCTCAAAATACAACTCCGCGTAGGTCATCCGCTGCTGCTAAACAGATAACCGAAAACAACCGTTAGTAACTCATAATGTGTTCAGATGAGAATTAGATTGTGCGAAGGCCGTAAACCTCACTGGGCTACCCTTTTTCAACTCAGAAGACAAACTCGAAAATAGTAGTACCTGAAATCAAAACACCTAGAGACTCTACTCCACGGGTTTCTTATCAGATGAGCCTGAAAAGGTGAACAAATGTAAGGCGTCAAGAACTCAGTAAGGGTCAGGCATAGGATAAAGTTTTTCAGAAGTTCGGAATATTCCGAACTAATACACCTGCACAAGAAAAACACAAGCACAAATGGAAAACAAATATACAGATAATAACAATAATAATAATAATAATAATAATAATAATAATAATAATAATAATAACGGAAATGTTAGTAAATCTGAACAGATCGGCAGACCTTGAGGCTTTTAGCCTTACATAAGAGGATTTTTTTCAAAATGAATCGGATTAACCGATATCGTATATTTCCTGAGGCTTGGTACAAGCCCGGGGTCAGGATTCCTTGTTGCCGACAAAACAGAAAAATATAACAGAATTTACAGAAGGAAACTTGCTGGACAAGATACCCTGAAGCGTTTACCTGCGCACCCGAGACTATGCCATAAACTAAGTTCGGTATCTCTGGGCCCCACCCTCAACTCGAACTTAGCCTTAATTTACCTCGACATGCATATTATAATTACCCCAGAATGCAGAGTCAAGGAATTTTGAACCCTTACATTACACCCGCAAAATCCCGAAACCGAGTTTCCGTTCAGATTTCTAGGAACTGATTTCGGCAGAATTCGGCTTAATTTCTGCCCAACTCCATGTTGACATCAATAGAACACAGAATATACGCTCGGGAAATAAAATCACAGATCCTAGTGGCTCCGGCACACACCAGAAATTCAGACATAAACGGTTTTTCACACAGAATCTCATTTACATAATCTGATCTGTAAAAAGTATGTAACTCGGCACCATGAATAACAATATATGTTTACCTCTTCATGAATCCTTGGTTGCAGTGCAGAAAATCAGAAACCGATTTTGGCAGTACTCCGAAATCGTTTCAGCTCAAATCCCTTTTCAAAACTGATCAAGAAACACGTATACAACACTTAGAAGCCAAGAAATGAATCCCTTATATGGCACCACACATATGTCAAAAAATTCCAGAATTTACAGCTTTCAAACGGAGCCGTATTTGAAAAATCTGATCCGTAGGATATTCAAAACTTCTCACAAGGATCGGTTTTGTATATTTACCTCGAAGTTTCGCCCGCTTTTCTTTAAGATCTCAAGAAGCTCAACAATGGTGGCTTCCATGGATGATACGTGAGAAAGGAAGAAGAAGAAGATGAAGAAGAAGAAGATGATGATGATGATGATGATGATGATGATGATGATGATGATGATGATGAAGACAAATGGTACGGCTTTTTTTCTTCTTTTATCCTTTTCTTTTCTTTTCTTTTCTTTTCTTTCCTTTTTCTTCCATTAGACAATAATGTGGAAGATCTGCTGTCTTATGATGATGAGGATGATGTTCTAGTGAATTTGTAGTTGAATTAGACAATATTTTAATTTGTAATTTAAAAATATATTGGGGCTAAATTGCAAATCCTGAAAGACGTTTGGGTTAAATTGCACATTTTGGCCGAATTAAAGTTGACCCCACTATGCCCACAATATCCAAAACCCACAATAAATATGGGGGGAATTGAAGATTTTAAAATTGGCAGCTTTTGGGCCTCACTGCGGCCTTACCACGACAAGCCCGCAATGAGTTCCTGGGCTTGGGCCTCACTGCGGCACAGTGCATAGTGAAACTGCAGTGAGGCCAAAGCCGTGGAACCTCACTGCGGCTACTACCGTGGTGAGGCTACAGTGAGGCTCCATAAACTGCCTCATTTTCTTCTCTCCTCATTTCTGCAATGTCGATCTCACTCTCACCCACGACCTCCGCCGCACCCAACCATGACCTTCGCCGCACCTTCGCTTCAATCGCTGCTGATTCAAGTCTCCATTGCCGCCGGTAGTCGAGGGAGCAATATGTAAGTTTTTTTATTTTTTCGATATAGAGTTTGAAGTTTTAGAAGACATTAAGTATTTTTATTTTTATTTTCAAAATTTCTTGGCCAGTCACCGGACCTTGTCGCTAGTCTCATCGCCGTCGCCCCTTTCCCGCTGGAGTAACGTGCCCAGCTTTAAGGTCAGTGTCTATTTTGAAGATTTTCATGTTTTTTTTTGTAGTTTTGTATTTATTTTTGTTGAGTTATTTGTTGAATTTGTTGAATTTGTGTTTAAGATGAACAGTTTCTTATTATTTGTTGAATTGCAACTATTCTGACTATTTCCTGAATTTGTGAATTTTTTGAATGTTTTGGATTTTGGGGGTTGAAATGACAAAATTTGAAAACATTAGGGTTCAATTGAAAGTTTTTGGTTCAACTGCAAATTTACAAAACTTTGTGTTGTACTTTCAACTTTTAAACAGTTTTGGGTTAAAAGGAAAATTTTTAAAAAGTTTGGGGTTGAAGTTCAAACTTCCAAAATATTTTGGGTAACATTACAGAATTTGAAAAAGTTAAGGGTCAAAATGAAAATTTTTAAAAAATTTGGGTTTCATTTGAAAATTTTGGGTAACATTGCAAAATTTACAAAACTTTGTTGTGTACTTTCAGTTTTTAAACATTTTCGGGTTAAAATGAAAATTTTCAAAAAGTTTGGGGTTGAAGTTCAAACTTTGCAAATATTTCGGGTAACATTCCAAATTTGAAAAGGTTTAGGGTCAAAATGACCATTTTAAAAAACTTTGGGTTTCAATTGAAAGTTTTGGGTAACATTGCAAAATTTACAAAACTTTGTGGTGAACTTTCAATTTTTAAAATTTTTTTTGTTAAAATGAAAATTTTCAAAAAGTTGGGGGTTGAAATTCAAACTTTGCAAATATTTTGAGCAACATTACGAAATTTTAAAATGTTTAGGGTCAAAATGACCGTTTTGGGCTACATTACAACATTAGGGTTAAAATGAGAAATTTTTAAAAAAATTGTGACTTAATTGCAATTTTGAAAAACTTTGTGGATTAGCTGACATTTTTTAATGTTTCGAGGGATGACGGACACACCATCCGGTAGTGGTGAGCGCTAGGATCAGTCAGCCTCAAGTTCACGTGGGAGAACATTCTCTCGAGCTGGGCGTGGTGGCGGTTCTCGCACCTTGAGCCGTCGCGCACAACCGGAGACGCCAGAGACTAGCCATTCAGTGGAGCAAACTCATCATGATGCCAAACGACGTACAACAGCACCTCCCCCGCCTCCACTTCCGCTGCCTGAGAGGGGCCCTTATGGTACATTGGTCGTCGCATCGGCCAGTAAGTCTTTGAAGTTTTAATAAATTTATTAATTTTTATAATTTATTTATACATGTGATTATAATTAAACTTATTACCATTTTTCAATTCTTATGCAGTTTGAAGCAACAATCATCGGGGGTGCCAAAAGCGATCGGTCTCATCGTTGCAAGAAAGTTCAAAGGTTTTCCGCCTATATACACCGACCTCCCAGCTGATGAACAAGTAGATTATGCGAGCGGTAATACAAATACTTATTTTACTATATATATATATAATTTTTTATGTAATTCTATAGTTTTTAATGTTATTATGTTTTCTGGAACATTATGAATATCATGGACGGAGCACAGTTTTCTAGAAAAGCTCCATTTCCAGTTCGCGGAATTCTACCGAAATACGCAAGACAACATTCGGGACTGGGCCCAGAAAAGACATCCACTGGATCGCTAGAGTCCAAACTACATGGACTGGCTTGACATGCCTCCGACAAGAATCGACCCTGCAAAGTGGAAGTTGTTACTGGAGCATTACAACAGTGAAGAGTTCAAGGCGAACTCCTTCTAGAACAAGAAGAATGCCTCAAGTGACAAACGCCCAAAAATTAAGTCGCATGGAAACAAGTCAAAGACGACTATTTATGAAGAAATGGTACTTTTTTAAAAAATCTTTATGTTCAATTATGTATTTATATGTAGTATTTATGAATACCTAACGTATTTTAATAAATAGTACAAAAAGGCGGGACAAAGGCTGCTGGTGGACGAGTTTGGGGAGGATTGGCTGGGAAACGAAAATTCGGCCCTGGTAAGTATGAGTAGTTTATATATTTAAATTATTTAATTTATTATTCATTAACATAAATTTATTCATCTTAACAAGGAGGTGTACGAGAAGCGTTTGATTGAGAAGTATGGGGCAGACGGGTCATTCCCCGAGATTGATGACGACATCTACAAGGATGTCATGGGCCCGCTCACGTGAGGGTAATGGGTCGGTGTCCCGCCCCAGCTTTCTCAGCCCGAGCAATTTAAGCAACCTCGACCGTCGCAAGTAATAAAATTGAAATTTTATCAATTCCATACACTACGTATCGAAGGAGGCACAGTAACGCCAAATTCGCTGCCAACCCATTACGAATTGTAACGCACAAGGGCGTTACTAGGGCACTACAAATTGAGGCGTTACTTCAGCCCAATGCGTTACTAAGGCGTTACAGTTAATGCCCGGGAATCGAGAAGGTGGTGGTAACGCCATAAGGCGTCACGAGGGCGCTACTAGCCTCTGACAGGCTCTGACCGATAGCGCCCTCAGTAATGCCTTGGGCGCTACAACGATGTTCGGCCCCACAGTAACGCCCAGGGCGTTACTCTGTGCATTACCACATCAGCTGCAACTACGTAGTGATACCTTTACGGTACTTTGGCGATCGAGTGGAGGAGGAGCATCGAGAGGGCATGGACGTGACCTCGTGCTGCATCGCTCGAGGACCAAGGTGATCGTGGGCATGCTGAGATTGTAGCCCGAGTGGAGGCCCGGGTGAACGAGGTGACGCGTTCAACGGAAGCAGCTATCAGTAGCATGTGGTCGGCGCTACGTGGGGGGACATGTCCGACTTTTCGACGTGCCAGTGACTTTGGTTGTTGGAACATCCCACAGACCCCGCTGCCCAAAGGGCCGCAGCCCACACTGCACCACAGTTCAACCTCTTGGACCTATTCGGGATGGATGATCAGGAATTCGATGCATTTATGGATGGAGTTCGTCCTAACAACAATAATCCTCCGAACAATTAAAATTAGTATAAACACTTTTAGGATGTAATTTATTAATTATCTTAAATATATATTCCATTTGCATTTATTTAAATTAATAATTACTTTCTTAATTAACATTATTATTAAGTTTATATTTAGTAATTTAAATAATAGTTAGTAATAATTAATACAATTTTATGTTTTTCAAAAATAATAGATCTACTGCGGCCACAAACGCAATAAATGCCGCAGTGTATAATGGCGGCACTGTTAAACGTCTGACAAGTGGCTGCCAGACGTACTACGGCTTCCTTCGTGGTGAGGCTGCAGTACGCACCACAGCCTCAACCGCAATGCGTGAGAAACTACAGCGGTTTTTACCATGGCGTTCACCGCGGCCCTCGCCGCAGTGATTACCATGGCCCAACTGCGTTGAGCGCCGCCCCTTCCACGTAGTGTTACCCTACTTTTTTTTATTCTTTGGTCCCAACTTACAAACTCTTTTTGCCGCTTCCAAAAATTTCAAATGGATGCAATATGGCCATTAACCTAACCTGTCGCGGCCCCAACTCTGTCTTTTTTTTTCATCTTTGCTCACCTGAAAGGTGAGGATTCTTCCAAATTCCTCTTTTTCCTACGGTTTTATTACTTGGATCTCTAACCTAAACCTGTGCTTTCAACCGAAATATTAGCTCAAATTTGTTTGGTCAACAAACCGAAAATTAAGAATCTTCGATTATTTACCACATATGTGGAAAAATACCTACCTAAATATACAATCAATAATTAACTAACTCAACTAACTATCAAATAATCTAAAAGACTAAAACGCCATTCTTAGATATTTATTGAGAGGATAAACTTGACAGTTTCATGGTATGTGAAATACCACATATGAGGTAAATAGACACGCACTAAAATTCTTCCAACTTTATAAGTTTTCATAAAAAATACTCATTAACATAAATTGAAAATTATTAACAACTTCAATTAATCTCAAAAGTAAAAAGAGGATACATTTATAGAAATATTGCATATATATAATGTACAAACTTTGATGGATATATATAGAGAGAGCTTAATTTATTTCTAGCACATGTGCAAATGGTAGTAGCAAACGCAAGAAGAACAAGCAAGAAATAAATATAAGGAGATTAGTTGATTCATGATATATATAGATAGTAGGTTGGATTAATGGCCAGGAATTATGGAAAGCACTGCCTCTTGCCCAGCTTCCGGAGTCAAATATTTGCAAGAGCGGCATAACCCACCAACGGCAGCATCAAGGCGGCGGTAAGATCACCGGAAAGCCTGTGGGCGGCGCGGTTGACGAAGAACGGGGGCGGGGGCGGTGGGCCGTTGAAAAAGAAAGGCGGTGAAAAGGAGGTTCCGGTGCCGGCGGCAAGGACGTTGACGGCGAACTTCATGCCGGAACTGCAGTGGCCGGGAGTGGCACAGATGAAATAGATGGGGCCAGGGGTGGTGAGCGTGACGGTGGTGCTTCCGCCGGTGTAGGATTGTAGGATGTTTGATGTTGTACAACTGTCGTAACTGGTTTGGGTAACCACGTCGACTGAGTGCATGAAACTTTGGTATTGGAACACTGCACAAGGGATGTATAGAACTAAATAATTTGTAGTATTTAATAATGCATTAATTAATGTTTTAGTTTCTAAGGCTACTTTATGAAAAACAACATTTTTTTTAGATCAACCTCTTCCCCAAAATTTTTTCCAAAATAGGGAAGTAAAGCCTACATTCCCCAAATTATAAGACAAAAATATAATTTTCAGTGGGAGATTGGGAAAACAAGGGAGGATAATAAAAAAAAGGTAATTATAGGAAAAAAAAACTTTGAGATTTGCGCTAATATTCGATTTAGGTTGTGCTCTTTAGAACAAAAAAAACAACAATTTAAAATCTACACAATTCCTTAAAACTTTTACCCTCACAAAATTTCTTCCAACTTTCAAATTTGTGTCACTTTGTTGTTAAAAAGTTGTTGCTCGAACACAACCTTAATCCTATGTTCCGAGAAATTTCCAGAAAATCCTCTAATTTCGACTAATATATAGTTCCAGTAAATTATTGGGGTTTTAATTACTCTATAGTAATACTCTATGCCTTTTTTAAAAAAAATCTAATAATTTTACCTAAAAGTTCTAGAACAAATTAGAACTTTTACCCCTCCCCAACTCCACCCTGACCTCCCCTTCTATCCCACAGGTCACCACCCTCCGCGGACAGCCGACAAGCGTGAGCCCGCAACTATTGTCACCCAGACGACCATCATCGCGAGCACCCAACTATCGCAGCATGTGACCCACCTCTTAATATTTTCCGGTCAAAGGGGTAAACTGTATATTAGTCGAAACCTCAAGAGGTTTTCATCCGATTTCTCAAATTAAACGGTCCAAAATTGAATATTATGAATAACCTCATGAAGGATTTTTTTTAAAATGTTAATAATTTTATTAAGAAGTAAAAATTACATAATTCCACTAAAATGTTAGACTAAACACCCAACAACTATATACAGCCCCCCAACTAATACAACACCAACATGTACGCCAAAACCCATTGAAGGGTTTGTGATAATTACCCTAAAGTAAAAATAGGTAGATAAAAACACATTTAAAAGGAAACCTTTCAACGTTTTTTTTGGATATCCCCACTAGATATCAACTTTTGTGGATGGAGAGAGTATAATTTTAAAGTTGTACAAAAACATTCTTTCTACTGAAAAATAGAAAATTTAAGTTAAACACAAATTAAACTTATCAATTTTTCCAAATAAAGTCGTAATAGCCAGTATTAGATAAGTCTCTGACTCTCTAATTTAAAAAGAAACGTAAAATCTTTCAAAAATTAGCCATTAGGCTATAACAATCACAGCATTTCAAAGGTGATTATGAAGTAGTATGCTCCATTGATTAATTAGGAATACTTACAGAGAGTGTCACCGACGTAGAAAGTTTTCCCGTTGATCCAATTAGCGTAGTTGTAATTAAGTGTCCAGCCAGAGCCATCGCCCACCATGTATTGAGTGGCAACAACTAGGGACGGAACGAACATTACCGTAAAGATGAGGGGCATAAACATAATTAATCCTCTCATTTCTATGAACAACTCCTTAATTACAATCAAAGCCAATAACTATATATTTTACGAGCTTAATTATGTTCATGATCATGTGATCCTCCTATTCATCTTTATATAGCTAGAGATTCAGTACTCTTGAGGTAAAGCAGACAATCTAGCATCAAAATTATAATTAAACACTTAAGATAATCTTAATGTCCTTGTTCATTTCATCACTTAGTTTACCTTTACAAAAAATAATAATTTTTTCTTTTGATTGTTTACCATATTTTAACTATGTTTTATTATGGTTGACTTGGGTTATAAACCCTATACGTAAATATGGGTTGCCACTATTAATGCTTATCCACCAACATGGTTTACTTTTCATTCAATTTCTCGAGAATGTAACTAAGAAAAATCTAAATATATTGTTAGATTATAAAATCCAAGCCTCGGGATCGCTAACATAAGTGCGCGCGTAAGATATTAGGGTGACATAACTATAGAAGGGGTTTGAATTAGCCAAAACCTATCCAAAAGAAAAATGACCGTTATATTTGTACTATTAATTTGTTGCCAACGTATATACCAAACGTCAGACATTCATAATAAATTGGATTTTATGTTACCCACCGTCCCATTTTGTTTTCCTTTTCTTTAGAATTCTATACATAATTGCAACATTTCCTTGGTTAAGAAACTACTCATCTCTCCGAACAAAGTATACAATTTGACTTTTCAATTTCTATTTGACTCAAATTTTTATAAAGAAAAATCCGGTAAAAAAACATTTTAAAAAGTATTTTTAGAAATTAGACATTCATTTTTCATATGTATTTAAATTATTTGACTTTATATCTTAAAAAAATAAAGAAAAAAAATCATAGATTAAATGTTGTGAGGGCTTTACTGATTCTAGTGAATCAGTCATGCTCCAGCTCCAGGTCATCTGTCTCGAGGCCTTCTGTTGTGAGTCAGAGACAAGCATTTCCAGGTTGTTTAAGTCATAATAATCCATCATTTGAGCCTACTTTCTATGATCTATGTGCACCTTACTCGAAAATGCTCAAATCTTTTGCAGAAGCACGTTTGCGAAGTAAAATGGAGCTAAATGCATGAAGATGAAGGCTTAGAGGGGTAGGAGCAGCTTGGAGAAGGCTCACACCAAGTCTTGGATCAAAAGGAAAGGAAAAACTCAAGGAAAGAAGCTATTGGGCGTTGTGCGCTGTTGTGTGTGCAAACACACACATTTTCAAGATGTTTTAGCCACATTTAGTCATCCTTTGAGCTTAGTTTGGTCATTTTAAATGCTCTTTGCTTATTATTGGATGAGATTCTTTGCAGGAGCTAAAGTGCAAAAATTGGAGCTAAAATGCATCATGATCAAGGCCTTGAAGGTGTGGGAGCAACTTGGAGAAAGCCTATGCCTTGTCTTGCATCAAATGGAGAAGAGAAGAGGAAGAAAAGGGAGAGCAAACGCGTGCGCGCCCTCTCCTTCATTAATGACATGACCACGGTTCGAATTCAAACTTGTGCGCACGACCTCCCTAGGCCGAAGTTTCCGAAGAGGAGCTTGAAGAGCTTACGCGCTCAGTGCGCGCCATCTGGAGGGATTCCAAAAGGCAAGGGAAGCTAAAAAGCCTTCATTGTGCGCTCTATGCGCGCTCAACTTGCACGCCCACAGAGCGCGCACACTCCGTGAGCTGGAAGGAAGCTTCCTCGATCCTATCCATTCCAGCTCATCCTCAGCATATTTCAGAGACCAAACTAGCCTTTTATAGTTCTTTTAGTTGCTCATCATGTTTAGGGGCATTTAAGTAGAAGTTAGTAGTATAAATAGACCATTTATGGTAAGTTTGAGGAGAGACAATCATTTTCCTCGAGATTTGTAGCAGTCAAAGTCATTTTCAGAAGAGTTCTAGGGTTTTAAACCCTCTTTCCACTCTGGAACTGAAGATTGATGTGGAGATCCATTTAGAAGACTAATTATTGGGTTTATTCATACTACTCTTTTTATCCTTTTTACACCACAACCCCCCTCAAGAGAGAGGATCTTGCAGTACGTGGTAAATGAGCAAAAGGGTGTCGAACCCAAGGGAAATGGGTGAATCTTTAGAGTGTCTGAAGGGTGTCAAACCTACACACAAGTGCTGTAAAGTATCATGGTGATGGTGAATAGGGACTAAAATAAATAAAACAGTGACTTGGACAGTAAGCAGCGAGAAGGACAAAAATGTAAAGAGCAATCAACAAGGTCTCAATCAATGCTAAAACTCCTCCTAGGGTCTCTACCTATGCCAGGCATTCTCTACAATCAATCATGCCATGAAAAGAGGTGAGTTTCTAAGATTATCCCGCTTTATTCTCGGACAAGCGGTCACTCTCTCAACTAAAGTGTCTTTATACACTCGTACACTAAAGCTAAACTCCAGAGGTTGTACAACCCCAAAGTTATTCAGCAATAGGTTTCCTAAGGCCCTCTCAGACTTAAAATACACCTATCAACTGATTTCTTAAAAGGTCTAAGCCAGTAGAACCCCTCTCGAGCATTCCATCAAACACCTAATCATATATGCACATGTAAGTGGCCAGCAAACAAGCATACTATTATTGAAATAGCACAATAAATCAGATCATAAACATGACCAAGCATGATTAATCATAGATAACCTCCTAGACAAGCAAACCCTAGAAGAACATGGAAATCTACTAATAGACATGCTAATCACACAAATCAGCCTGATAATAACAAGAATCATTAAAACTGCACTTCGGTCCCTATTGACTATTGTTGTTCTTATTTAACTCCTTGGAGTGTGATGTGTTGCAATTACGTCATTAATGTAAAGGAGCCAATAATTCACGAATGATGCTTAAATTTCAAATTCTCATTCGTTTGTCTCTCTCTTATCCGTTTAAACTATCAACACATGTGTGGCAGTTCTAAAATTTCATTGGTATGGTGAAAGTTTTATGTTGGTGATTGATTAATGAGTAAATTCCGCTGGCAGTCCCGTAAAAATAATTATTGTCCTCTTTTGGTCCTATTTTAAAAACTTGTCCTGTTTTGGTCCTATCTAAGGGTTCACTGTCCTATTTTGGTCCTTTCCGTCTATTGGTGCCGTTAGTCTTGACGGAGTGTAGTGAAAGTACCATTTTGCCCTCTAGTTACCTGACTTGGCGCTAGGAATCGGATCCGACGGAATCGGAACAGCAGCTGGGCTTGGAAGCCGATGGTAGCCAGCGGCGGTTGGCAGCGCTAGGGAGAAAGTCTGGTCGGATCTGACGGAATCGGCAGTTTCGGAGTGATAGGAGGAGGAGTGAATCGGCCGATCGGCAGAGGAGGCTCGAGGCATCGGGAGACCGACGGCTAGAAGAGTTCTTTGCGGCGGGAGGCTGAAGCATCAGGGACAACCAGCAAGTGAGGGACCGGTGGTTGGCAGCGTGGGGGAGGAAGTCTTGTCACGAGCGCCCGCGCCCGGTTGCGGAGGCGGGGCCGCCCGCGACGTCGGAAGCGGAAGCTGTGATGGTAAGCGCAGAAACGGTCCAACCGAAACCCGCTGCGTGCAGTGGTCCCATGACCCGGCCCGCAAAGTCTCGTTCTCGAAGGCCCGGTGCCTGAGAACACTTTGCTCACGTAACGAATTGGTCGTGTTGTGACCCGCAACCTACAAAACGCAACGATGGCAAGTATACAAAATAATCCTAACTATCCATGGTGAGCCCCGCCCCACTGAAATAGGTGAGCACCCAACCATCACCAAACATGCAGTTCATGGAAATTCTTACATCCGAGTTGGACGAGTTATGAGTTGAACCGTCGGATTTTCCTACATTGTGGATGAGAATTCTCCTGAAAAAAAGTCAATATTTTCGCTTGGCGGGTGAGGAGATGCTTTGACGACGGCTTGGTTGGAACCAAATTCTGTTATTATTTTGCTTCTTCTTGTTAATTCGCATGTGGCATTAATTCTTGTTCTTAGTTGCTCTCTGTTTTTATATGGAATGTTGCTCTGTAATTCTTTTCCCTACCTGGTGTATCGTTTTTGGTATAGATTAATATGTTTGGTTAATATTATTAACATGTTTGCTATTATTTATTGCTGTTAAAAACATAATATTATTAGTAAATTAACATATTTGATTAATTGATACAACATTGAACCCGTACGTGATCACATATTTAAATGGTCCAATAATAAGCTTAACCCAAGAGTATTAAAAGTGAACTAATTTTTTTCTTAATTATTATTCTGAATACATTCTTATTTAATACATTACCAACTGATGGCGGCGCAGATTGGGACAGCACCGCCACGTGTTTACGTAGTTGTCGTGTGTTGACGTTGCTTGATGCTATTGGTGCGTGAGTGTAACGCGTTTCTCGGGATTCGAGGAATGGGGAGTTCTTGGTGATGTGTGCACTGATTTTCTGGTTAATGAAATTATATCAAGAAGCGAGAGAGCTGACTTATGTCGTCGTTATATAGTAGGTTTTAATTGTGGCATTATTGTAATAAGTCAATGGTATTATCGTAATAAGTCAATATTCCGTTATTCACACAAGTGTCCTGTGTTGTCCGGGAAATGGTTATCCGGGAATCTCTCATGCTGTGTCCGGGAAACAAGTTTTATTAAGTCCGGGAATATCACTTAGGTTTTCGTAATCATTTAGAGTTTTTATTGGGGCCCTCATGGTGGGCTATTGTTTTGGGCCTTTTGGTAGGCCTGTTTGGGTGATTGGGCCTATCGGCCATCAAGTCCCCCCTTTGTCATGCGGTCGATTGGAAGGAGTCCGCATATCTTTCGGCTGCTTCGAGTATTGTTGAAAGAACTCCAATTGTCTTCGAACAATTATGATCCGGGATTTGCATCCTTCAAATATCCCGGACAATCAAGTCCGGGATTTCTTTGAAATAGGATTTGCATCTTTTAAAATATCCCGGACAACTGAAGTCCGGGATTCCATTGAAATAGGATTTGCATCCTCTTTTGAAATATCCCGGACAACTGAAGTCCGGGATTTCATTGAAATAGGATTTGCATCCTCTTTTGAAATATCCCGGACAACTGAAGTCCGGGATTTCATTGAAATAGGATCTGCATCCTCTTTTGAAATATCCCGGACAACTGAAGTCCGGGATTCCATTGAAATAGGATTTGCATCCTCTTGAAATATCCCGGACAACTGAAGTCCGGGATTCCATTGAAATAGGATTTGTATCCTTTTGAAATATCCCGGACAACTGAAGTCCGGGATTCCATTGAAATAGGATTTGCATCCTCTTTTGAAATATCCCGGACAACTGAGGTCCTGGATTTCTTTGTTATAGGATTTGCATCCTCTTTTTAAATATCCTGGACAACTAAAGTCCAGATTTCATTGAGATAGGATTTGCATCCTCTTTTGATATATCCCGGACAACTGAAGTCCGGGATTTCTTTGAAATATGTTTTGCATCCTTCAAATATCCCGGACAATCAAGTCCGGGATTTCATTGAAAAAGGATCTGAATCTTTTGAAATATCCTAGGACAATCAAGTCCGGGATTTCATTGAAATAGGATTTGCTTCCTCTTTTGAAATATCCCGGACAACTAAAGTCCGAATTCCTTTGAAATAGGATTTGCATCCTTCAAATATCCCGGACAATCAAGTCCGGGATTTCGATTGAGATAGGATTGTGATTACTTTTTCGATCGATCTGCGAATTGGAGCGTGTTGACGGTTCACCTTCCCGAATACCTTACATAAGGAGTTGTTTCACTGGCACTCCACATCTCAGTCTTGCTCTCAATAGCTTTCTTGCTTTCCCTCTCTAGCTTCTCTCTCTTTTCACGACGGACAACCCATCGCTCAAAGAGGCGATCAGTTTCTTTCAACGGTGGAGGAGTGTTGAACAAGTAGCCCCAGAAGAATACCTAGCGCCTTTCCTCAGCCAAGAGTCAGTTGCGCCAGGCAGCCTAGAGGGAGCTTCTGCAGTTGAGAAGTTCTACCGCCGGTATCGTTCAGTCGTTGACGTAGCTGCGAGAGCCTCTCCCGTAGAACTTGGGTCATCAAACCGTCGCTCCTTTATCAGTCCTGTTTCTCGAGGTACTTACAAATGGCCTCTTCTTTTTCGTTTCCTTCTGTTCGTCCTTCGGGAAGTCTTTTAGAGACTAGCGAACCTGTTCCCGAAGGATGGTGGTCCGAGGTTGACCGTTTCCGTAGCAAAGCCACTCTGAACTAGTAAAGCGCTGGCGACGCCATTTCTTTCTTCCCAAAAATGTAGTTGTTAGGGTTCCGACCCCGGAGTGCCACGTTTATGAACCGGGTGTTGGCAGTCTTGCCGTTTTTAGGTGTCAACTGGAGTGCGGGCTTAGATTTCCCCCGCACCCTTTTATTCAGGAGCTGGCCGAATCACATGGTTTGGCAGTTAATCAGTTAAGCCCGAACACCTTCTGCCACCTAAACGCGTTTCTCGTGTTGTGTGCTGTGTTCGGGATAGAACCCAAAACATCCACCTTTTTGCAGTTTTACAAAATCATCCCGAGCCCGAGGAACTGCTTTTACTACTTCGGGGCCAGGAACCCTACAAAGAACGTTAAGTTCAATTTTATCTGAGGCTTGCCTTCGAGTAGAAAGGGGTGGCACGGTGAGTTTTTCTTTTTGACTCCCGAAGCGTCGTGGGGCCTTCAGACCGTCCAGAAGGTAGGGGACATTGTGGATGTGAAGGACCCCTCCCGTTTGTTGGAGTTGGAGGGCGCTCGGGAGAACTACGAGACTTTTTGTGACAAGCTGGGGCGTGTGGTGGATTGGTTCGGGAGTGAGGTTCCCGAACCATTCCCGGTTCCGATCAACTGGGTTCTCATTACCCAAGGGGTTTTATCCCAGTTGGGGATAGTTCAGGGTAACCTCAAGGAACTTGGGATCCGGGAAAGTTCCCCCTCCCCTCAAGACTTGGCTCTGATCCGGCGTCTTCGGGGCGAGATCCCGCACAGTGTTTTTGTAGAAGGTTTATACTTTTTCCTTGTGTTTCTTTCCCATATTTGTTCATTGCTAACTCTCTTTCTTTGCAGAAATGGCCCCGAAGATCGATCTTCAGTCACTCTTCAAGAGCGGTTTGAAGCCCAAACCCAAAGAGCCTTCCAAGGCGGGTCCTTCGCAATCTTCGGCTGCCGAGCCGAAAAAGAGAAAGAGGGACGCTGCAAAAGTCCCGGAAGTCTCCATCCCTGAGCACTCCGAAGTTCCTTCTCCGGTTCACCTGGAGGACACGGAGACAACGTTCGAGGAGCTGTTCGAGGCTTACGACCGAGCTGGCCCTTCCCCAGACAAGAAGAGGCGTCTTCGGGGAAAATACAAGGCCACTCCGGTTGCGGAGGAGAGAGTTCCGGGAGTATTACCTATGGACTTCAACTTAGGTAATCAGCGGTTAAGTTTAAAAAACGAATGTTTCTGGAATATCTTCGGGAATCTTTCCCGGATGTTTGGAGATGACCCAATTCACGAAGTTACTCGGGCGCATTTCTGCTGTACAGGTCCAGGCTGGAAGGAGGCTCAGGAGAAGGCAAGGCAGGAAAGAGATGCCGAACTTGCCCGATATGGAGCTGACCTGATCCCCCGGGAGCCCAAATGGCTCATCCATGAGGACCAGAACCTTATGGATGAAGAGGATGCCAAGGAAATGGCCCCGGAGATGCGGAAGGGCATCTCCTTGCCCGGACCATGGGACTCTGGAACACCGGTTCCCGGACCTCGCTGTGACTCGTCCGGTCACACGTTATGGCCACTCGGGTAACCCTCTGGATTGTGCTCATTTTGCTAAGTCATTACGACTCTTAGACTGATATATTTATTTTTCTGCATTGCTTGCTGACTGGATGGGCTTCCCAAGTTGTCAGAAGATGGGCCGAAGCCCGGAGTAGTCTTGAACAACGGGCTACGAAAGCTGTTTTGTTGTGGCGAAGCTCATTCGAGAGTTTCCCACTATGAGCGGCTCTGCGGGCGTCCCGGACCACTAGCTCCAGTGCTCTTGCTCTCCCGGACGACGTCGAGTGACCTCCACGATCCTTCAACGCGTCCCAACTCGCCGCGATTGAGGCCTCTTTCCCTGAGCACCGTAGGCTGCTCGGAGGGAATCGAGGAAGAACCGGCGGAGAATGAAGCTCTCGGGAAGAGGGAAAGTGATCTTGCCGTTGACCTTAAGAATCTTAAGAGTCACACCGAGCAAGATCTCGAGACCTCCGAGAGAAGCTTGGGCGTCCGAGCAGAGGGCTATTAATGCCCGGGAGGAGAAGGAAGCTCGGGAGAGTGCTGTTCAGAAGCGATCCAGATGGCCAGGGACAAGTACAAGCTCGGTTTCTGCCTTGCCCGTAGACAAGTCCTGGACAGGAACCCTCACGCTGATCTATCTGCGTTGGACTGTGCCGAGGAACGTGAGGAGGATCCTTCCTGGTATGGGGATGAGTTTCTGAAGGCCCCGGAGCCTGTTCACCCGGACCAGTTTTCTTTTCCTTAGCACTTTTGTTTTTCCCCCCCTTTTTTTTGGGTCCCTTAGGACACTCACTCCGGGGAATGTATATGAATATTTTTGTGAATGAAACTGCCAAGTGTTTTATTCAAGTCTTTTGACCGAACTACTTGTTCATGCATATAATTTAGAATTTACACAAAGTACTTTCGCAATGCTTCAGAATGAAAAGAGTTAGAAAATTCTCTTCCTTCAGAATCTGATAACTTGTAAACTCCTTTTCTTTCTTCGGCAGTTACCCGGAAGGGACCTTCCCAGTTCGGGGCGAAGGAACCACCTTGTGGTCTTCGAGAGCCCAGCTTCGTTTGCCGTAGAACTAGGTCTCCAACCTTGATACCTTTGATCTTGACTTTTGAATTAGCTGTGGTTGCGGTCCTTTGCTGGAAGGCCTTCCTCCTGATTTCAGCTTCTTCTCTTTTGCCTTCGAGAAAATCTAAATTTGCCCTGAGTCCTTCCTCGTTGGTATTTTCTTCGAAAACCGTAGCCCGGAGTGATGGATTTGTAACTTCAATTGGGATAAGGGCTTCAGTTCCGTAAGCCAAGGAAAAAGGGGTTTCTCCTGTTGATCTGCGGGGAGTTGTCCGGTAACTCCATAATACGTGTGGGAGTTCCCCGGGCCATTTGCCCTTAGTACTCCCAAGTCTTTTCTTCAGACCGTCTTTTATTGTTCGGTTTGACACTTCGACTTGTCCGTTGCTTTGGGGGTGTGCGACTGGAGCAAAATGAAGCTTGATGCCGAACTCTTGGCGAAGTCTTGGAAACCTCCGTCCGTAAATTGAGTCCCGTTGTCTACGACGAGCACCTTCGGGCACCCGAACCTGCATATTACGTTCTTCCAGATGAACTCCTGAATGTTTTTTGCTGTGATTGAAGCCAATGGTTCGGCTTCGATCCATTTGGTAAAATAATCTACAGCAACAATGCAGTATTTCACTCCTCCCGGGCTTTTGGTAAGGCGCCGATCAAGTCTACCCCCAAACGGCAAAGGGGATTGGATAATCAAGATGGCACGTACTCGAGGGAACCCTTTATATCCGGGCGTGTTCTGGCATTTTTGCACTTGTTGACCAAGCTGTTCGCGTCTTCTTTAAGGTTCGGCCAGAAATATCATTGCCGGAGTATTACTGCTGCAAGAGCGTCCGATTTGATGTGGGATCCGCAAGTTCCCTCATGAACTTCCCGCAGTACTTCTTTCGTTTCTTCTTCGCCAACGCACTTCTGGAGAGGTGAAGTAAAACCTTTGCGGTAGAGATGACTTCCTACTACGATGAACTTGGCTGATTTTCTCTTCACTTGTCTTGCTGCAACAAGATCTTCCGGGAGCACTCCTTCGGAGATGAACTTCCAATATGGCGCTCTCCATCCCGAAGTGATGCTCAATACTCGGAGATAACAGATGCTTGGACTGTCTCTTTCTTCGTCGTATGATGATGATTTGGAGAGTAAGTCCGCTTCGGAATTAAGAGCCCGAGGAACCTTTTCAATAGATAATTTCTCGAACTGCGTTGCTAAATTTTTGACAATGTCAGCATATTTTTTGAGGTTCGGTTCCTTGACCTCGTATTCCCCATTTGTTTGTTGAACAAGAAGGTTCAAGTCACTACATGCCCGGAGAGACCTAATTCCGGCTTTTTGAGCTAGTTCAAGTCCGGCGATCAGAGCTTCGTATTCTGCCGCATTATTTGTCACTGGGAAGGTGAATTTGATGGACCGGGTTGCTTTCATACCTTCGGGGCCTGTGAGCACCAGTCCTGCCCCTTGTTTTTCTGCTCCCGACGCTCCGTCTACGTGCAGAGTCCATACGGGGTTACTCTCAACCTCTGTAAAGTCGTCTTCGGACTCCTGGGGTAATTCGGCAATAAAATCTGCCAGGGCCTGAGCTTTGATTGATTTCCTCGGTTCGTACCGTATCTCATATTCGCTGAGTTCGATACACCACTTAGATAGTCTTCCCGAATGGTCTACCCTTTTTAGGATATCTTTGACTGGGACGTTGCTCCGGACTATGATAGAAAAACCGAGGAAGTACGGTTTTAATCTCCGAGCGGAGAGGACCAAAGCGTAGACCAACTTTTGGATCACCGGGTAATTGAGTTCGGCTCCGTGCAAGGATTTGCTGACGTAGTAGACTGGCCACTGTTTTCCCTGGTCGTCCTCCTGCACGAGAACCGAACTCACGGCTTTTTCTTCCACTGCAAGATATACGATCAGGGGTCTATCTTCGGTTGGATGCCGTAGAGTCGGCATTTCCAAGAGATAGGACTTAATCTTTTCCCATGTCTTTTGGCAATCGAGGTTCCACTCGAATCGTGATCGGTCAGCCGCATTCTCGGCTTTTGACTTCTTGTCCCCCATTGCTCCTATTCGTCCGGGTTCCGCTCCCTCTTTGATTAGAAGCTTGAAGAAAGGGGGACACTTATCCCCGTACCGAGATATGAAACGGCTAAGGGATGTGATTTTACCGAGCAACCTCTGTACATCCTTGATTGAAGCGGGCGTCCTAGAATTGAGCAAAGCTTTGATTTTAGCCGGATTTGCATCAATTCCACGTTCGGACACCATGAACCCCAGAAATTTTCCCGCGGTTACCCCGAACACGCATTTATCCGGGTTTAATCGTAGCCCGTAGCTCCGAATCTGACCGAAGACTTCTTCGATATCCTGAATAAGATCATCTTCCTCTTTGCTTTTTATGATGATGTCATCGACGTATACTTCGAGAATCCTGCCGATCTGACCGGAGAAGATTTTGTCCATCAGCCACTGGTAAGTGGCTCCCGCGTTTTTAAGGCCAAACGGCATCCTGATGTAACAATGTGTGCCGGAGTCACTTATGAAGGACGTTTTCTCCTCATCAGCTGGGTTCATCCGGATCTGATAATACCCACTGTAGGCATCAAGAAAACTTAGTCGAGCGTGCCCAGCCGTAGAATCCACTAATCTATCGATCGGAGGTGTAGGATATGAATCCTTCGGACAGACATCGTTTACATTGGTGAAGTCAATGCACATGCGCAGCTTGTCGCTATCATCTCGAGAGGCTACTACGGGATTACTGAGCCATTCGGGGTAAGATACTTCTCTTATTACTCCCGCATTGAGTAGTTTTGAAATCTGTTCTCGGATGAAGGTTCTCTTGAAGGGTGCGTTGTTTCTCTTTTTTTGCCTTATGGGTCTGACGTTTGGGTCGACTTGTAAGATATGTTGAATCACTTTTGGGTCGATTCCGGGCATATCACTTGGCGAGTAGGCGAAAAGATCTTTATTTGACTGAAGGAGATTTACAAGTTTAGCCTTACTACATTCGGGCATATCTCTTGCTATTCTCGTAGTTCGTCCTCCTTCTAGGGCCACTTCTTCAGTCGCCATTGTCTCTTCGTCTTCTTCCGTCGAGGACTTCGGTCCCGGAACCTTCTGGGCCAAGGCCATCACACTCTTTGCTTCTTTCTGACTTATATAGATGGAAGCGTCGCCTTCATCGGTTTCGAAGATGATTGTGAGGTACTTGACGTCGCTTCTCATGTGGATTGCACTCTGAGTCTCTCTTCCGATGATGGCATTGTAGGCCGAAGGAACATCCACCACTAGCCATTTTACCATGATGGTGGTATATCGGACCTGTCCTTCGGGCCCAGTTCCGAAGAACATGGCCGGGAGCTCGATACACCCGAGTACCGGCAGTTCGTCCGGACCGACTCCATAGGTTGCGGTTCTGACCGGGATCAGCCTACTTGCTTTCAGCTTCAGACCTCGGTATGCCTCGGCGAACAAGATATCGGCGTTCGAGGCGTCGTCGCAAAGCACTCTCCTTACATCTACCGTACCTACCCTTAGGGTGATGACGAGCGGGTCATAGTGCGGGAATCGTACCTCTGTTCCATATGCCCGTTTGATTCTGGAGGTTGGATCCCCGTAGTTCAGCGAGGCTATCTCCCTTGCTTTCCTCTTTCGTGCATTTGATCCAAGGGTTGTGGTTATGGTTTGCAAGGTCCCGGTTGCCGGAGGTGGAGATTTCCTCCCTTTGTTCTTCTCCTGCCCTGATGCGTCCCCCTGGACTTTTGCTTTCCGGGAGAGCCCTTCCTCCGGCGGCATCTTCAGGTATTCTCTCAGGGAGCCTTTCTTGATGAGAGATTCAATTAGGGATGGCAGTGGGGCGGGTAGAATCCGCGAACCGCGGATAACCGCCCGTCAGTGACGGTTTTAACCGCGGTTTTTATCCGCGGGTTCGCGGTTACGGTTTTTTTTGCACCCGTCACGTTCGCGGTTACGGATTACGGATACGTTGTATCCGCACCGCGGATAACCATTATCCGCGGTTTGCGGATACCCGCTATCCGCAAGTCAAGCCCATTAGTGAGGCCCATGCGTGAAGCCCGAAAGCGTGATACTGATCAGTCTGTGGTGTGTGTGTGTGTCTAAGGGTTACTGAAGGACACTAACCGCGGGTTAACCGCTAACCGCGGATACCCGCGGTTCGCGGATACGGATTTTGATTCCTATCCGTGATAGGTGTAACCGCAAACCGCGGATACGAAAAAAACCGCGGTTTGCGGTTCGCGGATATGGCCTAACCGCGGAGTACCCATCCGATTGCCACCCTAGATTCAATGTACCTTTTCAACCGGTAGCATTGTTCGGTGTCGTGTCCGACGTCCGGTGGAACCGGCAGATGTTGGTTGTATTGCGTTTTGATTCTTCGGCATGGGTCTTGGCCAACTTATGGTTCGGGTGCCTTGCCTTTGCAAGGCCGCAAGAATATTCGTTCGGGTGGAGTTGAGGGGGTGAAATTCGGATTTCTCTCGAAGGGTTTCTTCGCCTCCCCATCCTCCTTGTTCCCTAACAGCGCCGATTTGGAGTTGTCCCTTCTTTGTTCCCGGTTGTCCCGGTTGTCAAGCTTCCTTCTCTCTCGGGACAACATTTCATGTGCGATCATATGCTTCTCGGTTATCGCATACATCTCCTCTACGTCGGTGATATTCTTTCGGGATAGCTCGTAAGCCAACTCGAATTCGGGATCAGGGCTTTCGTGAAGGCCATGATCCGGATATTATCCGTCAGGTCTGAGGCGTGAACGGCTTCCCTATTGAAACGTTCGACGAATTCCCGAATGCCTTCATTTTGCTTTTGTTTGATGTCGAACATTTGGATGGCCCTCTTCGTAGACCTTTTTGCATCCAATGAAGTGTGTGGAGAATTTGGTAGCCAAATCCCCGAAAGTGTTTACACACTCCGGGAGAAGGGAGTTGTACCATGCTGACGCCGGACCTCCAAGGGCCACCTCGAAGCACTTGCACAAGGTCGCCGTTGGCGTCCTTTAGTTCCATCGCCCGTTTGTATTTTCGGATGAAGGCATCCGGTCTCCCACACCACTGTAGATTTCCAAGGGATGTGGTAAGTTAAACGAACGTGGCATCGGACTTTCCCGGATTCGGGCCGTGAACGGACCGTCATCCGTAGCTAATTCGTACTTGGCGTCGGGCCTGGTAGTACTTCTTTCTACTTGTTCCA
Source organism: Stellera chamaejasme (assembly GCA_024586325.1). Lineage (NCBI taxonomy): Eukaryota > Viridiplantae > Streptophyta > Magnoliopsida > Malvales > Thymelaeaceae > Stellera > Stellera chamaejasme. The sequence continues at coordinate 21,109,352 of CM044982.1, read as the reverse complement.
GGCGGTGTAGCATCTGGTTATTTTATATTCGGATCATTTTGGGTTCTTTAGGTTTGGATACAGGTGAATCGGGTTTGGATTCGGGTTTGAGGTTCGGAATTATCGAATTCAGGCCCTTTCACGTTCGGATCGTCATCGTGTTGAACATATATCTAATCAGGTCGAATTCGGATTCGGACCAGATCGGACTTAAATCGTTGATTTTCTTGATCAATTCGGGTTCAAGCGGTTGATTTTCTTGATGAATTCGGGTTCAAGCTGATTTCTCCGGTTGCCCCAGTTTTTTGACATCCCGTAGCCTGTAGATGCTCTCTCTATAAATTCGCAATAAATATCTGTAGTCCATCTATCGAGTGCCGTGCACACTTGAAAGCAACATCATCTGATTTCACTTCAACTGAACGAGGTAGGTAAAACATTAAGATTGATTTCCTGGGTTTGTATTAGAATCGTAATATGTTCTTGGTTAATTTTATTTGAACAATTAAGTTCGCTCCGCATTAAATGTATTGAAGTTGAATTTTCCGTATCCATATATTTTTTTTTCGAATTATCTGTTTGGTTATCTCTTGTATAAGACTGTCTCGTTCTTTCTTCTGTCCTTTTGGTCTGGGCTTTGGTGTTTCCTTCAATGATTCTCTCTGAATCCGGGTGGCGAGTTTGCTTTTGAGTTCATCTATCTGGGTTCTTATTCTCTTGATTAAGTAGAAAAGATTCAAGTTTTATTTATCGTTCAAATAAATTTTGTTTTTTTTTTCATAGTACCAATGGCTCGCTTGATTCTTCCTTGCAAAAGCTCGTGTTTAGCGAGAACAAGTCTTTTGGGTTTGGTTCTGCTCCTGTGATTTCTCTTGCAGTGCAGTCGAATATAATCAGTGGGGTACTTAAAGTTTTAACAGGTTCTTATATTGATACTTCGACCCAGGTTTCCTGCCGAAGAAGTTACCGGTTTCCACATCCTTCCTTGCACGTAAGTCTCTGTATAAGGGTGCAATTGGCTGTATCTTGTCATGAGTGGTTGGTTATATTTTTTATGATTCCCCGTTGGTTCAGAGCTTGGAAATCCAGTAATTTAGGTGCCAGGAGGCTGCTTTGTTACGTTGCGTCAGAAACTATACCCAAGGAAATTGAAGGATCCGAAATGGATGCCCCAAAGGAGATCTTTCTGAAGGACTATAAGCAACCAGATTATTACTTTTATACGGTGTGGACACAATTGCATTTGGTTCTTGAATATGTTTACCTCCTGCTTTCTTTCCATGTACTTATGCAGTGTAACTTCCACTTCAGGTGGATTTGAAATTTGTGTTGGGTGAAGAAAGGACAATTGTTAGCTCAAAGATAACCGTGTTCCCAAGAGTTGAAGGTGGACTCCACTTTTTTCCTTTTGTGGTAGTTAGGTAGTGGCCTGTTAGCACTAGGGTTCTGCGTATCAAATGTTCTCTTTTGGGACTTCACTCTTGACTTTGAAAGCAGGTTCTGGCTCTCCATTGGTCTTGGATGGAATAGATATGCAGTTACTTTCTGTAAAGGTCAATGGTAAGCAGCTGAAGGTATGTAATGATGCTGTATATTTTTTTTTTCCTGATAAGCATTCAATTTTGTTTTTTATTTTTAATTGGGCACCTGAAATGAATATTGTAATAGCATACCCGAAGTTTCTACATCCAATCTCTTTTTGTTTGTTATTGTTTAATAGGATGGAGAATACCATCTGGGCATGCGCCATTTGACTATTTCATTGCTCCCCAGTGGTACATTTACCTTGGAAATTGAGAATGAAATACTTCCTCAGAATAACACATCTTTGGAGGTCCAGAATTTGCAATTTGTGGAACTATTCCTTTGGCATGTGCCTATAATTAATTTTCTCGCAATATTGTTTCTGAATTCTTGATATAATTCTTCTTCTTCAGGGGCTTTACAAGTCATCCGGGAATTTTTGTACACAATGTGAAGCTGAGGGTTTCAAGAAGATTACATTTTACCAGGTTGATGAGATAAGCAAAAACGTACTTTGATTATCTTGTTGCTAAACATCAATCTGAGTTTCTCTTGATTGGTTCAACGTGTTTATAGGATCACCCTGATATTATGGCCAAATATACTTGCCGTATTGAAGCTGATAAGTCATTGTACCCTGTCTTGTTGTCTAATGGAAACCTCATAGCACAAGGAGATCTGGAGGTTAGCATCAATCACCATGCAAAATTTCAATTATTTTCTGTCATGTTGTTGCTTAAGATTACCTGAACTGCTTTTCAGGGTGGTAAGCACTATGCAGTGTGGGAAGATCCATTCAAGAAACCTTGCTACTTGTTTGCTTTGGTTGCTGGCCAATTGCAGAGCCGAGATGATGTATTTACGACGTGTTCTGGTCGTAAAGTAAATCTGAGGATCTGGACACCAGCTGAAGATGTACCCAAGACTGCCCATGCTATGTACTCACTTAAAGCTGCCATGAAGTGGGATGAAGAAGTCTGTGCTTGCTTGTTTTGCCATTTTCTGTGTTTCTTTATCATTTTTACCTTATGGAGCTCCTAATTATGTGATAAAATGTCCAGGTTTTTGGTTTACAGTATGATCTGGATCTCTTCAATATTGTTGCCGTTCCTGATTACATGTAAGTAGTTTTTTATGCCTTTGAAAGTAAAAGATAAGAGTATATTTTGTTTGATTATGCTAAAATTTCGAAATATCATTAACTTATTCTATATTGATATCGTACGGGAATGGGGGTTACTGACTTAATCTTGTTATGTTTTCTTTTGTCTATTTCAGGGGAGCTATGGAAAATAAGAGTTTAAATGTAGTATATTTTTTGTTATTACAGGAATTGATAATTTGAATTTCTACAACGTACTAAGATGTCTCGGTTGTTCCTCACAGATCTTCAATTCTAAGCTCGTCTTGGCTTCACCAGAAACTGCTTCAGATGGAGATTATGCTGCAATTTTAGGTGTAATCGGTCATGAGGTATGTTGGAGTCTTTATAAAGTTCATCTTTGGCTGGATGGATTTCATTTTTTTGCTTTAACATGGATTGTCTCCGTACTTTGCAGTATTTTCACAACTGGACTGGCAACAGGTTCAAACTTGTCCTAGAAGTGCTCATTTTTTTCTGTGAAACAGGATTCATGGAATGACGTTGTTGGGGCATTTTCTCTCATTTTTTCAATTTCAGTATCGATGGGTGGTGCTACATTGTTTTAATGAAATAATTTATATTCTGATAATTATGATACTGCTACATTGTTTTAATGAAATAATTTATATTCTGATAATTATGATACCTGAATCATTAATTTTAAATCACCTGTTTGGTGAGAAGTTTTAATTGACGTTAGCTCAAAATTTCAGGGTCACTTGCCGTGACTGGTTCCAGCTGAGCCTAAAGGAAGGACTTACTGTTTTCCGTGGTCAGGTATAAATTCTCTGTTTTATTGTCGCCCACTCTACCATATAGTTTGCAAGTGTAACCTGCCTTCTGCTGTCAGGAATTTTCTTCTGATATGGGAAATCGATCTGTTAAGCGAATTGGAGATGTTTCGAAGCTGCGAAGTTATCAGTTCCCACAGGTTCTGTTATCATTTCTGAGCCTCCTCTTATACTGTGATTAATTCTCTAATATTGATGCACTTAGTGGAACATACTTTAGGACGTGTTCATTTAGATTTTTTTATTTTTGAGAAATAGTTTTAGTAATTTGAAAAGTGAAGGGAAAATTTGTGAAGAAGTAGAGAAAATAATAGATCGAAAGTTTGAATTTTAAAATTTTGAGAAATTCTTTTTAACAAAGAACATAACCCTAATATTTCCTGTCTTTATTTGAAAATTTTCAGGATGCTGGTCCTATGGCTCATCCTGTTCGACCTCATTCTTACATCAAGGTGATTAGGTTTTAATGTATTTGTTTTTTTGTTTGCCTTTTTTTTCTGCATTTTGCTGCATATGTGTTAAGTTCTTGCTTTGGTAACCTGTGTTATTTTCTTTGTTATTTTAACAGGTGGACAACTTCTACACAGGCAAGTGCTGTGACGGCCATTTTGATTAATGTTATTGTTTTGTGATTTCTTCTTTTAACTTCTGTCATGTCCCAACTTTTCAACTTCATTTATGGTTCGTCTCCAATATTCATGTGATTCTCTCTGACGTGGATATGCTGGCACACTGTAGTGACGGTCTCTCTCATTCTCATATTATTATGTGGTTATTTAATTAACCGTTGTTCTTATTGTCTTAAACTCTTGATGTTCACATTTTTTCTTTTCATGTTGCAGGTTTACGAGAAGGTCAGACTCGTTTGCTTCTTTGTCTCTTTCTTTCTCTCTCTCTCTCTAGAATGTCACCGCCTGGCCTGATCCACTCCCCATTCCCTTCTCTTCTAGTCCCTCTATGTCAGGAGGATCAAGAACAGAGGATAACCTTGCAACCTTGCGTTTGTGGTTGGAACTATGTTAATGTGCTGACCCATTGGTCTTTTTGCTTCACCATAACAGGGGGCTGAGGTTGTTAGAATGTACAAAACACTACTAGGGAGTAAAGGTTTCCGAAAAGTAAGATTTTGACTCTATCCTGCCCTTAAAAGAACCCTCACGTGAAGTTTAATGCTTTTGGACTGCACCGATGCTATGTAGTTTTTTTTTTTTTTCAGGGAATGGGTCTTTATTTCAAGAGACACGATGGGCAGGCTGTTACCTGCGAAGACTTCTTTGCTGCCATGCGTGATGCAAATGATGCAGATTTCGCTAATTTTTTTCTTTGGTATGATATCTCGTTTCTTTGTTTTCGCTTTTATCTGGTTTCTTCTGTACTCAATTTTTGAAGTTTTCAGGTACTCCCAAGCTGGAACTCCTGTCTTAAAAGTTAATTCAGCTTACAACGCTGAATCCCGGACGTTTTCATTGACGTTCAGGTTTGAAGAATACTTCTAGGAAAGTCTTCATTCCTGAAATCCTGCATATAAGTTTTAAAATAATACTGCATTTTGCAGCCAGGATATTCCCCCGACCCCAGGACAGCTGGCTAAAGAGCCAATGTTCATTCCTGTAGCAGTTGGTCTACTGGATTCCAATGGAAACGACATTCCACTGTCCTCTGTGTTTTATGATGGGAAACTGCAGTCTATTACAGATGATCAGCCCATCTACTCTACTGTTCTTAGAGTAACAAAGGTCAGCAGAGAGCTCTTTAGTATATGTTATAGAGGACAAAAAGTTTATAAAGTTTCAAATAACGTTAGTCTTTTCAGGTTAGGTATTGTTGCCATTTAATAAATTATTTCAGATAGGAAAAAAATATGTTGTGTCAAATATGATACTTGTGTGATATAGTAAGACGTAACTGCAGTTAAAGTTCTTTGATAGTTTCTTTAAGGATCCAGCATATAGCTAAGGTTGTCAACAAAAAGTTAAATAGAGCTTTTGTATTTATGGTATGAGAAGTAGTAATCCTTTGTTTGGTTTTTTTATTCTATTCTTTTTTTTTCTTGATGAGTAGACATCAGTGGTGTCACTGTTTTCAAATGCAAATCAATCATTTCAAACATCTTGACCCTAAGTTTCAAATTTGTTCATCATTGCTCCACGATTGATTGAAAGTAAGTGATTTAAAAACCACACAGGTTTGGCAATCTGAAAATTAGAACAAATATCACCAGTGTAGCCAAAGAAAAGGTAACGTTAAACACAAACCAAATGCCAACCAAATTTATAGAATTGATGGTTCTTGCATATGTGGTAGTGATATACTCTCTCCGTTCTGGAAAGATTGAATGGTCTGTTTTCCTGTTTTCAAGGTATTTAATCTATGATTTTTTTCCATGAATCTTTATACATATAAAGCTGAATAATTCATTTGGGTATAATTTGAAGTCCAAATTTTCTAAATATCTCTTTTAATTTTTTTTTCACTATTTATCTCAGTAATAATTTGAGTCAAACACTGCAACACAGAACATGAAAGTCAAACCATTCGATCATTTAGTGACTAAGGGAGTATGTTCCTGCTGTTTCTTTGTTTACGCTAAACCTTACTGTATAACCACAATCCTTTTATGTTTGTGCTCTGCAGAAAGAACAAGAGTTTGTGTTTGCTGATATTCCAGAGCAGCCAGTCCCATCTCTTTTGCGTGGTTATAGTGCTCCTGTCCGTCTTGAAACTGACCTTTCTGACAGCAATTTATTTTTCCTCCTGGCACATGATTCCGATGAGTTCAATCGGTATGCTTTTCTCAAATTGCCCATACTTCTAAAATGTCATGATTATTGAGATGCTCATCGATAATGGTTATGCTTGCTGTACAATCAGTAACAGTTTGTGACACCTTCTTTTGCAAGATATTCGTAACTTTGTCTCTCAGTCAATCAGTTCTGAATTTATATTACGTACACCAAACAGAACTTATATTTTCTTTTCTGGTGTGTTTCAGTTGGGAGGCTGGGCAGGTGTTGGCAAGAAAACTGATGCTTAGCTTAGTTTCAGATATCCAACAGAGAAAACCACTGTCTTTAAATCCGAGCTTTGTGAATGGTCTCAGATGTATACTATGTGATACAACGTTAGACAAAGTATGATGGGTCTTCTTCTTCGTCTTCTTCATTGAAAATGTTTGGACTTCAATGGAAGTTGATTGCTCTAATTATCTTTACCTTATATATTCAGGAATTTATTGCAAAAGCTATAACTCTTCCTACTGAGGGAGAGGTAATGGACATGATGGCGGTTGCAGATCCTGATGCAGTTCATGCTGTCCGGACTTTTATGAGGAAGGAGCTTGCTTCTCAACTAAAATCTGAGTTGATGAGCACTGTAAGTCTTTGTTTAGTTCATTACTATATATACAATGAGCCAACCAGTTCATGTTGTTTCAGGTACTCAGGTAGCTTCTTAAGCTTTTCTTACTGATGAAGTGAAACGTTAATGACAGGCGCTGAACAATAGCAGCTCAGAAGAATATGTATTTGACCATGCAAATTTGGCCAGACGTGCTCTAAAGAATACTGCACTTGGTTCGTGTTACTTTGATGCATTTAGTTTAAACTTGACTCTGGTTTCCGTAATTGAATTTTGCTCGCCTTTTTTTATAGTGTATCTTGCATCACTTGGGGAACCAGAAGTCGTTGAGCTTGTGCTGCATGAATATAAATCTGCTACGAATATGACTGATCAGTTTGCAGCTTTGGCTGCTATTGATCAGAACCCTGGACAGACTCGTGATGAAATCCTGGCAGATTTCTACAGCAAGTGGCAGCATGACTACCTTGTGAGTTCCCATGCGAAATTACTCCCTTCATCTCAGGAAAACTGATACATTTAATTGGGGACTGAGATTAAGGAATATTGTTGACTGGTAATAAAGTAAATTAGGAAGATGAGACAAAAGTAACTTTAATGAGTGGGAAAGAAAATGGGGGTTTAATAAGGTAAAGTTTATGTGAAAAGGTTTCCTAAAAAAATGTATCACTTTTGTTGGAACATCCCGAAAAACAAAACCTATCAAGTTTGGTGGGATGTATGGAGTAATATTTGTTGTTTGTTGAAAATAATGTTTTGCGGGTATTTATCTTTTTCACGAGACATCCGTTTGGTCTTTACTTGTTTTTCCTTTTTTCCCAGGTTGTTAACAAGTGGTTTGCATTGCAAGCTTTTTCAAACATTCCTGGAAATGTGGAGAATGTTAGGAGGCTTCTAAATCATCCTGCATTTGACCTTCGCAATCCGGACAAGGCAAGCGATTCTCTTCTGCCAACTTCAGGGGCCATTTAGTTTTGGAAAATTTTTAAAGTTTTCTGCCTAGTTTTCTTTACAAATGTTTGAATGTGTAACTGGTTTTTAAAAATGCAAAACCTTTTTTTTTCTAAAGTTTGGAAAACTCAGGTATTGAAATAGAAAATTCTTAAAACAAGGTTTCCAATTTAGCACATGAGTTTTCTAAAGTTTGGAAAGCAAGGTTTTTGATCCCCTTAAAACTAAGTTATACATTCAAACATATATAACGAAAATTTGGAAGAGAAACCTTGGAAAAGTTTCCAAAACTAAATGGGCCAGCTCTCCAGTTTATTTCTGGGAATGAATTGTCATCAGTTGAAATCTATCTTGATATTCCTTGGTTCTGGTTCATGTTTCCGGAATAGGTTTATTCACTTATCGGAGGATTTTGTGGCTCGCCTGTTAATTTCCATGCCAAAGATGGATCGGGTTACAAGTTCTTGGGAGAAATTGTTGTGGAACTTGACAAACTAAACCCTCAGGTTGATGGAGTTTTCTTTATGGTTATTTACGAATTACATCAAACAGCGGATCTTCTAACTTCATCCATTTGTCGGTCACAGGTAGCCTCCCGAAGGGTTTCAGCTTTCTCAAGGTGGCGACGATTCGATGAAAACCGGCAAAAACTTGCCAAGGTAAATGTATCTGGCTTCTCATCCACGTTGCTCTGGTTTCAGACCTCCTAACTACGGTAGTACACATTAAGGCCTAAACTTACTCTAATGAAGTCCTAAACTTTCGATTTTTTAATGGGTCTTGAAATGCTACTAAACTGTGTACAACTAGTCCAAACTTATTGGAAGAGTTTTCGAACAAAAATATAATCTATAGATAGTAAAAGCTACAAATATTTTAAAACATCCATTAATTATCAAATTTTCATCCCATATCAATTCCATTGAAAGATGTTTAGGCACAAAGATGAAGTAATGATGAAATTGTCTTAGTGCTCCACTTTTCCGTTAAACCTTTCCCTGCATTCTAGGAAAATGGCTATTAATAGTTTAAGCGAAAAGCAGATTTTTTTAATCTGAAGTAACCAGCCAACCTTTGACATTGTTTACTTTTTAAAATCAAATAATCTTTATATGTAAAAGTCTTAAATTTATAATTTTTCAAATAATAAATAAATTGATTGTAGAACTTCCAGAATGAGTATTGTAGTATTAAACATGGAGCAAATGGGATGTTTTTGCAGGCTCAGCTGGAGATGATTATGTCTACCAACGGATTGTCTGAGAACGTGTTTGAGATTGCATCGAAAAGCTTAGCCGCTTAAACATCATCTTGTGCCTGCAAGTTCAGTAGCTTCTGCTAAAGCAACGTTGGAACATTTTTTTTTTTGCTCTTTAATGCTTTTGGAATCTATATAGAAACTTGGACAAAGGTCATGATGCCCTCTTTGTTTTCATACCTGGCTTGTTCTCCATCAAGAACTACGCCCTCCTTATGCATTGCCACTTCATTTTCTGCTCCATGGAGGAGCAATGCAGGCGTCCAAGTCCTGGTGAAGTAAAAGTGCAGCCATTTCGAGGCTAGCAGACTGGATATAGCAGGTGGTTGATTGACCCGGCGCATGCTACCGGTGAGTATGGCCGGAAAGTTCCAAGAAAGTTAGACAAAGTTTGAGGGAATTGATTAAAAATGGAGCTACAACTGTCAAAGGCTTTCGATAGATTCCTTTTGTCACCTCAAATAACTAATTCATTTATTTTTGTTGTTTTATACTAGTATTTAATCTATTTTATTTTATGAATGTCGATACATTTAAATAATTCATATGCGTATCATAATTTGCAACATACCTTTTATAAATATACTTTTAGAGAATTTGCAACATATCCTTTACTCCCTCAGTCCTAAAATGATTCAAACATATTCATTTTTGGGTTGTCTTAAAAAGATTTCATCATTTAAATTTAAGGAAACTGCAAGGTTGTCTGCATGAGCGCTTCTCTTAGCATCCAAGAGGGCTAAGTTAGTAGCTAGGAGACCTGAGAGTGCGGCGAGGGCTACTCCCGTCGCCTCCGTGGAGGTAGGAGCTCATGGGAGTTCGCCTATGGATGTGCCTACGCTGGAACATGCAGCTGGCGGGGTTGATGAGGCCGTGTCAACTCCTAGACAGGCGCCATTGATGTGGATTGATTATGTGAATTCTGAATGTGTATTCTGTATCTGTGGATCATATGTGAACAAGGGGTAGTCGGAAGTGCTGCCGAAATCCGTATCGGGACCACTGATCGGGAAATTCCATTCGGACTTCTGTGAAAGGTAAGGGTTCACTGTGTCTTCTGGTACTGCATTATTCAGCATGCGTGTCAGAATATATATTGAAGCTAGGTTTAGTCTGAGTGGCCCGGTGACACTAAACCTAGTCCCGTGATATAAGCATCAGTTTGCAGGTTCTGGGATTCTGATACACCTACAATGATGTTATATGCGTGTGAGATGTGCAACCGCACCTAAATGGTGCAATGTGTGTGATACACCTACAATGGTGTTATATGCGTGTGGGATGTGCAACCGCACCTAAATGGTGCAATGTGTGTGATACACCTTTATGGTGGTTGTGATATGACTGCGGGGCTCGCGACCTCGAGCTGGCCATGCTCTTGTGTGTGATGTGATATGTGTGCCTCGGCCAAGGCCGGGAAGACCGTCATTGTGTCTAACGCCATTATAATCCGTTGTTTGACTTGCATTGCTAGTCATGTGTATGTGTTTTGTGTTCTGGGATTTCAGCTCAGTTTGTGTATTGTGTATGAATCAACATGATAAGGGTACTTAGGTAATTTGGCTCGGTATGCGTGAATATTCAGTTTCTAGAATTTCTGTGAAAATGTTCGTTGTGTATGTAATTCAATATGATCAGTTTTTCGATATATGTGTTTATGTTCAGTTCTGAAATTTTGGTCAGTGTATGTCAGTTGCGTGTGATCAGTTATGTCTTGAGATTTCTGTTGTGTAAGTCCGTTGTGTGTGTGAAACGATAAGATCAGTGTGACAGAGGTTTTCTGATATGTGTATTCAGTTCCGGGGTTCCTTGTATGTGTGGTGTGTACTGGAAATTCTGAGAAGTATGATTCGGTTCTGAATTCAGTTATATATGAGCACTTTGGGGTTTCTCACGGTTAAACTTTCTTATGTGTGTAGCAGCAGCATCTGTTACGTCGAGGATTGTGGTTGGACCTTGGAGCGTCACCCCCTCGCACGTCCCGTATGTATTTCAATTGAACATTTTTGGCTCTGTATATTGTAAATGGCATGCATACTTGTAGTGGTATCATATCTGAGGTTTATGCTGGAAATTCTGTGTGTGTATATGTGCTGGAAGTTCTGTGTGTTTTGTGCGAAAATATCATTCACAATTCACAAAAACATCCAGATACTGAAACCATCTGATTTATACCAATATGAACACATTTTGGGTCCTGCCCTCAACTGACACGGGCGAACCCTCCAGTCAAACAGAAATACAGTACCAAAATTTATCCAAAATACACAACATGATCTGATCTAAACATGCATACACGTACATCTACAGAGCCGCCAAAGTAAAACCCTAGAATACCTAGGTGCGGAATTTGGAAACTTCGAGATCAGAAGATCCCCGCAAGAACCGCTGCTGCTGCTAACACACCAACAGGAGAGAGAAGTCAGTTAACCGTAAAACCCATAACCATGGAATCAGAAAGCAGACTAAAACCTCTACCGAGACTACCCCCATAACGTAACAGAAGTTCCTGGTCGGAACTGCGGATACCTGATCACAGAACAGATAGCACCACGGAACTCTAGTCCGCTGGCTGCTTGTCAGACCGACCTGAAAGGTGGTAAACAGAAAGGGGTGAGTCCTCGGGAGGATCCAGTAAGGGCTGAGGTAAGATACAGTTTGCATAAAGTGCTAAGTGCGCAGTACCTGCAAAATAGAGAAAACACAAAACACATATATACCAATAGTTATAAGTATTGATCAGAGTTAGTCAGAGTCCCGAAGGACGTTCCCGAAAGACGGGGTTAGACAGAATCCGAAGGATGCTCTGCAGACCGCCAGAATGACCCTGAAAATAAAAATCAACAGAACGACAGTCCTCTCCAAGAGGTCAGAAACAGAAGCATAAGCATGGTACCGGCCGAGGTCGCGATCCCCAAAACTGTCGTAGGGTCACAGAAATATACCGCGGGGTATATACAGAATGTCAGCACCCAGTATAGACACAACAATTCGAAAAGAACCCGTGGTCTCCAAGACCATCCTGGGCCCTGGCGCATAACAGAATATATACCGCAGGGTATATACAGAATATCAGCACCCAGTGCAGATATTTAGTACAGATAAGGAACCCGAGGTCTCCAAGACCATCTCGGGCCTAGAAACATAACAAACTATATCTTACCATATGACTGGTCCCGGGATCACCGGACCACCGTTCTCAATCCGGAACCCGCCTCAACTAACCCCGATATACATGTAATCCCTCCCAGAATGCATAACGAGAGAAGTTGAACCCTTACCTCACAAAAACCGATCCGCAGCAAAATCCCGGGAAAATCCCGGCGTCCGGCCCGAAACGTGGTAGTGTGACTTCTGAAGTCCTGTACTACTCCACCACTGCAGAATCAAGCTAAACAACCACACACAAGTCAGAAATCACCAAAATAGACCCCCAGAAACCAATCCCGCACTTTCCCGCAAAATTCCACAGAAAGCTCAGTTTCTCAAACCGAGCTAGAACATTGTTATTTATACACCCTGTTGACACTCGATTTTTACCTGGATTTGTAATTAACAGCTAACTTAATCTAATTAACTAATTAACAAATTTAAACCTAACTTGACTAACTTTAAAAAAAAAAGAAGAAAGTAAAGAAAATAAAATGACCTAATTGAATGTTTAGTAATTTTAGGGGAAAAATCTTAAATTAATATTGATAATAAAAGGAGAAAAAATGAAAAATATAATTATCTTAAAATAATAATTAAATATTACGAAAATCATAAAAAAAATCATCTAAATACAATTAAACTTAATCCAAACCACTAAAAAATAGGAATACTAACCTAATTGGACTCTATAACTCTAACCCTACTTAACCCCTATAAATAGAACATTAACCTAAACCCTAAAGAAGGAGAATTAGCAGCAATCAATTAACAAAGAAAAAAATTCATCAAAAAGTCAACAAAAAAGAAAACTTTTCGGCAAAAAAGCTTCGACAGAAGCTTCAAAGCTCTCAAACCTTCGATCTCCAAATCGGCCTCCTCATCACGAACATTTGGTACCATCGTCTCCGTCTTGTCTCAAGGAAGCCAAACCTACTTCTCTTTTCGCCAACGGAGGTCGGAGGGCGGAGAATTTCGCGACGACCCGCGACCCACTCACTGTACAACCCGGACGAATCCGACGACACATGCCACCGTTTCTGCCCCGGTTTCCACCGTCAGCCTCGCCGTCCACAGACCCGTCGATTCCCGCCGCCCTCCACCGCCGAAGCTTCCCGGACGCCGTGACCCGAAGCAGCTCCTCCTTCCGCTAAATCGCGACTCGCGGCAATAGGTATGCATCTCTGTTCTTTTTTTTTTTATTATTTATTTAATCGTTTAATCCCTCACATGTCTCCCTTTTATTACTTAAGTCCCTATAACTCTCCATGATGTCGTTTTGGTCACTGATACCACTTTGATCTCTAACAAGTTTTGAAAACTAATAGTTTGAGCACTACACATAAACTTTTGATCTCTTTTCTCTTCTTTTTTTTTCCATGTTGCTAATTATTGTCATTATTTCCAGTGTCATTAAAATTAATTATTTTTGTGTATAATTTAAATAAATAAAAAAATCAAATAAAAGGGAAATTAAGCAAAAATAAGAAATAAACCCTGTGGTACCAATTTTGGGCAATCGGAAATTTTTATTTTTGATTGTAACTGACTAACGAATCTAGAGCTTGTGCAGACCAGTTATTTTTAGGTTTCCAATCGACCTAAGCCAAACAGATTGGTGGCGACTCCTGTCGAAAATCTCATCGCTACAGCTGGCGACTCTGTTGGGGACATAGTCTGGCCACATTAAATGTTTTATTTTGTTTTGCTTTCTTTTGCTTGATTTAATTTTATTTATTTATTTATTTAATTGTGGCATACATGACATGGAGTTCTCTACCCGATCTCCACCAAAACCAATCTCTTTCACAGCGGAATATGGTGTTGTTGTACTTGTGAGATTTTACTCTCCAAGCCTTCACCGTTTCCTAGTAGGGAAGTAGTGCTAACCCGTGGGATTAATATTCCCCGCATGGGTTCATGAAAACCTACGACCCGGATTAATCCATTCCTTACATGTCCCTCGTGGGTAAGGATTGGGCTGTCGCTTTTCAACGATGGGATCCGGGAACCACCCTAAGCCTTTTGATATACCATTCCCTGCATGTAATGGCCCTATATCCAACCAGTAGCTCTGACTTTAGGATTCCTACCCACCTTATGTCACCCGGTAAATATGATCTGTACTATTGAACATGTTGTTATCTTCGCTAACCTGTTTGTTCTTATGTCACTCTGCATGCATATCATATAGGTAATATACTCAATGAAATTTTTTTTTACCATGAATACATTTGCACTTGTCTCACTGCTGATGACGAGTCTTGGACTGCCACAATAGTGGAAACCCAGCCAGAGGCGATGACATGTTTTAAATCAACACAATGCTATCAAGGAGATTACCCGCTTCACAATGACCTATTTGCTCGAGCCCAAAAAATAAACATGTCGGTTCTCAGTGGAACCAATATGAGACTCTACACAAGTTGCAAGTGCGACAGTCTGGAAGTTCAATGTCACGTGAGATTGGACGAGCAAATTCCAGGTGTAACCGAGGAATGCAAAAGTACACCAAGCTAGAGTACATGAGTTGAACGCCCTGAATTGATCGGGAACTATGGTGCAAAGGGCATTGCTTCTTTTAAAGATTGTCAATTCTTACTAATTATTCTTTTGTACTCATATTTCTGTATATAATTTGTACTGATTTATCTTCCTTTTCTTTTTTGACTTTTCATCACATTTTCATGCATCATACTTGTTTCTAACCGGTATTGACACTTTAAAAAAAAACATTCCACGGCATTCATGCACATAATCACTTGTTTCTTGTGATATATCATTGAATATTTTCATTCTAAACGTTGTTACAAAAAAATGAAAATGAAAAAAGAAAAATGGATATTAAGGAGCTTTAGAACAATTTTATGATGTGAAAAAGTCTGACGACCCCCAGTCGTGATATGGAAAGACAATTTCTCGCCTGTAGTCTTTAAGCTAGGTCCAACACGTTAATCTATGTAAATTAATGAATAATTGAGGAAGTCTTTGAATTCATTTTAATCTTTGAGAGCTTGCCAAGATAACTTGAAAGTCGAATTACCTAGATTTAGTCCACAATCTAGAGTATTGTCTTTGTTGCAATGGACAACTGTTATTCTTTTACTTAAAATGAGAAGGGGTAGAATGCGCACAATGATATCCTTCAGTCAACTTCACATCACAGAGCCCACATTCTCTCTTCCTTCCATTTAAAGATTCTTTTACCAAGCCACAACATAAAAGACTCGCCAATGAGATAAAGGAAGACTTGATAGTGATTATCTCGAGGACATTGCCAAATTCTGTGAGAGCGATTTCGATGTGGCCCCTCGACTGTGAGATAGTTTCAAAGAAATGCTACCTCAGCTGTCGGCCAAGTGAACATCCAAAGGGTTATTTTCCAGTATTAGAAGATCAACATATCTCAAAGATTCTTCCCAGGAGAAAAAGAATCTTATGGGCATGAGAATGAAAGTACATTTCGAATCGTTGCTACACTATCGAGTTTGAGATCAAGTCAAGTTCACTCAACTCATAAATTCCTAGGTCTGATCAAAGCTCAAGATGTATTCAACACATTGATACCCATGACTCACAAAAATGGAGAAAATAAAAAAAGGGTCAAAGTAAATCATATTCCGCTGTCTTTGGCTAGAAAGACCAAAGGTATGAATAGTGCTAGTAGCCATTTATTTTTGCATTTTAGTCAGAAGTAATCGGGTGTAGGTAGCAACAACTATTTACGCTCGCATGAAAATGACTAAAAATCGCAAGTCAAACAAAGTCCGACCAAGGAAAAAGAAGAAGAGAAAGAAGAAAAAAGTTGAGCCATGGAGTCTAAACTGAAAACCTGCAAAGGCGGTTTAGAATGAAGGCACAATTTGAAGCAATTATTATCATCTCAAGGACCTCCAGGGGACAACTTACATCTCAAGCAGTATCAACTACTTTTCGAGTTTCTGATGAGCAATTCCATACATCATGAGAGTTGGGGCAACATTCTGAGATCATTCTCATCAGATAAGGTGATGATTTCGTGATGGACACTATCAGGTTTTTCAAAGAAGTCAAGTCGCTAAGTGGTGACATTACAAGACCTTTCGCCTGAACCACCCTATTTTTCACCAGCCCCACATCAGTGGATGCCATTTACCTTACAAAATCCTTTCAACTGATGTCCGTTCTTCACCTCGACGTCCACCCAAAAATATCCTTCATACTAAGAAGCCCTTTTGCTATCCCCGCACAGTCTACTTCTTCAAGTGGAAAAGGGAAAGAGTAACAGATTTTAATGATTACACAAGGACCATCATATATTTTTTCAAGCTCTGCAAATCGACAAGAGTTTCTTTAAGGACCAACCATTAAGCATTGATGAGTGTGGATTAGACATCAGACATGGTTTAAAGACTCTTGTAGAGAATTTGCACTTTTATGATCACATTTGGGGGGCAAACAGGATAATTCTTTCATATAATTGTTCTTGAGGCTAAAGAAATCAAGGAAGAAAAACAATCTTTTGAAGATAAGGTAAGCTTAGATGGAAGGGATTCATGAGGTAAGCTAGGTAAAGGTTCAGCCATGCATCATTGGTTTTAATTGAAGATCATTCTGATTTTTTGAAGGTTTTGGCAGCAACTCCAAACATCAAGCATTTTCAAAGTCATGCGTCATGGAAAGTTCTTATTGAGGCGAATGAAAGAAATGTTTCTTTTCCTCACAGATAATGAGAAGGTTCTCATTATCATATTATTGGGGCAAAGAAGGTTCTTTAGCCTCGAATAGTAGGAAAGTTCCTGCTATTCAACTCAACGGGAAGGTTTCCGCTGAGCGAAGCAAGGAAGGTCCCTTCGCTTCAGAAAGGTAAGAAAAGTTTCTTCCTTTCCACAGATAATGAGAAGGTTCTCATTATCATATCATTTGGGGCAAATAAGGTTCTTTAGCCTCGAATAGTAGGAAAGTTCCTGCTATTCAATTCAACGGGAAGGTTTCCGCTAAGCGAAACAAGGAAGGTTCTTTCGCTTCAGAAAGGTAAGAAAAGTTTCTTCCTTTCAAGAGTAATGAGAAGGTTCTCGTTATTCACGGCCAAAAATTCGTTGTCATCTACTTTCATGCTCCATGTTCCATGAATCATGCAAAAGAAATTGCCGACACTCGATTTTTACCCGGATTTGTAATTAACAGCTAACTTAATCTAATTAACTAATTAACAAATTTAAACCTAACTTGACTAACTTTTAAAAAAAAAGAAGAAAGAAAAGAAAGTAAAATGACCTAATTGAATGTTTAGTAATTTTAGGGGAAAAATCTTAAATTAATATTGATAATAAAAGGAGAAAAAAATGAAAAATATAATTATCTTAAAATAATAATTAAATATTACGAAAATCATAAAAAAATCATCTAAATACAATTAAACTTAATCCAAACCACTAAAAAATAGGAATACTAACCTAATTGGACTCTATAACCCAAACCCTAATTAACCCCTATAAATAGAACATTAACCTAAACCCTAAAGAAGGAGAATTAGCAGCAATCAATTAACAGCAAAAAAATTCATCAAAAAGTCAACAAAAAAAGAAAACCTTTCGGCAAAAAAGCTTCGACAGAAGCTTCAAAGCTCTCAAACCTTCGATCTCCAAATCGGCCTCCTCATCACGAACATTTGGTACCATCGTCTCCGTCTTGTCTCAAGGAAGCCAAACCTACTTCTCTTTTCGCCAACGGAGGTCGGAGGGCGGAGAATTTCGCGACGACCCGCGACCCACTCACTGTACAACCCGGACGAATCCGACGACACAGGCCACCGTTTCTGCCCCGGTTTCCACCGTCAGCCTCGCCGTCCACCGACCCGTCGATTCCCGCCGCCCTCCACCGCCGAAGCTTCCCGGACGCCGTGACCCGAAGCAGCTCCTCCTTCTGCTAAATCGCGACTCGCGGCAGCAGGTATGCATCTCTGTTCTTTTTTTTTTTTATTATTTATTTAATCGTTTAATCCCTCACATGTCTCCCTTTTATTACTTAAGTCCCTATAACTCTCCATGATGTCGTTTTGGTCACTGATACCACTTTGATCTCTAATATTCTGTAACAAGTTTTGAAAACTAATAGTTTGAGCACTACACATAAACTTTTGATTTCTTTTCTCTTCTTTTTTTTTCATGTTGCTAATTATTGTCATTATTTCCACTGTCATTAAAATTAATTATTTTTGTGTATAATTTAAATAAAAAAAATCAAATAAAAGAGAAATTAAGCAAAAATAAGAAATAAACCCTGTGGTACCAATTTTGGGCAATCGGAAATTTTTATTTTTGATTGTAACTGACTAACGAATCTAGAGCTTGTGCAGACCAGTTATTTTTAGGTTTCCAATCGACCTAAGCCAAACAGATTGGTGGCGACTCCTGTCGAAAATCTCGTCGCTACACGCCCATAAGCACAACCAAACATTCAAATCACACTTCCCAGCATTTACCCCGCAAACAAGCAAGTAGGTCGGTATTGTCCACAATTCCCGAAAACGACGTTCCGAATATCGTTAGTTACCTACTTCCATTCCCGATACCAAATCACTACCAAAACAATCCCAAAACATAACACAAACATAACCAAAACCCCTTTAATTTCGGCCTCAACCTCCCTTTTACACCAAACTTTAATCCAAACCAATTAAGGTTCCAAACACATGCTTAATTCACCAATTACACATTTCAAGCATGCTTACCAACAAATCTCACCCTAATCACCCAAAATCAAACTCAAACCCTAACGAACAATTTTGGCAAATTGGATACTTTTTACCCAACATGTTTACCTTCAAATTGAATCCACACAACAACTTAGAATCATGCTAGGAACAACATACCTCAAGCATGATTCAAGAACACAACCAATCAATAGGTTTAGAATTCAACCTAATTTTCGGCCAATTAGGGTTTTCCAAACCATGGTGTTCTTCTACAAATCAAACCTTGATTCCTACACTACTCCATGCCAAGAATAACATACTAAAAGATTGAAGCAAGAAGATGAACACATCATGTAGCTAGGGCTTACACCAAATCAGTTTCAACATGCTCTTTCACCCACCAATCATGCTCCAAACTTACTAAACCAAGAAGGAACCAAGCTTACCTCAAGCTAACACCAAGATTCAACATTCCTTAAGCCCTTGCAAGGTGAACACTTTGAGAGGTAGAGAGGGAAGAAGCTTGGTGGATGAAATGGGAGAAGAAAGAAATAGCCAAAATGATTTTTTTTCTCATTTTCTCCTTAAATACCTCCTCTTTAATGAGTCATAAGGACACTTGTCCTTTAAGCACCTTAGTCATCACCCTTAGTCACCTAGCACACACCTTAGTCACTTAGGTAACTCACACACCAAGCCAAAATCCGAAAATGCTAAGTGTTGGGGTGTAATCCCGCGCTAACTTCACCCGAGTAACTCCCGACGTGTGTGCTTGCTTGCCCGAGCCAACATCCCCGTCGTGTGTGCTTGCTCGGTTATCATCGTATTACCCGTCCCGAGCCATAGCACATCTCACCCCAAAGCCGTCACAAAACTGTCATCCCGAGCCCCGGGTGTCACCCGGAAATGAACATCCCATCCCAAAAAATATACTCCGTAAAAAGATGCGGAATGTTCATACGATCCCAAATATGCTGACGGTTCCCTTTTTCGAGGTCCCGATAGAGCTACTGAGCCTGCTGAACGTCCCGAAACAAATCCCGCTCCCGAAAAGAATATTTTCCGTGAAAATGTCCGGGGGACCCGTACGACTTCAAATATGAAAGCATTCCCGAGAATGATACCCAGAAACGATTCGAGGCTATCTGACCAACCGAAGACATGCCTCGCATGCTTGAAACGGAGTTCCGGAACACCAAAGTCACCACCCGCTCGGGTGAAGGTAACAAGTCTGGTCAGATCCGGCGCTATAGGCAGAGCGACCGGAGGAGGAGTTGGGCAGCAGCTGGAGGCAGGGAGTCCTCACAGGCAACACTGACGTCAGAGAGGTGGCTGATGTTCAGGCGGTCATCAGTGCAATGGTGAGCCAGGATGCAGGCGACGGTTGGCTACGTTGGAGGGAATGAAGGAGCAATTCGCCGGCAAAAGGCTTTTTCCATTTTGGTCCACATTAGCGCCACGTCAGGTAACCAGGAGGCAAAATGGTACTTTCACGGCACTCCGTCAAGACTAACGGCACCAATGGACGGAAATGACCAAAATAGGACAGTGAACCCTTAGATAGGACCAAAACAGGACAAGTTTTTAAAATAGGACCAAAATAGGGCAATAATTATTTTTACGGGACTGCCAGCGGAATTTACTCATTGATTAATGATATGCTTAGATGTTAATAACAACTTGCGATTTATTAGTTTTTTTATTTTATTATTACTATTATTTTATTTTCTCTTTTATTTATTTTTATCTATTTACCTCTTTGTTATCTTGCTCGTTTTTATTTTAAATTCTTCACTAGTTTCATGTGATTTCATCTTAAATGTCTAACTAAATTCAATCAAGTGGATAAAACAAAAATAAACTTGTGGTACCAATTTTCGGGCGTACAAAAAATATCATTTTGTGCGTAATGGACTAGCGGACTTTGAGTTTCTAGTAGACCAATCTAGGTTTCCAATCGACCTATCGCACAAAAGATTGGTGGTGACTCCGTCGAAAACCCCGTCGCTACACAGGTGCCCTGCAGTTTTGGGCGGAGGCTTGGAGACAACAAAGTGGTTAGAGAAAACACGGGAGAGTTCCTCAAAGGAGTCGAACTGCTTACTAAGAAGGGTGGTGTACCAATTGGTAGCGGCTCCAGTGAGGGTAGAGCTGAAAGCCCTACAGAGAGTACTATCGTCGGCCCTTGCAATCGCCATTGTGGAAATATAGCGCTGGAGGTGGATGTCTGGATCTGAAAGACTGTCATAGGCATCCAGCTTGGGCTGGCGAAACTGCTTTGGGAATGGAGCTTCCAGGATCCTCTGGGTGAAAGGTTGGGTCCAGAGGTGGTCCAGACCCAGGCTGGCGGAGTAAGGCACGTTGGCCCTAATCTCCCTCTTTTCCATCTGCTCGAGACGTGGGGCGAGGGCTGCGAGTGCGGCGGAGTGAGCTGGATCAGGATAAGTTTCTTGCTGTTGTCACGACCACCCCGCCCGGTTGCGGAGGCGGGGCCAGCCGCGATGTTCGGAACGCGGAAGCTACGGCGGAACGCGCGGTAACGGTACTACAGAAACCCGCTACATGCAGTGGTTCCATGACCCGGCCCGCAAAAACAGAATGGTCGTACTACGACCTGCAACCTACAGAACACATACATGACAAGTATACAAAATATCTCAACCATACCAATCACGCAGTTCATGGAGTAACATGCATTGATCATAACAACAGAATCCATTCCATAACATTTCCAGTATAGGCAAGTCGGGGCTCCGCCCTCGACTCAGAAGACAGATACAGAATCAATATATATTCCAGATTATATTTCTCAAATACAAACATCATGATCTGAACTACATGCATGCAGCTACAACTACAGAGCCACCAAAGAAAACCCTAGAATACCTAGGTGCTTAATCGAGAAGAACCTCAAAACCAAGATTCCCGCACATAGTACTCGCCGCTAAACACAAGCAAAGAGAGAAAGGAGAGTTAGTCAACCTCAAAATCCAATGTAATGTAAATATGGTACATCAACCAACACCTCTACCGAGACTACCCCTTATAATGTAACATAACAGAGCAGTAAGTTCCTCAAAGGAATCACAATACCGAACCCAAACCAAAAAAACCAAAAGCACCGCGGATCTCTAATCCGCCGGCTGCTTGTCAGATAGACCTGAAAGGTGGTAAACAATAAGGGGTGAGTCATCGGGAGAACCCAGTAAGGGCTGAGGTAAGATACAGTTTGTACATGGACTGTGAGCCGAACCTGCAAAACATAACCAACACAAGCACAAATATATATACATATGCCAATATGAATACAATGTCCCGTGGGACAAGGTGAGCCGAAAATCCCATACGCGGTCCAACCGCCCAAACGACCCTTATAATGAAGTACAGACGACAGCCCTCTCCAAGAGATCCAAATATACAATAGCACGGTACCGGCTGGGGTTATGATCCCCAAACTGTCGTAGGGTCCCAAAGGTATACCGGCACTCCCGGTGCGGATATACATAAGGTGTCGACACCCTCCGTTGCGGACACCACCAAACCAAAGAGCACCCGAGGTCTCCAAGACCATCCCGGGTCTCGCCATAGAACAAAGCCATATCATAATGCATATGCCAAATGTCAGAATATACCAAAAACGTATACGCATAAATATCGGCGCCTAGCGCGGATATACAGAACAGAACATAAACCCGTGGCCTCTAAGACCATATGGGCCTTGACATAGTACAAGCTACAAACAGTACCTTACCATGTGACAAGTCCCGGGATCATCGGACCACTGTCCTCAACCCGGAATCTTGCCTCAACTAGACCCGGTATAAATAAAGTCCCATTCTAGAATGCATAACGAGAGAAGTTGAGCCCTTACCTCGAAAAACTGCTTCGCAGCACAAACCCCGGGAATTCCCGGCTCCCGGCCCGAAACGTGGTAGTGTGCCGATAAGGTCCCGCACCACTCCACCAAAGCAGAAACACACTGAACAACCACAAACCAGTCAGAACTCACCAAAACAGACCCCCAGAAACCAAACCCGCACAATCCCGCACTTTCCCGCAAAAATCCACAGAAAGCTCGGTTTTACGAACCGAGCTAGAACATCGTTATTCATACACCCACAAACACATCCAAGCCACTAAATCCCAGTTTCCAGACATTTTACCCGTAATCCCGCAAAAAGGTGAATTTTGCTCCCATTATCTGAAAACGACGTTTCAAACATCGTTACGCACCTAATTCCGTTCCCGATACCAAATCACCATCCAATTAATCCAAAACATAACCCAAACATAGATAAAGTTTCCCCTTTTAATTTCGGCCCTTTGCCAAATTTCCACCAAACTTCCAATTCAATCCAATTAAGGTTCCAATTACCCACTTTAACCATCAATTACACATCTTAAGCATGATTACCATCCAATTACACCTTAAACACCAAAATCATACATGAACCCTAACTACACTATTCACCCAATTTGGGGCTTTCCCACACAACCTGTTTTCCATCAAATTGAAACCATAGAAAGCCTTAGAATCATGCTAGGAACAACATATCCAAAGCATGATTCAAGAATCCAACCAAACACCAAGTTTAGAATTCCATCAAATTTTCGCCAAATTAGGTTTCCTTCAATCTTAATGTTTTTCCATCAATTAAACCCTAATTCCTACTCTTCTCCATACCACAAACAACATACTAAAAGATGGAAGCAAGAAGATCATCACAACTCATAGCCAAGAACAAACACAAAATGGTTCCTAAACCCATCTTCCAACCAAAATCATGCTTCCAACCTATTAGAATCTTGAAGAGGAGAAGCTTACCAAGAAATTGAACCCAAAACCTTGAAGTTTCCTTGCCAAAAATTGAAGAACACTTGGAGCTTGGGTGAATAGTGAAAATGGCGTTTATGAAGAGAGGAAGAAGAAGAAGAAGAAGAAGAAGAAAGAAAATAAAGAAATTATCTCATCTCTTCCTTTTATATTTTCCTTTTCTTTTCTTTTTCCTTTCTTATTCCATCTTTAACCAAAAAAATGACATGTGTCCCTTATCTCCTTCCCTTCCAGCCGACTTCAGCCTTCCTCTTTGTCCAAATATTGCCAACTTTTGGGTTAATTGCAACTTAGTCCTTTAACTTTCCCCAAAAAGTTGCAATTTAGCCCAACCGCAGTTTCCAACCTCCAATTGGAACGAAAACTGAACACAACCCTCGGAACCTCCTATCATACACAAAACATCTTTCACATGATCAATTACCCATCCAGAGTGTCCTACCGGGCCCGCTGAACCCGAGCAAATCCCGACGTGCTAACCCAAATCCAAATCCCGCCATGCCAAAATTCCACAAATATTACCATAAAATCCGTCTTAAAATATAACATACTTTACACCAAAACCGTCGGCAAAATTTCATCCCGAGCTCCGGGATCCCCGTCCCGGGCCCCGGGAGTAGCCCGGGACCGAACGTCCCGCCCCAAAAAATATACTCCGTAAAACGATTCGGGACGTTCCCACGATTCCAAATATGCAAACGGTTTCCCAATCCGAGGTCCCGGGAGCGCTACCGAGCCTCCCGGCCATATTTTCGGCGAAAATGTCCCGAGACAACCCCAAACCCGAAGGATTTCCAAAAATATTTTCCCGAGAGCTGTCTGCGAAAATGTCCGGTTAAAACCGACCCACACGACCTCGGAACAAGAAACCCGGTGGTTTTGAAGGATTTCCAGAAAATATTGCTCGAGGATAAGTCCCGGACGATACGTTGTGTGGCGCGCCCAAAACCGTGACGCCGAGAGGGCAACGCGCCCGATCTCATGGTGACCCACCTCGCCGTGTGGATGACTTCCTCGAGGGAGGGCCATTGCGGTCACCGTGGGAGGAGCTCGCCGATCTGTAGCTCCAGAGTAATCTACAAGATGTAAAACCAAATACTCAGGAGCAGAAAGAGGAGTGGGGGTGTGTAGATAGGGTGTACCTTTCCAAAGCCGTCCTTTTATAGGAGGCGTTGAGGTGGTCCCATAATACAGAGTAGTGGAGTGTTCTCGCACGTTCCAGAGTAGTGGAAGACCAGAGGTATGATGGACAACGTGGGTAGGTCGTGGAGGTAACCGTTCCCAGCTCCCTTTCCTCGGTTCATGACTCGTTGCTAAGTGTTGGATGGCGAAGGCCAGGAGATGCGAAGGCCCTGCCTGGCGAAGCCAGTAGGGCGAGTCCACGAGGTCCTGGTGAAGCCAGTAGCTGCGAAGCTCTATTGATGATGCTTTCGCGAGATGCGATAGCATCGTGATCCTTGGTTATTGCTTATGATGACGCGATGGGCGTTTGCTTGGGTAGTGTACTACTACCTGCTTTTGAATCTCCTTAGTTTTCTCCGGATTGGTTCTATAGGTGGCTATGTTACGGGTGATTAAGATTATGCTAATCACCCTAATCTCACTCTCTCGGGGTAACAGCGCACACAAAACACTAACATTAAGTGAGCCGGTCTAACCCAGGCCACTTAAAATTTCGATCAAAACCATAATCAAGTATGATAATCACTTTCTCTAACCACACCCAGGATCACACATCTGCACATTACTGAACACAATCACAAATTGGTGCATACTTTCACAGATTCACAAATCCTACACCAAATACTTCACATACACACACAGAATTATCAGCACACACTTTTCACAACTAAAATCCAATACGTATTTTCATACTCCAAAAATTCCTGCACAACATGCCTCACAACACAAATACTGATTCATAACTGATTTTCAGCACGACTTTCATATATGTTACTACTACAAGTATGCATGTCATTTACTATATACAGAGCTAGAAGTATCCAATTGGAATACATACGAGACGTGCAAGGGGGTGACGCTCCAAGGTCAAACCACAATCCTCGATGTGACAGATGTTGCTGCTTCTACACACATAAGAAAGTTTAACCGTGAGTAAACCTTTCAGAATTCTGAATGCACACACATATATATGTCTGAAAATATAGAACTGAATGCACACACATATTTCGAAAATCTGGAACTGAGCACAACTTTCAGAATTCTGATCACGCAGAATCACACAGAATCACACGGAACCGACATATATCACAGAACACCCAGAACAGAATACACACATATATCATAATCCCCAAAACAGACTATACACATCAGAAAAAACTTGTCACCCTGACCATACTGATTCACACACAATAGAATTATACAACAAAAATCTCAGAACACAACGGATTACTCATAATTGACACACACACGGTCGAAACTCCAGAGCTGAACCCACACACATATAGCAGAAAATCGATCATACTGAATTCACACACAATAGACTTTCACAGTAGAACTCTCAGAACACAACTGATCACAGTAAATTGACATATACAACCAAAAGTCCAAAACCGAACACAAACACACATAACGGAAAGCCGATCACACTAAATTCACACACGATACACAAATCTAGCTGAAATTCCGCGACAAAATATACACACATATAGCGGAAAGCGGTTCATACTGAATCACACACAAAATGGACCTTACCCCTTATCTACCAACACATAAGACAGAATCATAATTTATCAGAACACAACACAAGTACCTAAAATGCCACACACAAAAGTTAACCCCCGAACTCTATTCAGCGGGTTGCTTGTCAGATCTTCCTGAAACGGTAAAATAAGGGGTAAGTCCTCGCAGAAGACTTAGTAAGGGCACAGGTATAAGCATGGTTTTCTTGATGCACAAGAAACCTGCAACCAAAGAAAAACGCAGATATACAAGAATATACATACAAACACATGATCAATCAATGCAGATTCAACCATGTGCAATACAAGCCAAACAACGGATTATGATGGAGTTAGACACAATGACGGTCTTCTCGGCCTTGGCCGAGGCACACATATCACATCACACACAAGAGCATGGCCAGCTCGGGGTCGCGATCCCCACCGTCATATTACACTTACACCATTTAGGTGTAGATCACACTTACACCATTTCGGTGTAGATCACACTTACACCATTTCGGTACACATGCCACTTGCTGCTCCCAGAACCTGCATACCGATGCTTATACCATATGACTAGGTTTGGCGTCACCGGGGCCACCCCTCGGACCAAACCTAGCCTCAATATTATTCTAATACGCATGCTGAACAATGTAGTATCGAGAGACATACTGAACCCTTACCTTAAGTAGAAGACCGAATGGAATTTTCCGATCAGCTGTCCCAGTATGGATTTCGATAGAGTTTTGGCTGCGTTTCCGCCCACTCCCTATACACAAATGATCCACAAAATATGAATACATACTCTGAATTCACAGAATTGACCCACAACAATGGTGCCAAAAATGGGGCTCGGACAGGAAAAAACGGCTTTCACACGAAGCTTTTCCAGCAAAATCTGAATAGCACAACATATGTAACTCTTCACCCTGATCGATAATATACCCTTAACTTTCACCACAACTAAAGTTGGGTTTCCGTGCAGGAAATCAGAAACAGATTCCGGCAGCACTTCTGCAAGGTTTCAGCTCACACCCCTGACACAAAGTATGCACAAGAAGATGCAATGAAGGTTTAGGAACCATAAAATCAACCAAAGATATGGTTCCATAAATATGGAGCAATTTTCAGAAGCTCACGGTTTCCAACCGTAGCTGATTTCACAAAATTTGATCCGTAATAACTTCCTAACTCATCACAAGGATCAGTTTGATATATTTACCTTG
This sequence comes from Stellera chamaejasme, assembly GCA_024586325.1. NCBI lineage: Eukaryota > Viridiplantae > Streptophyta > Magnoliopsida > Malvales > Thymelaeaceae > Stellera > Stellera chamaejasme. The sequence continues at coordinate 21,081,778 of CM044982.1, read as the reverse complement.
AAGCTCGGGCCAATATTGGTGAAGTTCACTTGAAGCACAAGGTTGAGCTTCCATGGTGGTCTCTCACGAAGGAGAGAAGATGAAGATGAAGAAGGAAGAAGAAGATGGGAAAGTGACAAAGATGTCACTTTCCATCTTTTTGTCTCCTCATCTCTCATTTCTTTTCTTTTTTTTCCATTTTATTCCCACAAATGGGCTGAAATCGGCCCCCTCTCTCTCCTCCAATTATTGACTTCCAACTTTCCTTTTCTACAATCTGGCCCAAAACTTTGCAAAGTTGCAATTTAGTCCAACCGGAATTTTGCAATTGTCAAACCACTTCTCCGAACGGAACGAAATTTGAGCCACATCCTCGGGACTTCATATCACACAGAAATCATGCTTCACATTTTAATTATAAGTCCCGAGCCACACACCATTGGCGCCACCACATTGTTCATCCCGAGTCAACTTAACCCGAGTAAATCCCGACGTTTGTGCTTGCTAGCATAAACAAGTAATCCCGTCATGTGTGCTTGCTTGATTATCACCACATTACTCATCCCGAGTCATATCACAGCCCACACCATTGGTGCCATCAAATTATTCATCCTGAGCCCCGAGCGTCGCCCGAGAATGAAAGTCCCAACCTCGAAATATAACCATTGGCATTTGCGGAAGCTTCAACGCCTTACAGGGCCCGCTCCGCGCCATGTAAATCGCAACTTCCTCGATGGGGAAGAAGGCCTTGACAAGATCATGGTGAAGCTTGTCCACTTCACGACGGTCTTGTCCACGGCGGGGACGACTGGGCGAGCAGTCCCTTTGGTAGCCATTACTGCAGGAGAAGACAAACAGAGTAACTGAGAAGATGAACAGTCTATTAGCAATTTCGTCGAACACCTGGCATGCAAGGAACAAGAGAGTGACCTCTCACCTGAAATTACGGAGACAAAAGCAGGCCAATGCAGAAGCAACAGGAGCAACAGAGGATCAGACACGCACCACAAATATCATATTCAAGCAAAAGAGAGGGAGAAGCAACAAAATAAAAAGCGGCAAACAAAAAATTCGAGCAGCGAGCGATAATGCAAAGAGTGGAAAGCTGCGATCAAGTCGGCTATTTATAGGCCCAACCCTAGCGAAGGCGAAGCGTCGCCTCAAACGGAGAACCAATCCCAACGAGCCACGTGTCAAGAATCAGTAACGGTAGGAAACGTTTGGCCTACTGTCAAATTGACTGTTGCCCAACGGTCGACTTCAAGCCGAAACGCAGAGTACAGGACCCTGCCCATACTCCACCTCTAGGAGGCACCTTGGTACAGTACCCAAGCAAATGCCCCTCGCGCATCGCCACTCGCGTCATCATCAGCAGCAGCCAAGGAAACGCGTTGCGATACCACCGCATCTCGCGAAGGCGTTATCAAGGGAGCTTCGCGCCTGCTGGCTTCGCCGGGACCTCACGGGTTCGCATCTCCTGGCTTCGCCAGACAAGGTTTTCGCATCCCCTGGTCTTCGCCATCAATCACTTAGCAACGTCACAGACTGGGAAAGGAAGCTGGGAACGGTCATCCCGACAACCTACCCACGTTCTCCATCACACCTCAAGTCTTCCACTACTCTGGAACATGGGGGAGCACTCCACTACTCCGGATCATGGGACAACCGTTGTAAAGACCCTCAGATGAATTAACGGTAAATGGTTGAGGTTAGTATTCATAAATTAATTATTTTGTTTAAATGCATATAGTTGGGAAGTATCAAATTGTAATTTGAGAGGTTTAAAATCATGTTATAAAATAACATGACAAGTTTTAGAACCAAACTATGTATAGTTTGGGAGAACGAGCAATGTTAGTGCTTAGTGATCTAGTTGTAACATTGAGAAGTTTAAGGTCCTTATTGGCTTAGCATTATTGGTCAAAGTTGACCATTAAAAGAGGAGATTGGGTATGGATTATGGGCTGATTTTGGATGGGTTAGGACTAGATATAAATAGGGCATATATAAGAGTGTTGGGCTAAGTAGCCCAACTTCTATTGTGGGACCCACACACAACCAAATGAGCTTATCTTCCTCTTCTCCTCTACGTGTTCTGCTGATGAAGTAGAGCAATTTCATTTCCAGCAACCCTCTTTTACGAAAAACTCATAGCCAAAACCCTACCCAAGCCAAATCTCTCCAATTTCTTCAAGGAAAAAGGTGGTTTATGAGCAATCAACTATGGTGAAGCTTAATCTCACCTTTGATTGAGGTAATTAGTTCTTCTTTTTGTGATTGAGTTTAGAGAGGATGAACCTACTGCCCTAACTGATTTTCTTCGAATTTATGGATATTTGAGTGTATTTTTGGTGCTAAATGATGTTATGGAACATCATAGGGCCATAAGAGAGCATGAGTTAGCTTATATGTGTTTGGGTGAACTTTTAGGTTTTTACTAGGGTGTAAATCCGAATTTGTAAGTTTCCCAAGGTTAAATGATTGTTTAATCTTGATGCTAGATTCCTTAATTATGTGCCTTGATGATCATTTAGGCATAAGGAAGTAAGGTTGCACACAAGCTAGGAGTGTTGAGCTATAGTTGTGCTTTTGCAAGGTTTTGCACTAAGGTAAGGGGTTTCTAACTTGATGTACTCAATTTCTCTATGTCTTATGTGTGTATTGAGATGTTGAGGATGAGATATGAATGAGTTGTTAAGCTTTGGTTGAGAAAAATGAAAGTTTGGTGGAGGTATGCACCAAATGAACACAATCTGTGTATGTCAGGTTGTAGGGGTGAACTGGGTCATTTGGCTTGCTTAAAAATCCTAACTTTCGATCTGAGATGTTCTAGAGAAGATGAGGAACAAGTGGAACTTTACGGTTCATGATTTGGAGTTGTATTGAGTGAGTTATGGTTACTCAAAGGTGGAACTCCAAATCAGGCCGAAGCTGTGAGGGGGGAAAATCTTGGAGCCAGCGATCGCCAGCGATCTCTGGGAAGGAGCTGATGCTCCCTGTTGGGTCCAGGCGATCTCCAGCAATCGCCAGCGATCTTTAGCGATCTCCAGCGATTGCTGGGAAGCTAGGAAAGAAGATCTAATTAGAAGTAAACTTAAACTCGAGTGGAACCAAATCAGGTCTCTAATGAGATAACTTACTTGAAAATGTTTATAGAACCATGACAGCCCTAATGAGCTGAGGTCAACCAAAGTAGTTCAACAACTCCTACACAAAAATTAAGAGTAAAAGGTGAGATAAGACTTGCTAAAGCAAGGAGCAACAACCAATGGTTGTTGAGACAAGGAAAGTGATCCTTGATGATAGTAGGACAATCATTGAATGATACCAGTGTAACGGTCCCAATTAAGGACCGACGTGTATGAGTAGCTCAGTACACGAGTTAGCATATGATTAATTACCGGGATAGCGGTCACTATTAAGGGCCGACGTGTATGAGAAGCTTAGTACACGAGACAACATATGATAAAATATCAATGCTGAGGAAAGTCCTACATGCATAGTAACTTTGCATATGCATTTGCAATTGCATCATTATCATTTTCATCATATTCATGCTTGATATTATTGCTATATATTGTGGTGAGATCCGTTTTGCTGGTTTAACCTCTTACTGAGTATTTTCGAATACTCACCCCTTTAGTCTGTTTTTGTGCGGATATAAAGGGTAAAGGACCTTCTCGAGATTAAAGGTAGCGGGTAGTGTCGGCACGGAGGTACTAGGATCATCTCAACTCCATCTGTAGGTTGGTTGTTTGAGAAGTTTTGGAATATGGACCTATGTATATAGTCTAGTTGCCTCTAGCAGATACAGTTTCAGTTGAATATGTAAATATTCTGAGCTATGCGAATTGTCGACTAGTTATGGTTGCTTTTTGATGTGTGTTACGGTCCACCCCGAGCGGGTTGCAAGAAAGGCCTACACATTTTGTAGGTACAAAGGTGACCCCGGCTCGGTTTTGGCTTGCGGTCACGTTTTCGGCGTTCAGGCGGCTCCCGAGCCCTATCCGAGTATCATTTTGGCGAACCCTTCCGTATTTGAGGTCGTGTGGGTCCCCGGACGTTTCCGCCGAAAATATTTTTCTCGGCGCCGGGGTTGTCGGGGTCGCCTCGGGACGTACAGCGGGCTCGGTAGCGCTCTCGAGATTTCGGTTTGGGAAGCCGTTTGCAGTTTTGGAGCCGTGAGGATGTCCCGGAGGTGTTTGTGGAGTTTAATATTTGGGGCGGGACGTTCGGTTCCGGGCGACTCCCGGGGCTCCGGACGGGAATCCCGGGGCTCGGGATGGAAATTTTCTGACAGCTTTTGGGTAAGTTGTGTTATAATTTAAGATGGAATTTATGGGTATTTTTGAGTAATTTTTGGTGTGATGGGATTTTGGTTCTCATGGACACGCCGCACGTCGGGTTTTGGTTCGGGTTCAGCGAGCTCGGTAGGACACTCTGGAGTGGTAAATGAACTTTTGAAAAATGTTCTGTGAATGTTATATTATTCTGAGGGTTGTGTCCAAGTTTTGTTAATTTTGGAATTCGGTAATTATTTTTGGGCCAAAAATATTGGAACTTTCGGAAAAATTGGGAGTTAATTGAATTTTGGTTGCAAAATAAATGAAATGGGTATGGGCAGCATTTGGATTTTTCGGCAGCATTTGGGATGAGATAGGGACACATGTCCTTCTCTCATTTAAGAAGATATAGTATGGGAAAAAGAAGAAGAAATTATATAAGGCCTTTTATGTTATAAATGTGATATTATTTTCATTTCTTCTTCTTCTTCCTCCTTGCATCCGCCACCATGGGAGCTCCTCTCAAGCTTTGAAGTTCTTCTCCTTTGCTGAAATCATCATGAGCTTAGCTTCAATCTTGGGTAAGTTTCCTTCCTAAGCTCTCTTTTCTTCTTGGAATCAAGTTTGGATGGATAAAGAGATGGTTTTGAAAATTATGGATTTGTTCTTAGCTACTAGCTAGGATGATTCTCTTCCTCCCATCTTTTAGTATGTTGTTCTTGGGTAGTAGGGGAGTGTTAATCAAGTGTTAGATTTTGGAGAAACTCCTTGGATGGAAAAGCCCCATTTTGGCCGAATTTCTTGGAAATTCTATGTTGATGTGTGTTTGTCTCCTTGATTCATGCTTCAAGTATGTTAATCCTAGCATGATTCTAAGCTTATGTGTGGATTCAATTTGATGGAAAACAAGTTGAGTTGGAAACCCCATTTGGCCGATTTTGTATGTTGATGTTCAAGGTTGGATTTTGTTGTTTTGGATGCAATTGGATAGCATTCTTGGTTTAGAAGTGAAATTGGTGGTTAGATTGATTAATTGGAAGCTTGAATGGATTGAATTGGAAGTTGGATAAAAAGTTGGTTAAGAACCGAATTTTGGAATGATTCTTTATCTAGGTTGGAGTTTGGTTTTGGTTGATTTGGATGTTAAAATGGTATTGGGGTTGAATTTAGGAGTGGTTTGAAGTTTGAAACGTTGAATTCGGATAAGAAATGGAAAAGTTACTATTAAGCGGGATTATCGGAAAATGGCGGGTAATGAAGGGTTTAAGGTTGGTTTGGTCAATTCTGCTTGTTGAATTATGTTTGTCAATGTATAATCTTGCATTGTCTAAGTTGGTTCTGAATTCTGACATTTCTGTGGAAATCTGGGATTTTACGGAAATTTCACGGATTTTCGGTTTTGGGGTCGGGGTGTAGTTTGGTAGTGTGGTTGGTAAGGTTGCTAATTTAGCTTGAATTGACAGATTCGAGGTCCGGAAGTTAGAAAAAGAGAGGTTTTCGGGTTTCGGGTCGTGGTTTGGAAATCGCCCGTAATCGGTCAAATACCCTGGAATTGTGAGGTAAGGGTTTGGTTCGCTATTTTTGGTAAGATAGGTGTATGTTTAGTTTCATTTTCTGCTCTGCAGTATTTCAGATTATATGCCTAGAGCATATTCTCGTAGTCTGTAGGTGTATGTATTGTAGCACTTCGCTTTTGCAGGTATTTCGGAAATTTCGCTTTAAGGTACGTTCGTGATCTCGTAGGTGTATGCCTTGTAGCATACCCGTCTCATAACCCTACGTTTGTAGGTGTATGCCTTGTGGCATACTTTGTCTCATAACCCTACGACAGCTTGTGGGTTCGCTACCCCACTGGTGCACCATGCTTCGTAATAGCTTCGGCTTCGACTCCTTAGAGGGAGGCCGCTGCTCGATTGGTTATAAGGGTTTATGGCGATTTAGTATCGCACATCCTTCGGTATTCGATCTGTTTTTATTACATGCACGATGTTCTCGTATTCATTGCATATATTCTCGTATATTGCTATCTTTCTGCTTTTGCAGGTTACATATGCTTATCTTACCCCAAATCCCTTACGGGTCCTTTTAGGACTCACCCTTTTGGGTTCTGTTTTTGGATTTCGGTAGACTTGGTAAGCAACCAGCGGGGTAGATTTCCGTGAGGCTTCGCCTTGGTTGTGTTGAGCAGCAGCAGACCTTACGGGCTGGGATTTTGTCTACTTGGTCTGAATCCCGCGAGGTATTTTGACGTTTAGGCCTAGGGTCGGCTCGTAGTTGCATGTGCATATTTTCTCGGATGATTGCGATGATTGTATAAGTATGTATATATTCTGCTTACATTGCATGTTCGGAGCGCTTGGCGCTTGCTAGATACCCTAGGTTCTGTGAACTCTGTATATATCTATGTTTGGTGCGTAAGCACTCGTCCACGGAGGGCGGGGCTTACTCTGTTGCTAATGCATGAATTGCATGTTTAGATTTTATTTTAGTGATATGTATGGAATTTTTGTTAAGTTGCTTCCACTTTCATTTCGCTCTTTGGGTCCGCTACGCGCGGCGGGTCTCGATGGACCTGCCATCATGTATGTTTCCGGCTTCCGCTTCCGGCATCCCGGCGCCCCCGCCTCCGCAACCGGGCTCGGGTGGCGTGCGGTGACAAGTTGGTATCAGAGCAGGTAAGTGACCATATTGGTCGTCAGTGGTGACTTGTAGTATCGACTATTGTTGCACATTTTATTTTAGAATGGTTTGGTACGGAGATTGGCCACCTCCTTACTTGAACCACTTCAAAATAAAATTGTGGAACAAAGTTTGGTCCTTCAAGTTATCCTGGTAGTTGCAGAGTACGGAATCCAGAATTTTTGAATTCTGGTAAAAGTATTACGAGTAAAGGGTTGTGGAAAAGTTTCAGGTACGTAAAATTGTGTGTTAGGAAGAGATTTGGTGAAATAAGCATGAACTGCTTCTGTGATTCTGTGAAATGCATGATTTTATTATTTTGCGAAGTAACTTCTGTGTCAAGTACTGCATTGCACTACAGAGCCTTAGAAAACTGCTGCTAGCTTCTGTAGAGATTAGGAGTGACCGATTTTTGTCCTGGACTCGTTTGGTCTGAAATTTTTGAGATATGGTTAACACGCGTAGATAGCGTGATTTGGTACCGGAGGGGCGGGACTGGGATCCCACACCTCCGTGGAATAGGATACGGGTTCAGTGTAACCCAGGGTCTGAACAACCACACTCACCGCCCCGAGGCTTAGTGGTCGTAGGGACCCCTCTCTGATTTGGTATTACCGCCAGCCTAGCTGATTCAGAGGCGGCAGTAGGCAGGGGAAAATCTGTTTATGCCACGGTAAGGGCATTTTGATTAGGTGGTGATAGCGAGACTTAAGCCACCGCTCGCCATAGTTTTGGGATCGGTAAGTGAGTGACTCTGACAAGGGTGGTCACTACGACACCTAGACTTCTCGTCGGTCCTATTAACGACGAGGAGATCTGGGGCACCAGTCTGGCGAGGTCAGACTTTTGGAGAGGTTTTAGAGTTTGAACCCCCCCCCCCCGAGGTTCAATGACCGAGAAGGGTCTGGGGGAGTAGAGATTTGGTTTGCAGGCGTTGACAAACTCCGGGGGGAGGCTACATTTTTCCCCAGGAGTGCGGCGGGGATGTAGCCAGGATCTGCGTTAGGCACGGTTCGATGAGCTTCATCTGTGAGACAAGATTGTCGGAAAGTTTGAGTGAGAGTTTGATCGGCTGGTTTACTATGTACCGTAGTATCAAGGTATGGAAGAGGAAAGGACCAAGAGGTTTATTCGTCGACTGCGCCCCGAGTACTGGTGGGTTTTGAGACCTTTAGACATTACTTTGTTTCGGGAAGCGGTTATTGGGCTCAACTCCTCGAGCAAGAGGAGGTTGAGAGTCGTCTCACCTTGCAATGAGGTGGGAGTACGGAGGGGTTCCATACAGCAGGGACCCCGGCAGATTTCTGGATGGCCGAACAGGCCCGGGCGCTTTAGTAGAGGTAGAGAGGAGCACCACCGGCACGACCTTGTCTGATTTGCAGAAGGTATCACTCAGGTCGACATTGTTACATGCAGGAGGGCCGATGTTTGCGTTGCAGGTCTGACACTCATTGAGTACGGGATTGCCCTCTTACTGTAGGCAGGGTTTTGGCGTCTTCGGCGTCCATAGTCTCGGACGCAACCCAACGCGCCGCGAGGGCGTGGGTTTCAGCAGGGTGGCCCGAGACCTCAGTAGCGACAGCAGCTTCAGCCACCCCCTCCGTCACAGCAGCTCAGAGCAGGACAAGTTTTCCATTTTCTGAGGGGAGGCCCTAGTCATCAGGGAGAACCTAGTTAGCATGCAGGCACTAGCCAGCAGGGAGGCTTGAGTCAGCAGGAAGTTCTGTAAGGTACTATATTTCCGAATGAGATACCGGTTCATGCGTTATTTGATACAGGAGCATTTGTTTCCATTGTAACACCGAAATGTGTTACATTTCTGTATCTCTGTCATAGTACCTTGCCTCAAACGCATTTAGTAAAAACCGCAGGAAGTCAGGCCGCTTTTCCAATGAGATGGTTCGGGGTTGTACGATATCTCGTAGGCGGACATGATAGTATCGGATCTGTTGGTTTTAGACACGCCGAACTATGATGTTATTCTTGGAATGGACTGGCTATCCAAGAACTCGTGCACGTTGATTGTGCAACCCGTACCATTATGGTTTCGGAGAGGTACTACCTCTCACGACTCCGATCGGTTTGACTATCGCACAAAGACAAGAGGGAGTTACAGATTCGGATCACCGCCGATAGTTGGTGTAGGGAATGCTATGATCTGAATGAAGCTGGTATTAGGTTGAAGTTGGATGGTTTACCGTTGGTTCGAGATTTCCCGCAGGTATTTCCGGAGAAGTTGCCCGGATTACCATAAGAGCGGGAAATTGTGTTTGACATCCACCGCAATGGCATCGCTCCGATATCTATTCCTCCTTATCGGATGCCTATTTCGAGATGCAGGAGTAGAAGAAGCAACTGGAGGAATTACAAAGAAAAGAGTTTCGTCCGACCGAGCACTTCAGCGTGGGGTGCTCGGGTTTTGTTTGTTAAGAAGAATGATGGGACACTCGACTTTGTATTGATTACAGACGGTTGAATGCTCTTATTGGGAAGAATAAGTATCCGTTACGAGGATTGACGATCTTTTTGATCAACTTCGGGGTTTGAGGGTTTTCTCAAAGATTGATCTCTGATCTGGGTATTTTCAGCTTAGGGTGAAGGAAGAGGACATACCTAAGACTGCTTTCCGCACCCGATTTGGACACTTTGAGTTTACGGTCATGCCGTTCGGGCTGACCAATGCTCCGGCGGCATTAAGGGATTCGATGCATCGGGTGTTCCGACCGTACTTGGACTCATTTGTGGTGGTCTTTGTTGATGATATTCTGATATATTCTCGGGATGAGGTCTCGCATTGGGAGCATCTGAGGGTAGTTCTGCAGACACTTTGGGAACATCAGCTTTATGATAAATTCTCAAAGTATGAGTTCTGGATTCGGGAAGTCACCTTTCTGGGACACGTTATTTTTGAGCATGGTCTGTCTGTGGATCCAGAGAAGGTGAGGGCAGTTCGGGATTGGAAACAACCTACCACAAGACGGAGATCAGGAGCTTCCGGGGTTAGTAGGATTTTATCAGAGGTTTGTACCAGGGTGTTCTATCCTGGCATCTCCGCTTACGCAGTTGACCAAGAAGGGTCAACCGTATATCTGGTCTGATAGGTGTGAGCAGAATTTTCAGGAGTTGAAGCGGCAGTTGACTAACGCTCCGATTCTGACTCTTTCAGATCCGATCTTACCGTATGTGGTTTATACGGATGCTTCCACGCCTGGTTTGGGATGTGTGTTGGTGCAGGAGCGTAATGTGGTAGCTTATGGGTCGAGGCACTGCGACCGCATGAGCTGAACTAACCGACACATGATCCGGAGTTGGCTAGAGTAATTTATGCGCTGAAACATTGGAATCAATATCTGTTTGGTAATAAATTTCAGATTCTTACCAACCATAAGAGTCTGAAATATCTGTTTACGCAAAAGGAGCTTAATTTGAGGCAGCATAGATGGCTCGAATACATTAAGGACTATGATTGTTGTGTCGAGTACATCTCTGGCAAGGGCAACACGGTTGCCGATGCACTGAGCAGGAAGTATACCGGGTTGGTTAAGGGAGGAAATGTTGGGGACTGATCCGAGGAGAGAGATTCGACATGCCTTTGGCACAGGGGGCAGCTCTGGGAGCGTGCTCAGGTTATTACACTTACCATACATTCTGAGTGGCTTGACAGGGTGCGCGAAGCGCAGGGTAGAAATCCGGGGTTGAAGAAATTATCAGGGGTGGATAAGAGTTCTTTGTTACCGACGTTTCAGTATGGCAGGGATTGCTATACTTCCGAGACCGCCTTTATGTACCTGAGGATCAGGAGTTCTGGAATGAGATTTTCGAGGAGGCACACTCGAGCAGTTTGAGCATCAGAAACCGGCAGGGACACTGCAGACTTTGCCCATTCCAGTTCGGGAGTGGGGCAATGTTACTATGGACTTTCTGACTGCACTGCCCCTGACACGGTCTCGCCATGATGTTATCTGGGTTTTTGTGGATCGGCTGACAAAGTGCGCACACTTTTCGCTTATTCGGGTCATAGACCCTCTGGAGAAGCTTGCCCGGCTTTACATCAGGGAGATTGTACGTTTACATGGAATACCAGACTCCATTGTATCTGACCGTGATCCGCGTTTTACAGCACGGTTCTGGAGAGTTTTTCATGAAGCACTGGGCACGCGACTCCATCGGAATATAGCTTATCACCCACAGACGGACGGGCAGTCGGAGCGGGTGATTCTGATATTGGAGGATATGTTGCGAATCTGTACTTTGGATTTTGGAGGAGTTTGGGACTAGCGATTGCGTTGATAGAGTTCTCGTACAACAAAGCTTTCGACTACGATTGGCATGATACCATTTGAGGCGTTGTACGGGAGGAGGTGTATGACACCATACTGTTGGACAGATGCGTCTGATGGGGTTGAGCTGGAACCCGAGCTTTTTGAGGAGTCTACGGCAAAGATCAGATTGTTACAGGCGCGGATTAAAACCGCGAACGACTGCACCACTGCTTATACGAACCGCCGCCGTAGGACTCTTGAATCTGAGTTTGGTGATAGAATTTGATCGAGGTAGCACCGCTTAGAGGGACAAGAAGATTTGATAGGCGGGCGAGTTACCCCGAGTTATATCGGTTTTCATGAGTTTCGAGTAAGTTGTTAGGTTGGCCTTACCCCCAATCAAGCTTCGTTTTATGTGATATCTTCCGTGATAGCCTGTTGTGGATCGGTTAGATTTAGGTTCGCATCGTCTGGGGTTGTCTCGGTAGAAATACCGGCAATCGACTCGGGTGCAATAAGATGCACCCGGAGGGTGGGACGCCGTGAGGCTCAGATGGTAGTCTAAACTACCACTCCCGCCGCACCAAGACGGTGGTCCGATTGTTCTTAGGTTAGAGGAATGTTTGTATATTCTGGTTGGTAGCGACACCTGTATGTTTGGTACAGGCTACTCTTGGACGACCAAGAGTTCAAACGGGGGGAGGATGTTACGGTCACCCCGAGCGGGTTGCGACCGGGTGACCCGGCTCTCGGTTTTGGCCTCGCGGTCACGTTTTCGGCGTTCAGCGGCTCCCGAGCCCTATCCGAGTATCATTTTGGCGAACCCTTCCGTATTTGAGGTCGTGTGGGTCCCCGGACGTTTCCGCCGAAAATATTTTTCTCGCGCCGGGGTTGTCGGGTCGCCTCGGGACGTACATGGGCTCGGTAGCGCTCTCGAGACCTCAGTTTGGGAAGCCGTTTGCAGTTTTGGAGTCGTGAGAATGTCCCGGAGGTGTTTGTGGAGTTTAATATTTGGGGCGGGACGTTCGGTTCCGGGCGACTCCCGGGGCTCGGGACGGGAATCCCGGGGCTCGGGATGGAAATTTTCTGACGGCTTTTGGGTAAGTTGTGTTATAATTTAAGATGGAATTTATGGGTATTTTTGAGGAATTTTTGGTGTGATGGGATTTTGGTTCAGGTTGACACGCTCGCACGTCGGGTTTTGGTTCGGGTTCAGCGAGCTCGGTAGGACACTCTGGAGTGGTAAATGAACTTTTGAAAAATGTTCTGTGAATGTTATATTATTCTGAGGGTTGTGTCCAAGTTTTGTTAATTTTGGAATTCGGTAATTATTTTTGGGCCAAAAATATTGGAACTTTCGGAAAAATTGGGAGTTAATTGAATTTTGGTTGCAAAATAAATAAAATGGGTATGGGCAGCATTTGGATTTTTCGGCAGCATTTGGGATGAGATAGGGACACATGTCCTTCTCTCATTTAAGAAGATATAGTATGGGAAAAAGAAGAAGAAATTATATAAGGCCTTTTATGTTATAAATGTGATATTATTTTCATTTCTTCTTCTTCTTCCTCCTTGCATCCGCCACCATGGGAGCTCCTCTCAAGCTTTGAAGTTCTTCTCCTTTGCTGAAATCATCATGAGCTTAGCTTCAATCTTGGGTAAGTTTCCTTCCTAAGCTCTCTTTTCTTCTTGGAATCAAGTTTGGATGGATAAAGAGATGGTTTTGAAAATTATGGATTTGTTCTTAGCTACTAGCTAGGATGATTCTCTTCCTCCCATCTTTTAGTATGTTGTTCTTGGGTAGGAGGGGAGTGTTAATCAAGTGTTAGATTTTGGAGAAACTCCTTGGATGGAAAAGCCCCATTTTGGCCGAATTTCTTGGAAATTCTATGTTGATGTGTGTTTGTCTCCTTGATTCATGCTTCAAGTATGTTAATCCTAGCATGATTCTAAGCTTATGTGTGGATTCAATTTGATGGAAAACAAGTTGAGTTGGAAACCCCATTTGGCCGATTTTGTATGTTGATGTTCAAGGTTGGATTTTGTTGTTTTGGATGCAATTGGATAGCATTCTTGGTTTAGAAGTGAAATTGGTGGTTAGATTGATTAATTGGAAGCTTGAATGGATTGAATTGGAAGTTGGATAAAAAGTTGGTTAAGAACCGAATTTTGGAATGATTCTTTATCTAGGTTGGAGTTTGGTTTTGGTTGATTTGGATGTTAAAATGGTATTGGGGTTGAATTTAGGAGTGGTTTGAAGTTTGAAACGTTGAATTCGGATAAGAAATGGAAAAGTTACTATTAAGCGGGATTATCGGAAAATGGCGGGTAATGAAGGGTTTAAGGTTGGTTTGGTCAGTTCGCTTGTTGAATTGTGTTTGTCAATGTATAATCTTGCATTGTCTAGGTTGATTCTGAATTCGACATTTCGTGGAAATCGGAATTTTACGGAAATTTCACGGATTTTCGGTTTTGGGGTCGGGGTGTAGTTTGGTAGTGTGGTTGGTAAGGTTGCTAATTTAGCTTGAATTGACAGATTCAGAGTTCCGGAAGTTAGAAAATGAGAGGTTTTCGGGTTTAGTGTCGTGGTTTGGAAATCGTCCATAATCTGTCAAATAATCTGGAATTGTGTGGTAAGGGTTTGGTTCGCTATTTTTGGTAAGATAGGTGTATGTTTAGTTTCATTTTCTGCTCTGCAGTATTTCAAGATTATATGCCTAGAGCATATTCTCGTAGTCCGTAGGTGTATGTATTGTAGCACTTCTGTTTTGCAGGTATTTCGGAAATTTCTGCTTTAAGGTACGTTCTGTGACCCTACGTTTGTAGGTGTATGCCTTGTGGCATACTTTGTCTGTTAACCCTACGACAGTTGTGGGTTCGCTACCCCAGCTGGTGCACCATGCTTCTGTAATAGCTTCGGCTTCTGACTCCCTTAGAGGGAGGCCGCTGCTCGATTGGTTATAAGGGTTTATGGCGATTTAGTATCGCACATCCTTCGGTATATTCGATCTGTTTTATTACATGCACGATGTTCGTATTCATTGCATATATTCGTATATTGCTATCTTTCTCGCTTTTGCAGGGTTACATATGCTTATCTTACCCCAAATTCCTTACGGGTCCTTTTAGGACTCACCCTTTTTTGGGTTCTGTCTTTGGGTTTCAGGTAGACCTGGTAAGCCGCCAGCGGAGTAGATTTCCGTGAGGCTTCTGTCTTTGTTGTGTTGAGCAGCAGCTGCACCTTGCGGGCCGGGATTTTGTCTACTTGGTCAGAATCCCGCGCGAGGTATTTTGACGTTTAGGCCTAGGGTCGGCTCTGTAGTTGCATGTGCATATTTTCTGGATGATTGCGATGATTGTATAAGTATGTATATATTCTGTTCTGTTGCATGTTCTGAGCGCTTGGCGCTTGCTAGATACCCTAGGTTATGTGAACTCTGTATATATCTATGTTTGGTGCGTAAGCACTCGTCCACGGAGGGCGGGGCTTACTCTGTTGCTAATGCATGAATTGCATGTTTAGATTTTATTTTAGTGATATGTATGGAATTTTTGTTAAGTTGCTTCCACTTTCATTTCGCTCTTTGGGTCCGCTACGCGCGGCGGGTCTCGATGGACCTGCCATCATGTATGTTTCCGGCTTCCGCTTCCGGCATCCCGGCGCCCCCGCCTCCGCAACCGGGCTCGGGTGGCGTGCGGTGACATCATGCTTCAAATGACTTCTTGGTGAACTCTTCAAAGTGCCCTACAATCGTAGGGTACCCTACAAATGAAGGGTACCACTACGCTACACAAGACCAAGGTGCCCTACTTGTTCTACCAGCACTAAAGGCCACTTATATGGCAAGACCAAGTCTTCATGCTGTCTAAATGTCAATTAACACCATAAAAGGAGTTCTAGACGTTGGTCATCAATGCCCCATCATAAATGGCATCCAAACATTTAAGGAGTTAGCCATTGGAGCATTATTAACTCATAAATGGGTTAATTGCACTCTAAATACTTTTCAACCTGATTTCTTTTGATGTCTAGAGCTATACACAGCCAAGAAGGAGCCATGAAGATGATAGAGATGTTGAGCATTAATGCTGGACATAAATGAGAGGCTGCTCATTAAGAATATAGCCGTTGGAGCCTTAATTAGCCTCTAAATGGGTTGTTTCTTCTCCAAAGCCTCTAAAATCAAATGGACATGTTTATTTTGGTTTCTAATAGCCTTGAGGAGGTAAAAGACGTTGGAATTTAATGGTGGAGCCGTTGGAGCTTTATTGGAGGCTTTATGGAGCATTTGGAGCCATAATGAAGTGTTTTAAAGGCTTGTTTTGCCTTAAATTCATTCCATCCAAATTATTTTCTTTTCCTAGGATATTTTTACATCATAATAGCCTAGAATAAGTGTGTTTTATGATTATAGAAGTTGAGCATTTAGTATTAGCATTATTTCCTTCATTATGACATTTAAGTGGAGGAATTGTGTAGTTAATAGCCTATTTAAGTGTCTAGTCACTGTAAGCAGCCCCTTAGTCCTACAAAAGGAGGCTTGCACGAAATTTGTAGACAGGATATCATACATTTCATAAGAAAAGCGTTTTCCAACTTTGAGAGTGATTCTCTTGTTGATCTATTTTCACTTTCCACTCAACTCTTGTCCAAGATTCTTGAGAAAGTTTAGTCAAATCCAAGATTGTCTTCTCACTTGAAGAAGAAGGTGTTGTGATGAGGACATCACCGAGGTCCAACACACTTGGCTAGATGCAGATCAAGAAGGGATCCCACAACTTCATCAAATAGACAATCACTTGGAGAAAAAGGTGCCAAACACCTTGAAGGGACTCAATTTCGCCACACTTGTGGCCAAGGGCACCATCTCGCGCTCCACACACCATTTCAAGGCCCCTGCGCGAAGCTGCCCAGACAAAGGCGAAGCCCCCAAGGTTCGGCGAAGCATCTATGCGAAGCCGACCAGGCAAAGGCGAAACCCCCATGTTGCGGCGAAGCTCCTGTGCGAAACTGCACAGGTAGAAGCGAAGCCCCCGTGTTTCGGCAAAACCCGGTGCAAAGACGCCCTGGTACGGACGAAGCCCCTAGGGGAAGCCATCCTAGCAAGTCCCTGAGCGAGGTCCTTGTGCGAAGCCTCCAAGTGAAGGTGAAGCAGCCCATGTGAAGCCTCCAGGCGAGGACCCCGCGCGAAGCCTTCAAGCAAGGCCCCAGCAAGAAGACTCTATGCGAGACCCCCGTGCAAAGCTTCCAGGCAAGGCTCCCGTGGGAAGCCACCAGGCGCAGGCGAAGCTCAAAGGTGAAGCCATTCAAATGAAGCCTCCCAGAGAAGCCTCCCAGCGAAGCCATGGGTTCACTCAAAACGAGCGATCTAGCCAAGATCCCATTCGGACTTGGAGTGACTTGGAGTACCTTCTACCAAGAGGAACCATGTCTTTCGCCACACTCCCACCTAGGAAGGTCCCCCTCACCTCATACCCCCAGTACCCCCACCACCAAAGTTCCATCGACAATCCAACTCTCTTCTACACTTTCAGAGCCCTCTCCACCAGAACACCCGACCCCTCCGTGTGACTATCAAGACTCTCTTGACATCGCCGACACCCTAGAAGAACTCAAGAGGAAAATGAAAGAGACTCAAGAGGAGTATAACAAGTGGATGAGTGAAGAGAGTGAGAGACTTAAAAGAAAGAAAGAGAGAAAACAAGCAAGAGCCCTCCGACACCAAATGAGTGAAGAAAGAAGTACACCCGAGCCTTCAACCGTAATCCAAGAAGAGCTAACAAATACATCTTTTAAACCATATTGTTCTTCTTTGGTTGTGCGAGGATGTGATAAAGGAGAGATCACGGATTTACAAAGAGAAAGCGAAAAGGAGAAGGATCTACACTCCCCTAACTTGGGGAAAGGTAACTTATCTTCTTCACCTAGTAATGATGGGTGTGAGCATGAATTCGAACCACTAGCATCCTTAAGTATGCATGATATAAACTTTAAGGATGAACCCCACCCCTTCGGCCAATATGTGGAATTAAAGAGGAAGGGTGACAACCGTGATAGTATTCTTTGTAACCCTCAAACTTCTTGTTATGGTGAAGAATTGATGACAATGAGGCATAATTGCATTGATCTTGAGATTGACGAATGTAGCTCCTCATTTATTGATCGTGCCTTGAATTTTTGTGACCATGATGTGTTTTGTACCAAAAATGCTAAGTGCATGCCTACTTTAGCTAGGAAGCACACATATATTTATGATGTGAGTATTGATGGAACCTTGCTCATGTCATGCACTAAATTTGATGAACCTACCCGAGCCTGTGTGATGAAAATGAATGGACTGTGCATGTTTCAATTGATAGATAAACTTGGTAAAGTTAGGCTCATACATGACCCCGGTACATGTACAAATGGTTTGTTTGGAAATGAGCATGCCATGAGTTCTAACATTGAAAATCATGTTGAAAACATGTTAAGTAATGTGAATGGCATGAAGATTGTTGTTCATCATGAGAAGCTCAATTCGACCGTGAAAGGGTCAAGGAAAAATGAGCCTGATTTGAAATGTGATGTTTTACTAGACTTTAATGGATTAAGTATGCATGAGTTCTTGTGGAACAAGTCTAGTGAAATGATCGAGTATGATGAGGTTGATGATGGATTGAGCTTACAAAGCCCGTATGTTTCAGCTTTGCATAAAAATGATGTGAAGACGGTTTGTAATTCTTTATTTGAGTTTGAGCCATCTACTTTTAGTGAAACATATTGGAATCCATTGTTTGATGAGAAACACGTGTATGATTTTAAGTATCTACCCGACATGCTTGGATATGAGTTTAAAGTAATTCTTGATACTGAACATGATTCGGTTAGTCATGAGATTGATGATAATCTTACACTTGTTTCGGTTGTGAGGAATAACCATGAGAAGAATTTTGTGTTTAAAGGAAAACATGCCATACTCTTTCAAGATTTTATTTTCGGCATGCATGAGAAACTCTTCCATGTTGAGAGAGCAAGAAAGAACGGATTGTTCATCTTGCTCTCACTCGTCGTTTCCTTGATTGCTACCCATGCACATCATGTTTTGAACAATGGCACATTTAGTAGCATGCCTAGTATGCCGCGTTTTGCCATGAATTCTTTGTTTAGGGGTAGTAAGGCTTATGATTTATTCTATGGCTATTACGGCCATGTGTTTGCTTATATGGAGAATGTGCAAGGTGCCATGAGTGTTAAGTTTGAAGTTGTGCATCACTTTGCCATGAATTCGAGTGACCAAGAACTTGAGCCACATCGCCATCATGACTTCCTAGAGTTTAAGTTCCTTTATGATCATACCATTTTCTATTGGAAGTGTGTCATGAATTGCTTTAGGCTTTTGTTCCTTCTCGCCATGTGCATCGGTGTGCTTATGCTTGTTCGCTTGAGCATTTCCGTCACATTGCAGTCGGTGTCATTCCTTGATACCTTCTCACATTTTGAGTTTAGTTTACTAACTCCTAATGCTCTTCCAAGTTTGTTATGCTTGTCTTCGTTTGAAGGAATCACCCCCTTAAGATTCGAGGATGAATCCTTCCAAGAGGAAGGGTTTGATGAGGACATCACCGAGGTCCAACACACTTGGCTAGATGCAGATCAAGAAGGGATCCCACAACTTCATCAAATGGACAATCACTTGGAGAAAAAGGCGCCAAACACCTTGAAGGGACTCAATGTCGCCACACTTGTGGCCAAGGGCACCATCTCGCGCTCCACACACCATTTCAAGGCTCCTACGCGAAGCTGCCCAGACAAAGGCGAAGCCCCCAAGGTTCGGCGAAGCATTTATGCGAAGCTGACCAGGCAAAGGCGAAACCCGCATGTTATGGCGAAGCTCCCGAGCGAAACTGCACAGGTAGAAGTGAAGCCCCCGTGTTTCGGCAAAACCCGGTGCGAAGCCGCCCCGGTACGGGCGAAGCCCCTAGGGGAAGCCATCCTAGCAAGTCCCTGAGCGAGGTCCTTGTGCGAAGCCTCCAAGTGAAGGTGAAGCAGCCCATGTGAAGCCTCCAGGCGAGGACCCCGCGCGAAGCCTTCAAGCAAGGCCCCAGCAAGAAGACTCCAGGCGAGACCCCAGCGCAAAGCTTCCAGGCAAGGCTCCCGTGCGAAGCCACCAGGCGCAGGCGAAGCTCAAAGGCGAAGCCATTCAAGCGAAGCCTCCCAGCGAAGCCCCCGCGCAAGACTTTCTGTCGCATAAGTCCAAGGAGAAGCCCTTCATGCGAAGCCTCCATGCGAAGGCAAGAACCCCCAGGGCGAAGCCATCCCTGCGAAGCTGCCCGGAACAGGCGAACCCCCCAAGCAAAGCCACCCGAGATGACTTCCCTTTGTGAAGAGACTTGGGAAGACAAATATAAGCTTTACGTGCAAAGGACATATGACTACTTTTGGGATATGCATGCAAAAGTACTTTATGCTTTTGGCATGCATGCAAGGGTGTAAGAGCCGTTTTGCCTTTCTTTCACATCACCCCCACCATTTAAGCTAGCTTCACACACATTTGTAGAACAACTTTGAATATCAGAAATTATCTCCCATTGTGAGAGTGTTGGTTCAACTTTGAACTCTTCCTTTTATCTCCATCATCCCCTTGATTTCCATTGAAGTGGATTCAAGCTTGACATCTAGTGTTGCTCTTCATTTGAGAAGTGAGGTGCTAGATCCCTCACTCCTAGGCAATTAACCTCTCCATTGCTCTCCATTTGAGGATTGAGGTGGTTAGGAGCCGACTCGGTTTCGTTCTGTTTTATCATCTTCAACAAGCTAGATCCCCCAAAGTGAACGATCCATCTCTTGGGAGTGGATTCGTATCATGTTGGATCCATCTACACCCCCCATTTTGGCAACAAAGGCTTGCTTTGTCTTGAACTTTCAAAGGATCAAGAAGGAGGAGTCGCCAAGGCAAAACACCATCTTTACTTGAACAAAGATTCAAGAGGAGTTGGTGGCCATATCTATCAATTTCAAGCTTCCACAATCTGATTTTCTTCATTTCTATCATGTGTGCTCCTTTGTCGGGCTAGATCACACTTCGATTGGTATGCGAGCAATCTGGTATCACATCAATAGGGGGCTTCAAAGTTGCATGGGATGAAAAAAAAATTCACCTTATTAGTGAGTAAGGGTGGAGTGAATTAGTGAGATGGGCAAAACTGAAAAAAGAGGGTGTTATGTTTAAGGCACCGTGGAAAACGAGGGCTTCTGGCGTGAAAAAACATTCTCGCTCAAAAAAGACGAGGCAAGCTCAACAGCTCATTCAGGTAGGCGTCGCAGCTCGAAGGCAGAGCAGAAAGGGAATTCGGTCGCAGCTCATTCAGTCCATAACTTGGAGAATAGAGGCTGGAATCTTGATCGATTGGAAAGGAGAGAGGCTGACGGGACGAGCCCTAGAGGATTAGGGCTCGACGATGTAGAGTCCGGATGATTGGCGATCGGACCACCATGTTTGGTATTTCTTCTGCAACTAGAAGCACAGGTATGGCTCTTTCGATCTTTAATTCTAGGTTTTTGAATGCTATTTTCCAATGCTTACTTTAAATGTGTTGGTTAATGATGTGAGTTGATTTTACTGAGGGATATGCCGGTTGTTTAGCTTTTGTTTTTCATACACGATACTTCGCATATGCCCCTTCTGCTAACAGTAGGCATTGCTTAATCCATTGGGCATTTCTAACATGCATGAGTTGAGATGAAAGATATTCATGTCATTCACTTAAGATCAAAGTGGTCAGTGGTGTTACGATGTAGTTAGCTCATGTGTTGTTTTCTGCTGGTGTTACAGAGATGTGTAACTTTGTGTGTTGGTTGTTAGCTATTTTGAGCAAAGGCCTAGGATTAAAGGAAGAAGGGGGTTATCCATCTAGCTAGTATGATCAATCATTTTGACATGACAAGTCAGACAAATAACATGAAATAGAAATAGCATTGCCCCATCTCTTCTTGGTGGATTCTTTCTAATACCACTAAAACTTTTGTCATTCAACTTGGAGCACATCCTGTGTATGTTTAAATAGTAGCTTCCAGCAAGCTATTAATGTTCTGATGATGAAAATGTCCATCTCAGACTTGATACCCGGTCGTTCTTTTGCTGTAAGAAGAGAGATGCAGGACAAAGCCCTGTTTTGGAAGGTTATTAGTTGCTTGTCAGTAGAATGAAATTCAATGTTCAAGCTGACATACACAGTGCAAATCAAATGAAAAGTAGATTTCAAGCAGGGTAAACAAGTAGACATGAGAATCTTCCATTAGGCCATACCTAGAAAGATACATCATTACTGGCTGAATTAAGATCCCACCATGGACAATTTCAACCAAATTAGGTTGATCACCAATTCAAAAATTTACATGGTCTGCCATGTTACAAAGTGTACAAGTAAATCTTTACTACAAATTCAAATGAATGTCACCTGTTTTCAATACATGGTTATAAATAATTACATACATGCTTTGTGATAGAACACTATGATTATTCACTAACTGGTCAAAAAGGTTCTTTCTATTGCTGGTTGTATGAGAACTACTCCCTCCTTAAACATTTTAAACATTTGTGTTTGGCACAAAGATTAAAATGTGTATAGCTTGTGTATGACTTTCCATTAATGCCCAAAACAAATACTGGTAGTTGCGTGGAATTGATAGATAGGACACTAAAATAAGGGAATTATTGTGGTATGGAAACTTTCCCTGCTTGGATTTCTTGCTGCTGTAGTAACAAGTGGCTACTGTACCGAGCCTGTCCATCTTCATATGTCAGTGAGTTAAGTAGGTATCAGTTGGCCTGTTCTTTCATAGCTTAGGCTCCTCCTTCAAACATGCAGCCTCCTAAGAAGACAGAAAATCTATTGATACTTCCTACTTGCATGGCAAAAGAAAAGGCCTTAGATGTAGATGTATGTTTACTTGGTGGCATAAATATAAAAGGCTGTGTTAATCTCTCTAAGATTTAGTTTTGATGGAGAATTTCTGACTAGAACACTGGACGGCTGCCTGTAATTTTAGCTATCTTTCTGTTGGAGACCAAGGTTGTTTGGTTTTCTTTGGCTTGGCCTTCTTATACATTAGCACCACTATGCTTCGCTGTTTAATCTCTTCTTAAGTTATTTGTTATACATCAGCTTACTGTTCTATTCAATCACAGCTTTCTGGAAGCTATGATTCTCATTATGGTGGATTTGGGTCTGCCCCAAAGTTTCCTCGGCCTGTGGAGATTCAGCTTATGCTTTACCATTCGAAGTTGGAAGAAGTTGGAAACTCAGGGAATGCAAAAGAAGCTCGTCAAATGGTCTTCTTTACCCTGCAATTGATGGCCAGAGGGGGTATCCATGACCATATAGGAGGTGGTTTCCATAGGTATAGTGTGGATGAACGTTGGCATGGTTAGTCCTATACACATAGTTATTAAATCGTAAATCTTTGACGTATGCCCTATGATGGTAACATCTCTTCACGTATTTGTTATCTGTCGTTGGTCTTACTTTTTTTTAATGGCGATGCACTTCATTTATCTTTCAGTTCCACATTTTGAGAAGATGCTGTATGATCAAGGACAACTTGGTAACGTTTACTTGGATGCATTCTTGTTAACAAAAGATGTATTCTACTCTTCGGTACCACAACATTTGCAGTGAAATCTGAGACTGTGGAGAAAGCAATCAAGCAACCAGAGGTGCAGGTGGACTTGAAATCATTGGAGGAAAGAAGAGAAGAAGAGAAGTCAGTGGAAGAAGTGAAGACAGCCTGAAGAAGAAGAAGAAGAAGACACCACCAAACATTTACCTCTTGTTACTAGGAAGAGTTATTCTATTCTGATTTCCACTTTGTAAGCTATTTAACCCTATATGCTTAAGTTGTTCCCAGCAGCACAAACCGAGACTTCCCTGTCTGCTAAAACAACAATTGCTGTAACTTACAGCCAGCCACATTGAAGTTCCTTTCCGGTCCAAAGAATTCTAAGTTTTGTCTTCTTCGACCCACAAGAGTTAAGTAATGTGATGTTCCAAGGCCTAATTTCATGTTCTATCTGCAACTACTCGGTAGCTGATCATATGGCTTATAACTGTAATGATCAACATGTTGCAGCTCTTTCAACTTACTACAGGTATAAAAGAATCTACGTGTTCAGTGCTACACAGTAACTTGTCTTACAAGTAATCAATTACTCAAACGCAGAATCGCAAATGCAATAGGTGTTCTACTAATAGTGATAAACTACTGAAACGCCACTTAAGACAAGAATCAGAACCCACAATAAAACTTTTACCTCCTGCCTCCAGACTCATATCCATTTTAAATTCTTTCAATAGAACTTGAAAATGTAGTGGAGCCTTTTTCATTTTTTTTAGGATACTCCTGGGAGCATTGACAATTTGCTGTTTGGTGCTCCTAACAAGAAGAAATGGTATCAGAGTTGTTGCAATGCCAAACTCGGATTACAAGGAACTCCTGTAACTTCATATAAAAGCATCTCCAAAAACAATGAACTAAAGCATATTGGTCAACACAAACTTAATCCTCTAGAATACTGAATACATTAACTTATGTCTGAGGACCATATGAGTACTACTATAGAACAGCAAGTGGCGGCCATAATTAAACAGATAGCTCTAGTTTTACAATAGCAAAGAGAGCATTTTTTGTATTTCATCCGCTGATTTTCCATCTGCCATCAAGGTTTGTAGAAGTGCAAACCTCCTCTCTCTGCACTTCTCCGCCATATCTTCAGCACGTCTCTTTCTCTCTTCCTCCTTCTCTTCCATCCGCCTCTGCGCATCTTCCTTCCGGCTAACTTCCCACTTCATTTGCTCAGTACATGGATTAGTTCAGTTTCAAGAATTTATAAGAACACAGAAAGTAAATTCTGCAATTACAATGAGAAGTCCAGGTTTGTCCTGAAAGTCCGTTAAAGTTCAACCTCAAATCTCATTTTATCATGAAATATCACGACCTTATTAAAAAACAGAAAATGTTAATACCTGCTAAGTAGCCTTTCATGATCTGATGTGGCCTCATCGAATGATGGAATCTCTCCATTGATCCTAGGAACATGCTGCAAAATAAACAGTAGCTTTAATGCAAGTATATCAAATAAAAGGATGCAAGTCATATCACACATGAGACATAGCCAGAAGGAACAGGATGAGAACTGTTGAAACTAGAAAATTCGATATAAGTACTGCTTTCATGTATGCATTTCTTGAGGTAACGTACATACACCTAAGACTATAAATAAGTAGCATTTTTCTTTCTGATGTTTTCCATTGTCATGAGTGTGTATGACGAAGTGATCAAGCTGTTATACATTTATATATTAGCATGAGATACTGAAACAAGAAAAAGGAAACTAACATGATGACCAAAGGATAGTTGATGATTATTATTATTAGGCAAGTTCACAAGTCCTCTAGAAGACTCAAAATTTTCCTATAATAGCTTTCAAAAGAATCGGTGGCAGTGCACATAGAATAAGGACCAGAACAGTCTTGTCAAATACTGAAATGCATTTACAAATGAAACTATGAAAAGTGCCAATGAACGTCTATCAATCAGAATTCCATTGCAAAACACCTCAGTCTATACATGCATGATTGGAAAAAAGGACCACCTAAATATAGCAGACATAAAATTGCAGTTTGCAGAAATTAATGACAAAAATCAAAAGTAATTCAAAATATTTGCAGTAAACATCAAACTACAGAATTATGCAAATTTAATCATTTGTAGTTTCACTAATTTGCAGTTTACAGGAAAATTGTTCATAAAACTAAAGGACTGCGTATAAAGATAAAAGATATTGGGTGAAAACCCAAAGTTTTGAATAATTAATTTAAAAATAAATTCCATGTGTTTAAAGTGCACATATTATAGCAATTAAATAAAGAGAAATTCAGGGAACTTCTGAGCAGCAAGGATATATTACATCACCATACTGCCATCATTTTATAGCCACACTTATAGGGAGAGGAGTCATTTGATTTAATCTCTTGCCCACTTCATCATCCAGCAAATACATAAGAAATGGACCGTTTATACTATAAGAAATGGATAAAACTTGAAATGGATTCTTTCTGAAATAAAGAAGTCCATCATTTAACAGTCAACAAAAAATGCATAATAAAATAAAGCTGCAAAATAAGCCATCTTACAATTTTATAAGTTCCATTTTGAAACTACAAAAAACAATTAGGTTTACTTATTAATTAGTCTTTCAGTTGGTGGCTGTTAGCTAAACTTATGGGTTGTTTTGTGAATCCCTAGTCTTAAGCTAGCAGTTGAGTCTAAGCTATTTTTTAGGAATCAGTTAGCTAGCCGTTGTATTTTTGCTATTTAAAGCTATGTTTTCCAGCTTAATAAATTATCACGTTCTGCATTACATTCTCTGTTTAACAGACTCCATGTCTCTTCATACTTTCCTTTTTACCATATCAAAACAAGATTGACCACTCCAAGCATTAAACAATCAGAGCAAGAAAATTAAAGGCTACAAGAACAACATAGGATCCTAAACCATAATGCGTGCAAATGACTAAAATTACCTTACCCTTCAAAGTCTATGGAACCTATGTAGAAGACAACCAGCATACAGCCAGCATAGAGGACGCCAATCTGTTGTTCTCTCGAAAGTAGTAGTTTCACCGCACCTGCATAGGCAAAAAGTCAGAAGTTATCAACAAGAAGAATGGACTCTGCATTTTCAAGAGTTGAACATACTTGTAAAACCGCCGGCAAAAGGTTTCCCATTACTCATACTTGTAAAACCGCTGGCAATATCAATACCAGAAATTAACCCATCAAAGAATCGAAGCTGAGTTTCGAT
The DNA here is from genome assembly GCA_024586325.1 of Stellera chamaejasme. Taxonomy (NCBI): domain Eukaryota; kingdom Viridiplantae; phylum Streptophyta; class Magnoliopsida; order Malvales; family Thymelaeaceae; genus Stellera; species Stellera chamaejasme. The sequence continues at coordinate 21,055,729 of CM044982.1, read as the reverse complement.
ATCCTCACCATAGAATCGAAGCTGCTCTTCTGTGAATTGCCGATTTCGGGAGATGGTGTCGGAGCGTCTCCAATATGCGGCGGAGGAGAGGTGAGATGGGAGAGACGGTGCCGATTTTCAGAGCTCGAAGATGGGATCGTCTGCTCGAAGATGGGATCGTCTCTGCTCGAAGATGGGATCGGAGCGTCTCCAAGATGCGGCGGAGGAGAGGCGAGATGGGAGAGACGACGGTGCCGATGCCGATTTTCAGAGTTCGAAGATGGGCTCGTCTCTGCTTGGGATCGTCTCTGTGCGTGAGAGCTCGAAGAAGGGCTGAGGTAGGGTGAGAATCACTCACGTTGAAAGTGAATTTCACAAACTCACTTTTACCTAATTCACCTTAGGTCCGAGAATCTGAGGTGAATTAGGGGGCTTCTCATGCGTGAAAAACTTGGGGTGAAAACCAAGTAACTCACATTTAAAAGTGAGTGTTTGAAGCCCCCTAATTGGTATCATAGAAAATTGAATCCACATCAGGGAGAAAGCGCCAACAGCACCCGCAGGGAGTGGACCGCCCATTTTGGCTAACACCCAGCCAGGAGTGAGAGGAGATGTTGGGGCACTTCCCCAACAAGCAACCAGGTTTCCCAAGGGGAAGGGGCTCCAGAGGGGGTACCCCCAAACATCCCAGCTGCTGCTGCCAATGATGCTTTGGTGGTGAAGGAGATCCTAGAGAAGGCGAGTGCTTGGGATGTGGCTCACCCTCCCTTCGAATCATCTAAGAGTGGCACTTGGACGAAACCACAGTGCTAGCCATCGACTGGTGAGACCACCCTTGCCTTGGACCAGGGCCCTACACCAAGTAAGTGCTTGCCCTCGTGTGCATTTGTGTTCCAAGTTTTTCTTTGTTGTGCTAATAAGCCGTTTGATGCAGGGAGGGAGTCTTCTAATCCGCACGGTAGTATCCGCCAGAGTGTGGTGGACTTGGGCGCAGCAGCGACCGTGCTTGAGGAGACGAGGGTTTGGTCGCACTTCCTTGAGGGGAAGCGAGTTGCTGCCCAGAAGACCCCCAAATGGTATGAGGATCCTGCTGCGCTGAAATCTCTAAGGGAGGAGCTCAGGGTGAAAGTGTACAAGGAGGAGGGCATGCCTCTGGAAGGGGCCTGGGACCCCGTCTTCCTATTGAACAACAAGTCCTCCTTGTTGTTGGGAGGGGAGCATACACTGATGTCCTGCTTGGAGGGGCTTCGGACCCCTTTTGACAGGGAGTTGATGGACCGTAGCCTGGACTCTCCGGTTGAGTTCATGAATGAGGCTGCCAAGCACAACCTTCAAGTGAGGCATCTCCCCCTATTCTCTGTTTTCTGTTCTCTGGTTTATGTACTAACTCCTTTTGATGTAGGCTGCCATAAATGAGTATGCCGGTCTCAGCCAATGGCACAAGTTCCTAAGCTATGCGAATGCGAGGGACAGTGCCCAAATTGCTGTAATTGCCCGCCTAAAGAAGGAGGTAGAGGCTGCCCAAGTTACCAAGGCTGAGGCTGAAAGGGCGAACAAAAGAGTGGCTGAGCTGGAGTCTTAGTGCGCTATTCTCACCAAGGAGAAGGCGGAGTCCCACCTGGAGCACTTGAAGAGGGACGCTCTTTTGGAGAAGCTCCAAGTTTTGTGTTCCCACCGCGAGGAGGAGCTGGGGAAGAGTGAGGAGGAGCTCTTGGAGAAGGAAGGTGAGGTCGCTGTTTTGACGACGACACTTTCTTCTCTGAAGTCAGAGGTAGAGATCCGCCTAAAGGATGTTGCGGACAAACTTTTGGACGCAAAACTCGGTGGGCTGGACATTGCAAACCAGCACGTCTATCTGGTCACAGACCTTATGTGCGCATTGTGGAGGTCTTTCAGCTCGAACGTACCATGGGCTGGAGTAGTATCCTGGGGAAGACCCTGAACATGAATCAACTTACAGAGTGAAGATTCATGAGAGATGGCCGCGCCTGAAGCAGAAGATTGATGAGCTCAAGACCCAGAGTGAAGTTGGAGCACAAAGGTATGAGGAAGGCTGACTGCGATGCCACTTGCAGCTGGAAAAGTTACACCCTGGGTTGAACTTGGATGCTCTGGATGCCTCCAAGACTAATGATCCTGAGGTGAGTGCCCTGCTTGACTGGGGCGAGCGGAGGAAGAAGATGGGTGTTGGGTGGCATGCCATGCTAGATTAGGAAGGGGCTTTAGGTCATGTGTTTGATCCCCCTTAGTTAGGCTGGCCATTGAGCCGTTGTAATCTTGTACCTGTAAGGAATGTACAGTTCTAACAGTATAAATTAACAAATCAGTTTACCTCGATCGTCCACGTTTTTGCTTCATTCCTGCGATAGCTTTGTAGGGGGCTTTAGCAATTCACTAGGCTAAGTCATCGTGTATCTGTTGGGATTCGCACCGTAGGGTCCCAAAGATTAGAGGGATTGCTTGTGGTTCGCAAGGACGAAGCCATCAAAGACCTCAATGTCAAAGCTGGTTCGCAGCGTGGGTATCTGTTGGGATTCGCATCGCGGGGTGCCAAAGATCTGTTCCGCAAGGTTCACCTTGGCAATGCCCTTGGGTAGTGTACGCATGTTTGCGTGTATGGGCGACCTAACAAGGTCTGATTCCGTGACCTTAATAGGTTAGGCGTTTAGCCGTTCTGACAGGTCGGGTGCAGAAGGCGTTGGGCGATTTTAGATGAGATTGCTCTGCAATAGTGTTAAGAAGTGGAGAAGTATTTCATTGATTCAAGCAATGGGATTACCATGATTTATACATAGTATGGACGAAGGTCATCCGCATGGAAGTTGCGAGGGAGTGGTTTCCCATCTTGGTCCTGCAACTCATAGACGTCCGGCCGTACTTGCTTGTGAATGATGTAGGGGCCCTCCCAGTTAGGTCACAGGACACCCTGTTTGGGGTCACGAGCGGTGAGGACAGACCTGAGTAGCGCGAGGCCTCCTGATTTGAGTGCTTTGGGCTTGACTTTGGCGTCATGCTGCAAGTTGAGACGCTGTTTGAGAGCGAACAAGAGAAGGCTTGCTCCTTCGCGCAGTTTCTCGAGCAAGTTCAGTTTGGCGCGAATTCCTCGTGGCTTCATCATTGAAATTGATCATCCTTATTGTTGGGAAATCTGCCTCAATGGGAAGGAGTGCGTCAGTGCCATAGACCAAGGAGAACGGTGTCTCACCTGTTGGCGTTCTTGTTGTTGTTCTGTAATCCCATAAGACGCTTGGGAGCTCATCAACCCATCGCCCCTTTGCGCCAGTCAGGCGCTTCATGAGTCCCTTTTTGATTGTGCGGTTGGTGACCTCAACTTGGCCGTTGGATTGGGGGTGTGCCACTGGGGCATACAGCATGAGGAATTTGTTGTCCTCTGCCCATTGCTGGACGCTGTGGCTGGCGAACTGGCTTCCGTTGTCTATGATGATGGCGCGGGGCTGCCATATCGACAGACGATGTTTTTCCATAGGAATTTGATGATCTTGGAAGATGTTATCTTTACCAAGGGCTCGACTTCTATCCACTTTGTGAAATAATCCATGGCGACAACACAGAACCAGTACTGACCTGTCGCCTTTGGCATTAGTTCGATGAGGTCGAGACCCCAAAGGATGAAGGGCAAAGGGCACAGGGTTTGTGAGTGCGGGAGATTCTGTGGATGGGAGTCACTGGACGTGCAGTTGATCTGGCATTGATGGCACGTTTTGACAAGTGAGGCCGCGTCTTTCTTCAAGGTAGGCCAACAGTATCCCTGGCGAAGGACTTTGTGTGCCAATGCCTCCACAGCAATGTGAGCACCACAGCTACCTTGGTGGATGGTTTCCAATACAGTGAGTCCCTCCTTGTTGGTAAGGCAACGTTAGAGGGGTGAAGAGAAGCCACGATGCCACAACAGCCCGTTTATGAGGACGAATCTCGTCACTCGAGTGCGGGTGCGCGGATCTGTGGGGATCCCCTTGAGCTGGCGATGATGAAAGTTCGCCAATCATCCGGATCTTCTTCCGCTTCAAGGGAGCCTATGTCCAAAGTTCCGTCGATCGACGGTCGAGCCAGAGTCTCCAATGCGGAAGGCGTCTTTCCCTTGAAGAGCATATCGGCTATGGTGTTGACAAGCTTATGAATGAAGACTGCCTCCTTGAAGTGCGTCTGCAGGGAGTTGACAAGCTTGAGGTACTTAATCAAAGTGGCATCGTTGCACTCTGAGCACCCCTGTACTTGGTGTATCACAAGTTGGGAATCGCTGTGAATGTGTATTCGGCGAATACCCACTCTGATGGCTATTCGGCGAATACCCACTCTGATGGCCAGTTTGAGGCTCGCGATGAGGGCTTCATATTCTACAACGTTGTTCATTACTGGGAACTGAAAAGATACACAGAGAGTGGTTTCCATACCTAGTGGCCCACGCAAGTAGACGCCCGCCGCTTTGGATGCGCCATCAACATACATTTCCCATTCTGGAGGCAGGGGTTCAGGCGCTGGCACTTGTTCCTGAGGTGTGCAACACTCAGCTATTGAGAATTCTGCCAGGAAATCCGTGAGTGCCTAACCCTTTTATTGCTTTGCGGGGTTCATAGTTGATGTCATATCCGCTCAGTTCAATGCACCATTTGGCGAGGCAGCCTGAGTGCTCCGGTCTTTGAAGGATTTCCTTGATCGGCAAGTCTGTTCGCACTGTGATAGTGTGCCCCTGAAAGTAGGGCTTGAGCTTCCTGGCTGCATAAACTAGTGATAGGATAGCTTTTTGTAGAGAAGGGTACCTTGTTTCCATTGATTGCAAGGTGTGGCTGGTGTAGTTGACCGGCCACTGCTTGTCAGCTTCATCCTTGATGAGAACCGATGCCACACTGTTGCTCGTTGTGGAGAGATACAGGACAAGGTCATCACCAAGCCTGGGGCACTTAAGGGTGGGCAGCTCCTGTAGGTGTTGCTTGATGGTGTCGTAGGCCGCTTGGCAATCCTCTGTCCACTTGCAAGCTTTCCTGTTTCAGATTTGGTTGAAGAAAGACTTGCAACGGTCACTGAGCTTAGATATGAATCGCCCCAGGGCTACTAACCTTCTTGTCAGTTGTTGGACGTCTTTTAGGCCTCTGGGGATACGGAGGTTGGCGATGGCCTCGATCTTCTTGGGATTAGCGCAAATCCCTCCTCTCGAGGCTTGGTAACCAAGAAACTTCCCTTCGCCAACGCCAAAGATGCACTTCCTTGGGTTCAGGCGCATGTTGTATGTGCGGAAGTTGGCGAAGGTTTCTTCTAGATCCTCCAGATGTTTGGTGGTGGCTTTGCTCTTCACCACTATGTCGTCAACATAGGCTTCAAGATTCCTCCCAATCTGATTTGCGAAGACCCTGTTCACCAACCTTGCAAAAGACGCCCCTGCATTCCTCAAGCCAAATGGCATGCAAATGTAGTGGTAGACCGCTTCGCCGGCTGTGAAGGCAGTTTTCATGGCATCTTCAAGATCCATGAAAATTTGATGGTAGCCACTGTACGCATCAAGGAAAGAGAGGACCGGGTATCGCACGGTTGAGTCCACCAGTTGGTCTATGGGAGGTAAGGGGTATGGGTCTCTAGGGCAGGCCCTGTTGACCCTCTTGTAGTCCACACACAAGCGCCATTCTCCATTTTCTTTGTCAGTTAGCACAATATTAGCGACCCACTCAGAGTAATGAACTTCCTTAATTATATTAGCGTCCAGCAACTTCTGCACCTCAGTGCGTACAAACTCTTTTCGGTCTGGGGCCATGCCCCTTATTTTCTACCTAACTGGCTTAAAGCCAGGGTGTACATTGAGTTTGTGGGAGATAACAGAAGCATCTACACCTGGGAGGTCAGCTGGGCTCCAAGCGAAGACGTCCATGTTGGCATGGAGGAGGTGAATGAGGGCTTCCTTGTCCTTTTCTGGGAGGTCCTTCCCAATGCGGAACTTTTTCCCTGAAGCTATCTCGACCTCCTCAAAGTCACCAGATAGGTCTGGGGCCACTTCGCTCTCTGGCACAGGCTCCTCAGCTGGTTTCTTCCTCTTTGGCTCCATGCATTGAGCCAGCTTAGAGGGGCCAGCGAGCGCGTTGACATAGTTGCCCCTTGTCACATTCTAGTTGACGTAGATGTAGGCATCACCAACGGAGGTGCGGAACACCAGTGTTAAGGTGCGCACGTCACATCGAATGTGGAATTTAGTCTGTGTGGCGCGCCCAACAATGGCATTGTAGGGCGAGGGGAGGTTGAGGATAATGAAGTCCACGAAGCTGGAGTGGCAGACCTGCCTATTATCCTTAGTGGTGCCGACCATCATAAACGGGAGTGTGATGGCCCCCAAGGTTGGGATCTCTTCCTTTCCGATCCCAAAGGTCACTCCCTTCGCTGACTTGATTTGGGACATGGGTACCTTCGCCTTAACAAGTGTGTGCTTGTAAATGATGTTGGCATTAGCCCCTGTATCCATGTAGATCCGGCCAATGTCCCACCCAGCGATGCGGGCTGTGATGATGAGTGGGTCTGAATGGGGGATCGCCACAGAGGTCCCATCGCGGCGATGGATGAGATGGCTAGCCGTGTTATCAAGCTGATAGATCTGCCTCATATAGCGGCGCCTCGCAGCTGCGCCCTCGCACTACGTGATCACATTGATGTGACCCCTGGCAGGTGTTATCCCGATCGCCTTCGCGCTTGTATCTCCTGGGAGAGCCTCTTCACGGGGAAGAATTGCGAACGAGGAACTCCGTGAGTTTCCCCTGAGCAATCATCTCTGCCAGCATGCGCTTGAGCTGCACGCACTCCTCAGTGTCGTGGCCCTTGTCGCGATGGTAGCGGCAGTACTTGTTGTTTGGCCTCGCATCGCCTTTGGGAAGTGAGCGAGGCCATTTGGTGATCTCCCTTCTCTACTCCAGGGCATGGAAGATGTTGGTACGGGAGTCTCTGAGTGGGGGAAGGGTTGGATAGGCCCTGTCCCTATTGCCCTGTGAAGGCTGCTGCCTCCGCTGACCATGGCCCCTGGAGTCTAGCATGCGCGAGGGTTGCCCCATCGCGTCAGTTGTTGAACCCTTGAGATAGGGTATGTCCGTGTCTGAGAGACCATCATAGGAGTCCGGCTTGGGCTGGCGAAATTGCTCCGGCAGTGGAGCCTCCATGATCCTCTGGTTGAAAGGCTGGGTCCAGAGGTGATCCAGACCCAGGCTGGTAGAGTAGGGTGTGTTTGCTTTTACTTCTCTCTTCTCGATTTGCTCCAGGCGTCTGGAAAGGGCGGCGAGTGCGGTGGAGTGGGCTGGATCAGGATAGGCTTCCTGCTATGGTGGAGGAAGAGGAGGCTCCTGATTTTGTGACAGCTGGATCATTTGGAAGCCTCCTGCGGCCAGGGTGCCGCGCAGATTTTGGACGACAGCCTCAATGATCACCGCGAGGATTATGGGATCGAGACCAGCCACCGCGGAGTTCTGAACGATGACGTTGTGTGGCACCCCAACCACATTGACTGACCGGTTGTGATTTGTCGAGAGGGCAACACACCCATATCTCACGGCAACGTCTGCCCCCGCCATGTGAATGACTTCCCTGGAGGGAGGGCCATTGCGGTCACCATGGGAGGAGCTTTCCCTCGTCGAGTGGACTGACGCTCCTCTGTTTGCAGTGGCGGCAGGTGGATTTCTCCTCCCACGGCCATTCTTCCGGCCCGCGCTCCTTGTGGTAGGCATAGCTTCTATTTTCAGGTGGTTTTCTTCGTGGGATTGTTGACAGTTTCTGTCATGACCACCCCGCCCGGTTGCAGAGGCGGAAAGCGCGGTAACGGTACTACCGAAACCCGCTACGTGCAGTGGTCTCATGACCCGGCCCGCAAAGTCTCGCTCTCGAAGGCCCGGTGCCTAAGAGCACTTTCCTCACTTAACAGAATGGTCGTACTACGACCCGCAACCTACAAAACACATACATGGCAAGTATACAAAATAACTTAACAATCCATGGTGAGCCCCGCCCCACTGAAATAGGCGAGCACTCCACCATCACCAAACATGCAGTTCATGGAATAACATTTATTACTCATACCAAACAGAACGCAGAATCCATTCCATAGCATATCCAATATACGTAAGTCGGGGCTCCGCCCTCGACTCAGAAGGAGATACAGAATCATAACATATCCAAAATATACACCAAATACAACATGATCTGTGTTTTAACATGCATGCCACTACACCTACAGAGCCATCAAAGCAGAAACCCTAGAATACCTAGGTGCGGAATCTGGAAACCTCTCGCTCAGAAGATTCCCGCACGTAGTACTGCCTTCTTTGCTAAACCACAACCAAAGAGAGAGAAAAGAGTTAGTCAACCGTATACCAAAGTAATGTAACTCAGATATACCAACCAAAAGCCTCTACCGAGACTACCCCCAAAGCAGTAATGAATGTAAGCGAGCAGAGGTTCCACCATGGAACTGTCAATACCTGAAACTAAAAAACAAAAGCACCGCGGATCTCTAGTCCGCCGGCTGCTTGTCAGATCGACCTGAAAGGTAGTAAACAGAAAGGGGTGAGTCCTCGGGATGACCCAGTAAGGGCTGAGGTAAGATACAGTTTGTACAAGTGCTACTGAGCCGAACCTGCAAAACATAACAAACACAATCAAATATATATATATATATATATATATATATATATGCATGTATGCAGAGTCAGAGGTGAGTCGGAACCCATCGTACGCGGTCCAACCGCCAAAATGACCCTTAAAATAACAGAACGACAGCCTTCTCTAAGAGGTCAGAATATACGTAATGTAAGCACGGCACCGTGCTGGGGTCGCGATCCCCAAACTGTCGTAGGGTCACGTATATACCCGCACTCCGGTGCGGATATACATAAAGTGTCGGCACCCTCCAGTGCGGAGAAACAGAACAGAAGTATTGGCACTCCCGGTGCGGATACGCAGAACAGAATGTCGGCACCCTCAGTGCAGACATAACCAAACCAAGGAGCACCCGTGGTCTCTAAGACCATCCCGGGTCTCATCACAGAACAGAAACATATCATAATGCATATGCAAAATGTAATGAATATACCAAAAGGTATAAGCAGAATATCGGCACCTAATGCGGATATACAGAACAGATAAGTAACCCGTGGCCTCCAAGACCAACCGGGCCTTGAAGCAGAAAAAACTACAAACTGTATCTTACCATATAACAGGTCCCGGGATCATCGAACCACCGTCCTCAACCCGGACCCCGCCTCAACTAAACTCGATATACATAAAGTCCCATTCCAGAATGCATAACGAGAGAAGTTGAACCCTTACCTCAGAAAAACCGCTCCGCAGCAAAAGTCCCGGGAAATCCCGGCTCCCGGCCCGAAATGTGATACGTGCTTTTAAGGTCCCGCACTACTCCACCACTGCAGAAACAAGCTGAACAACCACACACAAGTCAGAACTCACCAAAACAAACCCCCGAAAACCAAACCCGCACAATCCCGCACTTTCCCGCAAAAATCTACAGAAAGCTCGGTTTCTCAAACCGAGCTAGAACATCGTTACTTATACATCCATAAACACAACCAAACCTTTAAATCATACCTTCTTCCCAAATCGTTCACACAAGTCCGAATCAAAATTCTCGTTGTTGTCCCCAGACAAATTTCGGCAGAGTTTCACTGCGTTTCCGACTACCCCCTGTTCACAAACGATCCACGATACGTAATATATGTTCAGAATTCATAGAATCAGCCAATATCATTGGCGCCAAAACCGAGGCTCGGGCCGGAAAAAACGGCTTTCACACCGAGCCTTTTCTGACAAAACCAATTACACCATCAGAACTTCGCTCTGATCACAAATATATCCTTACCTTTCGCTGAATCCACCGTTGGATTTTACACCAAATTTTTCAGACGCACTTCTGCACCACCTCAGGTGCGTTTCTTCCTACGCTCCTGTTATCAAACATGCACAAGAAGGTGCCAGGAACATTTAGAAACCAATAAATCAAGTAAACTTTGTGATTCCATAACCACTTCCAACCTTCAGTAGGTCACGGTTTACAAACTGGGCTAAATCTTCACAAACCGACCTCAGATTATTCACTTACACAACACAAGGATCGTTTTGGTACCCTTACCTCGAAGCTCGGACCAATATTGGTGAAGTTCAGTTGAAGCCCATCAATGGTGTTTATGGAGAAGGAAGAAGGCGTGAGAGAGAAAGAGGAAGAAGATTAAGAAAAAGAAAGAAATGCCCTTTTGGCATTTTCCCAACCCTTTATACTTTTTTTTCTTTTTCCTTTCTTTTTTGTCCTTTATTTCTTCCATTTTTAACAAGGAAGAGACACTTATGGCTGATTTTTGGGCCAATTACAACTTGGCCCACCAAATTTTCCAAAAGTTGCAATTTAGCCCAACCGCAACTTTCAAACCGTAACTCCAAACGGAACGAAATCTGAAACACATTCTCGAGACCTCATATCATACACAAATCATGTTTCACATGTTTAACTATAAGTCCAGAGTGTCATACCGTGTCAGCTTAACCCGAGCAAATCCCGACGTGCGCGCGTGCTAACCTGAACCAAAATTCCCGCCATTCCAAAAATCCTCGATTATCACCATAAAATCCTTCTCGTGACATAACATACTTCACACCGAAGCCGTCGGAAAATTTCCATCCCGAGCCCTGGGATTCCCGTCCCGAGCCCCGAGAGTCGTCCGGGACCGAACGTCCCGTGCCAAAAAATATGCTCCGTAAAAAGATGCAGAACGTTCCCAGGATTCCAAATATGCAAACGGTTTCCTTTTTCGAGGTCCCGGGAGCGCTACCGAGCCCGCTGTACGTCCCGAGACAAGTCCCGGCCCCGGAAAAATATTTTCGGGGAAAATGTCCGGGGGACCCATACGACCTCAAAACCCGAAGGATTCCCAAAACTAATACCCAGATAAGCCTCGGGAGCTGTCTGACCGCCCAAAACCATGACCCGCAGGGCAAAACCGGAGCCCCGGGTCACCCGGGTCACAACCCGCTCGGGGTGACCGTAACAGTTTCCCACAGACGGCGCCAATCTGATAGCCTGGTTCCTTGACAGGACTGGCTTCCAGATACTTGAACGGTTGAGGATATGATGAGAACGACGATCTGAAGCTCCAAAGTAATCTGCAAGATGTGAAACGGAATACTCAGGAGCAGAAAGAGGAGTGGGGGTGTGTAGATAGGGTGTACCTTTCCCAAGCCGTCCTTTTATAGGAGACGCTGAGGTGCCGATTGTCCCATGATCCAGAGTAGTGGAGTGCTTCCCCACGTTCCAGAGTAGTGGAAGACCGGAGGTGTGATGGAGAACGTGGGTAGGTCGTGGAGATAACCATTCCCAGCTTCCTTTCCTCGGTCTGTGGTGTTGTTGCTAAGTACTGGAGGGCGAAGACCAGGAGATGCGAAGGCCCTGCCTGGCGAAGCCAGGAAATGCGAATACGTGAGATCCTGGCGAAGCCAGTAGGTGCTAAGCTCTCCTAATAACGCCTTCGCGAGATGCGGTGGCATCGCGGCGCGTATCCTTGGTTGCTGCTGATGATGACGCGAGGGGCGTTTGCTTGGGTAGTGTACCAGTAGCCCTGGAAGATCCTCCGGAAAAACCTGTGGGAAATATCATACAATCGGGATCTTCTCCAGCTCCATTATGGTATCAGCTGGATTCAATCCATAATATTCTTCCTCACTCACCGCCAGCACCCGATCCAGAACCTGAAGCTCCATACCCTGTTCCATAACTTCTACATCCATCACAACAGATAGAGGTATTACCTCTCCAGATACCCTGATCTACCGTTGGGCACAATCGATCTGAACAGAATTCTTGGATAGCCAATCCATCCCAAGAATCACATCATATTTCAAAACATTCAGAACTAACAGATCAGACAGAAATTTGTGTCCTCCCACTGTCAATACACAATCCCAAGCCATTTCATTCGAAAACAAACACTGACTTCCAGCAGTCTTAATCAGAAACACATCAGATAGTTGATAAACAGATAAATGCAGAGATTGAGCACATTTCTGTGCTACAATCGATGTGGAAGCACCAGTGTCGAAAAGCACATTAACATATATATCGTTCAGAAGCAATGTACCTTTCAGCGCTCCCTACTGAGCTGACTCGCCCTTCTCAATCCGGCTGCTGTGCTGGCGGAAGTGGTGGTCGTGCTGGCTGTCGCGGACCTCTCTGAAGTGCCTCCCGCTCCCTGCGTCCACTAGGCTGTTGTGGAGGCGGTTGTTGACACCCAATTTTGCCTCGGAGATTTTGAAAGTGTGTTATGAGAGGACTTAAGTGACTAGTTATAAAGAAAATGGTCTTTAAGGGTAAAATTGAAAGGTTAGGGACTAATTTGAACGTGTTGCAAAGTTGTGGGCTAACCCAGTAATTTGCCCATGTTATTTTCACGTTTTCTTTGCAGATGGAGATCGTGGACGTCGGCGACGGTTCTCTCCTCCGCGGCACGATCGAACTGCTGGCAAGGTCCTGGGGGATGGAACCGCTCCCAAACTCCTGCTATAAGTCATGAACCAGAGCCACAAATCGAAAGCAATTACAGAGAAACAGAGAATCGAAAGCAATCTCCAGAAAAGAGACCTTCAACCTCAGTAGCAATCGATCTCGAAAACGGCATTTTGGAGCCATCAAGGAAAGGTTATTGCATCTATCATGCACCATTGAAGAGCATTTTGGATTTTGTGAAGGTTTCATAAATCACTTCAAGCATCGGGAATTTTAAAAGTCACGCATCATGGTCATCATGTATCATGCATTCTCAAATACAGGTTTTCAAGGAGCCATCAAGGAAAGACTTGGATCAACGGTAATCAAGTAAGGCAATCTAGGATCAAGGATATCAACTAGGAATATCTTTTCACCCAAAGAGAAAGAAGGGTACTTTGCCTAAGGTCAGAGAGAAAGGTTTCTCTCCCGGTATGGTAAGAAAGTTCTTACTATTTTTAACATTCTCCAAGATCAGCCAAAATTTTCACTAAAGGTAAGGGAAGGTTCCCTACCTCAAAACAAGCCGAGGTGGCAAAAAGGGAAGGTTCCCTACCTCGCAATTCAAATCTAGGTGGCAAAAAGAGAAAGTTCTCTACCTAGTAACCCAAATTCAGGACAGGATAAGATAGGAAAAGCAATTCGAGGTGGCAAAAAGGGAAGGTTCCCTACCTCGCAATTCAAATCTAGGTGGCAAAAAGAGAAAGTTCTCTACCTAGTAACCCAAATTCAAGACAGGATAAGATAGGAAAAGCAATTCGAGGTGGCAAAAAGGGAAGGTTCCCTACCTCGCAATTCAAATCTAGTTGGCAAAAGAGAAAGTTCTCTACCTAGTAACCCAAATTCAGGACAGGATAAGATAGGAAAAGCAATTTGAGGTGGCAAAAGGGAAGGTTCCCTACCTCGCAACCCGAAACTAGGTGGTAAAAAGAGAGTTCTCTACCTAGCAGCATTTTTCTTTGAGGTAAGGAAGGTTCCTTAGCCTCGAATAGCGGGAAGGTTTCCGCTATTCAACTCAATAGGAAGGTTCTTGTTGAGAGAAGCATGGAAGGTTCCCTGGCTTCATTTGTCATCTTTACTAGAGGAAACGAGAAGGTTCTCGACCTCACAGCTTTGAGGTAAGGAAGGTTCCTTAGTCTCGAATAGCGGGAAGGTTTCCGCTATTCAACTCAATAGGAAGGTTCTTATTGAGGTGAAGGAAAGAAAAGTTTCTTTTCTTCATGAATAACGAAAAGGTTTTTGTTATTCATGGGACAAAATTTTGGTCAATTTGCTTTGCCTGCTTCATTTCTCATAAATCATGCAAAGGGGGGCAGCTGTTGACACCCAATTTTGCCCCGGAGATTTTGAAAGTGTGTTATGAGAGGACTTAAGTGACTAGTTATAAAGAAAATGGTCTTAAGGGTAAAATTGAAAGGTTAGGGACTAATTTGAACGTGTTGCAAAGTTGTGGCCTAACCCAGTAATTTGCCCATGTTATTTTCACGTTTTTTTTGCAGATGGAGATCGTGGACGCCGGCGACGGTTCTCTCCTCCGCGGCACGATCGAACTGCTGGCAAGGTCCTGGGGGATGGAACCGCTCCCAAACTCCTGCTATAAGTCATGAACCAGAGCCACAAATCGAAAGCAATTACAGAGAAACAGAGAATCGAAAGCAATCTCCAGAAAAGAGACCTTCAACCTCAGTAGCAATCGATCTAAAAAATGGCAGTAAATCACAAAAAGGCAAGTCAAAATCCCAGCAGCAATTGATTGGGCAGCAGTCGATCTCAAACCCAAAAACCATCTCAACACAAGCAAAAACAGAGGCCAAGCACAGAAATCGCAAAAACATCCCAACAGCAAAATTGAAGTTTCGGCAACAATTGATCTCAAACCTCAGCAACGAATCAATCAGGACTGAGATAATTGACAGAGAAGCAAGAACCATCAACGAAGAAAAGCAAAAAGAAAGCAACCAAAAAACCCAAAAACTCATCTCGGCAAAAAATTCGATCGGGAAAAAGAGAGGCAAAAACAGAGAATCGATTCGGGAACCAATTCGCATTTAAGAAATGAACTCATCTCAAGAGATGAATCTCAGCAGCGACACACAACAACAGAGAAAGGATCAACACAGAGCAACAACTCGTATCAAAATACGATTCAAAATCGGCGAAAAGAATTGGGCGTTTCTGGTCCAGTCTCGTTCGTTTCAAACGCCGACCTCGTCCAGCTTGTTTCCGTTCATCAGTAGCTGTCCCGCCGTTGATTTGGGCGGCCGGTTTCGTCTTCAACCCTCAGCTGCCGCAGTCTCGAAATCCCCATCACCCTATCTAGCCGCGGCCCAGTCAATCGGCAATCGGGCGCTTGATCCTCATCTGCCCGACCGCGGAAGCCCCTGACCACCAGTTCGTTGAGTCACGCCGGAACTGGTCCTCTGGAGGTTGGGTCACCGCAAATCGACCATAAGCTCTTCGCAACAGACTCGTCCCAAGTCTGCCCAAGGTGAGGTTTTATTTGTTTTAGCAAAATGGTGTTTGGTCCTCATTGATTGTCTCGGATTTCGTTGAACTCCCTAGACTATGATATGTTTAAATTACGCCATTGGTGTAAAGGAATGGATAATTCATGGATGAGGTTTAAGTTTTCAGTCCTCCTTGGTTAATCTCTCTCGCATATATTTAAACCATCGACACATGCGTAGTAAAATTCGGAATTCAATTGGCATGATGAATTTTGTTTTATCGATGATTGGTTAATGATGTGCTTTGGACGATTAATAGCATGTAAATTGTTAGTCTTCTTTTCCCTTTTTAATTCTTCACTAATCTCTTATGGTTTCTCCAAAATGTTTATAAAATTTGAATCAAGTGGAATAAATGAAATCAACCCGTGGTACCAATTTTTGGGCGTATGGAAATTATTATTTTTGTACGTAATTGACTAACGGACCTCGAGTTTTCTAGTAGACCATTTTAGGTTCCCAATCGACCTATCGCACAAAAGATTGGTGGCGACTCCCGTCGAAAACCCCGTCGCTACAGCGGTGCCTGAGGAAAACTGCCAGACTCATGTCTGGGCATCGGAGGACAGTTGCGGATCCAATGATCCGTGGACCTGCATCTCAAACTTCGGCCAGACTTTCAATAACATGGTCGACCGCCGTGAAACGTCCCACAACAGCGACAAGGAGGTCCAGATGGTGCTGCAACAATGCCCTTTCCTCTGTCACTCGGCCCGGCCCTAGACGTCTGCCCAGTACTCCTGAAAGGTCTCCGTGATCTCTGGAACCCGGAACCCGGTACACTCTCACGAGGTCGATAAGGAGACTCCTCCTGCTCCAGAAGCTGAGCTTTCTGAACTACCTCGCGGTAAGTAGTGATACCCAAGGATCGCAACGCCCATCAGATATCGGGGCGTAGTCCCCATACAAATCGCTTGGCCTTCTGCTCCTCAAACTCATAATACTGAGGAACAAAACGGACCAATCGATCGAACTCCTACTCATAGTCCTGCACGGTCCTATCACTCTGCTGTAGACTGTTGAACTGCCTCTGACGGAGATCTTGGACTGCATCACCGATATAGTACTCCAGGAATACTTGGGAAAACTCCTTGTCACCCCACCGCCCCCGGAACTGGCGGAAGCATCTTTCTTGCAGAGGTTGGAGGTATCGGCGGCGGGTGATCGCGAAATTTTCTCTTAAAAGGGTTTGGTCCCAAAAACCCATCCCTTAAAACGTTATCTTTCGGTTTTAAGGTTGTTACGTGTTTGCAGATTTTTACGACGTCTTACAAGTCCTAAACCTGCACCCGAGACACGTTAGTGGTTCTTACAGTAAATCGCGCGCGCAGAAAACTTAAGCAGAATACAGATAATACAGGCAGAAGGAGTTCCGCCCTCTGCGTAGGGTCGGAAACTCCCACGAATAAACTATACAGACCAGAAATCCGAATGCAGAGATAACTAACATGCATACTACGCCTACAGAGCCGAGCCAAAGGACGGAATTATACTTTGCCAAACAAAACTGTTGCTGCTGCTAAACATACAAAGGAGAAATAACGCGACGTAACAAATAGTCCAAACGCAGATCACGAAGGGATCTAACGAGAAAACCCCAAACATAAACAGATAAATACCTCGTAATGCATGTAATGCGTAACTAACACCGCGGAGGTCTACTCCGCAGTCGCTTGCCCGCATCCCCGAAAATGTTATATGTGGGGGGTGAGTTCTCGAAAGAACCCAGTAAGGGGGTAGGTACGAAACGGTCAAAACAAAACTTTAAAAACATTTTTACCTGCACAAAATGGTTAGCATGCAATGATCTAGCAGATATCCCAATCCTAAAAAGTATTATGATATGCGAGTCATGATGCTCAAGTCCCGTCTGACCGTGTTAACGACCATGGTTGGCATACCGTAATCACCGGCGTTCCCATCGCCGATAACAGGTGGTACATAACCCATACAGTGGTCCCCGACCATCGACAAAGACTCCTACGGCGGCTTGTTAAGCTCACGCCGATTATCGGGATCGAGCGCATGGTACCGGCCAAGGGGCGACGCCCCTAATCACACGAAACGGCCTAAGCCGCATGTAACATATAACGGGTCCGTTGTCGACCCCGATATGCAGATCCGATATAGCGTAAGTCCGTAAATAATAATGTAAATGGGTCCGTCGTCGACCCTCGATATGCATATAGTCCGTAAATAAAAACCCCGCAAACCACTACGTACCTTGTGACTAGCCCCGGAGTCACCGGGCCCCACCTCGACCCGAGTACTAGCCCTTAACTAACCTAATACACATAAATGCGCATTAAGAAAGTTAAACCCCTTACCTCGACAGAAATCGGATATCTACTGTGGCCCCCTGACGCACAAGCAGTATCCCGGAAGACGCAGATTTAATCTGCTAGAATCAGAGACATACAAATAACTTTAGTTATTTCACTAAAGTTTCATGTGTTGGGAATTTATTCTTAATTACAACCTAAGTCCTCGAACTTTTCAGAACTTGCAAAAGTATCCCAATTTTCACAATTCTAGCGACTTCCTTCCATTAATAACAAGTTTACACATTTACCCAAACTTTTCCATATTTTACACTTGGTCCTCCAATTTTCATAAAAAGATCAACTTTACCCGGTTTGGTCAACTTGGTCAAAAGTAGGTCAACCTTTATCCATTTCTTCCAAATTTCGCCCAAGCCCATAATTTCGCCCAACTTCCATTTCAACCCAAATCTTTTCTAACTTCACACTTTAGTCACTTTTCCTTTAATCCTTCATGTTAAACCATTTTTAACATGTTTTAACCAACTTTTCATCACCAAAAACACTATTCACAGCAAACATAATTTTCTTCCAAATCCTTGGTTTTCGGTTTTCCTTGCAATTTTCACCTAAACTTTAAAGCTTAACACTTCCATGCACAAACCTTTATACACTTCCATTTTTCAACACTTTAACACTTAAATCTTCAACAAAACATCATCCACACACATGCTCATAATTTCGGCCTTAAGCATAACAACAAGAAACTCATGCTTTCTCATGCTCAACTCAACACAACATACTTTCTTCATAAACATGCTTCTAAATCTTTCCATAAACTCAAAGATCACCTTACCTTTGCAAGATGACTTGAGAGATTGTCCAAATCTCTTCTCAAAATTTCGGCCAACCTAAGAAAAGAGGGAAAGAATTAGTGCTTGAAGTTGAACACTAATCATCTTTGATTAGTGATGAACAAACACCATTACCTTGCTTAATCTTCCTTGATTAAGGATCTAGGAGAGGATTAGTTCTTGATTAGTGAAGAACACTCAAGAACACTTGAAGAACACTCAAGAACACTAGCAAAGTTCATGAGGAGAGAGAGAGAAAAGAGAGAGAAGGCTTTCTTTCAATTTTCAAGACTTGAATTGTGAGTAAGAAATGAAAAAGAAATATTGACAAAAATGAGAGAAGAATTTCGGCCAAATGGAGAGGGAAGAGAGAGATGTGTGATTATGACACAAGCATGGTGAATGTGTAAGAGAGGTATGGGCATAAGGTAGAGTTTCTACTCCATCTTCCATTATTGCTTCCTTTTCTCCCTATTTCTTTCCTTTTAATCCTTTTCCCATAAAAACAAAATAAATGGGCTATCAAAATCTGAAAATTAGAAGTCTCAAATGGGTTTAAATCCCAAGAATTTTCGGCAGCCCAAAGATAGCCCAACCCCAATCTTCTTCAACCTTCTCCATTTACACATGGCAGATTTTGTACCAACTTGTAAAAATAAACTTCACCAGACAACCAGCCCTAAAATCATGAAAATTTACATGAAGGTAGCCCTGTGTGTCTAGTTTAAGTAGAAATTTACAGATCTCAATTTGGATTCCTGTAAAATTTACTAAAAATGTTTGACTGAACACTGGTCAAACCAGACTTTTGGAATTTCGAATCTTTTCCAAAATTAACAATTATCACCGAAAATCGTCCGACACTTGTAAAACTTATAAACAACACCAAAGTCACAACCAACATTGAATTTTGATAAATTATCATAACCCAATGTTATTCCGATAATTTACAGAATTCGCAATTCCGGTTGACACTTGCCGGAAAGTTATAGAACGTCGGGGTGGGTGTAACAATCTCCCCCCCTAAGACTCTTGGTCCTCCAAGAGTGATGACAACCTCCGGTACTCCTCCGGGTATCTACTCAACAACTCCTGCTCTGTCTCCCAAGTCGCTTCCCGATCAGAATGATGTGACCACTTAACCTTGCTCATCGGAATCGACTTGTTACGAACCCTTCAAAATCCCCGACCAACATTGTGTTGATCTGACTGACATCCGAAATGCACTTCTTAAGTATGCTGACACGGAAAACATTGTGCACAGCTGACATCTCCAAAGGTAAAGCCCAAACTATAGGCAACCCTGCCTATACCCTCCAGAAACTCGTAACGATCAATAAACTTTGGGCTTACTTACCCCATCCGCCAAATCGGACTGTCCAAAAACTCGACCTCCCGCCTCAAATTCCAGATCTCATCATCTCTTGTCAATGTACTAGGTGGTCCTACAAGTCGCGGCCGTCATCCGCATCTCGAACTGCATAAAATGCCTCGGCCCCAACGTGATTTATCTCAAGCCCCGAGTGTCGTCCGAAACGAACGCCCCGCTCCCGAAAAATATTTTCCCGGAAATGTGCGGGAAGTTCACACGACCTCAAATATGTAAGCATTCCAAGATGTTGTATAGAACGATCCCGGAGTCATCTCGACCGATTGAAAACATGCCCCGCTTGCTTGAAATGAAAGCTCGGGACACCCAAAAGTCATTATGTCACAAGCATCTGTCCAACAGTTGTTGTATCATACATCTCTAACCATACAAGACACCATACGGTGCATACCGATAGTAGTCCGATAGCCGTTGTTGTAGGAGATCTCTACTAACGGTAAGTGCTGATCCCAATGTCCTCCGAAATCCAACACAAAGTTCCCGAGCATAACCTTGACAATTTGAACTACTCTCTCTTACCGCCCCATCTGTCTCGAGGATGGTATGTTGTGCTGTGTGTAGTTGCGTGCCCAGAGCCTTTTAGTTCGGATGTCCCGGCGACCAGAGAATGTAACTAAAAACGCCCCGAAGCGACCGTAATGTATACGCATAACCTGGTCAGAATATCAGAACAAAATTCCATAAACAAGTCATCAGAGCATCAGGTACTGAATAACATAATCACAGAACAATAGAATCCTCTGAATAGAAGGAATGTCCAGATGCACCTTAGATACGGAAATCCCGACACTTATCTGAATGATTCATACATCTATTCACCTAACATATTCGAACCACCATTTCTAGTTTGGCAGGAGTGGTAGTTTAAACTACCATCATAAGCCTCATTGCGGGGTCCAAGCCCTCCGGGTGCATCTTGTTGCGCCCCGAGTCAGTTGCCGGTATTTCTACCTGACAACCCTGCATAATATCGAATCTAAACCTAACCTACCTTTAACACGTCCTCTTCCCCGATACGTAGCTAAAAGTAATCTTCGAAAACACCCTAGTTCCACCGAATCGGTCAAACAGATTATCAATCCCGGGTAATAGATACTTGTTCTTAGTGGTGCCGGCATTCACCGCCCGCAATGGATATAGAGTCGGAGAGTCCCATCCTTTTTCCCGACAAATAAAACCGAGGTTCCCATGGTAAAGTATTCGACGGATGAATCCCTTCTCTATAAGCTTCTTTGTCTTTACCCGAGAGCTTTTTCAACCCCGTGTCTTTCGGTTGTCGGTCAACCAATCGACTTATACAATGTAAATCTCGTAACCCAACAGAGTAATCATAACCAACACTCACAATCGGAATTTCAAAACTGAATCCACACACATATAACAGAAAGTTGATCAAACTGAATTCACATATAACATTTGTTACCCAACATAAATTTCCAGACTGAATCACACACAATAACCCATACACAAAATCCCAAAAACTGAATTCACACAAATCAGAAACGTTCCCACTGATGTCATAATTTAATCAGATCTGATCCCTCGACCTTGTCCCCAGAATTTCCACCACTGATAAAGCCCATATATTCCCTAATCCAAGCATCTGCTACTGAATTTCCCTTGTCGTCGGTGTACTTGATGGTGCAGTCATGACCCTTCGTTTTCTCGATCCACCGTTGCAGCCTCATGTTCAGATCCTTTTACGTAAACCGATATTTCAAACTCCGGCGGTTAGTGAAAGTCTGAAACTTGTTGCCGAGTAGGTAATGCCTCCACTGCTTGAAAGCACAGATGATCACTGGCAACTCCAAGTCATGCGTCGTATAGTCCTCGCTCGTGCGGTCGCATAAGCCTTGACCCATACCCGATGACATGCTGCCCTCGTATCGTAACACAACCGAGACCCTCCTCGATAAGTTAGCATAGATTACATAAGGTAGTACCGGGTCCGGTTGGCTCAGAATCGGTGCGTGTGTGAACTGCAGCTTGAGTTCCCGAAAACTGTTCTCGGATAGCATATCCCAACCACCTCTCGTGGTACAGTCGGGGGAAATCCTCCCAGATTATTCCCGGCTCGGTTCGCCTCATGACCTGGTACTGTGTTGCCCGATCCTGGACTATCCCCTACCTCCGGTTGTGAGCAGCATCACGTAGATAAAAAAGTGGCAAGAGACACCATCACCTCAGATGGTAGTCCCAATCTCATCAAAAGATGCTTCATGTCTGTCAACCAGCTCTCAGTAATCGGCCCCGACTTGCCCGAAAACTTGAGCGGTTAAAGCGCTGCGGCGCTCCAAGATCCTTACCTCGTCCAATCACGAAGGAACTCTCTCTGCGCGGCCTGGGAATCACTCAGAATCAAAGACATCACTCAAACCTTTGCATAACTGTTCTAGAACTTTCACGAGATTGACGCGCTCCTGGTGTCCTACAGATCTCAGTCGGGGCTGAGGTAAAAGTCGTGAAGTGGGCAGTCAAGCCCCGCGGTAAACCCTCCTCTCCGGTCACTAACAGGAGGGGGTTCAAACGCTGCACGAGTGGCGCGGTGTGCCTCGCATGCACCAACAGAAATTCCCAACAAAACAGACAGAAAAGACAGTTAATCTCCATGTTAGCAAACAGCAGTTTCCTAATGGCTCTGTAGTGTAGATGATATGCATATTAATTAAAATCCACATCCTTCGTGGTTCATCCAGGCGCGATATCTGTTTTAAACCACTTAATTGAATTTCAGATTATGCTAGGTTCTGGTGTCAACTAACCAACCCTAAACCTACCTAAAGTTCTTGAATAATTTTAGTAAAAGTTGATCAGTCTTTTAGTTAAATTACCCCAGAACTAATAGCGTAGTTTAAGTCGGAAAGTCTAACCATTCCTAACTTTAAACCTTAAGCTCTGATACCAAATTGTCACCCCACCGCCCCCGGAACTGGCGGAAGCATCTTTCTTGCAGAGGTTGGAGGTATCGGCGGCGGGTGATCGCGAAATTTTCTCTTAAAAGGGTTTGGTCCCAAAAACCCATCCCTTAAAACGTTATCTTTCGGTTTTAAGGTTGTTACGTGTTTGCAGATTTTTACGACGTCTTACAAGTCCTAAACCTGCACCCGAGACACGTTAGTGGTTCTTACAGATATCGCGCGCGCAGAAAACTTAAGGAATACGATAATACAGTGCGAAGGAGTTCCGCCTCGCGTAGGGTCGGAAACTCCCAATAATTAACTATACAGACCAGAAATCCGAATGCAGAGATAACTAACATGCATACTACGCCTACAGAGCCGAGCCAAAGGACGGAATTATACTTTGCCAAACAAAACTGTTGCTGCTGCTAAACATACAAAGGAGAAATAACGTCGACGTAACAAATAGTCCAAACGCAGATCACGAAGGGATCTAACGAGAAAACCCCAAACATAAACAGATAAATACCTCGTAATGCATGTAATGCGTAATCTAACACCGCGGAGGTCTACTCCGCAGGTCGTTTGCCCAGATCCCCTGAAAATGTTATATGTGGGGGGTGAGTTCTCGAAAGAACCCAGGAAGGGGGTAGGTACGAAACGGTCAAAACAAAACTTTAAAAACATTTTTACCTGCACAAAATGGTTAGCATGCAATGATCTAGCAGATATCCCAATCCTAAAAAGTATTATGATATGCGAGTCATGATGCTCAAGTCCCGTCGGACCGTGTTAACGACCATGGTTGGCATACCGTAATCACCGGCGTTCCCATCACCGATAACAGTGGTACATAACCCATACAGTGGTCCCCGACCACCGACAAAGACTCCTACGGCGGCTTGTTAAGCTCACGCCGATTATCGGGATCGAGCGCATGGTACCGGCCAAGGGGCGACGCCCCTAATCGCTGCGTAAACGGCCTAAGCCGCAGAACATATAACGGGTCCGTTGTCGACCCCGATATGCAGATCCGATATAGCGTAAGTCCGTAAATAATAATGTAAATGGGTCCGTCGTCGACCCCTCGATATGCATATAGTCCGTAAATAAAAACCCCGCAAACCACTACGTACCTTGTGACTAGCCCCGGAGTCACCGGGCCCCACCTCGACCCGAGTACTAGCCCTTAACTAACCTACTACACATAAATGCGCATTAAGAAAGTTAAACCCCTTACTCGACAGTAAATCGGATATCTACCGTGGCCCCCGACGCACAAGCAAGATCCTAAGACGCAGATTTAATCTGCTAGAATCAGAGACATACAAATAACTTTAGTTATTTCACTAAAGTTTCATGTGTTGGGAATTTATTCTTAATTACAACCTAAGTCCTCGAACTTTTCAGAACTTGCAAAAGTATCCCAATTTTCACAATTCTAGCGACTTCCTTCCATTAATAACAAGTTTACACATTTACCCAAACTTTTCCATATTTTACACTTGGTCCTCCAATTTTCATAAAAGATCAACTTTACCCGGTTTGGTCAACTTGGTCAAAAGTAGGTCAACCTTTATCCATTTCTTCCAAATTTCGCCCAAGCCCATAATTTCGCCCAACTTCCATTTCAACCCAAATCTTTTCTAACTTCACACTTTAGTCACTTTTCCTTTAATCCTTCATGTTAAACCATTTTTAACATGTTTTAACCAACTTTTCATCACCAAAAACACTATTCACAGCAAACATAATTTTCTTCCAAATCCTTGGTTTTCGGTTTTCCTTGCAATTTTCACCTAAACTTTAAAGCTTAACACTTCCATGCACAAACCTTTATACACTTCCATTTTTCAACACTTTAACACTTAAATCTTCAACAAAACATCATCCACACACATGCTCATAATTTCGGCCTTAAGCATAACAACAAGAAACTCATGCTTTCTCATGCTCAACTCAACACAACATACTTTCTTCATAAACATGCTTCTAAATCTTTCCATAAACTCAAAGATCACCTTACCTTTGCAAGATGACTTGAGAGATTGTCCAAATCTCTTCTCAAAATTTCGGCCAACCTAAGAAAAGAGGGAAAGAATTAGTGCTTGAAGTTGAACACTAATCATCTTTGATTAGTGATGAACAAACACCATTACCTTGCTTAATCTTCCTTGATTAAGGATCTAGGAGAGGATTAGTTCTTGATTAGTGAAGAACACTCAAGAACACTTGAAGAACACTCAAGAACACTAGCAAAGTTCATGAGGAGAGAGAGAGAAAAGAGAGAGAAGGCTTTCTTTCAATTTTCAAGACTTGAATTGTGAGTAAGAAATGAAAAAGAAATATTGACAAAAATGAGAGAAGAATTTCGGCCAAATGGAGAGGGAAGAGAGAGATGTGTGATTATGACACAAGCATGGTGAATGTGTAAGAGAGGTATGGGCATAAGGTAGAGTTTCTACTCCATCTTCCATTATTGCTTCCTTTTCTCCCTATTTCTTTCCTTTTAATCCTTTTCCCATAAAAACAAAATAAATGGGCTATCAAAATCTGAAAATTAGAAGTCTCAAATGGGTTTAAATCCCAAGAATTTTCGGCAGCCCAAAGATAGCCCAACCCCAATCTTCTTCAACCTTCTCCATTTACACATGGCAGATTTTGTACCAACTTGTAAAAATAAACTTCACCAGACAACCAGCCCTAAAATCATGAAAATTTACATGAAGGTAGCCCTGTGTGTCTAGTTTAAGTAGAAATTTACAGATCTCAATTTGGATTCCTGTAAAATTTACTAAAAATGTTTGACTGAACACTGGTCAAACCAGACTTTTGGAATTTCGAATCTTTTCCAAAATTAACAATTATCACCGAAAATCGTCCGACACTTGTAAAACTTATAAACAACACCAAAGTCACAACCAACATTGAATTTTGATAAATTATCATAACCCAATGTTATTCCGATAATTTACAGAATTCGTAATTCCGGTTGACACTTGCCGGAAAGTTATAGAACGTCGGGGTGGGTGTAACGGACATCTCTCTGAGAGTCAGGATCTATGTCTCGCTCACCCTGATCTCTTTATCGCTGCCGGCGAGTATTAACCATACCTCCTGAAATTCACAGATACCAAGAACACATACAAGACGGTAAGTGTCTAATAGAAGCTAGCAACGTTATTTCTATAGGCTCTGTAATGTAAATGCAATGCATGATGCCATTACACCAATTTCTCAGAACACACATGCATATCAGAAGTTCTAACTCTGAGCATCAGCCTTTCCTAAGATCCGAATTTGATTCTGTTTAGTACGTCTCGAAGAACCGACCCCTGCTATGACACCTCTTCCAAAAATGTTCAAGTAAGGGGTGGCCAGACCCCTTACCGAACATCCCTAGAATCAGATAGCAGCACAGTGGCTTGCCCTATCAAGCCCGTACATGGAACAGAAGTCCACCTCTGGACTATACCAGACTCATAACACAACTTCACCTAATCCTCGTACCTGACTAAGCCTGCTCTGAAACCACCTTTACTGTTACCCCCATCTGCAGAAGCTTACGTAATACGGAACACCGGATGGTGTAAGCCGAAACCAGAATCGGGGGAACATTTGACGGAGTTCCCTAGGTGTAGTGGTCCAAACCCACCCAATTAAAATTTTCCTTTACTCTTGTCACGAGCACCCATGCCCAGTTGCGGAGGCGGGGCCGCCCGAGATGTCGGAAGCAGAAGCTGCGGTAGAAAGCGCGGAAACGGTCCAACCGAAATCAGCTACGTGCAGTGGTCCCATGACCCGGCCCGCAAAGTCTCGTTCTCGAAGGCCCGGTGCCTGAGAACACTTTGCTCACTTAACAACTTGGTCGTGTTACGACCCGCAACCTACAAAACTCAAACACGGCAAGTATACAATATATTCTTAACTATCCATGGTGAGCACTGCCCTACTGAAATAGGCGAGCACCCGACCATCACCAAACATGCAGTTCATGGAAATATCATTCATCGATCACAAACAACCAGAATACAGAATCCATCCGATATATATAACCAATATGAACATAGCTCGGGTCCCGCCCTCAACTGATATGGGCGAGCCCTCCAGTCAAACAGAAGTACAGAATCAGAAAGTATTCCAAAATATACAACATGATCTGATCTAAACATGCATGCACATACATCTACAGAGCCACCAAAGTAAAACCCTAGAATACCTAGGTGCGGAATCTGGAATACTTCACAATCAGAAGATTCCCGCACGTAGTACTGCTGCTGGTAAACCACAAACATAAGAGAGAGAAGTTAGTCAACTGCAAACCCATCGGAACAGAAGTCTGGTACACAGACTATAACCTCTACCGAGACTACCCCTATAAACTTAACAGAAGTTCCAAATTAGAACTGTCGATACCTGAATCCAAAAACAGAAAGCACCGCGGATTTCTAGTCCGCTGGCTGCTTGTCAGGTCGACCTGAAAGGTGGTAAACATAAAGGGGTGAGTCCTCAGGTGCATCACTAACGTATACAAGCGCATAGGTTTTTGAGGTGCATCATAATTTGTGCATGATGACTTATTAAGTCATCACAACGAGTGCATCAAGTTTGTACAATAGTGCATCATAGTTCAACTAGAGTGCATCATGGTGGTCTCTGAGAGCATGATTTGGGGAGGGAGGAGCTCGATTGGGCCAGACTTAGCTCCCCGTAGGTTGGTAGAGGAAAGGATGGCTTCGTAGGAAGCGGTCAATGATTGGGGAGGACAACGATGACCCTTCTCCACCTGTGGCTCGATCTTGAGGGGCTCTGACTTCTCCGTCACAAGGAGGAGGACTCCAGAGGTGTATCCCGAGTCCAATTTGAAAGAACTCGAGGGGTGGATGGTGTAGCTAATTGGGAGCATGAGTGCATCTTTCTTGTACGAGACTGCATCAAAGTTCATCGGGAGTGCATCATCGTGCTAATCGAGTCATCATTTTGGGCAACTGAAGGGATGCGTTGTGGCCAACATTTGTTGGTCGGAAACAGGAAGCTAGTTAGATTTGTTGCTAATTTTGTTGATTTCAGGAGAAAGGAAGATGGCCGAAGGAATTTCCTGCCATCTGCGGTATGCTCGGGAAGAAAGGAAGGAGATCGATGAGATTTCAATGAGATCTTGGATTTTTCAGCTACAGCTTCGCGACACTCTTTCTATCTCCTACCTCATCCTTCCTTATCTTAGGCTTTTAACGTGAGCCAGATAAAACATATAGTTACTCTCTCATTTGGGGTGTTTGGTTGTGGAATTATGAGAATTGACGATTGTGTGGATTTTAAGAATTCACAAAATACTTTGTTTGGTTAAAGAAACAAAATTGTTTTCCTCATTCTAAGAATCGTGCGGAATTCCTCATTGTATAATTTAGAATGATCTACTTTCCAGCGACTATTGTCACAGACGGATTTCTCGGCTACTCCTTGTGGCACTTAGATATGCCTTGCTCGTGCTAAGTCAGCCTTGATCCGACCCTAAGATGCCTTGAAGGCTTGAGAAAGCTAAGAGAGCTTGAGAGTGCTAAAGAACTTTTGAATGAGAACTTGTATTAATTTCTTGGATGGTTACAAATGAAACCCAAGGGGGGTATATGAAGGTCTCCACCGCCTCAATGGACGGTCAGGATCAATTTGATCCAACAGTGTATGTTAAGTCTCTAGATCTTTCTATACATCTCTACACTTTTCCTACACTTCTTTACACATATTTACACATATCTACAAGGGTCTAGGCTTCCCTGGAAGTTTCTAAAAAGCCCTAGAGAGTGTAAGAATCCTCTTGGAAGGGCCTAGCCTCCTTAAATCCGAGTTTGGGCCTTGAGTGCTTGATTCACAAGGCCTGCTGCAACTTAGGCTTGGCATAGGATGCCTGAAAGGGCCTAAGTTGGCCATAGAACATTGTTGGGCCTAATGGCCTGTGACATCCTCCCCCACCTATTCTAGTGAGACCCTCGTCGCGGCCTCATGGTAAGCTTGCACCTTGTCCCCATGCTGCCATAAACTGAGCTCATGCTCTCATGTTGTCTCGGTGTCTGGATGGCCCCTTTATGCACCAAGTACTCTTTGGAGCCTACATGTACTCCTTGCCTCTTTATGAGTACGGTGCGCCAAAATCTTCTCCGCCTCACGTTCAAGCGTGGTAGCAACTGATGTTGAAGCTCTATGAGATTCTCCTCGAGTTGGATCCTCATAATCAAGATCGCAAGGATTAAGGAAACTCACATGAAAAACGGGGTGGAGCTCCAAGTGTGGTGGCAAGGTAACCCTGTAAGAAAGCTTTCTAATTCTCTTCTCTATATGAAAGGGACATTCATACCTGCGTAACAAGACTTTGTGCACTTTGCCGTAACTTTTGAAGGTATGTGGGAGAAGTTTCACCATGACCAAGTCTTATTCATTGAACTCCACATGCCTTCGTTTTTTTCTGCCCATTTCTTCATCTTCTTGGCCACCTAGGGCAAGCATGTCTTGGCTAACTCGGACGTTTCTCTCCAACCTCAGGCAAAGATGAAGGCAACATGACTCTTGCCTGGACAATTTGTCGCCATAGTTTGGGGAGCTAAAGGTTGTTGTCCCATTGCCAACTCGAATGGACTAGCTCCTATGAACTCGCTCTTCTGAAGGTTGTAGGAGAATTGGGATATGTCCAACAACTTCACCCAATCCCACTGGTTGTCACTCACAAAGTGCCTAAGGTAAATCTCCAACAAGGTATTTACTCTCTCAGTGTTACGACCCAAAACCGACCATATAGACAGCTGATGGTTCTGGCTCGTAACAGAGGATCTTTTGCAGTTTAGAAATGTCATGGGCACCCGCGCCCGGTTGCGGAGGCGGGGTCGCCCCGTGGCAGCGGAAGCGGAAGCTGCGACAGAAGCTGCAAGAGCTGCGGAAACGGAAGCAGTCGGTCCAACCGAGACCCGCTGAGTGTGGTGGTCCCTATAGGTGTATGTAGTGCTTAAAAGCCATCCGACTTGTATTGGTTTTGGAACACTGACATAATTATTTAATTAAAGAGGCATTGTTCAGATTATTATTGTTGTCTTTGTTTTTGCGTTAATAAAGAACAAAATAATAATACAACCTTGGAACATACGATGTTCCTAAATGACCCTAGTCAAGTGTTATAAAGAACAAAGATTGATATAACACATGCGAGACTAGCATAAGGGTAGATTCACGTGGGACATGGAATCTAACTTATGATTACATAAGTAGTTGTAATGGTCCGACCCACTTGGTAGAACTTAAATAATCGTGACAAGATTATTATAAGTTCTACATATATACCACAGTGCGTGTAGTCCTCTGACCTGAGAATATGAAGATCTTCTCGTAGTAAGCTGCATACTTTGATTCTATGTGCTATCCCTTCTTGACCGAAGGAGAGTGCTGGTTTTTAGTGTCTAGCGAATTACGGAGTAAGACTGTCATATGTCAAGACGAGATTTATTACTTCCATGTCACGAGAGTTTATTCTCCTTGGCCAGATTGAACGCGGTTCAATTAGAGAATATGATGAAAGGACATGACATGTGCATTAGTGTGGTTTGGGTAATAGGTAAAAGTTCCGTTGCGTTTTAAACGGATTCTATATTACTTGGGTAACAGTGATGTGTTGCTAGATACGGCTCACTGTCAATAATTATGTGTGAGACATCATAATTATTGCCAACGTAATAAGAACCTCTGTGGTCGCACGCTCAGTGAGTGAATTATGGAGTATTTTAGCAAGAGACAAAAATTTGGTGACTTAAGTGTCCGCTTTGTAAAAGCTGGACACTTAAGTAATATGAGAAATCATGGCTAGGGACTAGGGTTGTAATTAAGCAAATAGTTTGGAAAATTGAAACCCTAGCCTCCTAGCATGCTGCGCAAAAATATATGTGCACTTCCTCTGAGTCTGGATAGTGACAGTTAATCAATTAATTTGTTCAGTTTGGATTTGAAAAATTATCATAAAAATTCAGAAAACTCTCTAGGATTTTTCTCTCCTGTCTCTGCTGATCTGTTCTTCAAGTAATTGATGCTAGCACAACAGAAGGAATAACATAGACTCTGCAATTGCTCGCGCGTGGATACCGTAGAGGATCTGTAGATTCAGGTCTGCCGGAAGAACGCAATTCAAGTGATTTTCTGGTAATCTCTTGAACAATAATTATACTGTTTCAGATTGTACATGGATCCTGGAAGGGTTTTTATTTTTCCGCTGCGTTATTTGATGCTACAAACCCTAACAGTGGTATCAGAGCATCTTGTACAATCCAGTATAATTATATCTGTGTGCAATTAATTGTTTCTATATTGAAAAATTGTTGCATGTTAATAATTGGAGAAAAATTAATTAAAATCGGATTTTGAATTGATTTTTCGTCTAATTATTCTGGGTAAATTTTGGCAAAAAATAAATCAGAAAACAAATATATGTTACTGTTCACATTTTTAAAATTCGGATAAACAGTACGCCGCGTCTTTGACGCCACCGTCACGGCAATCCGGCAGTTGGATGGCTGCGGAAGTAGCATGGATGGCTAATCGGAAGCGAGACGCATCCAGTGACGGCGGTGGCGTCGTCATCGGAGGTTGGGAAAGCGGCGGCGGCGATAGACGGCTGACAACAAGCTGCGCTGGCGGCTGGGGGTGAAACCCTAGCTGAGCCAGGCAGCCTGGGCCGGTTTCTGGGTCAACGAGCTGGGCCCGCCATCTTGGCCCGGCTCGCAGGTCTGACCAACTGGTTCGGCTGGTTCGCCTGGGTCGGCCCGCCTGGTTCTTCTGAACCGGCGCAAATGCGACTCCCTGCCCCTGCATTTTAAAAATTGTGCAAATTAGCCCAGAACTTTGTTTTAAGCTTGAAATTAATTCCGGGGGCCCTATTTAACACAGTTTCGCCCGAAATTAATTCCGAAACTTAAGAAAAGTTCATAGAATTTTCTGGTAATATTTAAAATGGTCCCGGAGCGCTGTTTTAAAATTTTTTCGCCCGAGATAAATTTTAAAAATTACAGAAAGGTCCCTAAAAATTTATTTTTGCTCAAATTTGACCCAGAACTTTATGAAAGCATTAATTGAATATCAAACTTGTTGAATGAGTGTTTTAGCATGTTTGGATGATTCTTTGATGTATGGTAGACGGTTATAGCCATGTGATGAATGGATGTATGTTTGGTAAATACGACCTGCGCGTCGTGCCTCTTCTTATATTCTCATTGTAAAATTCTCTTCTCATCTACTCCCCTCTATGTAAAAGATGTTTCTTAAATGTAATTTAATTGTAATGACAAACACCTGGACAAGAAGATTGGATCGAGAAGACTAAGGAAGAAAGGTGTGGACCCAAGAGACGCTAGCAAGGAAGAGACTAGTATAGGTCTTTTTCTTTCTAGGTTTTATGGATCCCTTTGCTCGGGATACATCTAGATTGAGCTATAACCGTGGTACGATCTATTTTCAGTAATAGATGACATGTTTAGGTTGATTGATGCATGTTTAATCAACCGGAGAAATTTAAAACTGGTGAGACCAATTAAAATCCCTCAACGCATATCAAGCTCATGGTCTTCCATCGCGAGACACGTCGAATAGAACGATCATCGTGTGGTAGGTTCCTCCAAAGCGAGGTGCCACACTTTAATCTTGATTAAAGGCAAGTTCTAGGTGATGGGTTGGGTTTGACCATTCCACCAACACGGTTGGCAGCTTGGAGACCGATTGAGTGGGAGTTAAGTGAGTAGGTTTCGCCAAAGCGAGGTGCTGCACTGTAACTCCACGGTGTAATTGGCAAAGTAGCCTACCTAAAGTTACCGTTATTCAAACACTAGCCAAAGCAGGTTTGAGTTGAACGGGGAACTCATGGATCTTGTCCCGCTAAGAATGTCTATTCGCTCAGACATTTCGAGGTGATAGTGAGGGCTATTATCTTGAAGAAATAGTGGGAGCCCTTTTAATCAAAAGTCCTTATTAAAGGAGAAATTAAATAATTGTGTTCTTACTTTTTCTGTATGTTTACCTGTTGTAGATAACCATGTCGCAAACCATACCCACTTTATCTTTACGACCTGCCCTCGAGAAGGAGAAACTCAATGAGACTAACTTTCTCTCTTGGTTTCGTAATCTGAGAATTATCTTGACGCAAGAGAAGAAAGG
Source organism: Stellera chamaejasme (assembly GCA_024586325.1). Lineage (NCBI taxonomy): Eukaryota > Viridiplantae > Streptophyta > Magnoliopsida > Malvales > Thymelaeaceae > Stellera > Stellera chamaejasme. The sequence continues at coordinate 21,023,136 of CM044982.1, read as the reverse complement.
TTATGTGCTCGAGGAGCCTCTGCCTGATGAGCCGGCGGCTACTACTCCTAAAGCGAAGCGTGATGCTATCTTGAAGCATCGTGTTGACTCTGTTGAGGTCTCATGTCTCATGCTTATATCCATGGAGCCAACGCTGCAGAAGCAACATGAGGGAATGAGTGCTTATGATATGATTGAGCATCTCAAGACTCTGTTTGGCAAGATGGCAAGGCAAGAGAGGTTTGAGATATCCAGGGCGTTGTTTCAGTGTAAGTTGGCAGAAGGCTCTCCTATTGTTCCTCATGTACTCAAGATGATTGGGTATATAGAGGGACTCCAGAAGTTAGATGTCGGTCTGCCAGCTGATCTGGCCACTGATTTGATCTTGCAGTCTCTCCCGGAGAGCTATAACCAGTTTGTTATGAACTATAATATGCATGATCTTCAGAAGTCTCTTCCCGAGTTGCTCAATATGTTGCGAACATCTGAGCACAATCTTCGTAGAGAGAAGGTTGTTATGGTTGTCCAGAACAACGGAGGGAAGGGAAGGTCCAGAAGGAATAGGAAGGGAAAGGGTAAGGCTAAGGTAGCCAAAACCGCTATCCCAGCTCCTACTCAAACACTGAAACCATCTGGGGGATTAGCAAGAAGGTGCAGAATTGCTTCCATTGCGGGAAACCGTGACATTGGAGGCGAGACTGCAAACTCTAGATAGAGGAGACCGAGAAGGGTGCCACGGGCAACACTTCAGGTATCCTTGTTATAGAGTTACATGTTGCTACTTCTACATCTTGGGTGTTAGACACTGGATGTGGATCTCACATTTGTTCAAATGTGCAGGATCTAAGGGAAAGTAGAACATTGGTAAAGGGAGAAGTGGATCTTCGAGTTGGCAACGGAGCACGGGAAAGTAGAACATTGGTAAAGGGAAAGTAGAACATTGGCAAGGGAGAAGACAGATGCTGGATTGGCTTTAGTGCAAGTGGGAGTCTGTAGGTGTATGTAGTGCTCAAAAGCCATCCGACTTGTATTGGTTTTGGAACACTAACATAATTATTTAATTAAAGAGGCATTATTCAGATTATTATTGTTGTCTTTGTTTTTGCGTTAACAAAGAACAAAATAATAATACAACCTTGGAACATACGATGTTCCTAAATGACCCTAGTCAAGTGTTATAAAGAACAAAGGTTGATATAACACATGTGAGACTAGCATAAGGGTAGATTCACGTGGGACGTGGAATCTAACTTATGATTACATAAGTAGTTGTAATGGTCCGACCACTTGGTAGAACTTAAATAATCCGACATGATTATTGTAAGTTCTACACATATACCATGATGCGTGTAGTCCTCGACACGAGAATATGAAGATCTTCTCGTAGTAAGCTGCATACTTTGATTCTATGTGCTATCCCTTCTTGACTGAAGGAGAGTGCTGGTTTTGAGTGTCTAGCGAATTACGGAGCAAGACTGTCATATGTCAAGACGGGATTCATCACTCCCATGTCACGGGAGTTTATTCTCCTTGGCTAGATTGTACGCGGTTCAATTAGAGAATATGATGAAAGGACATGACATGTGCATTAGTGTGGTTTGGGTGATAGGTAAAAGTTCCGTCGCGTTTTAATGAATTCTATATTACTTGGGTAACAGTGATGTGTTGCTAGATACCGCTCACTGTCAATAATTATGTATGAGACATCATAATTATTGCCAACGTAATAAGAACCTACAGGGTCGCACGCTCAGTGAGAGAATTATGAAGTATTTTAGCAAGAGATAAAAGTTTGGTGACTTAAGTGTCAGCTTTGTAGAAGCTGGACACTTAAGTAATATGAAAATCATGGCTAGGGACTAGGGTTGTAATTAAGCCAATAGTTTGGAAAATTGAAACCCTAGCCGCCTAGCATGCCGCGCAAAAATATATATGCACTCCTCCGAGTCCTGGATGACTATCATACATGGCGAGACCCGCCCGCCCCACTGAAATAGGCGAGCACTCTACCATCACCAAACATGCAGTTCATGGATAACATCGAGACGAGCCCCGCCCTCACTGAAATGGGCGAGTACTCAATCATCATCATACATATACTCAACAGAATCATACCGATACAGAATATGTCTGACCCATCACAACATGATCACATCACGGATCCTGCCCTCCACTGACATGGGTGAGCCCCCGGTCATACAGAATATAGAAGCAGAATGTATCTAAGATACATAGCATGATCCAACAAATGACATGCATGCATATACATCTACATAGCCGACAAGAGGAAAAACCCCATAATACCTAAGTGCGGGATCTAGGAGAAACCCCGAGATCAGAAGATTCCCGCAAGTACCGATGTTGCTGCTAACACACAAACAGAAGAGAGAGATAAGTTAACTGTGAGAAAACCTATATGCTATACTTAGCATAATTCCATAAATCAGAATGTAGACTATAACCTCTACCGAGACTACCCCTATAACTTAACGAAAGATTCGTGTCGGAACTGCAGATACCTGATCACAGTACAGAAAGCACCGTGGAACTCTAGTCCCCTGGTTTCTTGTCAGGTAGACCTAAAAGGTGGTAAACAGAAGGGGTGAGTCCTCGGGAGGACCCAGTAAGGGCTGAGGTAAGGTACGGTTGCATAAAGTAAGCTAAGTGCGTGGGTACCTGCAAAACAAGGAAAACACAAAAACACAAGAATATATGCAAACAGATATATGCATAAAGAATAAACAGCCGAAGGACGCGGTTAGAACCACCAGAGACCCATGAGCGCATATAAACAAAACGACAGCCCTCTCCAAGAGGTCAGAAGCCGAACCTAACAGAGGCATGGTACCAGTCGGGGTCGCGATCCCCATTTGTCGTAGGGTCTCCAAGAGGACAAGCCGAAGTATACCGCAGGGGTATACAATGCATCCCCAGTATATCGCAAGGTATACACAGAATATCAGCATTGAATGCAGATATAGAATACCAAAGAACCCGAGGTCTCCGAGACCATCTCGGGCCTTGAACCTGCACACCTGTACATTACCATATAACTGGCCCCAGGATCACTGGACACCCGTCCTCAACCTAGAACCCGCTTCAACTAACCCCAATATACATGATATCCCTCTCAGAATGTATAACGAGAGAAGTTGAACCCTTATCATACTATTACCGATCCGCAAAAGAATCCGGGAAAAATCCCGTTGCTCGGCCCGAAAAGCGGTAGTGTGACTTCCGAAGTCCCGCACTACTCCACAACTGCTGATTCAAGCTGAACAACCATTTACAAATCAGAAATCACCAATCTAGACCCCCGGGAACTAATCCCGCACATTCCCGCACTTTCCCGCAAAACTTCACAGAAAGCTCGGATTTTCAAACCGAGCTAGAACATCGTTGTTTATACTCAAACATGCACAGCTAAGCATTTAAAACATACTTTTCAAACTTAAGCAGGCAAGCCAGCATGTCGAGTTTCACGGTTACGTTCACAAATTCAGAAAACGAAGTTCTAAACATCGTTTGTTACCTACTTCAATTCCCGATATCATTTCACCACCAATACAACCTCGAAACACACCATAACTATCAACATACCCTTCCCTTAATTTCGGCCCTAATCTCCTCTTTGTACCAATATCCTTTCCAATCAATTTAAAGCTTCTAATTCATGCATAATCCACCACTTAAACATTCTAAGCATGAATATCAACATATTACTCAACATTCACCCAACAATTTCATCACCAAAGTTTCGGCCAAGTTAGGGTTTTTTCAACCCAAGATGTTCTTCAACATTTCAAACCTTGATTCCTACACCAAATCACACCAATAACAACATATCCCAAGCTTGAAGCAAGAAGATGAACAAAACATCTAGCTAGGGTTTATCATAATTTCGGCCCTTAAGGTGTTCAACCACAAACCATGCTTCAAACACACAAAACTCATGAAGAATACATGCTTACCTCAAGATTAACACCAAGAACAACCTCCCTTAAACCCTTGAACAATTCGGCCTTTCCTTAGGAATCAAGGAGAGCTACTTGTGTATGTGAATGTTCTTGAGAGGGATGAAGAACATGTGAGAGGGAGAGAGAGAGTGAGGCCGGCGGTTTTGAGAGAGGAAATGAGACCAAAAAAATGAATCTCTTCCTATTTTCACACCTTATATACTTCTTGTCATAGAGAGTCACCTTACAAGCACACACTTAGGCACCTTAGTCACCATGTGAGTCACTTAACAAGCATACACTTAGGCACCTTAGTCACCATGTGAGTCACTTAACAAGCACACACCTAGGCACCTTAGTTGCACTCCCATGCACATACCTAGGCACCTTAGTCACCAAGTCCAAGCCAAAGTATGTCTAAGTGTCATCCCGCCCCTATTTAACCCAAGCAAATCCCGACGTATGTGCTTGCTAGCTTAACCAAATAGTCCCGTCATGTGTGATTGGCTTGGTTATCACCACAATTATCATCCCGAGTCATAACCTACCACACACCGTTGACACCATCAAAATTTTCATCCAGGGCCCCGAGTGTCGCCCGAGAACGAACGTCCCGACCTCGAAAAATATTTTCCACGGAAAGGTACAGGGAACTCGTGCGACCTCGAATATGTAAGCATTCTCGAGAATGTTACCTAGAAAAGATCCGGGAGCTATCTGACCAACAGAAAACATGCCCCGCATGCTTGGAACGGAGCCCCGGGATACACAGAAGTCACCACCCGCTCGGGGTGACTGTAACAATAAAGGAATATATCATCAGTCGTTTATCAGAATGTTGTTGCAGGTTCCTTCTATCAGGCTCTAGACTTGTATGGTATTCTAGAAGAGACAGAAAGACACGGGATTACATTTGTATATAAAGCATGAACTGTCTTATCGGTTGCATAACGGTTGTAGTCCCCGCTACCACCACTAAAGAATCTTTACCGCTTTCTGCTTTTACTTTCCTATTTCCATTTTTTTTCTTTTCAAGCAAGGTACTAACCTTTTATGTTGAGAACTACGTGATTCCTTTGATTCCTCTCTAAGTAGTATCATTGATACTGAAATGGTACGTAGGCAACCCCTTTGGGGCACGAGGCACAAATAAATCTTATAGCTTGCAAGTATTGATCCAGATTTCTCCAGGAACCATCATATTTGACCGAGGGACTCAAAGCTTGACGTGCAAGCAAGCTTACAAAGAAAAAGGACTTGGAACTTTAAAGGTTCAAATAGTATTTCCTTTCTTTCTTTAAACTAGAAAACTCCTTGTACACATTTCTTATTTCTTTTTACATTGGGTTGTAAATCGCCGCCGATCCGCCGACCCGCTTTGCGACCCAACTCGCTCGAAGTCGACGCTCCAGGCCGTAAATTGCCGCCCCACCACCGCAGATCGAGTCCCCTGCCACTGTGCCATCTTTCCAGACCGTATCCACCGCCGGTGAACGTCTAGCATTCAGCGACCTGTAACAACGACCCGAAAACCTGCCAGCAACCCGCAACCAGATCGTGCTTTTCTTTTCTTCAGATTTCACACGTTCACTTGCTACAGTTGGTAAAGTTGTTTGCTTCACCTTAGCTGTTCTAGATAAGGCCTTTTATATTGTGGTTAAGATGTATATGGATTTATGCAGGTGATTTGCATTATCTGTGTTCTTTTGAGAAGAATTTTCAGAAGTAGATCTTGATATTTTAGAAGTGGAAGTATAGGAAAATGTAGAAAGAAAAAGATAGGAAAAATTTATAGAAATTGTCTCTTAAAAGAACAAAGCCTTGGTAGGTCTTGTGCATTTTTTTATCAGTTTAACAGCTTATGCTCTTTAAGGATGAATGCTTAACATATGACGCCGAGGAATATATCATCAGTCGTTTATCAAAATGTTGTTGTAGGTTCCTTCTATCAGGCTCTAGACTTGTATGGTATTCTAGAAGAGACAGAAAGACATGGGATTACATTTGTATATAAAGCATGAACTATCTTATCTATTGCATGACGGTGGAAGTCCCCGCTACCACCAACAAAGAATCTTTACCGCTTTCTGCTTTTACTTTCCTATTTCCATTCTTTTCTTTTCAAGCAAGGTACTAACCTTTTATGTTGAGAACTACATTATTCCTTTGATTCCTCTCTAAGTAGTATCATTGATACTGAAAGGGTACGTAGGCAACCCCTTTGGGGCACGAGACACAAATAAATCTTATAGCTTGCAGGTATTGATCCAGATTTCTCCAGGAACCATCATATTTGACCGAGGGACTCAAAGCTTGACCTACAAGCAAGCTTACAAAGAAAAAGGACTTGGAACTTTAGAGGTTCAAATAGTATTTCCTTTCTTTCTTTAAACTAGAAAACTCCTTGTACACATTTCTTATTTCTTTTTACATTGGGTTGTAAATCGCCGCCGATCCGCCGACCCGCTTTGCGACCCAACGCGCTCAAAGTCGACGCACCAGGCTGTAAATTGCCACCCCACCACCGCAGATCGAGTCCCCTGCCACTGCGCCATCTTTCCAGACCGGATCCACCGCCGGTGAACGTCTAGCATTCAGCGACCCGTAACAACGACCCGAAAACCTGCCAGCAACCCGCAACCAGATCGTGCTTTTCTTTTCTTCAGATTTCACACATTCACTTACTACAGTTGGTAAAGTTGTTTGCTTCACCTTAGCTGTTCTAGATAAGGCCTTTTATATTGTGGTTAAGATGTATATGGATTTATGCAGGTGATTTGCATTATCTGTGTTCTTTTGAGAAGAATTTTCAGAAGTAGATCTTGATATTTTAGAAGTGGAAGTATAGGAAAATGTAGAAAGAAAAAGATGGGAAAAATTTATAGAAATTGTCTCTTAAAAGAACAAAGCCTTGGTAGGTCTTGTGCATTTTTTTATCAGTTTAATAGCTTATGCTCTTTAAGGACGAATGCTTAACATATGACACCGAGGAATATATCATCAGTCGTTTATCAGAATGTTGTTGCAGGTTCCTTCTATCAGGCTCTAGACTTGTATGGTATTCTGGAAGAGACAGAAAGACATGGGATTACATTTGTATATAAAGCATGAACTGTCTTATCTGTTGCATGACGGTGGTAGTCCCCGCTACTACCAACAAAGAATCTTTACCGCTTTCTGCTTTTACTTTCCTATTTCCATTTTTTTTCTTTTCAAGCAAGGTACTAACCTTTTATGTTGAGAACTACGTTATTCCTTTGATTCCTCTCTAAGTAGTATCATTGATACTGAAAGGGTACGTAGGCAACCCCTTTGGGGCACGAGGCACAAATAAATCTTATAGCTTGCAGGTATTGATCCAAATTTCTCCAGGAACCATCATATTTGACCGAGGGACTCAAAGCTTGACGTGCAAGCAAGCTTACAAAGAAAAAGGACTTGGAACTTTAGAGGTTCAAATAGTATTTCCTTTCTTTCTTTAAACTAGAAAACGCCTTGTGCACATTTCTTATTTCTTTTTACATTGGGTTGTAAATCGCCGCCAATCCGCCGACCCGCTACGCGACCCAACTCGCTCAAAGTCGACGCTCCAGGCCGTAAATTGCCGCCCCACCACCACAGATCGAGTCCCCTGCCACTACGCCATCTTTCCAGACCGGATCCGCCGCCGGAGAACGTCTAGCATTCTGCGACCCGTAACAACGACCCGAAAACCTGCCAGCAATCCGCAACCAGATCGTGCTTTTCTTTTCTTCAGATTTCACACGTTCACTTGCTACAGTTGGTAAAGTTGTTTGCTTCACCTTAGCTATTCTAGATAAGGCCTTTTATATTGTGGTTAAGATGTATATGGAATTACGCAGGTGATTTGCATTATCTGTGTTCTTTTGAGAAGAATTTTCAGAAGTAGATCTTGATATTTTAGAAGTGGAAGTATAGGAAAATGTAGAAAGAAAAAGATGGGAAAAATTTATAGAAATTGTCTCTTAAAAGAACAAAGCCTTGGTAGGTCTTGTGCATTTTTTATCAGTTTAATAGCTTATGCTCTTTAAGGACGAATGATTAACATATGACACCGAGGAATATATCATCACTCGTTTATCAGAATGTTGTTGTAGGTTCCTTCTATCAGGCTCTAGACTTGTATGGTATTCTGGAAGAGACAGAAAGACACGGGATTACATTTGATCGATTACTAACGATGTCAGAGCAAGATGATTGGGTTTTCAGTGGCACACACAATATGTTATCATCATCTCTCAACGGTCATGGTTCCAATTATTTTGGTAAAAGGGAAATATGCAAAAGAGGAGTTTGAAGATGCTGGACACAGCAAGAGCACTAGTGAGCTCAAGAATTTGACTAAGAAAAAGTGGGTTGTTCCGGTGGCAGTAGTCAGCGTCGCTATTGTGGTTGGCTTCTTATACTTGGTTCAAACAGTATATAGAAACACCGACATTTAGAAAGCCTTATGTAGTAGTAGTTGATACTTGTTTTATTTATTTAAATTCTTATTTTTGAGGGGGAATGATTTCATTCAATTTGAAGCGGCTAGCGCCGCTAACAACCAAAGGGGGGAATCGAGACCCCAATTACATCTAGCAATATGCTTTAAGCCATGAAGAGCAACAGAATGAGCCACTCCGTTAATGGGATGTGGATTAACAGTAACAGTATGTTGGTTGAAAAGGGAGAAGTAGAAAATAATAAGATCAATGGTGACACCACAAGGATAACGAGAAGGATGTCGTGAACTCAAAAGCTTAGTAACCAGAAGTAATGAATCAGACTCCTTCATCACCTTTCTCGATCCATGTCTATGAGCTTCCTGGTAGCCCCAGTGTAGTGCTAGAGCCTCAAGATATAAGATATCTGATCCAACATAAGAAAGCAGCAAACACAACATCTCTGGAAGAGTCATGAGCTATCACACCTATGGCCGCGCGACTCGGTCTCTTGTACAAGGCGGCATCTGTATTTATCTTGATCCAATCCTGGGGAGGAGGTACCCATCTGGTTGGTCGAGGCACCTGCATTGTTCTGAGGCTGGGATATTCTATTTTGGGCTGTTTACATCCATGTTGTGGTCTTCGCTGCCATGGCCAATGGTAACATGCATTTATGATCATGCCTTATTGAATTCCTGTTCATCCATAAAAACCATGTTGTAACTGCAATAATCAGGAGAGATGAGGGATCACCTGAGACTTTCTCAAAGAACCAATTTGTCCAATCGGTTGGGGCTTGCGTACAGATGATGTCCAGCTGAGGCCAAACCTGCATCGCTATTGGACATTTCCACAAGAAATGCGATACAAATTCATCCTCGACTAAATATACATCACATGTTAGGCTCACATCCATACCGCAATAAGCTAATCCATCCCACAAGTAAATATATCATACGAGGCACGCACACTAAGAAGAATTTGCAAGATTAGGGTCGCATCTGTTGGATGAAATAATGCTTCAATATCACCTCTTTTCCAAGTCCAGGTATGCTGATTAATTAACTCTGAGATGCAAAGGTGGGAAGGACCATCCGGGCAAGGAGTAATTAAATCTATCAAAAGCCAATTGTCACCCCAAACTTGGACTTATGTGCCAGAACCAATTCGCCAATATCCACCTTTTTGGAGCAGGCCGCGTCCTGCCATAAGAGCCTTCCAAATAATAGAGCTAAATCCTTCAAGAGATGGGGTAGTAAGCAGAGAATAATCCTGAAAGTACTTGCCTTTAAAAACCTGGGAGACAAGAGAGGATGGCGAGCAAACTAATCTCCAACACTGCTTTGCTAGCATAGCTTTGTTAAAAGATTCTATATCCCGAAACCCATAGCCTTCAGCCCCTTTACACTTGCAAAGTCGATCCCAAGCACACCAGCATAATTTTTGTTCATTGACATCACTTGACCAAAAGAATCTCGTGGAGAGAGAAACCAATTTGTCCACCATTTATGTAGGCAGGAGGAGACAGTTCATTAAATGAGTAGGCATAGCTTGAATTACATATTTAATCATCAACCCACGTCCAGCCTGGGAAAGAGTAGTAGCATTCCAATTTGTCAGTTTTTCCTTCACCCTCTCTATCATAAAATCAAACTGAACCACTTTCCAGCGTCCCAACATCTAGGGAAATCCAAGATATGTATCAGCTGTGATATTCTTTGAGGTTCCCAAGATGCCGAAATAATAGTCCTGTGCTGATGATAAATAAAAGGACTAAAGAATATTGAAGATTTCCTTAAATTTACATTTTGTTCCGATGCAGCCTCGTAGGTATGTATCACTTGCAAAAGAGCTTGCGTTGCATGTGGAGTATCATGCAAAAATAAGATAGTATCATCCGCAAATAAAAGGTGAGAAATTCGATGACTGTACCGTGAAATTTGCAAACCCTGAATTTCACTAGTCAGTTCAGCTTGGCAAAGCAGGCTTGATAATCCTTTAGTGCAAAACATGAAGAGAATAGGCGACATAGGGTCTCCCTTCGTCAGTCACCGAGTCGGCCGAAAAGAAGCAGATGGTGAACCATTAATAAGAGCTGCAAAGCTGGCTGATTCCACACCAGGTGGATCCAAATTCTCGGAAATCCCAGCTTTTCCGGAACTGCACGAAGAAAATTCCACTCTACCCTATCATATGCCTTTGTCATGTCCAATTCAACTACTATAGCTCCCTCCTTTCTTCCATGCAGCGAATTAATATGATGACACGTCTCTAAGGCAATAAGTGCATTATCTGTTAGTAAACTGTTGGGGACAAATGCACTTTGTTGCTTAGAGATCACATACTTCATAATTGGCTTCAACCTGCTCACAATTACTTTGGAGATAATTTTATAAATGATATTACACAAGCTTATAGGCTGAAATTCTGCAAGTGTAATCAGGTTTTTACACTTGGGAATTAAAGCCAGATACATATGGTTAAGGTCAGCAAGAATAACGCCAGATTGTAAAGCATTCAAAATAAAACCTGTAACAGAAGATCCCAAGATACTCCAATATTTCTAATAAAATAATGGGAAAAAGCCATCCGGGACAAGCGATTTCGTGGGATGCATTTGGAAAAGAGCTAGTTTTACCTTCGCTACCATATACGGTGAAAGGACATGAGGAACCTGTGACTGCCGCCTGAGGTGAACAAATGGGAGTAAAACCAGATTGCTTCCGCCTTGAGGTCTCTCGTCTCTGTAAAAATTTCCTGCTGGGGATTGGTAAATTTCTGAATCTGGTTCCATTGTTTTCTCCCATTGGCTGACTGGTGAAACTATGTTGTGTTACAATCCCCTGCCTGAAGCCACAGCTCTCTGGAGAGTTGGCTCCAGTATTTGATATGAATCCAAGCTCCATTACTCAAAAGGAGCAAGAACCCAAGCCCACAAGATCAACCCTTAGCCCTTTACACAACATTGGTGGACCTATGACAAGGGCTAGGGCAAAGAAGACTAGAGAAGCATTGGGCCTCTTCATGGGAGCAATGGCAGAAAGAGTGGATCAAGAAGTGGAAGTTCAAGTTGCAAAAGACAAAATTGAAGCTTTAGGGCTATATTTGAACAAGGAACAAATGTTGGAGGACAAGGCTTGGAGTTTGAGCACTTTATATCAAGTCCAAGACCAATAACAAGAGCATTGGGCCTATTCTGGCCAAGGCCCACTCTCCTTCTTGAAAAGTGGCGCCTCTTTTACTTGGAAAACAAGTTGAGAAGCTTCTTGGAGATGCTTGGAGAGGAGGGAGGCGCCACCTTCTTGCTTGGAGAACAAGTTGAGCTTTGCTTACAAGTTACTCCTATTTTATTTAAGGAAATTGTAATCTCTTAGATTTCTTTCTTCTAGGCTCTTTTTCTAACCCTAGGCCACCCCCTACTCCTATAAAAGGAGCCCCTTGTTCCACTTCTCAACTCAGAACTCAATTGAAGCATTTGTGAGCTTTTCTTCTCCAAAGCTTTTGTTCTCCTTGTTTTCTATTTTCTCCCTCCCCTTGATTCCATCAAAGTGATTTCAAACTTTATTTCTAGTATTGTTCTATCTTAGAGTAGAAAGGTGCTAGAACCATCTACACCCCGGCATTATCTTCTCCATTGCCAAGCCGAAAATAGCTTGGAGGTGGTGAAGGCCAGCCTTACATTATCACTTTCTCAACAAGCTAGATCCTCCCAATTATGAATCATTGAAGGTTCATATCAAGTGGTATCAAAGCCAAGTTGCCTTGTTGAGATTTTGAATTTCGTTTTTCTCAACAAAAAAAAAGAGTTCATCTCTACTTTCAATCATTTTTTAAACCCCTTGTGTTTTGGTTGAAAGTTATTGGAAAATTCATCTTCCACCTTTCTCATCTTGAATCTAGTAAGAACACTTGGTTTTTTTGCATTCCATCTCAGATTTGTGGTGTACAAGGTTTCACCAATTTACAAAAAAAAAGGAAAAAACCTTTTTGGTAAAAGCCAAGTCCTTTGAAAATTGTTGCAAGTGATCTCAAAGATCAAAAGAAAATCAGAAAAGAGAAGTGTTGTTTATCTGCAAAACTTGGCACCAAAACAAGCAAGTGTTTGTGGAATTTGTAAGGTGCACCACCAATCTTTTGAAAAAAGCCCTTCTCAAATCCCCAACCTTTTTATTTCGACCCCCATCCACCTTAAACACTTTTCACCCAAGTCAAAAAGTAACTAATGTATTTCTTACTCTAGTTTTGAATTGTACTTGAAATTTTGGTTTGTGCTCACTTTGTTGCCAACCTTTGAGTCGGGAAGTTTGGGTGATTGAAGCATCCTTGGAGAATTTGAGCAAGGAGCTTGAGTGGTAAAAGGCAAGAGAGATACATCAAGAAAAAAGCCAATTGAGTGAAACACAAGTGAGATAGAGAGTAAACACTTTGTTACTTGAAGTAATGGAGTCATCTGACACTACTCCTCCACATGCCATCCAATTGCCCTTGTATGAAGCTCTTCAGACACTCACCAAGGAGATCAGGGAGATGAAGCTAACACTAGGAACTACCAATGAGAAGGTAAAGCGGTTGGAAATAGCTCAAGGCAAGCAGCCAGAAGGAAGCAAGACACACACTCTAGAGTTTATCCATCCCACTCCACCTCCTCAAGGTAATCCTAACCAAAACTCTACCACCAACTTTCAACCTTCATCTCAAAACCATTTCAAACAACCGCCTCAAAACAACCTTGGTGGACAACCCCCTTTCACCCCCGTCTTCGATCCAAATCAAGACTACTATGGGGAGCCTCTAGCCCAAGGACAAAGAAGAAGGTGGCATGAAGAAGAAGAAGAATGGGATGACTTGGCCCAACAGAGAAACAGAATTCCAAGAAGGAGGGTGCCAGACCAAGAACATTAAGCCCTCAAAAATGTGAAGCTTCAAGTCGCCCCTTCCTTTGGCAGAAGTGACCCAGAAGAGTTCTTGGAATGGGTAAGGAAAACTAACATGATCTTTGATTGTTTGGGTTATACTGATGATCTTAGGCTCAAGCTGGCAGTGATTGAATTTTCTGGTTATGCACTCACATGGTGGGAGCAAACCAATATGGAGAGAGCTCGGTGCAACATGCAACCCATTGATTCGTGGGAGCAACTCAAAGCTGTGATGAGAAACGGATTTGTGCCCCCTTACTATGACAGAGAATGTTGCCAGATAGGGCTGATCAACTTTACGGTTAAACCAAAATAACCAAAAAAAAATTCGGATTTGGTCAATTTAGTTTGGTTAATTCGGTGTTTGGTTTGGTTTTCGGTTTAACCGAAATTTTTATACGGTTTTCGGTTTGGTTATTGGTTAACGTTTTAAAGAATTCGGTTAACCGAATTAACCGAATTAATAATACCCACCAGCCCACAGCCAGCCCATGTACCCAGCCCATGTACCCAGCCCAGCCCCATGAGTTCATAAATGATAGCCTTTGAGTTAATAAGAAGTGAAAAATTTCGGTTATTTTGGGTAATAACCGAAATAACCGAACCGAATTCGGTTTTCGGTTTTTACGGTTTCCGACTTTATTTGGTTAATTCGGTTACTAGTAATGGAAAACCGAAAACCAAATTCACCGACCAATTCGGTTTCGGTTATAACCGAAATGACCAAATGAGCAGCCCTACTGCCAGAAGTTACAACACCTAGTGCAGGGTAACAGATCCGTGGAAGACTACCAGAAGGACATGGAGAGTGCACTAATGAGAGCCAACATACAAGAAGGTGAAGAAGCCAAGATGGCCAGGTTTGTGTATGGCTTGAGAAATGATATTGCAAAGACGGTGGAACTTTGTGATTATAGGAACTACTTGGAGTTGGTCTACAAAGTCATCAGAGTGGAGAGACAATTGAAGAAGAGCACATCCTACTCCACTCCCTCACAAACCTCCAACAAAATCCCTTGGTCTCGGCCAAACTCATCCATCAAATCTACTCCTCCTCTACCTACAAGAAACCATCCTTCAAGAAACTCTCCTCCACCAGAAAAATCCAACCCAAGGCCAAACACCAACCAAAGACCTAATCCTCCAACCCAACACACAAGAACCATAGAATTCTTCAAGTGTGGAGGCAAGGGCCACTATGCCTTTGAGTGTCCCAAAAAGAAGGTGATGGTGGTAAGGCCAAATGGAGAGCTATCAAGTGAAGATGAGGAAGAAGCTACCATTATGGAAAACATTGAAGAAAGTGAAGAAGGAGAGAGACCCCCAGAAGGTCTCATGCTTGTCACCAAGAGAGTGCTACAATCTACACCCAAGGTAACAGAAACTTCAAAAAGAGAGAACTTGTTTCAATCCAGGGCTGTAGTAAATGGCCAACTTTGCAGCCTCATCATTTATAATGGGAGTTGTGTGAATGATGCCAGTGAGAGCATGGTAGAGAAGTTAGGTCTCAAGACCACCAAGCATCCAAACCCGTACTCACTCCAGTGGGTTGATGACAGAGCCCGTGTGAAGGTCTTGAAGCAAGTTGAGGTACCTTTGAAGATTGGCAAATACGAAGATAAGGTCTTGTGTGATGTGGTAAGAATGCAAGCTACTCACATACTTCTTGGGAGGCCATGGCAATTCGATAGAGAAGTAATCCATTATGGCGCCACCAACAAATATGCTCTCACTCACCTAGGCCGAGCCTACACTCTTCTACCCTTGTCCCCAACTCAAGCCCTTCAAGATCAACTGCACTTGGCAAGTGAGGCTGAGAGGACAAAGAAAGGTAAGAGTAGTGAGAAGAGAGAAGATACTGAGAAGGTTCAAGGAACCTTAAGAGAAAACCACAGAGTGAGTGATCCAAGAGAAAAGAGTAAGATTGAGAGAAAACAAGAGAGCTCACCCTCCATGGCCAAAGAAAAAGACATAAAGAAAGCTTTACCTGGCCAAAAGACTTGTTTTCTCCTTGTGCCCCACCATACTTTGTTAACTAACGCTCACATGTCTTCTCTTCCTGAATGTGTGTCTTTAGCATTGCAGGAATTCAAGGACATCTTTGAGGAACCCAAAGGGTTGCCTCCCTATCGAGGCATTGAACACCAGATTGACCTAGTCCTGGGAGCACCTCTGCCAAATAGAGCCGCCTATAGGACCAATCCAACAGAATTCAAGGAAATTCAAGCACAAGTGGAGGAACTTCTAGCCAAGGGCTACATTCGGGAGAGCTTGTCTCCTTGTGCTGTTCCTGTCTTGTTAGTGCCAAAGGCTGATGGAACATGGTGAATGTGCATGGACTGTAGACCCATCAACAAGATCACTGTAAAGTATCGCCATCCTATTCCTAGACTTGATGATTTACTTGATGAACTATCTGGTGCTTGTTTATTCTCTAAAGTAGATTTAAAATCTGGCTATCATCAAATTAGGATGAAAGATGGGTATGAATGGAAAACTGCTTTTAAAACCAAGTTGGGGTTATATGAGTGGTTAGTGATGCCATTTGGGTTGTCTAACGCACCAAGCACTTTCATGAGACTTGTGCACCATGTCTTGTGTGATTTGATTGGAAAGTTTGTTGTTGTTTACTTCGATGACATCTTAGTGTATTCACCCACACTTGATGAGCATGTTGAGCACTTAAGAATTTTGTTTGAAACACTTAGACAACAAAGCTTGTATGCTAAAATGGAGAAGTGTATGTTTTGTGCTAAGGAGGTAAACTTTCTAGGATATGTTGTTAGTGGTGCAGGAATAAGGGTGGATGATGCCAAGGTTAAGGCAATCAAGGAGTGGCCAACTCCTAAGAACCTCATCAAGTGAGATCCTTCCATGGCTTGGCTAGTTTCTATAGGAGATTTGTGAAGGATTTCTCCTCCATAGCCGCCCCCTTACATGAGCTCTCTAAAAAGAATACACCCTTTGTGTGGGGAGAGGCCCAACAGAGTGCATTTGATGAGCTTAAGACTAGGCTGATGAGTGCCTCTTTGCTCGCTTTGCCTAATTTTGATAAACTGTTTGAAATTGAGAGTGATGCAAGTGGTGTGGGTATTGGTGCTGTGTTGCATCAAGAGGGGCAGCCCATCGCCTATTTTAGTGAGAAATTGAGTGGTGCTACTTTGAATTACTCTACTTATGATAAGAAATTGTATGCCTTAGTTCGTGCTTTAGAGGTTTGGTCTCATTATTTACTGCCTAAGGAATTTGTTGTTCATACGGATCACCATTCTCTTAAGTATATCCAAGGGCAGGGAAATTTGAATAAAAGGCATGCAAAATGGATTGAGTTCATAGAATCCTTTCCTTATGTGATTAAGTATGAGAAGGGAAAACAAAATGTTGTTGCTGATGTTTTGTCTCACAGATATGCCTTATTTGTTTCTCTTGATGCTAAGGTGATAGGTTTTGAATGCATTAGAGAAATGTACAAAGGTGATGTTGACTTTGGTATGATTTATGATGCTTGTGCTCAAGGTGGCCTAGATGGCTACTATGTATTTTATGGCTATTTATTTAAGTTGAAAAGGTTGTGCATACCAAGGTGCTCTATGAGGGAAGTCATTGTCCAAGAGGCACATAGTGGAGGATTGATGGGACATTTCGGCGTTCAGAAGACCTATGAGATTGTCAGGGAGAACTTTCATTGGCCACACCTCAAGAAAGATGTCGCCAAAGTTTGTGAAAGGTGTGTGAAATGCAAGAAGGCAAAGTCCAAACTCCAACCAAAAGGGAAGTACAACCCTCTCCCTGTTCCTACTCTTCCATGGGTTGATATTAGCATGGATTTTATTAGTGGATTGTTTAGGACATCTCATAGACATGATGCCATTTTTGTAGTGGTTGATAGGTTTTCTAAGATGGCACACTTCATCCCTTGTCATAAAACTGATGACGCTACTCATGTAGCAGATTTGTTCTTTAAGAATATTGTGAAGTACCATGGCATACCTAGGTCAATTGTGAGTGATAGAGATTCTAGGTTCTTGAGTCATTTCTGGAAAACACTTTGGTCTAGACTAGGTACTAGTTTGGTTTTCTCTACTTCTAGTCACCCTTAGACTGATGGTCAGATCGAAGTAACTAATAGGACTCTCACCACAATATTTAGAACAATTCTTAAAAAGAACTTGAAAGAATGGGAGAAGTGTTTGTCTCATGTGGAGTTTGCATATAACAGGAGCTTTCATACTTCTACTGCACATAGTCCCTTTGAGGTAGTTTATGGTTTCAACCCCCTAACCCCTCTAGATCTGATTGTTTTTCCTCGAGATGATGTTGTTGATATAGGTGGCAGGAAGAAGGCTGATATAATGAAGGAGTTGCATGCTAAGGTACAAAAGCAGCTTGAGAAGGCCAATGAGGCTTATGCTAGGAAGGCGAATGATGAGCTATGACATTGGAGACTGGGTGTGGTTACACCTTCGAAAAGAAAGATTCCCACAATCTAGAAAAAATAAGCTTGCACCCCGGGGAGATGGACCTTTTCAGATCATTAACAAAATAGGGGAGAATGCCTATGTTTTGGACTTACCTTCTGATGGTTCTTACAATGTCTTTGCTACTTTTAATGTGTGTGATCTTGCTCCGTTTGTAGGTGATATTGAAGATGTGAATCGGAGGTCGGATTCTTTCCAAGAAGGAGGGGATGATATGAATCCAAGCTCCATGACTCAAAAGGAGCAAGAACCTGATCAAGGGCTTTTTTGTTCAATGCAAAACATGGATGCAATGATTCAAATACATTTATAAACACTTTACTCACCCTTGTTTTGTCTATTGTAATAAAGGGACTTTGAGTAAGGGATCGAACCCAAGAGAATTGAGCGTTTCTAGACTAGTATGCTAAGTGTGTAACTAAACTAATATGTAATGCAAGGGACACAATTGATTGATATGTTGGTGGATGGGAGGAGTGACTAAACTAAGTTAAGTGTGAGGCAAGAGTGGAATGGAAGCAATGACAACTTCTTGTGGACTTTCAAATGTAGACATCTCCTAGGGATTGCATGTATATTGAGGAGTGATTATGAGTTCTAACCATGATTCAGAGGTGGATTACAAAAGGCTAGCATACTTCCATTTCTAGATAGCATGCCAATCTCAATCAATTAACTAACCTAACCAATTCTCATTGCATTAGCATTAGGAGATAAGGCATGAAGCTCTTAATAAATTCACCAATCGACTCCTAGAGGTTATCTCTAACACACAGTGAGTCAATCAATCAAATCCCTTAGGCATAGTTCATTAAAACCTCTCTCGAGCATTTCTACGAACACCTTGTATGCATATGCTAGAGTTAGCCATTCTCTAACATACTTTAGCATTCAATGGTCGAGGAAATGATATCTAAATCCAAACAAGTTATGAAACTCACAAACCAATGCTCAATAACAACAATCCACAAGAAAAAGCAAAATCTACCTACTCATACTCATGGTACTACTCAAACAAGCATTCAAAAACACAAGTATGAAAGAGTAGAAATAGAGAGAGTGGGAAGAAATCACCCTATATAAGATCATCCACAAGAGCCCCAATCAACCTCTCATGTTCTTGAGGTTGAAGGGGCTCAAAGCCCTAGAAGAGGAGAAGAAAGAGCTCCAAGAACCAATGTTAATATGAAAATTCGCCCAGATGGTAAGTGTCATCTAAAACTTGCCCTATTTGGGTTTATATACATAGATATAATGACTAAAGGGTCCCTAGACATGTTAGACACCTTTAGGGTGCTAATTGGGGGTAAAATAGTCAAGAAAAACCGGTGCAATAGTGTTTGAAACGAGAAATATCGCAGTGGTCTCGAAATATTTAAGTGCAGGTGGTGGCGCCACAATGGTGCCACGATGGCGCCGTGAATGTGTCACTTTGAGGCCGAGAGCTCACACGGTGCCAGCTGGGCTCCGCTGATGTGTGGCACACACATATCACATTTTCATGGTGTTCTAAGTCAAATTCATCACTTATTTGAGCATATTTCTTCATTATGTGTGTGTTTTATTCGATGTGACTATTTGTTCGTGGGCGCACACTTGAGGAGTGGAGATGAAGTGTGGAGAACCTCGCGAAAGGACCCGACATGGCGAAGCCCGGGAATACAGTCGTCCACCAAGATTTTGCTGCTGTGAATGCACTGCAAGACCCAACCAGAGCATCCAGGCGCATCCCGCAGCATCCCCTGAGCATGGTAGCTTGCGTGAACACACCAGCGCAACCCCTGTGCGCACCAAAGCGCATCCCGGCGCATCCTCCGGAGAAAACTGACCCTTTGTGAACAGTACAGGCGCATCCCCTGCACTCCACCAGGCGCATCCCCTGTGCCCACCAAAGCAACCCCAGCAGCATCCTCCTATTATCCACGTCATTTAATGAGACCAACTCGAGTCAGCCTCGATTCCATCCGATTTGCACATTGTTTTTGGACTTGTTTACCCTTATTTTACCTTGTTATAAGGTCCCATATGTCTAGGGACTTTTGGACTATTAGATATAGTATATATAGACTTTTAGGTTGAGTTTTAGCAACAACTCACCATTTACACGAATTTCACATCAAACTTGAAGTTGGAGTTGTTCTTCTTCTTTCTCCTAGGGTTTTTGAGCCCCTTCAACCTCACAAATATGAGAGGTTGATTGGGGCTCTTGTGGATGATCATTTATGGGGTGATTTCTATCCTATCTCTCTCTTTTACTCTTCATTTTTGGTACTTGATTGATGCTGATTTTGAGTAGTATCATGAGTAGGAGTAGGTAGTTTTCATTTCTCCTTGTGGATTGTTGTTATTAGGGGCTTCAAACATGCATTTTTTGAGGTGAATTTTTGCAAATTCACCTCAAAAAATTCGGTGAATCACGTTTACTTTTTCGGACCTCCCTTTCTCACGCGAGGCGTGAAAGTTGAGAAACTGAAATGAATCACGGCGCAACCGATCGCCTTTTCTTGGTTGCCTAGTTAAGCGGCTCGTTTGGCTGCCTCCTGTTTCGGCCTCCGCCGCCGATGACCGACTATGAGGAGCTCTCATCACGGACCGCCCGCTCCAGCCCGCCGCTGATGACCGACTTCGTTGGGAAATCGACCCACTTCGGCGGAACGGTGAACTCCTCCGGCGACTTACGAGGGTCCACCCCGCCGGAGGATATTAGATCGGCCGTGGGAGGTAATTTATTGCTGCGGCCAACGAGCGGCGAAGTCGTACATGACCCAGTTTGATGCCGCCGAACTAAGGAACGAGGCGACACCGTCTTGGAGGCTTCGGCAGTGGGAGGAGAGGAGAGGGGGTGGGAGCCGACCGGCCAAAGACGACGCATTGGGTGTACGCGGTGGGAGGAGAGGAGACGGTGGAGGAGAGGAGACGGTGGAGGACGCGGCGGTGGCTTATGACAGGGCGGGTTCGGAGGTGAGTTTGTGCGGAGCCGTGATGTTGGTTTGAGGTGCCGGTTTGGAGGGGTGAATTTTTTGGGGGTGAGAGGTCCGAAATTCACCGGATGAATGTTTGTTGAGGGGTAGGGTTTGAAACCCCTATTATGAGTTTTTGTGATGTTTCTTGACTTGTTTGGATTTAGATATCATCTCCTTGATCATTGAGTGGTTAAGTATATTAGAGAATAGCTAACTCTAGCATACGCATCTAAGATGTTCGTAGAAATGCTCGAGAGATGTTTCAATGAACTTTAGCTAAGGGATTTGATTGATTGACTTGTTGTGTGTTAGAGATAACCTCTAGGAGTCAATTGGTGTATAGATTAGGAGCTTTATTCCTTGTCTCCTAATGCTAATACAATGAGAGTTGGTTAGGTTAGTGAGTAACAAGAGATTAACATGCTATCTAGAGATGGAAGCATGTTAGCCTTGTAATCCACCTCTAAACCATGGCTAGAACTCACAATCAACCTATGACATGCATGCAACCCCTAGGTGAACTCCATATTTGAAAGTCCACAAGTTCTAATTTTCCTTGCTCATACTTGCATTTCACTCTTGCCTCCATTGCATTTAGTTTCATTTAGATTAGTTACACTCTCCACCAACCATCCCATCAAACCATTGCTGCCCCTTGCATTACATTTTAGCGTAGTCACACACATTGCACACTAGTCTAGGAACGCTCGATTCTCTTGGGTTCGACCCTTACTCATTACCCCTTTACTATTTTCGACAAAACAAGGGTTTGGGTCTTTTATAAATGAATTTGTCAATATGACTTGTGTGTAGTCATACACACATTTCACCCTTGATCAAATTGGCGCCGTTGTCGGGGAATTGAGTATAAGTTTTTAGACTTTTTGTGTTTTGTGTGTTGCATATTGCATATCATGTTTATTTCCTTGCATTGTAAATTTTAGACCATGTTTACTTCCATTTCTTATCTTGCATTGTAGGTACCATCTTTTGTGCTACTAATGGCACACCACAACATGTGGAGGATCAACCAAGACCATTATCATTGGGAGGACATGGATGCTTATGAAAACACTTGGTCATATGGACAGCAATTCTCATGGAGAGAAAATGGCTTCTACAATCATCAAACCACTTGGGAGCCAACATATGAACATGATGGAGCAAACACTCATGAGTACTATTATGTCACATCTCCACCACCTCTTGTGCAACGGAATGAAGCATTGCTTTCTATGACACGAAAGTTAGATGATCTTGTGAATGAGATGAGGGCAAACAACATTCAAAGAGAGGAGGAAATGGCCAAAGTAATGAAAGAACCGCCTCTTGTGCAACAAAATGAAGTGTTGCTTTCCATGAACCAAACATTGGAAGATTTCATAAGTGAACTTCGGGAGAGCAACAAAAGAGAAGAGGAAAGGTTCAAAAGAGAGAACCCCCACCCTTCACCTCTCTTCATGGATCCCCAAATGGAAGAAAAGCCATCTCTTAGTCAATTAATAGAGGATCTAGCTATAGAGATAAGAGAAGGCAACAAGATGATTGAAGAGGGATGTAACACTTTGACCAAAAAAATGGCATATGCGAAAGAAGAAACAAGGGCATCATTGAAGAACATGAAGGTTTTATGTGCACAAATGGCATGTGATTTACAAGACCAATTCTTAGAGATGAGCCATGGGATGCAAGATGATGCCACAATTGTGGAACATGACCAGCCATTGGAAGATATGAACTTGGAAGAGAAAAGTGAGCGCTTCGAGCAAAATATAGAGGAAAAGTGTGAAGAAGAATCTCAATGGGGTGAAGAGACAATTGCAAATCTCAAGCTACTTTTAGGAGCAACACCCACTCCTTGCTCTCAAGTGCCCCAATATGAATATGTGGAAATCTTCAAGTTGGATAAGTGTTGTGGAGGTGGGATGTTTAAAGTGAGATGTATGCCATGGAGACCTCCAAGAAAGATGAGTCTAGTGGATCTTGGAAGGAAACACCCTCTTGATCTTCATGTTGTGGATGATATAAGACCGAAGGGTGTCACGTGACACTTTCTTCACCATTCATGCCTAGCCAAGGGCTTTAAATGTGGCGCTTATTGGGAGGCAACCCAACGGTTTTAAATGTCTTGTTAGCTTCTTAAAGTTTGCGGTTTGAATAAGAATGGGTGAATTGATGTGTGCTTTATTTTCAGGTGGATGAAGCTTTGTGAAGTGGAATTTCATAGGAAAATATGTTCATGGCAATGTTTGGTAAGGTGGATGGAAGGTAGGAATAATTAGAATTTTTTGGTGGTTTGTCAAGTTAAACCGTGCGCCCTCCCACCTACCCCCAGCCCATCCCCTAAACTAACCCTCTCTAATCTCACCCTTAAACCCGAAACCCAGCCCACCCCCAGCCCACCCCAGCCTACCCCAGCGCACCTCCCGCTTGCTGAATTCTGCCCTTACCCAGCTCACCCCAGCGCTACCCAGCCCCACCCCATCACCCAGCCCACCCTTCCCGCGCTACCTCAGCCCAACCCGGCGCATCTCCCGCACCAAAACCCGAAACCCATCCCATCCCACCCCACCAGCCTATCCTACCCAGCCCACCCCAGCGCTACCCAGCCCAACCCCTTCACCCACCCCACCCCCAGCGTATCCCCACCCCACCCCACCTATCCCCCGACCCGATAACCTTACCCTCACCCGAACAGCCCCTCATTTCATTTCTTCTCTGTTGCATCTTCGTTGCTCGCACTCACAAACTTCACTCAAATTCCTCACTCCCCACTCATTTCTAGTCACATTTGCATTCAAATGGCAAAGGTAAATCTCTCATCTCTCCTCTTTCGAATTTATTCTCGAATTTCAATTTTGTGAGCTAAAACCTACATTTTGAGATTTGAATTCCTATGCTTGTTTGATGCATTTCTCGCTTGATTCATGTCACATTGTAAGTGGGTAAGTGATTAGAAGCATGTTTGTGGTGCAAATGTGCCCATTTCTTCAAGTTGCATCATTTTCTAGAGAAAGAAAGCTTGATTTCAAGTCTACAATGTTGGGGGAATCGCGAAAACACTCTCAACCCATTTCTCCACCGGTTGTCTCACCACCTCCACCCAGTGATTAGGGGGCCTACTTGGCCCCAGTGCACGACCTACCGTTCTCTCTCTCTTTTGCCTTTCCCTCTCATGCCATGAGGACATTGCATATTTTGAGTTTGGGGGGGTATACGTATATATTTCATATGAGAGATAGTAGAGAGTACCTTGTGTTGTATTTGATTTGAAACACCTTGCAAGCATCTAGTTTTTCTTTTTCTTTTAAGGTTGTAATTTATTTATTTATTTACATTTTCAAAAATCACAAAAAAAAAACAGAAAAATCTTAAAAAAATCATGGGACTAAAAAGCTTGTAGGCAAGTTGTATGTGGGAGATGATAAGTGTTCATGCATTCGATGATAGAATGGGGTGTGTGTGTACTTAGCTTGAGTACTAATATAGACGGATCTCACTTGTTGAGTGTCTTGTTGAACTTTTTGTGAATTGTTACATTTTAGAATTACATGATTTGATTTTTGGATTAAAGTTGGTCTCGAGCATGAAAAATCTCTTTAAGGAGAACCGGAAACCTTGGTTAATGATATGTTGTGAAGCTTGATTTAGCTAGCTTGTGAATGGGAAATGCTAGGTGGGTGCCTAATATTTGCACTCTATGTTTGGCAACACTTGGAATGACGCTTTTGTCATGAAGCGGAGCACCCGTGGCATAGCTTAATGCCTCTCTTCCAAGTGCAAGCTTGGAGTGCAAGTAAGCGATATCGCAACATCTTAAGGAGGTTCGGTTGGAATGATTCTTTAGACATGTGGTTGTAGACGGCAACTGCGTGGCCTCTTGACCCTCTTCCAAGCGCTCATCTTAAGAATTTAGGAAACCATCCTCACACAAAAATAATAATAATAATAATAATAAAAGGAATAAGAAGGAAGTAGTAAAAAAAAGGAGTTGATGAATAAGGTGTGAGCAATGGGCATTCCACATTCACTTGCTAAATCTAGTTTCTCATTGGTATGCATTAAACTTGGAGTCTATGTTCTCTTTAGGAAGTATTAAATGCTCGAATGACCAACTTACCCCAACTTTTGTATCTTCCGATCTTTATTGTAACTTCTCACAAATTGTTCACTTGTGCACTACACAAGATGTAGATCTTTCTTTAGGAGCACTCAAGCTTTGTCGAGTAGTGATTCTTAGGTGCATGAATAACTTTGATTTGATTTCTTGCCTACACCAAATGCTTTTGTAAATATGTAGGTGGCTAGAGTATGAGTCCTTGAGTCTTTACTTTCCTAGATGCTTGTGTTGCTAGAGACTAGCAACATTTTGAGTTTGGGGGTGTGATGTGTGGCACACACATATCACATTTTCATGGTGTTCTAAGTCAAATTCATCACTTATTTGAGCATATTTCTTCATTATGTGTGCGTTTTATTCGATGTGACTATTTGTTCGTAGGCGCACACTTGAGGAGTGGAGATGAAGTGTGGAGAACCTCGCGAAAGGACCCGACATGGGGAGCACGGGAAGAAAGACTTCCACCAAGTTTTTGCTGCTGTGAACAGTACCTGCGCACCCAACCAGAGCATCCAGGCGCATCCCAGAGCATCCCCTGGAGCATGGTAGCTTGCGTGAACACACCAGGCGCAACCCCCAGGCGCACCAGGCGCATCCCGGCGCATCCTCTGGAGAAAACTGACCCTTTGTGAACAGTACAGGCGCATCCCCCAGACCCACCAGGCGCATCCCCCAGGCCCACCAGGCGCAACCCCCAGAGCATCCTCCTATTATCCACGTCATTTAATGAGACCAACTCGAGTCAGCCTCGATTCCATCCGATTTGCACATTGTTTTTGGACTTGTTTACCCTTATTTTACCTTGTTATAAGGTCCCATATGTCTAGGGACTTTTTGGACTATTAGATATAGTATATATAGACTTTTAGGTTGAGTTTTAGCAACAACTCACCATTTACACGAATTTCACATCAAACTTGAAGTTGGAGTTGTTCTTCTTCTTTCTCCTAGGGTTTTTGAGCCCCTTCAACCTCACAAATATGAGAGGTTGATTGGGGCTCTTGTGGATGATCATTTATGGGGTGATTTCTATCCTATCTCTCTTTTACTCTTCATTTTTGGTACTTGATTGATGCTGATTTTGAGTAGTATCATGAGTAGGAGTAGGTAGTTTTCATTTCTCCTTGTGGATTGTTGTTATTATGAGTTTTTGTGATGTTTCTTGACTTGTTTGGATTTAGATATCATCTCCTTGATCATTGAGTGGTTAAGTATATTAGAGAATAGCTAACTCTAGCATACGCATCTAAGATGTTCGTAGAAATGCTCGAGAGATGTTTCAATGAACTTTAGCTAAGGGATTTGATTGATTGACTTGTTGTGTGTTAGAGATAACCTCTAGGAGTCAATTGGTGTATAGATTAGGAGCTTTATTCCTTGTCTCCTAATGCTAATACAATGAGAGTTGGTTAGGTTAGTGAGTAACAAGAGATTAACATGCTATCTAGAGATGGAAGCATGTTAGCCTTGTAATCCACCTCTAAACCATGGCTAGAACTCACAATCAACCTATGACATGCATGCAACCCCTAGGTGAACTCCATATTTGAAAGTCCACAAGTTCTAATTTTCCTTGCTCATACTTGCATTTCACTCTTGCCTCCATTGCATTTAGTTTCATTTAGATTAGTTACACTCTCCACCAACCATCCCATCAAACCATTGCTGCCCCTTGCATTACATTTTAGCGTAGTCACACACATTGCACACTAGTCTAGGAACGCTCGATTCTCTTGGGTTCGACCCCTTACTCATTGCCCATTTACTATTTTCGAGAAAACAAGGGTGAGTTTGGGTCTTCTATAAATGAATTTATCAATATAACTTGTGTGTAATCATACACACATTTCACCCTTGATCATCCGCAATGGTGTTTCGAGTGTGTCACTTAAGACTGAGAGCTCACGCGGCATCAGCTTGGCTCCGCGATGGTGCCGCGAGCTTGTTGCACCAAGAACATCCTATTCCAAGCACGAGAGGTTGTTGGCGCATAGCTTTCATGTCCGAGCCTTCATTTCCACTAAGATTTGATAGTTAGGTCCTTCATCCACTCCTCAACGTGCGAGATTCCCCCTTTTTCTCTCCGCAAACTTCATTTCTACTACCCGAATGTACACCTACAAATAAACCAACTTACTAAATAACATGTGCAAATATGATCAAATTCGCTCAAATGGATGATGGAAATGATTTGAAACACTTGGAAATGTGATATGTGTATGGTACACATCACACCCCCAAACTCAAAATGTTGCTAGTCTCTAGCAACGCAAGCATCTACAATCTCAATACTAAACATGCAATCCACCAATGCCCACTCAAGATAGACTACAATCCAGAACCACTCATCAACAAGCATGCAGGTGATCAAAGAAGTTTTAAAACTTTGATCTCAACATAAGAAACAGAGGGTCACTCCCTAAGTGTTTCACTCTAAGATCGGGAAGTGTACGTGTGCATTGTGATCTTACCATGCGTTGTCAATCCATAAGCTTGCAAGCTAACCAAAACTCCTCCACTGAAGTCCCAAAGGACGTTGCATGTCTTGCCGGTCAGATGGTCTTTCATTCGGGTTGTAATGAGGCTAGGCTTGGTGAAAGTGGGGTTCGGTTGAAGGCTTTCTATAGGTGGAGCTTATATGAAACAACTTAAGCTTACAAGAATACGGGCATCTAAAGATAGAACAAAAGTTACAACATCAAAACCCACACTTGCACCATTTTCAAGCATCACACCCATTCTCACAATTTTGAACTCTTTCAACACAAAATGCAATCCTGACATGCACAATAAATTCAAGTGTCTTTCTTTCTCTTTTTTCATTCATTTTTTTCATTCTTTCTATTTTCTTTTTTATTGAACTTAGGCACGCTTTTTTACAAGAATTGTGATTGCATCACTTACTCTCACCGCAAAGCACAACAATTGATGATCCCCCCAAACTCACATCTTTAACACACTAATTTTTTTTTCTCACCTAATGCCAAAAATAACATGCTCAAGAAGTTTCATGGACGAAAAGGTAATACAAGAGACGAGATATGGCTTAAGATGTGGTTAATCAAAGAATCTGACTTAAGGCTCAAATAGGTTTATCTAATGAGCTAAGGTACAGGTTGGCTATTTGGTCGACTGGCTCATCCTAAATTGCCATCGTCTTCCCAGTTCAACACACAACAAATGTGGACTTGAAAAGGTTTCAAGCAAGCAAGTTCTAGCTCAAACGCATAGTAAGATACTCTCAAGAAAGATTATGTCACACGCAAGTCATATCATTGAAAATATTTGGCACAAAAACTCACAAGGTAAAATTCTCTATTTAAAACATTGAGGACAAAATTCTACCACTTCAATGATCACCAGCATAAATGTCGACAAAGGTTCTAAACAATAATCAAACTTATTGGGGTAAAGGAATCACGCTAAAGTAGAGACAAAACTAGCCGCTCACATGGTGTTTCAATCAAATCCATCATACATAAAAGTACAACCTCACTTCCCATCATCAACATAAGCACAGCCCACCCAAACTCGAAATAAGCAATGTCCTCATGCGCAGAGGGGAGATGAAAAAAAAGAAAGGGAACGAGAGGTCATACCTGGGGGCCAAGTTAGGCCCCCGGATCCTAGGTAGAAGCGGGACCGGCTGCATTACCGGCGCTAGAGCTGTTTTGAGGGGATTGAGAGGTGCACAACTCAAAGCATCCACGTGATCTTAAGCTCCAAAAAATGATCATCCACCTGAAAATTAAGCTCACACATCAATGCACTGATACTTTTATTGAAACATGAATTTAAAGAAACTTAAAGGAACTAAAACATGAAATTTGATACGGCTGGGTTGCCTCCCAACAAGCGTTAATTTTTAAGCCTTTAGCTAGGCATGGATGATGAAGTTTCAAGTAACTCCCTTTGGCCTCCTATCATCCACAACATGAAGATCAAGAGGGTGTTTCCTTCCAAGATCCACTAGACTCATCTTTCTTGGATGTTTCCATGGCATGCATCCCATTCTTTTCATCCACCCTTCACAACACTTATCCAACTTGAAGATTTCTACATATTCATCTTGGGGCACTTGAGAGCAAGGAGTGGGTGTTTCTCCTAAGAGTAGCTTCACATTCTCAATTGTCCACTCATCCCACTCAAATTCTTCTTCACACTTTTCCTCTATGTTTTGCTCCAAGTGCTCACATTTCTCTTCCAAATCCCAATATTCAAGTATTTGCTCACGGCTCTCATTTGTGGCATCATTTTGCACCTTTTGGATCTCCATTAGGTCACAAGAGGACTCATTGGTGCTAGACTCCTCTTGTAGTGACTCTTGTATGTCTAAAGCCATTTTATGCACATAAAGCTTCCATGTTCTTCAATGATGCCCTTGTTTCTTCTTCTCCATAGGCCATCTTGTTGGTCAAAGTGTTAAAATTCTCTTCAAACATGTTGTTGCCTTCTCTCATCTCCATAGCCAAGTCCTCTATTAACTAACTAAGAGAAGGCTTGTCTTCTATTTGAAGCTCCATGAAGATTGGTGAAAGGTGGGGACTTTCTCTTTGAAATCTTTCCTCTTCTCTTTTGTTGCTTTCCCGCATTTCATTTACAAGATCTTCCAACATTTGATTCATGGAAAGCAACACTTCATTTTGTTGCGCAAGAGGTGGTTCTTTCGTTACTTTGCCTATCTCCTCCTCACTTTGAATGTTGCTTGCCCTCATTTCATTCACAAGATTTTCCAACATTTGATTCATGGAAAGCAAAACTTCATTTCGTTGCACAAGAGGTGGTGGAAATGTGACATAATGGCACTCATGAGGATTTACTCCATAATCTTCATATGTTGGCTCCGAAGTGTAGCATGTTTGATGATTGTAGCCATTTCCTCTCCATGAGTGTTGTTATCCATAAGATCAAGTATCTTCGTGAGCATGGTGAGGTTCCCAAGATGCCGAAATAATACACCTCAAAGAATATCACAGCTGATATGTGTATGGAAAGCCATTTCCTCAAAGAATATCACAGCTGATAGTTACTTCGGCATCTTGGGAACCTCCATGATGGAAATGATTTGAAACACTTGGAAATGTGATATGTGTATGGTACACATCAGAACCCAAGCCCACAAGATCAACCCGTAGCCCTTTACACAACATTGGTGGACCTATGACAAGGGCTAGGGCAAAGAAGACAAGAGAAGCATTGGGCCTCTTCATGGGAGCAATGGCAGAAAGAGTGGATCAAGAAGTGGAAGTTCAAGTTGCAAAAGACAAAATTGAAGCTTTAGGGCTATATTTGAACAAGGAACAAATGTTGGAGGACAAGGCTTGGAGTTTGAGCACTTTATATCAAGTCCAAGACCAATAACAAGAGCATTAGGCCTATTCTGGCCAAGGCCCACTCTCCTTCTTGAAAAGTGGCGCCCCTTTTACTTGAAAAACAAGTTGAGAAGCTTCTTGGAGATGCTTGGAGAGGAGGGAGGCGCCACCTTCTTGCTTGGAGAACAAGTTGAGCTTTGCTTGCAAGTTACTCCTATTTTATTTAAGGATATTGTAATCTCTTAGATTTCTTTCTTCTAGGCTCTTTTTCTAACCCTAGGCCACCCCCTACTCCTATAAAAGGAGCCTTTTGTTCCACTTCTCAACTCAGAACTCAATTGAAGCATTTGTGAGCTTTTCTTCTCCAAAGCTTTTGTTCTCCTTGTTTGCTATTTTCGCCCTCCCCTTGATTCCATCAACGTGGTTTCAAACTTTATTTCTAGTATTGTTCTATCTTAGAGTAGAAAGGTGCTAGAACCATCTACACCCCGGCATTATCTTCTCCATTGCCAAGCCGAAAATAGCTTGGAGGTGGTGAAGGCCAGCCTTACATTATCACTTTCTCAACAAGCTAGATCCTCCCAATTGTGAATCATTGAAGGTTCATATCAGTATTCCTCCTCTCTAAGATGTAGCTTATATAGCTCTGCTTCCAACTTCTTCCTCTCGATTAAGACCGATCCCTCCATGGAGCCAACCAAAGCTTCAACTTTTGATTCCAAATCCTTAATACGCGCCTGATTTTGACGAAACTTTGAACGGTGCAAAGCTGAGAGTCTCTGTCTACAACGGTTTTGGCACTGATTAAAGGTCCTGAAATCTCCTAACCAAGCTGCTTGAATAAGTTGCTCGCATTTATTTTCCGAAATCCACATCTTCTCAAATCTCCAGATTTTTGTTGTATGTTGTTCTTTACCTTGCACTCTTATTTCCAAGCCAAAATGATCAGACTTAGGAAAATAAAATTTTCGAACCCAACATGCTAGGAATAACTGCTACCATGAAATATTAGCAACTGCTCTATCTAATCATTGTTGAACAAAGATTCCTCCGGAGATAGTGTTGGACCAAGTGAACTTTGGTCCATAAAAACCCAGGTCTTCTAACCCCGCATCTGTTAGAGCATCCCAGAATGCTATCATCTGTGAAGCTCGACGTGGAGGACCCCCATTTTTCATGATGCCACAAAATTTCATTAAAGTCCCGAGCCATCAACCATGGAAGATTCGAGTCCATTGCAATTTGTCTCATTAGCTGCCATGATTTGTGCCTTCGGCTTGGGTCCGGCTGACCATAAAATCCGATGAAACACCACTCGGCACCAAGAGCTTTCACTCGCACATCTAGGTAAGTATCCCCCATTGAGATGAGAGAAACGTCCCACGGTGCTTGCCACAGAATCACGTCACCTCCTCCCTCCCCCTGTGCTGCGGTTGCGATGATACTGGTAAACCCAAGGCGGCGCCAAACCACCTCAATACCCTCAAGGCAACGGCTCTCCATCATAAAGAGGAGCCCAGGCTTGAGGTTGGTCACCATACGCTTGAGGGCGGTGACCTTCGTTGACGCACCCAATCCACGACAATTCAAACTTACACAAGCCATATTCTTCGCCAAAGACGTTGCCGAGAAGATCCACAAAGCCACTCGAGAAGACGACGTCGAGAGGCAGAGCGTTGTTGAAAGTCCAATAAGCCCTAGCGTCGCAGGGAAAAAGCGATTACCACTTTATTTATTTATTTATTGAAATTCTAGAGAAACAAAGATGATGACCAAGGCATTAGCAGATAAAATTGATGAAACTGTTGAAGTTATATTGTTTTTTTTTTCAATGGATTATGCCAGTTTTGGAGTTCTTTTGTAGAAAAAATTGGTACGAGCAAACGGATGAGCAAAAGTTGGAGTCTGGTGGTTGGTACGAATCAGGTAAAAAAAATTAGTAAAGACACGAGGAGGGTATTGTTGTAATACAAATAAATAATAATTGTACTTATGCACCCAACCAAACACAAGATTGTAAAATAATTATTCTTAATAAGGTTTGGAACCAAATATTGAATTCTAGTATTCAGACTATGAATTTCTATTTTTCTTATTTACACTCTCCATATTTTTACAATCCACTGAAAGTCTATGAACCATAGGCCCACTTAATCCTTAAAATAAACTGCATTTGGAAAAAAAATCATGGAAACTATTGCTTCAAGTATAGTTAAAAGAATCGGACCGGTCGGTTCAATCGGTTAAATCGGGAACCGGTGCCATCCGCAGCCCGGTTATCGGTTTTCTAGTAGAGGAAGTGAAAACTGATCAAAACCATAAAAAATCGGTCAAAACCGTAGAGAACCGTGAACCAGAAACCGTTTGAAAACGCAGTATACTCTTTGAAGTCCACCAACCCTAGAGCGTTCCGCTGCACCGGCCACAATAATACTTTCATTAAAGCAAATTGATTTAAGGGTATGAGGCCAAATGGACTGTAAATCATCATACTTTCATTTTAGTCCTCTATGTTTTGTACATGACAATAATACAATTATTCACATTTTAATCAATAAAAAAATAACGGTTGAACCACCGGTTCAAATTATTGAACCAATTAAACCTTAAACCTCTACTTATACGGTTTAATTCAGGATCCGGCTTTTTTAACCATGGCTTCGAGGCTGTCGAGCTAAGCTGTTAGTTGGTGTTGTCTTGAATTCATTGATGAGCAGAGAAGAGTGGCGGCCAATTGAAAGACAATGTCTCGCTCTACTCCAGCAAAACCACTCCAGAATTCGTCTTCTCCAAATCCACGCCTTCATGCTCCGCAACGCCATCGAAACCAACCTCTCCATCTTCACAAAGTTCCTCACCTCTTGCGCTTCTCTCCCATCTCTTGCGTACGCCCGCCAGGTGTTCGATGTCAGTCCTCAAAGAACCGACTCCTTTTTTTGCAACTCCATGATCAAAGCTCATGTGCTTCACCGAAAATTCGGCGAGTCTTTCCTCCTCTTCAAGAAACTCAGGAGAGGCTCGGGTTTTTGTCCTGATAACTTCACGTTCACTACATTGGCCAGGTCATGCGGCCTGAGTATGGCGATCTGGGAAGGTGCACAGATACAGAGCCTTGTGAGGAAACTCGGTTTTGGTTTGGACTTGTATGCGTCGACGGCGTTGGTTGACATGCACGCGAAGTTTGGAGATATGGGTTGTGCAAGGAAGATGTTCGATGAAATGACTGATAGAAGTGTTGTGTCATGGACTGCCCTCATTTGCGGGTATGCCAAATCAGGGAATCTGGGTGAAGCAACAAGATTGTTCCATGAGATGCCAGAGGAGCAGGATGCGGTCTTGTACAACGCGTTGATTGATGGTTATGTCAAGTTGGGAGATGTGGATACTGCTCGGTGTTTGTTTGAGAAGATGCCAGTCAGGACAGTGATTTCTTGGACCAGCATGATTGATGGTTACTGCAACAGTGGTGATGTTGCATCTGCTAGGTCATTGTTTGATGCTATGCCAGAAAAAAACCTGGTCTCCTGGAATGCAATGATTGGTGGCTACACCCAGAACAATCTGCCCCACGAGGCTCTGAAGCTGTTTCATGAAATGCAGTCCTGCACATCATTGGAGCCTGATAAAGTAACAATTGTGAGCATTGTCCCTGCTATTGCTGATTTGGGTGCTCTTGAATTGGGTAGCTGGGTGCATTGTTTCTCTAGGCAGAAAATGTTCGATAAGGAAATCAATGTAGGCACTGCCCTTATCGACATGTATGCCAAATGCGGTGATATAATGAAAGCAAAAAGAGTTTTTGATGAGATGCCTAGAAGGCAAACTGCTTCATGGAATGCTTTGATAAAGGGATTTGCATTCAATGGGTGTGCTAAAGAAGCATTGGAATGGTTCATGAAGATGCAGAGTGAAGGATTTGAACCAAATGACATAACCATGACAGGCGTTCTATCCGCTTGTGTCCATGGTGGTCTGGTTGAAGAAGGCAAGAGGTGGTTCAATTCAATGAAACAGTTGAGTCTCGTCCCCAAAATCGAGCATTACGGCTGTATGGTAGATCTATTAGGAAGGGCTGGACATGTAGAAGAGGCTAAAAAGGTGATCTCTAGTATGCCTTACCAAGCAAATGACATAATCCTGAGTTCGCTGCTGTTTGCATGTAGGGGTTCAGAGGATGTTGAAAGAGCTGAGTATGTTCTAGGTAAAGTAATGGATGTTGTTTCAAAAAATGATGGGAACTATGTGACGTTGAGAAATTTGTATGCTAGGGAAAGAAGATGGGAAGATGTGGAGGATGTGAAACAAATGATGAGAAGCAAAGGGGCAACGAAGGAGGTGGGGTGTAGTGTAATTGAGGTTAATGGTTTGGCTTCAGAGTTTATTTCAGGGAATCCAAGGTGGCTGATGATCCAATCTGTTTTGAGACAGTTGTGGATGCATATGCAGGGACAAGGTCATGAAACTTGAGAAAATACAAGTGATAACGACACGAGGTTAAAGACTCATTTGGTTGGTCTAAAGTTGTGTTAATAGTACATGTGAATAGCAAAGAATTCTTTACATGTGATTAAGTCATGAGATTAATCTATTGGATCAACACCAAATGGAAATTAAGTCTTCATTAGGTGTAGCAGTTTTAGGATTAACTTATGGCTTAACTAACTGTTTGCTCCTGAACTTTTTTAATCCAGACCCTTCACCCCATGACTTGTACTTAGCATATAGTTCTAATGCTGTGAGCCGCTAGCTATAAGTTGGCTAAGCTCTAAGGATATGAGGTGGAGGTTTTGAGTTCGATTCCCACCTCCACCATCTCATAGAAAGAAGTATAGCTCGGATATGTAGATGATGCACTTTAGCAGTTTGCTGAAATTGTTTGTTTCACATGTACTATGTACCAAAGTGCATAAGAATGAAACTTACTACAGTGGCTATATTCTTTCTTGAACAATTCTTTCAAATTTAATCCTATAAATTTCAGCTAGGCACACATGAAACTGGCGCTGCATTTTGTTTAGCAGTATGGTACTTTTTTTTTTGACAGCAAGAGAATATGTAGTGATAAATGAAGATCATACAGGAACAATATATAGGCGCAAGCTTTTAAGCAAAAAGCTTGACCCAGAAAACATCGCCAGGATACAACAACCAAGAGCCACCACACCGAAAGGGAAAAAAAAAGACCTGAACCTTTTAAAAAAAAAAGGATAGCGCCAGTAAGTCGAAACTCAGTTAGACGGACCCCTAGAGGACACAGCAGCCAGTCCCGCCCATGAAGAAACCGAAGAACAGCCCCTGTTTTTGAGCCAAAGGAAAGACTATAATTGGATTTCTAAGATAATTGCAAAGAGTGCGGTTCCTGACATTTTTTAGGCCAAGAAAAAATGAAAAAATAGGATCCCATCTATAAAATTTTAAAAATATAATTTCATAAAAAAATATAAATGTTATTAAAAAATAGTACGTTTCATTACATTATGTCAATAGCATATTTTGAAATAAAAATTCATACAAAATAGAACATTTTTTTCTTAAACCTCCATCAATGTTGTCAATCATCTAAAAATCTCCTCCTTATAAGGTCACGCCTTATCACCTTCAAGGAAAAAATCAAAACTAAATCACAAAAGCGGCTTCCACGAGCATTTCGAGATGCAATATCATTAATAATAACATCAACATAATTGCTTTCTAATAAATCATTCTCAATTGATAATATTGTCATACCATTCAACATTTCTTGCGACATTGATGATTTAAATTAGGTTTTTATCAACTTTATCTTTTAAAAATTTCTTTCAGCTGATATCACAGTTACAAGCATAGTTAAAAAAATTCTACAAGCAATGGAAACATTCGGATAACAATCTATATTTTTTGTAAACTTAAGAATTTCAATAGCAGACATCTAATTTGGCAAAGTCGTTTGCTACACTTTTAATTCAAAGTAAAAATTATTTAAATCAACATCATTTGAATCACCATGAGAAAATGTTGACTTAAAATTAGCAAGTGACTATTGAAGTTTTTGGGAAAATTTGATATTTTTCATTTGAATTAATGATATGTTTAGTTAGAAAATGGAAAGAAGTTTTTTTGATACATTGGAGGTAGGAGATTGAGGATGATGGAAACTTAACACAAGACTTTCACCTCATGTCCCATAAGCTTAACCACTAGGCTACAAGCTCAGGAGAGACAGAATAATTGAATGAAATTGAGAGAAAATTAATTGAAAGACCATAGAGATCATAGAGAAATTATAGACGTTAATTCTCTCTCTTTCCATTGGATATGTCGTTTATCAAGTAGTCATTAATGCAAAGTTAATCTTTTTTTACTGTATAGAATATATTTTCAAATTTGGGTCCCTTTAGTTGTTTGGTCCTAGGCAGTTGCCCCTCGGGCCTACCCTCAAAACTGGCCCTAATTATGAACTGTATACTGCATTATCAAATACTGTCTGTAATAAACTACAATAATGTCTGTAATAAATACAATAATCAACCAGTTTCGAGCTTTTCAGACTGTCCAAGCCGAGATGATATATCTATTTTATGTGTCTATTTTATAAATGTATTTATCTTTTAAAATCATATACCATAAAATAATATAAAAAATTTGAAATTAACTTAATATCCTCTCCATTTAACTAGAGGAGCAATGGGTGTAGATGAGTGACACAACACCCCCTAACTCCACTTTTTTTTTAGGTGGTGACATGTCAATCATCCACCCCACTGCTTCCTCTAGTCAATGGAGAGATACCCAACTCCAAAAGTTAATAATTGCATCTTTTAGGGACTAATAATCAAAAGAAGTAGGTAAATACCTCGAGTCTATTTACCACTAGTGGGTAAAACATCGAATAGTGAAAAGACAATATCACCCTTGCTATGGATATCTAAAGTCTAGGTTCTTCTTCTCATCCAAACCCACCGCACCCTCACTTCTCAAACCACACTTCTCTTCTCAAATCTCAAGTCTCTTCTCAAACTACTATGAACACCAACAAGATGACTCCAATGATCATGAGATCTCCAACGAGCTCTTCACTCCTGAAACGCCAACGCGACCCTGAAGATCATGGTGGAGAGAGCCGCTAGAGCTTCCGGTTCACCATTAGACACGGACCATCGACCACCATGATCCGCAAGCGCCACTACCTCCGGTCGCAACGATCAGGACAATGAAACCAGAGGGATGAAAGGGAAAGATGATCGAGATAATAGATTTGTATATTTGGTTTTGATTTTCAATCAACTAAATAGTAGACATTATTGTAGTTTATTACAGACAGTATTTGATAATGCAGTATACAATTTCATAATTAATACTCCCTCTGTTCATGAAAAATTGAACACATTTCTTTTTTGGGTTGTTTCATAAAAATTAATCACTTTCTTTATAAGGAAACTTAGTTACTAAACTATCCCCAATTTATCTTTACATTTTCCACCTCGTTTTTTGTGCACTTTCAACTAAACGGTAAATAGGTAAACATATACAAAAGTCTTACATTCACCTTAATCCCTGCGTCCAACCAAATCCATCAATTTTTTGGGGATGGAGGGAGTAGAAATCTGTAAAAGCCAGTTTTACACCTTACAATATACATAATACAATTAATTATAAAATAAACAAATAAATAAAGCAAATAAATAAATAAATTTTGTGAATCAGAGCTTCTTAATCGTCTTCGTTATCTTTGAAATGTGTAAAATAACTAAATGAACAGTATAAACTCTTGTAGTAGATAATATTGCATATCACTTTCGATACTATGCAACTAATTACTCCCTTCGTTCTCAAATAATTCTACACTTTGTCTTTGTTGTTTCAAGATTTAATGTTTGATTCAAATTTTAACAAAGATAACAAGTTTTAAAATATTCAGAAAAAATATATTTACAAAATTTATACTTCAAATTGTGATATGCATATAAATTGTTAACTTTAAATGTCTAAACATTCATGAAAAAATCATATATTAAATACTGTAAAACAACAAAAATAAAGTGTAGAATTATTTGGGGACAAAGAGAGTATGAATTAACGAAAATTGTTTTATATTATGATATAAACGTTTTTTTTTACATTACGAAATAAGTTTTTACTATTTTTTTATGCAATTAATTGTTTATAAAATAATAGACAGTTTCGCTATCATCTAAAATGTGCAAAACAAATAAATAAACTGTTTTCAATATTTATTCATACATTATATCACTTTCTTATAGACACTACAGAAATGTGTAAAATAACTAATTAAACAGTATAAACTCTTATAATAGACAACATTGCATATCACTTTAGCAACTATGCAATTAATTAAAAATTAACGAAAATATGTGGAAATTAATTTCTAAAAATCTTGCTCCACAAATTGTAGCGGTGACGACAATGTGGCGACGGCGGTGGTGAGGTGACATTGGTGCCGGCTACGGGTGGCAGTGGAGCCGGCTCCCACGGCAGTGGTGGCAGTGGTGGTGGCGATGGTTG
Source organism: Stellera chamaejasme (assembly GCA_024586325.1). Lineage (NCBI taxonomy): Eukaryota > Viridiplantae > Streptophyta > Magnoliopsida > Malvales > Thymelaeaceae > Stellera > Stellera chamaejasme. The sequence goes on along the minus strand of CM044982.1, from coordinate 20,984,462 downwards.
ATTTTTGGTTAGAATGATGGTTTTAATAGGATTAGTATTTTAGTTTTTAAAATTGTGTGGTGAGGTGACATTGGTGTCTGCTACGGGCGGCAGTGGAGTCGGCTCCCACGACAGTGGTGGTGGCAATAACAGTGACGGCGGTGGCGGTTGATTTTTGGTTAGAATGATGGTTTTAATAGGATTAGTATTTTAGTTTTTAAAATTGTGAATTAGTTAATTAAATTAGTTAGATTATGTTAGGATCAACTAGTCTTTTATTAGTCTTTTATTTTACTCGTTGGTAATTAACAGAGCACGGTAAATAAGTATTGGTCCTGCACTTTTGCCAAAAAATTTACTAACGAACAGACCGAAGCATAATCGAGATGATAAAATACTTTACCAAATTAATAAATCATCATTTTTTTTTACCGAATCATAATCGAGCATTCGAGCTAATGAAATATTTTCCCGAAGCCGTAGCAAATAATTTCATTAATAAATTATCAAATTATTTTTTTTTCCAATTTTCTCTTTACCAAATATCACATCACAAATCTTCCAAAAAAATTATGTAAAAAACACAACCTAAAATACTATTTTTTGTGCATAAAAACTCGTTGAGCAGACCGCCACACTGTGATTAAACATATACTGTATCAGAATACCTAAACATTCAGGAATCCGAAAAATCTGAGAATAAAAAACAGCAAGAAACTATCAAATTAGTCCTCTTTTTCCCAATCCTTTTCCTTATAAATTTCACTATTAATTTTAAATAATTTTAAATTTTTACAAAAAAACTTTTTTATTCCTCCGTGGACACTCCTCAAGACATCCTCATTACTAAGGTCCAAAAATTGAAAACACATTTCTCTTTCCAAAGATGATAGACAATTGAAACAAAAATTGATCACTTTCCTTAAAAGGAAACTTCTCACTCTCAAAGTTACTAAACTATCCTCACTTTATCTTTAATTTTTCTATCTTGTTTTTGTGCACTCTCAACCAAGGGGCATATAAATAAACATATACAAATATCTTACACTCACCTTAATCTTCATGCCCAACCAAATCTATCAATCTTTTGGGGACGGAGGGAGTATATAAAAGAACTCACTATAACAAAAGAGTTGTGTTGTGTATTTATTTAGCCATTTCTGTTTGTAGTGAAGGGCAATGAACAGGCGAGCGGCCCTTCAAAAGGGCAAGAAAGACGGTTAGTTGGGTGTTGGCGGGCTCTGTCACAAACACCAACTTAATTAAAGCTAGTTCCCAATTTCCAACAGCAAGCGGAGTCGTAGCAGAAGCTATTCCTTCTTTCTTGGTGTGTCCAGAGGCGGAGGTAGAGGCAGAGCCATGGCCATCGCCACCACCACCACCACTTTTGGTTTCCGGTCAACTCTCTTCACCGCAATCCTCCTCCCGCTCGCTCACTCCATCCCCTTCGTCGTCTTTCACGGTAATCTTCCTTCACTTACAACCCAATATATATATATATATATATATATATATATATATATATATGATACTCTCATATAAATTATGCGTATTCCCTTTTTGGGATATCCAAAAATATCGGTGCATTTCATTTTTTAGAAACTTTAGCTTAATTGTTTTACTTAATTATCCCTAACATTTATCCTCTAAATTCTTAATTTTAGCACAAAAAATGCACCATTTATTTGGGACCAAGGGAATATATTCTTTGCAATTTACCTGAAACTGGATATATTCACTCCCTCATTCCCAGCAAAATTGACATGTGACTGGACAGGGAGGTTAAGAATATTATTAAATAGACTGTAGTAAGGTAAAATAGGAGATAAAAGTAGCTTTTTTTAGTAGGAATGAGAATAGAGAGTAATAAGGTAAAGTTGGTGTGAACAAATTTCATTTTTAATAAACATAGTTCTGCTGAACAAAACAAAAAGGAAAATGTATTAGTTTGTTGGGACGAAAACAATAATTTTACTTTTCAGGAATGAATTAAACCCTGATCACATGATTTAATTTAATTGATTATTCTACTTAAGCCTTAATCCAATGGATTAAGCGTTTTTTAATTTTTTTTTAAAAAAATTATTCTCAAACAGTAAATATATATACTTTTTGACACTTTTGATTAGGTTTTGGGGAAATTTGCAAAAGAAAATATCATATACTTTATTAAGTTTGACTTAAGCTTTTGACTTAAACTAGTGGCTTAAGTCCAACCAAATGAGCTCTTACTGACTAGGACCTTTGATTGATTTTTTTTTTTCTTTCAAATCAGTATTATGATTATTTTGACAATTATGATTATTGTAATAATATGAGCAGAGCAATTCTGATATCTCTGTTTGGCTTTGCAGGCATCAGTGATAAATGCACCGGCCATGGAGTCTCACAATTTACCCAGCTTTTGACCACCTGGTCTGGTTCTCCTGGCTACTGCATGTATGCCTTGTAGAAATACAATATAAAACACTTTCCATTGCACATACATAGGACCTCAATCCTTTGATACAAAAATACTGGTCTTGGGTTTCTCATACATCCTCTCTCTTCTGTGGTGTAGAGAAATTGGAGATGGTGCATGGGATTCTTGGACCATGCCACTTTCAGAACAGGTGATGATGCTTTTTCATTACATCTGGACCTTAATATTGTTCATTTATTCATTCACAAAAGTAACAATATTTGTGCTTGCAGACAGAAATTGCTTGTGAGAAGGTTCTACAGGCCACTGGCTAACCTGGTTTCTGACACCTTCCATAGTATCCAAATCCTGGCACTTTTACAATCAGTTAACAATTTAAGTTACAGGTGAGGAACATGACTGAACTTAATGAAGGCTTCAACGTGGTTGGACTCTCTCAGGTGAATAATTGTCGGAAAAATTCGGTTGCAGGCAGTACCAGTTTCAAGTAATGCACATCTGTCTCACAAAAAAAAAGAAATAAAAGAAAACAGAAGCTTCATATTCTGCACTTATGCATATGGATGTCCTACCACCCTTCTTCTTAAGCATGCATACTAGGTCTTCTTGGTTTCTTAACAAGCCCCTTTTGCCGTTTGGTCATCATGATCTTAATGGCTTTTACCCTTTCACAGGGTAACATCATTGCTAGAGGAGTTATTGAATTCTGTGAAGGAGCACCCTCGGTAATCTCTCATTTCAGCGAAAATCTTATGTTTCATCAGTCTTCGATAAGTTATCATTCTCCTAAAACTGTTCATTATGTTAGAGCACCTCAGAGAAGTGCTTTTTTATTCAGGTTTGGAATCTTTAGGCTGATTTTGATCAAACCTATAGTACTGTGTCTGTTTCCTTTAGCAGTGATAAGCATTGTATAATTAGCAGTTGTGATTATCATGATGTTCAAGAAAATTTGTGTCTTTTATTGAATCAGGTCAAGAATTTTATATCACTTGCAGGGCCCCATGCTGGTATTGCCTCAATCCCATTTTGTGGAGTGAGTGTTTTTTATTTATTTGATAACTTTGGTTTTCTTTTTTTAGTTGTTTCACTGAAATAAACACCAAAGAAAGAATGGTTTGATGAATATATGTGTTATCCAAAAGCTATTACTTGGTTTGAGAATTTAGGATTCCATTGTTTGCAGTCTACTCTGATATGCTCTCTTGTGGATAGCCTAATCAAGTTGGAGTTGTACAGTAATTTTGTTCAGGTTGGATCCTATAAGAACCTCTAAAGCTCATTGATTTTCATTATTGTGTCATCTATCAACCATATCATCTTTACCTCAGATAATGAGTGATTTTGCAGGAACACTTGGCTCCAAGTGGTTATCTCAAAATCCCAACTGTAAGTGTACAGTACAGCTAGACTTTTTGTCATGCTTGTATTTCTTTTTGTTTATAGTATAATGAAAATAGTGACACCATCCTTTCTTCAAGTATTTTTGTATATCTTGTCATCTAGTGTTTTATTGTTCAAGAAAGCTATTACTTTCATATTTGTCAATTATGATGGCTCTGTTTGGGAACAGCTGTTATGATTAGTTCTTGATTGGACTTAAACCACTATCTTAAGTCAATTGCTCAAGTCTAACTTAATCAAATACATGATCTTTCTTGTGTAACTTACCCTAAAATTCGATAATATGAGTTCAAAAGACAATAAATTTACTTAATTCAATGATAAAATTCAAAATTTGAATCACATAGATAACTTAATTCATTTGATTAATCCAAAATGACTTCAGTAGAATAGTCCATTGGATTAAATCATACAAGTGTTTAGATATTTGGAATTCACTATCGAGTTAAGTAAATTTACTCTTTTTAAAAATCTTTTCATCCAGTTTTAGGCTAAATTGTAAAGAAAATATCACATATTTGATTCGGTTGGACTTACCCAGTGACTTAAGCTGGTGGCTTAACTCCAACCAAATGGTTCAATAGTTTTTTGTACAAATTTTTAAAATTTCAAATAAAAAAAGGTACCTAAACACTAAAAGCTAGCTATTGGTTGATAGTTGTTTCAAAACGCTAGAACTAATTGAAAAAGCAAACGGTCACTTAGTCGGTCTAATATAGTTTTCTATAAATAAGTACTAGTATTATATGGTTTCCATTTTTGCCCAGGACATTCCTGCATATCTGAAAGGATGTAAGTTCCTACCAAAACTAAACAATGAAGTGAATGGTTCAAGGAATTCCACTTATAAGGAACGTTTTGCCAGCTTACACAAGTTGGTTCTTATCATGGTAAATCAAAGACTTGTTTGTGGCTAACATTCTGCAGCATCTACTTTTGGCTAATGGAACTGGTTTTTTTTTCTTTCCCTGCTCAAACAGTTTGAGAATGATACAGTTTTGGTACCGAGGGAAACATCCTTGTTCGGTTTTTATCCAGATGGTGCATTTGATCCCATCTTGCCAGCACGGGAGGCAAGTTTCAGGTTTTCTGCATCTTTGGTCTGGTTTAGGAACATCTATTTCAATTAGTTGTGATGTTTTTAAAAAAAATTTAGATGGTTAATATATCAAACACCAATGGCTAAGCGCTAAAAACTACTACTCATAAACGCAATCTTTTCTCATAAACGCAATCTTTTCTTCCAGATTCCAACTAAATGAACACAGCCTTAGAAGAATTTACTAAATGTTTTTCAAATTCTTTTTAGAAACTACAAATATTGTTTACCCAATGCATATAAATTATTTGACATTGTGTATATCAAATTGCTAAAGAAAAAAGAAAATCATAAATTAGATATTGAAAACAAATCGTAAAAGCTATAGTAGGAGAGGGAGTATTATATATAGTTTTTTCTACTACAGTTAACTGAAACAGTTAAACATGCATGCATTCTTATAGAGTATCATTCATGCACATGAAAACTTTGTACTATTTTAATGCAGACAAAACTGTACACAGAAGACTGGATTGGGTTGAAAAGGTTGGATGATGCTGGGAAAGTAAAGTTCATAAATGTAACAGGGGGTCACCTGGAGATTGCTCAGAGTGACATGAAAAAGTACGTAGTCCCTTACTTGAAGGAGGAAGATGAAGAGGAGGAAGAAGATGAGGTGAAATCGAAACAGGCTCCATTGCGCGGATGGGGGTGGCCTATAAAATTATGGTATGGAGTTCTTCTACGCCAACTTGGGCTCGGAAATCAAATGCTACTTCGTATTAGGGACTGAATAGAAGACAATTTTTCCACGATTTGTCCTAGATTGAATTAATTATTGTGCATATTACACATGCTACTTCGTCCCTCAATTATAAGTTTGATCGATGATTTCATCTGTGAACTATGTAAATTCGATAAAACATACTCCCTCCGTCCCAAAATAAATAATGGTGTTTTTTTTTTGCACTAAAAATTAAGAAATGGTGGGAAGAAAAAAATTTGGTCAAAAATATCTCTCTAAAGGAATTGTGTATTTCTCTTGGTTCTAAATATTGGATGAAATGTTAGGGGGTAATTAAGTAAAACAATTCATAAAATTTCTAAAAAAGAAAATACACCAATTTTTCAGGGATTTCCAGAAAATGAATACCCATAGTTCATAAATGTGGATGATTGGGGACTGAATGAAAATTTGGTAGGGGTAGAAATGGTATTCTCGATGAACACTTGAACTTGTACCTTTTTATTTGGCACAAAATTTGCTTCCGCCAAAAAGTTTTCTCCAACTTTGTATTGTGTATTTGTAGACAAATTCAAGGGATGACTTCATATGGATCTCCAATTGGAATATGGTCGAAAGAACAAGAGATTAATCAAAATTTTTGTTTTGATTTTTTTTCTTAATATGACGTTGTTTTTCACTGCTTAAATGAGATATATATAGGTGTAGATGGTAAGATTAATCTTGTGGCAGTGGTTCAAACAAGATCCAAAAAGCTCTGATATCAGATGATGTAGTTCAATGCGGAAGGAAGAATCCTACCTTATTACGAATCTACTAGCTTGAACACAAGTCGAAAAGGTTCGCCAACTTCAACCTCCTAAGCTCAAAGGAGTTGGGCAATCAAAGTTATATAGTTGGGGTAAATGGAGGATCCAATACCTCACGTATATATATATATATATATATATATATATATATATATATATATATATTCTAAATAGGTCTAAAACTTTTAAGATTTTCGCGTTTTAACGTAGGAAAGGGAAGAAAGAGGAAGCAAAGGAAAAGAAAAGGAAAGGAACTCGACACTTGGAAGGAAATGAGAAGGAAAGAAAAAGAAATGGAAAATATATAAAGGAAGAAAAGTTCATTTTCTTCTTCTTCTTCTTCATCCGTAAGTTTTCATGGAAAAACACCATTAATGGCCAAAGGTGAACTTCGTGAAAACTTGAAGAAGCTTCGAGTAAGGTTATCAAACCGATCCTTGTGGTGCGTAAGTAAATCACCGCTTTGGAAACCGTGAGCTTCAAATTCCTACATATTTATGGAACTTCGCCTTTGGTTGATTTTATGGTTCCTAAACTTTCCTCGCACCTTCTATTACGTCTTTTGTGTCGAGTGGGAGTTGAATCTTTGCGGAAGCATCTTGTAGAAATCCGTTTATGATTTCTGCACGAAACCCATCTTCGCTTTCAGTGGAAGGTAAGGGCATATTTGTAATCGGGGTGAAGAGTTATACATGTGTTATTCGGTTTTTCCGTAAAAGGTCGTATGTGAAAGCTGTTTTTTCTGCCCGAGCCTCTTTCTTGGCGCCATTGATGTGGATTGATTCGTGAATTCGAATATGTATTCAGATTCATGGATCATATGTGAACAGGGGGTAGTCAAACGCAATGAAACTCTGCAAACTTGTACCGGACTACTGAACGAGAATTTCGATTCGGACTTGTACGTAAGGTAAGGGTATGTTAATAGTTATGGTGTGTTTCAGGGGTGTATTGGTAGTGAAATGGTATCGGGAATGGAAGTAGGTAACAAACGATGTTCGGAACATCGTTTTCTGAAATGGTGAACGTAACCGTCCTACTTGCTTGTTTGGGTAAATTTTGGGAAAGTAGGATGTGAATACCTAGTTGTGCATGTTTAAGTGTAAATATCAATGTTCTAGCTCGGTTTGGGAATCCGAGCTTCCTGTAGAATTTTGCGGGAATGTGCGGGAATCATGCGGGATTAGTTTCCGGGGTCCGATTGGTGATTTCGATTTGTTTGTTGTTGTTCACTTGAATCAGTAGTTGTGGAGTGGTGCGGGACTTCGGAAGTCACACTACAGCGTTTCGGGCCGAGCGCCGGGATTTTCCCAGGATTCTTCTGCGGATCGGTAATAGTAAGGTAAGGGTTCAACTTCTCTCGTTATGCATTCTGGGAGGGATTTCATGTATATCGGGGTTAGTTGAGGCGGGTTCCGGGTTGAGGACGGTGGTCCGGTGATCCCGGGACCAGTCATATGGTAAGTTATAGTTTGTTCTGCTTCAAGGCCCGGGATGGTCTTGGAGACCTTGGGTTCCTTATCTGTACTATATATCTGTACTGGGTGCTGATATTCTGTATATACCCTGCGGTATATTCTGATTTTGGTATGTTATATCTGCATTGGGTGCTTTGATATTCTGTATATACCCTGCGGTATATTCTGTGACCCTACGACAGTTATGGGGATCGCGACCCCGGCTGGTACCATGCCTAGCTTCGGCTACCGCCCTCTTCGGGATTTTTATATATTCTGTTGATTTTTATTTTAAGGGTCTCTAGCGGTCTGCACCGCATCCTTCGGGATTTTGGCTAACCCTGTCCTGCAGGATTCTGTTTATATTTATATATATATATATATATATATACATATATGCTTGCATTTTTGTGTTTTCCTAGTTTTGCAGGTACTGCGCACTTAGCACTTTATGCAAATTGTATCTTACCTCAGCCCTTACTGGGTCCTCCCGTGGACTCACCCCTTCGCTTACCACGTTTCGTGGTTACCCGATAAGCGGCCTTGATGGACTAGAGTTCCGTGGTGCTTTCTGTTTTGAGATCAGGTATCTGCGGTTCCGACACGGAACTTCTATTAAGTTTTGGGGATAGTCTCGGTAGAGGTTACAGTCTATTTCTAGACTTCTGATTTTATGCTAAGTATAGCATATGGGTTTACAGTTAACTGACTTCTCTCTTCTGTTGGTGTGTTAGCAGCAGCGGTACTTGCGGGGATCTTCTAATCTCGGAGTTTCTCCTAGATCCCGCACATAGGTATTCTGAGGTTTTCTTGGTCGGCTCTTTAGGTGTATGTGCATGCATGTCATCTTTCTGATCATGCGATGTATCCTAGATACATTCTGTTTCTGTATATATATGTTTTGGATACTCTGTATGACCAGGGACTCATCCATCACAGTGGAAGGCGGGACCCGGGGTATGATCATATTCTGATGTGTTAGACACATTTGGTTTTTGTATGATTCTGTAGATCTTTTGAATGATGTTATCCATGAACTGCATTTTTGGTGATGGTGGAGCGCTCGCCTATTTCAGTGGGGCGGGGCTCGCCGTGGATAGTTAGGGTTTATACTGTATACTTGCCATGTTTGGAAATTGTAGGTTGCGAGTCGAAACACGACCGAAGGTTATAAGCGCATAACTCTGTCTGCATACTCCGTGAGCAAAGCGTTCTCAGGCACCGGGCCTTCGAGAACGAGACTTTGCGGGCCGGGTCATGGGACCACTACACTTAGCGGGTCTTGGTTGGACCGACCGCTTCGCAACCGGGCATTACGCAGTGGGACTCTAAGTATTGTGCAAACTAGTTAATCACAATTTTTTTTAAGGTTTGGGGGTTAAGGGGTAAAACGTGACTTATTTAGTTTGTTTGATTAAAAATACTTACAGGCTGTGTGATTCAAAAGGCAACATTGTATTTTTCTACGACGGTAAAGTTGATTGGAGGGGAGGTATCGGTAATTATGTAGGGGGTGCTCAGAAAAGTGTAGAGTTCGATGCCGACCACTTAAATTACTGTGATTTGTTAGAGCTTGTGGGGGAGTGTACAAAAACGAAGTTTACTAAACTGTTCTATGCGGATCCTATGGAATGTGGAGGGGATGGTATTAAAGATATAAAAAATTCCGATGATTGTACTAGAGTTATGTCGGATATTATTTGTAAAAGTGGGTCGATATATGTTTTACTGGAACATGAGCAGTATTCTGTGAAGCAGACAAAGATTGGTGAAGGTAGTGGTGTGGCAGAGTTAAAGGTAGTTTATGAAGAAGGTGAGGATGATTTAAGTGAGGGTGAGGGTGAGGGTGATGGTGATGGTGAGTGTGATGAGGAGGGTGGGGACGAGGGTGAGGGTGGCAAGGATGATAAAATAGATGAGAAGAGTGAAATATTGGAGAAGTTGCGTGGTCATTGGAAGAAAGGTGAAGATGATGAGGAGGATGACTTGATTGATAGTTCTTACTTGATTGATGATGATGATGAGCTCAATGAAATCAGGAGCAACGTGAGAGAGTTCAAGAAGAGATGGGCTGTTAAGAAATTCAGAATTGAGATGTTATGTGCAGGTCAGAAAACTCACTTTGATGAGCAGCTGGGCGAGCAGCCAAGGGCTGTTGATAATTATGGTTTCCCAAAATCTGACCCGAAAAGCACTAATCCTGAGTTTGTTATCTCTCAAGTTTTTAGTGACCCTGCAGAGTTCAAAAAGGCGTTATCTGACCATTCTTTTGCTGAAATGCGACCTATTAGAATAACAAAAACTGGTCCGGAATGGGTTAGAGCCATATGTAGAGGGAGAAGGTGCCCTTGGAAGATTTCTCTTGGGTTTGACAATAGAACAGGTTACTACCATGTGAAGACATTGGTTCAACCGCACACTTGCGGCATTTCTTTCAAAAATAAAAAAAATTGGTGCAAAGTTGTTGGCGGATAGATTCATGCTAGAGATAAAGGCAATGCCAACCATTAAAAATACAGCATTTAGAACTCTTGTGAGGGATGATTGGGTGCTGAAATCAGCAAGGATGTGGCCTCCAACACCAAGAACAGGGTCTTCAAGAAGATCGTCGGATCATACATGAAAAAGTATGGATTACTACCTGCGTATGTGGAGGAATTAAAGTTAAGAAATCCTGGCACCACTTGTTTGCTAAAGTTGGATCAGGCTTCAAAGGGCTCTGATAAGCACATCTTCAACTCTTTTTATGTGTGCTTTGATGCTCTGAAAAAGGGATTCATAGCTGGATGTAGGACAATAGTTGGAGTTGATGGATGTTGGCTCAAAGGCGTATGCAAGGGAGTGTTGTTATTTGCTGTTGGTCGAGATGGTAATGACCAAATGTACCTGATCGCTTGGGCAGTGGTGAAGGTGGAGAACACTGAATCATGGACTTGGTTCTTGCAAAATCTTATCAATGATTTGGGCATTGGTGAAGGATTTGGTTGGGCAATTATAATTGACAAGCAAAAAAGGTAATATTCTAATTTTAACTAAGCAATGATGTCCATTTAAATGTGATGTTATTAATATATTGTATTACTGTTTTTCTGTTTTCGTGCAGGGTTTACCGAAGGCCATTCAGTCCCTGTTACCACTTGTGGAGCATAGAACATGCGCAAGACATCTATACTCAAACTTTGCTGTTCAGTATAGAGGCCCTTCTAATGAGAAGGATTTCAAGCTTCACATGAACAAGCTGAATGAGAGAACTCCTGATGGTCACTTATGGTTAGTTCAGAAAGATCCATCGAAATGGTGTAAGGCATACTTTAATGACATGATTAAGTGTGATGTGGTGCATAATAATCTGACTGAGGCTTTTAATGGATGGATCTTAGATGCTAGGTGTAAGTCAATTTTATCTTTGCTAGAAACTGTGAGAGGGCAAGTTATGGTGAGATTGCATACACAGAGGGATGCTTGTGCAAAATGGGTTAGAGAATATGGACCCAACATTTTCAAGAAACTGGAAAAGGTTAAGAAAGATAGTCTATCATGCACATGTTTTTGGAATGGGGACAAGGGGTTTGAGGTCAAGGATGGAGAAAATATAACTTTTACTGTTAATGTGCAAAATAGGACGTGTGATTGTGGGGCTTGGCAGAAAACTGGTATACCTTGCAAGCATACATGTGCTGGTGCGAGGTATACCGATGAGGAACCTGAGGGGTTCTTAGATGAGTTTTACAGTCGGCATAAGGTTTTGGAAACCTATTCCTTTATGATCAATCCTGTTCCTAGTAGCAAATTTTGGGAGAAGGATACAAATGATGTTTCACTGGAACCACCAGCATTCAAGAAAACTAAAGGTAGGCTGACAAGAGAAAACCGGATCCTTTAGAAATGATTAAAGGCAACAGAATGTCAAGGAAAGGTGGGTCAGTAACATGTTCAATTTGCAAGGAAAAGGGTCACAACAAGGGTGGTTGTCCACAAGTAAGCTTTCAAACAAACACTTAGTTGTTTATTTATATTTCGATTTATAACAATTGTGCATTGCTATCTTATACCTTTGTAGAGAACACTGGCACAACTAGCTGAAGGGGAAAAAAGAAAAGACAAGAGTAAGGCAGTAGAGAACACCAAAGAAGCTGAAAGGATTCGGTCAGCCGAAGATGCTGAAAGGGTTTCATCTGAAAAAAGAAAATCTCCTTCGAAGAAGTCTTATGGGACTAGACAGACTACTCAGACCACAACAACTCTTAACATATGCACCTCTCACTGAAAACATACCTTAATGTTATTACTCAGTTATAGTTAGAACATCATATTCTTGATTTAATTGCAGCCTGGCAGAAAAGGTGAGCTACTACTTGGAAGGACAGCTGATCCTAAAAGGAAATCAGTCACTGTGAATAAGCTAATGGAAGAGGCTACAACAACAAAAAAGAAGCTAAAGATACTTGCAAGTTGGAAGGAAATTGACAATGAAGCAGCAAAGAAAGCTTTTTCTAATGATGTTAGAAAGAAGACTGATTGTTTAATGGAGTACATAAGGGAGCAGAAGAGAAAGAAGAAGGATGCATCAAACTGATATGGGATTGGCAATTGAATGTGGACGAATATTTTTGTAAAAGATGACATGTTGTTGGTTAATTAGGATAATTTTCAAAATTAGTATGTCTGACCATACTACATCATCACTAAGGAGGAATGGTATGGCATACCATACTAATAGTACATGTATGGATCAATATTTTGAATAGATGGTTAGGTGTTAATGAAGTTGGTTAACTTTATGTGCTTCGGATGAATGAGATGTTCAGGTTGGAAACGTATAGGCTACTCTTTGCGGATGAGATTGTTTCTCAAGGTGCATCCAGAAACCTATAGACCTACTGAATGTTAAATTATAAAGTTATAGGCCAACTTGTTGGTTAATATAGAAAGTTATAGGCCTACGTATTGATTAATTTAAAAAGTTTTAGGCCTACATGTTGACGAATCTTGAAAGATATAGGCCTACAAATTGTTACCTTGAAAAGTTATAGGCCTAACAAACGTACATAAAATAAAAGGCCTACAGATTAGTTGGCGAGTCTAGAAAGATATAGGTTAGGGCCTACAAATTCATACATTCATTCAACATAAATAAAAGGTTAAGGCCGATTAGTTGGCGAGTCTAGAAAGATATAGGCCTGAAGATTTTTACTTTGAAAAGTTATAGGCCTAACAAACGTACATATCTATCACAATCTTGCTACAAAATAACAAAAGGGAGCAACAAACTCTGCATTTGTCCACTACTTCAAAACAACAATGACAAACAAGATACAACATAGAAAAATTAAGACATTAATCTTCCCATGGATTCTCTTGTTCTCTGTTTGTAAACCCTTCAATCATTCATCTACGTATTTTTCCATGCTCCTCTCTGAATCTTCCATCTTCTGCTTCAATTTCTTCAGCTCCTCTTCCATGAAAACAGAATGAACCATGACACTAACACCTTCATTCTTCCCCACACCTTGTCCCTCGGCAGACCCAATTACCCCTTGCTTCAATTTCTTCGACTCCAGCAACATCTTCATTATATGCTCTGGAATTGGTTCATCAATCCACTCCCGGAACCCATAAAATCGGTCCGTCCCGAACTGAGGGCAACCAAGAAATCGTCTTCCAGCATTATACTCGGTCCACGCCGTCCTCACAACTGGTCGCATCTTACAGAAACAAAAAGTAGCGGATTTACTCACCTGGCTAGTCGGCGTCGCGGAGGAAGAGGACCCAAAACTTCTCATTCTTGCTGCGACATAGAAACTCGTATGAGGGAGGACTGAGATATAAGGCAGAGGCAGAACATTAGGGTTTTTGCGCTGCAGTTGAAGAATGAAGATGAAGATCAATGTAACAGGTCGAGCCAATAACAGAACGACGTCGTTTTGCCACGTCAGAGTTGAGTTTTTAAATTTAACTTCGTCACTTGTCCACGTCAGAATTCCGTCGGCCAGCTGGCGATTTAGGCCTTCAACCCGGAAACGGAGGTAACGTTTAGGCCAACGGTTCGAAGTTGATAAGATTTAGGCCTAAAACGAGAAAACCTTAAAAGTTTTAGGCCTATTTGGGCATTTTCCCCTATATATATAATGTACTAGTGTATGTTAAGAATTGAGTGGGGCATGAAGATAGAATTGAGAGTTCTCCTCGATGTGATCACGGGAAGTGGGGGTGTGATCAACGCTCACGGATCTAGCTTGGCGGAGGCGGACACGGACAAATGAACAGATTTCGGCCAAGTGAACCTCCTCACTACGAGGTGAGGCAATGCACTTGATAATGCCTGGGAAAGGAGATGGGATCTAGCACCTCTTGATTACAAGATCAAGCAATACTAGATATTATGTTTGGATCCTCTTGCATGGATCACTAGGGAGATGGAAATGCAAGAAAAGAGAACACAAAGCCAAGGTCTCACTTGGAGAGTTTTGGCTGAATTCTTTGATTCAAAATTATGTTCTAAGTTACAAATGTATTGGAAGCTAGCTTATATGTTAATATTTAAGATCGTCTTTAACATGCTTCTCATGTTCGCATTTAAAATACCGAAGAAAGGACTAAGAGTATGAACCTTGCTTCTGGACGCAGCTTAAGAATCTTAGAGATTCTTGCTCCTTGTTGATGTAGAAGACTTGGCTTGGGGAACACCTTTAGGGCGGCTTGGAGATGATTTGTCTCCAAGGTGAGTTCCACTCACAATGCTCCTAGAATGCCTTCTAGTTCGGAAGAGGAAGTATGAAGGGAGAAGAGAGAACCAATGCTGGTTGATGGATGAGAATAATGGCGCCATCCTCCCTCTATTTATAGAAGAGGATGGGCTGCCAATGAGGGGGCACAATGCCTCCTCATTTGCGAAGTAACATGTCTCTAGGACCAAGGGCTGCAACCAATGCCCTTTGGTCCATGAGACATGTCTCATGCCTTTGCCTTTCAATTAAGTAATTAATTAGAAAAGGAATAAATAAATAATTGTGTCTAATAAGAAATTAATTAACTAATTAATTAATTATCCAAATAATATGGTGAAGGGGCAAGGGAGGTGACCTATGCCCTTGCCCATTCGGCCATCGGACATGAGACATGTCCCTTTGGCCGAATGGTGCAAGGCATGGGGTGCATCCCCTTGCCTAGAGGCACCTAGGGCGAAGGGGCACCCACACCCCTAGGCCTATGGCTGAATGGGTGCAAGGCCCCCTTAGGGTGCCCTTTCGGCACCTGTGGGTGCTACGCACCCTTCGGCCATAGCCGAAGGTGTGCATGGCCCTCTTCGACACCTTTTCACCAATTTACGCACCTTTCCGCCAAGAGACACGTCTCTTCGCCAAAAGGTGCCTAGACAGATTTGTACCAAACTCACATAGAGCTAGTCCAAGACATATTAAATCATCCATTGAGCTCCTTGAGCTCATATCCGCTCACTAAGAGCAGATACACATCTCTCTAGCTCAAACACTTCGATTGAGCCGAGTTGAGCCGTGCTTAGCTACTTTTAGCTAGCCCAGTCATCTTGGTGCGCAAGAATTTCAACAAACTCTCACTCGCACTAATGATGACCTTCGAGCACAAGCTCCCACTCGAATAAAACACTTCCTCATACAAAACCAAACACTTTGACAAACTATATAAAAGGAGTTGTGAGTGCGACCTTAAGGCATCCACACCGCACTGTTAGAGACCAGGTTGGCATAGCCCAGGTTGGCATCCCCTCAGGGGTCCCCTGCAGCCGTCCCCTGCATCTCTAAGTCACAGACCTTCTCCTACCCGGTTAGGAGTTTTATGCCTTCCCCAGGACTCGAACATGGGACTCCGGGCTTAATGTCCCATTTCACATGAGACCGAGTACCACTTGGGCAGTAGCTCAAGTGGTACTCGGTCTCATATGAAATGGGACATTAAGCCCGGAGTCCCAGGTTCGAGACCGGGGAAGGCATGAAACTCCTAACCGGGTAGGAGAAGTCCGTGAGTTGGGACGCATGGCGATGCCGATGCATGGCGATGCCGGTTGGACCGGGGAAGATCTAGCCATGGTCGGGGAAGATCTAGCCATGGTCTCTAACATCCCCGTACACCTTGGCCCCGACTTCCCGGCTCTTCGCACCACTTGGGACCGACTTGGCAGCAATTCGCCTTTGCTCCAAGTAGTGGGACCATACCCGGCCTACTCAAGGACCTCGCCCCGGTCCCTAGGTCTGCTGGGACCTCACCATGGCCCCTTGGTCCATTGGGAACACGCGGGGCCGAGCTCTTGCCCGAAGGCCCCGCACCTACAAAGCAGCTTAAGGGCAAGACGACCGAGAACTGAAACATAACCTCAAAACAAGAGAAACAAACTTTCAAAGTCAAGAAACTTACCAGCAGAGGGTTGCGCCCATCCAATAGCCCCCGGCTGACTCTTTGGAAGGTTGGGCTACTTCCCAACCACTTGCCCTCATGAGGACCGCGCCACAAATGCCCCCTCCTCGTGGGCCTCGCCATCGAAGAGGAAGAAGTTTCCTCAATCCTCGTGGATCCCTTCCCTTCGCCGCAAGGGCCTCCTCTCTTGAATGGGTCACCGCAGAACCTCCTTCCTTGAAGGGATCGCCACAGGGTCTCCTCCCGGCGGTGGTGACCTCCTCTCCCCACGATGTGATCACTACCTCCTCTTCCATAGAGTGACCACCGCCTCTTATGGCCTTAGCAAAGATGTTGGCCCTTCCTCTCATGAACAGCAGACTTCCCGCCGACATTATCCCCTTTTAGGAAGTGCACTCCCTTCACAATGATCTCTGCTGCAACCACGTGCCCGGGTAAGTCTTCGCCCTGAGCTGGAGAAGGACACGTAAAGAGCCCAGACACGAAGTCCTCAAGTTGGAGAGCAGCATCCTCAAGGGGGACTAGCTGCACCACTGACACTGGCACAGCTTTTATGGGCGTGGCCTCTTCAGTAGTGGAAGGGACCTCCACTTCCACTCCCCCGGCCTCCTCAGCAGCTCGTGGCCTCTTCCACAAAGACGGAGACCTCTCCCTCAACAAAGCTCTTCAGCCTCTTCGGCAGAGGGACCGCTGCAGATCCTCTCGCCTCGCAGCCCCTTGGCCTCTCCAATCGGCCTCGCACCCCCTTCGGTAGAAGGGACCACCGTAGATCCTCGGCCTCTGCAGCCCTCTCGGTCTCCTCAACAGCGGAGGCACTCCTCTCCAGCCGCGCCTCCCGCAGTCACCCTCCTCCTCTTCTCTTTTTGAGAGGACGCCACGGCTTGATGCCAACCCTCTTCTTTTGCGGCTTAGGGTAATGCGTCCCAACGCCTTGACAGCCCCAGCAGGGCATCCTTCCCAAATGCACATGCCAGTGCACTTGCCGGGCAATGCGCATGGACGTCCTCTTGCCCCGACCTTCTCCGCACTCCATGAGGCATCTACAAACAAGGAAAACTTGCACTGTGTTTTACTAAACCTCTTACACTTATACAATACGCTTATATATGCAAAACATACCTTTTGGCCCTGCCAACGCTGCGTAGAGGGAATCTACCACCGTCCCGCGATGGGCTGGGGCCCATCCCTCATATGGCAAGGGCACCTGTGGTCCAAAGACGAAGCCCGTGGCCGATCCCAGCCCACCTCAAAGTTGTCTCATCTAGTCAAGGCCGAGAAAGGGAAGAGCTCATCACAAGCACTCCTTGAAAAACATCGTCCAACCACCCCAGAGTTGGACATATGCCCGCCACCGCAGTCCTTCGAAGTCAATTCAGGCCTCCGCGCGATGCTTTGCACGGTAGCCGCGCCCTTGCCACGGGAATGTCCCATGAGTTGTCGCGGCGTAAAGAAGGACCCGTGCCGCTTGTGGTAGGATTTGGGCGAGGCGGTGAAGGAAATGGAATGGTTGCCCCAACGTTTATGGGACCGACATAAAAACGCACTCCCACTCTCGGCTCCAGCCGGTAGAACCGTGGAAGACATCGGCAAAGGCCTCACGTCGGCCATATGGCAGGCAACAATGAAGCCTGCTATGGTCAGGAAGGTGTTGGGTGCCAACTGTGTTGGTGGCATCCCCCACCCTGTGCACAAGTCTTGCACTAATTGCGGAAGGGGAAGCGCAGCC
Organism: Stellera chamaejasme; assembly: GCA_024586325.1. Classification (NCBI taxonomy): domain Eukaryota; kingdom Viridiplantae; phylum Streptophyta; class Magnoliopsida; order Malvales; family Thymelaeaceae; genus Stellera; species Stellera chamaejasme. The sequence continues at coordinate 20,966,490 of CM044982.1, read as the reverse complement.
CGCCGCAAGCCGTGCCGTATATAGGCACAGCACCCGATTCTCCATATTCTCTGCAATCACGGGCCAACCCATCGCTCGGTAGACGCCCGAACGGGACATATATACCGGCACTTTCTCCACAGGCCAGAAGGCCTCCACCGTATCCTGATGAATTTTGTCAGATTTCACTGTGGTCTTCTCCACGGTGGCAAGCACTGGACGAACAGCTTCCTTGGACTCCATTTCGCAAAAGTAGAGCAACAGACATATAAATCGGAACAGCCCAAACAGGGCATTTCGTCAAACACTCAGTGTGCTCGAGAAAATTTGAAGCACTCATCGTGCCGGAAAACGAGATCTTACCCGATTCGCTACCGATGAGTAAAGCGGAAGGGACAATCGGCAAAACGAGCGGATGAACGGTGAAATCTCGAACGAAAACTAGAGAACCACTACAAGAAAGCTCCCAACTGCCGATGACCGGTTCAAGAACGCAAGAATTCGGAATAGCTACATGACGCAAAGAATAAGGAAATACGAGAATGGAGATGAACAGCTTCAATCTTCTCGGACACGCTTTTATAAGCCCGCCAAAATGAAAAAGCGAGCGAAATCGGCTACTGAGGCCCCACGTGCCAACATCTAGCGATTAGGAAACCTTTTGCCTTCCGTGCAGAAATAAAGAAGCGCTTTTCAAAAGCGTAATCAACTCCTGAGGCGCCACGTGCTGCACCCCATAACGGTTAGTAAACCTTTCACCTCCCGTTATCTCTCCTCCTTTAAATGCTGAAAGGTCCATTCACTGCCAATTGCACTCCAAACGTCCCACTAGCTGCATAGCGCCTTCGCCAGCTCCTATTCTTGGGATTTTAACAGAGTACATGTGACCTCGCCCCTACTCGCCTTCGTAAGGAGGCATCTTGGTACACTACCCAAGCAAATGCGTCCTCAAAGGCCCTTACACTCAGGTTCGTGCAACCTCACTCCTTATTTGGCTATATTCTATATGGGCCTTCGCCTGCAGGTGCCTTCACCTGCCACTTGCTCCACTGGGAGAGACCACCCGGTCATCTGACATCAAGCAGCTAATAAGGAGGTCAGCACGAGCCTAGGAGATCTTCACCAGATTCATACGCCAGACATTCTCTGACAAACGAATCACTTAAGGCGGTTTGCTGAGATCTTCATCATCACAGCCGCCTTATCTCCAATCAGTCTGACACAGACTTATCTCAAACAGCCTGTCCAAGGGCTTCAACTGGGGGAGGCTCTTCTCTTGGCATCACTCTATAAATAGGGTGATGTCCACCCTAAATTGGGTAAGCTACTACACGCCCCCCACTCCTCTCTTGCTACTTCTGAGTATTCCTCTAATCTTTTACAGATTACTGAACACAAAGAATGGAGTCTCAAGAACACCATCATCATCAACCACTCAACCGGGATTCCGCTCCTATTCTCGGGAACGTGAATATCACCTTGAACTTAACAAGACATGCTTGAACATCTTCAAGCTTTACTTGAACTACTTCAAGTAGTGCCTTTAGAACCCCAAGACATATGGTACGTATTCTTAACCACGGTCAGTCTCTTTCATTTTAATGATGATGTATTAAGTGTCAGTACTCTTTAATTCGTATTATCCCCAATTCAGACTTTATCATGTTGCACCAATGCAACATGTGAGCTCAAAGGTTGAACTTAGGACTCACGTACCAAGTTTCACTTGTCTTTCCTTTACACTCTACCGCTTAATGATCCATATAGACTTAGTTACCCAAAAGGAGGATACTCCACCCGCATTCATCTCGTGACCTTCGACAACCAATCAAAGTAACTTTGTCAATGTGAATCATTAACACGAGTTAAAGTGATTAAGGGTCCAATCGAAGAATTCTCACACTACGCAAGGTTAGAGACAACTTGCTTAAATTCTTCTTTTGGTCGAATTTCATGGTCGTAGGATCTTTGCAACATACTTACAAAGATTCTATTAACACTTCTTAGGGTGTTTTACAAACACCACTCCCACTCGGAGTGATATCACATAAAATGAGGGGTGTGTCATTTTTTCCCTCTTAAAACACCTCAGAGTGTGCTCCTTCTAACATATAAAAGGAGGACATGTCACAAGCCATGAAATTTCTGTGCAAGCCCGAGCTTACACTCACACATAGGCTAGAATGTATCAGTGTCATACAAAATCAGTGCAGAGCACCTCATCTTGATTATTCAAATCAAGGCGACATAAAGTATACCAAAGTGTCATGTGTTGTAACATGACTCCCACTCAATAGAGTAACATTGCATGTCACATGTTTCTTGAAGAAACAACACACTATTTGAGTCTTTGGTAGTCTCATCCTTGATCTACTTAAGATCAAGAGCGAATGACTTGGTGTGAGAAAGTCATTCTCAATGCCTATGGTGGACATGTTCATTTGTTCATTGTGTGTTATTAATGGAACCAAGTAAATGACATCAAATAATTACTTTATTGATCATCATTATACATATATACATGTGTGACACCAAAGTGGTGAAAGTCATACAACAATTAGCATATTTACAATCTCCTAAGACCCATTGCTCGGACATGACGAGCAAACACAATGGGTGGCAATGGCTTAGTGAGAGGATCTACCACCATAAGGTCTGTTGAGATGTATTCAATTTTGACTTCACCTTCTTCAATTGCATCTCGAACGAAATTATATTTCATGCTAATGTGTTTGGTTTTTCCATGATACTTGGGGTTCTTGGTGTAGGCCATAGCTGCCATACTATCACCGTAGATAGTAATGGGCTTACTTATTTTGACCATTGACTCCAAGTTTTTAAGGAAATAACCAAGCCACGTGGCTTACTTGGACAGCTGATGTGATCATGGGATCCCCAAGCAACAACAAGGAGTCCTAGACGAAGCAATCCCTTGGCGAGTAGGTTCAGAGGCCCAGGCGGCCTAATCCATGGTCTGGACTAGCACCTGACATGGAAAAGGCGACGCCTCCACGCGAGGCCTCAAGGTGAAGGATAGGCTTCTGCACACGAAGGCATCCAGGCGTTGGCAAAGCACTTTGGCAAAGCCGTCCCTGTGAAGCCTCAAGAAGAAGGATGAACTACATCATGCTAAGGCATCCAGGCAATGGCGAGGCCTTCAGGCGAAGCCATTCCTGCGGAGCCTCAAGGCGGGTGCTAGGCTTCCTCAAACGAAGGTGTTCCAGCGATGGTGAAGCCTTCTGGCGAAACAATCCTCGCGAACACTCACGGCTAAGCCCTCATGCAAGACTCTCCATCATGAAGTCCTGAAGGTGAAGGCAAAGACCTCCATGCGAAGCTTCCTGGCGAAGGCGAAGCCTTTGGGCGAAGCCATCTCAGCAAAGCCTCCTGGCGGGACCAGCCTTCAACACGAAGACTTCCAGTTCAGAGGCTAAGGATGGGCTTCCCTCCTGGAAGCCTCCAAGCAAAGGCGAAGCCTTCTTCGCGAAGCCTCAAAGAGAAGGCGAGGCCAACTAGGCGAAGCCTTCTCCGCGAAGCTTCCCAACAAAGGCGAGGCCTTCGAAGCGGGGCCTCCAATCAGACGAAGACCTAAAACAAAGCCACCTAAGCTTATCCAATCGGCCAACCACTCCCGACCATTCGGCACCCTCCCGCCTTTCACGCTAACACTGGGAAGCGTACTTATCTACTTTAGCTTTTACCTTTTTATCTTTTAGTCGACATGCATGCAAAAGTATTGTACACTTTATAGCAATGCGCATATGTAAGAGTCTGTTCCTTCTTCCCTATAAAAGGAACAATGCACTCCTAGAATAGTTAGAACATGTTTAAAGCTTAAGAGGAAAATTCCTTAAGCCCGGTTCTCACCCCTTGCTATTTTTCGCCATCCCCTTGATTGTTTATCATCAAGTTTAATATCTAGTATTGCTCAATCTCGTAGTTGAGAGGTGCTAGATCTTCCATACTCCCCAGGCTTATCGCAGATATTGCCCAACCTCGTAGTTGGGAGGTGTCTGTGGCCGAATCTATCCCTTCTTTGTTCGTCGACTCCTTCGAGCTAGATCTGCGCTTCCGTACGATCTCGCGGCTTCGCGTCAAGTGTACCCGTGATCGTATCAACAGCCGAGGCACAAGAAACGAATTCTCGCCTCCATGGTTGATAAGGCTATACAGTTTGTTTCTTACTACACCAAGTAGTAGCGCCCCCATTTAGCAAGAAAATATAACCACTTGTAGATTTGCTAGAATCTCTATCTCCTCCCCAATCGGCATCGGAATAGCCGTGTAAACCAAGGGTTTTTCCTTGATAACATAGCCAATAATCCTTAGTACCTTTAAGGTATCTAAGGATCCTTTTGACATTCTTACAATGCTCCATCCTGTGGTTCAAGAATATCTAGCAAGTAAACCGACCGCTTGACTTATGTCTGGCCGTGTACAAATAATTGCGTACATAAGGCTACCAATGGCACTAAGGTAAGGTATCTTAGTCATTTCTTCCTTCTCTTTTGGAGTTGGTCAAGTTAAACCTCTCAAGAACTTTATCGATATAAAGCTATTGTGAATGGCCTAACATATGCTTCTTTCTCATTCCGATGTATCTTAACACCTAGGATATAAGAAGCTTCCCCCAGGTCCTTCATTTTGAAGGTGGAGGACAACCATCCTTTGATGGCGAGCAGCAACTCCAAGCTACTACTTGCAATTAAAATGTCATCGACATATAATGTCATAATGGCAAAACTGGACTCTTTGAAGAACAAGTACACACAATGGTCCTCATGCATCATCACAAAACCATAGCTTGTGACTGCATGATGAAACTTCAAGTACCATTGTCTTGAAGCTTGTTTGAGACCATATATAGACTTCTTTAGTCTACATACCTTGTCTTCTTGACCTACTTGTACAAACCCTTCGGGTTGTTTCATGTAGATCTCTTCACTCAACTCACCGTTGAGGAAGGCGGTGGTCACATCCATTTGATGCAACTCAAGGTCCAAGTTTGCCACTATCGCAAGCAACAATCTGATGGAATTAAACTTTACAACAGGAGAGAAAGTATCTTTGAAATCAACACCTTCCTTCGTAAAGCCTTTGGCCACCAACCGGCCTTGTACCTTTCGATACTTCCATCGAGTTCTTCTTTATTTTAAGAACCCACTTATTGCCGATCGCCTTCGGCCACGAGGAAGATCGACAATTCCCATACCTCATTTTCATGCATTGAATGCAACTCATCATTCATTGCCTTTAGCCACTCTTCTTTCTGTCCCCCTTCAAGAGCTTCTTTGACATTACTTGGCTCATCGATCTCGCACGAGACCAAGTATGTCTCACCTTCCGATAGTCCCGACCTTTTAGGTGCTTTGGACTCCCGAGTTTATCTTATCAACTGGGGTGGAGGTGTTGGCTCTTGAAGTTCCTAAACTCCCTCTTGAACAAATCCCTCGGTTTCAAGATCCTGCTTCATTTGAGTCCATGTTAATAGGCTCATTCTGGGAAGCCTCGGCTTGTTCCAGGTTGAGGTACTCCTCCTGAGTAGGTACAGTCAGTGTAACCGCACTTGTGAAGTGCCCGGTTGATCTTTTTCTAGGATCGGGCCTATTGAGGCTAAATCATCACTTTTGCCAACTTTTGGAAACTCCGTTTCCACAAACTTGGCGTTTCTTGCATCAAACACCAAACCCTTCTTTAAAATGAGATCCAAGAACACATAGCCCTTAGATTCCGTATAACAACCGAGAAAAACACACTTCTTTCCTCTTGGTCCCAATTTTCCCAACGGATGGTCGGGAACATGTACGTAAGCTAAGCAACCCCAAGGCCGCAAGTAGCTTAAGTTCGGGGTCCTCTTCATCCATAACTCATATGGAGAAGGGTCGATGTCCTTGGTAGGTACCCTATTGAGAATGTGCACCGCACATAGCAACAAGCATCACTCCAATAGGTCACGCCCCGTGTTGGCTTTAGCCATCATGGAACGTACCATGTCCATCGAGTTCAGTTCTTTCTTTCGGACAAACCATTTTGCTGGGGTGTCCAAGAAAGGGTGAACTCTCTAGCAATGCCTTTTAACTCACAAAAGGCCTTGAATGCAAGCGAACCGTACTCACCACCTCTGTCAGTCCTTAAGGACTTCACCTTCTTATCTACTTGGTTCTCAACCAAGTGTACATATTTCTGAAAATTTGCTAAGGCCTCTGCCTTGTTTTTGAGTAAGAAGACGTGGGTGAATCGTGTACATCATCGTAAAAGTGATGAAGTACTTGAACCCATTTCTGGATTCAATTCTCATAGGTCCACAAAGATCGAATGAACTAAACTTAGTGCCTCTGTTCTCCTAGTTGCCCTCCCAAAAGGCTTTCTCGTTGCCTTGCCTTCTAAGCAAGGTTGACAAGTTGGTAGGACAACCTTGGTCAAGGATTCAAGCAAGCCACTTTTGGCTAACTTATTAATCCTATCTTGTCCTATATGGCCCAACTGCTCATGTCACAGATTTTGATCTATGACTTTAGTCACGTGGCAACTAGGAGTTGCAACAGAATGGCCATCGGGCCTTAACTCATACACCCATTATTAACTAAGCATTTTGTGAGAACTTGATTATCCTTTAATATAGTTACACTATCATTAAAGAATTGAAAGCAATAATTGTACTTCAACATGGCGTAAATAGAAATTAAATTTCTACAAATATCGTGTACATATAATGTGTCCACAAGATACAAATATCTATTACACAAGGGAACCTTACGGGTTCCTATTCCAACTACTAATTTTGCATCATTCCCCACCGAGACATGCTTCACACCTCTTGGGAGCTTGCGGTACGCCACAAACCAGGACTTGTCCCGAGCTATGTGGTATGTTGCTCCCGAATCAACAATCCATAAAGAATTGCTTTCAGTTAGCATAGTACATGACGTCACATGTGCTATTGAAGTAGAGGATTCAAAATGTACCTTAGGTGCACTTTTGCAATCTTTTGCAAAGTGTCCTTTCTTGCCACGGTTGAAGTACTTGAGCTTCAAACATCCCTTTTCTTCTTCCCGAGTCCGTTTCCTTTGCCTTTTCCCTTACCCTTGCCATTGAAGCCGCCCTTTTTCCCACCCTTAAACCACTTCTTGGACTTTTTTACCCCCGTTGTTATCGGAGGTTTTGGCACCATATGCCTTTGGGTGGTCCTTGACAGCCGTTACTGCAGCCTCAGGTAAAAGGTGACGGGCGATGTCATCAAAGGTCTTAATCAAGGTTTTGGCGTAAGTTGACCTTCATCAACTGCCACTCGCCGTAAGGACCTTATTATTGCTTGCACTGCCGCCGTCGGTGAGGTCGTGCCCAACTTGTTTAAGCTGATGATTCATTCGTGACATCTCACGAAGGTGGACACTCATGGTGTGATCCGCTCGTTTACCATAGTTCTCAAACCTTAGTATCATTGAGCGTTGTTTCTCCACGGAAACATCTCCATACTTGGCCTTCACAAAGATCCCGTATGCCTTTGGCCGAGGAGCATGGAGAACTCCACCATGATCTCATCCACCATTGTGGATAAGAGTGTGACTCTACACATAGAGTTCTTTTTAAGGTAGGCTTCATAAGCCACCTTATTTCCCCCTTCCTCCGGGGTTGACCTCGGCCGAGCACCTCAAGTGTCTCTTGCTCGCTTAAGATGAACTTGACCTTCGCTGCCAAATTAGATAGTTTTCACCATTCAAATTGAGGTCACGGTTCAACTCGCTACTATGTTCTTAGTAGCCATCTACAAATATGCAATTCAGATGTATCAGTTCCAATTCACACAATTAGACTTATTCAAGCAACATGTTCACGAAGTAACTTAGATTATATTCAGATGTAGCAAAAGGTATGCATGTAGCATCCGATTAGAAATATCTAAGTATAACTTTGCCATTTCATGAACATATCCTTAATAAGCCTAGCAATCAATCAAGAAGCAACGAAGCATACATACGCTTTCACCTTCCAAGAAGGCCCTAATCACGCACTTATGCATGATTACACAACCATTGCAGTTCAATTAAGCCTTAGTCTCATCACCCATAAGTCTCCTTGATATAACGCCTGTGTCATTGGATTAGTACGACTTCCTTAGACAGCATTATATCCGCTTGACAGGTCCCTAGAGACCTTAGTTTAATGAAGCGTCTCATCAATTGAATCAAGTTTCAAGTCCTTCAAGTTCACCGTACAAGTACTTGAACTATCTTAAGGTAGAATCTCTTGTTTCAATAGACGTATGTTCCTTCACTTAATTTAAGCTTCAATTCCCTCAAGTCCATTATAGTGGTACAAAACCAAGACTAAGACTATCGGGGGCTGAAATTCTTAAATTAGGTAAAGAATAAATGTCACATGCATGCCAAGTCTATGTCACTCATGATCCTTAGGAACCACGAGAGGAGCGCTCCCAGAAAGATGGTGGAGTCACAAATGGTCTCGCTTAAGTACCACCTCCTAGACAGAGCACATTCCGGCAATTACTTCAAGTTATAATGTGATATAGAACTTTGGCACACATTTTCTTTAGGTTCATATGTATACAACATTTTCATGTTCAATCAATCATTTATGGAACAAATAGGCAAGTCAACATGCTATACATCCATTTTCATCATACAACATTCAAGCATGATTCAAAACACATATAACATTCATGCTTCCTTTTCCATTTAAACAACTATAACCCCTTCGATTTCATTTAGACTTGCATGTTTCAGCCGAATTTTACATGTATTCATGTTTAGTCCGATCACATACAATCATACATTCAAAACATGTCATACATTCATACATGTTATTTCGGATTTACATTAGCATTTCATATTCATGCATTTCGGATTCAACCAACATGTATCATACTTCATACAACACATATAAACATGTCGAACAAGTGGCAGTTATCACATGAAGCATCATGCCTTTTCGGATTTTAAAGATATACGAACATCTAAGCATGTATCACAAAGAGAACCGAAAGCTCTGATACCATCTCGTTAATATTTAAGATCGTCTTTAACATGCTTCTCATGTTCGCATTTAAAATACCGAAAAAGGATTAAGAGTATGAACCTTGCTTCGGACGCAGCTTAAAAATCTTAGAGATTCTTGCTCCTTGTTGATGTAGAAGACTTGGCTTGGGAACACCTTTAGGGCGGCTTGGAGACTTGGCCGTAGCCGAAGGTGTGCATGGCCCTCTTCGACACATTTTCACCAATTTACGCACCTTTTCGCCAAGAGACACGTCTCTTCGCCAAAAGGTGCCTAGACACATTTGTACCAAGCTCACATAGAGCTAGTCCAAGACATATTAAATCATTCATTGAGCTCCTTGAGCTCATATCAGCTCACTAAGAGAAGATACACATCTCTCTAGCTCAAACACTCAGATTGAGTGAGTTGAGCCGTGCTTAGCTACTTTTAGCTAGCCCAGTCATCTTGGTGCGCATTTAATTTCAACATTAAATGGTGAGGGGTGATGTGAAAGAAAGGCAAAACGGCTCTTACACCTTTTGCATGCATGCCAAAAGCATAAAGTACTTTTGCATGCATGTCATCCTAAAAACTTCCAAAAAGAAGAAAAGTAAAAGCTAACCTAAAAGTATTCATATGTCTGTTGCACGTAAAGTAAGTATTTGTCTTCCCAAGTGTCTTCACAAAAGAGAGTTTTCGGGTTGACTTGGGTTTGTTTGGCCAGTTTGTGGGATATGGAGGCTTCACGGGATCGACCTCGCCTGTGGACTTTGCCTTCGCCTGGGAGTCTCGCGCGGGGGCCTCGCCTGGGGCTTCGCATGAAGGGATTCTTCGTGGGGATTCTGCGACCAGTAGTCTTGCTCGGGTCCTCGCTTAGAGGCTTCGCCTTGGAGCTTCGCCTGCACCTGGTGGTTTCGGACGGGGCCTCGCCTAGAGGCTTTGTGTGGATGGCGTCGCTAAGTGACTTCTCCTGCTCATGAAGGCTTTGTGTGGGGGCCTCGCCTGGAGGCTTCGCGTGAGCAGCATCGCCGGTGACTAGAGGATTCGCACAAGGGCCTCGCCCAGAGGCTTCGCAAGCACGGCTTCGCCTTGGAGCTTTGCCTTAGCTTGAAGGCTGCGCACAGGGTCCTCGCCTGGGGTCCTTGCATGTGTGGCTTAGCCTTGGGGCTTCGTCGGCGCCTGGAGTGTCGCATTCTCTTTAACCAAACATTCGCCGAAGGCCCATGAACCCCTTTGAAGTAATTGTTGTCCTCTATTGGCGAAATGGGGGTGATGTCCACATCATACCCTCCCTCTTGAAAAGAATCCGTCCTCGGATTTATAATGAAGTCATTCCTACAAATCTGGAGACACCACAACCAACTTCAAGAGGCATTAGGGGTTAGTGGACCAAAACCAAGCAGATGTGCCCATATCAAATGTTGGATCGTAAGGATTCCAATATGCATGATGACCAAGAATAAAAGTCTAAATAAATTCATGACATACTTCCATGACCAATGGATGTAATCATCGAAAATCTTATACTCAAGGGGGTCATGAAAGATATCAAGCACAAAGTTTGGTCCTCCAAAGGTCGAAGGGACATGGGAATTATCATCAAGACAAAGCATGCATCTAAATGTTCCCCAAATCACCATAAGGTACGCTACACTAGTCAAACACAAAGAATCATGGCATGACAATGCGAAACTAGAGTTAGTGAAGCCACAAGGTGGTGAGATGGACAATCCGTCCTTTCTCTTCACCTTTTCATGCATGCTTTCGGAAAACATAAGGCAAACATTCCTAGAATTTTTAATAGGCATAAGATAGGTCAGCATTATATCATTGTCCCCAAAACTAAACGTTTCGCAACAAGGTTCATGCAACTTTTGAGGAACAATGTACCTAGTGCATTCTAGCTTTATCCCAACATCTTGATATTCATTCCAATCACTCAAACAAAGAGGCATAATGTGGGGGTGCCCTCGGCTTATTACATACATGGCTAGGTGATGGGCATTCTTATACTCAAAACTTATGGTACCTAGCTCATGGATAGCAAACAAGGAATCACTAAGTTGGGGCAAGATGAACAATCCGCTCTTTCTTGCTCCATCGCCATGAAAGCACACAAGTGTCCTATGTCTAAAGTCATTCACAAGACCGAATGAACGCATGTACATATAATTTGTAAGAGTGTCAATGTGCGTGTCATTCAAACCATTTCTAATCAACAAAGTATCAAAACATGTAGTTTTCTCATCATGAGTCAATACGCATAAATCATCCATTAAGGCTTCTACATGTTGCTTTTCAAACATTGGATTCCAAAATGCTTTATCAGAGGTAGATGGATCAAATTCAAACAAAGGATTGCAAACCATCTTAAATTTACGATCATGCATTTTCTCATTCTGTTTTCTATCCAAGGTCAGCAGATCATTCAATTTTCCAACATGCGTATGCCTTCGCTCATCCAATTCAGATTTTAAGCTAAGAGATGAGAGACTAGAAGAACAATTACCCATGTTCACTCCCTCCCTCTTGCATTTTTCTTCTTGGCCGAGAGTGTGTGGTACTTTCTTCTCAAACTCTTCAAGGCAATCTTCAGTTCCTCTTTCCACAGTGACCTGCACACTCAAGGAGGAAAAATATGGTTGATCCAAAACGGTAGTTAGTGGAAAACTGGGATTGGTGGGAAGCATGTTGATCACTCTCTCACTCTTTTTGGTTTGAGAGTTTCCCTCGGGTTTCTCTCCACTTTCCTCTCAAACGTTTCCCTCGGATTGCTCCTCTTCAAAGTCTTTTCTAATGCCTTTTCATCTTTTTCCTTTGGTTTTGCGACCTTCTCATTTTCTTTTACGCTCATACTTTCTTCTTGCCTCTCAGTCATTTTTCTCTCAACCTTACCATTAGTTGCAGCCTTCTCTATGTCTCCTTGTAAAAGTTGATTCTTGACCACAAGTACAAGTTGTTTTATTTGGTCAAGAGTGGTTGCGAAGCTAGACATGTCTTCGTGAGTGTGTATCAGGGTCTGTTCTAATGTAGGAGTTGGAGGGTGGCTGTTGAATGTAAGTGAAGGGCATTGAGGCCTTTTTGGTGTGGTCTCGTCCTGCTGGTCAAAAGGAGAATGGTGCGGAGAGGAAATTTTGTAGGCGGAGACCCTCTTTGGCTTACGGTTGGAGGGTTGAGGCCTGCGAACGGGTGGTGGCTCATAGATGGGTGTTGTATGGCTAGGAAACGACGGAGTAGGGTAGTAATGCGAGTGTGGGGAGTAAGTCCTCTGGGGCTTGGGGTCTTGGCAGGGTGATACATACAAAGGCTTCCTGTTTTGGGTTTGGGGGTAGTGATAATGAGTGGGGTTTTCTCGGTGATAGTAGGGGTTCGCCACCAACTGTTCAAGGTCTGAATCTGAGTAATATTCATGGACAGCAGGGTAGAAAGGATCAGCTGTAGGGTCTTCAGCGTGGTCTGGGTAGGAAAGATTGGAGTAGGAATATTTGGATTAAGGATCCAACCATGGTTCAAGGGCTGTATCAAAGTAAGGATTATGAGCATCAGGGTAGGGAGGTTCAAACTCAGAGTATGGGGCTGGTTCTCGATATGATCACGGGTACACTTGACGCGAAGCCGCGAGATCGTACGGAAGCGCAGATCTAGCTTGAAGGAGTCGACGAACAAGAAGGGATAGATTCGGCCACAGACACCTCCCAACTACGAGGTTGGGCAATATCTGCGATAAGCCTGGGGAGTATGGAAGATCTAGCACCTCTCAACTACGAGATTGAGCAATACTAGATATTAAACTTGATGATAAACAATCAATCAAGGGGGATGGCGGAAGATAGCAAGGGGGTGAGAACCGGACTTAAGGAATTTCCTTCTTAAGCTTTAAACATGTTCTACTTACAAAGAGAGTTTGCTGTCCCTTTTATAGGGAAGAAGGGAACAGACTTTTACAAAGACGCATGCATGCCATAAAGTGTACAGTACTTTTGCATGCATGTCTGACTAAAAGATAAAAAGGGTAAAAGTAGATAAGTACGCTCCCAAGTGTCAGCGTGAAAGGCGGGAGTGTGCCAGAATGGTCGGGAGTGGTTGGCCGACTTGATAAGCTTAGGTGGCTTTGCTTTAGGGCTTCGTCGACCTGAGGCCCTGCTCAAGGTCTCGCCTTTGTTGGAAGGCTTCGCGGAGAAGGCTTCGCCTAGTTGGCCTCGCCTTCTCTTTGAGGCTTCGCGAATAAAGGCTTCGCTTTTGCTTGGAGGCTTCGCTTGCCATCCTTAGCGTCGAACCGGAAGTCTTCGTGTTGCGTGCTACGGCCTCGCCAGAGACTTTCTGGGATGGCTTCGCCCAAAGGCTTAGCCTTCGCCAGAAGCTTCACTTGGTGGTTTGCCTTTATCTCAAAGACTTCATGATGAAGGGTCTTGCTTGAGGGCTTCGCCTGGAGTGTTTATGGGAGTGGCTTCGCCCGAGGCTTCGCCATCACCGAACACCTTCGTTTGAGGAAGCCTAGCCCTCACCTCAAGGCTTCGCAGAATGGCTTAGCCTCGGAGGCTTCGCCAGTGTTCGGATGCCTTAGCATGATGTAGTTCATCCTTCGCCTTGAGACTTCACGGGGACGGCTTTGCCAAAGTGCTTCGCCAACGCCCGGATGCCTTCGTGTGCGAAGCCTCTCCTACGCCTTGAGATCTCGCGTAGGGTCTCGCGTGGTGGCGTTGCCTTTTCCATGTCAGGTGCTAGTCCAGACCATGGGTTTAGGCCGCCTAGGCCTCTGAACCTACTCGCCAAGAGATTGCTCCGAGTTTCACTCGACTGCCTCTTCGTCTGGGACTCACTGTCGTTGCTTGGGGATCCCATGATCACATCGAGTTCGACCAGGTTTCTTGGTCATTAGGGTACTCGAGTAGTCCTCTTGGTATGTAGAGTCAAGGGTTCTCTCCGCCCAAAAGTCAGACTCTTGGTAACAAGGATCCGACTCTAGGTAGCATTCTTCTTCCAAGTATTCCATGATACTCAAATCCTGCACATGTAAACAAGAATGTGAAGCCTTACCACACTCCCTTAGTGTTTATCACTCACTCTTGTGTTTCGCTCAAAAGGGGTCTTTTGTGTGGATTTCCCTCTCGCCTTTTTCCCACTGGATGACTTTCACAAGTTCTCTTATCTTGATACCGCCTTCAACCTTAGATCAAAGATGAACACGCAAAGAGACACAAACAGTAACTCTAGTAAAACCGCAACTTGAAAACCAAGAAAATGACTAGTTACTTGAAACTAGTTTTGTCGAGATGTTAGGGTTGAGTTGGGGGTCGAAAGAAGTAGGGGTATGTCTTAGAGTAGGCCTTTTAGAAACACAAACATGTTTCGTTCAAGTTCGAAACTATTTTCGGATTAAAAGCACTATTCTCTTGTGTTTTGGTATGAACACGCAAGAACATTCACGAACTTTTCTTTACTTGCAAACACTTTGCTTTCGCTTTTTGCACACAAGATGACTCTTTCTTCTTCACTTTCGAAAACAACTCTCTTTTACAAACTTAAACAAACACACGAATAAAGAACAACAACACTTCGGTCTCAACAAGAGATCATCAACCGAAATTTTCTTCAAGTGTAAGAAAAGAATAACAAAGGGTTTTACTTGAAGAAAATCAAACAAACAACACAATACCTCCAGCAAGCGCTTTGGCTCTGATACCACTTGATGTGATCACGGGAAGTGGGGGTGTGATCAACGCTCACGGATCTAGCTTGGCGGAGGCGGACACGGACAAATGAACAGATTTCGGCCAAGTGAACCTCCTCACTACGAGGTGAGGCAATGCACTTGATACAGGAAATGAGATGGGATCTAGCACCTCTTGACTACAAGATCAAGCAATACTAGATATTATGTTTGGATCCTCTTGCATGGATCACTAGGGAGATGGAAATGCAAGAAAAGAGAACACAAAAGCCAAGGTCTCACTTGGAGAGTTTTGGCTGAATTCTTTGATTCAAAATTATGTTCTAAGTTACAAATGTATTGGAAGCTAGCTTATATGTTAATATTTAAGATCGTCTTTAACATGCTTCTCATGTTCGCATTTAAAATACCGAAGAAAGGACTAAGAGTATGAACCTTGCTTCGGACTAAGTGAGGGTAAGCTCCCTATTTTTGTGCTATGGCCTATGTGTGTCCAAATAACGCAAGAGTTGTAGAGAATATTCCTCTAACATTAAACGTAGGAATTAAA
Organism: Stellera chamaejasme; assembly: GCA_024586325.1. Classification (NCBI taxonomy): domain Eukaryota; kingdom Viridiplantae; phylum Streptophyta; class Magnoliopsida; order Malvales; family Thymelaeaceae; genus Stellera; species Stellera chamaejasme. Next base: position 20,951,293 of record CM044982.1, on the reverse strand, counting down.
GTGAAGGGAAGGGATTACAAATGCATAAGGCTAAAAAGTAGACTAGGTGCACGGAGTTGCATAAGGACCTTGTCACGTTACAAAGTGTCCCACTCCTCTCCATAAATGGTTAGGCAGTCATGTGTAGGCTTGGGGGAGGATTTGGGAGTTTGAAATCGGAATCCCCTTGCTGCAGGTCTTAGTAAGCTTCGACTAGAGGTGCCCATGGCTTCCTTTGCACTTAGGCGCGCCACAACGTAATGGCACTTGTGCGATTACGTCTGTTACATGGAAGCCGTAATAGGGCGCCTTGTAACCAGTGCCCAAGGGGTATCCTTTGGTACCTTGGCAAAGTGGCAAGGTGCACATGTCGCATTTGCGGACATGTTCCTTGGTGCCCCTAGCACATCCTTTGTTGTGCCTTGCTTCATGCCAATAGATGTGCCAAATCTGGTTCAGGCTTGGTGTGCTTTTAGATCTTTTTGGCATTCTTGCCTTCCTTGGCCTCCTCTTTGAAAATGTTGAAGGACAAATTGTGGTCAATTTGGTCCAAGTCCATTTTCAATCTTAGTGTTGAAATTGGTTCTTCAAGTTCTTATAGTGCTCCTTTGTGCTCCTCTTCTCATGAGTAGGTCAAGGATCTCCTTTGTCAGCCCTTGACCTAATGAGCGGCACTCCAAATGTTACAATGGGTCCTTAGCCTTAGCCCTTGTGTGGGTGGTTAGTGGAACCACATCAATTTTTGTACCATCATAACATTATCCCTTTCTCAAATGGGAGAGTCATCTTTCGATGCTTCTATGTAATTAAAATATATAAAAATTTACACGTACATCGTACGGCTATAAAAGCTAATCTGCTTGTATAATAAACAACTCCTGCTTAAGTGTAGCAAAGTAGACACACTTTAGACAGGTTCTTATCTCTTGGGAAACAATGGAGAATCATCTATCAAACAGTCTACAACACATTCTAGTTGTAAGGCACCACCAAACAGCAGAAGAGGTCTAATAGACACTCATCACTTATAAACAGCTAGAGTAATACATGAAAATACAATGGGAAAATCTACAAACTTACGAGTTTAACCAACTCAACTGCACTTGACTCCCCTTTCGAAGTGAAGATTTGTTACAAGCATGGGAAACATATTTTCCGAACGCAATGGAGAACAACAGACATTGGAGGAAGAAAGGATGCCGTGGAGCTTTGCCTGCACAAACATATTAACTTCTTCAGATAAAGTCACACTCACATGCTGCAAACCCCATTGGGACCTCAGATACAACATTCAGCTTGGAAATGCTCCAAGTTGCGAAGGACGATGCGGGCGAAAGTTTTAGCCTCAATTGGAGCTGTTGCCGCTGCTGCTGCAGCTCTAAGAACCCTGGTTGCACCGTTGCTATGCATGAGGCTGGCATGATGCATAGCGTGTCTTCCACCGGGTATGGTGAACTGCAATTGTAAAATTATGAGATGTGAATCTTATAAGCCATTATCTGTCATCATTACCATTTAGCCCCTCAAGGTTTTATTAGGCCTAGAGACATCACACACTCAGGAATTTACCAGTGAGACCAGGGCTTGATATGAGTATATTACCTGAAGTAGAGCAAATGCGGCACATGCCTTAAGAACTGAAGAAGGATTTCGAAGCATACAAATGAACCTTTTGATTTCAGCACCACTGAAATATAATGAGATGTTGGTTATAATATGCTAAGACTCAATAATCTAGAACAGGGAAGAACATTTTGGTATAAAAAGTTATTTTTATATTCAGATGATAATTCAACTTTCTAGTTTAGAATAACTTTATTTAAAAAAATCTTAGTAATAATTTGAGTTAAGCACAAGTTTCAAAAGTCAAATGAGCAATTAATGGTGGACAGAAGGAGTAGATCTCCTAAGCCACGACATTGGTCTTTGTAACCAACACACCAACACATGATAGGTTTAAACATATTCTCTATGAGGAATAAGATAGATGGCCTGGGAAGGAAAACAGAAGCAATATTCTTTTCCTATTGGAGAATATAACAGCAACTGCTTGTAGTTAAGTACGTTACAGAGAAACGAGCACTAAACAATGCTCACGAGGAAATCAAGCTTAGGAGAGATTGTTATCAGCAGCAGTCAATGGCCAGAGTAAGAATATGACAGTTAAGAAGTTTTCAAAAAAGCTTGATGAACATCCTAGTGCCGATTTTCCATCAATATATTACTCGTTCGCTATTCAAACACATGAAAGGATGTCCATAAGAAAAGTCACTGAACTGTATAACTTCTGATGCCTAATTTATCAGAATAAGATATGGATGAATAGAAGTTGACTGGACAGCAGACTTCCAAACAGCTTTTATCAATTCTAAGTTTAACTTAAAAGCATTTCATTTAGTAGTGTGACTACAGCTAACGTGTCCATCCACACTGTCCATTCATCATAATAGTAGCACGAACAAAAAGCACTTCTCAGTATGCCAATTGAAGCATAGACGAAAGAAAGCAAACTCTTAAACCAGAATAAATCAATATTACGCTCTTGGACATCATGCTATGGTGTTGGAAATACGTACAGTAATTACGATTAGTGCTTTACTACTCTTTTCCTGTATTCTACTACTGCAAGTAATGGGTTAGATAAAGATTCTGCAATCCCTTGGAATCTGGGATTACCTTCTCTTTCCTAAACCATGCTGATTCTCAGCAAGAGTTCTCAGTGTACGTGAACAGAAAGCCTGTTGGCGAGAATGCTAAGTGAAAATAAAGTTCCACATGGTATCAGAGCTTTTTTTTTTTTTGAACGGCAAACAATATGTATATATATTAACGAGAAAAAGAAAAGATACAAAGAAAGCAGCAAGTTCAGCACTACTCACCCACAAGGCGGAGGAAAGAAGCGCACAACAGAGACCTTCACAAACACACAAGAGGGCGACACAGCCATGAAGCACGACACAGCCACAGAAAACAAACAAAAACACAGTAGGAGAAGCAAAGACACGGAAAAACAACTAGGTGGCTCGCCAAAGACTATCTGAATGTTTGCAAAGATTTCAGAGTTCCTCCACGGAGCTCCTTGCATAGTTACCCCATTCCCCCATTCCGGGCTTTCCAAATCGACCAAGCTGTCACACCTGAAGAACAACGGAAGGAACTTGGGAGATGAAGTCATCCCGCAATATATCGAGAATAGACCAAAGGCTCCTGACATCCGTGCTGCACCACAGTGCAACGGCATTCCAGATTTCCGTGGCTAGCCCACACCGCATGATGACGTGACTAGGGTCTCCACAACGTTGGCGCAAAGCGGGCACAAGACGGACTAGATCGACACCCCTCGCTTCTGAAGCTGCCCGAGGGTTGGGATTAGCTTTCGAGTTGCTCGCCAGATGCACACGTTGACCTTCTTTGGGACGAGACTACACCAACGTATCAGAGCTTTAGGCTTTCCCACTACAAAATCTGAAACCTCTGTTTTCTCGCCTTCGCCTAAATATTTTCTAACCTTCATAGCCAATCCTACCATGTGAGAAACTGAACTTTCTTGCATTCAACTTACGCTGTCAAGACAAGAGAGGTCTTGCTGGAGTGTCCAGCAAGAATAGGATTGTAATCCCAGACCTAGGAGGCCAGCTAGCCGCCAATAGCTATAGTCCTAAACTATTAGCTTATTCACGAAACAGCCCCAAAAGTTATAAATACATACAAGTAGTACATAAACTATATACACACAGCAAAGAAAGGAACCTAGTAAAGAGAAGAACCAGTTTCTAACACCCACCTCAGGCTGGTGAGTGGAGATCCTCCATTCCCACCAAATAGTGGAAGTCCGTTGGCGAGGATATCCAGTAGCTGCTGCTGGGAAGCTACCTATGGTGTGCAAATCAGCTTCCTGTCAAGCTTATCTTCGATGAAATTCTTGTCTACCTCAATATGTTTGGTCCTGTCATGCTAAATCGGATTATGAGCAACCCAAATAGCAGATTTATTGTCACAATACAGCTTCATAGGGCACGTAGTGTGACTTTTATATCCTGATGAACAATCCTGAGCCATGGTGGCTCAAATACACCATGTATCATCGCCTATACTCAGCTTCTGCACTAGCTCCGGCCAGTACATGCTATTTCTTACTCCTCCAAGTAACTGAATTCCCCCTTACGAAGGTACAATAAACAGAGTAGATATATTATCCACCACAGACCCGATGTAAACTGCATCAGTGTACACCTCTAGATGTAGTCAAGACATGCTACTAACGATGCAATGGACTGAGGAGACGAAGACTGAGGAGAACGGACTACTCGGAAGACAAGAAACTCAGCTTCTGGTCAAAATTGACACAAACCAGTACCAGAAACCTGATTAGAAGACTGGGACGAGCTGACCCATCAACTCGCGATCACCGTGGACTGCGGACAACGGACGGCGGTGCGTGGAGGGATCTTGTCGCCAGATCCTCCTGGTTACATCTGGAAGGCTGGTTTTAAGGTTTGGCTGATGAAAGAAGGGGTTCTGGTTAAGGCAGCACTATGGACCGGAAGAAAACGGCAAGAACAGATCAAACCCGCTCTGATACCAGAATCGCCTGGTCCTCCCCTGTTAAGCCAACGCCATAAGAATAATTGGCTTCAGGGTCCTCCATGACTTCCTTGATCCGCTCCAAGATAGAGAAGACACGTTGAGTGATAGCAGCTAGATTAGCCTTGCGACTAAGTGCACCTGCTACCAAGTTAGCCTTGCCCGGCTTATACTCCAAGACATAGTCGAACTCGGCTAAGAAGTCTTGCCACCTTGCTTGCTTCGAAGTAAGCTTCTTCTCAGTCTGAAGTAGCTTGTGGCCACATTGTCCGTCTTCACTACGAACTTGGATCAAAACAAGTAACGCCCATCTCATTCACTTAGATTATGCAGCGCATCTCGGTCTCATTAAGCTTAAAACTCTCGTAAGCTACCCAGATGTCCCTAATGCATAAGGACCCCTCCGATTGAAAAGTCTAATGCATCAATGCACCTCGTAGGTCTTGGTGTAGTCTGGCAAGGCAACACGAGTTGCTCCATCATTGCTTGCTTGAGTACCATGAACGCTCGACACTTCTCATCCCACCACCAAGGCTTGTTCTTCTTAAGCAGGTCCGTTAAGTGTGCCGCAATGTGGGAATATCCTCGGATGAACCATTGACAGTAGTTCCCCAGCTCAATGAAGGATCGTAGCTCCGACACCTTTCTTGGTGTCTTCCATTCTTGAATGGCTCGAACTTTGACTTCATCCATTTTAGCTTGCCTCATCCCACAATATACCTTAAGAACACCACCTCTTCTCGGGCAAAGGCACACTTAGGGTGTCAAAAGTTGACTGTGATTAACCCGCCCGAACCCGACTCCGACCAAAAAGTCAACGACCCTAAACCCGACTCCGACTCGAACCCAAACTCCGACCTCGACCCGAAAACAGCTCGACCCGAATGAACTCGTAGAACCCGAATGACCCGAACCCGAACCCAGTTCAACCCGAAATGACCCGAAGCCCGAATGACCGAACCGACCAACCGAACCCAAAACCCGATAAACCCGAATCCAACCCGACTGACTCAACCCCGAATCCGATTAACCCGAATCCGAACCCTAAGCAACTCGAAATAAACTTTCATAATAACAAAACATAATCATCTAATGCGCAGATAGAGTTATTATCACCATAACAAAATAAACTACTACCATTCATTGTCTAAACTCTAAAATAAGAAAATGGTAGTAAATAACGTCAATTGTGCATAAATGACCAATAACAATAGTAACATCCAAAATGTAATCATCCAACGAATCAAATACACAATTCTAAAATATAATCATCCATGCATGATGCATCAAATACTAAAACCGAAATAATGATGATGCAGCTCTTCAAGTAATCCGCAAATTTATTTGAAAATCCTAGTTTCATCACTATTGTATACTTGTATTGTATATATGCACATAATATATACAGTATTGTTTATAAAGAAAATAAACATAAAGAATAAAAGTTTAATTTGAAAATTTTAGCTACTCGAACTTGGATCAACGAAACTCGAACTCGTAGAAACCCGAACTTGGACTTGAAGAAACCTGCACTTTGGACCCGAACAAACCCGAAATTTGACCCGAACAAACCCGACTGAACCCGAGACCGAAACAACCCGAAACCCGAATGCTCGAACCCGAACTCCGACCTGACCCAAGTAAACTCAACCCGATGGTGACTCGAACCCGAACCCGACCGACCGAAATCAACTCAACCCGAAATGACCCGAAACCCGAAAGACTGAACCCGAACCCGACTCGACCCGAAATCGCCAACCCAAACAACCCGAACCCGAATGACCCGACTGACCCGCCCAATTGACATCCCTAGGCACACTTCTCACATAAAGCTCAATCTCCTAAAAAACTCGGAAGCCATTCCGCAGGAGCTCAACATGATCTTGTACTGTCTCATTGTACACCGCAATATCATACAAGTACACTACAATGAATCTATCTAAGAAAGGCAGTAGCATTTGTTAGTCCAAAAGGCATGACCAATAACTCATAAGAGCCATATCTCATCACACATGCGGTCTTGGGAACGTCCTTTGCTATTTGAACTTGGTAATACCCCGAGCTGATCGAACAAGTTTGCAATGAGTGAGATGAGATACTTGCTCTGTACCGTGATCTTGTCTAGGCCTGATAATCGATACACAATCGGTGTGACCCATCATGCTTCCTTTGGAACACTAGGGCGCCATATGGTGCTTTAGATGGTTGGATGTAGTCCGCATCCAATAGCTCCTTAAGTTGCCTCCTCAACTTCTTAAGTTCCAGAGGAGGCATGCGCTAAGGTACCGCAGCTAGTAGTCAAGCTCCTGGCACCGGCTGAATCTCATGATCCACCTCCCTCTTAAGTGGCAGCCCTCCTCCCTCTTAGGTGGTAGCTTCTTCTGAAGCTCAGGCGGCATAACATCTTGGAACTCGTCCAAGACCGATAATCTCCTTGAGCACATCCTTAATGATCTCTCTAGTGTCTTCCTTGATGGCTGCAAGTTCGCCCCTCTTGATGCCTTTGTGAAGCTACAAGCATAAAGTGTAGCTCCATGCTTTGGTCCTCCGTGGGTCAATGGCAGCATGCATGGCTCACCCTTCTCCCATATGCACATGGTGTTGGCGAAGGGTACGAGTACTACCTTGACTTGGTCCATGAACTCTATGCCAAGCACCATGTCATGGCCATCCATAGGAACAACTGAAAAGCTCACAAGGCCATGCCACTCACTGATTTCCACATCGCTGGCCACTCCATATATGCTTTGAGTTTACCATGGCGCTTCGCTTCCTCCAGCCTAAGGACGTTGTTTGATGCTCTGGTGTCCACCAAGCCACGCACCTAATGCTCATTAACCTTGGCTTGAATGAACAATCATCCTCCCCTTACCCAGCTAGGCCGTCTCAACCTATGCCTTAATGGAGTTAAGGACTTGGAGAGACCATATATAGGCATTGGTGCTAGTTTGCTCTTTCTCCTAGACAAGGGTCGATAAATGATTATTAAGTAGGCAATCTTGGGCCACGTGCTCACCCTTGAAAATGAAGCACTCAAGGGGTCACTTCTCACGATTGTCCCATTTCTACCACTTTGAGCTGGCTCTGACGTCCTTGGATGGCTTGGATGCCTCCTTATCATGGCTAGTTACTCTTGCAAATTGTCCCTTGGTTGAAGCCTTGGCCTTAGGCTCCTCCATCCTTTGGAACTCGATTAGCGACTCTGCCACGGGCATGGCTGACGGGAAATCCTCTACTCCACGTCTCTTTAGCTCCAACTTGGCCCAATTTTAGAGGCCATCCACAAAGGTAAAGGCATCCTTCTCTGGATAGTCCAGAATCTCCAAGAATGGCTCATTGAACTACTTCACATACTCCCGGATATTGCCCTTGTGAGAAAGGTGCTCTATTTGGCCATCACCTTTTCCACATAATTATCCGGACAGAATTGCCGCTTAAGCTCCTCGATCTTTGCAATGTTGTCGGCTCCACCATACCAATGTCGTGTGCTCAACGTAGAGGGTGGAATGGTTAATCTTCGAGCCCCAAAAGTTGTCCACTTCCTTGGCATTCCGAGCGCCCTTGTACACCTTAGGCTTCGATACATTGATCCTAGGTGGAGCAAGGTAGGAAGTTGTGTAGACGAGGTGGAGGTGAACGTCCAATCTAGCTCTACCATTAGAGTCTTGTTCTCCTTCTCGAGGGTAAAGACCCTTAGGGTGAAAGCTTCATCCGTTGCCTTGTGGTGCTTTGCCTCCTCCGAGGTGCCTAGTTCATTGCACCCAGCAATGCCTCCTCAAGCCCTTCTAACTTGGCATCAAGATCCACTTGCTCTGTCACGGAGTTACTCTTCGTCGCGCACCATGTCGGCCATCCACGCCTTTGGTGGTTTCCCCACACACAATTCACTCGGACACCAACTGTCACGGACTGCTTTCTCGCTACTCCATACGGCACTTAGACACGCATAAGAGACTTCTTGAAGGAGAAATTGGAATCTGATTGCTTGGATGGTTGGTTATAAATTAGCCCTAAGTGGGTATATACAAGCCTCCAGCTCCTCAACGGATGGTCATGATCAAGTTGATCCAACAATGGAGATCAAGCCTCTAGAATTATGTACATTTCTCTAGATATTTGCAGAAAATCTACAAGGCCTTAGACTTCCATAGAAGATTCTAGAGAGCCCTAGAGAGTGTGAGAACAATCTGGAAGGGTCTAGTGCCTTAATCTCGAAATAGGGCCCCTGGTGCACTAGGCCTGGTGCTCGGTGTCCGGTGCACAGCCTTGAGCATGGAGCCTGGGATGACCAAATCCGCTATTGAACTGGGTGGTGCCTTGCGGACTGTGACATGTGAGCATAGAAAGTCAGTTTATATATAATCCTAAAGAAGCTCACCTTCAAGCCATGAACCGGATGATACAGCACCTTAAAGGATGCCCCTTAAGGGAAATGACAAGAGATCTACAACAGGCTACTGCACTTTTCTGGGAGGAACCGAGGAGCCTTGGTCACTTGGAAGAGTAAGAGCAGAATGTAATAGTCAGGTCTAGCGCTGAAGCTGAATTCAGGGCCTTGGCTCAAGGAGTATGTGAACTTTTGTGGTTGAAGATTCTGCTACAGGATCTCAACATCAAGACTGAAGTACCCATGAAGTTGAACTCTGACAACATATCTGCAATTCAGATTGCCCACAATCCAGTGCAACATGGGAGGACAAAACACATTGAAGTTGATAGGATTCATCAAGGAGAAACTGGACAGGAATTTGATTTGCACCCCTTATGTCTCATCCCAGGGACAAATGGAAGATGTCCTTACATTTCAGAAGCTCACATTCAATCTGGAAATGAAAATATTCACTCACCGGCTAGAGAGAGAGAGAGGGGGGGGGATACATACAGAAATTACTATTACTGCTTTACTTCTCTTTATGTAATCTTTTACGTAATTGATTAGCTACAGCTGTAATATCTGCAATGATCCTGTAATCTTCCTTCTTAGGGATGCTAGATTCTGTAATCCCCTGGAATCAGGGATTAGCTTGTCTTTCCTAAACCTTGTTGATTATCAGCGAGAGTTCTCAGTGTACTTAAGCAGATAGCCTGTTGGATAGAACACTAAGTGAAAATGCGTTTCTCACATATGGCATGCAAAAATTTGTTTGGGTTGAATGTAATACAAAAAGGGTAAGAGAACTAAGGAAAAGAAACCTGCATCTCAGATGCCCTGCTTCTTGAATGCGAGCCCTTTCTGATACTTGTGCCAATGCTGTCGGAGCAGACGAGGAAGCAGCAGAAGCAAATGCTTGGAGATCAGAGAAAGAGGTAACAAAAGCCTCGATATGCTTCAAAGCCATCCTTCTAGCTCCATCTAGATTTACACATTTTGAAGTACCTTCTGATGAAGTTACTGATGGTGCATGCTCATCCATTCTGCAAACATGCAGAAAATCATAGGCTAGATTTTCTAAAGAGGTTCTCAATAAGATAAAAATGGGGTGTGGGGGGTAGGCTTAATCTTAAATAGGAACTGCAATTATACATCTAAATGTTCATTTCCAACAAAGACTGAAATGTAGCTATGTAAAAGTCAAAGTGAATCTACCACATTTTAAACAGTTTTAGCTTCAAGGCATCCATATGGAAAACCGTATTGAGCTTGGGATATATCTTTACCCAGACTATTTTATGAAAAAGAGGCCAATTTATCAGCATCTTCCGTCATCATCAGGCTAAGTTACCATAGAAGGTTTAAAGTTTGTATGATGTTACAAATGGACAGAAAATTAAAGTGGCCAATATTCAGCTGAAGGATTTCACATGAAAGAGTATGCAGACACATTTTTCTTGTTTTTTATGAAGCTAAGTTCATTTAGATTGCTGAAGCCATAAACAGATTGATGATGAAGGGGAAAGATGGTCAAAGCAAGTTTCCTCTTCAGACTGAGGCCAAAAGTTTCGGAAACTTACAAACGGGAAAACAACAATAATTTCTGTATCTTCTTTGTTTTAATATGCAAAATTGACTAAGAAGATCTGGAAACAAGACTTTATATGGAAAAAGGGGGGGTTCCAGGATTGGGTGTCTGAAATTAAGTAAAAGACCAGGCAGAGTAAACTAAATAAAGCAAAATAAGACAATCCAGACAAGCTATACCTCCCATCGAACATGTAAGCTAATGCCAGTGCAGACATAAAACGTGCCATCTTTGATACTGATGAAGAACAAAGATGAACCAGGGCAGGTACTCCTCTCTCCTCCACAATCCGTAAAGCATTGCTTGTGTTAAAAGCAAGATTCCAAAGCGCACCAGCAGCGGTTTCATGGACATCCTGCAGGAATATGCTCATTATTTGACTTGTAGCTCTCACATTCCAATGCCTAATGCAAGCTTTTCTAATAGCAATACTAAAAGCCACTAGCCCTTGAAGGTGTGAAAGCTGAACTTCCTTGAATTGATTGTACGCTAAACAGCGTATATATAAGTACAGACATTTCTTACTGGTCAAGTATCCTAGTCCTAAAAGTAGTCAGCCCCTAGACTATCATTATATTTACGGAACAGCTCCATAAGAGGTAAATACATACATACAAACAAGTATAGGAACTAACTAAACAGTACAGAAACACAACTAAACACAAGTACAATCACTTTTCTAACAGAAGGAGCCTTATAACTGTGGCAAGAAACTCTTTTATGACTTCAGCATTCTCCTTATAAAATGATCAGCTGCAGCAGCACCTTAATCCCAACTACATTGGGGTCAGTGGCATGAAATTTATAGTGACAATTAATTGTCAACAATTAGTTGACACTATAAATTCATGCAGAAGCATAGTGACAGTTTTACGCCGGATGCCCTTTCTATCGCAACCTTCTTTCGAAGGAATAATGAGATGAAATTTCAAACCGTATAATCATAGATTTTTCCAGTTTCATGAAAAATATCATGAGACGGCGATGAGTTGAGATAATTGTTTTAGTCATGTCCCATTACAAGGTTGATATTGCAGAATCAACATGTACATCATGGAACATTAACAACACTTCTTATAAAATGATACTTGTAATTAAATGTGTCTTTCATGTTACGCATGATATAAAGAGATGTAGCTTTCTCAATATTGCAATAAATGAGATGTGATCCATTAAACTTCAAAAAAAAAGTTACAAAGATGTCAAAAGACAGCATATCAATAAGAGATCAGAGCACCACATGTGAATGAAGATGAGAAATTACTTCAGCATTAGAGCGAGCAAGAACTATGAGCGGTGCAACGCCTCCTTCTTGTCCAATGGCAATGCTATTGCATATAAAAAGTGGACATAGCATAATTAGCAGATAAAAAACATTGAGACAAGGGGCCATAGAACCACCTAGACAGACAGGGAGAACTCCAACTTTGTAATGGGAACCAAGAAAGCCACCAACGAGATCAACATGTTTGAGAACAAGTCAGCATAATTTCACCCATTCTACAATGTCACAGTTTGTAAAAATAACACAGTGAAAGCCAAAAGATGCACAGGAAATCAAATATGAAGTGAACCACTAATGATTGTAAGATACAAACATTAACTATTTCATCAAGAATTTAAATGGCATAGCATCATAGCAGTCTTTTTCCGAAACAGGAAGGTCCGGGTACATAGGAGGATCCTAATGTAAATGTTAGTTGGCAAACTCAGACACAAAATCAGTCTAACTGGTTTAACAGAAAGTATAGATAGTATTGCTGGTTTTACCTTTACAAAACAACAAAGTGAAGATTAAACTGAGATAGCAAACATGGTAGACATGAACAAAATTAAATTTCAGCGATGTAGTGCATAACTGATACTTCCTCTGTACCAAAGAAGATGACACATGACCTTTTAACCTGTGATTTTATAGCTAGAAAGATTTTTCTTTTTAAGACAATAGTTTCTTAAAACTACGAATGACCACTTATCATATGTATATAAATTATTTGACTTTGTATACTAAATTTCGAAGGGAATTACAAATCTGTTTATCCTGCATAGAGCTGACAATATTTACAGTAGAATCGCACATGCGGAAAACACTTTTAAGATGCAGCTATGAGCAGCATTTTATGGAAGTTGACATGGATAGTCTATTTTCGGAAAGAAGGATTCACGATAGTAAGAACACATGTAGCCTATTCCGGAAAACTTGGGAATTTCACACAATCTTGCAATCTCAACCAATAAAGATGTCATGATTCAAGTGCATGTTGACTCCTTAGATGCTAGTATAGATTTCAAAAATTCGTACATACATACATACATACAAACATACATACATGCATGCATGCATACATCAGTATCTAGTTTCAACAGCCACAAATACACAAGAAAGGAAAAAGAAAACAGAGAAAAACCATACCTATTAGCTTCTGAAACCGATAATCCCCAGAGAGCACCTGCTGCTCTCTCTTGAAGACCTGGTGTAGCATTTGCGCAGGACTGAGCAAGGGCAACCTAAATAAGACATGAAAAATTGCAGAAGTCCAAAAGGTAGTAATACAAATACAAAAACTCATACATAGGTTTCTGAGACATTTCTGCTATGTCTTTCTTGAAACTAAACCTTTAAAATCTACAAACATTGACTTCATATGTAGGGCTGCAATTGAACTGTATTCCTAATGTGTTTCTAGAATGGTGACCCAATATTCTCAAAAAGCAGAATAGTCAATGAGAAAACAGATGCAGAAACAAAGGTAAGAGGAATAAAACAGGTGCAGGGACATGTCTCTAGCAACCTATAGTAGCAGAATTGATGGGACTAATCAAATTAAGCCACAATACCAGTGCCTCGACACCACCAGCTCCTGCAATAGCTTCGCGATTTCTGTCATCAAATGAAAGATTCCACAATGCACCAGCTGCTTCTTGCCTGTGTTTTCATAGCGCATAATGAAAATTTCAGGGAACCTATTCAGCTTTGTCACTATACTCTACTGCACACCTTTGATCTACCTTCATACTGCACCTTAATCCCAACTATGCTGGGGTTGTTAGCATGAAGTTATGGTGTCAATTGATTATCTCAAATTAGTCAACACTATATATTCATGCAAAAAGCATAGTGGCAAAAGTTTTACGCCGGAAGCCCTTCCTATTGCAACCTTCTTATGAAGGAATAGTGAGATGAACTTCCAAAACCGTCATCATCATATGTTTTTTCCACTTCCACAAAAAATATCATGAAACGGTGATTAGTTGAGATAGTTGTTATGGTCATATATCATTACAAGATCCATAATGGTTGTGTTCTGAAAGTAACTTTTAGAAATAATTCTTTAACTCAAAAAGTAGATTGGGAAAAATAAAGAGAAGAAAATGGAGGGAAATTTATTTAAAATTGTTCTAACCAAAGAACATAGTCATTGTATAATCAACATGCACATCATGGAACATGACTAAACTCCTTGGCATTTATATATAACATTTCTCTTTACTAATCTGAAAGTATTAAAGATGACACAATGAAAATTGACAAAAAGTAGACGAGCATTGACCTGACACCTTCATGAGGAGAACGTGTAAGTTGAACAAGGGCCTCAAGAGCACCTGCCTCTTGGCCCACAGCAGCATTGTTGCTGTTACTATCTCCATGAGCAGCCAAATTGGCCAAGGCACGAGCAGCCTAAAAAGTTGGATACAGCATAAACAAACTAAGAATTAAGGAGACAAAAGTATGTAAATAATAAAATTTGGGAGGTTCATAAAAGAGAAGCTGAAACTGAATCTCCCTGTCAGCTCACAAGAGGGTTTTATTAGGATGAGCGTCAAATGTAATATGTTGTCAGATTGTACTCTTGCATGAATTTACAATACTAAACTTCCAAAAGCTAATTGCCATCATAAATTTTCTGCTACCGATGTCAAGTTGCATGATAGAAGCGTATATAAAAGTTTGCAAACAACAAAGTGACAAATACACAATACTCACTCTATCCCAAATTCTTTCAAACGTTTTTGTGGGCACAAAGATTAAGATGTATAGAAATTGTTTAGGATAATTACAAAAACCATCTCTGAGGTTAAACCTACAGTTACCCCTTGAAATCTTAACATTGCTAACAATTAACAAGAATTGGGTAAAACGTGATTTTACTCTTAGACGTGTTTACTCAAAACATAGGCACCTAAAATTATAGATCATAATTTGCATATTTGCCTCTACCTCTGCCTCTTTCTCTTCCCTCTTACCTCCTCCCTCCCTGTCAACGCCTTTTCCAAGGTCCTTCATTGCCATCCCGCTCAAGATGATGAAGCTTCGCCAACAAGCCGCACGAGCCCGCTGAAATGCCACCATGATAGCATTTTTCCTCTGCCCTTGGGGTTCCTCGCCCTCTTCACATCCTCACTCTTTCTCGTTGGGAAATCTGATTTAATGAAATTTGAACAATGACAAATCTGTTTCTAAAACAATTGAGGAACCCTAGGTTGTTAATTGAAGGCTTTTGGAGCAAAATCGGGCGACACAAATGAGATGGCTTATGGAAGTGGTTTTCCTTTTTTAATTGACAATGGTGAAAGGGAAATTTGTGCAATTGTTGCAAGATCTCCACGGTCGTCATTAGGGAAGATGTGAAACCAACTACTCTGAATGTGAAATGGCATGGTCGCAAAGCCACCAGAGGCGGACAGGATGGCGGGCACAAAACAGTTGATAGAATTCAGCGCACGGTGGAAGGCAGTGGGAGGGTGAGGGCCGCAGGGGGGAGGGGTGGCGAGAGAGTGAGGCAGCAATTGGTGTGGCAGAGAGAGAGGCGGAGCATTAAGGTCACGAGTGCAGTCAGTTTTGCACCATTTATTAGTAGTGAAAGGTGGGTAGAGAGGGGAAGGTGGCTGGAGGAGGAGGTTGGAGTCAATGGCGGTGAAGGGTAAGGGTTAATGTTTTAGGTGAAAAGGGTGTGAAAGTTTAGATGTAGAAAACTTCTCAATTCTAAAAGTTAAATGGCCAACTAAGATAATTCTACCAATAATATTGACATTCAAACCACAAATCTAAAAGTTAAATGGCCAACTAAAATAATTTTGCCAATAATATTGACATTCAAACCACAAATCTAATGGTCAATGAGAGTAATAGTAGGCTTTCGAGATAGGAGAGGGAAATTTTACCCAATTTATGTTGTTCCATTTGTGCCATTTAAAAATATTATTTAAACCATTAACATAGTTGGTGTGTCCATTGTGGAGAACTGGGACCCCCTAGTGGAGAAGTTAAAATCAAGACTATGCACCTGGAAAATCAGAATGTTATCCATTGGAGGGAGGTTTACCTTGGTGAAATCAGTTTTAGGTGGCTTACCCCTTTACCTTTTTTCTTTATTCAGGGTTCCCAAAACAGTCCTTAATCAGCTAGAGAATATTGGCAATAACTTCTTTTGGGGGAGGGGGGCTGGGTCAAAAAAATTTGTGTGGCCGAATTACAAATCTTTGGTAGGGGATTATCCAGAGGGTGGTCTAGGTGTAGGTAGCTTCTAGGCGAAAAATCTAGCTCTTTTGTGGAAATGGTGGTGGAGGTCCATAGTGGAGAAAGAGAGGTTGTGGGTGATCTTTATAGTGAAGATGGGAGAGGTAATATTCGTGGGACGGGCACTAGGGCAGTGAGTGTGAGGAAAGAAATTCTGAAAGCTGTAAACACCGTTTCCACCCTGGATCGCTATCGGCCAATTGGGCTCCAAAGAGTGGTTGGCAACGGCCTGCAAACTAAATTCTGGACTGATAAGTGGATATTGCCTGTTCCTTTAAATGTAATTTTTACCAGGTTATTCCACTTGGAGTTGGAGCCAGAAGCCTCAGTCGCTAACAAGGCTGGGATGCCTCATCCCGCAACTCGATGGTTGTGGACATGGAGACTTCCCCCTGCTGGTCTAACTGCCAATGAATTCCAACAGCTTCAAACCTTGTTGCAGGGAGTTTCGCTGGATGCCACCAAAGAGGATTCGTGGACCTGAAACCTTAACTAGGCTTTTCGGTGGCAGCCTTGTCAAAGTTCATTGATGCATTCAAATTCCCTACTGCCTCGCCTCCTTCAATGGGGTCCAAGTTTCTTCCAAAGAAAATTCTGATCTTTCATTGGCGAGCACAGCACCGGTTCCTCCCAGCTTTGCTGCAGTTACAACACGGGGATTCCGGTGCCGTCTCCGATCTGCCCTCTCTGAAAACAGCTACCGGAATCAGTAGATCATGCTCTCTTTTGCTGCACTTTTGCCATGTCAATCTGGGATAAATCCGTCTTTGGTTTGGCATCCCTACAGGTCTGATTCTGTCCATTGATGATCTTACTGATCAGATCTTCCATGGTTGTCCAACAAAGGCTAAAGAGGCATGGAAAGCAGTTGCCGTCATCACGGCTTGGGCGATTTGCAAAGCTAGGAATAAACAGGTGATGCAAAATATTGCTTGGAACTCTATCTCAGTTATCTCGCAGGTGCAACTACTTTCCTTTCATTGGCTCAGGAGCAGAGGTTTTCCAAGCTTACCATCGTGGGACTCTTGGCTAATTAACCCTCTTGGGAGTTTCTGCTGATGATTCTCATCTGATTTTAGGTGTTATATTGGGGTATTTTTGTTCTTGTTTTCTTTCCCGCACCAGGTTTGCTTTTGTCTTAAAAGCTCCTGCTTTTGTACTCTTCATATCTTTATTAAAATAAAATCACCTCTTGCTGTTTCAAAAAAAATGATGGAGAGAGGATTGAAAAAAGATAATATGGTTAACTAACAAAAAGGATACTGAAAAGGGAAATGTAGCAAAAATTTATGGAAAACCCAAAAAGGAAAGTGTTTCATGGGAATATCAAATGATCCAACTCAAATTGTCCACCAAATTTTGTCTCATCAATACTTTCTCCATCACTGCTTAATTGATACGTTTGATAAAATTAGTTGAAAGAGAAATTGAACTTATTGGAAGTTGTACTGAATTGGTGGAAAACTATTGTAAATTAGATTAAAGAAGGTCTCCTAAGAACGTATCAATTAATTAGGAATGAAGGGAGTAACATGCTATCGGTCTTTGCTTTAATTTTACGCAAACATATAACTGGAAATATTAGAAGATGGTTACAGACCTGTTCCTGTACTCCATCAAACTTGCAGGATCGTGCAAGCATCACCAAAGCATGCACACCACCTGCAACTGCGACTTCCATACTACACTTGTCATCAGCTGCCAAATTGGCTAAGGCACCTGCTGCACGTTCCTGAAAGTTGGGAATGTAAGAAATTTTAGCAACAACTAAAACAATCCTGATATGGGTGTAATATGATGTTCTAGTGCAAGTTCAGCTGATATGAAGTACCAAAACTCCATCGCCACCAGAAGACCATTTAAATATAAGATCCACTAAAGCTTTTACTCCACCAGCCTCAGCAATTGCGCCCTAATTTGTTCCAACAAACACGGTACTGAGTTGCTAAACTAGGAGATTGAGATAGCATCAAATGCAATGAAAGAAAGAAAGGAATTCATTTCCAACCTTGTGCTCCTCTCCAACAGAAAGGTTCCACAATCCTCCTGCTGCCTCCTCAGCCACAAGCCTATTCATGGACCTTGCTAGTTCGGCGAGGATATTGATGCCGCCTTCTTCAGCAACAGCTTTTGCCACACTGGCATTTACAGATAAGTTTGCTATGGCCTACAAAATTAGAAAGTTCAAGTGATTCAGAACAGATGAATATGTCCCTTCGATTACAACGGTGAGGTGAAAACTTAAACAATTGATATGTACTTACATAGCTATAGGAAAAATAGCAATGTCTTTAAATTAAAAGCATCATAAATAAAGCATGCTCACAAATCAAACCATCCTGAATTGCACAATGAAGGAAATGACTTGGATAAAATTATCCTGCAAAAACAGAACACATAGAAAATTACTTTTGCTGCCTCTGATTGAAGTCCTTCTCGCCAAGATTTTGCAAGGTCCAGAAGCAGCCGAATGCCTCCATCCCGCATAACTGCTTCAGCCCTTCCACAGTCTATGCTGGCATTTTCATCATCAATAACAACAAAAGTAGCAAGCCCAGTTGCTGCTCGTTCTTGAACATCTTCTTGCGAGCTCTGCATTAAACTAAGCAGTAAAGCTGCCCCTTGCTTAATCCAGAAATTATCAAGGCCTTGTGGATTACTCTCTGCAGTACGCAAAAGTGTGTGGGATAGTATCCATTCAACCCAACTCATGATCTCATCGACCTTCTTATCCTTACTCTTTGAGTTCCTCCACTCTGAAAAAACATCCCTCTCACTCCTTGTATAATCGGTGAATAGCAAAGATAATCCTTTGAAAATATCTGTAAACAGTGCAAGCAACAATTTGCCTTTGTTTTTATTAGTGCTAAAACTTGTGTCCTCTTCAAGAATAGGACAATTTAATGCGCACAAGACCTTTAAATTCTTAGATGCAGATAACAATCTTGAAACAGCAGTTGGACCAATATCAGTTCTTGAAACATCTAACCCAGTTAACTTAGGGAGCTTAGGCCAGAATTGAGAAACAACACTCCACTTGATATTTGATGAACCAGCAACTGAGAGATACTGCACTGATTCTACACTCCCAAGTGCAACTTCATCAACATTCAAACAATCAAGAAGTCCAATTTCTATGAGATTTGGACAATGCTTAGCCAATGCATTGATTGCATCAGCCTGAACGTCCCTTATCCCGGACAACCTTAGTTTCTTCAACCTTGGACAGCAGAAAGCTAATGATCTAATGGCATCACTAGTAATTCTTTCACAAAAATCTGGTCCAAGCTGAAGGCTTTCCAAAGCTTCATGCCGAGCCACAATCACAGACAGAGCAGCATCTGTTATCTTTCTGCAATAATCACCACTTATTTCATGCAAGTTTCTAGCTTGAAGAAAAATTATTGCATCTGCAGACTCTGCTCCACGAAACCTAAGCCTTTGGAGATTTAAACATCTAGAGGCAAGCGAAGTAGCAATTGCAGCATCAAATCGGTGAGCACGGATATCCAGTGAGCTCCACAAACAATGAGAAGTACCAAGGAGCCTCCATGTCCTACAAGTTGACGACAAGCTTGCTCTGTCACGATAATTGAGACATGAAAACAACTGAATCACCGTATCATCAGGCAAGCTAGTCCAGTCCACAACCCCATTCCGGTCAAATTCTGAATTGATATCTTCAACTTCATGGCAGCTTGTTAAAACTACCTTATCATTCCCTTTCTTAGCCACCTTTCTTCTCACCCTGCGGCTCATATTCTGATTGTACTAGAATCTAATACTGTGAGTCCTCAGACCTGAATGCTCGGATAACTAGATCAAAAGCAACTTCAAGCAACTTCCCAAATACATGTATGCTTCAAGCACACAAACCCTATCCCTAAACTGTCAAATGAACGCAAGGGCAACCGCAAATTAAATGATCTCTCAGCTCAAAACCCTAACTATCAAACACTATCAGAAATAATAATGTGTATACATATACTAACAACCCAAGCAGCAACAGAATATGACAAATCAAAACATCCAACGCCTCATGTATCAAAAACCAAGAGAACCCAGATTGGGAGACGCACAAAATCAAACGATTCCCCGAACCTGCAAGCTGGGGAGTTTTAGTTTCGCGGGTAAACCCTTAGCTTTCAGCTTATTAATTCAACTTCCAGACTCTATGTAATATGCATTGTAGATTCTTGAACAGACTAAAAATGGCGATGATAAGAGAAGATAGAGATAGACGGAGAGCTGAATAAGCGTCCGAGAGAATTCAGGTAAGCATATGCGGGACAGCAGAGCCAAACCCTTTGTTGTACAAACGGGTGAGAGAGGCCAAGCGAGATCATGGGAAAGCTTTGTGAGGGGAATTTAGAAGAGAAAGGATATCAAAAAAACAAAAACGAAAAAACAATGAGAGAGATTTACATATAAGGTGCCATGACCGTGGCAATCATAGCTTAAAAAGTCCAATCACTCCATTATAATACTGTCTATATAAAATCAACTCTCCTGATATCAACATTCTTTTCGTCTATACAAAACAATGGCATGAATGTGATAGCCATTTACTATAGAACATGTTATAGAAGAGTTTCGAAAACAAGATATAATGGAAAAGAATGCAAGCAGAAAATATGACTTAACAGCATATGGAAGTCAAGAACTCTTTATACTAACAAGGTTTAATATTAAGGTGAGATCTAGAATTAAATAAAAAAACAATGCTTGCTTATAAAACAAATAAAAGCTTGTGATAGTTTACTTCTAAGATTATAATTGCATTGCCTTTGAGTCTAGTGTTGTGTTAGGGTTATGTCTAACTCTGCTAGGGTTTATTTCTACCATACGAAAGGGGCTTTCATGTGTTGCCAGAGCGAGTTGGTGGCTCAGTGTATTCTTGTCAGGTTGATGGATGCGTTGGGTTGATGGACAATGGCCTCAATAAATATATGTTTCGTGCATTCTCATTAGGTCGAGGGATGCGTTGGAGGATTCCTGAAATTGTCTCTCATTGGCAAAATTGAGCAGGTTGTTCTGGATGATGAGATTGATAGCGCCAAGAATGTGGATCGCCAAGGTAATTCTTGATCGACATATAGTGCTCGACTAGACCTTTTAACAATCAAGCCCCCTTCACCATTATGTGAGGCCTTTGGCGTCCAATAAAAGCACTAGATATGGATGTGATCACTGATAATAGTTCCCTCTTTACGTTCCATGGTGATATTGGTCGAGTTTCGAAAAGCAGATGATATGGACTCGACCTAAGGCATTGGGCCTCTAACACGGTTTAACACGAGATCAAGCAACCAGGACCCATTGGTGGGCCTTAGAGGCCTACAAACCCGCGCCAAAATCAAGAAGACTTGGGAGGCTTTACACTTGTTCATTTGGACTGTTACAAGACTTTTGGAGCATCAAGATGGGACAATGGACTATGAAGGCCCATTAAGGGTATTGGGCTTCACACTTGAAGATTTAGGCTTGAACACCACCTACAACCCACTCAACATTTTTAGAATGGGAATTTTAGCCCAAGAGAACCTTAAAAAATTTCGCCCAAGTCAACGACACCGTGTTGACCCAAGCCATGAAGCTTATGCATTTGACCAAGTGTTCAAACACTTGTGAAGACCATTTCAAGAAGAAGTTGGGTAAACTACGTCAAGGCCCAATTCCAAGGTTAGACCATTTTTAAAAATCAAAGGAGAAAAATGACTTTGGTGCAACTTGAACTAGGGACCTCTTCTCAAATTGGCACCTCATTTCATATTTTTGTCATGAAATGCTTCAATAAACATCAAAATGAGGGCATTGATGGAGACATCTTATTGATAATGTTTCAGTAGAAAATTAATAACACAAACTACAAATCTCAAAATCACATGATTCTTATCTCAATGGAAAGCTAACATTAGGATATACATTTCATATGAAGAAGGCGTAACTCAATTTTGACATTAAAATGGTAGAATTTAGCTTCCAAGTGATGCCTTGTTGTAACATCTGGTTTGAAACTAAGTGAGTTTTGTAATTCCGTTTTCAGCCTCATGTCTCAACGATTTAGTTTTAAAAAACCAACAGAACCCAGATTGGGAGATGCACTTCAACGGATAAAATCAAATGATTCGCCGAACCTGCAAGCTGAGGAGTTTTAGTTTCGCGGGTAAACCCTTAGCTTTGAGCTTATTAATTCAACTTCTAAACTCTATGTAATATGCATTGTAGATTCTTGAACATACAAAAAATGGCGATGATAAAAGAAGATAGAGATTGACGGAGAGCTGAATAAGTGTCAAAGAGAATTCAGGTAAACATATGTGGGACAGTAGAGCCAAACCCTTGTTGTGCAAACGGGTGAGAGGCCAAGCAAGATCATGGGAAAGTTCTGTCGGGAATTTAGAAGAGAAAGGATATAAAAAAAACATGAGAGAAATTAACATATTAAGGTGCCATAACTGTGGCAACCATAGCTTAAAAAGTCCAATCACTCCATTATAATATTGTCTATATGAAATCAACTCACCTAATATCAACATTCTTTTTTCTTATATGCAAAACAATGGCATGAATTTGATAGCCATTTACTATGGAACATGTTATAGAAGAGATTCGAACACAAGATATTATGGAAAAGAATCCAAGTAGAAGATATGACTTAACAACATATCAAAGTCAAGATTACTTGAAACTCTTTATATTGACAAGGTTTAAAATTAAGGTCAGATATATAAGTAAATAAAAAATTGTTTGCTTAAAAACAAATAAAAGTTTGTGATAGTTTACTTCAAGGATTATGATTAAATGGCCTTTAAGTCTAGTGCTCTGTAAGGGTTATGTATGCTAGGGTTTGTTTCTATCGTACAAAAGGGGTTTTTGTGCGTTGCAATAGCGAGGTGCTTCTGTATGTGTTCTCGTCACGTAGATGGATGCATTGGATTTATGGACTAGTGACCTCAATAAATAAATATTACGTTGCGTGCATTCTCATTAGGTCGAGGGATGCCCTAATGGATTCCTGGAAGTGCCTCTCCTTTGCAAACATTGAGCAAATGATAAGATTGACAACACCGAGGATGTGGGATTGTGAAGGTACTTCCTAATCAACACATTGTGGTCGCCTAGACCTTTGATTAATCAGGCCCTCATCTTCACCATTATGCGAGGGCTTTGGTATCTAATCAAAGCCCCTCTTTACGTTCCATGGTCATGGAGATATAGATCGATTTTGGAGAGCAGAAGATATGGATTGGGCCTGAGTCATTGGGCCTCCAACCCAGTGTAACACAAGATCAAGCAAGGAGGATTCATTGGTGGACCTTAGAGGCCTACAAACCCATGTCAAAGCCAAGAAGACCTGTGAGGCTTTAGACTTGTTCATCCGGAGTGGTGCAAGACTTCTAGAGCGTCAAGATGGGACTATGGACTTTGAAAGCTCGTTAAGGGTGTTGGGCATCACACTTGAAGATTTGGGCTCGAACACCACCTAGAACTGACTCAACATTTTAGAATGGAAATCTTGCCCCAATAGAACCTGAAAGAATTTGGCCCAAGTCAATGACCCGATGTTGACCCGAGCCATGAAGCTTATACATTTGACCAATTTTTCAACCACTTGTGAAGACCATTTCAAGAAGAATGTAGGTAAACTACATCAAGACCCGATTCCAAGGTTTGAGCATTTTTAAAAGTCAGAGGAGAAAAATGACTTGGGTGCACTTGAACTAGACACCTCCTTCTTTCAAATCGGCACCTTATTTACTACTACTGAGTCATATGCTTGTCATGAAATGCTTCAATAAACACCAAGATTAGGGCATTGATGAAGACATCTTATTGGTGATGTTTTAGTAGAAAATTCATAACATGAACTACAAATATCGAAATAGCATGATTCTCTGTTGGAATTCTCCGGCGCACTAAGAACTTCTGAGCTAATACTCCACCTCAGAGGAGCTGGGAGTAACTTGACGGAGAATAAAAAATTAGAGCACATTTTATCAAAGTAGGGGTATTTTGGTGAATGTGCACTAATGAGCTTAAAAGAACTCGAATATGTAAAATGGAAATGATTAGAATTACTTTGTGTAATTCAGAACTCATTTATCAATCACAACCACCTCTAGCACCATTTATCAAAATAATGATATTTTGGTACAAGGTGTACCTCTAGCACCATTTATCAAAGTAAAGGTATTTTGGTACACCTTGTACCATGGAATAACTCCATTTATGATGCAGACATTAGTCATGCAGTAGGTGGATGGTGGTAGGTGAATGGTGGTAGGTGAAATGGTGGTAATCCTCATTAACACTCATCCATCTATAAATAGATGGAAGGGGTGCCTCATTCATCATCCTTCATTCCATTATCTTCTTCTCCTTCTCAATCTCTCTCAAAGTGCCGAATTCTTGAGGCAAGTTTTGGAGCATTAAGGGTGGAATTATTTGTGTCATTCGACACAACATCTTCAAGGTGTTTCACACCTCATCTGTCTTCTTCCCTTCTCCTCTTGGTGTAAGGCGTCATTATCATCATCTCTGGAAGCCAAGAGTTTCCATTGGAGCAAGCTTGAAAGCTTAAGGAAGGAGCATATGTCATTGGAGCAAGGATTAAAATAATCCTTAAGCGGTTTTTCCTTTGGTGCAAGGTATGTTTACGCCTCTTAGTATCATGTTTAGTTCTTCATCTTCATACTCTATTGATGCTTTATTCATTGGTTTCATGGCATGATTCGATGAGATGATATTATGCTTGTAAAGAAGAAATCGTCAATATATGTTATGTGAAATAAAACATTACATGTGTATGAGAAAGATCCACATGAGAGTATATTTGAGAGACCTCTAAAATCAACAAATGATATCAGAGCATGAGGTTAATGATCACTTACATATGTATGCTTGAAGAATTTCGGTTTAAAAATGCATGAGAAATTGGCATAAAACTGAAAAAAAAAACGAAAAGTGTGATAAACATGTTGTCTTGGTGACTTGTATGCTTGTTGAATGCTATAAAAACATGAAAGCTATATGAACATCATGTGTTGATGTATGGATTCTATGAGAATCATTGAATGTCCGAAAATTGGTAAACATTTACTTGTGTTGTAAATGACTTGAGTGTTGTGCAAATGTGCACCAATTTTGACTGAATCGTATAAGCATGAAATTGCAATGTGTTTGCTTGTTTAAAATGCTTATAATATATGATTTAATATGTTTAAATCAATAGAACATGGATATACAAATGATATTTATACATGTTCTCCAATGGTTACATGTAAGTGTCATGTTTGTAATTTAAGCTACAAGTTCATACTCTAAAGTTTAATAATGGAGATTCTGTCTAAGGAGGCGGATTTTAAGTGAGACCATTGTGACTCCTCCATGTTTCATGGGAATCATCCTTATGGTGATTAAGGGGTTGAAGGAATATAGTTTAATATAATGGTACATGCATTTGTTGCATGGCCGGTTGTACAAGCGTGACAAGTGCAAAGAACCCTCTTAAGGCTCATTGAAGAACATGTGTATGAAGCTATGGAAACATATTTGTATATTTCTAATTGGGTGCTATATGTACTTCTTTTGTTGTGTATGAACATGCTTGGAATGATTTTGTGCAATGTGTTGCTTGCATGAGTTTTGTTGTGTTGATTGAACATTAAAAACATGTGATTGCATCATTGTAGATGGCATGTAAGAATATCATTGTTGAGTTGAATAAGGACCTGAAATTGGATGGTGAAAACTATTCAATTTGGCAACAAAATGTCAAGTTCATATTGATTGAGCAAGACACGCTTGAAGTGTTGAGCAATGAGGTTACACCTCATGAAGAGGGTGGAAATGGTGATGCCTATGTAGCATATCAGAAAAAGAACATCTTGTGTCGAGTCACCCTTCTCTCTACTATGGTTAATGAGATAATGGTGGAATTCTCGACAATTGAAAGTGCCAAGGGCATTTGGGACGCTGTCAAAGCTAAGTTTGGTGATGTTTCTATTGAGAAACAAAGGTCTATGATCTTGAAATTTGAGAACTATGTCATGAGACCGGATCACACCATGAGCTCCCACTTGCGTGAGATGTCACACATGATCCACCAATTGAAGGAAGTGGGACATGACCTCACTGATGAACAAGTGAAGACTATCATTAGGTCCTTGTCTGATGAGGAGTGGCAGTTGATGAATGTCAACTTGCGCCACAACCCTCAACTTGCGCCACTTCTAATGTACATGTTGTGTCATGGACCATGCTTACTGAAATAAATTCTTTGTGGATTGTAGATTCGGGAGCAACATACCACATAGCCAGAGACAAGTCTTGGTTTGTGGCATTCAGAAAACTCCCAAGAGGCATGAAGAATGTCTTGGTAGGAAAATAATGATGTTTTAGAAGTAGTTGGTATTGGGACTTGTAAAGTCCCTGTGTGTAATGGATATTACGTTTGTCTTGTGGACACACTTTATATACCTGGTATTTGTAAAAACTTGGTTTCTATTTTGAGCTTATTGAAGTCCAATTATAGCTTAACCTTTTCTAATAATAGTGTTACTATCATAAAAGATCATCAAGTCGTGTGTGAATGTATGCTTAACAACGGGTTGTATGAACTTAGAACAAGTAACCACACCGATTCTTCATCTAGTTGCCATGTGACTGAGGTCACAGATGAAATGACTTGGCATGAAAGGCTTGGTCACATAGGTCACGATAGGATGAATAAGTTGGCCAAGAGTGGCTTACTTGAGTCCTTGACAAAGGTGAACTTGCTGAGTTGTCAATCGCTTGAAGGAAAGGCAATAAAGAAGCCATTTGAGTGAAGAGATATACATGAAACAACCTGAAGGATTTGTTCAAGATGGTTGTGAGAACAAGGTTTGTAGACTTAAGAAGTCTATCTATGTCCTTAAACAAGCTTCAAGACAGTGGTACTTGAAGTTTCATAATGCAATTACTAGTTATGGCTTTGTAATGATGCATGGACACCATTGTGTCTACTTGTTCTCATATGGATCCAACTATGCTGTTATTACCTTGTATGTAGATGACATACTGATAGCAAGTAGCAGGCTTGAGTTAATGAAAACAATTAAAGGATGGTTGTCCTCTACCTTTGACATGAAGGATATGGAGGAAGTTTCTTTCATTCTAGGTGTAGAGATACATCGGAATAGAAAGGAGAGGTTGTTAGCTCTTTCACAAGTCATATATTGATAAGATTCTGAAAAGATTTAACTTGACAAACTCAAACCTCATGAACACCCCACTTGCATATGGGTGTAAGATTGGTGAGCATATGTGCCCTAAGACTCCAAAGGAAAAGAAAGAAATGAAAAACATTCCATATCTTAGTGGTATTGGGTCCTTGATGTATGTCATGTTGTGTAGAAGTCCAGACATTAGTCAAGTAGTTGGCTTATTAGCAAGATATTCTTCAAACCCCGAAATGCAGCATTGGAAAAGTGTTAAAAGTGTTACGAGGTACCTGAAGGGGACCAAAGATTATTGGTTATGTTATCAAGAAAAAAAACTTGATTTACATGGCTATTCCGATACTGATTGGGGTGGAGATAAAGACTCCAGCAAATCTACAAGTGGATATGTATTCATGCTTAATGGTGGGGCAGCTACTTGGTGTAGCAAGAAACAAACTTGTACAACATTTTCAACAATGGAGGCTGAGTTTGTCTCATGTGCCTCGGCTGTACAAGAGGCCCTTTGGCTTGGGTTCTACCTTAAGAACTTGGAATCTCGGATTAAAATGGAAAGGCCTATTACTATCTATAGTGATAGTATGGCGGCCATGGCTTACACTAAAGATCCCAAGTATCATGGAAAGACTAAGCATATTAGCATGAAATACAATTTTGTGTGGGATGCAATTGAAGATGGTGAAGTTAGAATAGAGTACATTTCTACGGACCTTATGGTGGTTGATCCTCTCACTAAGCCTTTGCCACCGCTTGTGTTTGCTCGACATGTTAGAGCAATGGGTCTGCGTAGATTATAGTATGTTGGTACTTCACCACTTTGGGTGTCACACATGTTTGTAAGGAATGTTGGATGATTAATAAAGTTGTTTGTTTATCATCACATTCTTTTGTTCAATCTTTAGTAACACAACGAAAATTAGAACATGTCAAACATATGCATAGAAAGACTTTCTCACACAGGTCATTCGTCCTTAATCTTGAGTATATTAGGGATGAGATAGCTAAGGACTCAAAGTATGTTGTTTCTTTGAAAACATGTAACTTTAGGTAAGTTATGCTTTTGGGTGGGAGTCTTGAACCAACACAAGACACCTTAGCTATATGTTGTCACGGGTGCGCTCGCGCCCGGTTGCGGAGGCGGGGCCATCCCGCGACGGTGGAAGCGGAAGCTGCGGAAGACATGGAAGCGGTCGGTCCAACCGAAACCCGCTGAGTGTGGTGGTCCCGTGACCCGGCCCGCAAAGTCTCGTTCTCAAAGGCCCGGTGCCTGAGAACACTTTGCTCACAGAGTATGCAGACAGAGTTATGCGCTTATAACCTTCGGTCGTGATTCGACCCGCAACCTACAATTCCCAAACATGGCAAGCATACAGTATAAACCCTAACTATCCATGGCGAGCCCCGCCCCACTGAAATAGGCGAGCACTCCACCATCACCAAGCATGCAGTTCATGGATAACATCATTCATAAAATCCACAGAATCATACAGATACAGAATGTGTCTTAACACATCAGAATATGATCATACCCCGGGTCCCGCCCTCCACTGTCATGGGCGAGTCCCGGTCCTACATAGTATCCAAAACATTTATACAGAAGCAGAATGTATCTAAGATACATAGCATGATCAGACAAATGACATGCATGCATATACACCTACAGAGCCGACCAAGGAAAACCTTAGAATACCCAAGTGCGGGATCTAACTGAAACTCAGAGATTAGAAGATCCCCGCAAGATCCCCGCCACCAAAGAGATAAGTTAACTATGAGTTAACCCATATGCTATCCGTTAGCATAAAACCAGAAGTCAGAAAACAGACTATAGATTCAGACCCAGATACAGATTTCAGACAACAAATTCAGATTTCAGATATCAGTTCCAGATTTCAGACAACAGATTCAGATTCAGACTACAGACTCAGATTCAGACTACAGATTCATATTCAGACTTCAGATATCAGATCCCAGACTATAGTTACTCAAAGAGACTGCCCCTTACAGACAGAAAAATCAGACAGAACAGAAGAGTACCTGAAACAGAATCAGACAACACACCCCAGACTCACTCTGCGGGTTGTTGGTCAGGTACTCCTGAAACGGTAAACAGAAAGGGGTAAGTCCTCTTTTGAGAACTTAGTAAGGGCTTGGGGATAGGCACGGTTTATCTTTACGTAACATCCCGCACAACAAAGACAAAGAAAATGCACACAAGCAGCAGATAACCAACATATGCTCAACCAATGCAAAACAAACATATGCAATGCACATAAGTAGAATTGTTAGTATAGCAAACAGACACGCTCTGAAACGATAGTCCATTCTGGCCCAGCCACGTAATGAACTACCGCAGACACATGAGACTGGTACCAGCTCGAGGTAGCTAACCCCATCAGAACACCACCCCCGTAGGAGTTGAATCAGAACACCACCCCCGAAGGAGTTGAATCAGAACACCACCCCCGTAGGAGTTGAATCAGAACACCACCCCGTAGGAGTTGAATCAGAACACCACCCCGTAGGAGTTGAATCAGAACACCACCCCGTAGGAGTTGAATCAGAACATCAGCATCTTCGAGTCCTCGCACCTGCACACCAATGCCTATCCCGATTGACCAAGTTTGGGTATCCTCGGACCACCCTCAATCCAAACTCAGACTCGGTACACCCAGACACGCATTTCATAAAGTAATCCGAAATGCAGAATCGAGAGCAATACTGAAACCCTTACCGCACTATTACCGACCCGCAGAAGAATCGAGGCAAAATCTCGACCCTCGGCCCGGAATTCGGTAGTGTGACTTCCGAAGTCCCGCACTACTCCACAACTGTTGATTCAAGCTGAACAACCACACACAAATCAGAAATTACCAATCCAGACCCCCGGGACTAATCCCGCACATTCCCGCACTTTCCCGCAAAATTCCACAGAAAGCTCGGTTTCTCAAACCGAGCTAGAACATTGTTATTTACACTTAAACAAGCACAACCAAGCATTCAAATCATACCATTCTTCCCAAATCGTTCACACAAGTCCGAATTGAAATTCTCGTCCGAATCGAAATTCTCGTTCAGCTGTCCCGGTACAAGTTTCGGCAGAGTTTCAGCTGCGTTTCTGACTACCCCCTGTTCACATATGATCCACAGATACAGAATATATGTTCAGAATTCACAGAATTAGCCAATATCAATGGCGCCAAAACCGAGGCTCGGGCAGGAAAAAACGGCTTTCACATACGACCTTTTCTGGAAAAATCGAATAACACAACAAGTATAACTCTTCACCCTGATTACAAATATACCCTTACCTTCCACTGAAACTGAAGATGGATTTCCGTGCAGGAAATCAGAAACGGATTTCGGCAACACTTCTGCACGGTTTCAGCTCACATCCCTGACACAAAGTATGCACAAGAAGATGCAAGGAAGGTTTAGGAACCATAAAATCATCCAAAGGAGAAGTTCCATAAACATGTAGGAATTTCAGAAGCTCACGGTTTCCAAACCGAGCTGAATCTTCACAAACCGACCTCAGATTACTCACTTACACAACACAAGGATCGTTTTGGTAACCTTACCTCGAAGCTTCTTCAAGTTTCCACCAAATTCACCTTTGGCCATTAATGGTGTTCTTCCATGGAAGAATACGTGAAGGAAGAAGATGAAGATAAAGTGGAAGAAAATTTCATTTTCTTCCTTTTCTTCCTTTTTATACTTTCACTTTCTCTCTTTTTTTATAAATGGGACAAGTGTCCACCAAGCTCCTTAGTCACCACCTTAGTCACCTTGTGACTCACACACCAAGCTAAAACCGAAAATCCATAAGTGTTGAGATGTCATCCCGCGCCAACTTCACCCGAGTAAATCCCGACGTGTGTGCTTACTTTCCCGAGCCAAACAATCCCGTCATGTGTGCTTGCTCGGTTATCACCACATTACTCCTCTCAGGTCATAACATACCTCACACCTTTGTCGTCCCAAATCTTTCTTCCCGAGCCCCGAGCGTCGCCCGAGAATGAACATCCCGACCCTAAAAAATATACTCCGCGGAAAGGTGCGGAATGCTCGTACGACCACAAATATGCTGAAAGTTCCCTTTTTCGAGGTCCCGATAAAGCTACCGAGCTTACTGACCGACCCGAAACAAGTCCCGCTCCCGGAAAAATATTTTCCGCGGAAATGTGCGGGGGACCCGTATGACCTCAAATATGAAAGCATTCCAGAGGATGATACCGAGAAAAGATCCGGAGTCGACCACCCAAAAAGATCCGGAGTCACTACCCGCTCCGGGTCGACCACAAGTTCATCGAGTTTAAGACATGCCCCATTGGAGAAATAGATGGAAGGGATGCCTCATTCATCATCCTTCATCCCATTATCTTCTCCTTCTCAATCTCTCTCAAAGTGCCGAATTCTTAAGGCAAGTTTTGGAGCATTAAGGGTGGAATTATTTGTGTCATTCCACACAACATCTTCAAGGTGCTTCATACCTCATCCGTCCTCTTCCCTTCTCCTCTTGGTGTAAGGCACCATTATCATCATCTCTGGAAGCCAAGGGTTTCCATTGGAGCAAGCTTGAAAGCTTAAGGAAGGAGCATACATCATTGGAGCAAGGATTAAAATAATCCTTAAGCGGTTTTTCCCTTTGGTGCAAGGTATGTTTACGCCTCTTAGTATTATATTTAGTTCTTCATCTTCATACTCTATTGATGCTGGATTCATTGGTTTCATGGCATGATTTGATGAGATGATATCATGCTTGTAAAGAAGAAACCGTCAATATATGTTATGTGAAGTAGAGCATTACATGTGTATGAAAATGATCCACATGAGAGCATGTTTGAGGGACCTCTAAAATCAACATTCTCATCTCAATGGAAAGCTAACATTAGTTAGTATATACATTTCATATGAAGAAGGCATAACCCAAATTTGACGTTAACATGGTTCTTAAGGGAATAAAAAAGTCTGGAATATCAAAGCTGCATTTGACGAAGGTGGACCTATAGAAAGGGTAGCAAAAGTGACTTGAGCACCTTACATTGTTAATGACAAGAGAAGGAAGAATGAGACTCACTTCTGGTCTGAGTCCAAAGTTGGTATACTCCTCACAAGAGTTAATAACTAATTACCTTCTTTCAGTTAGGAATGTTTAAATGCATTATTGTTGCTTAAGGTTTTTGCAAGTTGAAAGTGAACAAGGATGGTTGTTAACGTGTTTATGACAACTATCATTCTTCGTTCAACAAAGCTAGTGATTCTGAGAGCTGAAATTGTGAGATAGGTCACTCATTACTCTCACAAGGATAAATCAAGGAGTTAGTGTGTGTAGATGATTTAGAGAGTAATAGAACGTCTTTCAAGCTGGAAGGCCACAACGCTATCACAAGCTGGTAGGGGAATTATGATCAAAGAAGTAATTCAGGCTCTCCCTACTCATCTGATGAGTTGTTTGCTCCTTCTGACATCAATTAATGACAATCTTAGATCCTTATCATCCGAATTCTTTTGGGTGGGACACATCGAGGAGCGTAAAATTACCTGGTGTACCTGGGATCGACTCTGTCGCACTCGGGGGCTGACGGCTTTGGATCTGTGATATTGAGGCTTTTAATAAGGCGATGCTGGCAAAGCAAGGATGGCGAATAATTCAAAACCCGGATTCTTTGGTAGCTAGAGTGTTTAGAGGAAAATATTTTTATCATGATTCTTTCCTACAGGTCATCACTCCTCTAACATTTGGTTATATTATTTGGAAGGCTTTGCTCGCAGGAAGGGATGTGTTGCGCAATGGGGTTTTTGGTGGAATGGGAATGGAGGTTCGTATCAGTTTGGTTTTACAAATGACTACCCACTGATTTGATTACTCAGCCTAGTACCTCGATGGAAAACTTGTGTGTTGCGGATTTAATTTATCAATCTAATTTCTCTTGGAAAAATAGGGACATTGATGCAGTTTTTCACCCGACGGATGCGGCCATGGTAAAATTGATGCTCTTGAGCCCACGATCTTCGGTGGACATTTTCACATGGGGAATGGAGGATAATGGGCAATTCACAATGAGATCAGCATACCTCCTAGCTTATGCTAAGCAACACAAGGTAAACCCGCTAGAGTATTCAATTTTTTGGAGACGGTTATGGCGCCTCTGTCTACCACCTAGAATATAGGTATTTTCTGGAGAGCTTGCTTAGATATCTTACCTACTTATGATGGGCTATCTTATAAAGGAGTTCTTGTGGAATTAATGTAAATTTAGAGATTCTGATAGCATGATGTATTTCATCATAATCATGCCTCCCCACTTTCACAAAGAAGAAAGAGGAGAGGAAGGAGGAAGAAGGAAGAAGGAGGCGTACCTTGCACCTTGGAAAAACAACAAAAGGAATTTGTGCAAGCCTTCGAGTTGTTGTATAAGGACCGATTGCATGTTAGATGAAGGGGAGATTTTGTGTTGAATGGACACAAAAGAAGTTCACCCAAAATGCTCTATAGGAAGCTTGAATAATTCGGCCAAAGCAAGAGAGAAAAAGAGGAGAAGTTTCGGATTGAAGTGTATTTGAATTGTGGCAGATTATCATCTATTTATAGATGATGTAGGGAGTTACAAGGAGGGCCTAAGGAGTGGTTATTCCCTCATTGTGCACTTCCTTGTCCAAAAACAAAGTAACTACCCTTTTAGGCGAAATGGTGCCTTCCTTTGAGGTGCCTCTTCACCAAATTAAGGCTTTCATGGCCGATTCTATCCTCAAAATCGCCATAGCCATTATCCTATATATTATGGTGCATACACCTTGCACCATAAAACACCCATTTTGTCCAAAATACCCTTATTTTGTCCAAAAGGATGTAATTGGTAGTTACTACTCATGAAACATCACAAATGTTCCATATAGCCAGAATTCACATAGTTGAGTTCCATAAAACTCATTTCAGCTCACTTTGAGCTGAAACTCACTTCTCCATCAAGACAAACTCATTTGAGCTCAAGTTGACTACTTCTAGTCAACATGAGCTAGAGTTAGCTGTCTTGAGCTGAGGGTTGCTACTTTTAGCTACCATGAGCTAAAGTTGATTACTTCTAGTCAACTTGAGCTAGTGTTAGCCACTTCTAGCTAACTTGAGTTAGAGTTATCTCAAAAGGACTTGGTGCGCCAAGAATTCCAACATTTAACCTATACAGTATGCAACTCGGAGGAGGAATCAGTACGTCATTTCTTCTGGTATTGTCTTTTTGCCAAGAAAATTTGGCAACTGTTGCATCTTTCACCTTCGACAGAAGAGGTAGACTGGTGTGACAAGGTTTATGAAGAGCATAATCAGAATGAGGAGAAATTGTTATTAATTGCGGTAACAGCTTGGTATCTTTGGATAAACCGGAATAATGTTGTCCATAATTATAAATGTGCCATACCTGCAGCTTTTCTTATCAAAATTCAGAATTGGGCGGCTGGCTGGCAAGGCGCTTAACATTGCCCTCCTTAGAAATTGCAGGCCCCGACTTGGTCCAAGTGGGTGGCACCAATGCCCGGATATGTTAAGGTGAATATAAATGCTTCTATTTGTAAGCGTAGGAAGAAGGCATCCGTCAGCATTATAGCTAGAGATTCTACAGGTAGCATTCTTCTTGCAGTTTCCTATTCTTTTGATTATGCTGGGACAGATGTGCTATATTTGGAGTCAATTACCTTGCTATGGGGTGTTAAAGAGGCACAAAGACAACTATGACAAAATGTCTACTTCGAATCTAACTCACAATTACTGGTGCAGGAGATTCGTAGCGCTGATATTCCGAGCCTTTACCATTTTGGGGTAGTCATTGATGATATCATTTATCTTTATTTAATTTTCAGTCTTTGGTCTTTGTAAAACAAGAACTTAATATCGCTACTCATAATATTGCTCGTCATGGCTTAGAGCATTCTAGTCGTTGTTCTTGGGGGTTCAATCCCCCAGATTGGTTGTTGTCAACGACAACTGCTTGAGTTAGAATGAAAGTCATCTCATTAAAAAAAATGATTTACGTCTAAAGTTTTTTAAATATATTTTGTAATTATGTTATTATGGTAAAAAAGGATATTCTGTAATTTATTTCTCTTTCACAATGCAAAGAACATATGAGAAGTTAGGGTTGTGAAACGAACCGAGCCCGTTCAAGCTCGGCTTGAGCTCGATCAAACGAGCCTATAGAGCCGAGCTTTTTTTAGCCTCGAGCTCGAGCCATTTGTCAGGCTCACTCAGAGGTTCGGCTCGATAAGGCTCGCGAGCCTACACAAGCCTAACAAACGAGCTGAGCCGAGCCCGAGCCTATTAGATTCGAGCAGAGCCAGGCCCGAGCCTATTAGACTCGAGCTCGTGCTCGTAAAATTTAGGAATATTTCATTGAATTAATGTAATATATCTCAATTTGTTTGAGCTTCAGGAGGGCCGAACTTTATAATCGAGCCTAAACGAGCTACCCCTTAATCGAGCCTCATGAGCTTTTGAGCCGAGCTCGAACCCGAAAAATTGAGCTCAATGAAGTTCAAGCCGATCTTAAGCCGAGCCTAATTTTCACGAGCTCGAGCCTGCCAGGTTCAGACTCAGCTCGACTTGTTCTTACCCTTAGGAGAAGTAGCTGATTTTGCTTGAAGGTAAAAACTAAATTAATTTACAGCTAGCATTGTTTAGGGTAGAAGTAGATGTGTCTGCGAGGAGGGCTAGTAGGACGAGAAGATCGATAAGGGAAAACACGGAGCGGCCTTATGCGTGACATGCTTGAGACCCCACAAAAGTACTAATATCTCTATAATTAATTGATCTATTTGACTTTTGAACCTATGTTTCACTCAAATTATTACTACCATAAATTTGAAAAAGTACTCTATTTAATAAAAATAAATTTAAAATAAATTACCATTTTGATATAAATATATTGACTTATATATAGAACACCCGCTCTGTGCGTAGATCGGTCCAACATGTAGATCGGTCGAACATGAAACTGGAGGCACAATTGGCATTTTATTTTATTTTTTGGAATCCAAATGAATTTATATATTTATTTATAAAATATTACTCTCGTTGTCTCACGTAGATTGCATATTTTCTCTTACTATTTCAAGTTGAAGTGTTTGATTCAAAATTTAACTAAGATAAATAGTGAAAAAAATAAAAAAATTATATATCTAGAAATTTTAGATTACAAATAATGATAAGCATATGGATAATTTAACTTTACATGTTTATGAATTTTTAAAAATAAATCATAGATGTCAGAGGAACGATTCATGAAAGGCTAGGTCTTCTTGATGCTCTCGCTAGGGTTTCTAATCTCTTCGGCGCCGCCGCCATCGTGGCTGCCGATTTTCTCCTTGTTTTGGCATCCTCTTGCATCGCTTGAATCAGGGCTTGGTTGCTTTGTGGGAAATTTTCGTTGCCTCCAGGAGCATCGACTTCGGCTTTTGGGCTGGGTTCTTCTCTCTGAGGCATAGCCGTCTACGCCAACATGGGAGGCCTGCCGGTGGTCGCTTCATGCTCGTCCAGGCCAGTCACGCTTCATCCACCGCCGCTCGCCATGGCGTCTCGGATCTATCGTGCGCTCGTTTCAACGGATTGGTCACTGTGTTGATTGGGATTCCCTCGTTTTCTTCTGTCGCCTCAACTGGCCGATTGCTCTTAAACGGACGGCTGTAGTGGGAGTTGTCTTGCCGGTAGAGATTTGCTTCCTTAGTTTGCTTTTGTCACTTCCTTGCTTGGACCGACTTTGTATTCTTCTACCTTCGAGTTTAGTCTTATGGACCCCTTTCTTCTAAAAAATGATTAAAAATGAGAGTATATAATTGCTCTTTCACATATCATGGAACATTGGAAAAGTAGAGTCATGAGCATCTAGCCTAGTGGTTAAGCTCTAAGGACATGCAGTTGAGGTCCTGTGTTTAATCCTCTCTACCCCAAACCCCTACCCCAGGAGAGCAGCCTCCTTTGGCTTCCCACATGTGGGTTTCCCTCTAATTGTGTAGTCGAATCACCAACGCCTCTGGGTTCAACCATATTACAGCTACTCCCTCATCAAATGACCTCTCATGGGCAACAGAACTGGTTCATAGCAACTCCCTCATAAGACGGTCTCTCTCTCTATCCTCCTATTTCATGGCTCCTAGATCGGGGATTTCCTCCAGGAGGACCTTCCGTGGAAGACTGAGCAAATTTTGGTTGTATTGCTCATATCATGGCCGGCCTCGATATTGGGAGGGTTATGGGGACTGTCGGGTGCCCGTGATGCTTAGTTGCTGCTTGATCTGGTTACGTTGGTTTGTGTAGACCGTGGAAGTGATTGGTTGGGAGATACCTTTACTGTTTTATAGGCATAGCTAATCCAGAACTCACCCAACGCTAAGATATGAAATGAAGGATTGCAAGCTATTCGAGACTTGGATCTTACACGATACCTCAAGCTCGGTCTCCGGGAATTGAATTAATCCCAGCTTGTTGCTTTCTTCATGAGTGGTGCAAACTATTGGA
This sequence comes from Stellera chamaejasme, assembly GCA_024586325.1. Taxonomy (NCBI): domain Eukaryota; kingdom Viridiplantae; phylum Streptophyta; class Magnoliopsida; order Malvales; family Thymelaeaceae; genus Stellera; species Stellera chamaejasme. Next base: position 20,913,523 of record CM044982.1, on the reverse strand, counting down.
GTGTGTATTCCTTAGCTCCCTCTGCTTTTGTTCTGAGATCTCTAGCATCATCTTTCTGCCGTTAAGATGTGTTTCCATTTCAATTTTGGTCATTCTGCGCGAAGCTTATCCTTTTTCTATTATTTTGGTTTTCTTCTTTGTGTTTGTTTGCTTTTATCACTTCGTTGCTTGGACCGGATTGTATTCTTCTACCTTCGGGTTAATCATATGGAGCCCTTTTCTTCAAAAAAAAATATTAAAAAATGAGATTCTATAATAGAGGGTTTCAAACTTAACATTTTTTAAGTGAATTAATTAGTTTTTCGCCTCATCTTATCCACTAATGAATTAGTCAATTTTTCACCTAAACTAATTAGGACCTAAGGTGAATTTAGGAGAAGTGAATTAGTGTAAATCACGGTGAATTATGAGAAGTCAGTCAGTTTTCCACCCAATACTCATGGTTTATTTCTTTCAGTTTGTGTGCTTTTTTTCCTTTCATGAATGGATACGTGAATAAGATGGTTTCTTTTTTTGAAGAGTGTTTTAGTTGTAATTCATCACTCACTCTTATCATTTTTCACGGTGGTTTTAAACATGTATCCTAATTTTCGCAAGTGAATTAAAAAACTAAATCACTTGAGAATTTTACATAAATCATGTGAATTATATTCCACTCATTTTTTAAGTTTGAAATCTCCTAATTACTCTTTCACATATCATGGAATATTGGAGAAGTAGAGTCATGACCATCTAGCCTAACTAAGAACATGCAGTCAGGGGTGGACCCAACATGGGGGCATGCGGGGGCACGTGCCCCATTAAAATTTCGCAAAATATGGCTATAGTGGTAGTATTTTTTGACAAAAATAAAGTATATGGTTCATTTTGTAAACAAGAATAAATTTGAAGTACTAACTCCTATTAAAGCAAAAAGGCATGTGCAGGCGAGCATATTGTGCACCAGGCGCTAGCCATACGAAAAGGGAAGAAAAAATGGGTAATTTCTTACCTATTCTCGACGTGTATATGTGTGCGCTCGGGTAATTTTGTACAAAAATCGGGATTTTTGGATTTTTGTGAAGATCTGAAATGGTACTTATTCCCGACGTGTATGTGTGTGTGCTTGGGTAATTTTGTGCAAAAACCGGGATTTGCGGATTGTTGTGAAGATTGGAAATGTTACATATTCCCAATGTGTGTGTGTGCGCTCGAGTAACTTTGTGCAAAAATCGGGATATGCGAATTTTTGTGAAGATCGGGGCTTGATTTTTCTTAAACATGTTAATCATGTTTGTGTGTATTATGGAATCCCTGGGATGGTGTTTAGATGATACTTCGTTTAGTGGAGCGGTTTGAAAGTTATGCAAATTGCGGTTGGACTAGATTGCAACTTTGTAAAGTTTTGGGCCAAATTGAGAAAAGTTAATAAAATTTCAGGGTATCTCCCCTTAAGGGAGGTAAGGCGGCGGAAAAATGGGGACAAAATGAGTGGTGAAGCATACAAACACACATGAGGTGTAAAGAAGAAAGAAAGAATATAAAAGGAAAGAAAAGAAAGAGAAAACAATTAATTTCATTACTTTTTCTTCTTCTTTCTCTTGTGGCTGAAGGTTTTGATGAATAAGCAAGTAAGTAGGCACCTCCATGGTTCTTGGTGATTTGTGAAGGAAAGCTTAAATGTAAATATATATAATTGATCCTGGCGAAGAACTACACACTTTCTACGGATTAGATTTTACAATTAGGCTTTGTTTGAAAGCCGTTAGTTTCTGGATTCTGATATGTTTCTGGCGCCACTTGAGAGTTTGATTTTAAGGTTCCTGAGTATGTATTTTGTGTTCTATTGATTAGTTGTGAGCAAGAATCTCTAAGTTGGTGGGAACAAACTTAGTCGAAGCTCTGCCAAAATCGGTTTCTGGTTTTCTACACGGAAATGAAAGTTCAGTTGTGCAAAAGGTAAGGGTTCAGTGTTTTTCTCGATATTTCATTTTGGAGTATATTATAAGGTGAATATCAGAGGATGTTGAGGCTAGGTTTGGTCTGAGGTGGCCCCGATGATGCCAAACTTATTCAAATGATATAAGCATTTGTGTGCATGTATGGATTCAATTTGATGGAAAACATGTTGGGTAAGAAACCCCCTTTTTGGCCGAAATTATAAGTTAGGGTTCATGGTTGATTTTGGTTGATTTAGATGCAATTGGTTAGCATTCTTGCTTAGGAAGTGGAATTGGTGGGTTTCGGGATCAGCATTCAGGATGTGTTACTACACCTAAATGGTGTTGTGTTGTGATACACCTTTGGGGTGTTTGTTATATGACGGTGGGAATCATGTCCCCGAGCTGGCCATGCTCTTGTGTGTGATTATGTGTGTGTGCCTCAGCTTTGGTTGGGAAGACCATCAATGTGTTCCGTTAAATTTTATTATGATCTGTCGTTTGAGTTGCATTACATTTGATTGAATTTGCATTGGTTGAGCATGTGTATGTATGTATTTATTCTCGTATATATGCTTTTATTTTGGTTGCAGGTTTCTTGTGTATCAAGAAAACCATTCCTTATACCTCAGCCCTTACTAAGTTCTCAACGAGGACTTACCCCTTATATTATCATTTTCAGGAGTACCTGACAAGCAGCCCGCTGAATAGAGTTCAGGGGTTGGTTTTGTTTTTGTGATCTTTCAGGTACACGTGTGTGTTCTGATCAGTTGTGATTCAGTGAGTGTGGTTTAAGGGGTAGCCTCTGTTGTGTGTGATAAAGTGTGATTTGGATTTCTGATGTGTGTGTATATTCAGTTCTGAGCACAATGGTTTTCTCACGGTTAAACTTTCTATATTTGTGTAGCAGCAGCAATATCTTCTACGTTGAGGACTTTGGTTGGACCTTGATCTGTCGCCACCTCACACGTTCTGTATGTACTCCAATATGAGGTCTTTTGGCTCTGTATATTGTAAATGGAATGCATACATGCAGTAGTATCATGTTAGGGTTTTCTACTGGAAATCAGATGTGTTTATGTGTTTGTGATATCATAGAGTGTCCAGTATCAGTTGCGAGCATGTAAATGTGTTGGGAAAGATTTTGTGCAGGTTCTGTGAAACTATGCAAGTGTGCACTACCTCGTGCACTTTGTGACCCTTGTGTTCAATTGTGTGCAAGTAAGTGATTATGTGTGAGAAATTAAGGTGATAATCATGTATGAACATGTTTGTGAACGAAAAGTTTAAATGGCCTGGGGATTTAAGTGGCTCACCTAATGGAAAATTTAAAAGAAGACCAGATACTGAACAATAACCATACTCTGCAATATATACAATTCCAGACAATGTTCCAAAACACAGACCACATATATATTGTTATCTGATTCGGTATCTATGTGATATGTGTTTTGTAACATTGTTTGGAATTGTGTATATGGCAGAGTATGGTTATTGTTCAGTATCTGGTCTTCTTTTTGTTCAATATCTGGATCTCTCTTCTCTTATGCTTATGTGATTCGACACTTATGTGGAGTATGTTATGGATTCCTATACGAGAATGTGATTACCATTGCATCATGCATATGCATTTACATTACAAAGGCAATTGAAATACTGCTGCTTACTTATAACAAAGTACTTGACCGTTCTGAATGTGTGCTCTTTGTTATGTTTTGGATTTTTCTGGAATGTGAATTTGCAGGTGTGATCTGATGTGATTGGCATGTGGCTTGGGAGAAATACTCCCAGGTATTTTTGTGATCAGTATATTGAGTATGTGGTTCGAGATCCCTGACAGACAGACTCCGTTTGATAACCTTTCACAAGGTAATATAAATGTGATTGATTATGAGTGTATGTCTTTGATCGGCTGGCTCATTGTGTTCCGCAGTGCTATAATGTGGATGTGCTAAAGGCGGGAAGATTATGTACGGGTGTAGTCCCGATATCAGGAAGTGTTACAGCCCTTAAGTACTACCATACATCACGAGGCCGTTTAGAGACCCCAGCTAATGGAGCAAGAAAAGAATGTGTGTAGATGTGACCAATGTGTACAGATGTGATCCGTACAAAGCCAAAGAAAGTGTGAGAGGTGTCGGGCCGTGAAGGCCACCGCCACATGCTGGTAAAATTCCGAGGATTTGAAATCATGTGATGGAAAAATGTGTGACACCACCTAGTGCCTATCTGAGTGTGAGGTACTCCACCCCGGAATACCTTGATGTTGGAAGATCAACAAGTTTCTGAGATGTGGATCTGTGAATCACTGGATCAGAAATTGTTTGCAAATTCCATTAAGGGATTTCAGTAAGTGGTTTTGAGTGCAACATGACACACTTGTGGGATGTGAAGCACCGTAAGGTTGGGCAAGGCCGCAATAATGACCACCCCACCTCCTCAGCATCGACCGTAAAGATCTGATTGAGTGTTCTAGACTGCGAAAAGAGTAGTCTTCTGTGCAAAGAGTACTGGAAGGAACGTTTATTCTGAATAATTTGTCAGTAGCTGTTTTATTTGATGTGAGTGCATTGATATCCAACGTTGCACAGAGATACATTCTATCTCAGAATCTTTGTGTGAGATTATCTACCTTGTGTCTTTCTGATTTAAACCTACTGGAAATCAGTGTCTGTTCTTAAATGAGATAGCTAGAGATTGTGTTGTAACAGTGAAAAGACATTGATTGTGTGAAGCGGGAAATTGTACTATCTTCTGATAAGGCATTTCTGTTATATGCATCTTTTAGAATTGTGTTTGTGGTACGTAGTCTGCAATTAGAAATTCTGGATGTGAAATTGGCGATTGTCGAGGATGTGTATTGTGAATTGAATTCACTTGTTTTCATCAATGAGCTGGATTAGGTATCTATTATGCGAGATTTTCTCCAGGAGTTCTTAGGATTCGTCAGGTATGCCACCGGGTTATGAAATTGTGTTTGAGATCATGTTAAGCCAAGTTTGGTTCCTATGTTTGTCCCCCTTTATCGTGTGTCTATTGTGGAGGTGAGAAAGGTAAGTGTTTGTACAAGTGGATGAAGTGTGCATTCAAGTATGATCTTCTTATGTAAAGTTCCAAGTGCATAATTTGGTACCATGTATGGTTTTGGTAAGACTTTTGGATGGGGATATGCATATATACGTGTGTTGTGAAGCTAACTGATCCAGAGGGATCATTGCTATGTACCAAAAGTTCTGACACTTCGAGAAGAACTTCTTGAGATACTTATGTGAGCTGATTGTATGTATACCCTGGAAGTGAGAATATGTGCCATGATCAGGGGACTCATTTTGATGATCAGAGCTAGTTCAGTTGTATATCCAGAAAATAGTGCGGTTATATGGGCATGCCACCAGGACGCGAGATTGTGTTTAAGATTCTGTTTCAGCCAGGATCTGTTCCTATTTCTGTTCCCCCATACCACATGCCGATTGCAGAGATGAATGAATTCAAGAAGCAGCTGATAATTGTGCATTATCGATATATATTTGCCCTTATTTCATGTGCTTTATCGATAATTATGCTAGTACTTATTGTGGGCGCAAGCATTTTTGCAGGTATTCGGTGTCAGATGTCAAAAGGGAAGAATTCTGTGTAAAAAGGGCTATGAAGAGAAAGTTGAGGACCAAATTGCAAAATCTGGAAAAGTTCAAGGAATGGTGAAGAAATTGGTCCGGGCGAAGCTCCAGGCAGCCCAACACCTCAGCCCAGGCAATCGCCCGGACCTGGAGAAATTCCACGGAAAATCCTGGAGCCGGGCGGAGGTCGACAACCCCGTCCAAAGTCGGCGATCGCGACATCATTTTGCAGAGGTTCGAGGCCGGGCGGCCCGAACCACAAGCCAGCGATCGCTGGCCAGGTGGAGGTCCAGGTGACCCCTTCCTTAGGTCAGACGGTCGCCTGGACGCAATTTTCAGAAACGGCCCACTATTCTTTTCTCACAAAAATGAGGCTTTCTATGACGTTTTTTCACATCTCTTCACTATCTCCTCACTTTTAGACTTCCTCTCGAACCCATCTAGGGTTCTTGAGCTCTTTTATCTCCTCTCTCTTTATTTTCTACGAATTTGGGGACTTTTATGAAGGATTGAAGACTTGATTTCTACTCTCTAACTTCTTCCTTTCTCTTCATCTCTTCCTTTCATTTTTGTTCATTGTTGTGAATAGCTTGATTATTGATTAGTTCATCATCCCTAGGGTTGGTTAGCATGTTGTTGTGTTGCTAGATGAATTATAGTTGTTTGGTTGTTGATTATGCATGATTAGTAGCATTTTTTGGGGCTTAAGAAAGGTAGAGGTAGAGTAGAAGGCCAACTACTCTATCATGCCCATCAAGTGTTCGATGAAATGCTTGAGAGAGCATTTTGTTGAATTGACCAAAGAAAATTGGTTAGATACTCTAGAATTATTTGAGAAGATAAACTAGGGTGTTATGAGACATCAATTGGCTAAACTTAATGTCTTCATAGTTGATGCAAGTGAAGAGATTCTACTTGGTCTTCTGTGGAGAGGATGGTTCTAGTTTAAGAGGTTAGAACTTGTTAATTATTCAACTCCTCTAACTTGTCATAAATCACAACCAAACACTTCATCTAGTAACCTCAACTCTAACCCTAAGGAACTTTTATTTTTCATAATTGTTTGTTGCATTGCATCCTAGTTGTATTTGCATTAGTGATAGAAGTAGATTTAGTTAATTTAGATTTATCATCCATCTTATCATTTGTCATCTAAATCCAAAAACACCATAAAATATTGCATTTAACTAAACTTCATAAATTGCACTACAATCTCTTGGGTTCGACCCCACTCACCCTACCTACAATTGCACACCTTGCACTTGAGGTTGAATGGGTTTTATTACTTGATATCGTGCTTGTTATTATATTTGACTCACCAAGATCATTTGACATGACACTTGAGCTCACCTTAGCTCTAAGTGGCTAAACTCAACTCAAGGTAGCTCAAGTTAGTTCACGGGTAACTAACTCTAGCTCAAGTTAGCTAAAGGTAGTGTTGATTTTAGATTGTCTTTAACATGCTTCTCATGTTCGCATTTAAAGATACCGAAGAAAGGTTTAAGAGTGTGAACCTTGCTTCTGGACGCAGCTTAAGAATCTTAGAGATTCTTGCTCCTTGTTGATGAAGAAGACTCGGCTCGGGGAACACCTTAAGGGCGGCTTGAAGATGATTTGTCTCCAAGGTGAGTTCCACTCACAATGCTCCTAGAATGCCAACTAATTCGGAAGAGGAAGTATGTAGAGAGAAGAGAGAACCAATGCTGGTTGTGGGATGAGAATAATGGCGCATCCTCCCTCTATTTATAGAGGAGGATGGGCTGCCAATGAGAGGGCACAATGCCTCCTCATTTGCGAAGTAACATGTCTCTAGGGTCAAGGGCTGCAACCAATGCCCCTTGGTCCATGAGACATGTCTCATGTCTTTTGGCTTTTCAATTAAGTAATTAATTAGAAAAGGAATAAATAAATAATTGTGTCTAATAGGAAATTAATTAACTAATTAATTAATTATCCAAATATGGTGAAGAGGCAAGGGAGGTGACCCATGTCCCTTGCCCATTCGGCCATGGGACATGAGACATGTCCCTTTGGCCGAATGGTGCAAGGCATGGGGTGCACCCCCTTGCCTAGAGGCACCTAGGGCGAAGGGGCACTCACACCCCTAGGCCCATGGCCGAATGGGTGTAAGGCCACCTTAGGGTGCCCTTTCGGCACCCTAAGGTGCTACGCACCCTTCGGCCTAAGCCGAAGGTGTGCTTGGCCCTCTTCGACACCTTTTCACCAATTTACGCACCTTTCCGCCAAGAGACACGTCTCTTCGCCAAAAGGTGCCTAGACACATTTGTACTAAGCTCACATAGAGCTAGTCCAAGACATATTAAATCATCCATTGAGCTCCTTGAGCTCATATCAGCTCACTAAGAGCAGATACACATCTCTCTAGCTCAAACACTCAGATTGAGTGAGTTGAGTGTGCTTAGCTACTTTAGCTAGCCCAGGCATCTTGGTGCGCAAGAATTCCAACAAACTCCCACTCGCACTAATGATGACCTTCGAGCACAAGCTCCCACTCGAATAAAACACTTCCTCATACAAAACCAAACACTTTGACAAACTATATAAAAGGAGTTGTGAGTGCGACCTTAAGGCATCCACACCGTACCTCTTCCATTGAGGTTGTTAGACTCTCAAATGAAAGATTGTCCTCTCAAACTCACTTGAACACCTCAAGTGTTTGTGTGTTATTCAAATTTTCTTGAACTTAACAAGACATGCTTGAACATCTTCAAGCTTTACTTGAACTACTTCAAGTAGTGCCTTTAGAACCCCAAGACATATGGTACGTATTCTTAACCACAGTCAGTCTCTTTCATTTTAATGATGACTGTATTAAGTGTCGAGTACTCTTTAATTCGTATTATCCCCAATTCAGACCTTATCATGTTGCACCAATGCAACATGTGAGCTCAAAGGTTGAATTTAGGACTCACGTACCAAGTTTCACTTGTCTTTCCTTTACACTCTACCTGCTTAATGATCCATATAGACTTAGTTACCCAAAAGGAGGATACTCCAGCCGCATTCATCTGCGACCTTCGACAACCAATCAAAGTAACTTTGTCAATGTGAATCATTAACAGCGAGTTAAAGTGATTAAGGGTCCAATCGAAGAATTCTCACACTACGCAAGGTTAGAGACAACTTGCTTAAATTCTTCTTTTGGTCGAATTTCATGGTCGTAGGATCTTTGCAACATACTCACAAAGGTTCTATTAACACTTCTTAGGGTGTTTTACAAACACCACTCCCACTTGGAGTGATATCACTTAAAATGAGGAGTGTGTCATTTCTCCCTCTTAAAACACCTCAGAGTGTGCTCCTTCTAACATATAAAAGGAGGACATGTCACAAGCCATGAAATTTCTGTGCAAGCCCGAGCTTACACTCACACATAGGCTAGGATGTATCAGTGTCATACAAAATCAGTGCGAGCACCTCATCTTGATCATTCAAATCAAGGCGACATGAAAGTATACCAAAGTGTCATGTGTTGTAACATGACTCCCACTCAATAGAGTAACATTGCATGTCACATGTTTCCTGAAGAAACAACACACTATTTGAGTCTTTGGTAGTCTCATCCTTGGTCTACTTAAGATCAAGGGCGAATGACTTGGTGTGAGAAAGTCATTCTCAATGCCTATGGTGGACATGTTCATTTGTTCATTGTGTGTTATTAATGGAACTAAGTAAATGACATCAAATAATTACTTTATTGATCATCATTATACATATATACATGTGTGACACCAAAGTGGTGAAAGTCATACAACAATTAGCATATTTACAATCTCCTAAGACCCATTGCTCGGACATGACGAGCAAACACAATGGGTGGCAATGGCTTAGTGAGAGGATCTGCCACCATAAGGTCTGTTGAGATGTATTCAATTTTGACTTCACCTCCTTCAACTGCATCTCGAACGAAATTATATTTCATGCTAATGTGTTTGGTTTTTCCATGATACTTGGGGTCCTTGGTGTAGGCCATAGCTGCCATACTATCACTGTAGATAGTAATGGGCTTACTTATTTTGACCATTGACTCCAAGTTTTTAAGGAAATAACCAAGCCACAGGGCTTCCTGGACAGCCGAGGCACAAGAAACGAATTATGCCTCCATGGTTGATAAGGCTGTACAGTTTGTTTCTTACTACACCAAGTAGTAGCGCCCCATTTAGCAAGAAAATATAACCACTTGTAGATTTGCTAGAATCTCTATCTCCTCCCCAATCGGCATCGGAATAGCCGTGTAAACCAAGGGTTTTTCCTTGATAACATAGCCAATAATCCTTAGTACCTTTAAGGTATCTAAGAATCCTTTTGACATTCTTCCAATGCTCCATGCCAGGTTCGAAGAATATCTAGCAAGTAAACCGACCGCTTGACTTATGTCTGGCCGTGTACAAATCATGGCGTACATAAGGCTACCAATGGCACTAAGGTAAGGTATCTTAGTCATTTCTTCCTTCTCTTTTGGAGTCTTAGGACATAAGTCCTCTCCAATTTTGCAACCATATGCAAGTGGGGTGTTCATTGGCTTAGAGTTGGTCAAGTTAAACCTCTCAAGAACTTTATCGATATAAAGCTCTTGTGAAAGGCCTAACATATGCTTCTTTCTGTCCCGATGTATCTTAACACCTAGGATATAAGAAGCTTCCCCCAGGTCCTTCATTTTGAAGGTGGAGGACAACCATCCTTTGATGGCGAGCAGCAACTCCAAGCTACTACTTGCAATTAAAATGTCATCGACATATAATGTCATAATGGCAAAACTGGACTCTTTGAAGAACAAGTACACACAATGGTCCTCATGCATCATCACAAAACCATAGCTTGTGACTGCATGATGAAACTTCAAGTACCATTGTCTTGAAGCTTGTTTGAGACCATATATAGACTTCTTTAGTCTACATACCTTGTCTTCTTGACCTACTTGTACAAACCCTTCGGGTTGTTTCATGTAGATTTCTTCACTCAACTCACCGTTGAGGAAGGCTGTGGTCACATCCATCTGATGCAACTCAAGGTCCAAGTTTGCCACTATCGCAAGCAGCAATCTGATGGAATTAAACTTTACAACAGGAGAGAAAGTGTCTTTGAAATCAACACCTTCCTTCTGTGTAAAGCCTTTGGCCACCAACCGGGCCTTGTACCTTTCGATACTTCCATCAGAGTTCTTCTTTATTTTAAGAACCCACTTATTGCCGATCGCTTTTCAGCCACGAGGAAGATCAGACAATTCCCATACCTCATTTTCATGCATTGAATGCAACTCATCATTCATTGCCTTTAGCCACTCTTCTTTTTGTGCCCCTTCAAGAGCTTCTTTGACATTACTTGGCTCATCGATCTCGCACGAGACCAAGTATGTCTCACCTTCCGATAGTCCCCACCTTTTAGGTGCTTTGGACTCCCGAGTTGATCTTCTCAACTGGGGTGGAGGTGTTGGCTCTTGAAGTACCTCAACTCCCTCTTGAACAGATCCCTCAGTTTCAGGATTCTGTTCATTTGAGTCCATGTTTATGGGCTCATTCTGGGAAGCCTCAGCTTGTTCCAGTTGAGGTACTCCCTCTGGAGTAGGTACAGTCCTTGTAACCGGCACTTGTGAAGTGCCCGGTTGACCTTCTTCTAGGATCGGGCCTATTGAGGCTAAATCATCACTTTCGCCAACTTTTGGAAACTCCGTTTCCACAAACTTGGCGTTTCTTGCATCAAACACCAAACCCTTCTTTAAACTGAGATCCAAGAACACATAGCCCTTAGATTCCGTACAATACCCGAGAAAAGCACACTTCTTTCCTCTTGGTCCCAATTTTCCCAACGGATGGTCGGGAACATGTACGTAAGCTAAGCAACCCCAAGGCCGCATGTAGCTTAAGTTCGGGGTCCTCTTCATCCATAACTCATATGGAGAGGAGTCGATGTCCTTGGTAGGTACCCTATTGAGAATGTGCACCGCACATAGCAGCGCATCACTCCAATAGGTCACATCCAGGTTGGCTTTAGCCATCATGGAACGTACCATGTCCATCAAAGTTCGGTTCTTTCTTTCGGACACACCATTTTCTTTGGGGTGTCCAAGAAAGGGTGAACTCTCTAGCAATGCCTTTTGACTCACAAAAGGCCTTGAATGCAAGTGAACTGTACTCACCACCTCTGTCAGTCCTTAAGGACTTCACCTTCTTATCTACTTGGTTCTCAACCAAGTGTACATATTTCTGAAAATATGCTAAGGCCTCTGCCTTGTTTTTGAGTAAGAAGACGTGGGTGAATCGTGTACAGTCATCTGTAAAAGTGATGAAGTACTTGAACCCATTTCTAGATTCAATTCTCATAGGTCCACAAAGATCAGAATGGACTAAACTTAGTGCCTCGGTTCTCCTAGTTGCCCTCCCAAAGGGCTTTCTCGTTGCCTTGCCTTCTAAGCAAGGTTGACAAGTTGGTAGGACAACCTTGGTCAAGGATTCAAGCAAGCCACTTTTGGCTAACTTATTCATCCTATCTTGTCCTATATGTCCCAACCGTTCATGCCATGATTTTGATCTATGACTTTAGTCACGTGGCAACTAGGAGTTGCAACAGAATGGCCATCGGGCCTTAACTCATACTGATCCATTATTAACTAAGCATTTTGTGAGAACTTGATTATCCTTTAATATAGTTACACTATCATTAAAGAATTGAAAGCAATAATTGTACTTCAACATGGCAGAAATAGAAATTAAATTTCTACATATATCAGGTACATATAATGTGTCCACAAGATACAAATATCTATTACACAAGGGAACCTTACAGGTTCCTATTCCAACTACTTCTAACTTTGCATCATTTCCCACCGAGACGTGCTTCACACCTCTTGAGAGCTTGCGGTATGCCACAAACCAGGACTTATCCCGAGCTATGTGGTCTGTTGCTCCTGAGTCTACAATCCACAAAGAATTGCTTTCAGTTAGCATAGTACATGACGTCACATGTGCTATTGAAGTAGAAGGTTCAAAATGTACCTTAGGTGCACTTTTGCAATCTTTTGCAAAGTGTCCTTTCTTGCCACGGTTGAAGCACTTGAGCTTCGAAACGTCCCTTTTCTTCTTCCCGGGCCCGTTTCCTTTGCCTTTTCCCTTACCCTTGCCTTTGAAGCCGCCCTTTTTCCCACCCTTGAACCACTTCTTCTTTTTACCCCCGTTGTTATCGGAGGTATTGGCAACATATGCCTTGGAGTGGTCCTTGAGAGCCATTACTTCAGCCTCAAGTAAAGGTGACGGGCGATGTCATCAAAGGTCTTAATCGAGGTTGTGGCGTAAGTTGACCTTCATCAACTGCCACTCCTCATCAGTAAGGACCTTATTATTGCTTGCACCTGCTGCTCGTCGGTGAGGTCGTGCCCAGCTTGTTTAAGCTGATGAATCATTCGTGACATCTCACGAAGGTGGGCACTCATGGTGTGATCCGCTCGTTTACCATAGTTCTCAAACCTTAGTATCATTGAGCGTTGTTTCTCCACGGAAACATCTCCATACTTGGCCTTCACAGCATCCCAGATGCCTTTGGCCGAGGGGAGCATGGAGAACTCCACCATGATCTCATCCACCATTGTGGACAAGAGTGTGACTCTACACATAGAGTTCTTTTTAAGGTAGGCTTCATAAGCCACCCTACTTCCCCCTTCCTCCGGGGGGTTGACCTCAGCGTCGAGCACCTCAAGTGTCTCTTGCTCAGTTAAGATGAACTTGACCTTCTGCTGCCAAATTAGATAGTTTTCACCATCCAATTTGAGGTCACGGTTCAACTCTGCTACTATGTTCTTAGTAGCCATCTACAAATATGCAATTCACATGTTTTAGATTCCAATTCACACAATTAGACTTATTCAAGCAATATGTTCATGAAATAACTTAGTTTATACCCAGACGTAGCAAAAGGTATGCATATAGCATCCGATCAGAAACGCCTAAGCATAACTTTGCCATTTTATGAACATACCCTTAATAAGCCTATACACTCAATCAATCAATGGGCAACCAAGCATACATCAGTTTATAACCATACTTGACCCTCCAAGAAGGCCTGAATCACGCACTCATGCGTGATCGTAACAACCATAGCACTTCATTTTAAACCTTAGTCTCATCACCCATAAGTCTCCTTAATACAATGCCCAGGAATATTGGTGGAGTCACAAACGGTCTCACTTAAGTACCACTTCCTTAGACAACATTATATTAGCTTGACAAGGTCCCTAGAGACCTTAGTTTAATGAAGTGTCTCATCAATTGAATCAAGTTTCAAGTCCTTCAAGTTCACCGTACAAGTACTTGAACTATCTTAAGGTAGAATCTCTTGTTTCAATAGACGTATGTTCCTTCACTTAATTTAAGCTTCAATTCCCTCAAGTCCATTATAGTGGTACAAAACCAGTACTAAGACTATCAAGGGGCTGAAATTCTTAATTTAGGTAAAGAATAAATGTCACATGCATGCCAAGTCTATGTCACACATGGTCCTTAGGAACCACGAGAGGAGCGCTCCCGGGGAAAGATGGAGGGTCACAGACGGTCCCACTTAAAACCCACCTCCTAGACAGAGCACATTCCGGCAATTACCTCAAGGTATAATGTGATATAGAACTTTGGCACACATTTTCTTTAGGTTCATTTAATCATTCATGGAACAAATAGGCAAGTCAACATGCTATACATCCATTTTCATCATACAACATCCAAGCATGATTCAAAACACATATAACATTCATGCTTCCTTTTCCATTCAAACGACTATAACCCCTTCGAATAACCTCACCGGGGGTCTCTCATATGAACATCTAAGCATGTATCACAAAGAGAACCGAAAGCTCTGATACCATTTGTTGATTTTAGATCGTCTTTAACATGCTTCTCATGTTCGCATTTAAAGATACCGAAGAAAGGTTTAAGAGTGTGAACCTTGCTTCTGGACGCAGCTTAAGAATCTTAGAGATTCTTGCTCCTTGTTGATGAAGAAGACTCGGCTTGGGGAACACCTTAAGGGCGGCTTGAAGATGATTTGTCTCCAAGGTGAGTTCCACTCACAATGCTCCTAGAATGCCAACTAATTCGGAAGAGGAAGTATGTAGAGAGAAGAGAGAACCAATGCTGGTTGAGGGATGAGAATAATGGCGCATCCTCCCTCTATTTATAGAGGAGGATGGGCTGCCAATGAGAGGGCACAATGCCTCCTCATTTGCGAAGTAACATGTCTCTAGGACCAAGGGCTGCAACCAATGCCCCTTGGTCCATGAGACATGTCTCATGTCTTTTGCCTTTTCAATTAAGTAATTAATTAGAAAAGGAATAAATAAATAATTGTGTCTAATAGGAAATTAATTAACTAATTAATTAATTATCCAAATATGGTGAAGAGGCAAGGGAGGTGACCCATGTCCCTTGCCCATTCGGCCATGGGACATGAGACATGTCCCTTTGGCCGAATGGTGCAAGGCATGGGGTGCACCCCCTTGCCTAGAGGCACCTAGGGCGAAGGGGCACTCACACCCCTAGGCCCATGGCCGAATGGGTGTAAGGCCACCTTAGGGTGCCCTTTCGGCACCCAAGGGTGCTACGCACCCTTCGGCCTAAGCCGAAGGTGTGCTTGGCCCTCTTCGACACCTTTTCACCAATTTACGCACCTTTCCGCCAAGAGACACGTCTCTTCGCCAAAAGGTGCCTAGACACATTTGTACTAAGCTCACATAGAGCTAGTCCAAGACATATTAAATCATCCATTGAGCTCCTTGAGCTCATATCAGCTCACTAAGAGCAGATACACATCTCTCTAGCTCAAACACTCAGTTGGTGAGTTGAAGGGTGGAATTTGTGCTTAGCTACTTTAGCTAGCCCAGGTCATCTTGGTGCGCAAGAATTCCAACACCGAGTGTTTACACTCGCTCTCGTGTTTCTCACTACGATGTTATCGCTCGGCTGTTCACTTAGGGCTTTCACAAGCTCTCTAAACTTGATACCGTTTTCAACCTCAGATCAAAGATGAACACGCAAGAAAACACAAACAAAACTCTAGTAAAACCGCAACTTGAAACCCAAGAAAATGACTAGTTACTTGAAACCAGTTTGTGGGATGTTAGGGTTGAGTTGGGGTCGAAAGAAACAGGTTGGAAGATTAGAAAAGGCTTTTGCAGTCACAAACACTTTTGTTTAAGTTCAAACTATTTATCGGATCAAAATTACTGTTCACTTGTGTTTTGATAAGAATACGTAAGAACATTCAAGAACTTTTCCGTAACACGTAAACTTGCTCAATACTTCTCTTTCTTCAAACGTTTTTCTTTACACACGTGTCGCTCAGGACAACTCTTTTGGTTTATCTTGAAAATACTTGGCTTATACAAGCACACTTTTTAACAACTTTTTCGGTCTCTATGAGATCATCAACCGATATCCCTTGAAGCGTAAGAAAAGGTAACAAAAGGTTTTGCTTGAAGAAAACTCAACAAGAACACGAATACCTCCACAAACACTTTGGATCGATACCAACTGATGTGATCACACCGGGGGTGTATGATCACGAGCTCGGATCTAGCTTGGTGGAGGCGGTTTTCCAAAAAAGGGAAACGAAAACAGAGGAGCAAACGAAGAACACAAAGTTCGGCCAAGGGAACCTCCTCACTACGAGGTGAGGCAATGCCCTTGAAAATGCATGGGAAAGGAAGATGGGATCTAGAACCTTTTGACTACAAGGTCAAGTAGTACTAGATATTATGTTTGGATCCTCTTGCCTGGATCACTAGGGAAATGGAAATGCAAGATTGGAGAACACAAAAGCCGAGGTCTCACTGTGGAGAGTTTCAGCCGAATTGCTTAATTCAATAATATGTTCTAGGTTACAATGGTGGCTGCCACTTAGCTTATATAGTGAAGAGAAATGGAAGAAGCAAAAGGAGTATTTCAGCTATGCATGCGTGCAGAAAGCATAAAGTGCTTTTGCATGCATGCAAATGTAAAAGCTTTCAAAAAGGTAAAAAGGTGGGGCTAGCCTAAAGGTATTCAGATGTCCTTTGTGTAAAGTGGTTATTTGTCTTCCCAAGCATCGGCAGAGAAAGGACACCTTGTGTCGGGCTTGGTCGGTCAACTGGCTAAGGCTGGAGGCTTCGCGGAGTGCCTTTGCCAGGGGCCTTCGCAAGAATGCCTTCGCCGGGCGCCTTCGCAGGATTGCCTTTGGCTGAGGCCTTCACCTGTGTTAAGTGTCCGCGTTCCAAGGCTTTGCTGCTTCCTTCCTCAAGAACGCTTATGCTCAAGACTCCAAAGGGCTTCGCACACTCTTCGTCCAATGCGATACCGAGTTGGCGAAGCTGTAAGGCTTTCGCTCAAGACTCCTCTTGAACGTCCTGCGCCATGAGCCTCATGAAAGCGTTAAGGTTCGCTTGGACTTGTTTCAGTCGGGACCTGGTCATGGGTCTGCCAAGGCATTGGAGTGGATCGGGTCGCGCGCGCTGAGGTTGTGGACCATCCGGAACCCGAGGGTCTTTTGGGCGATGTCCTCATCAACTTTCACGCAATTCACCTGCTTTTCACGTGGATAAAAACAGGGGAGTGATGGAGGAAGAGGGAGAATTTGCGTAATCAGAATTTGCAAGGAGTTTTGGCTCAAGTTTTCACAAAGAAGGCAAATTTTGGAGGAAGAAGGAGATTCACGAAGAAGACTTAAGCTGGTGCAAGGCGGCAATTCTTCGGACCTAAGCTGAGGGCGATTGCTGGTTCGTGGGTGTTACGACTGATTCCGGCGAGGGAAATGGAGGAGCACACGAAAGGGAGACGATGTACTTCCGGTGTTGGCGGCTTTAGTAAAACGGCAGCGCAGGTCTCGGAGCAGCTACTGTGGTTCTAATATTTGGGTGAGATCTTTCCATGTTCTTGTTGATTTATGGGCTAACTTCATGTTTAAATTGATGGGTTGATCTTTTTCTTTTCTTAGAATCGGTGATGCTTGAATTATTTGATTTGTGTTAAGAATGGTCCGATTCCTACATGTTGTATTAGATCCTTGTTGTTTGAAAGTTTTATTTGCTTCAGTTGCTACTGATCAAATTGTACTTGCTGCCTTTAAGCACCCAAGACCTTGAGTTCCTTTTTGGTCTAAAACTCTTGCTAAGTTTCGGTCTTTGTGCTGTCTAAGTTCATGAACTTGTGTCGAGTTATGTCTTGATTATTATATTGGATCTGATAATACTTGTTTTATTAATAAGATGTTTTTGATAATTTATTAAAAATTACAGCTAGATAATTAAAATAGCAACTTCTATTTTCAAGTATTGAGCATGTTTGATTTTGTTTACCTCATATCGTGGCGGTTCTCGACCACGCCCTTCGGGACTCGTCATTAATCATGTTTATATCTGTTTACTAACCCTTAGCATGATGTTAGTATAATGATAACATGATTTCAATGTTTGATACATGATGGTTGTTATTTGCTGATATGTTGCGGTGTTTGGTTGCATATGTCTCGATACTCTGCTTTGCAGTCCCAATGTGTAATGGATATTTGTATCTTATTGACACTTTATATGTACCTAATATTAGTAGGAATTTAATTTCTATTAGTAGTTTGTTGAAGTATCGATATAGCTTGAACTTTACCAATAGTAGTGTAACTATTTATAAAGATGACCTATTTGTTCATGAATGCTTCGTTAACAATGGTTTGTATGAACTTAGACCGAATTGCGATTTTAATGCATCTTCTAGCTGTCATGTGACCGAGGTCACTACTGAAATGACTTGGCACGAAAGGTTAGGACATGTGGGTCAAGATAGGTTGAATAAGTTAGCCAAGAAAGGGCTACTTGGATCATTGACCAAAGTTGTTTTACCAAATTGTCAAGCATGCCTTGAAGGCAAAATGACTAGAAATCCTTTCGGGCATGGAGCTAGAAGGGAAGAAGCGTTAGAATTGGTCCATTCCGATTTGTGTGGACCATTAAGAGTTGAGTCCATAAATGGATTCAAATACTTCATCACATTTACAGATGATTACACTCGATTCACTCACGTTTTCTTACTACGAAACAAAGCAGAGGCTTTCACTTACTTTCAGTATGTGCATTTGGTTAAGAACCAAATGGGCAAGAAAATTAGGTTCTTGAGAATGGACCGTGATGGAGAGTATAGTCCAAATCCCTTTAAGGCATTTTGTGACATGAAGGGGATTGCCAGAGAGTTCACCCTTCCTTGGACACCTCAATAGAATGGAGTGTCCGAATGGAAGAATAGAACTCTTAAGGACATGGTTAGGTCTATGATGGCTAAGGCCAATTTGGATACCATCTATTGGAGTGATGCACTGCTTTGTGCAGTTCACATCCTCAATAGAATCCCAACTAAGAGCATTAATTCTTCTCCATATGAGTTATGGAAGAAGAAGACGCCTAATTTTAGCTATATGCACCCATGGGGTTGCTTGGCTTATGTGCATGTAACGGACCACCCTTTGGGGAAATTAGGTCCCCGAGGCAAGAAATGTGCATTTCTTGGTTACTGCACTGAATCTAGGGGTTATGTCTTCTTGGACCTAAGTCACAAAAACGGTCTTGTATTTGATGCAAGAAACGCTAACTTCTTGGAGAATGAGTTTCCAAAAGTTGGTAATTGTGATGATCTAGACTCTTTGGTATCAATCCTAGAAAAGGATCAACTAGGTACTACACAAGTGCCGCTTGCACAAGATGCACCCATCTTAGATGGAATACCTCAACAGGAGGGAGTAGTGACTTCTAATAATGAATCCAATGAGTTGGAGGATCCCATGGAACAAGATCCTGAAGAAGGAGGATCTGTTCAAGAGGGAGTTGAGGATCAACAAGAGCTGGAACAACCTCCACCCATGTTGAGAAGATCAACTAGGGAATCGAGACAACCCAAAAGGTGGGGTCTCTCGGAGGAGAAACTTATTTGGTATCATCTCGGATAGATGAACCAAGTAACTTCAAAGAAGCTCTAAATAGTGCACAAAAGGAGGAATGGATCAATGCCATGAATGATGAGTTGCATTCAATGGCGGTGAATGGTGTGTGGGAGCTTTCGATCTTCCCGCTGGCCGTAAGGCCATTGGTAATAAATGGGTTTTAAAAATAAAGAAAACGCTGATGGAAGTATCGAAAGGTACAAGGCCCGTTTGGTGGCCAAGGGCTTCACACGTAAGGAGGGAATTGATTTTAAAGATACAATCTCTCCAGTTGTGAAGTTCAATTCCATCAGTTATCGCTGGCCATTATGGCACATCTGGATCTTGAACTCCATCGATGGACGCCAAGACAGCCTTCCTTAATGGTGATTTGAGTGAAGAGATCTATATGAGACAACCTGAAGGGTTCGTCCAGAAGGTCTTGAGGACAAGGTCTGTAGACTCAAGAAGTCTATCTATGGTCTTAAGCAAGCTTCAAGACAAAGTGGTACTTGAAGTTTCACCATGCGATCACAAGCTATGGCTTTGTGATGATGCACGAAGACCATTGTGTGTACTTGTACTCAGCTGTATCCGATTACGCCATAATGACTCTTTATGTTGATGACATTTTGATTGCCAGCAATGGAGTTGGTTTGATGAAAACCATCAAAGAATGGTTATCCTCCACTTTCGACATGAAAGACATGGGGGAAGCTTCCATTATTATAGGGGTCAAAATCCACCGGAATAGAAAGGAACGCTTGTTAGGTTTATCTCAAGAACCTTATGTAGATAAGATTCTGGATAGGTTTAACCTAAGCAACTCAAAACCCATGAATACACCACTTGCATATGGATGCAAGATCGAGGATATGTGTCCCACAACTCCAAAAGAAAAGGAAGAGATGGCCCACATCCCATACTTAAGTGCAATTGGTTCCCTTATGTACGCAATGTTGTGTACCAGGCCCGATATTAGCCAAGTAGTTGGCTTGTTAGCACGGTACTCTTCAAACCCGGGAATTCAGCATTGGAAGAGTGTTAAGAGGGTTCTCCGGTACCTCAAAGGTACTAAGGATTATTGGCTATGCTATCAAGGAAAGAATCTTGATTTTCATGGCTATTCGATGCTGATTGGGGTGGTGATCGAGATTCATGCAAATCTACTGGTTATGTTTTCATGCTTAACGGAGGGGCAACTACATGGTGTAGCAAAAACTAGACTCAGACAACATTATCAACCATGGAGGCTGAGTTTATCTCATGTGCCTCAGGTACAGAGGCCCTCGGCTTGGTTATTTCCTTAAAATCTTGGAATCTAGAATTACGGTGGACATGCCTATTACTATCTACAATGATAGTATGGCGGTCATGGCTTACACCAAGGATCCCATGTACCACGGAAAAACCAAACATATAAGCATGAAGTATCATTTCGTTCGGGATGCAATTGAAGAGGGTGAAGTTAAGATCGAGTACATTTCTACAGACCTCATGGTGGCTGATCCTCTAAGTAAGCCACTTCCACCAATTGTATTTGCCCGTCATCTTAAGGCAATGGGTCTATGTAGATTATAGTTTGTTGGATGTACTTCACCATCTTTGATGTCACACATGTAATATGAATGATTGTTTAATAATGTAACTTATTTCATTCATTCCTTTTGGTTCAAATCTACTTATGTTCACAACGAAAATTAGAACATGTCAAGTATAGACATTAGAGAGGGCTTTCTCACATGAGCCTCTCGCCCTCTGTCTTGAGTAGATTTGAGGATGAGACAAGTTAAGGACTTAGAATATGTAGTTCTATCCAAAGAACTTGTGACTCATTGTCATATTTCTAAGTGGGAGACATGTCCAACACCGTCACCTTAACTATTTGTCGTCTTGGTTTCCTAAAATCAGGATAAGATGAACTGGTTCATCGAGTTTGTATGATCTCCATACATCCTAGTCTATATTTTAGTAGTAAGCGAGTACTTACTTGTTAACAAATTCATGGATTTGACATGTCCTCCTATTATTTGATAAGTGGAGAACACTATGGTGTTTTAAGAGGGAGAAATGACACACTCCCAAATCGATCGAGTGGACATCATTCCAAGTGAGAGTGGTGTATGTAAAACACCCACTAGTGTTATTTGAGAACTTCCAAGTTCCATATCCATGAAAATTCGACTATACAAAGAACTTAAACAAGTTGTCTTTATTCTTGTTTAATGTGAGGTTCTTTAATCGAGACTCTTAGTGACTTTAGTTTGCTATTAGCACTTTACACTTACAACTCTACTTTAATTGGATGTTGAAGGTCTTAGTTTGAAGACTGTAATATCTTCCTTTTGGGTAGTTGAGTTTGTGTAATGTGTTAAGTAGTTTAAAACTGATAGGAAAGACACAGTTTGTATGATACACCTACTCTTGATTCAATCTTGGCCCTACATGCTATGCGTAGTATGAATTTTTGATTGAATTATGAGAATTTGTAAATGAGTACTCAATGGCTTAATACAACCATGATTTTTCAATAAGTTGAAATTCAGAAAAGAGACTGGTTGTGATTAAGTAACGTGTATCATGTGTCCTGGGGTCCGTAAGGCTTCATTTGATGTGATCGGATGAGCTTGATGAGTTCAAGCGAGTTTGAAGAAGTTCAAACAACACTCCGTTGCTATATGAGTTCTAGCATGTTGTTCTATAGAGGATAAGCTTTCATTGTGAGTCTAACAACCGCAATGGAGGTGATTGAGTGTGTATGCCTTGGGGTCGCACCCTTAACTCTACTTGTGTGAATGTGCTTTGTATTTTTCGGCTTATTCTTGGTTTGAGATTATATCTTTTGAGTGGGAGTTGATTCACAAATGTATCGTTGGTGCGAGTGGGAGTTTGTTAGTATATTTGACGCACCAAGATCATTTGACATGACACTTCAGCTCACCTTAGCTCTAAGTGGCTAAACTCAACTCAAGGTAGCTCAAGTTAGTTCACAGTAACTAACTCTAGCTCAAGTTAGCTAAAGGTAGCTAACTTTAGTTCCAGTGAGCTAGTCTTGATGGAGAAGTAACTTTTAGCTCACGACGAACTAAAAGGAGCTCGTAGGAGCTCAAATGTGTGTGATATGATCATTTGGAACATCTTTGAGATGTTTCATATTGATTCACAAGTAATTACTTCCATTTGCACCTTTTGGACAAAATAAAGGGTATTTTGGTAAAAGGGACATCCTAGGTGCATGGTGTATGCACCTTACTACATGGGAAAACTTCCTAGGTGGTTACATATGAGTAGCTACACCTAGGAAGGCTGATTTAGGCGAAGAGGTGCCTCTAAGGAGCCACCCATTCGCCAAAATGGAAGTTGGAGGGAAGTTACCATTAACCTTCCTTCCTTTTGTGACCAAGAGGTGTTGGTTATCACTCTTGGCCGAAAGTACATGTATTTTCGACCAAAGGGGTGTCCCAACCACCCCTTGGCACCTCTCCCTTATCTATAAATAAAGGGAGAGGCACCACATTACAAAACACACATACAAATCCAAACACTCATTCTCCCTCTCATTTTCTTGGCCGAAAATTGCAAACATATTAGAGTTTTCGGTGGATTAATATTGTGTTTATTTCAACACAATTTCGCCTCTTGGATGCATCCTCAATTCGTCCTTATCGAGTAATTGATGAAATCAAGATTGCGAAGACAGAACACACACTTCATCTTCAACATATCCCTTGGAGCACAAGGTACGCTTTCGCCTCCTTCTTCTTCTTCTTCTTCTTCTTCTTCATCTTCTTCTTCGTTCTTCCCTTTGTTCTTCCGATGATGAATGGTGACGAACGGCATGATTATGAATAAAACACATCATGCGCTGTTAATTAGAATCACTATATCTAAACGTGCATTTAACATGATTGAAGTCTTGAAGGACTTTAAATCTTGATGCTTAATTCATACACATGTAAAACACCCGTCAAGGTTTTGGTGCCGTTGCCAGGTATTTGTGTGGTTATTGATTGTTTAGTTATTTGTTTTTCATTAAATACATAGAAGTTAATTGGTGTTCATGCTCTTTGTATTTAGGTACTCCCTCCGGTTCGTGACACATAATGCATATAATGCACCGACATGGACATGTAACGGGGACCTAACTTGGCCCCCGGGTAAGACTCACAATTCTTCCTTGCAAATATCACTTTCCCCATTGTGGATAATGCTAGATTTAAGTTTGGGGGAGTGTTTGAGGCATGAATATTGTATTGATGTATGGTTGATTGTGAGTATGATTACCTTGGTTCCAATGTTAATGCTTGTGCCTTGTTAGAGTTAGTTGCATTTTGTATGATTGATGGATAGTTGGATTTTTGTTTGTTATTCTTTGACAAATTTGTTCTAGGATAGTTGCATATGCATTAGCTTAGTTTCATGATGCATTGTTAATGTAGATGCACACCTCGAAATTCAACCCCTAGTTGAGAGATTTGCAGGCTAAATTATTGTTGATATTTAAGTTTTGAATCTAGTTGACTATAAAAGGTTGCTTTGGATGTTACAATTGGAAATTTCATACCATGTGAGTAATTGAGCCTTAATTCTTTCTATGCATGGATTGTGTGATTATTTTTGTTCTTCATGAGAGAATTTCGGATTATGCTTGAACTAGAACTCGAGTGACTTCACCATTACAAACACACATTGTTGTTTGCAATTTTCGTTGATAATGGCATCTAGGTATAATCGCTTTCCCAAAGAGCCAACCCAGTACAAGTTTTTCGAATAGTTCGCCCCTTTGACCTATTTCTTGTGAACCCTCACATGAGCCATCCTTTTTCTATCTACTATTGTCCTTGAAACTTATTGAGTATGACTTATAAGGGCGTAGGAGATAAAGGTGTGGGTAGGTGATATTCTCGTTCTCGGAGTAGGAGCGGAATCCCAGTTGAGTGGTTGATGAAGATGGTGTTCTTGAGACTCCAAGCTTGCTGTTCAGAGTAATCTGTAAAAGATAAGGAGAATACTCAGAAGTAGCAAGAGAGGAGTGGGGGGGCGTGTAGTAGCTTACCCAGTTTAAGGTGGACATCCCCCTATTTATAGGGAGATGCCAGGAGAAGAGCCTCCCCCAGTTGAAGCCTTGGACAAAGTGTGAGGCAGACCGACAAGTCTGCCGATTTGGAGAGATAAGTACGTGTCGAATGATTGGAGATAAGGTGGCTGTGATGATGAAGATCTCAGCAAATCGCCTTAGAAGATTCACCTGTAAGGGAATGTTTGGCGTACAAATCTGGTGAAGATCACTCAGGCTCGTGCTGGCCTCCTTATTGGCTGATTGATGTCAGACAACCAAGTGGTCTATCTCCAAGTGGAGCAAGTGGCGGGCGAAGTCCTACAAGGGGCGAAGGCCCGGATAGAACATAGCCAAATAAGGAGTGAGGGTCGCACGAACACTGAGTATAAGGGCCTTATCTCGGGGCGGAGCCGGTATAGGCAAGAGAGTCCTCACGAAGGCGAGTTGAGGCTGTGGGAGTAAGACCCGCGAGGCGAGTGAGATCGCACGGGCGATACCTGAGACCATGAGGGCAACCTTCGCAAGCCTAAGAGGCGCAAAGGCGAGTGTGAGACATCGCCAAGGTGAGGCTTAAAGCCTGCGAGGGTAAGGCCTCGCGCAGGTGAGACTGGAGACCTCGCGAAGGCGAGACTGGAGACCTCGCGAAGGCGAGACTGGAGACCGCAAGGGTGAGACCTATGGGTCTTTGTTGCGACGCGAGGACGCGTTTGCTTGGGTAGTGTACCAGTAGGACTGTTAAACAAGTTTGGGGGAACTCTTGTGTATCTTTTAGGGATTGAAAAGGAATTTTGAAGGGAATTTGGTTTGTTAACAAAGTTTGTGAGTGTTGTACATGTGAGCTAACCATGAGAAATTCTTGTAACGCTATTATCTCATCAAAAAAGGAATGAATGAAAGGGAAAAATTTTGCAAAAAAAATGCAATTTCAAGAAAAATATTAAGATATAGCATGTAAGCCTCACTTTCTAATTCCATGGTTAGAGTATTTTGTTAAAAGTGTATAGAGAGTATTGAAATGCGGAAGCTTTTTGAAATCGAGCACTTCTGTTCAGACACGATTGAGTAGGGTTATTCTTAGTGAATATATCATTAGTGCCTTTAATCCTAGGTACTCAATATGTTTTTTTAGCTCCACCGATTAAATGGCCTTCTACCGATTTCCATGCCTAACCGAACCAAGCCACATTACAACCTCATAAAGACCATTGTCACTTAAGTTGCAACCAACTCCCTTAGGGGAACTAAGTGAAGGAGTTACAGGTTGTTATTCGAGCTTATGGTAAGAGTAGTAATTTCGAGATCACATCACACAATGGCACACCCCACGTCTAGATTTAAGCGTAAACACTAAGTGCCCCTCCAGATGTAGCGTCTAAAGCAAGGTTTCATAAACTATTAGATTCATCTCTTAATTATTTACAATAATTCTTGGCTTGTGAAACACTTGATGCAGGGTTGATATTAGCTCGAGCTCTTGCATTCATTTATAAGGTTTCGAGCTAGCTGATGAGCGAATGTCCCCTGGCTGGTCGTGGTCGTCTTGCTGCTGGCTGCTGTACTGAGGCATCGCCTTTCTTAAGCGAATGAACTGCTCTTTGGTAGTGCCTAGTGTAAATTAGACTTAGGTCACCGTGGTAGTGTTTGGGCTGTGTAATAGTATTTGGGCTGTGGGCTGGGTTAGGCTTCTAGAATCAATTTCGGGTGGGCTGCCGTAATTTTGTGTTGAAGCCCAAAACTAACCCGATTTTCACCACATTAGCGTTCCAACGGGTATATTCCAACGCGTTGGCTCATTGGAAACCGTTGGAAATAGAAGAGGTTCCAACGTGCAACTCGTTTGTACGCTAAGTGTTCCAACGGTTCGCACGTTGGAATTTGTCTGTTTCCAACGGCTCACACGTTGGAACATTGATCTTACCAACGCGCAACCCGTTGGAAATAAAATTCCCCAACCACTACTTATTTCTTATAAATTCTTCACGACACCTTTACAAATAGCAATTAGTACGATAGAGTAACAACTCTTAAAAATTGCTACATTTTTTTGTTGATCAATATTTCTTAATTTCGCTTTCCAATTCCCAGTTAACAAGCTATGTCTCTTCATCTAATATCATGCATAAGTGATGCATGCTTTGTTAAACAACCACTTGTTGTCCAACCAAATTTAAAATAAAAATTGAATAAATTCATTAATTACATTATAAAGTGTTATCTTATTTAACTAGTTAATCCTATTCTGTTTACATTTGTGTCTATCTTCAATATCATTTTCTTAAATAATATTAATGTTTCTTTAATAAATTTGGTTTTAAAATAAAAACTCTAAGCACAACAAATTTTCATCATTTTCACATTCTAAAAAAAGAATGTTTTAAAGCATGCATGTAATTACCTTTTATTTTTAGAATACATTTGCATCAATAAATTTTCAATTCTAAAGTAAAATTTAAATATGGAAAGAGAAGAGGTTCCAACGTGCGACTCGTTGATACGCTAAGTGTTCCAACGGTTCGCACGTTGGAATTTGTCTGTTTTCAACTGCTCACAAGTTGGAACATTGATCTTACCAACGCGCAATCCGTTGGAAATAAAAATTGAATAAATTAATTAATTACATTATAAAGTGTTATCTTATTTAGCTAGCTAATCCTGTTCTGTTTACATTTGTGTCTATCTTCAACATCATTTTCTTAATTAATATTAATGTTTCCTTAATAAATTTGGTTTTAAAATAAAAACTTTAAGCACAACAAATTTTCATCATTTTCACATTCTAAAAAAAGAATGTTTTAAAGCAAGCATGTAATTACCTTTTATTTTTAGAATACATTTGCATCATTAAATTTTCAATTCAAAGTAAAATTTAAATATGGAAATAGAAGAGGTTCCAACGTGCAACTCGTTGGTACGCTAAGTGTTCCAACGGTTCGCACGTTGGAATTTGTCTGTTTCCAACTGCTCACACGTTAGAACATTGATCTTACCAACACGCGACCCGTTGGAAATAAAAATTGAATAAATTCATTAATTACATTATAAAGTGTTATCTTATTTAACTAGTTAATCCTATTCTGTTTACATTTGTGTCTATCTTCAACATCATTTTCTTAATTAATATTAATGTTTCCTTAATCAATTTGGTTTTATAATAAAAACTCTAAGCACAACAAATTTTCATCATTTTCACATTCTAAAAAAAGAATGTTTTAAAGCATGCATATAATTACCTTTTATTTTTAGAATACGTTTGCATCATTAAATTTTCAATTCTAAAGTAAAATTTAAATATGGAAATAAAAGAGGTTCCAACGAGCAACTCGTTGGTATGCTATGTGTTTCAACGGTTCGCACGTTGGAAAGAAGATTAATTTTTTGGAGAAAAGCCCATCCCCCACCAAGACTCGAACCCCAGCCTTCTCCGAGGCAAACACGCATCACAACCACCAGACCGCTAGACTCATCGCTGTTATGTAGGGAAGCAAAATACTATTTGTAATGTGCATGACATTTTGAGTGGCTTCCAACGTGCAACACGTTGGAAATTGTCTGTTTCCAAAGGCTCACATGTTGGAACGTTGATCTTACCAACGCGCAACCCGTTGGAAATAAAAATTGAATAAATTCATTAATTACATTATAAAGTGTTATCTTATTTAACTTGTTAATCCTATTCTGTTTACAATTGTGTCTATCTTCAATATCATTTTCTTAATTAATATTAATTTTTCTTCAATAAATTTGGTTTTAAAATAAAAACTCTAAGCACAACTAATTTTCATCATTTTCACATTCTAAAAAGAGAAGAATGTTTTAAAGCATGCATGTAATTACCTTTTATTTTTAAAATACAATTGCATCATTAAATTTTCAATTCTAAAGTAAAATTTAAATATGGAAATAGAAGAGGTTCCAACGTGCAACTCGTTGGTACGCTAAGTGTTCCAATGGTTCGCACGTTGGAATTTGTCTGTTTCGAACTGCTCACACATTGGAACATTAATCTTACCAACGCGCAACCCGTTGGAAATAAAATTCCCTTGCATGACTAGTTCCAACGTGCAACCTGTTGGTAAGAGAGATTTTCGTTTTTTTGAAGTAAAATCATTTAGTTTTTTATTATACCAACGGGCAATCCTTTGGTGATATATTTTTTTAGGCTATACCAACGGTTTGCGCGTTGGTGTAGTTAAACCGGTGTTTAGTGAATAGTCACTGGTGAATATTCCAACGTTTTAACCGTTGGAAATTACCAACGGGGGCTTGTTTGCCCGTTGATACTGACCGTTGCTTTTGTGCCATTTTCTAGTAGTGGCTTTCCGAACCAGGTATGAACACTACGAATATAATGTTATGTCATTCGGTTTGACTAATGTTCCAACAACTTTCATGGATATGATGAACCGGATTTTCTGACCATATCAGGATTTGTTTATGATTGTGTTCATTGATGACAAGCCATGCCTTATACCTCAGCCCTTGTGACGTGGAACAGGCCCAACCCAAGCCCAAACATCAAGATCCGCTCGTTGGCCTTGGTGGACCTATGACAAGGAGCCGGACTAAGAAGGCTAAGGACGCTCTCAACCTGTTGATGCACAGTTTTGCAAAGTGTGAGGAGCAAAGTGAAGATATCCACAAAGATGAAGGAAAAGTGCAAGCACTCCTCAATTTGGGCCAACCCAATTCTCAAATTGTGCAAACAATTTTCAACATTTCGGTTTGGGCTCAACCAAATGACAATTTGGCCCAAGTGCATGGTTCACGAATGTCTCAACTGTTGAGACACCGGTTAGCGTATTCAATGCATTTCCAAAGCTTCCAATCGTTCACTTCTCTTCAAGGACGAACTTCAGCAGCCTTGAGGACTCAAGAGTCATCCAAAATCATCCAGAAACCATTGGTGAAGAAGGAGTTACAAGCCTTGAAGCCCTCCATCAAGAGCACTTAAATGAGGATCATTTACTCCTCATTTATTGGCCAAAACTCATCCCTCATCTTCCAACTCGAATTTCTATCATTTTATTTCAGTTTTAGATATATTTTGGCTAGTTCTACCCCTTAGCTAGCCTAGAATAAATTTAGAAATAATTGTTTTAAATTCTCACATTTACATTTCCTTTTAATTTCCATCATTAAGTGTGGAGATGAAGGGACTTGTAAATTGATTTGGATGTCTAGCTTCCTTGTCCTATAAAAGGAGGTCTAGGTTAGTTTGCAAGAGACAATTCAATCATCAAATATATTTCACCTTTTTCCTTGAAATTGAGAGTGATTCTCTTTTCAACCTATCTACCTTTTCCACTCAATTCTTGTTAAGTTTTCTTTACAAGTCTACTAAGACCAATATTGCCTTCTCATTGGAAGAAGGAGGTGTTGGCCCCATCATCATTCCCCTCAATTTTGGCAACGAAGGCTTTCTTTGTCTTGGACCTTTTTCGGTATCAAGAAGGAGGAGTCGCCAAAGGCATAACACCATCTTTGCCTGGGCAAGGATCCAGGAGGAGTTGGCGGCCATATCCGTTCGTTTCACAAGCTTCCGCATCGTTTTGCTTTGTGCATTTCGGATCTGTCAACCTGTTGACATTTCCGCCTCATCAATCATACCTACCCCGTGTTGCTCCTTTGTTGGCTAGATCTGCTCCTCGTGTTCCAGGATACCCGAAATCACATCAATTGGTATCGAGCATCACATCAATTGGTATCAGAGCCACTTGCTCAACAAGGAGAAGTTTTTCTACCCTTTTCTTTTTATTCCGCAACATATATCATTTTTGTTATCATTGTGTTTTTCTTGGTTGTTCTTGCCATTTTTAATTTCTTGTTCCAGTGTTGTGCAATCTGCATAGAAAAAAAAAGGAAAAAAATCGCATCTTATTTGCATTGGAAAAAAAGAGAAAAAAACTGCTACTGATTCAACCTGTTTACAGATTGCAGAAAAGGCAATTTGAAGAATTCTTGGAACAATTTCAAACAAAGGGCAAGAAAAAGAACAACCTCAGAGCCTTTTCAAACATGTTCTTTCAAAAGTTGCGGAATATCCTTTTCCAAAACCCACAAAAGAACCGTTTTGCAAAAAGTAACAACACTTCCCTCAACCTGTTGAGGTTTGTTTGAGGTTTTATTTTATTGTGTCTTTTGTGTCTTGTTTTGAATCACTTTTTCAAGAATTTTGAGCCAGAAAAAGTTGCTAGGTTTATAAAGAGAATCTTGTGAGTCTTTGAGAGAAAAAAAATGGCTGATGCAACATTGCTAGAAAAATTCCAAAAATGTTGCAGGAACAAATGGCTCCAATAAATGAAAAATTTTCCCGATTCGAGAATGGTCAAAAAACACAAAAGTCTCATGGCCGAAGGTGTCTCAAACGCCGTCAAACCATTGTCCAAGACACTAAATGTGTTGAAGACTACCATAAAGAGATGGAGGCAGCCCTTCTTAAGGCAGGTATGGTTGAGAAAGGTGAAGTGAAAATGTCTAGGTTCATCCAAGGACTTAGACCTGAAATTGTGGAGATTTTGCAATTATGTGAGTACAATAATTTTCATGAGTTGTTGCAAAAAGCCATCAGAATTGAAAGAAAGCTTGAGAGAGGCAACACTTCCGCCAAGGTTCGACGATACCAACACATCACCACCAAAAGCTTCACAAAGATCCCGACCATCACCATCAAAAGTAATGACCATGAGAAATGAAGAGAGCAAAAGTTCTCAACCTGTTGAAGACAAATGTGCAAAACATGTTTCCGAAGAAGAATTGGCCTTTCCAGTTGAAGGTACTTTGATGACAGCAAGAAAAGCTCTACTTGTGCAAGCAAATCCTCCAGCTTCTCAAGAAGATACTCCTCTTCATTCAAGAGCAAGTGTTGTTGGTGTGACCAATCAATACACAGCTCAACCTGTTGATAAAACGTTCGCTGTGGTGCCTTTAGCCCAACAACAAACTCATGACAACAAGATCCACCTTCAGAGTGAGGCCAAAGGTAAGATGGGTAAACACATGGGAAACACTGAAAATAAAATGAAATCCCAAGTGGATTTGCAAGAGTCAAGTGTCTTTTGGGATGGTGAGAGAATAACTAGGAAACAGAGAGATGAGTGCTTGAGAGAAAATGGTGAGCAAAAGACCCAAGTTGTCTTATCAAAAGAAAGAGTTGAGTGCTTCGAGTGGAAAAATAATGAGTTTGAGAGAATACAAGAGCCACCTCCACTTTCTCAACGTGTTGAACCAGAGAGCACCCTGCCTCCAACAATCCCAAATGATTTACTAACGTCTAGTGAATTGCAAGTTTGTTCTTCTTTAATGTCTATGCAGGAGAATGATGATGTTCAAGAAGGTAAGAACATCAACCTTAAGGAAGAGCAAGAAGTTGTGGTTGAAGTACCACATGTGCCACCTTTGGAAGTTGTATCTATAGTTTTCCAAAGAACAAAAAGTCAAGGTGAAAAATCATGTTTAGAAGCATCTTCCATGAAGGACGAAAAGCCACATCAAGAGGAAACATCAGTTTTGAATGATGGTAATATTTCTCCCTACTCGAATGATTTATTTGTTAAGAATAATTCTTTGAGTATTGAATTACTTGGTGATGAAAAATCTGGAGCTATTCATGAATTTATTCCATTGAATGATTTATGTTCTAGTTTAAGATTTGTTCAGTCTTTTATTCAACCTGTCGAATATGTTGACCCTTATGCTTCATTGTCACCGCCTTCTGTGAATTGGAGAAATATTGTCAAGAATACTTCATTTTCACCTTCTATTCTTGGTAGAGTAGAAAGCGAATTTGTAATTAATTCCTGGGAAGCAGTTTCTCAACGTGTTGTGAGTGATTTGAAAATTGTACAATTCATTGGATCAGGTGCATATAAAGATGCTAAACGTGTTGAACATCTGCGGTTAATGTTTGAAACTCTTCAAAGAGAAAAGCTTTATGCTAATCTTAAGAAGTGTACTTTTGCTACTAATCAGATTGTGTTTCTTGGATATGTTGTTAGTGAGAAAGGACTAAGTGTTGATGAATCCAAGGTGCAAGCCATCAAGGATTGGCCAACCCCTACTAGTGTGACCGAGGTGAGATCTTTTCACGGTCTTGCTAGCTTTTACAGACGTTTTGTGAAGGATTTTTCCACTATAGCCACCCCACTTAACGAACTTGTCAAGAAAGAAGTACCATTTGTTTGGGGTGACAAGCAAGAGAAAGCGTTCAACCTGTTGAAAGAAAAGTTGACACAAGCTCCGGTCCTTTCACTACCAGATTTCGGTAAGATCTTTGAAGTTGAGTGCGATGCGAGTGGCATAGGTATTGGTGCAGTTCTCACTCAAGAAGGTAAACCTATTGCATACTTTAGTGAAAAATTGAGTGGTGGTCCTTTGAATTATTCAACATATGACAAAGAATTATATTCTCTTGTGAGAAGTCTTGAGGTATGGTCTCATTATCTCTTGCCTAAGGAATTTGTCATTCATACTGACCATTATTCATTAAAGTATTTGCAAGGTCAAGGTAAACTTTCAAAAAGACATGCAAAATGGATGGAATTTGTTGAATCTTTTCCCTACTTAATTAAGTTTAAGAAAGGTAAAGAAAATATAGTGGCAGATGCATTGTCCAGAAGGTATGCTTTATTCAGCATGTTGAACAGTAAGGTTTTAGGATTTGAACAGATGAAGAACTTGTATGGTGAAGATATTGACTTCGGATCTATTTACAATGCATGTTTGTCTAAACCTGTTGACACTTATTGCATATTTGATGGATATCTCTTTAAAGCTAACAAGCTTTGTGTTCCTAAGGGTTCCATCCGAGAGCTACTTGTAAGGGAAGCCCATGGAGGAGGACTTATGGGACATTTTGGTCAGCTCAAGACCTTGGAAGCTCTCAAAGAGCATTTCTTTTGGCCGAACATGAAGAAGGACGTGGACAAATTTTGTGCTCAATGTGTCACATGCAAAAAGGCTAAGTCTAAACTTGAGCCTCACGGGTTGTATACTCCACTCCCTACTCCTTCTTTACCTTGGGTTGACATATCAATGGATTTTGTTACTGGTCTTCCTAGGACTCAAAATGGGCATGATGCAATTTTTGTAGTTGTTGACCGTTTTTCTAAGATGGCTCACTTTATTCCTTGCCATAAAACGGATGATGCTACAAATGTTGCAAATTTATTCTTTAAGGAGGTTGTTAAATATCATGGATTGCCTAGGACAATAGTAAGTGATAGGGACACCAAATTCCTAAGTCACTTTTGGAAGACATTATGGGCTAAACTTGGTACTAAGCTATTGTTTTCAACATCTAGTCACCCACAAACCGATGGGCAGACCGAGGTAGTTAATAGAACAATGATACAATTGCTTAGAACACTCCTTAGGAAGAATTTGAAGCAGTGGGAGGAGTTTATTCCACATGTTGAATTTGCTTACAATAGGGCTTTTCATACTTCAACAACTCATAGCCCTTTTGAAATTGTTTACGGTTTCAACCCGTTGACTCCAATGGACTTATTGCCTTTACCTCTTAATGATGCAGCTCATAAAGATGGAGCAATGAAAGCAAAACAAATGAAGGAGTTACATGAGAAGGTGAAAGAAAGGATCTCCAAACAGAATGAAGCATATGCAAGGAGGGCAAATAAAGGTCGAAAACAAGTCACCTTTGACGTTGGTGATTGGGTATGGTTACACTTGAGAAAGGAGAGATTCCCTCAAGAAAGGAAGAACAAACTCGCCCCAAGAGGAGATGGTCCCTTCCAAGTGGTTGCAAAAGGGGAGATAATGCCTACACTCTAGATCTTCCTAGTGGTAAATATGGAGTACATGCAACGTTTAACGTTATGGATCTTTCCCCTTTTGAAGGTACTATGGAAGATGAGATTCCGAGGTCGGAATCTTTTGAAGAAGGGGGGAGTGACGTGGAACAGGCCCAACCCAAGCCCAAACATCAAGATCCGCTCGTTGGCCTTGGTGGACCTATGACAAGGAGCCGGACTAAGAAGGCTAAGGACGCTCTTGATGCACAGTTTTGCAAAGTGTGAGGAGCAAAGTGAAGATATCCACAAAGATGAAGGAAAAGTGCAAGCACTCCTCAATTTGGGCCAACCCAATTCTCAAATTGTGCAAACAATTTTCAACATTTCGGTTTGGGCTCAACCAAATGACAATTTGGCCCAAGTGCATGTGCATTTCCAAAGCTTCCAACCGTTCACTTCTCTTCAAGGATGAACTTCAGCAGCCTTGAGGACTCAAGAGTCATCCAAAATCATCCAGAAACCATTGGTGAAGAAGGAGTTACAAGCCTTGAAGCCCCTCCATCAAGAGCACTTAAATGAGGATCATTTACTCCTCATTTATTGGCCAAAACTCATCCCTCATCTTCCAACTCGAATTTCTATCATTTTATTTCAGTTTTTAGATATATTTTGGCTAGTTCTACCCCTTAGCTAGCCTAGAATAAATTTAGAAATAATTGTTTTAAATTCTCACATTTACATTTCCTTTTAATTTCCATCATTAAGTGTGGAGATGAAGGGACTTGTAAATTGATTTGGATGCCTAGCTTCCTTGTCCTATAAAAGGAGGTCTAGGTTAGTTTGCAAGACACAAATTCGAACATCAAATATATTTCACCTTTTTTCCTTGAAATTGAGAGTGATTCTCTTTTCAACCTATCTACCATTTTCCACTCAATTCTTGTTAAGTTTTCTTTACAAGTCTACTAAGACCAATATTGCCTTCTCATTGGAAGAAGGAGGTGTTGGCCCCATCATCATTCCCCTACAATTTTGGCAACGAAGGCTTTCTTTGTCTTGGACCTTTTTCGGTATCAAGAAGGATGAGTCGCCAAAGGCATAACACCATCTTTGCTGGGCAAGGATCTTTGGAGGAGTTGGCGGCCATATCCGTTCGTTTCACAAGCTTCCGCATCGTTTTGCTTTGTGCATTTCGGATCTGTCAATCTGTTGACATTTCCGCCTCATCAATCATACCTACCCCGTGTTGCTCCTTTGTTGGCTAGATCTGCTCTTTGTGTTCCAGGATACCCTCCCGGAATCACATCAATTGGTATCAGAGCCAATTGCTCAACAAGGAGAAGTTTTTCTACCATTTACTCTTTATTCCGCAACATATATCATTTTTGTTATCATTGGCCATTTTTAATTTCTTGTTTCAACTGCATAGAAAAAAAAAAAAAACAATCGCATCTTTGACATTGGTTC
Source organism: Stellera chamaejasme (assembly GCA_024586325.1). NCBI lineage: Eukaryota > Viridiplantae > Streptophyta > Magnoliopsida > Malvales > Thymelaeaceae > Stellera > Stellera chamaejasme. Next base: position 20,877,774 of record CM044982.1, on the reverse strand, counting down.
AACTTTGTTTCTGATTGCAGAAAAGACAATTTGAAGAATTTTTGGAACAATTTCAAACAAAGGGCAAGAAAAAGAACAACCTCAGAGCCTTTTCAAACATGTTCTTTCAAAAGTTGCGGAATATCCTTTTCCAAAACCCACAAAAGAACCGTTTTGCAAAAAGTAACAACACTTCCCTCAACCTGTTGAGGTTTGTTTGAGGTTTTATTTTATTGTGTCTTTTGTGTCTTGTTTTGAATCACTTTTTCAAGAATTTTGAGCCAGAAAAAGTTGCTAGGTTTATAAAGAGAATCTGTGAGTCTTTGAGAGAAAAAAAAATGGCTGATGAAACATTGCTAGAACAATTCCAAAGAATGTTGCAGGAACAAATGGCTCCAATAAATGAAAAGCTTGCCCGATTCGAGAATGGTCAAAAAGCAGAAAAGTCTCATGGCCGAGGGTGTCTCAAACGCCTTCAAACCATAGTCCAAGACACTAAACGTGTTGAGGATTATCACAAAGATATGGAGGCAGCCCTTCTTAAGGCAGGTATGGTAGAGAAAGGTGAAGTGAAAATGTCTAGGTTCATCCAAGGACTTAGACCTGAAATTGAGGAGATTTTGCAATTATGTGAGTACAATAATTTTCATGAGTTGTTGCAAAAAGCCATCAGAATTGAAAGAAAGCTTGAGAGAGGCAACACTTCTGCCAAGGTTCGACGATGCAACACTTTACCAAAAGCTCCACAAAGATCCCGACCATCACCACCAAAAGTAATGACCATGAGAAATGAAAAGAGCGAAAGTTCTCAACCTGTTGAAGACAAATGTGCACAACATGTTTCCGAAGAAGAATTGGCCTTTCCAGTTGAAGGTACTTTGATGACAGCAAGAAAAGTTCTACTTGTGCAAGCGAATCCTCCAGCTTCTCAAGAAGATACTCCTCTTCATTCAAGAGCGCGTGTTGTTGGTGTGACCAATCAATACACAGCTCAACCTGTTGACAGAACGTTCGCTGTGGTGCCTTTAGCCCAACAACAAACTCATGACAACAAGATCCACCTTCAGAGTGAGGCCAAAGGTAAGATGGGTAAACACATGGGAAACACTGAAAATAAAATGAAATCCCAAGTGGATTTGCAAGAGTCAAGTGTCTTTTGGGATGGTGAGAGAATAACTAGGAAAAAGAGAGATGAGTGCTTGAGAGAAAATGCTGAGCAAAAGACCCAAGTTGTCTTATCAAAAGAAAGAGTTGAGTGCTTCGAGTGGAAAAATAATGAGTTTGAGAGAATACAAGAGCCACCTCCACTTTCTCAACGTGTTGAACCTGAGAGCACCCTGCCTCCAACAATCCCACATGATTTACTAACGTCTAGTGAATTGCAAGTTTGTTCTTCTTTAATGTTTATGCAGGAGAATGATGATGTTCAAGAAGGTAAGAACATCAACCTTAAGGAAGAGCAAGAAGTTGTGGTTGAAGTACCACATGTGCCACCTTTGGAAGTTGTATCTATAGTTTTCCAAAGAACAAAAAGTCAAGGTGAAAAATCATGTTTAGAAGCATCTTCCATGAAGGACGAAAAGCCACATCAAGAGGAAACATCAGTTTTGAATGATGGTAATATTTCTCCCTACTTGAATGATTTATTTTTTCAGAATAATTCTTTGAGTATTGAATTACTTGGTGATGGAAAATCTGGAGCTATTCATGAATTTCTTCCATTGAATGATTTATGTTCTAGTTTAAGATTTTTTCAGTCTTTTATTCAACCTGTCGAATATGTTGACTCTTATGCTTCATTGTCACTGCCTTCTGTGAATTGGAGAAATATTGTCAAGAATACTTCATTTTCACCTTCTATTCTTGCTAGAGTAGAAAGCGAATTTTAAATTAATTCCTGGGAAGCAGTTTCTCAACGTGTTGACAGTGATTTGAAAATTGTACAATTCATTGGATCAGGTGCATATAAAGATGCTAAACGTGTTGAACATATGCGGTTATTGTTTGAAACTCTTCGAAGAGAAAAGCTTTATGCTAATCTTAAGAAGTGTACTTTTGCTACTAATCAGATTGTGTTTCTTGGATATGTTGTTAGTGAGAAAGGACTAAGTGTTGATGAATCCAAGGTGCAAGCCATCAAGGATTGGCCAACCCCTACTAGTGTGACCGAGGTGAGATCTTTTCACGGTCTTGCTAGCTTTTACAGACGTTTTGTGAAGGATTTTTCCACTATAGCCACCCCACTTAACGAACTTGTCAAGAAAGAAGTACCATTTGTTTGGGGTGACAAGCAAGAGAAAGCGTTCAACCTCTTGAAAGAAAAGTTGACACAAGCTTCGGTCCTTTCACTACCTGATTTCGGTAAGATCTTTGAAGTTGAGTGCGATGCGAGTGGCATAGGTATTGGTGCAGTTCTCACTCAAGAAGGTAAACCTATTGCATACTTTAGTGAAAATTTGAGTGGTGGTCCTTTGAATTATTCAACATATGACAAAGAATTATATTCTCTTGTGAGAAGTCTTGAGGTATGGTCTCATTATCTCTTGCCTAAGGAATTTGTCATTCATACTGACCATTATTCATTAAAGTATTTGCAAGGTCAAGGTAAACTTTCAAAAAGACATGCAAAATGGATGGAATTTGTTGAATCTTTTCCCTACTTAATTAAGTTTAAGAAAGGTAAAGAAAATATAGTGGCAGATGCATTGTCCAGAAGGTATGCTTTATTCAGCATGTTGAACAGTAAGGTTTTAGGATTTGAACAGATGAAGAACTTGTATGGTGAAGATATTGACTTCGGATCTATTTACAATGTATGTTTGTCTAAACCTGTTAACACGTATTGCATATTTGATGGATATCTCTTTAAAGCTAACAAGCTTTGTGTTCCTAAGGGTTCCATCTGAGAGCTACTTGTAAGGGAAGCCCGTGGAGGAGGACTTATGGGACATTTTGGTCAGCTCAAGACCTTGGAAGCTCTCAAAGAGCATTTCTTTTGGCCGAACATGAAGAAGGACGTGGACAAATTTTGTGCTCAATGTGTCACATGCAAAAAGGCTAAGTCTAAACTTGAGCCTCACGGGTTATAGACTAAACTTGGCACTAAGCTATTGTTTTCAACATCTAGTCACCCACAAACTGATGGGCAGACCGAGGTAGTTAATAGAACAATGATACAATTGCTTAGAACACTACTTAGGAAGAATTTGATTCCACATGTTGAATTTGCTTACAATAGGGCTTTTCATACTTCAACAACTCATAGCCCTTTTGAAATTGTTTACGGTTTCACCCCGTTGACTCCAATGGACTTATTGCCTTTACCTCTTAATGATGCAGCTCATAAAGATGGAGCAATGAAAGCAAAACAAATGAAGGAGTTACATGAGAAGGTGAAAGAAAGGATCTCCAAACAGAATGAAGCATATGCAAGGAGGGCAAATAAAGGTCGAAAACAAGTCACCTTTGACGTTGGTGATTGGGTATGGTTACACTTGAGAAAGGAGAGATTCCCTCAAGAAAGGAAGAACAAACTCGCTCCAAGAGGAGATGGTCCCTTGAAAGGGGAGATAATGCCTACACTTTAGATCTTCCTAGTGGTAAATATGGAGTACATGCAACGTTTAATGTTATGGATCTTTCCCCTTTTGAAGGTACCATGGAAGATGAGATTCCGAGGTCGGAATCTTTTGAAGAAGGGGAGTGACGTGGAACAGGCCCAACCCAAGCCCAAACATCAAGATCCGCTCGTTGGCCTTGGTGGACCTATGACAAGGAGCCGGACTAAGAAGGCTAAGGACGCTCTCAACCTGCTGATGCACAGTTTTGCAAAGTGTGAGGAGCAAAGTGAAGATATCCACAAAGATGAAGGAAAAGTGCAAGCACTCCTCAATTTGGGTCAACCCAATTCTCAAATTGTGCAAACAATTTTCAACATTTCGGTTTGGGCTCAACCAAATGACAATTTGGCCCAAGTGCATTGTTCACGAATGTCTCAACATGTTGATACAGCTGCTGGCGTATTCACTGCATTTCCAAATCTTCCAATCGTTCACTTCTCTTCAAGGATGAACTTCAGCAGCCTTGAGGACTCAAGAGTCATCCAAAATCATCCAAAAACCATTGGTAAAGAAGGAGTTACAAGCCTTGAAGCCCCTCCATCAAGAGCACTTAAATGAGGACCACTTACTCCTCATTTATTGGCCCAAACTCATCCCTCATCTTCCAACTCGAATTTCTATCATTTTATTTCAGTTTTTAGATATATTTTGGCTAGTTCTACCACTTAGCTAGCCTAGAATAAATTTAGAAATAAATGTTTTAAATTCTCACATTTACATTTCCTTTTAATTTCCATCATTAAGTGTGGAGATGAAGGGACTTGTAAATTGATTTGGATGCCTAGCTTCCTTGTCCTATAAAAGAAGGTCTAGGTTAGTTTGCAAGAAACAATTCGAACATCCAATATATTTCACCTTTTCCTTGAAATTGAGAGTGATTCTCTTTTCAACCTATCTACCTTTTTCCACTCAATTCTTGTTAAGTTTTCTTTACAAGTCCTTACTATCGTTTTGCTTTGTACATTTCGGATCATCAACCTGTTGACATATCCGCCTCATTACCTACCTGTGTTGCTCCTTTATTGGCTAGATCTGCTCCTCATGTTCCGGGATACCCTCCCAGAATCACATCACTTACTAAGTTCTCAACGAGGACTTAACTCTTATATTATCATTTTCAGTGTACGACAAGTAGCCCGAATAGAGTTCAGGGGTTGGTTTTGTTTTTGTGATCTTTCAGGTACACGTGTGTGTTCTGATCAGTTATGATTCAGTGTGTGTGGTTTAAGGGGTAACCTCTGAAGTGTGTGATCAAGTGTGATCTAGATTTTTGGTGTGTGTGTATATTCAGTTCTGAGCACAATGGTTTTCTCATGGTTAAACTTTCTATATGTGTGTAATAGCAACAATATCTTCTACGTCAAGGACTTTGGTTGGACCTTGATCTGTCGCCACCTCGCACGTTCTCTATGTACTCTAATAGGAGGTCTTTTGGCTCTGTATATTGTAAATGACATGCATACATGTAGTGGTATCATGTTAGGGTTTTCTACTGGAAATCAGATGTGTTTATGTGTTTGTGATATCATAGTGTCCAATATCAGTTGTGAGCATGTAAGTGTGTTGGGAAAGATTTTGTGCAGGTTCTGTGAAACTACGCAAGTGTGAACTACCTTGTGCACTTTGTCACCCTTGTGTTCAATTGTGTGCAAGTAAGTGACTATGTGTGAGAAATTAAGGTGATAGTCATGTATGAACATGTTTGTGAACGAAAAGTTAAAATGGCCTAGGGATTTAAGTGGCTCAGCTAATGGAAGAGTTTGTTTGTGTACTGTTATTCTAAGTGAGTTTGATTACAGTGTCTGATGAACATCCTAATCATCTGTGTGCTTTCACCGTGGGGTAACATAATTTACTTAAGAAGTCATACTATTATGCAAATGTTTCCACAGAGCCCTCTTTTCTTAAGGGTGCATTTCAAAGCGTTACATTAGTAACTCATGAAGGCGCTACAAAGCTCGCTACGACAGATCATGTGGGCCTGAGTCTTTGTAGCGCATTTGTAGTGCTTAAATGGGGTACAACACCTTTTTTATATATTTTTTTAATTTTTTTTATCATTACACATTTTATTGTTAACTAATATTATTAATATGAATTAAAATAATCAATATGAATGAAAAATGAAATTTGCATTTATATATATATATATATATATATATATCTATATATATTTATAAAATGTCATATTCACATCAAAAGTAAGTAAATACAATCTAGATATCCTAAGTAAATGAAGGACGATCATCACGAGAGTCTTCGGGACTATGCTATTGCTGAAGTAGTATGAGGTTTCTCATGTAAGCATCCATCATCTCTGGCATTGACACCAATGCACTGAAAGGCCCGTCGTCGGAATGGTGTACGGTGGAGTAGACTCCTGCCTAAGATAACGGATCCTGTCTCTCCATGCACTTCTTATCCTGTCACCGCTCCTCCTCCAACTGAAACTCGCCCTGAAAGTTAAGTAAAAGTTACAATTTAGTTCTTAAGGTTTTTAAAAAGATCCAGAGTGTTCTATATTTAAGTAGCTACCTCAAATGGTTGTGGTGGCTAGAACTGGTTGGGGTATACTAGCTACGGAGGGGCTGCCTTCCAACGTCCCTTGGTTTGCTTCACCGCTTTGAAGACAACGAGATCGAACAATGGCATATCTGCTTAATCATTCCATCGACTCCCGCTTAATCACTTGCTACAAAGGTAGCATAATATTCCTTAATAAAATCTCACTTAGCACAACATGATCGTTGTTATTATTTCTCCAACACTATTATTCATCCAACCCAATTGTTAATTAGTGACAAGGATGCTCTACTTAAACGTGTCCTCAATTTGATCAGTAATAAGCACACAGAGCAGTACTATATATATATATATATATATATATATATATATATACACACTATGTATTTATGCAACAAACTAGGTAGTTGGCCTTTTTGTAATGGAGTTGAAAACAAATTGGTTCATTTCTATATAATTCTTCTCTCTTTTTTTGCGCAGCATCAAAACTTTCATTGCTAAAAAAGAAGAACAAAACACTAAACTGGGTAGCCTCATGTTAGTGGTCACAAGGTGCGGCCAAAATCTTATATTATGTATAATGTATATATGCTTGAAATTTCCTACTAGTATAATTATCCGAATGCTTGAAATTGCTAAATTCAAACTTAGAAGAGTGAGAGACTTTCGGGTTTAGGATGTTACCCAATTTTTTGAAACTACCGTTGAGAAGCTGCTGTTGTGGTGGACCGAAGTTGCTGTTGTCGTCCTTCACGCAAACAATGTCGTCGGTGGCGAAGAAGAGGGCGTTGGACCGAAGAGGAGAAGGCCGAATAGATATAAATGAAAAAATGAGGGTTTATGGAGAAGTATTTCAGAGAAAAAAAACCTAATCTATATGAAATTTGGAAGAAAAACAACTTCCATGGTGTTTTTTTCGCCGATTGCAGCTTCGCCAATGGTCGAATCGTTGAAATCGGTGACAGTGCTTGGTGGAGGGGTGGCAATTATTGGTGGAGGGGCGGCAATTATTGGTGGAGGTGCGGCGGTTATAGAGAAGCGGGTTTGGGTGAGAAGAGGAAGAAGGGTATTTGTCGATGGAGAAGGCAGGCAGAGGGTAAATGTGGGCTGGGCCTTAAGGCTCGCAAGCACTTACGCTGCTAGCTTACTTCTATACAGAAACTTCAAATTTCCATTTTGAAGTTTCCTACTCATTTTTTTCCCTTTTGAATCGTTTCCCACCATTTTTTTGCCAACATAAAATATTAATGTTTATTAATTTAATTAAAAAATTTAAAAAAATTTTAATTGATTTATGTTGATTATGTTTGAGTCATTATAAGTTATTAATTAATTAAGCTTAAAAGTAGTTTGTTATCCATAATTTATCTTAAAAGTTTCACATGTTAGCCCAAATTTTGCATAAATTTCATAATACATCACAAACTTTTTAAAAACTGACAAGTAGACCAAAAATTTTATAAACTTATAAAGATACCCAAATTTTTTGAAATTTTTTCAATTTTACCCACAAGTTTCAAAATTCACAAGAAATTCACCAAATCCACAAAAATCACGAAAATTCTTAAAAATTCAAAAAATCCATAAAACTTCATAATACATCCCAATGGTTTACAATAGCACAAGTATAATGAGGAACAAGACTTTAAAAACGCCAAAATTTATGCAGTCGTGACGGTTATGCATACGAAACCATAAAAGTTTAGCATACTAGATGCACTTTTACAAACTGTCTAACTTGGATAATTCATGAATATTAAATAGAATTTATATTTTGCAATATTAATCCCAAACGCTTATGGAAATAAGATTATAGATATAATATTATGCAAAAATATTCACAGACGGGAACTATGACTCAACTGCATAAAGAAGAAAAATTTATTTTATCATTTTCAACATACAAATAAAAAAAATCAATATATAAAAATAGGTATAACTATATGGTGGCAGTTGGATGTAGGTGTAGTAGCGTCTTTGTAGCGCATTTCTGCGCTTTAAAGCTTAGAAGCATTTGTATGTGCTACTACGACGCTATGACTTTAAAGGCGCTTCCAATTGTGTAGCGCATTGTAGCAGGTTGCGCTTTGTACCATGTACCCATTTTCGCTACAAAGGCGCTACTAGAACCAAACCAACTACGTAGTGTTATGTTGAAATTATAAAACTGTCATTTTATCTTACAAGTTTTAAACATTTACTAAAATGTTGAGAATTAGGAGTAAAAAGTTAAAATGGGGTTATCCATCTTAAATGAAATGAAATTATTCTATAAAATCAATTTGTTTATAATATAATTCAATCTAATCAATAGTTGTTTTTCAATATAAATTTAAATTGTAAACAATTATTCGTTTAATGAAATTACAAATCAATTTAATTATAATAAAATACGGAGTACTATAACTTGTTTTTCTCTCTACAAAAAAGAGTGTTATTATTTAATAAAATAAGAATACACTATCACATTATTCTGAATGGATAGAAATTAGTTAAAATACTTTTTATTTAATGCAGATTGCGTTAAAATTAGTTAAAATTATAGGAATTATGAGTATATAGGATGAAACTATATCTATTTTTTTCAACTTGTAGTAGAATTTAATAAATAATAAAGAAAATGTGCCCCATATGTCAAAAAATTTGGGTCTGCCACTGCATGCAGTGGAGGTCTTGCTTGGACCGACATTGTATTCTTCTACCTTCAGGTTTAATCATATGGATCCCCTCTCTTCTAAAAAGAATATTATAAAAAGAGAGTCTATAATTACTCTTTCACATATCATGGAACATATAAGTAGAGTAATGAAAATCGAGCCTAATAGTTGAACTTTAAGGACATGCGATGAGGGCCTTGTGTTCAAACTCCTCTATCATGAATCCCCTACCACAATGTACAAAAAAAAGAAGTAGAGGATTTGGCTTGGGGATAAAAACTTGATTAAATCACAGCTAACATTGTTTAGGGGAGAAGTAGATGTGTTGGCCGAGACGGCTAGAAGAAGATCAATATGGGAAAACATAGAGAGACCGCACAAAAATACTCATATATTTTATGTTAAAATGGTAATCAAATGATGTTTTATGTTGATCTAGTGTTTCTGCTATTTTTTATGTTGATCAATGATCAAATATTTATCTTTAATGGTGAAAGTAATATAACTAATCGATGATCAATATACTATATATGATAATCAAATGTGTATATTTGATATTGAATTTGATATTCCTAATTTCAATTTGATAATCAGTTTAATACTAGTAATACTGGTGGAAGAGCAATTTTCCAAATTTTTAGAAAACTTATTTTTTTTATATTTGAGTTAGGCCTAAAGTTTCCGAAAGATGTTTAGAAATTACGTAATTATGTTTAAAAAAAAAAAGAGGAGAGTCTGTACATAATTTCACAATGGATGGAACATAGGAGAAGTAGATTATTTGGATTGGGGGTTAAAAAATTGATTAGATTACAGCTAGCATTGTTTAGGGGAGAAGTAGATGTGCCGGCTCGGAGGCCTAGCACAAAATGAGAAGATCAATAAGTGAAAACACGGAGAGGGCTCACGTGTGGCATGCTTGAGAACTACAAGAATACTCATACTTCATCCATCCCAATTAATTCTATATTTTGTGTAGATGTGAAGATTAAGATGAATGTAATATTTTATGTAGTTTGACATAATTACCCTTAAGTAGAGGTTAAGATAAAGTATGGATAGTTTGGTAACTTTAGAGGAGAGAAATTTCCATTTAAGGAAACTATAGAATTTTGTATATACTTCATCCGTCCTATAAATAATGAAACATTTGTTTTTCAGCATTTAATCTATAATCTTATTTTTATACCAATTCAAACTAGAAGTTTAAAATTTTTATATACAATTAAAAATTTGATGTCTTAACTTTATAAATATATTTTTTGATATTTTTTTTCCATTAAGAAATAATATAGATAAATTGAATTCAAATTAACATAAAAAATTAACTGTTGCATTATTATATATATAGTGATGTTCAATGGACTATAAAGTGATGTTCAAATATATATATATATATATATGTTGATAGATAATGATGTTCAAATATTTATATATTATAATCAGTTTAATATTGCTGATTGATTGATGAGCAACCAAATTCTTAGAAAATGTAAGTCCCCATTTAGTTATGAAAATTTTGTAGAATTTTCATCTCAAAATTCATTTCTAAATATTTGGATGTATAACTAGTAATTAAGTGATAGAAAACTTTATTTTCAAGATTTTGAAAATTCTAGTACTAAAATAAAGAACTTCAAAAGAAGGTTTTATATTTTAACACATGAATTTTACAAAGTTCTGAAAATAAGGTTTTCTATCACCTAATCACTAGTTATACATCCAAATATTTACAAAGAAAATTTAAAGTGAAAATTCTACAAAATTTTCATAACTAAACGGCCCTAAAGATTTTTTAAAAATGAATTCCGCCTGAAGTTTCTGAAAGTTGTTTAGTAATTATGCTATTATGGTAAAAAAGGATAAGTCTATAATTTATTTCACAATGCATAGAACATAAGAGAAGTAGATTAATTTACGGCTAGCATTGGAGTTCGTTTATTTACTACATATGTGGAAAAACACATACCTAAATGTACTATTAGTTAACTAACTCAACTAACTAACCTAATAAATTAAAAGACTAAAATACCTTTCGTAGAGATTTATTAAAAGGATTAACTTAACATTTTTATGGTATGTATTTTTTCACATATGTGGTAAATAGACCTCCAGCTAGCGTTGTTTAGGGTAGAAGTAGATGTGCCAGAGAGGCAGCATGACGAGTAACACCTCATGCGTTTAATGGTTGTGACCGATCCTAGATTTGGACCGTAGGATGGTGGTAATAAAAAAAATTACTAACCAAAAACTGAATTTAAACACTATTTATTAAATTAAAGATTTTTTATTTTATTTTTTTGGATGAATAATGATTAAAATATCTTAAATGGATTTGATATTCATCTATTTGGAACGAGTAATGATTCCAAGATATATACATCTAATCTACCAACGGTGAAATATTTTCCATCATCTTTTATGAGTAGTGAGAACCTACAAATTTAGTACAATAAAAGTATAACTGACTCATAAATTTGTTTTAATAAAATGTTAATTAATAGAAAAAAATTTCATCACTGGATAAAATATTTACTCATGATTCTGTGCATTAATAGTGTAACAATTCTTTCATCGACATCGTTTTATAGAAATAAATCTTACACCCATTGTTACCCCCCCACCGTGCGCGACGCGGAAGCCGGGGCGATGCGGAGGCGGGAACCGGAGCCGGGGGGTAATAGCGGTCGCGGAGTTCCCTTGGTATAGTGGTCCAAACCCACCCGATTAAAACTTCACTTACTCATAAGTAAACGTGTAGTACAAGTAACGAGAATCATCTGAACTCAAACATACTTATATACACCCAACTGATACAAATGTGATGCAACAGACTAAACATGCTAGCGTTTACATTTACAGAGCCAGAACCTACTATCCAAAATACCTACGTATGTGGAGGGATCTGGTACGCCAAGATCCTCAAAAACAACTCCACGTAGGTCACCGCTGATGCTAGATAAAGAACAGAAGACAACCATCAGACATCTCAGAACGTGTTCAGAATCAGAATCAGATCTCACAGATATCACAACAGAACTGTTTCTTTTCTAAATCAGAAGACAGATTCGGAATTCATTAATACCTGAAACACAAACACCAGAAAGCTCCGGAGTCTTTACTCCTCGGGCTTCTTATCAGATGAGCCTGAAACAGTGAAGATAATAAGGGTGAGTTCTCGATGAGAACTCAGTAAGGGTATGGCATAGGGTAGGGTATCTCAGAAATGCAGAATTTTCAGAATTTTCAGAGCGGATATACCTGCACATAAAACATAGATACAAATAGACAAATATAACAGATATGTCATTATACTATGTTAGACAGATTCGGCAGACCTCTGAGGCTTTTAGCCTTACGGAAGAGGATTTCAGAATTATCAAAGGAATGCTATCAGAGGCATGGTACCAGCCGAATAGGGTCCGGATTAGCAGAATACAGAAGGATACTTGTCAAGCAAGTTATCCAGATAGCAGATACAGAAGGATACTTGTCAAGCAAGTTATCCTGAACAGATCCCAGATCCACGCATATACCCAACCTATGCCATAAGTTAAGTTTGGTGTTGCCGAGGCTAAAGGGAGCTGAGGGTCGCGTCGCAATACTGAAGTGCAAGGGGTGAGGAAACCCTCTTTGGCGAAGGCGAAGCCCCAACGCGAAGATGAAGCCTCTCAGAACAAATGCGAAGTCTAGACGAAGGCGGAGTCCCAGTGTGAAGGCGAAGCCTCAATGCGAAGGCGAAGCCTCTCAGAACAGATGCGAGGACTCCCATTGTGGGCGCGAAGCCTCTCAGAACAAATGCGAAGTCTAGGTGAAGGCGAAGTCCTTCCAGGCGGAACCTCCAAGCAAAAGCGAAGACCCCAAGGCGAAGCTGGCCATGGGATCCCCCATCGCGAAGCATCCAAAGAAGATTTATATGAAGTCAGATACACGAGGAGACTTAGACTCATGCGAAGCCCCAGATTCATGCGGAACGTCAGATTCATGCGAAGCTTCACCCAGATTCATGCGAAGCATCTTCACAGACTCATGCGAAGCATTTACCAGATTCATGCGAAGCCTCATTCCCAGAACGGCGATGACCCTCAGACACATCCCTTAGCCAAACTTAACCCCAATTTATCCTGATATGCATTTAAAAGCATCCCAGAAAACACAGAATCACGGAAAACTGAACCCTTACCTTAAACACTGAAGATTTCCATGCACAAGCAATGCAAAGTTCATGAAATCGCGGCGGAGAAGAGCGTACACGAAGCCGGTTCCTGCAGATCTCAATTCTTACTCTCTTCACAACTGATCAACAGAATATGCAATAAGAAATCTGATCCGTAGAAAACGCATAATCCCTCACTGTGAATAACATAATCCACTACCTCAAAAGTTGGACCAGTTTCGGCGGAAATCACTTTGAGCCTCAATCTTGAGCTCCCACAAAGAAAGTGGATGAGAAAGAGAAGGAAAGAGAGTTCTAAAATGAGAAAGTTTTGCTCTATTCATTTCTCTCTCCTTCCACACCATTTAACCGCCTCCCTTTTCCAAAAAGGAGAGGAACCCTCTCAAACTTTCCCCATTCACAAACTAGTCCCCAAACCTTGCAAAGTTGTGATTTCATCTAACCGCAACTTGCACAACTTCCCAACGGAATCTCCAACAGAACTGAAACTCTGATATTAACTCTGGGACTCCAAAACATACAGAAAACATGTCCAACATGTCAAATTTCAAATCCCGATATTCACAGGAAACATAAAACACATAGGAAAACACACATAACTATCTTAGAAGTCATCCGACACACGGCGACTGTAACAATCTCGCCCCCTTAGGACTCTTGGTCCTCCAAGAGGGTCTTCAGTCTCTGATAATCCTTGGGATACCGTTCCATCATACTCTTCTCGGTCTCCCAAGTTGCTTCCCGGTCAGAGTGATGTGACCACTGAATTTTTACCATGGGAATAAACTTGCGACGGATTTTCCTGATATGTCAAATCTGGTGCTAACTGAACCTCTTCTGCAGATACGATCTGAATCAGATCTAGCAGACATTTCTTGAGCATACTGACATGGAAAACATTATGAACCGCGGACATGTCAGGTGGCAAAGCCAGACGATAGGCTACCTTGCCAATCCGCTCAAGAATCTCATACAGACCGATATACCTCGGGGCCAACTTGCCTCGTTTACCAAATCTGAAAATTCTCCTGATCGGAGCTACCTTTAGCTATACCTTATCATTTACCTCGAATTCCAGATCCCTTTGACGTTTGTTCACATATGAGGTGGTTCTGTTGTTGGCAACCTTCAACCGTGTCTGAATCTTCTTAATCGTCTGCGTAATCTCCTCTCTAATCTCGCGACCTAACTCCACTATGTCCGATGCATCTGCCCAACAATGTGGTGTCACACACCTCCGTCCATACAGAGCTTCGTAAGGTGCCATACCGATGGTACTCTGATAACTGTTTTTGTACGAAAACTCTGCCAACGGAAAGTGCTGGTCCCAATCACCTCTGAAATCTATCACAAAGCTCCGTAACATATCCTCCAGAATCTGAATAACCCTTTCCGACTGTCCATCGGTCTGAGGGTGATACGTTGTGCTCAGATGGATGCGCGTGCCCAATGCTTTGTGGAAAGCATTCCAGAATCGTGCGGTGAAGCACAGATCCCGATCAGATACTATGGAGTCTGGTACTCCATGTAACTGCACAATCTCCCTGATATACAGATGGACAGGCTTCTCCAACAGATCTGTCACTCGGACAGGCAGAAAGTGAGTACACTTCATCAATCGGTCTACGATAACCCAGATAGCGTTGTGATGAGATCGCGTCATAGGTAGAGCTGTCAGAAAATCCATCATATTGTTACCCCATTTCCTAACCGGAATGGGCAACGTCTGCAACGTTCCTGCTGGCTTCTGATGCTCAATCTTCACCCTTTGACATGTAGCACACTTTGAGACATAGGTGGAAATGTCTCTTCGCATGCCAGGCCACCAGAAATGTGTCCTCAGATCCTTGTACATCTTCTTGCCTTCGTGGTGTATGCTCAATCGACTTGAATGAGCATCTGCCAAAATCTCTCCCCGAAGTGTCTGAATATCGGGCACATAAAGCCGATCCCGGAAGTACATCAATCTCTGTCTGTACTCAAATGTCTGATGTAAAGCTCTTTTGCTCTCGCCTGATATCCTCTTCAGCTCTGGATCCTTTCTCTATGCCTCTCGAACACTGTCCAACCATCCGAACTGAATAGTCAGGGTGCATACCTGAGCATCCTCCCAACGCCTCCAACTGTGCCATAAGCACACCAGATCATCCTTCTTGGCTCAATGGTCTGTGTCTCCGCCCCTGACTAATCCCGTGTACATCCTGCTCAGAGCATCTGCCACAGAGTTACCTTTATCTGCGGTGAACTCGATGCTACAATCATAATCCTTAAAATGTACTCGAGCCACCGACGTTGTCTCGTGTTCAACTCCTTCTGAGTGAACAAATATTTCAAACTCTTGTGGTCGGTATAAATCTGAAATTTACTCCCAAGCAGATAGTTTCTCCACTGTTTCAAAGCATATTTCACTACAGCCAGTTCCAAATCGTGTGTCGGATAATTTTGCTCATGCGGTTGAAGCTGTCTTGACCCATAAGCAATCACATTATTCCCCTACATCAGAACACAATAGAGGCCGACTCGTGATGCATCCGTGTAGACAACATACGGTGCACTCGGATTAGTTAATATCAGAAATGGAGCGTTAGTCGGCCTCTTCTTAAACTCGACTACACCTCGACCCGAGTTAGGCTGAGTAAGGGGTGAAGCTAGAACGGCGAAACCCTAAACAAACCTCCGATAGTAACCAGCTAACCCCGTAAAACTCCCGATCTCACGCACATTCGTGGGTTGCTTCCAACTGCACAACCCCGATCTATTCGGGGTTTATTGACAAACCGTGCTCCCGATAACATATCCTTAAAAGCAACCTTACGAATCTAGAACTCACACTTGGAAAACGTGGCATACAACCGATGTTCCCATAGTGTCTGTAATACTATCCTTAGATGGTCCTGATGTGAATCCTCATCCTTAGAGTAAACCAGAATATCATCGATAAACACCACAATGAACGAATCCAAGTAAAGACAAAAGACACGGTTCATCAGATCCATAAACGCCGCAGGTGCGTTAGTCAGATCGATCGGCATAACCGTGTACTCATAATGTCCATATCGAGTCCGAAAAGCAGTCTACGGAATGTCTTCCTCCTTAACCTGTAACTGAAAGTATCCGGACAGCAGATCAATCTTCGAAAAGACCTTTGCTCCCTTCAACTGATCAAACAGATCGTCGATCCTGGGTAGCGGATACCTATTCTTCACTGTGATGGCTTTTATCTTTTGATAATCAATGTACAACGTGAGGGTTCCATCCTTCTTTCTCACAAACAGAACCGGAGCACCCCACGGAGAAGTGCTCGATCTAATGAATCCTTTCACAAGAATCTCATCCAATTGTTTCTTTAACTCATTCATTTCAGCTATAGGCATGCGATAAGGAGGGACATAAATAGGAATAGAAACTGGTTGGAGCTGAATCTCAAATGTAACCTCTCCCTCCGGTGGTATCCCTGGGAGATCTATCGAAAAGACTTGCGAAAAGTACCGCATAATCGGAATCTTCTTCAGCTCCATTCGGGTAACAGCTGGATTCAATTCACTATATTCTTCCTCACTCACCACCGGGACCCGATCCAGAACCTGAAGCTCCATACCGTGTTCCACAACCTCCACATCCGTTGCAACAGATAGAGGCATTACCTCTCCAGATACCCTGATCTGCCACTGGGCAAAATCAATCTAAATGAATTCTTGGATAACCAATCAATCCCAAGAATCACATCATACTTCGGAACATCCAGAACTAACAGATCAGATAGAAATTTGTGTCCTCCCACTGTCAAGACACAATCTCGAACTATCTCATTCAAAACAGATATCGACTCCCAAAGTAGTTTTAATCGAAGTACATCGGCATTAACAGAATCGTCGTCGAAGTAGTGTACCTTTCAGCGCTCCCTGCTGAGCTGATTCACCCTGGTCAATCCGAAAGACTCTGCCAGCTCGAGGCTGCTGTGGTGGTGGAAGTGGTGGTTGCGCTGGCTGTCACGGACCTCTCTGAAATGCCTCCTGCCCCCTGCGTGCACTAGGCTGCTGTGGAGGTGGTACACGAGGAAAACTACCAGACTCTTGTCTGGGCATCAGAGGACAGTCGCGGATCCAATGCTCCGTGGACCCACATCTAAGACATCGGCCGGACTCCTGATAACATGGTCGACCGGCGTGAAACGTCCCACAACTGCGAAAAGGAGGTCCAGATGGTGCTGCAACAACACCCCTTTCCTTTATCGCTCGGTCCGGCCCTAGACGTCTACCCTGAACTCTTGAATGGTCTTCGTGATCTCTAGAATTCGGAACATGATGCACTCTCATGAAGCCAAAAAGGAGACTCCTCCTGCTCCAGAAGCTGAGCCTTCTGAACTGCGTCATGGTAAGTAGTGATACCCAGAGGTCGCAACGCCCATCTGATGTCTGGGCGCAATCCCCACATAAACCGCTTGGACTTATGCTCCTCAAAATCATAATACTGAGGAACAAAATGGACCAACCGATCGAACTCCTGCTCATAGTCCTGCAAGGTCCTGTCGCCCTGCTGCAGACTATTGAACTGCCTCTGACAGAGATCTCGAACTGCATCACCGATATAGTACTCCAGAAATGCTCGGGAAAAATGCTCGAACTGTACTCTTCTGTCGCTCTGCACACTCCTCCACCAATGATCTGTCTGGCCAGTCAAGTTAGATGTAGCCAGGGACACCATGGTAGTGGAAGGCAAATGAAACATCCTGAGCGTCTTCTCCATATCAGAAATCCAGGTCTCGGTGGCTTCTGGTCGTCCTTTGCCGTCAAACTTTGTCGGGTTCAGACGTAGGAACCGCTCAAGCAGTCTAACATCCCTGAATTGAGGCTCCTGCTGACCCAGACACCTGCGGGACCTGCGAGAACCTTCTGATTCATCATACTCGTCACCTCTATGTCATCAGAGATGGTGCCGACTCTCATCATCCCGATGCCGCTCGTACTCAAAGCGATCAAATCTGAACTCACAACCTCAGATCGAATCCTCCCAGGTCGAGGGGGTCTCTCAGAATCCTCCTCCTGTGATGGAGTATCAGTATGAACTGTAGCGCGGGTGACGGTATTCCCCTCACTCTGAACCCGCTGAACCCCTAGAGCAACCTGAGCCAAAGTAGGCAGTAATGTTGTAACCACATCTCTGATCTGCTCCAGAGTCTCTGCAAGACCAACAGGCGGTTGCTACTGAAGATGCAACTGTTGTTCCTGATCCTGTTCCTATGGACCATCTCTCGGAGAGTCGGGATCCCTGCCCCACTCACCCTGATCTCTCTCTCGCTAACGGCGAGTATTGACCATACTTCCTGTAATTCACAAATACCAAAAGCACACACAGGACGGTAAGTGTCTAACAGAAGCTAGCAACAGTGTTCCTATAGGCTCTGTAATGTAAATGCAATACATGATGCAATCACACCAATCCCTAGATTCACACAGACATAATAGAAACTCTAACTCTGAACACCAGCCTCTCCTGAGGTCCCGATTTAATCCTGATAGTACGTCTCGAAGAACCAGCGCCTGCTCTGACACCTCCTCCAACAATGTTCAAGTAAGAGGGTGGCCAGACCTCTTAGCGAACATTCTTGAAACAAATGGCAGTACAGTAGCACGTCCTATCAAGCCCGTATACAGAACATAAGTCCACCTCTGGCCTATACCAGACTCAAAACACCATCTTACCAGATTCTCATGCTTGACTAAACCCGATCTGATACCAACTCTACTGTTACCCCCTGTCTTGCACGGAGCGGAAGCTGGGGTGATGTGGAGGCGGGAACCGGAGCCGGGGGTAACAGCGGTCACGGAGTTCCCTTGGTGTAGTGGTCCAAACCCACCCGATTAAAACTTCACTTAGTCATAAGTAAACGTGTACTACAAGTAACGAGAATCATCTGAACTCAAACATACTTATATACACCCAATTGATACAAATGTGATGCAACAGACTAAATGTCACCCCACCCCCGACCCACAGACCCCGCACCCGCGGAAGCGCACGGAGAACGGACGGAACAAAACCGGGGTAAGGGGGGAGGTGGGTGACGACGGTTCACTCACTACTTTAACTCATAACCTTAAACTCATGCCATAGTATTCAACCAAGCCCCAAGACACATACCTACGCGAAAGGGGTTGAAAAGAACCAAGAATTTCGAAAACAGGGTCCAGGCGACCGCCCGGGCCCAAGCCCGGGTCGCCTGAACCATCGCCTAACTCACTGCCCACTTTGCTGAGTGGACCAGGCGACCGCCTGCCTGAGGAGAGGGGTCGCCTGGCCTCTCGCCTGACCCAGGCGACCGCCTGCTCTAAGGGCGGGGTCGCCTGGCCTCTCGCCCGGCTCCCTGCCTCCAAAACCCAGGGGGTCCAGGCGACCGCCTGCTCCAAGGGAGGGGTCGCCCGGCCCTCGCCTGGTCCCCTGCCAACTACGGAAGTAGTCCAGGCGACCGCCCACTCCAAGGGAGGGGTCGCCCGGCCCTCCGACTGAACCTAAAACCTGCAGAACTTAACGCCAAACCTTAACGGTTCCGAACCTGAACTTTGACACTTAAACCATCTTACCATATACACAACCAAACCTTACAAAACTAAACATGCATGTTATGTACGTTATACAGAGCCAGAACCAAGTTCGGAATACAAGAAAACCAACCAAGTGGTGAACACGCGGAATCCAACCGCACCACTTGAAGCTACTGCTGCTGCACCTCAAGTCCTAGCAACCTCGCCTCTACTCGGCGACTTGCTTCTCCTTTCCTTTTCCTGAAACAGTAGATATAAGGGTAAGTTCTCGAAAGAACTTAGTAAGGGAACAGGTATAGACATGATGCAATTACTAAACAGTCAATACAAAGAACCTGCAATCGGAAACAGAACGAATACGATATACACAAGCATCTTCCCAATCAATCAAACATAAACATTGCAATCGGACAATCACTATCACATTCAACCCATAATCGAAACGGTAACATTATTTGCTATGGACCATGGCGAGATCTGCCCCGGTCCAACCGGCAATGGCCATGCGTCCATTCACAATCGGTCGGTAGAGCATGGTACCAGCTCGGGGGAGCAACCCCCATCGGTCAATCAATATAAATCATCGATAACCATCGTAGGTATATCGGAATCCCAATCGGTTCCTGCACAACAATGCCTATACCAGGAACTAGGTCGGCGTCATCGGGGCACTCCCCTCTTCCGAACCTAGCCTCAGTCTATATCCGAGTATGCTTGCTACGCAAGCAATACTCCTAAACACACACTGAACCCTTACCTCCGAATGAAGTCCGAATCCGAATTCTCGATTGACGATCCCGGTAGAAATTTCGGCAGAGTTTCTGCCCAATTTCTAAGCAACTCCCTGTCCAGAAACAATCACAGATACACAATTCACATTCAGAGTCCACAGAATCAAACACTAACAATGCGCCAAAACCGAGGCTCGGGCCGGGAAAAACGGGTTCCACACCGAGCCTCTTCTAACAGAACCAATTACACTATCGAAATCAGAATTCTATTCTGAACACAGAATTACTCTCACCTTTCACTAATTCCTCCGTCGAAAAATACACCCAATATTTCAGACGCGAATCGGCACTACCTCAGATGCGTTTCTTCCTACGTTCCTGTTACCAAACATGCACCAGGAAGTGCCGAGAACGCTTAGGAACCGAAAAATCACACAAAAGAGCATATGACACTATTCACTCAAAAATTCAAATGCTCCTAACTTGCAAAATACACTGATTCTTCCAAAACAGACTTCAGATTATCGATCTACACAACCCAATGAACGATTTAAGCGGTTTACCTCGAAGCTTGGTCGCGAAATGACGGAAATCAGTTGTGAAGCTCAAGCTCCAAAAATGGCGCAAGGTGAGGGAGAGAGAAAGAAGGTTACGGGAAGAAGAAGAAGAAATGTGTGAAGTATTCACTAAAATCCTTTCTTTTCATAAATGTATATATGTATTAATTACTTTTACACATATAAATTCCATAAATCCCATCTTTTCAACTCTTCTTCACTCACAAAGAGACACATGTCTCATCCGCCCATTCCTTCCTTTTCTACCAAAAATAACCAAATTCCAATTATCTCACATACTTACCAAACTGCATTTTCGTTCAGCCCGAAAATGTAACTTTTTACCAAACTTACTCCGATTGGAACCAAACTTTAACCACGCATTCAGAAAATCATAAAACCCATAAAACCTATTTTTCTTATCCAAATATAAGTCCCGAGTCACTCGGAAATGCAACTCCCAGGAATTACGCGCAGCCGCGTAATTAATTCTAAATCCATCCCGGGTTGCCCCAAAATTCACCAATTTAAATCCATAATTACCAAACATGCAAAGCAAGTCCCAAAACAGAAATTATCGAAAATCCGGTAATTAAACTTAAATACGTAATTAACTTAATTACGTATCGGTGTTGGTAACAGCGAAGATATCACTACGTATGTGGAATCAAGCTTTTCTAAATCAGAAGACAGATTCGGAATTAATTAATACCTGAAACACAAACACCAGAAAGCACCGAGAGTCTTTACTCCTCGGGATTCTTATCAGATGAGCCTGAAACAGTGAAAAGAATAAGGGTGAGTCCTCGAAGAGAACTCAGTAAGGGTATGGCATAGGGTAGAGTATCTCAGAATGCAGAATACTCAGAATAGATATACATGCACAGAAAACACAAATACAACAGACAAATATAACAGATATAGAGTTATTCTAGGTTAGACAGATTCGGCAGACCTCTGAGGCTCTCAGCCTTACAGAAGAGGATTTCAGAATATCAGAATTATCAGAGGCATGGTACCAGCCCGGGGTCCGGATTCCCCGCTGCCGAACAGAACAGATCCAGATAGCAGAATGCAGAAGGATACTTGTCAAGCAAGTTATCCTGAACAGATTCCCAGATCCACGCATTTACCCAACCTATGCCATAAGTTAAGTTTGGTGTTGCCGAGGCTAAAGAGAGCTGAGGGTCGCATCGCAATACTGAAGTGCAAGGGGTGAGGAAACCCCCTTTGGCGAAGGCAAAGCCTCTCAGAACAAATGCAAAGTTTAGACGAAGGCGGAGTCCCAGTGCGAAGGCGAAGCCTCAATGCGAAGGCGAAGACCTTTCAGAACAACGCGAGGACTCCCATAGTGATTGCGGAGCCTCTCAAAGCGAAGGCGAGGACTCCCATTGTGGGTGCGGAGCCTCTCAGAGCGAATATGAAATCCAGGCGAAGGCAAAGACCTCCCGGCGGAAACTCCAAAAAAATAAGAAGACCTCAAGGCGAAGCTGGCCATGGGATCCCCCATCGCGAAGCGTCCATAGCAGATTTGTATGAAGTCAGATATACACGAAGCCTCAGATTTATGCGAAACCTCATATTCATGCGGAAACTCAGACTCATGCGAAACCTCAGATTCATGCGAAGCTTCACCCAGATTCATGCGAAGCGTCTTCACAGACTCATGCGAAGCCTTTCCCAGATTCATGCGAAGCCTCATTCCCAGAACGACGATGACCCTCAGACACATCCCTTAGCCAAACTTAACCCCAATTTATCCTGATATGCATTTAAAAGCATCCCAGAAAACGCAGAATCATGAAAAACTGAACCCTTACCTTATACACTGAAGATTTCCACGCACGAGCAACGTAAAGTTCACGAAATCGCGACGGAGAAAGCATCTGCGATGCCAGTTCCTGCAGATTTCAAATCTTTCTCTCTTCACAACTGATCAACAGAACATGTAATAAGAAATCTGATCTGTAGGAAATGTGATATGATCACGACTATGGAACTCGCGATCAAGCTTTCGCAGATCTAGCTTGGCGGAGGCGGACTCAACAGACGACACAAGTTTCGGCCAAGTGAACCTCCTCACTACGAGGTGAGGCAATGCACTTGATAATGCCTGGGAAAGGGAATGAGATCTAGCACCTCTTGATTACAAGATCAAGCAATACTAGATATTATATTTGAATCCTCTTGCATGGATCACAAAGGAAGTGGAATTGCAAGATATGAGCACAAAAACCAAACCTCACTTGGAGAGTTTCTGATTTCTTAAAATATGTTCTACTTACAAATGTGTGTGAAGCTAGCTTAAATGGTGAGGAGTGATGTGAGGGGCAAAGCAGCGCTTACACCTGCGCATGCATGCAAAAAGCATAAAGAGCTTTTACATGCATGCCATTCAAAAAGCTTCCAAAAAGGTAGAAAGGCAAAAGCTAGCCTGAAAAGTGTTTCTGTGTCTTTTGCATGTAAAGTGAGTATTTGTCTTCCTGAGTATCTTCAGAGAAGGGACACCTCGGGTTGGATTGGTCAGCCAGTTGGTTAAGTATGGAGACTTCGCGGGGCGGCTTCGCCTGGGGCCTTCGCGAGGGTGGCTTCGATATCTAGTGGGATTCTCGCACTGGGGTCTCACCTGGGACCTCGCCTGAAGGCGTTGCTTGAATGGCTGTCTTGGGGCTTCGCCCGCGACTCGAAGTCTCGCGAGGGGGCCTTGTCTCCACCTTTCTCAACCTTGCTTACATTCAAGACGCCCAAGGGCTTCGCGTACTCTCCTTCCAGGGGAATGCCAAAACGGCGAAGCTGCAAGGTCCTTTCTTGTGTTCCTGCTTGTTCTCCTGCTTGCGCCATAAGCTTTATGTAGGCATTGAGGCCCGTTTGGACTTGCTTGAACTGAGACCTTGTCATAGGCCTCCCTATGTCTTGGAGCAGATTTGGGGCTTCGCGTACTTGAGGTTGAGCACTATTTGGAGCTGGCGAAGTCTTTGCAAGGATGTCCTCATCAAAACGCATAACTCTTCACTGTAAACAACATAACCCATTACCTCATATGTTGGACCAATATTGGTGGAAGTCACTTTGAGCTTCAATCTTGAGCTCTCACAGAGAAGGCGGATGAGAGAGAGAGAGAGAAAGAGAGTTCTAAAATGAGAAAGTTTTGCTCTATTCATTTCTCTCTCCTTCCACACCATTTAACCGCCTCCCTTTTCCAAAAAGGAGAGGAACCCTCTCAAACTTTCCCCATTTACCAACTGGTCCCCAACTTTGCAAAATTGCGATTTCAACCAACCACAACTTGCATAACTTCCTAACGGAATTTCCAACGGAACTGAAACTCTGATACTAACTCTGGGACTCCATAACATACAGAAGACATGTCAAACATGTTTAACTTCAGATCCCGATATACACAGTAATCAGAAAACAGATCGGAAATCACACGGAAACTACCTCGGAAGTCATCCAGCACAAGCCGACTGTAACACCCATCATGGATATGTGGACCATAGAATAAGTTAATATATTATTATGTTAAGAATTAATATTTGGATACTGGATTGGGTTGAGTTTTTTTATCAGTTTAAGCTAGTTTCAAATATATGTAATGGATTAAAAATTTAAATTTTGATTAATATAATGAGGAATATATAATTAATTACCAAATTAACCTAAATATGCACTATATATTCCTACATTTTCAAAAACATTTGGGGGTACATGGCTCCGCCACTGATTGAGACCCCACAAAAATACTAATATCTCTATAATAATTGGTCAATTTGACTTTTGAACTTATGTTTCATTACTCTATTTAATAAAATTAAATTAAAAATTAATTATCATTTTGATATAAATATAATAACTTTATATATAAGAAGAAAACAAAACATAAATTAAATATCGAAGTCCTGCGCCTTGGGGTAATGGATAAGTTTATAAGAACATAAGCCTTAGGGTATAAGTTTATAAGAACATAAGCTGAAGGAAGGTCTCTAGTTCAAATTCCCATAATCCCCTCTCCTTACCTCTTATGTATCAAAAAATTAAATGTCAAAAATTAAATGATAAATACTGTAATATAGACTCAATAATAGGATGTTCTGGCATAAAAATGAAGGAAGGTTTAAATAATGATAGTGACATACAATACAAGTAGAACGCCCGCTCCAGGTGGAGATCGGCCGAACGTGAAACTGGAGGAAGAAGGAATGCTGAGGTCATTGGATAGGCACAGTTGCCATTTTGTTTTGTTTTGTTTGTTTTTTTCCTGGAAACCAAGTGAATTTACATATTTATTTTTTAAATAGTAACGAGTTTTAGTTCACCAAAATGGGTGAAAGTTGAACGAAGCAGAGTTCGGTTTGAACATTCGTTAAAACAGTTAAAAATATTTTAAAGTTAAGTTTGAACAAAATTCTAATTACTCGATACATTTAAAATATTCGTTCCAAATTTCGTTAATAAAATATTTTAAATGAAAACCTTGTTTTCCAAACTTTGGGAAAAATATTAATTACTCGATACATTTAGAGTTTTTGAAGTTTGCTAATACACTTAATCAAATATTTACAAAGGAAATTTTAACTTGCTAAACGACTTCGATTTTATCCTAACTTTTACACTTGATATTCATGAACAGCTCGAGCTCGACTCGAGCTCGGCTCGATTTAAAGGTCGTTCATATTATTTTCAAACTGAACACAATTTCAGGCTCGATATGATTTTCAAGCCTAACATGAACAACCTAGTACTCGGCTCGATTTGACTTGTTTTCATCCCTAACCATATTTTACTTTTACTTAATTCAATATGTACGGTCTCCATGGAAAAAAGAATCAAGAAAAAACTCTCCAAAAATTTTCCATTCACACATTGTAATCCAATTATAAGAGTGAGAAGAACCGCTCTTCTCCAAAACATTGAGAGAAAATTTCAATAGACCAAAGTGTTACAAGGGTTAAGCCACCAATCACCCCATCAACCGCGTGATGAGCTCGGAAATGCCAAAGAAAATGCTTAGTAGGATCACCAATTGGTGCTATGCTTTTTTAACTTTTAGTTTCTTGATTTCGGATTAGGGGCTTCCATTTAAAATTTTATTGGATAATTATACGTGTTAATTCAGGCTGTTTAACTTTTCTGTTTTTTGTTTTAGTTGTTTAGGAAGATAATTCCTTCGGCCATGTGTTTTGCATATGATATTGTCACGGGATGTGAGAAAATTTTAATATTGAAATTTCCATATATTTTTCCGCTTCTTTTATAACGGAAAATGTAATCATCACAGAAATTGATGAAGAATTGTAAAACAAAATCAACGTACAAGGATAAGTATTTGAAAAATGAAAATTAAAACAATTAAAAAATTGAAGAAATTTTTTTTAATTGAAGGAGGTATTAATATTGACTATTTATATGATTTCCTTATTTCTTAAGATTTAGAGTAAATGATAATTTGATTAGTTAATATGTAATAAAAAAACCAAAAGACAAAACGTTAAATGATTTTAGGATGTTCCAAAAAGTAAATCGTTTGAAATTTTTTATTCGTAGTTCATCCTAAAACTCTGTATATGACTGAGAACACCAATTTGGAAATGAATTACAAATTTTCAATCATATGAACAACTTAATTCATTGAACTAGTCCACCTCGGCCCTTTTAAGCTTAATCGGGTTCAGTCATCCATTTAGATAATTAAATGATTTACAATTCATTTTAAAATTGAATAAATTTATTTTTTTCGCATATATTTATCCAATTTTATAATAAATTTACTAAAAAAATCATATATTTAATTAAATTGGGCTTTACACCAAATAGGGTGTATATAACTACCTATACATTGAAATAAAGAAATCTAAGTACCCTATTATGGAAAAATAGCTTTAACCTTATCCAGGTCATCGAGTATTGCAAGAAACTCATAGGTTATGGACCCACCTTGAACAAGAGAAAACATGTCATAATTATAGAGAGAAAGGCTATCTACCTGTATTTAAGTTTCTGTGTTTCCACTATCAAATGGAAAGATCAAATGGTTGAATTTCTCAATTTACTAATGATCACCTGTATGTACACCCTGCTATTTTCCACACATGGTTGGTCCAAAATCCTTGGTCACAGCTGCAACATGCATAGTGAGATCTTTGTTGGAGTATTCAACATAGTAAAACGAAACTAATCTTAATTTGTGTATCAATTTGTGCAGGAATCAGAACACTTGACTGCGATGATGAGGATATTTGGAGCCCAAGCAAAACATTTATAGAACCATGTGATGAATCTGATTATGAACTACTCAAACTTTGCGGCCAGATGTGTCAACAAGATGATGGGGCTACTTATGGAGATTGCTGGGAGGGTAATTGTAATTGTTGCACAGTTGGCCATCCATTCACTTGGTATGAGAATCGAGTGTATACAACACCATGTGAGCACACCAGCCTTGATGATTGTCGTCGTTGCCATGACAATTGTGTTGAACAATATGGTGATCATGCTATGGGAGATTGCATATATGATGTTTGCATGTGCGTTAAAAAAGAGTGATGGGGAAAATGCTATCAACACATACTTGAAGATTCATGTCTTTCTGATTGAAAGGTTCGGTCTTTGTACTAATTAAAGTTTTACGTATGAATAAGATGCGAGTTTTAAATCATTACATGTTTATATTACTTCATGCATAACATAATAAATTAAAGGACTTACCTTATACTTTTTAAGTTAAAGAGTATGGTTCTTTTTTACTGATCAAAGCCTACGTAGTTCACTTTTGTGCAACTCGGAGAAATTGGGGTTAGAACACTTACCTGTCAAATTGTCGGTGCGACGATCTGAGTTGCCGGCAGTTGAGGATGACCTACTTTATCCCAATCTGTTGAGTGAAATGACATTCGAGTTGTCTGGAGGTTGAGGGCGATCCACTTGCCTCGATCTGCAGTTGAGAGGGTCGGGGATTGTGTGCCGGTGGTCAGAGGATTGTTTGACGACATTGGCGTGGCTGATTAGGGTGGAGAGAGTGCCGGAGGACTGATGGAGTGACGTGTTGGAAGTTTTTCAAAAGAATAGCAAACGAGTGCTGATAATTCTCCTTGTTCCACAGATTAATGAAAAACAACGAGCTGGCCTATTTAAATAGGCTCATACAAACCAAATCAGAAACTAAAACTACTGATTAAAACTAAACTAATTAACAGGAATCCAACTTTACTGCTAACTCCTAATTCAGCATCGAATCAGATATTTATTTCAACATGACGAACCGGGTCGGTGGGCTGCTGCTGCTGCTGCGATTTGCTTAGTCTGGTAACTGTTCGGCGGTTTAGGGTGGTTGGTCGACTTCCTCGAATCATAGAAGGGCGGTTCAGGATGGTTCGATCGGCAACGGTGATCCGCAGGCGGCTCAGATGTAGCTGGTCGCTGGTGGTTGCATGAACCGGGAGGCTTTCTGCCGGCTCTGGGCGTTGCACTGAGGACGGAATGAACAGGCAGAGGTCTGAAGAACTGGCTGGAAGCAAGTGACGAGGTGGAGGATGGTGGCTTGGATCGACCCTTTCATGCTGCAATTTGCGGCTCGGGGCAGCGCTCCCAGGTTAAACGGTGCTGCAAAGGCTCAGGGTTGTGGCGTCTCGTCGGGCATAAAGGCTATCGACGGTGAGGATGCGACTGGTGGAGGCCGGCAGAGGCATCGGGGGTAGGGATGGAGGTCGTACGATTGGACCGAGCAAGAGAGAACAAGAATTGTTTTATGATTTTCTGATTTTTCTCTCGTCCCCCTTGCCTTTCTTCAGGATGCTTCTATTATACTCCATCATTTCCTCGAAAAGTGCTTACATTTTCTTTTGATCGTCCTAAAAATTGATCACTTTCCTTAAAAGGAAACTTCTCACTCTCAAAGTTACTAAACTATCCTCACTTTATCTTTACTTTTTTACCTCGTTTTTGTGCACTCTCAATTAAGGGGCAATTAAGAAAACATATACAAACATCTTACATACACCTTAATCTCCTCGTCCAAACAAATCTACCAATCTTTCGGGGACGGAGGAGTATTATATTATACAATACTAATAAAAAATGTATGTGCAATTTGCACGTGGATATAAACGAGGTTGTAAGAGACTTGAAGCAAATACTAATAATATTTAGGAACGTTTAATTTAGAAGTAATTAATTTTTTTTAAAATAAATTATGCTTATATTATTTCCTAAGCATATTGATGATTTGTGCATTATCATCAACATTATTTGTGTCATTTTTATTCTTTTTTCTGTTGCGGTACGTGAATTTTAACGTTATTGAAATTTCATTAAATAGTGACTTATAATTAAAAACATAGACATAGTCATTTTTTAAGAATTCTAACGTTATTGAAATTTCATTAAATAGTGACTTATAAATTTCAGTATTATTGTTAAACAACACAACTTTAATCCAAAGGGTAACCATTTAATAATTAAAACAATTCACTATTACTTTTCAAAAATGTTCAATTGAAATGAATGTCATATCAATTAAAATTAATGGGTTAAAAAATATTTTAACATTTAATATCACTCATGCTTTTCAAAAGTGTTAATTTAACTTAAAATAAACTAATGGCATATCATATACTATCTCCATCCGCCATTAATTGAACTATTTATTTTCATTATTTCAAAGTATTTGATCTATATATGATTTTTTCATAAATCTTGAAACATTTTAAGTTAAATAATTTTATATGCATATCATAGTTTGCAACATTCTTTTTCTAAATATATGTTTTGTGATTTTGTTTTCAATATTTATCTTTGATAAAACTTGAGCAAAACATTGAACTTGAAACATGAAAGTCAAACGGTTCAATTATAGGTGAACGGAAGGAGTATAATTTATACTATTCCTATCATTTATGATTTATAAATATTTTTGTTTTTTTCTAAACTAATTTATGTTTCATGAACAATTAAAACTCAAAGCTGAGCCTTTACCCAAGTGGTTAACTTCTTAAGGACACAAGTTAAAGGAGTGGAGTTCAAACCTCCACCATCCCATATCCTTTACCCCTACTCATCATAATGAAAACTCAAGAGATAAAATTTAACATTTAGTTTGTACTAAGAGAAATTTAATCCAAAAAGTTAGATATTATTTGTGACAAAAAAATCTCTTGCATCTCTTTAATTTATATTTTTATAGAGTTCTCTCATTATTTAAAATAGTCAATGAAAGTCCTGAGCATCTAGCCCAGTGGCTAAACTTCTCGGACATGAGTTAGAGGTATTGTGTTTAAGACTCCACCAACTCAATCCCCTACCCCTTATGTATCAAAAAAAAAGTCAATAACATTTAGTTTCTTTTTAGAAATTTTAATTTGCATTGAATGTAATTCAATATCAAATTGTAAGTTAATCCTATTATTGATGGCTTATGATTATGTTTATGTGTGCTTATTCTAAGAGAAAATGCGAGTTTGTGAACTATTGAAGTTCAAAGATTTAAATGACTGCAAAAGTGAAGTTGAATATTAATATTAATCTAGAGTTTGATATAAAATTGCAATAATCAAAGTCATTTGTGTCTCTTTTTCCCCTAGAATTCAACATTAATACAATTGTAATTAATTTTTTTTTATCTTTCTAGAATTTTCATCTTGCACAAAATTTAATTCCATATCATTTTTTATGCCAATCCTACTATTTATAACTTATGAGTACCTGTATGCATGTTTATCTGAGAAAAAGTATAAGTTTGTGAACTACCCTTGAGGGTTTAAAACACTGTAATAGTGAAGTTCAAGAATTTTATGCAAATTATAGAAAGAATTATAGATGTAATACCAGCTGTATCTACCTTTTATAATTATATTACGTACTCCCTCCATCCGCAAAAAAAATGTCAAATTTGACTTTCATATTTCAAGGTAGTGTGCTTGACTCAAATATATTTACAAATAAGATGGATAGTGATAAACTATATTTAGACAATTTAAACTTTCAAACTATGATACACATACATTATTTATATTTAAATATCTAACCATTCATGAAAAAAATAAATTAAATACTTTAACACAAAAAAAATAAATATGACAACTTTTTTTACTAATAGACGGAGTATTTTTTAAACTCTTGTTTATACTACCTCCATCCCTTTTTAATTGAGACGTTTAACTTTTGATACTTTGCTTGACTTAATTTTTAATTAAGAAGAGTTTTGTGAAAAAATGATTTTTTAAAAAAATTAGACTATTTGATTTAACTTTTGTATAAAAATTATTTGACATTGTATACCACAATATTAAAGGAAAACATTCATAGATTAGATGCTGAAATAGAAACGTAACAATTAACCTAGGATGGAGGGAGTAGTAATTTACAATTTTGGTGATCCTATTGAAACTTAGGGGTATAGATGATCAAAAAAAGAAACTTAAGGACTAAGAAGGATCAGTCATGCCTATAAGTTGTTTGAATTTGGATGAGCTCCACCACTCGTTTTTGACCAATGCATCTTACATGAAAGCATGTTAATGATGATCCTAAAATCTGCAAAATGGTATCAGAGCTATGGTTCTAGTATTTTCCTGTATGTGTTGCAAGCATGAACTTTATGATATAATGTGTGTGTATTGTTTTGGCGAAAACATGTTCTATACATCACATCTGTGACTAGTTTTAGATCATATCATACCTTAGTGTCACATTGAGTGCATTCTGTCTAAGGAGATGGGTTTTAAGCGGGAC
Source organism: Stellera chamaejasme (assembly GCA_024586325.1). Classification (NCBI taxonomy): domain Eukaryota; kingdom Viridiplantae; phylum Streptophyta; class Magnoliopsida; order Malvales; family Thymelaeaceae; genus Stellera; species Stellera chamaejasme. The sequence goes on along the minus strand of CM044982.1, from coordinate 20,846,263 downwards.
CGTTGTGACCCCTCCATCTTTCCTGAGAATGTTCCTCATGTGATTCTTATGGCTTTGAATATGATTGGAAAACAACATCATACATGTGACATTTATCCTTGACTTGAATTAAGAAATTCAACCGCTTTATGGTCTTAGTACTGGTTTTGTACCACTATGATGGACTTGAGGGAATTGAAGCTTAATTTAAGAAGGAACATGACATTTATTGAATCAAGATACTTTACCCTATGATGGTTCAAGTACTAATTTTCAACATTACTATGGTGAACTTAATGGAGTTGAGGCTTGGTTTAAGGGAATGTGTCACTTCAATAAGCTAAAGTTTTCTAGGGGCCCTGTCAAGTTGGTATGATATTGTCTAAGGAGGTGGTTTTAAGCGAGACCGTCTGTGACTCCACCATCTTTCATATCGAGGAGACTTTATGGGTGATGAAACTAAGGCTTAGGTGAAGTTCTCATGGTTGTCACATTCGAATTTCATGTATGTGTACATGAAACCATTTAGGTACATAAGTTGTACCCAAGTATACACGTTTTGGCGAAAACCTATGTATATAATTGTATGCCTGTGTGCTTGAATAAAGTTGCATGTAGGCTTATTAAGGGCATTTGTATGAAATAATTGAGACACACTTACATATTTCTGATTGGATGCTATATGCATCTCTTTCGCCATATATGGGTATGTTCTTAAGTTACTTCATTCAAATGTTGCTTGAATGAGTCTAGTTGTGAGAATTGAAACTAAAATATGTGAATTGCATCTATGTAAATGGCTACTAAGAATATTGTTGCTGAACTGAACCATGACCTCAAGTTAGATGGTGAGAACTATCTTTTGGCAACAGAAGGTCAAATTCATTTTAACTGAGCAAAAGACACTTGATGTCCTCACCAATGTGGTTGAGGAACCAGCTGAAGGGCGGGATATGACTGCCTATGAGGCATTTCTGAGGAAGAACTCTATATGTAGGGTCACCATCCTATCCACTATGGTGGATGAAATCATGGTGGAGTTCTCCATGCTTGATGGCGCTAAGGCCATCTGGGATGTCCTCAAGGCTAAGTATGGAGATGTTTCTATTGACAAAAAATGTTCCATGATTCTCAAGTTTGAGAATTATGTGAAGAGAGCTAACCATACCATGAACTCTCACTTGCGTGAAATGTCACGCATGATCCACCAGCTGAAACAAGTTGGACATGAGCTCACAGATGAGCAGCAAATGCAAGCAATAATCCGTTCCCTGCCGGATGAGGATTGGCAGTTGATGAAGGTCAACTTATGCCACAACCCCCAAATCAAATCATTTGATGATATTGCTCGCCACTTACTTTTTGAGGCCGAGGTTATGGCTCTCAAGGGCCACTCAGGGCATATGTTGCCTCTTCCTCCAACCAAAAGGGTGGGAAGAAGAAGTGGAGAGGTGGTAAAGGTGGCGGCCATAAAGGTGGCAATGGCAAGGGTAAGGGAAAGGGAAAGGGAAACGACCCTAACTTGAAGAAGTTCAAGAAGAAGAGGGACGTCTCCAAGTTGAAGTGTTTCAACTGTGGCAACAAAGGACACTTTGCAAAAGATTACAAGAGTGCTCCTAAGGTACATACTAACCTTACTACTTCTAATGTACATGTTGTGACATGTACCTTGCTAACAGAAAGCAATTCTTTGTGGATTGTGGATTCAAGGGCAACAAACCACATTGCTCGGGACAAGTCCTGGTTCGTGGCTTACAGGAAGCTCCCAAGGGGTGCCAAACATGTTTTAGTTGGAAATAATGATATATTAAAAGTAGAAGGAACACGGACATGTAAAGTCCCATTGTGTCAAGGATATTTGTATCTTATTGACAATTTGTATATACTTAATATATGTAGAAACTTGATTTCTATAAGTTACCTATTGATTGCTTTAACTTTTCCAATAATGGTGTGACCATTTACAAAAGTGGCGACATTCTTTATACTTGCTTAGTTGGTAATGAATTATATGAACTAAGGCCAAAGGGCCATTCTATTGCAACTTTTAGCTGCCATGTGACTAAGGTCACAGATGAAATGAAATGACATGAAAGGTTAGGACATATTGGCCAAGATAGGATGAATAGGCTAGCCAAAGGTGGCTTGCTTGGATCCTTGACCAAGGTTGTCTTACCAAGTGGCCAATCATGCCTTGAAGGCAAGGCAACTAAGAAGCCCTTTGGGCGTGGCACTAGAAGAACTGAAGCACTAAGTTTAGTACACTCAGACCTGTTTGGACCAATGAGGGTCTTCTTACTTAAAAATAAGGCTGATGCCTTAACATACTTTGAGAAATATGTAAACTTGGTTGAGAACCAACTAAGTAAGAAGATAAAGTCCTTAAGGACTGATAGAGGTGGAGAGTTGGGAAAGTTGGGACAAAGAGGAAAAAGATGTGTTTTCCTTGGCTATGCTGAACAATCAAGGGGCTATGTGTTCTTGGACATTAGTCACAAGAAAGGAAATGTATTTGAGGCAAGAAATGGCAACTTTGTGGAGAATGAGTTCCCACGAGTTGGTGAAAGTGGTGATAAGGACCCCTTTGATCCAATCCTTGAGAGGGATCAAGTAGGTGCTAAAGAAGCGTCGGTTGCACAACGTGCACTTACTCCAGAGGGAGTGCCTCAACCATTTGGAGATGTGGCTCCAAATGATGTTCCAATTCAGATGGAAAATGATGGACAAGATCCACAAGTGGATGAGCTTGTTCAAGAGGGAGTTGAGGTTAATCAAGAGCTTGATGAAGTTCCTAATGAAATGGAGCATGTGTCGCCTCCACATGAGGATGATCATGAAGTTCCTCAAAAAGTGGAACATGAGTTGGATCCACAAGAGGATGTTCATGATGCACCTCCACACACGTTGAGAAGATCAACTAGGGAATCGAGACAACCTAAAAGATGAGGTCTCTCGAGGGTGAAACTTATTTGGTGTCATCTGAAATAGATGAACCAAGTAATATTAAAGAAGCTCTTGATAGTGCACATAGGAAAGAGTGGCTAAAAGCCATGGATGATGAGTTGCATTCGATGCATCTCAATGGTGTGTGGGAGCTAACTGACATTCCTCTTGGCCGAAAGGCAATTGGAAACAAGAGGATTCTCATGGTGAAGTTGAATTCTGATGGAAGTATCGAAAGATACAAGGCCCGATTGGTGGCCAAGGGCTTCACACAGAAAGAAGGTATTGAGTTCAAAGATACTTTCTCTCTTGTGGTGAAGTTTAACTCCATCAAATTACTACTTACCATTGTGGCAAATTTAGGCTTGGAGTTACATCAAATGGATGTAAAGACCGCCTTTCTCAATGGTGATTTGAGTGAGAAATTTTACATGAAACAGCCTAAGGGGTTTGTTCAAAATTGTCTTGAGGACAAGGTATGCAGACTAAAGAAGTCTATATGTGGTCTTAAACAAGCTTCAAGACAATGGTACTTGAAGTTCCATCATGCAGTCACAAGCTATGGTTTTGTGATGATGCATGAAGACTATTGTGTATACTCATTCAAATCGGGTTCTAGCTTTGCTGTAATGACTTTATATGTAGATGATATACTTATTGCAAGTAGTGGACTTGAGTTGTTATCAACCATTAAAGAATGATTGTCCTCCACCTTCGACATGAAGGCTATGGGAGAGGCCTCGTGATAGACAGAGATACTGAACGCTATCAGGTGCTCTCTGATATGCGGGCGTAGGCCCCTGATGAACCTCCTCGTCTTCTCCCGTTCGAAAGAATCGAACTGAGAGGAGTAACAGATGAGTCGGCTGAACTCCAGCTCATACTCGGTGACGGTTTTGCTGCCCTGAGTGAGCGCATCAAATTCTACCTGTCGGCGCTCCCGAATGGCGTACCCCATCCACCTCTCATGATAAAGGCGGGAAAACAAAGTCAGTACGCCTCATATCCCGGTACTGTGTCACCCGGTCCCTGACTATCCCCTGCCACCAGTTGTGTGCAGCGTCACGCAGATAGAAGGTAGCAAGAGAAACTATCGCCTCGGATGGCAGTCCCAATCTCGGCAGGAGACGCTCCATATCTGACAGCGAGCTCTCGGTTGCATCTGGCTCTGACTTGCCCGAAAACTTGGGCGGGTTGAAACGCTGCAAGCACTCCATCATCTTGACCTCATCGTAACCCACAATGCATCCCCTACACGGCCTCGGGGTACCTCGAGTATCCCCGGAATCAGAATCAGAATCATCCCTACGTCGGTGACGATGGATCGGTGATCGCTCCCTCCGAGCCCTGTGGGTAGTCTGTCTAGTGCGAACAGTGCTAGCCACTGCCCTGGTCCTGTTGATGCGGGAACGACCCCGTGACTCAGACCGGTCCTCTTCCTCCTTCTCCTCCTCCTCCTCAGAAATAGGAGTAGGACTACGTAGTCTGGAGTCATTATGTGTGGTCTCAGTGTCAGAGGTTGTACCATTCGGTGCGGAGTGGTCACTGTCACTCTCCTGGTCAGACAACATATCCCCGTGAGTAAAGACACCGTTCAGAACGGTGTGTATCTGACCCAATACCTCCACAAAGTTGTCGCGCTCCTGGTGTCGAGAGGATCTAAGTCGGGGCTGAGGTGAAGGTCGTGGTGTGGGCTGTCGAGTCGGCGATGTGCCCTCCTCTCAGGGTTACTATCGAGAGAGGGATCCGATATGTCGGTACGAGTAGCACGGTCGCGTCTCGTATTGACCATCTGAAATTCCCAAAAACAAACATACATAAAAGACAGTTAATCTCCATGTTAGCAAACAACAGTTTCCTAATGGCTCTGTAGTGTAGATGATATGCATATTTAACTTAAACAGAAATTTAGAATTTCAGCAGCAATTTCCTTTGCTTGCTTACTTTGAAAGGACTCGGATAATCCACATCCTCCGTGGATCATTCGCGCGATATCTGTTTTAACAACTTTATTTGAGTTTCAGTTATGCTAGGTGTGTTACACCCACCCCCCGTCGTTCTGTAATTTTTCTGTAAAATTTCGGCCGTAAGCTTAAATTCTGTAATTATCAGATCACAAACGGCTTGTGATTAATTAATGGAATTCAGTGTTTGGAAGTTATTTTGGAGTTATTTACAAGTGTTTTATATGTTGGATAACATTTACGGAGTTTCGGGACGTTTTTCCGAAAATTGGTTTCGGTGGGCAAAATGGTCACCGAGGAAGGGCGAAATTGGAAAATCTTGTTGGGCTTTTCCTTATTGGGCCGACACTTTTTTGTGAGGTTGAGGGAGGATAGCGTTGTTTTTAGTGAGTGGAGTGGAGTGGGATATTTGGTTTATGAAACATTTTTCCTTTCTTCATAAAATCATTTTTCTTTAGCCCATGCCCTTCTTTCACACCCATCCCCTTCCATTATTTCAGACATCATCTCTCCCTCTCTCTACCATTCATTTCATTTCATCTCATCTCTTCCAACACTTGAAAGAAAAAGCAAGAGAGCAAGAACACCTTCTCCTCCTTGCTGCCCAGAAATTTCGTCCGTCTTCCACAGCCTTTCTGCCCTAGCAAACGACCGAATCAGCTCTTGGTGTCTTCAGAGAAAATCTTCATCAAGGTCTTGGCTACAACCTTTCTGAAGGAAGCAAGAGCCAAAAGTGAGAGGAAGGTCCTCAAAACTCTGGTGCAAGCCTTCGGGTCCAGCAGTAATTTCTGGTTTCCAAAGTTCATTTCTTGAAGTTTTGAGCTTGGATCTTCAACAAACCAAGCTCTATTACTTCCTAGGCTCCTAAATCTGTAACTTCAAGGTATGGTTGAGTTCTTTTTGGTTGGATCTTCATGTTCTTGAAGTTTAAACATGGAAGAAAAACTCATCCATCTTTGTTGTTCTTCATGGCCGAATTTTTGAAGGATTTTGGTGATGGTTTTGTCTCAACAACAACTCATCCTAGGTTGATCTACAAGTTTCAGCAAGGTGAGGAACATCCTTGGTAATTTTTATGAAGTTTGGTTGTTGGATGATTATGATCTTCAACTATGTTGAAGTTGGTTGCATGATGAACATGTTTTGTTCTTGAGAGATCATGAAAAAGCATGGTGTTAAAGTTTTAGGGTGAAGGCCGAATCTGTTGGGTATAGTTTGAAGGATGTTTTGTTGAAGGAAGTTCGTAAAAAACATGTTTTAAGTATGTTTGACATGTTTTTAAGTTGTGGGAAAAGTTGGAAATTATTTGGTGAATTTTGAGGAGAAGGCCGAAACTTTGATGATGATTTTGTGGTGATTTGGTAAAGTTAAAGTGTTGAAGAAAGTATTAAATCATGTTTTGGTAAAGGAAATATGATTTAAGTGGCTAAAATGTAAGTTTATAAAGTTTTGGGTCAGAAGTGAAACTTGGCCGAAACTTTGGGCCTAGGGCCGAAATATTGGGTTGAAAAGATACTTGTGTTGAAAAGTTGACAAAATTGGATATTTTGTAACTTTGTGAAAGTTAAGTGCTAAAATGCACTTTATGGAAAAGTTTGGGTAAAAAGTGCAAACTTGGAAAAGTTTAAGGAAATTCGCTAAGAAATGTGAAAATAAGGATTTCCATAATTTTTGGATGATTCTGACACTTTGTGAAACTTAAGGGCTATTTTGAAAGTTCTTAAAAAGTTTAAGGACTAAAGGTGTAATTATGGAAAAGTTAAAGGAAAGATAGCCACTTTAAGTTATGGAATTAATTATGGACACTTTAAGTATAAAGTTGTCACTTTCTGCAACTTTGTAAAGTTTTGGGCAAAATTGCAAATTTCTGAAAAGTTGGGGGACTTAAGTGGTAATTTTGGATAAATTCCCAAAGTAAGGAACTTTAGTTAATTAACTAGAGTATTCTGTGTTTCTGATTCTGGCAGATTAAATCTGCATTTCTGGGATACTGCTTGTGAGCTTCAGGGGGCCACAGTAGATATCCGTTTCTGTCGAGGTAAGGGGTTTAACTTCCTTAATACGCAATGCATGTGTATTAGGTTAGTTAAGGGCTAGTACTCGGGTCGAGGGTGGGGCCCAGTGACTCCCGGGGCTAGTCACATGGTACATAGCGGTTTGCAGGGTTTTATTATATTTCTGGACCTTATACTTATCGGGGGTCGATGACGGACCCACTCTCTGTTGAGATTTCTGGACTTATGCTATATCGGTTATGCTTATCGGGGGTCGACAACGGACCCGTTTTCTGTTCTGCGTCGGCTTTATGCCGCATTTTATTCTGACAGTTAGGGGCAGATCACCCCTCGCTGGTACCATGCGTTCTGATCCCGATAATCGGCGTGAGCTTAACAAGCCGCCGTAGGGTGCTGTCAGTGGTCGGGGACCACCTGTATGGGAAAGTACCACCAGTCCGACGGGACTTCTGAGCATCACGACATTTGCATATCATATTCTTGTTTATACTTAGGATTGTATTATCTGCTAGTTCATTGCACGCTAACCTTTTATGCAGGGAAAAACGTATTTTTTAAAAAGTTTTCCCGTTACTCTACCTGCCCCCTTACTGGGTTCTTTCGAGAACTCACCCCCCACATACTAAATATTTTCAGGGAATCCGGGCAAACGACCTGCGGAGTAGACCTCCCGCGGTGTTCGTTCTGCATTCTGTATATTCTGAGCAGCAGCAGCAGCTTTTGTTTAGCGAGGTATAATTCCGCTTTTTGGCTCGGCTCTGTAGGTGTAGACTGCATATTAGACACTTTTAGTATTCGGACCTAAACTGTATATTATTCGTGGGGAGTTTCCGACCCTACGAAGAGGGCGGAACTCCTTCTGCCTGTATGACTTATTATCTGCTTATGTTTTCTGCGCGCGCGATATTCTGTAAAACCACTAACGTGTCTCGGGTGCAGGTTTAGGACTAGTAAGACGTCTTAAAATCTGCAAACACGTAATAACCTTAAAACTTGAAGGAAAATGTTTTAAGGGACGGGTTTCGGGTCCACACCCCTTTTTAGAGGAAATTCCGTATTCACCCGCCGCCGATACCTCCAACCTCCGCAAGTAAGACGCTTCCGCCAGTTTCCGGGGGCGGTGGGGTGACAATTTGGTATCAGAGCTTAAGGTTAGAGTTAGGAATGGTTAGACTTTCCGACCTAAACTCCGCTTCTAGTTCTGGGGTAATTTAACTAAAAGAATGGCCAACTTTTACTAAAATTATTCAAGAACTTAAGGTTAGGTTTAGGGTTGGTTAGTTGACACCAAAACCTAGCATAATCTGGAAACTCAAGTAAGTGGTTAAAACAGATATCGCGCCAGGATAATCCACGAAGGATATGGATTATCTGGGTCTTTTCAAAGTAAGCAAGCAAAGGAATTGCTGCTGAAATTTTCTGTTTAAGTTAGTATGCATATCATCTACACTACAGAGCCATTAGGAAACTGTTGTTTGCTAACATGGAGATTAATTGTCTTTTCTGTCTGTTTCGTTGGGAATTTCAGATGGTCAACACGAGACGCGACCGCGCTACTCGTACTGACATTTCGGACCCCTCTATTCGTAGTGACCCCGAGAGGAGGGTACACCCTCAGGCTCGACAGCCCTCACCACGACCTTCACCTCAGCCCCGACCTAGATCTGCTCGACGCCAGGAGCGCGTCAACCTTGTGGAGGTTTTGGGACAGATACGCACCGTTCTGAACGGTGTCTTTGATTCCGGGGATCTGTTGTCTGATCGGGAGAGCGACACCGATCACTCCGCACCGACTGGTACACCCTCTGACACCGAGTCACGGGGTCGCTCTCACTCTAGGAGGTCCCGGGCAGCGGCCCTTGCCACTTTCTACATACGTGACGCTGCACACAACTGGTGGCAGGGACTGGAAAGAGACAGGGTGACACAGTACAGGGAGATGAGGCGCACCGACCCGGGAATGACTTAGGAGGAGTTCTCCCATTTGTTTCATGAGAGGTGGTTGGGGTACGCCATTCAGGAGTGCCGACAGGCAGAGTTTGATGCTCTCACTCAGGGCAGCCGGACAGTTACTGAGTGTGAGCTGGAGTTCAGTCGGCTCATCCGTTACTCATCCCATTTCGATTCCTCTGAGCGGGAGAAGGTGAGGCGGTTTATGGCGCTTCCATTTATGCTATTTCTCTGAGATGTGCGACATCTCGAGTTTTGCCTATTGCCTACACGGCGAATGTAGTCATGGTAAGCATCGATGGTGGGACACATTTGTATTCGAATGAGATTGCTCAGGAGTGCATTTTGAGTATTGGGTGCCATCAGATTGAATCTGAGTTGCTAATCTTGAATCACATTAACAATCGTTTTGACCTTTCTTGGGGAAAATAAAATAGTTTTGTGTTCAAGTTATGAATTTCTTCAAAAGTAAGTACTTGAATGAATAATCTTAGAGAAATGCAGATTTAATTGAACATGAAGGTAAGTTGGGAGCCGAATTAGAAATTAAGGAATCTTTTGGAGGATTGAAGGATGGGTTTGACCAATTTTTACTTGATCCTCATATTGCAAAACTCTTTTATGCGCCAAATTTGGAGGAGATTGAGTTGTAAACTCATCACAAAACTCATGAGGATTAAGCCAAAAAAGTTCACCTTAACTAAAATTCTTCATGCTTTTAACTAGGAAATAAGGCTCTTTTGTGGAAAAAAGGAGGAGAAAAAAAGAAAAAGAAAAAGAAAATACTCCTCCGCCGTTCTTCGCCTCGGCCTCTCCTCCTCCATCCCAATTGCTCGTCTTTCAACCTCTGAAACTTATACCATTGTCACCGCCAAACCACCTCGACCGAGTGGCGGTGTTGTGTCGCCAAAGGCTTCGGAGAAGGGGCCTAACAGCCGTCAACCCGGCCGCTGGCGAGCTAAGGTCCGATTCGCACCAACCCAACTATCCGAGGCCTTGTCTCACCAAATCGCCACCGGAATCACCTTCCCGGCCCCGGAGACCTCCCTTGTCGAAGCCCGCTGCAAGCCGTCGCGAAGCTGCGTGACCCGCTCAACACCGGCGACTCGCGGACTCCCTCCATTCATCAGCCCACTCTCCGCCGAAGCCACACCCAAGCATCCGGCGATTCTCCTCGTCAAATACCGCCGCAAAAAGCCGCCGTTTGCCTGACGAGACGATGCCGCTTGCCCCGTTTTCGCCGCGAGAAGCCAACAAAACGGCCCAACTCGAAGACTCTGGCAACACTCGCGAGTTTGCCCGACGCCCCCTCCAGCCGCACCGAGGCGCCGCACGCTTCTCCGCTCGCTTCTCCGATCTCCGGCGAGTCCTTCCGGCCTGGACCACTGCATCTCGCCACCGTTTTCCGTGAAGCCGACCCCCTGGCCGCCGGACCTGTGCTCGCCAAAACTCGCGAACCAGGAGGCGACGTGGCCTCTTCTCCTTCCATGAAAACCCGGTAGAATTCCCCCTTGATCCTTGCTTCTTTTTATTTTTGTCAACTAAGTCACTAACTCCCTTTTGTTTTCACTTTTCGTGTTTAACGGGTTATAAGTTTTACTTTGTTACGAATGGGTCACTTGACAGCATTGGTTTTTTTGGTTATTTGTTCCTCATGAGTTTATTTGGTTCCATAATTGTTACTTTGATTAATTTTATGTCAATTAACATTTTTTTACATAGTTCTGACCATTATAAAAAAAAATACAAAAATCAGTTATCATCATTTATTTTTGAATTCTCTCCTTGTGATTATTGTATTAGTTTATGTTTCCCACCATCATCATTTAGCTAATTCTAGAATTTTCTTTTTTATTCTTTCAGAGTTTGACTCGAGTTTTTTGAACCCATCAGAAAAGGCAACAAAAAATACCAAAGCATCGAGGCAAGTGGACCGTCCTCAACTCCAAGCAATTCGACCGCTATCTTCAACAACAAATCGAGGCAACTTGACCGTCTCCAACATCCCGGCAATTCGACCGCCGCTTCACCGATTTGACAGGTACGCATTCTAACCCTGAGTTCTCCCAGTCCAACGGGAGCGAACTACGTGGGTTTTGATCCCGATTCAAACGGCACGTAGGCAGCTTGGAAGCCCATAATCCGTGCCCAAGTCCAATTAACTAAAATTAACCCATTGTTTGAAAATAAAAATTAATCATTTTGCATTATTTAATTTATGGGAATCGGCTTTTATTTTGTTTTAAAATTATTTTCAGACAAATTGGGTGCCTAACACCTTCCCAATTTGTACCCAATCCCTGCACTTAAAATATCCGGTTTTCGCAGAATTGCTTTTTCTAAATTTGAGTCAAAATTGGGTTTTCCTTAATTTCCCATTTTCTAAAAATAAATGTGGCGACTCCCTCATTTTCCCCAAAATTGGCGGAAAAAGCCTCGACGAGCGGCCCTCTCGCTCACGGTGGCGACTCCTGGGACCATTTTCAAACTTTTGAAAATAAGAGGATTGAATGCTGAAAATATTTTTTAAAAAATTATGAAAGCCGATTATGTGTGTAATATTTGTTAATTGCAAAGCATGGTGATTGATAACATGGTGATTGACATATGTGTGCTCTGCATCACGGATATACTGTTCATTTGTGTGTGCATTAACCTAGGTAGTGAGCCCCGGAGACCATGTTGCATAAGAAAGTTGGTCCTCCCAACATGACTATGCACCAGTCCCAACTCCACAGCTTGAAGGTCGTAAAGTCTTGTTTGACCAATGGATGCTCCTCGCACCCGAGGGAGGTATATGCACACCTAGTTGTTGGAGAACCTTTGACCAACCCATTCTCACCTTCATGTACATAGTGACTTTAGAACTGAACTTTAGGTACCTAATATTCACGGTGTATTGCATATCTCGGTGTTTGCTATATGTTTGCCTCGCACGATGTATTGACACGCTCACTGCATGACACTCACCCACATGCACCTAAATCAAGACAGTGTACTTGAAAGCTTAAGAGACTTAGACATAGGCTTTAAATTAAGCGCTATAGTCTAATTTCCACCGATCTGTCTAGGTGCAAGACATAAAGTGAGTCAACTAAGAGCATCAAAGCTTCAAATCCCGAGCATAGTACCGTCATGCATCCATGCATTTGTGTACGTCCATGCATACACGTCATGTAACATGCTCATGCATACATGCATTTGTGTCTCATGCATACACGTAATTATCTGACATGCATTCGTATAGGTGCGTCACATGCATGTAAAAGTTGTTAGACATAGGAGGATTAATCGAAGGTCATGGGTTCGGTCTGAAAGTTCAAAGTCCGTCAAGAAAGAAGCAAGGTAAAGGCGCACTAAATTGAAGACATGATGGAACTAGATGCCCATTCTCACTCTCTGGTGGAACTTATCTCGTGTTCATTGCACTTCTATCCTACAATGCCAAATGTCAAATCACCAAAGACGAAGAAAAATGATCAAGTTCCTGACAATAGTACCATGATCTGATTGAGAAGCCCCTTGATTGTCCCACATCAACTTAAAGAAGATCGGTCTCATTCCCCCCATCTCTCGCAAAAATTTCTTACATTGATGTACCCTTCTCTGCACTCTTTTGATGTTTAGGATGACTTGAGTTTCTATGTATTTTCTACACTATGATTTTTCTATGATCTAAAGCTAGTGAATATAAAATTGCTTTTGAACTATTCAAGAATGTGTGATTTCAAATTTGACGAACGAACGACAACTGAGCTTTTAAGTCACCCGTGTTTCTATCAAATGCAATGATCCACGCAGAATGAGTCAAAATGAAAGATCGCCATCTTTCGTAGCCTAAATCATCTTTACACCTGAACGACATTTTATCCTTTGATTACCACTTTGAGCCTTAAACACTTGAGCCTGTTCCTTCTCGAAACCGCAATCCTAACCTGGGAAAAGGGTATGCATCTCGCGAGTGTTGAGTCTCGAAGACCACTGATCATCGCTGCAACAGTTGGTGAAATGAATTGTGCAAGGAAGTCCAATCGGAGAAACTCGAATCGGAGGAAATTCAAGCGATGAAAGCTCAAATAGTGTTCGCCCATCATATGGCGGTCTCGTTTTGTATTGTCGAGTTGTTTTGAGAAAAGAAAAAGAAAATAAAAAAGAAGAAAGAAAGAAGGTTTGATGTGGAAATTAAAGGAACCCTCGCTAGGTCGAAAACCAGTAAGGTCAGCTTAAGAAAAAGTGGAGGTAAAAAAAAGAAGAGAAGGGGAAAGTTGTCACCGTTGCGCTTTAGCTTCCTTGCGCTTCAAAAGCAGATCACAAAGTCCTCAAGAAGTAAACAAATTTTCAAGAAGTATCAAACATTCATCAAGAGAATCGGACCAATCGGAGGTTGTGAGTTTTGCATTTCGTGAGAAGTATATCCTGGGGCATCATTTGGGTATTTGAGCCTATATATCATTTCTTTCTTCGAACCTTAACCGAGGCCACATTACAACCCTTTGAAAGTCCATCTTGTCGACTCATTTTTATGTGGATCGTTCATGTCGAGAGAGGCATTGGTCACTTGATTGTTTTTGCTGCGTTTGGTCAAAACACATTTCTTCCATGATTCATTAGCAACTATGCTTTAGGTTTTGGAAATCTTATAGTGCGAGATGCTTAAAAGTTCTCTTTATCCCGAGCACAAATGAGATCACTTCACTCAAATCAAATCCTTGAGATCACATTCATTTATTTCCTCACACTAAGTCCATCAAAATAAAGCTCCCGAAAAGCATGTCCAGACTATTGATGAGAAGCCTTTTCTCAAAACTCTGTGATTTCACCTCAAGCCTTCCAGAGGCAGAGCAAGCAAGCCATATTGACTCCGAGTCGACATATTCATAAGCCGAGAGAAGCAGGGGGCATGAATCCTCTCAAGTCATCATGTAATCAAAGAAGTGCACTCACCTCGCATAACTACCAAAATGCCATCAGACACATACGTGGGGGCATCTCTCCCTCCAGAGTTGAACATATGCAAAGGCCTTTCAGTTTGGGCCCATGACTTTTAAAAATGAAGAAAAGAGTCTTAGAGTCGACCTAATAACTCATTGCATCGACTATAGTCTTGGGAGGCATATCATGCGTCATGACGCCCGCGAGCACAAGCCCTACCAGATAGGCAACCTTTAGTCAAGCCCTACCGGATAGGCACCCATCTCAAGCCCTACCAGATAGGCGACCCTTCATCAAGCCCTACCAGATAGGCAACCTTTAGTCAAGCCCTACCGGATAGGCACCCATCTCAAGCCCTACCAGATAGGCGACCCTTCATCAAGCCCTACCAGATAGGCACCCATCTCAAGCCCTACCAGATAGGTGACCGTTCATCAAGCCCTACCAGATAGGCACCCATCTCAAGCCCTACCAGATAGGCGATCCTTCATCAAGCCGTACAAGATAGGCAACCTTTAGTTCAGCCCTACTAGATAGGCACCCATCTCAAGCCCTGCTAGATAGGCCACCATTAAGCAATTAGGCAAAGATGACCGCCTCCCAATAGGACGACCCAGACCGTTCCTCTCCCGATAGGATGAACCCGATCGTTCCTTTAGGTGGATAGACAACCTTGGCACTTTGGCCCCCGTATTTTCCCAACCTTGGCACTTTGGCCCTTCTTTTCAATAACAATGGCAATCTGGCCTCATTTCAAACAACTTTAGCATTTAGGCCCCACCTTTGGATGATCTTGGCTCTTTGGCCCTGTTTTAGAAAAACTCTGGCATTTAGGCCCTTCCTTTCAACCTTGGCACTTTGGCCCCCGTATTTCGACAATCTTGGCACTTCGACCCCTACATCTCGTTGAACTTGGCACTTATGCCTCCGTACTTTGACAATCTGGACACATAAGTCCCGCGTAAGGCAATTAGACTGCTTGGGTATTTAGACCCTATATTAGGCGATTAGACTGCCTGGGCAATTATAGGCCCTGATTTAGCCGATTAGACAGCCTGGGTATTTAGACCCCCACATTAGGCTATTAGATTGCCTGGGTATTTAGACCCCCATATTAGGCGATTAGACTGCCTGGGTATTTAGGTATTTAGACCCCCACATTAGGCGATTAGACTGCCTGGGTATTTAGACCCCCACATTAGGCGATTAGACTGCCTGGGTATTTAGACACCCACATTAGGCGATTAGACGGCCTGGGTAGTTAGACCCCCACATTAGGCGATTAGACTGCCTGGGTACTTAGACCCCCACATTAGGCGATTAGACTGCTTGGGTACTTAGACCCCCACATTAGGCGATCAGACGGCCTGGGTATTTAGACCCCCACATTATGCGATTAGACTGCCTGGTTATTTATAGGCCCCATTTTAGGCGATTAGACCGCTGGATAATTATAGGCCCCGATTTAGGTGATTAGATCGCTGGGTAATTATAGGCCCAGTTAGGCGATTAGACTGCAGGCGATTATAGGCCCCGATTTAGGCGATTAGACCGCCAGGTATTTAGATCCCACAAAGAGGCGATTATCGCCTGGGCAATTATAGGCCCTGATTTAGGCGATTAGACTATCTGGGTATTTAGACCCCACATTCGGCGAGTAGATAGCCTGGGTAATTATAGGCCCCTATTTAGGCGATTAGACTGCCTGAGTAATTATAGGCCCCGATTTAGGCGAATAGACTGCTTGGGCGATTATAGGCCCTGATTTAGGCGAATAGATAGTCTGGGTAATTATAGGCCCCGATTTAGGCGATTAGGATGCTGGCGATTATAGACACCGATTTAGGCGATTAGACTGCCATGGTATTTAGATCCCACAGTGGCGATTAGGCTGCTCGGCAATTATAGGTCCCGATTTAGGCGATTAGACCGCTGGGTATTTAGACCCTACATTCGGCGATTAGATCGCCCGAGTATTTAAACCCCACATTAGGCGATTAGGCGCCTGGGCGATTATAGGCCCCGATTTAGGCGATTAGACTGCCTGGGTGATTATAGGCCCCGATTTAAGCGTTTAAGCTCACTGACACTCGAACATCAACTAACCTTTACTTAAGTAAAAGTAAGCTGATGGGGGGCAAACTGTTAACAATCGTTTTGACCGTTCTTGGGGCAAATAAAGTAGTTTGTGTGCAAGTTATGAATTTCTGCAAAAGTATGTACTTGACTGAATAATCTTAGAGAAATGCGGATTTAATTGAACATGAAGGTAAGTTGGGAGCCGAATTAGAAATTAAGGAATCTTTTTGAGGATTGAAGGAGGGGTTTAACCAATTTTTACTTGATCTCATATTGCAAAACTCTTTTATGCGCCAAATTTGGAGGAGATTGAGTTGTAAACTCATCACAAAATTCATGAGGATTAAGCCAAAAAAGTTCACCTTAACTAAAATTCTTCATGCTTTTAACTAGGAAATAAGGCTCTTTTGGAAAGAAAGAAAAAAAAAAGAAAAAAAAATAAAAATACTACTCCGCCGTTCTTCGCCTCGGCCTCTCCTCCTCCATCCCAATTGCTCGTCTTTCAACCTCTGAAACTTATACCATTGTCACCGCCAAGCCACCCTCGACCGAGGGGCAACTGTTGTGTCGCCAAAGGCTTCGGAGAAGGGGCCTAACAGCCGTCAACCCGGCCGCCTGGCGAGATTAGGTCCGATTCGCACCAACCCAACTTTCCGAGGACTTGTCTCACCACTTCGTCTCTGGAATCACCTTCCCCGGCCCCCGGAGACCTCCCTTGTCGAAGCCCGCTGCAAGCCGCCGCCGAAACTGCGTGACCCGCTCAACGCCGGCGACTCGCGGACTCCCTCCATTCAGCAGCCCACTCGCCGCCGAAGCCACCCCCAAGCCTCCGGCGAGTCTCCTAGTCAAATCCCGTCGCAAAACGCCACCGTTTGCCTGACGAGACGCTGCCGCCTGCCCCGTTTCCGCCGCGAGAAGCCAACAAAACGGCCCAACTCGAAGACTCTGGCAACACTCGCGAGTTTGCCCGACGCCCCCTCCAGCCGCACCGAGGCGCCGCACGCTTCTCCGCTCGCTTCTCCGATCTCCGGCGAGTCCTTCCGGCCTGGACCACTGCATCTCGCCACCGTTTTCCGTGAAGCCGACCTCGGCCGTCGGACTGTGCTCGCTGAAACTCGCGAACCAGGAGGCGACGTGGCCTCTTCTCCTTCCATGAAAACCCGGTAGAATTCCCCCTTGATCCTTGCTTCTTTTTATTTTTGTCAACTAAGTCACTAACTCCCTTTTGTTTTCACTTTTCAGGTTTAACAGGTTTTAAGTTTTACTTTGTTACGAATGGGTCACTGACAGCATTGGTTTTTTTGGTTATTTGTTCCTCATGAGTTTATTTGGTTCCATAATTGTTACTTTGATTAATTTTATGTCAATTAACATGTTTTTTACATAGTTCTGACCATTATAAAAAAAATACAAAAATCAGTTATCATCATTTATTTTTGAATTCTCTCCTTGTGATTATTGTATTAGTTTGTGTTTCCCACCATCATCATTTAGCTAATTCTAGAATTTTCTTTTTTATTCTTTCAGAGTTTGACTCGGGTTTTTTGAACCCATCAGAAAAGGCAAAAAAAATACCAAAGCATCGAGGCAAGTGGAC
This sequence comes from Stellera chamaejasme, assembly GCA_024586325.1. Classification (NCBI taxonomy): domain Eukaryota; kingdom Viridiplantae; phylum Streptophyta; class Magnoliopsida; order Malvales; family Thymelaeaceae; genus Stellera; species Stellera chamaejasme. Next base: position 20,828,804 of record CM044982.1, on the reverse strand, counting down.
CGTCCTCAACTCCAAGCAATTCGACCACTATCTTCAACAACAAATCGAGGCAACTTGACTGTCTCCAACATCCCGCAATTCGACCGCCGCTTCACCGGTTTGACAGTACGCATTCTAACCCCAAGTTCTCTCGGTGCAACGGGAGCGAACTACGTGGGCTTTGATCCCGATTTAAACGGGTACGTAGGCAGTTTGGAAGCCCATGATCCAGGCACAAGTCCAATTAACTAAAATTAACCCATTGTTTGAAAATAAAAAAAAATTATTCATTTTTCATTATTTAATTTATGGGAATCGGCTTTTATTTTGTTTTAAAAATTATTTTCAAACAAATTTGGGTGCCTAACACCTTCCCAATTTGTACCCAATCCCCGGACTTAAAATCTCTGGTTTTCGCAGAATTGCCTTTTCTAAATTTCGGAGTAAAAAATTGAGGTTTTCCTTAATTTCCCTTTTTTGTAAAAAAATAAAGGTGGCGACTCCCTCATTTTTCCCAAAATTGGCAGAAAAGCACCCGACGAGCGGCCCTTCCGCTCACGAGATACGTCCAAGTACGATATCATTCTTAGAATGGACTGGTTGTCTCGGCATGATGTGAGGATCGACCGTGTCGAGGCATGATTCTATTTTCTGGGGAAGTCGTACCGATTGGCTATCCAGCAGAACCAGTGGAGCAGAGTATGGAGCTGAGCATTCTAGAGCACATTCCAGTGGATGATGAGGAGTACTTCGGCCTTAACGCTACAGGTACACGCACAGAGTTAGACAAGATAGTTGTAGTTCGTTACTTTCCTCATGTTTTTCTCGGAGGACCTACCGGGATGCCACCAGAGCGGAGATTACCTTTGAGATTCATTTACAATCGGGATCAGCTCCGATCTCCATCCCTCCCTATCGGATGCCGATCGTGGAGCTGACTGAACTGAAGAAGCAGCTCGAGGAGCTTTTAGAGAAGTGATTCATCCGTCAAAGCACTTCACCTTGGGGAGCCCCAGTTTTGTTCGTTAGGAAGGATGAGACTCTCCGACTCTGTATCGACTTTGGCAACTGAATGCCATCACCATTAATAACATGTATCCGATACCCATGATCGATGATTTGTTTGACCAGCTCAGGGGAGCTAAGGTGTTCTCAAAGATCGACCTGCGGTCGGGTTACTTCCAACTCTGCATCAGGGAAGAGGACATTCCCAAGATAGCCTTTTGTACTCGGTATGAGCATTACGAGTGTACAAAGAATGCCATTTGATTTGACAAATGCGCCACTGCATTTATGGATTTGATTTGACCATTCCGGAAGAGGAGATTGAGCTAGAGCCGGATCTATCCTACTGAGAGGTATCGATAACTTTTCCGGCCGAGAGATATTGGGAGGTGGTGGCAAATCAGTGCGCGTGATTGCCACGTGCCGATTTGACTTGCGCGTCACGATATTGACGGAAGCCATTAGGTCGACTTGGCGCGCGGGGGCACGATTGTCGAGGAATAGAGAGATTCTCTGATGTGATTTGACGAGTCGTGTTGAGTAGTTAATAAATGTTACCCCTTTCGGTATGAATAGTGAATGTATTTATAGTCCCATGTTTCAGTGGCATTATTGTAATATCCCAATGTAAGGTGATTATTCGTTTTAGGTCCTATATGCACTTCGGGAAGTTATGTTCGGGAACGTTCTCAACCTTTATTCGGATTATGAGTTTTTTAATGGGGCCCTTGTCCCGGGCTTGTTCGTGGGCCTTTTGTTTAGGCCTTATATGCGTATTTGGGCCTGGCGGCCATCAAGTCCCCCCCCAATCCCTTTTGGCCGACTAGAAGGAGTCAAAAGTTCTTTTATTTAAGATCCATTTTATAAAATAAGTTTAGTCATGTCCGGGAAACTACTTGATTCGGGATACTTTCCTTGTTCGGGTATCTCGATTCGCCTCGTTGTTCGGGTAATATTGTTCGGGCATGTGGCTTTTCTTGTGTTCGGGCAATCGATTCAGTTCCGTACTAGTGTGTTCGGGAATCTAAAGACGTGGATTCTCCTTTTCTTGATCATGATTCGGGCTTTTGAATCGTTTTCCGTACAGTTATGTTCGGGAAGCTTAGGATGTAGAATCCTCCTTTTGCCTTCGGACTGTGGTCGAGCTTCTGAATCGTTTCCCGCTCTATTGTGTTCGGGAAACCGAGGGTGTTAGAGTCCTTTGTCTCGAACAATGTTCGGGCTTCAATCGCTCTCGCATTGTGATGTTCGGGAAACCGAGGATGTGGATTCCTCCATTTGTCTCGAACAATGTTCGGGCTTTGAACCGTTTCCCGTACTATTGTGTCCGGGAAACCGAGGATGTGGAGTCCTCCATTTGTCTCGAACAATTTTCGGGCTTCTGAATCGTTCCCACGTACTATGATGTTCGGGAAACTGAGGATGTGGAGTCCTCCATTTGTCTCGAACAATGTTCGGGCTTCTGAATCGTTCCCCGTACTATGATGTTCGGGAAACTGAGGATGTGGAGTCCTCCATTTGTCTCGAACAATGTTCGGGCTTCTGAATCGTTCCCCGTACTATTGTGTTCGGGAAACCGAGGATGCGGAGTCCTCCATTTGTCTCGAACAATGTTCGGGCTTCTGAATCGTTCCCCGTACTATGATGTGCGGGAAATCGAGATGTGGAGTCCTCCATTTGTCTCGAACAATGTTCGGGCTTCAATCGTTCCCGTACTATGATGTTCGGGCGAGGATGTGGAGTCCTCCATTTGTCTCGAACAATGTTCGGGCTTCACTGCTCGCCCTTCAAAGTTGCCTTTTAGAGACCAAGGGCGAGGTTCCCAAGGTTGGTGGTCCGAGATTGAAAACTACCGGAGTAAGGCGACTCGGAGTTAATAAAGGAGTGGCAGTCCACTTATTTCATCCCGATGACGGTCCGTACTCGGGTTCCGTCTCTGAATGCCGGGCGTATGAGCCTGGGAAAGGCTGGTTGGTGATCTTCAAGGATCAATCGCTATGCTGGCTCCGCTTTCCCCGCACCCATTTGTTAGGCGGTTAGCGGAATCCCACGGGTTAGCCGTTAACCAATTTAGCCCGAACACCTATTGCCACATAAATGCCTATCTCATCCTCTCGTGCTCGCTCGAGATAGAGCCAACCATATCCACTTTCCTCCAAGATTATAAAGTAAACGTAGTCCCGAGGAACTGCTTTCTACTTCTTGATGCCCGGGTCCTCCTACTGTAAAATTCAACTTTGTTTGGAATCGCCAACCAGCCGCAAGGGATGGCATCGGGAATTCTTCTTCATGAAGCTCGATGCGTCATGGGGCCTCGCAAACGGCGCAGAAGGTAGGAGGACTGCCGGATGTGCAGAGTCCTCGGCGGCCATCAAGGAGCTGCTGCCAAGGAGAACTATGACGTGTTTGACAATAAACTCCTGACCATTGCTCCTTGTTGCGGCGATGGGCCGACGGAAGTCCTCCCCTTTCCTTTGTACTGGAGGCTGATTACCCAAGGGGTCCTTTCCCACTTGGGTATTATTCAGGGGGACTTGGGGGAGTTGGGCATCCGGGAATCTCCCCCTTCGACCCGAGACCTGGCCTTGGTGCATCGTCTTCGGGCGAGACGCCCTTCGAGGACTTCAAGAAAGGTTTATATCGTTCTTCCGTTCATAGATGCATTCGTTTGATATTAACTAATTCTTCCCCTTTTGCAGAAATGGAGCCCGAGTTTGATCTTGGCGCCATCTTTCGGGATGCGCAGAAGAAACCGAGCTCTAAAGCCGGTACTTGAGGCCCGCAGCAGCTGAAAAGAAACGGAAAAGAGCCGCTTCGGTAGATGCCGAGGCTGGGCCAGCCTGGCCGAGAAGCCTGCCGGGAAGTTCCGTCCCGGTCCATATGGAAGGTCATCCCACTCGGGATGATGTCTATGACATGCCGCGGACTTCCCTGAACAAGTTAGAAGGACAAGGGGAAGTTCACAGCTTCCGTGGTGACCGGGCAAAGTGCCCCGAGGTCGAGCCCATCGAGTTTCAGCTAGGTAATCAATCGGTGAAATTACGCAATCTGCTTTTGGAATCTATTCGGGAATCTTTCCCGAATGTTTGGTGAAGACCCGCCGCATGACGTGGTTCGATCTCATTTTTGTACCTTAGGTCCGGACTGGAGGGAGGCCCAAGAAGAGAGGCGGCGGCTGCGGGATGAAAAGTCGGCTCGGTTCGGGATAATCTTATTCCCGGGAGCCGGGTGGCTGATCCATGAGGATCAAAATGTCCTCGACGATGAGGACGTCAAAGACATGGCTCCCGAGCTTTTCAACGGGACCACCACCGCCCGAACAATGGAGTGCCTAGAGCACTTCTACCCTGACATGGACGTCGCCGCTTCCAAAGTGGCCGCCCTCGGGTACTGTGTTAGCATCTGTTAGTTTATTTCTTAAGTCTTGGTTTCTCATGCTCGCACTCGGGAAAATAATCTGCCTTAATACCGCCCGTGTGGCCACAATGGGCGGGTGGATTTCCCGAATCACCCAAGCGCCCCACCGGATCCGGTCCGAGGCCGAACAACGGGCGACTAAAGCCGTAGTTGTGGTGGCTAAGGCGATCCAGCGAGTCCATCACTACGAGCGATTCTTTGCGGGTTTCCCGTACCACTCTAAGCTCGAGCTTCCCGAAAGCTCACATATCGGGAGAACCTCAGCCCGGCCGAGGCTGATGACTTCGCCTTGGCCGAGGTTGCCTTCCCGAGCGCGGTCAAAGAGCGCCGCCATTACGAGGACGCTATTCGGGAAGAAGCTAAATCGCTCAAGGCTGAAAAGGAGAGGTTTCAAGTGGACCTCGCCAATCGAAGGAGCACTTCGAGCGGGAGGCTGCGGGTCAAGGATGAGGAGAATCAGAGACTTCGGGATGAAGTCGCCGCGCTCCAAGCCAAAATCCCGAAGTACCAGAAGGTGCTAAGTGAGGCAGTGGATCTGGCCGTTAACAAATACACCTTCGGGTTTTGTTTGGCTAGAAAACAGATAGTTGAGCGCAACCCTCATGCTGACTGTCCCGGACTTGATGGGCGTGAGGAGCCCGAAGAGGATCCCACTGCACGGGACGAATTTCGCATCCGCCCGAACCAAGAATCGCTGATGATTTTGCCGATCCAGAGTGATGTGCTTTACTTCTATTTTATACATTTTAGTAAATCCGACCTCGGGCATTATTAATGAAAACATTCAAGGTTTGGTTCAACACTTGTCTCTGGATTCACTTTATTATTTCCCGATCAAACAAAGTATTTCCTCAAAGCCTCGGAATGAAAAGAATTTGCTAATTCTCGTCCTTCGGGATCTCGATAACTTGTAAACTCCTTTCCGTTCTTCGGCGACGACCTCGAAGGGCCTTCCAGTTCGGGCTTAACGCGCCCCTTTTGGTCTTCGGGATCCTAGTTTGGTTTGCCGTAAGACCAAATCACCCACTTTGATATTTTTGCCTTCACTTTTGAGTTTGCCGCAGACGCGGTTCTCGTTGAAAAGCCTTCCTTGAAGCTCGCTTCATCTCTTCTTCCTTCGAGAAAGTCTAAGTTTGCTCTCAAACCTTGCTCATTCGCTACTTCTTCGAACACTTCGGTTCTGAGGGATGAATTTGCTACTTCAATCGGGATTAGCGCCTCGGTCCCGTATGTCAGGGAGAACGGGGTTTCTCCGGTTGACCTTCGGGGCGTAGTCCGGTAACTCCATAAAACGTGAGGGAGTTCCCCGGGCCACTTTCCTTTCGCCTTTCCAAGTCTGGCCTTTAACCCATCCTTCAACGTTCGGTTGGATACTTCAACTTGGCCATTGCTCTGCGGGTGGGCGACCGGAGCAAAATGAATCTTGATCCCGAATTCCTCGGCGAAATCTTGGAATCCACCGTCAGTGAACTGAGCTCCGTTATCGGCAACCAGGACCTTCGGGCACCCGAACCTGCAGATGATGCTTTTCCAAACAAACTTTCGGATGTTCTCAGCTGTAATAGTAGCCAAGGGTTCGGCTTCTATCCACTTGGTGAAATAATCCACGGCGACCACACAATACTTAAGTCCTCCGGGGGCGGTGGGCAAAGCTCCAATCAGATCGATTCCCCACACGGCGAACGGTATGGGGTAGTCCGAGGATGATACATACTCCGAGGGAACTCTTTGTATTCGAGCGTGCTCGACACCTTTGCACTTGTTCACTAGCCTCCTTGCGTCTTCCTTGAGAGTAGGCCAAAAGAACCCTTGTCTTAGTATGACCGCAGCTAAGGCGTCCGATTTAACGTGCGACCGCAGTGCCTTCATGAGCTTCCCGTAGAATGTCCTCGGTGCCTCCTTCACCGACGCATTTCGCAGCGGGAAGAGAATCCTTTACGGTACATACTATCTCCAATTATGACAAACTTGCTGGCCTTTCTTCCGATGTTTTGCGGCATCGGTTGGGTTGTCAGGAGCACCCTCCATCGAGGTACTTCCGGAAGGTGACCTCCATCCCGAAGCAATGCAGCCTATCCGGAGTAGTCGATGCAAGGTTCACTTTTTCTTCGTCGTAAGAAGCTGACTTCAAAGTTGGTCAGCCTCCGAATTGAGCGTCCTCGGGATCTTCTCGATGCATAACTTTTCAAATCCGCCAACCTTTTAGCTACTTCGCGTACCTCTTAAGACTTGGTTCTTTGATCTCGTACTCCCCGTTCATCTGCTGAACGAGAAGGTTCGAGTCACTGCATGCTTTCAGTGATCGGATTCCCGCCTTCTTGGCTAACTCCAGACCAGCAATGAGGGCTTCATATTCGGCTGCGTTGTTCGTTACCGGGAAATTGAACTTGATTGACTTAGTGGCCTTCATTCCTTCTGGGCCTTCGAGTACTAGTCCGGCACCTTGCTTGTCCGATCCCGAAGCTCCATCCACGTGTAGGGTCCAGACCGGACTATCCTCGCTCAAAGAATCCGCACTCTCGGACTCCTTGGGCAATTCCGCGATAAAATCAGCTAATGCTTGTGCCTTGATCGCTCTTCGGGGTTCATACTTGATCTCGTACTCGCTAGCTCGACGCACCACTTTGATAGCCTTCCGGAGTGGTCTACCCGTCTTAAGATGTCCTTGATAGGGACATTACTTGAACAATGATGGAAAACCCGAGGAAGTATGGTTTCAACCTTCGGCTGAAAGGACCAGAGTATACCGCCTTACGGATCATCGGGTAGTTCAGTTCGGCTCCGTGCGGATTTGCTTACGTAATAGACCGCCACCGCTTCCCTTGGTCGTCTTCTTGAACAAGTACCGAATCGACGGCCTTTTCACCTACCGCTGTGTACACAATGAGGGGTCTGTCCTCGGTCGGTTGTCAAGCGTAGGCATTTCGAGTAGGTAGGCTCGATTTCCTCCTGTGCTCTTTGGCATTCGGGATTCCAACCGAACCTAGCTCTTTCCTTTGCGTTTTCTTCCTTAGATTTTTCTCACCTTTGCGTACGCCTATTCGGCCCTGGCTCCGCGCCTTCTTTGATTAAAAGCTTGAAGAACGGACGACAATTGTCTCCATATCGAGATATAAAACGACTGAGGGCCGTAATTTTCCCGAGGAGTCTCTGCACGTCCTTTATCGATGAGGGTGTCCTCACGTTCAAGAGTGCTTCGATCTTTGCGGGATTCGCGTCGATGCCGCGCTCGGACACCATAAACCCGAGAAATTTCCCGGACGTTACCCCGAAAACACACTTATCCGGATTCAGCCGTAATCCATACTTTCGGATCTGCCCGAACACCTCTTCAATATCGCGGATTAGATTTTCTTCTTCCTTGCTTTTGATGATGATATCGTCAACATAAACCTCGAGAATTCTTCCAATCTGCTCGGAGAATACCTTGTCCATCAATCTTTGGTAGGTTGCTCGGCGTTCTTCAGCCCGAAGGGCATTCTCGTATAACAATGCGTTCCAACGCCGCTTATGAAAGATGTTTTTTCTTCATCGGCCGGGTCCATCCTTATCTGATGATACCCGCTGTAAGCGTCGAGGAAAGAGAGCCTCGCATGTCCGGCCGTGGAGTCCACGAGCCTATCGATCGGAGGAGTTGGATACGAATCCTTCGGGCAAGCATCATTTACGTTAGTGAAGTCGATGCACATGCGCAGCTTGTCGCTATCCTCTCGGTCGCCACCACGGGATTGCTCAGCCATTCGGGATACGATACTTCCCTTATGACCCCGCATCGAGGAGCTTCAAATTTGCTCTTTGATGAAGGCTCTTTTGAATGGGGCATTATTTCTTTTCTTACGCCTTATCGGTCCGGAACTAGGATTGATGTGCAGCTGTGTTGTATTACCTTCGGGTTAATCCGGGCATGTCACTCGGAGAGTAAGCGAACAAGTCTTTATTCATTCAAGTAAGTTTACAAGGTTTTGCTTACTGCCCTCGGGCAAGTCTTTCGCGATTCTCGTTGTCCTATCTCCTTCCAGGACAACGTCTTCTGTACCCGCTTCCTCATCGTTTTCCTTCGGGCAACCCGGAGTGGGACTCTTCTGAGCTATCGCCATGACATCCTTGGCCTCTCTTTGGCTCACGTAGATCGAGGCGTCCCCCTCATCCGTAGCGAACGTGATGGTCAGGAATTTCACGTCAGTCCTCATGTGAATAGCTACCTGGGTTTCCCTCCCGATGATAGCATTGTACGCAGAGGGGACATCGAGGACGAGCCATTTGACCATCAACGTGGTGTATCGAGGTTGGCCTTCGGGGCCGACCCCGATGAACATCGCAGGAAGCTCGATGGAGCCTAAAACTGGTATCTCGTCCGGGCCCACACCGTAGGTTGCTGTCTTGACGGGGTTCAATCGGCTTGACTTAAGCTTGAGGCCTTCGTACGCCTTTCTGAACAGCACATCCGCATTTGAGCCGTCGTCGCACAGAACCCTTTTGACGTCAATGGTCCCGATCCGTAGGGTGATGATGAGTGGGTCATAGTGCGGCAGACGCGCCGGACCCATCTGCTCGTTTGATTCTTGAAGACGGATCTCCGTAGCTTAGCGAGGCTATCTCCTCGCCTTCCTCTTCCTTGCATTCGAACCCAGCGTGGTTGTTATGGTGTTCGGGATCCCGGTGGGCTGCGGCGGAACCATCTTCTCCTTGCCCTTCTTGTTCGGTCTGATGAATCTTCTTCAGCCTTCCCTTTGCCTCGGAAACTTCCTCGCCCGAGGCATCTTCGTACTCTCCCAGAGCCTTTCTTGATGAGGTGCTCTATATACCTCTTGATTGGTAGCACTTTATTGATTTCATGCCCGGTGTCTCTGTGAAACTGACAGTACTTGGACGAATCACGCCTCGCCCCTTCCGGCATGGCCCTGGGCCAGTTAATACTCCCAGTGCCTTGTCTTTGGAGTGCCGCGAGGATACTAGCCCGGGACGTATTAAGGGGGGTGAAGCCCGAACTTCTCTCGAAAGTCCTCTTCTGTCCTCCCCAACTACCTGGCTGCTTGACCGGCTGGCTCCTCGGGTTATCCTTCCTCGGCTCTCGGTTATCCCTGGTGTCCTGCTTTCCTTCACGCTGAGACAACATTTCTTGAGCAATCATATGCTCTGGGTGACAGCGTACATTTCTTCTACACCTGGTGAAGTTCTTCCGGGACAACTCGTAAGCTGTGCGCGAGTTCGGGATGAGAGCCTTTGTGAATGCCATGATCCGGATGTTGTCCGTTAGATCGGAGGCGTGTACGGCTTCCCGGTTGAACCTCTCGACGAACTCCCGAATACTCTCGTTCGGTCTTTGCTTGATGTCAAACATCTGAATGGCCCTTTTCGCTGACCTCTTGCATCCGATGAAGTGTGTTGCGAATTTGGTAGCCAGGTCCCCGAACGATGACACCGAGTTCGGGAGGAGCGAGTTGTACCAAGCAGAGGCCGGACCTCCTAGAGCTACCTCAAAGCACTTGCACAAGGCCGCCTCGTTGGCTCCTTTCAGCTCCATTGCTCTCTTGTACTTGAGGACAAAAGCGTCGGGGTCTACTGAACCTTGGTAAACTTCCAAGTGATGAGGAAAGTTGAATATTAGGGGCATCTGCGCGTCCCGAATCCTGCTGGTGAACGGTCCTTCATAAGGGATGTCCTCGCATTTGGGCTCGGGAATGCCCGAGTTTCTCTCGACTTCGCTCGGGCGATGTGATTGCTGATCACATCGTCCCGTGGATCACCGCGGACCGATCTCTCCGGCCTTGGCGATCGGTCCCTCTTGTACTCCCTTGGGGACCTCGGCGCTGCCCGGCTTTGACGGTCCGGAGATGGAACTTGTTGTGAACCTTCCTGCTGGCTATCATAGCCCGATCGGTTAGGCCGTGATATCTGCCTATCGCGAGGCCGACAGGATTGACCAGTATGCACGTTCTGGTTTCTTCGCTCTTCCTGAAGGACCACCCGCACGCTTGGACAAGATCGGGGTCCAAGTGCCGGATGTCACTTGACGGTAGCCGGAGGTAGGACGTGGGGAGGTGGCTCCATTGGATGATTCCTCCGGGAACCCCCTGTAGCCGGGATCGGGAACGTGAATGGCCCCCACGTTCAATCTGATTTTGGGGACCACCGCCTTTCCCACAGACGGCGCCATTTGGTGGCAAATCAGTGCGCGTGATTGCCACGTTCCGATTTGACTTGCGCGTCACGATATTGACGGAAGCCATTAGGTCGACTTTGCGCGCTGGGGCACGATTGTCGAGGAATAGAGAGATTCTCTGATGTGATTTGACGAGTCGTGTTGAGTAGTTAATAAATGTTACCCCTTTCGGTATGAATAGTGAATGTATTTATAGTCCCATGTTTGGTGGCATTATTGTAATATCCCAATGTAAGGTGATTATTCGTTTTAGGTCCTATATGCACTTCGGGAAGTTATGTTCGGGAACGTTCTCAACCTTTATTCGGATTATGAGTTTTTTAATGGGGCCCTTGTCCCGGGCTTGTTCGTGGGCCTTTTGTTTAGGCCTTTTATGCGTATTTGGGCCTGGCGGCCATCGGGAGGCTCCATGACAAGTCGATTCGATGTTAAGATTCGGTGGTCACATCATTTTGATCGGGAGGTGACTTGGGAGACACTTGATGAGTAAGTATCCGGATGAGTACGGGTTGTTGAGACCACTCTTGGAGGACCAAGAGTCCTAGGAAGGGGAGGTTGTTACACACATCCCGGACGTTCTGCAATTTTTCTGTAAAATTTTGGCCGTAAGCTTAAATTTTGTAATTATCATATCAGAAACGGCTTGTGATTAATTAATGAAATTCAGTGTTTGGAAGTTATTTTGGAGTTATTTACAAGTGTTTTATATGTTGGATAACATTTACGGAGTTCCGGGACGGTTTGCCAAAAATCAGTTTCGGAAGGCAAAATGGTCATCGAGGAAGGGAAAAATTGGAAAATCTTGTTGGGCTTTTCCTTATTGGGCCGGCGCTTTTTGTGAGGTTGAGGGAGGATACTTTTGTTTTTAGTGAGTGGAGTGGAGTGGGATATTTTGGTTTATGAAACATTTTTCCTTTCTTCATAAAATCATTTTTCTTTAGCCCATACCCCTTCTTTCACACCCATCCCCTTCCATTATTTCAGACATCATCTCTCCCTCTCTCTACCATTCATTTCATTTCATCTCATCTCTTCCAACACTTGAAAGAAAAAGCAAGAGAGCAAGAACACCTTCTCCTCCTTGCAGCCCGGATATTTCATCCGTCTTCCATAGCCTTTCTGCCCTAGTAAACGACCGAATCCGCTCTTGCTAGATTCAAAGAAAGTCTTAATCAAGGGCTTGACTACAACCTTTCTGAAGGAAGCAAGAGCCAAAAGTGAGAGGAAGACCCTCCAAACTCTGGTGAAAACCTTCGGGTCCAGCAGTAATTTCTGGTTTCTAAAGTTCATTTCTTGAAGTTTTGAGCTTGGATCTTCAACAAACCAAGCTCTACTACTTCCTAGGCTCCTAAATCTGTAACTTCAAGGTATGGTTGAGTTCTTTTTGGTTGAATCTTCATGTTCTTGAAGTTTAAAAATGGAAGAAAAACTCATCCATCTTTGTTGTTCTTCATGGCCGAATTTTTTGAAGGATTTATGATGTGGACATCCCTCCAAGATAACCCGAGCACCCCGGCGAGACACCAAGCCCCTTCCAAGGCCTAGGAGGGCCAATGACACAGGCACGGTTAAAGAGGATGCAAGAGGATCTCCAAGCATTCCTGTGGATTATGGCACAAGGAGAAGAGCGAGAATCAAGGGCAAGCCCGAGCTAACCAACTCCTCAAAATGGGCATTCACATAGAGGAGAGCCATTCCCGAGCATGGAGGCCCTTAGTTGCACCTCCCTTGAAGCTGAGGCACATCCCACGCGCCCACGCACCATCCTGAGACATAGGACATCGGAGTGCCCGACCTCGCATCTTCCGCAATGTTTCCAAGCCTCCGAGACACTCAGAGCTAATCCTCCTCCCCAAAACGGATGGAACATAAGTCCCACAAAATCACCTACTTGATTGGTCACCTACTTGCTTGATTAGTCACCTACTTGCTTGATTAGTCACCTACTTGCTTGATTAGTCACCTACTTGCTTGTTTGGTCACCTACTTGGTGACTTTTGGCACTTTTTAAACATTAGGGACCTATTTGTATTAGTAACTTCTTTATTTTTGTCCCACGTCCTAGGATTACTAATACCTCCCACCTTAAAACCCTATATATACCCCATATATCCCTTTGTAAAACTTAGAACATACTTTGAAAGAAATTCAAGTATTGGCGAAATTCCTTCCTTAAAGGGTTTGCCATTTATGTTCTTTTCTTCCTTGCTTCCATGTCCCTTTGATCCATGTAAGTGGTTTCAAACTTTATTTCTAGTATTGCTTAATCTTGTAGTTAAGAGGTGCTAGAACCATTGTTCTTCCCTTGGCCATTCTTAAGTATTGTTCGACCTTGTAGTTGAAAGGTGCTTGTGATTCTAGCCATATATTGTTCATATTGTTCTTCAACTTTGTTCATATATTGTTCATATTGTTCTTGAACTTTGTTCATATTGTTCTTGAACTTATTTCACTTTGATCTTTATTTCCTTCAAGCTAGATCATTAAAAGTGTTGATCTTACACTATTGTAAGGATCACATCAATTTTGGTGATGGCTTTGTCTCAACAACAGCTCATCCTAGGTTGATCTACAAGTTTCAGCAATGTGAGGAACATACTTGGTAATTTTTATGAAGTTTGGTTGTTGGATGATTCGTATCTTCAACTATGTTGAATTTGGTTTCATGATTAACATGTTTTGTTCTTGAGAGATCATGAAAAAGCATGGTGTTAAAATTTTAGGGTGAATGTCGAATCTGTTGGGTATAGTTTGAAGGATGTTTTATTGAAGGAAGTTTGTAAAAATGTTTTAAGTATGTTTGACATGTTTTTAAGTTGTGGGAAAAGTTGGAAATTATTTAGTGAATTTTGAGGAGAAAGCCGAAACTTGGTTGATGATGATTTTGTGGTGATTTGGTAAAGTTAAAGTGTTGAAGAAAGTATTAAATCATGTTTTGGTAAAGGAAATATGATTTAAGTGGCTAAAATGTAAGTTTATAAAGTTTTGGGTCAGAAGTGAAACTTTGGGCCTTGGGCCGAAATATTTGGTTGAAAAGATACTTCTGTTGAAAAGTTAAGTGCTAAAATTGGATATTTTGTAACTTTGTGAAAGTTAAGTGCTAAAATGCACTTTATAGAAAAGTTGACAAAACGGATTTTTGGATGATTCGACACTTTGTGAAACTTAAGGGCTATTTTGAAAGTTCTTAAAACGTTTAAGGACTAAAGGTGTAATTATGAAAAAGTTAAAGGAAAGATAGCCACTTTAAGTTATGGAATTAATTATGGACACTTTAAGTATAAATTTGTCACTTTCTGCAACTTTGTAAAATTTTGGGGAAAATTGCAAATTTCTGAAAAGTTGGGGGACTTAAGTGGTAATTTTGGATAAATTCCCAAAGTAAGGAACTTTAGTTAACTAACTAGAGTATTCGTGTTTCGATTCGGCAGATTAAATCTGCATTTCTTGGATCCGCTTGTGAGCTTGAGGGTACCATAGTAAATATCCGTTTTGTCGAGGTAAGGGGTTTAGGCTCCGTTTAGTTGTGTAAAATTTTTCAAATTTTCAACTCCAAATTTCATTTGTTAATATTAGATCATATAACTAGCTTTCAAGTGATGGAAAACCTTGTTTTCCAAACTTTGGAAAACTAGTATATTAAATTAAGGAACATTGTTTGAAATGTTTCCATGGTAATACTAGAGTTTTTCAAAGTTTGGAAAACAAGGTTTTCCATCACTTGAAAGCTACTTGTATGATCAAATATTTACAAAGAAAATTTGGAGATGAAAACTTGAAAAAATTTCAACAACTAAACGGACCCTTAACTTCCTTAATACGCAATGCATGTGTATTAGGTTGGTTAAGGGCTAGTACTGGTCGAGGTGGGGGTGACTCCCGGGCCTAGTCATATGGTACATAGCGGGTTGCAGGGTTTTATTATATTTCTGGACCTTATACTTATCGGGGGTCGATGACGGACCCACTCTGTTGAGATTTCTGGACTTATGCTATATCGGTTATGCTTATCGGGGTCGATAGCGGACCCGTTTTACATTACTGCGTCGACTTTATGGCGCCTTTTATTCTCGGCGGTTAGGGGCAGTTCACCCTCGCCGGTACCATGCGTTCGATCCCGATAATCGGCGTGAGCTTAACAAGCCGCCGTATGGTCGGTAACCACCTATATGGGAAAGTACCACCAGTCCGACGGGACTTCTGAGCATCACGACATTTGCATATCATATTCATGTTTATACTTAGGATTGTATTATCTACAAGTACATTGCACGCTAACCTTTTATGCAGGGAAAAATGTTTTTTTTTTTTAGTTTTCCCGTTACTATACATGCCCCCTGACTGGGTTCTTTCGAGAACTCACCCCCCACATACTAAATATTTTCTGGGAATCCGGGCAAACGACCTTCGGAGTAGACCTCCCGCGGTGTTCGTTCTGCATTCTCAGATATTATGAGCAGCAGCAGCCTTTTGTTTAGCGAGGTATAATTTTGATTTTGGCTCGGCTTTGTAGGTGTAGAATGCATATTACACACTTTTAGTATTCGGACATAAAGCGTATGTTATTCGTGGCGAATTTCCAACCCTACGAAGAGGGCGGAACTCCTTCTGCCTGTATGACTTATTATCTGCTTATGTTTTATGCGCGCGCGATATTCTGTAAAACCACTAACGTGTCTTGGGTGCTGGTTTAGGACTAGTAAGACGTCTTAAAATCTGCAAGCACGTAATAACCTTAAAACTTGAAGGAAAATGTTTTAAGGGTCGGGTCTCGGGTCCACACCCCTTTTTAGAGGAAATTCCGTATTCACCCGCCGCTACCTCCAACCTCCGCAAGTAAGACGCTTCCGCCAGTTTCCGGGGACGGTGGAGTGATATTACGCCTACAGAGCCGAGCCTTAAAGAGGATTATACCTCGCTAACTACCGCCGCCACTGCTGTTAAACATAAACAGGAGAAATTAACGTCAGACTAAACGTGTAAATTTAACCGACAGATCATATAAAGGATCTAACGAGAATAACTCACAAACTTAATCAGAAATTTACCTCTCAAAATACAGAATGCAGAACGATCTCTGCAGGAGATCTACTCCGCAGGTCGTTTGCCAGGATCCCCTGAAAATGTTTAATATGTGGGAATGAGTTCTCGGAAGAACCCGTAAGGAGGCATGTACGATAACGGGAAAACTTTTAAAAACGTTTTTTCCCTGCATAAAAGGTTAGTATGCAATGAACTAGCATATAATACAACCTTAAGTATAAACAAGAATATGATATGCAAATGTCATGATGCTCAGAAGTCCCGTCGGTCGGACTGGTAGTACTTTCTCATACAAGTGGTCCCAGACCTCAGACAACACCCCCGATAAGCATGAAGTCCAGAATAATAATAAAAACCTGCAAACCGCTATGTACCATGTGACTAGCCCCGGGAGTCACTGGGCCCCACCCTCGACCCGAGTACTAGCCCTTAACTAACCTAATACACATGAGTTGAACTGCATTGCGTATTAAGAAAGCTAAACCCCTTACCTTAGCAGAAACGGTTAATCTACTGTGGCCCCCAGACGCTCCACAGCAGTATCCACAGAAATGCAGATTTAATCTGCCAGTCAGAGACACAACATAACACTAGTTAATTAACTAAAGTTCCTTACTTTGGGAATTTATCCAAAATTACCACTTAAGTCCTCCAACTTTTCAGAAGTTTGCAATCTTGCCCAAAACTTCACAAAGTTGCAGAAATTGACAACTTTATACTTAAAGTGTCCATAATTAATTCCATAACTTAAAGTGGCTATCTTTCCTTTAACTTCTCCATAATTACACTTTTAGTCCTTAAACTTTTTAAGACCTTTTAAGTTAGCCCAATTTTGTCAACTTTTCCATAATTAATTTTTTCCAAACTTTACCAACAATTCGGCCACACCCTTAAACTTTTAGCTATCTTTCATTTTTACCCCTAAACTTTCCAAACTTGTACTTTAACCACTTAAATCTCATCTTCTTCACCAAAACATGATTTAACTACTTTCTTCAACATTTCAACTTCACAAAATCATCATAGAATCATCATCAACATTTCGGCCTCTTCACCAAAACTCACCAAATAAATCCCAACTCTTTCCAACAACTTAAAATCATGTTAAACATACTTATAACATGCTTTCCAACAACTTTCTTCAACAAAACATTCATCAAATATACATCCAATAATTCGGCCTTCACCCAAAAATTCCAACATGTTTTTTCATGATTTCTCAAGAACAAAGTATGTTCTTCATACTTCCAACAACAACATACTTGAAGATCAAAGTCATCCATGAACCAAATTCATAAAAGTTACCAAGGAGGATCCTCACCTTGATAATACTTGTAGCTTAGCTTAGGATGAGAAGGAGTTGAGACAAATTCACTACCAAAGAGTCCTTGAAGTTTCGGCCAAACAAAGAAAGACAAGGATGAGTACTTTCTTCCATGTTCTAACTTCAAAGAACATGAATGTTCAACCAAATAACTCAACCAATACCTTGAATCTTACTGATTTGGGAAACCTAGGAAGTGGTAGGACTATGCTTGCTGAGATTCCAAGCTCAAAACTTCAAGAAATGGTTTTTGGAACCAAAAGTGCTGCTGGACCCGTCGGATTGCACCAAGGTTTTGGGGACCTTCCTTTCACTTTTGGCTCTTGCTTCCTTCTGAAAAGTTGTAGCCAAGACCTTGATGAAGATTTTCTCTGAAGACCTCAAGAGCAGATTCGGACGTTTACTAGGGCAGAAAGGCTGTGAAAGAGGACAACAATTGCTGGGCAGCAAAGGGAGAGAGGTGTTCTTCTTCTTTTGCATAAATGAAGAATGGTTAAGTGGTGAATCAGAAATAACAGAAAGGAATGGGTGCAGAGGTGATGGATGGCTGCAAAAAGGAAGGGCATGGGTAGGAAAAGAAAGGGCATGGGCACATACTATTTATGAATAGTAGTGTGCACTCACCAAACTTGGAAAATATCTTGGGCTCCTCCCCTGCATCCTCTTTCCCCACGAGCATGGATGATAGAGAGCCCTTCAATGGAAACGCTCTATAGAAGTGCTCACCATTACATAAGTAGCACTATAATCGTCGCTTCCCCTTATCCTTCTCCGTTGGCTTTCTCCTCGAGCTGAGTGATCACTTGGGTGCCCCCACCTTCCTCAGAGTCTCCAAGATGTCCTCTTATCCTTGGTCTCTCCCTGCCCACCCATGCTCCTTACCCTCCATATGCCTAGGCCTCTCTTGCTAGAGAACTCTATGAGGGACTCGGCCACCTGCATGCCTCCTTGGTCGGATAATCAAGGATCTCTAGCAGCAACTCATTAAACTCCTTCATGTAGTCCCGAATGCTCCCCCGGTGACTTAGGTTCCTCAACCTATGTCGGGCCTCCTCCTCGGCATTCCCCGGGTAGAATTGGTGCTTGATTTCTCTCTTAAGCTCAGCCCATGTGCAGATCGAGCAAGTTCCCTTCTAGATCTCAACATGCTTATGCCTCCACAACACCATTGCAGTGTCCTCCAAGTAGAGCGTAGCATGGTTGACCTTCAGTGCACCCTCTATGATGCCTGAAGCGCCAAAGTACTGCTCCAAGCTCTAGAAGAAATTATCCACCTCTTTGGAATTGCAAGCACCATTGTATGGCTTAGGTCTCGGCACATCCAACCTGAGTGGATTGGGGGTAGAAGAAGAAGAAGTGGAAGGGCCAATTGACTCACCTCGTGCCACTGCCCTCCTCAACAATGCCACTTCTTGATCCAACTGAGCCAATGTCCCGCGGCAAGATCTACTCTAAGAGTTTAGTTCTCCTGCTGATGTGGACATCCCCCATGATCAACCCAAGCGGTCAAGTGAAGCACCAAACCCTTTCCAAAGATTAGGAGACCCCATGATTCGGTCTTGGTCGAAGAGGGTTCAAGAAGGTCTCCAAGCATTCATGCGGATTATGGCACAAGGAGAAGAGTGGGATGAAGGTCAAGGTTGTTACAGTCACCCAGAGCGGCTGGTGACTTCTGTGTTCCGGGGCTCCGTTACAAACATGCGGGGCATGTTTTCCGTTGGTCAGACAACTCCCGGATCTTTTCTAAGTAACATTTTTTGGAACGCTTATATATTTGAGGTCGCACGAGTCCCCCGCACCTTTCCGCGGAAACTAATTTCGGGGTCAGGACGTTCGTTCTCGGGCGACGCTCGGGGCTTGGTATAAAACACTCAGGGCTCGGGATAGAAAACATTTATGGCGCCAATGGTGTTGGGTGTGTTATGACTCGGGATGATTAATGTGGTGATAAGCAAGCACACATGACGGGATGATTTGGTCGGGAAAGCAAGCACACACGTCAGGATTTGCTCAGTTAAGTTAGCGTGAAATGATACTTCAACATTTAGGAAATTTCGGATTTGGCTTGGCATGGTGACTAAGGAGGTGTGTGTGTGTGTGTGCTTGGCTAGTCACTCACCAAGGTGACTAAGCTGTGTACTAAGGTGGCTTGGTGAATAAGGTGTGTGTGCCATTAAGCTAAGGAGTATATAAGGTGAGTAATTAGAAAGAAATACAATTTTGGCTTCATTTCTTCTCTCCTACCATTACTATCCGCCAACTTCTCTTCCTCTCTACCTCTCAAGTGTTCTTCGTCTTGCAAGGGTTTAAGGAAGGATTGATCTTGGTGTTGAGCTTGAGGTAAGCTTGTCTTTTTTATGAGTTGGTATGATTGAAGAATTATTTCTGGTTGATTCATATGGTCGAAACCAAAATCATGTTAAGCCTTAGCTTGATGATTTGTTCATCTTCTTGCTTCAAGCTTTGGGTATGTTGTTCTTGGTATGATTTGGTGTAGGAATCAAGGTTTGGATTATGGAAGAACACCTTGGGTTAAGAAACCCTCACTTGGCCGAATTGTTGGTTGAATTCTAAGTATGTTGAATTGATGTCATCTTGGATCATGCTTTGGATATGTTGTTTCTAGCATGATTAAGAGTTGATATTAGGGTTCAATTTGAAGGTGAGCATGTTGGAGGAAAAGTGGCCAAATGGGCCGAATTGGTTATATGAAAGTGGGTGTGATTTTGGGTGATTATGGTGAAGTATGTTAGTAAGCATGCTTAGAATGGTTAATTGTTGAATTGAGCATGAGAATGGAACCCTAATTGGATTGAAATGGAGGTTGGTACAAAAAGTAGTTTAAGGCCGAAAATGAGGAAGAGTATGTTCATGGTTGTGGTGTGTTTCGAGGATGTATTGATAATGAAATGGTATCGGGAATTGAAGTAGGTAACAAGCGATGTTCGGAACATCGTTTTCTGATATTGGGAACGTAACCGACCTACTTGCTTGCTTGCGTAAATTTGGGGGAAGTTTGATTTAAATGCTTGGTTGTGCATGTTTAAGTGTAAATATCAATGTTCTAGCTCGGTTTGAGAATCCGAGTTTTCTGCGGGAATGTGCGGGATTAGTTCCCGGGGTGTCTGGATTGGTGATTTCTGATTTGTGCGTGGTTGTTCAGTTTGAATCAGCAGTTGTGAAGTGGTGCGGGACTTTGGAAGTCACACTACCGTGTTTCGGGCCAAGCGTCTGGATTTTCCCGGGATTCTTCCGCAAAGTCAGTAAAGTTCGGTAAGGGTTTCAGTATTGCTCTCGATTCTGCATTCCAGATTATGTTATGAAATTCGTGTCTGGGTGTACCGAGGCTGAGTTTGGATTGAGGGTATCTTGAGGATACCCAAACTTGGTCGATCGGGATAGGCATTGGTGTGCGGTGCGAGGACTCACCCTTTTGTTTACCACCTTTCGGGTGTATCGACAAGCAGCTAGCGGACTAGTGTTCCGTGGTGCTTTACATTCTGTGATCAAGTATCTGCATTCCGATAAGAAACTTGTTATGTTATAAGGGTAGTCCCGGTTAGGGGTGAGTTCGAGCCGAGCCAAGCCCGAGCCTAGCAGGTTCGAGCTCGAGCTCGTGAAATTCGGGCTCGGCTCGAGCTCGGCTCGAGTTCAAACGAACCCGAAAATTTGAGCTCGAGCTCGGCTTGAAGGTTTGTGAAGCTCGATTCGAATCGGCCCCAAACGAGCTCGCGAGCTCGTTAGGCTCGATAAGGCTCGTTGATAAGGCTCGATAAGGCTATAGTCCCGGTAAAGGTTTCAGTCTGCTTTCTGATTTCAGGATTATGAGTTTTCTCATAGTTAACTTACTTCTCTCTTCTGTTGGTGTGTTAGCAGCAGCAACGGTACTTGCGGGGATCTTCTGATCTCGGAGTTTCTCCTAGATCCCGCACGTAGGTATTCTGAGGTTTTCTTGGTCGGCTCTGTAGGTGTATATGCATTTATGTCATCTGTCTGAGCATGTTATGTATCCTAGATAAATTCTGTTTCTGTATATATGTTTTGGATACTATGTAGGACCGGGGACTCGCCCATGACAGTGGAAGGCGGGACCCGGGATGTGATCATATTCTGATGTGATAGACACATTCTGTATCTGTGTGTTTCTGAGAAGCTATGTATGATGTTATCCATGAACTGTATGTTTGGTGATGGTTGAGTGCTCGCCTATTTCAGTGGGGCGGGGCTCGCCATGGATTGTTAGGGTTTATACTGTGCCATGTTTGGGAATTGTAGGTTGCGGGTCGAAACACGACCGAAGGTTATAAGCGCATAACTCTGTCTGCATACTTCGTAAGCAAAGTGTTCTCAGGCACTGGGCCTTCGAGAACGAGACTTTGCGGGCCGGGTCACTGGACCACCACACTCGGTGGGTTTCGGACCGACCGCTTCCGCTTCCGTCATCGCGGGACGGCCCCGCCTCCGTAACCGAGCGCGGGCGCACCCGTGACAATGTTAGTATATTTGACGCACCAAGATCATTTGACATGACACTTGAGCTCATGATGCTAAGTGGGAGCTCTTGGATGAATTAGCTATATGTAGCTAACTCCAGCTCAACTCAGCTTATATCCAGCTCACGGCAGCTGGACATAGCTCAAGTTAGCTCAAGGTAGCTCAAGTTAGTTCACGGGTAACTAACTCTAGCTCAAGTTAGCTAAAGGGAGCTAACTTCAGCTCTAGTGAGCTAGTCTTGATGGAGAAGTAACTTTTAGCTCACGGCGAACTAAAAGAAGCTCGTAGGAGCTCAAATGTGTGTGATATGATCATTTGAAACATCTTTGGGATGTTTCATATTGATTCACAAGTAATTACTTCCATTTGCACCTTTTGGACAAAATAAAGGGTATTTTGGTAAAATAGGTATCCTAGGTGCATGGTGTATGCACCTTACTACATTGGAATACTTCCTAGGAGGTTACATGTGAGTAGCTACACCTAGAAAGGCTGATTTAGGCGAAGAGGTGGCTCTAAGGAGCCATCCATTCACCAAAATGGAAGTTGGAGGGAGGTTACCATGAACCTTCCCTCCTTTTGTAACCAAGAGGTGTTGTTTATCACCTTTGGCCGAAAGTACATGTATTTTCAGCCAAAGGGGTGTCCCAACCACCCCTTGGCACCTCTCCCTTATCTATAAATAAAGGGAGAGGCACCACATTACAGATCATCAACAATCCGAAATTAATCTTCTTAGCCGAAATTCCTAAGCACATTTGTTAGAGATTTCGGGTGGAACTGAATTGTGTTTCTATCAACACAATCTGCCTCTTGCTGCATGTATCCTCAATTCGTCATTATAGAGCAGTTGATGAAACTGAAGATTGCGGAAGATCGAATCCAAAATACTTCAACTTCATCCGGTTTCTTGAAGAACAAGGTACATTCTTCTTCTTCTTCTTCTTCTTCTTCTTCTTCTTCTTCTTCTTCGTTCTTCCCCTTCCTCTTCCGATGATGAATGGTGAAGAACGGCATGATTATGAATAAAACACATCATGCGCTGTTAAATAGAATCACTATATCTAAACGTGCATGTAACATGATTGAAGTTTTGAAGAACTTTAAATCTTCAAATGGTATTAGAGCTTGGTCACGAAATTCATGTTATCTGCTTACTTTAATAACAATTTCAGTTTGTTAAAAATTGTTCATAGTAACACTTGTAACCGAAATATGTAGAAAAGTCATCTGTAAATGCGAAAAGATGTGATGCTTCATGATATAACCGCCACTTGTTCATCATGTTGAGTAACTTGTTCATATTTGAAGCCGAAATGAATGTATGGTTGTATGCATGTTGATTTCGGCCTTGATGACATATGTGTTGCATCTGTGATATGTTAAGTATGAATGTTCGCGGGTGTCTAGGCGTTCGCGGGGACTGGGTTCGCCAGTCTATATTCGCGATGGCTTATGTTCGCCTGGTTTTCGCGATAGCATGTATTCGCGATGGCATGTGTTCGCCAGTCTGTGTTCGCGATGACATGTATTCGCGATGGCATGTGTTCGCGATAGCAAGTGCTCGCCAGTCTGTGTTCGCGATGGCATATGTTCCGTGAGACCCCCGATTAGGTTATTCGAAGGGGTTATAATTGTTTAAATGGCAAAGGAAGCATGAAAGTACTATGTGATTTGAATCATGCTTGTATATGGTTGAATAACATGTTAAATTGCTTGTATGATCCATGATTGTAACTTTGAACATGTAAATGTTGTTGAAACTTGTAATACATGTTCTTACTTAGTGTGCTTTTGTAGCATACATGTGACATTAATCCTTGACTTAGACTAAGAACTTCAGCCCCTTGATGGTCTTAGTACTGGTATATGTTACCACTATGATGGACTTGAGGGAATTGAAACTTAGTTTGAGAAGGAACATGACATTCGTTATATCAAGACACTCTACCCTATGATGATTCAAGTACTAATGTTTCGACATTACTATGGTGAATCTAAGGGAGTTGAGACTTGATTTAATGGATGAGTCACTTCAAATAAGTTAAGGTTTCGAGGGACCCTGTCAAGTTGGTATGATACTGTCTAAGGATGTGGTACTTAAGCGAGACCGTTTGTGACTCCACCATCTTTCCTGGGTATTGTATTTATGAGACTTATGGGTGATGGAACTAAGGCTTAGATGAAGTGCTCATGGTTGTTACATTAGGATTTCACGTATGTGTACATGAAATTATAAAGTAAGTGTATATTGAACCTTCTTGGAGGCTCAAAATGAACATGTATGTGAAATTATGAAAACTTGTTTATGTGTTTCTAATTGGATGCTATAAGCACTCCTTTTGCCATATATGAACATGTTTATGTGGTTTCATGTGTTTGTAACTTGTTTTGAGTCTTGTTGTGAATGATTGAACTTTGATACATGTGATTTGCATCATGTAGATGGCATATAAAAGTATTGTTGCTGAACTTAACAAAGACCTGAAATTGGATGGTGAGAACTATCCTATTTGGGAACAGAAAGTCAAGTTCATCTTGACGGAGCAGAGACATTAGATGTCCCGACTCGAGATTGTTCAACCACCGGCTGATCAAGACCAAACTGCCTATGTGGCACTCTTGAAAAAGAATGGTCATTACCGGGTTACTCTTTTGTCAACTATGGTAGATGAGATCATGGTTGAGTTCTCGACCCTTGATAGTGCCAAAGAAATTTGGGACCGAGTCAAGGCAAAGTATGGTGATGTCTCGGTTGAAAAACAGAGAGCCATGATTTTGAGGTTTGAGGACTATCAGAAGTGAGCTGACCATACCATGAGTGCTCACCTAAGGGAGATGTCCCGAATGATCTACCAGTTGAAGAAGGCTGGACATGAGCTCACGGATGAACAACAGGTCCAGGCTATTATCAGATCCTTGCCAGATGAGGATTGGCAGTTGATGAAGGTCAACTTGCGTCACAATGCTCAAATCAAAACATTTGATGATATTGCACGTCACCTAATACTTGAGGCCGAGGTGTTGGCGCTCAAGAACCATTCTCGTGCATATGTTGCATCTACCTCTTCCTCCAAAAAGGGAGGATTCAAAAAGAACGGTAAGTGGTTCAACAAAGGTGGTAAGAAGGGTGGCGGCAATGGCAAGGGAATGGGTGGTGGAAATGGTCCGAACTTGAAGAAATTCAAGAAGAAAAGGGACGTTTCCAAACTCAAATGCTTCAACTGCGGAACTAAGGGCCATTTTGCTAAGGATTGCAAGAACCCTCCCAAGGTACATTTTCCTACTTCTATTTTTGATGTATTTGTTACATCTTGTACTATGCTAAGCAGTTCGAGAGGAGTTCTTTGTGGATTGTAGACTCGGGGTGTGACCGAGGTCACTATTGAAATGACTTGGCATGAAAGGTTAGGACATGTGGGTCAAGATCTGTTGAATAAGTTAGCCAAGAATGAACTACTTGGATCTTTGACCAAAGTTGTTTTTCCAAATTATCAAGCATGCCTTGAAGGCAAAATGACTAGAAAGCCTTTCGGGCATGGAGCTAGAAGGGAAGAAGCGTTAGAATTGGTCCATTCCGATTTGTGTGGACCATTAAGAGTTGAGTCCAAAAAACGATTCAAATACTTCATCACAAATACGGATGATTACACTCGATTCACACACGTTATCTTACTACGAAACAAACCAGAAGATTTCACTTACTTTCAAAAGTATGTTCATTTGGTTGAGAACCAAATGGGTAAGAAAATCAAGTCATAGTCCGTGACAAGTCATGGTTCATGGCATACGTAAAACTTCCCGTGGGCGCAAAGTGTGTTGCGGTTGGGAACAATGATGTAATAGAAGTATTAGGAATAGGGATTTGTAAAGTCCCGAGTGTGTAATGGATATTTGTATCTTATTGACACTTTATATGTACCTAATATTAGTAGGAATTTAATTTCTATTAGTAGTTTGTTGAAGTATCGATATAGCTTGAACTTTACCAATAGTAGTGTAACTATTTATAAAGATGACCTATTTGTTCATGAATGCTTCGTTAACAATGGTTTGTATGAACTTAGACCGAATTGCGATTTTAATGCATCTTCTAGCTGTCATGTGACCGAGGTCACTACTGAAATGACTTGGCATGAAAGGTTAGGACATGTGGGTCAGGATCAGTTGAATAAGTTAGCCAAGAATGGGCTACATGGATCCTTGACCAAAATTGTCTTACCAAATTGTCAAGCATGCCTTGAAGGCAAAATGACTAGAAAGCCTTTCGGGCATGGAGCTAGAAGGAAGAAGCGTTAGAATTGGTCCATTCCGATTTGTGTGGACCATTAAGAGTTAAGTCCAGAAATGGATTCAAATACTTCATCACATTTACGGATGATTACACTCGATTCACTCACCTTTTCTTACTACGCAACAAAGCGAGACTTTCACTTACTTTCAAAAGTATGTGCATTTGGTTGAGAACCAAATGGGTAATAAAATCAAGTCCTTGAGAACGGACCGTGGTGGAGAGTATAGTTCAAATGCTTTTAAGACATTTTGTGACATGAAGGGAATTGCCAGAGAGTTCACTCTTCCTTGGACACCTCAACAGAATGGAGTGTCGAAAGGAAGAATAGGACTCTTATGGACATGGTTAGGTCCATGATGGTTAGGTCCATGATGGCTAAGACCATCTATTGGAGTGATGCACTGCTTTGTGCAGTTCACATTCTCAATAGAATCCCTACCAAGAGCATTAATTCTTCTCCATATGAGTTATGGAAGAAGAAGACGCCTAATTTTAGCTATATGCACCCATAGGGTTGCTTGGCTTATGTGCATGTAACAGACCACCCTTTGGGGAAATTAGGTCCCCGAGGCAAGAAATGTGCATTTCTTGGTTACTGCACTGAATCTAGGGGTTATGTCTTCTTGGACCTAAGTCACAAAAACGGTCTTGTATTTGATGCAAGAAACGCTAACTTCTTGGAGAATGAGTTTCCAAAAGTTGGTAATTGTGATGATCTAGACTCTTTGGTACCAATCCTAGAAAAGGATCAACTAGGTACGAAGTATGCCAGTTGCACAAGATGCACCCATCTTAGATGGAATACCTCAACAGGAGGGAGTAGTGACTTCTAATAATGAATCCAATGAGTTGGAGGATCCCATGGAACAAGATCCTGAAGAAGGAGGATCTGTTCAAGAGGGAGTTGAGGATCAACAAGAGCTGGAACAACCTCCACCCATGTTGAGAAGATCAACTAGGGAATCGAGACAACCCAAAATGTGGGGTCTCTCAGAGGGAGAAACTTATTTGGTATCATCTGAGATAGATGAACCAAGTAACATCAAAGAAGCTCTAAATAGTGCACAAAAGGAGGAATGGATGAATGCCATGAATGAAGAGTTGCATTCAATGGCAATGAATGGTGTGTGGGAGCTTTCTGATCTTCCTGCTGGCCGTAAGGCCATTGGTAATAAATGGGTTGTAAAAATAAAGAAAAACGCTGATGGAAGTATCGAAAGGTACAAGGCCCGTTTGGTGGCCAAGGGCTTCACACAGAAGGAGGGAATTGATTATAAGGATACATTCTCTCCAGTTGTGAAGTTCAATTCCATCAGATTACTGCTGGCCATTGTGGCACATTTGGATCTTGAATTCCATCAAATGGACGTCAAGACAACCTTCCTTAATGGTGATTTGAGTGAAGAGATCTACATGAGACAACCTGAAGGGTTCGTCCAGGAAGGTCTTGAGGACAAGGTCTGTAGACTCAAGAAGTCTATCTATGGTCTTAAGTAAGCTTCAAGACAGTGGTACTTGAAGTTTCACCATGCAGTCACAAGCTATGGATTTATGATGATGCACGAAGACCATTGTGTGTACTTGTACTCAGCTGGATCCGATTATGCCATAATGACTCTTTATGTTAATGACATTTTGATTGCCAGCAATGGAGTTGGTTTGATGACAACCATCAAAGAATGGTTATCCTCCACTTTCGACATGAAAGACATGGGGGAAGCTTCCTTTATTCTAGGTGTCAAAATCCACCGGAATAGAAAGGAACGCTTGTTAGGCTTATCTCAAGAACCTTATGTAGATAAGATTCTTGATAGGTTTAACCTAAGCAACTCAAAACCCATGAATACACCACTTGCATATGGATGCAAGATTGGAGGGGATGTGTGTCCCACAACTCCAAAAGAAAAGGAAGATATGGCCCACATCCCATACTTAAGTGCGATTGGTTCCCTTATGTACGCAATGTTGTGTACCGGGCCTGATATTAACCAAGCAGTTGGCTTGTTAGCATGGTACTCTTCAAACCCGGGAATTCAGCATTGGAAGAATGTCAAGAGGGTTCTCCGGTACCTCAAAGGTACGAAGGATTATTGGCTATGCTATCAAGGAAAGAATCTTGATTTGCATGGCTATGTTGATTGGGGTGGTGATCGAGATTCATGCAAATCTACTTCTGGTTATGTTTTCATGCTTAACGGAGGGGCAACTACATGGTGTAGCAAAAAACAGACCTGTACAGCATTATCAACCATGGAGGCTGAGTTTATCTCATGTGCCTCAGCTGTACAGGAGGCCCTCTGGCTTGGTTATTTCCTTAAAAACTTGGAATCTAGAATTACGGTGGACAGGCCTACTATCTACAGCGATAGTATGGCGGCCATGGCTTACACCAAGGATCCCAAGTATCACGGGAAAACCAAACATATAAGCATGAAGTATCATTTCGTTCAGGATGCAATTGAAGAGGGTGAAGTTAAGATTGAATCCTCTAACTAAGCCACTTCCACCAATTGTATTTGCCCGTCATGTTAAGGCAATGGGTCTACGTAGATTATAGTTTGTTGGATGTACTTCACCATCTTTGGTGTCACACATGTAATATGAATGATTGTTTAATAATGTAACATATTTCATTCATTTCTTTTGGTTCAAATCTACTTATGTTCACAACGAAAATTAGAACATGTCAAGTATAGACATCAGAGAGGGCTTTCTCACATGAGCCTCTCACCCTCTGTCTTGAGTAGATTTGAGGATGAGACAACTTAAGGACATAGAATATGTAGTTCTATCCAAAGAACTTGTGACTCATTGTCATATTTCTAAGTGGGAGACATGACCAACACCTGTCACCTTAACTATTTGTCGTCTTGGTTTCCTAAAATCAGGGTAAGATGAACTAGTTCATCGAGTTTGTATGATCTCCATACATCCTAGTCTATATTTTAGTAGTAAGCGAGTACTTACTTGTTAACAAATTCATGGATTTGACATGTCCTCCTATTATTTGATAAGTGGAGAACACTATGGTGTTTTAAGAGGGAGAAATGACACACTCCCAATCGATCGAGTGGACATCATTCCAAGTGAGAGTGGTGTATGTAAAACACCCACTAGTGTTATTTGAGAACTTACAAGTTCCATATCCATGAAAATTCGACTATACAGAGAACTTAAACAAGTTGTCTTTATTCTTGTTTAATGTGAGGTTCTTTAATCCAGACTCTTAGTGACTTCAGTTTGCTATTAACACTTTACACTTACAACACTACTTTGATTGGATGTTGAAGGTCTTAGTTTGAAGACTGTAATATCTTCCTTTTGTGTATTTGAGTTTGTGTAATGTGTTAAGTAGTTTAACACTGATAGGAAAGACACAGTTTGTATTATACAACTACTCTTTATTCAATCTTGGGCCCACATGCTATGCGTAGTATGAATTTTTTATTGAATTATGAGAATTTGTAAATAAGTACTCAATGGCTTAATACGACCATGTTTTTTCAATAAGTTGAAATTCAGAAAAGAGACTGGTGATTGAGTGTGTATGCCTTGGGGTCGCACCCTTAACTCTACTTGTGTGAATGTGCTTTGTATTTTTTTTGGCTTATTCTTAGTTTGAGATTATATCTTTTGAGTGGGAGTTGATTCACAAATGTATCGTTGGCGCGAGTGGGAGTTTGTTAGTATATTTGACGCACCAAGATCATTTGACATGACACTTGAGCTCATAATGCTAAGTGGGAGCTCCGAATTAGCTATATGTAGCTAACTCCAGTAACTAACTCTTAACTTAGCTTATATCCAGCTCACGGCAGCTAGACATAGCTCAAGTCAGCTCAAGTTAGCTAGGATGCAAAATCCTATTTCAAAGGAATCCCGAACCTTAGTTGTTCGGGATATTTCAAAAGAGGATGCAAAATCCTATCTCAAAGGAATCCCGAACCTTAGTTGTTCGGGATATTTCAAAAGAGGATGCAAAATCCTATCTCAAAGGAATCCCGAACCTTAGTTGTTCGGGATATTTCAAAAGAGGATGCAAAATCCTCTCAAAAGAATCCCGAACCTTAGTTGTTCGGGATATTTCAAAGGAGGATGCAAAATCCTATTTCAAATCTCGAACCTTAGTTGTTCGGGATATTTCAAAGGAGGCAAAATCTTATTTCAAACAAATCCCGAACCTTAGTTGTTCGGGATATTTCAAAAAAGGATACAAGTCCTATCTCAAATCCCGAACCTTAGTTGTTCGGGATATTTCAAAGGAGAATGCAAAATCCTATTTCAAAGAAATCTCGAACCTTAGTTGTTCAGGATATTTCAATGGAAGATGCGAATCCCGAACCTCTGTTCGGGAAAATCATAAGAATACGCAATCCCAAACCTTAGTTGTTCGGGATAAATCAAAAGAAAACAAAACCCGAACCTTAGTTGTTCGGGAAAAACAGTTGGGAAGAAAAAGTGAATTTTTTTCCAAACAGCACCTTAACTCGTCTGAGGAAACTCTCAAAAATTATGCGGACTCCTTACAGTCGACCGCATGGCATAGGAGGGGACTTGATGGCCGTCAGGCCCAATCACCCAAAAAGGCCTACCAAAAGGCCCAAATTAATAGCCCACCATAAGGGCCCCATTAAAAAACTCAAGTAATTACGTAATATTCCCGGACTCAATGGAACGTTTACCCGGATGAGGTATTGGATATTCTCGAAGAAGCACATACAAAGCACGTGCAAAGTGCGATATATTGACTTATTACGATAATGCCACCATTAAAACCTGCTATATAAAAAAACATTGGCAGCATAAGTCAAGCCTCTCGCTTCATCAAGTCACTTCATTAACAAGACGAACAGGAACATCTTTAGGATGTTTCACATTGATTCATAAGTAATTACTTCCATTTGCACCTTTTGGACAAAATAATGGGTATTTTGGTAAAAGGGGTATCCTAGATGCATGGTGTATGCACCTTACTACATGGGAATACTTCCTAGGTGGTTACATATGAGTAGCTACACCTAGGAAGGCTGATTTAGGCAAAGAGGTCCCTCTAAGGAGCCACCCATTCGCCAAAATGGAAGTTGGAGGGAGGTTACCATGAACCTTCCCTCCTTTTGTGACCAAGAGGTGTTGGTTATCACCCTTGGCCGAAAGTACACGTATTTTCGGCCAAAGGGGTGTCCCAACCACCCCTTGGCACCTCTCCCTTATCTATAAATAAAGGGAGAGGCACCACATTACACACACACATGCAAATCCGAAACACTCCTTCTCCCTCTCATTTTTTTGGCCGAAAATTGCAAACATATTAAAGTTTTCGGGTGGATTAATATTGTGTTTATTTCAACACAATTTCGCCTCTTGGATGCATCCTCAATTCGTCCTTATCGAACAGTTGAGGAAATTGAAGATTGCAGAAGATAGAATCCACACTTCATCTTCAACACATTCCTCGGAGCACAAGGTACGCTTACTCCTCCCCCTTCTTCTTCTTCTTCGTTCTTCCCTTTCTTCTTCCGATGATGAATGGTGAAGAACGACATGATTATGAATAAAACACATCATGCGCTGTTAATTAGAATCACTATATCTAAACGTGCATGTAACATGATTGAAGTCTTGAAGAACTTCAAATCTTCATTGTTCCTCTTCATGTACCACCTTGGCTGCCATCCTTGCACCACATATGGTTCTCCCTTGCACAACCTTGGCTCTGATACCAACTGTCACGTATTGATTTTCTCGCTATGCTTGTGCGGCACTTAGTCATGCACCCCCATGGCTAAGTCAGCCTAACTCGCCCTAATAAGCCTATGTCTTGCTTGAGAATGCTTGAGAAGAGAGCAACGAAAGTTAGAAGGAGAGAAGTACTTAGAAGCTATACAACTCGTTTATATTGCTCAAGTGTTGGCGACACAACTTTGGACTTGACTATGTACAAATGAAGGCCTAAGACTCCTATATAGGCCACCACCTCCTCAACGGATGATGGAGATCACTATGATCCAAGGGCTAGCATTACACTTATAGATCATTCAAGGCTAACCCGGATCTCTCTACACCTATCTATATATATCTAGCACATGCTAGACCTCTCAACATAGTTCTAGCCCAGCCTAGAACTCTCTAGACCAAGCTAGAGACACCTAGAATTCTCTGCAGGGTTCCACATGG
The DNA here is from genome assembly GCA_024586325.1 of Stellera chamaejasme. Lineage (NCBI taxonomy): Eukaryota > Viridiplantae > Streptophyta > Magnoliopsida > Malvales > Thymelaeaceae > Stellera > Stellera chamaejasme. The sequence continues at coordinate 20,796,911 of CM044982.1, read as the reverse complement.
TTCTAGAACCTTCCAACACCTCCTAGCATTCTATAGCACCTTCTAGAATCTTCTAGGGCCCTCTAGCCCCCTTTAGTCCGCCCTAGACACTTCTGGTCCCTTCTAGACTTATCCGACACCTTCCGGTCCAGTCTAGACAAACCTAGAACACCCTGGAGCATTCTAGAATATTCCAGCACTAGAATGTCCTCCATGGTTCTAGAGACTTCCCAAAGTGCCTTCCTCACCTTGTCTCCTCTTAAATCCGTCTTGCACACTCTCAAGTGTCTCGTCTCGCATCCTAGATCCTTAGCCCTGTGTCATCCACGTGCCTTGGTTGTTGCACCGTGCGCCCCAACACATGCCTCGCGCACTCCGTCAATAACGGTTGTGACATTTTGCTTTGAGTTGTAAAGTGCATGTATTTATTTGTTTATGTATTTTTGTTAGCTAAGAGAGATTGGATTTGCTAAAATAAAATTTGCTTAAAGAATCTTAAGAAATTAGCTTTCTAACCTTTTTAATGTCTTCCAAGACGATTTTATAATCTTTACATTTTTATTATTCTAAACGCGCGATATTTTTATGTTGAACTCTGAAATTTGTATGAAACTTGATTGAAAATCTTTAGTTTTATTGTGGATATTACCATGCAATTGCGTTTTACTTTTATTTGAATTTCATTTCAGTTAATCCTTTTTACTTTTTTATATGAATCACCTAATTTAATTAATATTGCCATACTCAGCTTGATACTCAAGTGTACAAATATGTTTTTAATTCAATTTATTGTATCATTAAAATGATGTAAAATTGAATAAATCTACTACTAAGCATTCCATCAACAATCATAAGATATATAGTTTAAGATTTCTTCAACTGCATTTTTAGTCTTTCAAATATATTTATCAAACATTAAAGATTTTTACTTTTAAAAACTTCATTATATTTCATTTATTTAATATTTTTCCTATGAAAAGCATGGCTAAAAAAACCTAGTTCTGGAAATGAGGCCTGGAAACGGAAGTAGGGGTGATGAAAATAGAAATAGAAAGGTGGAGAGAAGTGAATGGGAGGATCCGAACGCTAAGGAACGTAAGTAAATTTACGTTTCCTTTTTTTGATAGGGAAAGGGGGAAGGGACCCTACGGTTCGAGTCCGTCTCGGCAATAATATTGACCAAACGGCCCACCTAGACAAACTTTCCTTTACCGCCGGTGATTTCGCATGAAATTAAATTCCATGGAATTTAGCAATGGGTAGAGCATGAGTAGCTAGAACCATACCTTGTGCATCATGTAAAAATGGTCCAACTTCAACTTTCCCTTGTCCGTCCACCGAAGCATCAGTTTAACTTGCACCAGCCTCAGATACCATTGGACACCAGTTTGTGCTGCTTTGAAGCAAAGGCTAGCCGTGCATCATTAAACACGCGCTCAATAAGCCAGATTTGTTGGGTCTCCGGGAACAATGTTCTCATGTACCCCTCGGTTCTGGTAGTACCCAATCGTCCAACCGATAATAAACAGTACTCTTTCCCAACCACCTGGAAGAATAACTGATAGCATCCATTCAAACCACATAGGAGAATGATAGCCAAAGGGCGATCTCCGGTTGTCTTGGATGCTCCGGTACCTGAGAAGAGTAAGACAAAGGACACTTTCAGGTGCAGAAAGAGGAGAGAGGTGGGGGTGTGTAGTAATAACCTTATTTGAGGCGGGCACCACCCAATATATAGGGTGGTGCCAGGTCCCGTTATGGGGCCTTGAATGCTGGAGAATCTCCATAAATGTGTCCATAATTGGGACGGCGGTATATTAATGGTGTAATAATGGTGGAGTTATTGCGGAGTTACTCCCTTTCTTTTGGCTTGATACCATAATTAGGGTAACAGTTGTTTTGATGGAGGCGCAAGCGTTGCCATCGCTAACGGATTTTTACGGGGCACCCTTACTTGGTGAATACGAGGGCTCTCCGTGAATACAATGCCGTCTCGGTGGGCGTGGCCCATATGGTGTTGCGTTTGGCCATCTGACCATACGGGCTGGCCCATATATATCAAGTATGTCCTCCTCCCACGGCGGAGGATGGGCCGGGCCCCTGTGCTCCGCCTTGTAGGGAAGTACCGTGGTCGATCCTAACAGATTATTCTTATGCTTTATAGCAAACCTTAGGGTAAAGCAAGCTTGCCTCGCTTGAGGGTGCCGTCGAGAGTGATTTTTGATATTTCCCCCTCTTTTCGAATAGAAGGCGTTAAAACTTTGAAGAACAAGCTTGTTTTCAGTTTGTCTGTGCCCTGGCCCATGGCATTGTGCCGTTTTGGGTCAGTAGATGTGTAAGGGCCTAGGAGTTTGGCCCAATATCGTTTATGGCGGTTGCGCAACACTTTTTGAAATTGCGCTTTTTGCGCCGTTTGTAATTATGGGGGAAGTCGTTTCAACTCCCATCGGCCTCTACTTATACGCCAACCCATGTGAGGAGTCAGTTTTCCTGAATTCTCGCTTTCTCTGCTTTTTCGCTTCAGTTTCCTCTTCGCTCTAGCTTCCATTTTCGGCGATTACCGAAGAATTTCCCGGCAAGATTTGAAGAATCCAACCGTTGGGTCTTCCGTTTTTATCACCAAAACTTCAAATCGGTAAGTCGCAACCGTTTATTTCGTACTTTCCACCGCGATTCTGTGCAAAATTTGGTCGTTGCACCGCCGCTTGGGTTCTTGGGTTTAGGGTTTAATTTTTCAATTGTGCTCTATTTCTGTAGATGGCTCCCAAGAATCCAAGCAATCCCGGCGTTGGCCCTGACGTCGGGAGTGGCCCGAACACTGCCGGAGAAGAGAATGGCCGAAATTTGCCTGAGCCACCATGTGTATACACGGGTGGTCGTGGGCTATTTCCGGCAGATGTCTTTGAGGAAAACGGGGATGGAACTGAGCAACGAGGCCATGAGGGAGCAGACCATGGTGGTGTACGAAGCCCAGTTGAAAGCTGGATTGAGGCTCCCACTATGCTCCATGTTGCTGCAGTTGTGTGAGGGTTGGGGGGTCTGCCCTGGGCAACTGGCCCCAAACGTCTTCACCACTGTGAACGCCTTCATAGTGGCCTGTTTTTTGGCGAAGGCCGTGGTGCTACCGGAAACCTTCCTGCAGTTTTATACACTGAAGAGGCCGGTCGGGCATCCCTTCTACCAGTTGACCCCCGAGGAGGTGAAGGTGAGGAATAAAATGGTGAAGATCGGGGTGTTCACCGAGACCACGAGCTCGTGGGGGAGCTGGAAGAGCAACTTCTTCTTCATTTTGAAGGAAGACAGTTGGGGGTTCCCTGCACACTTCGTAAAGGAGAAGGATGCGAGGGTGTCAGTGAAGCCCTCGTTGTGGGCGGGGAGTGAAGGGAAGAAGGCCCTCGACGCTTTGTGCGAGTGGATCCGCGCAGTGGAGAGGATGGAGGACTTTGTTGGCGCGTTTCCCTTCTCCCTCTCGAGCATGGACGAGGTGGTGCTGCGGAGGGTAGAAATTAGTAGGGCCCACCGGCTTCCAAGCCATGTGGACACCCTGCAAAATTGGGTCGAGGGCCTCGACGGGGACCTGATTGAGCGCCTCGAGGGCGCTTTTAGGAATCCTCATGGTCTGTTTTTGCATTTATTTTTGCTTTTGCGTTTCTGTGATTGCGCATTTTGAATGCTGTTGTAACCCGATCTTGTGTTTTGTTGCAGCTAAGATGTCGCACCCCAGTGCCCTCTTTGCAAAGAAGCAAGACTTGAGGGAGGCCCTCAAGAAGAAGATGGATGAGGAACTCCCTTCCGAGCCCGTGCAAGGGGTTCTCGAGGGGCCATCTGCTGAGCCCTCGAAGGGCGACAAGGCTCGAGGCCAGGAGGCCTTGGTGACAAAGGCTCAACCTGTCAATGTGGTTGGTCCCCTGGTCATCGAGGAGAGCTCCGAAGATTCCGAGGAGCTTAACCTTCGTAGGAAAAGGCCCCGAATCGAAGGTAATGCTCTTTTTTCCCCTGAGTGTTTTCTTGTAAGTTCGTATTCTTATCCTTCCCTTCTTTCTTTTATAGTGGAAGAGGGCCTGGAAGTGTCCTTTGACAGCAGTCCTGGCCCTGCCTTGGACAAGGGGATGGGACCGGCCCTCGAGGAGCAGTCCTCCAGCCCTGTCCGAGGCCTTAGGGAGCCTGTGGGGCTCTTGGCAGATGCTCGAAGGGCTGTTGTGGCTCCTCGGGCGGCTGTGAAGAGGCCTTCGAGGATTCCGAAGAGCCTTAGGGGGTTAGATCCTGTTTACGAGCCCCAGCTGCTCGAGGACTACCGGCGGGAGGTGCGGGCGAAGTCCTTTGAGCGCAAGGGTCTGGCCCTGAGGGAGGCCTGGGACCCCGTAATGAGGGTGACTCGTGACAAGTCAGTGCTCCTCGGGGACCGGGAGGTGAGGCGAAAGTTACCGAGGACTCTCACTTCCCCGCGACAGGCACTTTCTGAAGCACACTGCCTCGGAGCCCCTGGACATTGCGAAGGACATCTGTCAGGGCATTACTCGAGTAAGTCACAATCCTCGACACCCTTTGTATTATTTCTTGTCCTTGTCAGTGTACTCTTGTTTATACGTTTTGCGTTTTTAACTTGCAGGAGGTCTGACCGGCTCACGGCACAGTGGCCAAAATCGAGGATCTCTTTGCCCAAGTGAGGAGCCTCGAGGCCAAGGCCAAAGACTCCGAGGGAGTGGAGAGCCTGAAGAAGGCTTTGGCTGAGAGGGAGGCCGAGGTGATCTCTCTGAAGACCGAGGTGTCCTCCTCGAGCACCACACAAACCGAAGCAGCCAATGCCGATGGGGTGAAGTTCGAGGCGTTGTTCCTCTCCGAGCACCACGCAAACCGAAGCCTTTCGGTCCAGCTCAACCAGGCGCTCGACTCGAATCACGAGCTGGAGGGCAAGGTGGAGGAGAAGGACAAGGTCATCGAGGAGCTGTCCCTGAAGGTTGCCAAGGCGGAGGAGCATGCTTCGAAGGCCGCGGCCACAGTTGAGGAGTGCACCACGACCCTCAATGAGGTGGTGGGCTCGGGCGTGGCTGACCTTACTGCCTTCGTACAGCTTGAAGACCAAATTGGTCTTATGTTGTACGGAGGTGAAAGTGTTCAGCCGCCCGTTTTTGTAAAACCCATTGCTTTGAGAGGGCTGCTCGAGTGGGCAAGGCCTTCGAGCCGCCGACCGAGAACCTCGTCGATGCGAAGGCCATGGAGGGTCCGTTATACCGAAGGATTCTGCGCTGCCGCCGACAAGTGGAGGCCATGTTGGAAACGGCGCAGCTGGATTCCCTCGATGCAACGAAGGTTCGTGGAGTCCTCCGAGGCTGATTTGTTCGAGTGGGGAGGGTCGGGAAGAAACTAGGGCGAATATCCTTGTGAGATTCTCGCCGGTTATGTAGAGGACCCTCTGCACTCCGAAAACAATGATGTCCCCAAGTAATTACTAGGGTTTAACTTGTGATTTAATTTTTGCCCTTACTTTTATAAAGTAATGAACAATTTTGTAGTAGTTATTGCGTTTTATTTGAAGTATGAATATTGCTTGCATAACGCGAAGGGTTTGTATTGCTTTAAGGCAAATTTCTTTAAGACAAAGCGTGCAACTCTTCGTAGAATTGACTGTCTTTTATTCGATATGTAAATATTGCTTTGTAGCATTCGCCGCTTTTTATTCGATGCACCAATATTGGTTGTACAACGCAAAGACTTTGAATATCTTTGCCAATTTATTTAAAGGAAAGCGTACAACTTAGACGTAATAAGGCCTCAAGTCGTCGACGTGGTAGTCGTTTTTGAGCTTTTTGCCTTGGTGGTCTTTTAGTTTGTAGACACCGCCTCTTTCCTTACTATGTACAATGTAGGGTCCTGCCCATCTGGAACGAAGGGCTCCATGGCCAGGGTTACGGCCTGACAAGGTTTGCTCTTTACCGTAAGGCCATAAGCCTAAGTCTGGCACCCTCGCGGAGTTCTTCGACGAGGTCCAGACGTGCCCTTAGTCCGCTCTCGTTGCGAGGAGTGTCATAGTAGAGCGCCCCGACTGTCGGGATAGACACCTCGATTGGTAGCAAAGCTTCGACGCCGTAAACCAGTGGAGAAAGGTGTATCCCCGTTGGTCCCCGTGTAGTTGTTCTGTAATCCCGGAGGACGCCGGGTAGCTCCTCGACCCATTTCCCTTTGCGTCATCGATGCTTTTTCAGGCCTTCTTTGATTGTGCGATTTGTGACTTCTACCTGGCCATTTGACTGTGGGTGTGCCACAGGGGCGTAGAGCATTTGTATATTCATCTTAATGGCCCAATCCTTAAGCTTTTTGCTCGAGAATTGAGTCCCATTGTCTGTGATTATGGCCTTTGGTGTGCCGTATCGCGACACGAGGTCGTGCCAGAGGAAGTGTATGACTTTGGCAGTCGTTATTTTCTTGAGTGGCCGGACCTCACCCACTTAGTGAAGTAGTCGACATCCACTATACAGAATTTGAACTGCCCCTTGGCCTTAGGCATTGGCCCTATGAGATCGAGGCCCCACAGCGAAGGGTATAGGATACGCCTCCGTAACCGCCTGCTTTGCAGGTTGCCGCTGGATGCGGGAGTTGAGCTGGCATTTATGGCACGTACGCACCAAATCATGCGCGTCTTTCCTCAATGTTGGCCAATAATAACCGAGGCGCAAGCATTTGTGCGCAAGCGCATCGGAGCCAATGTGTGCTCCGCAGACTCCGGAGTGAACTTCGCTCAAGATGAGCTTGGAGTCATCGGAGCCGATACATCGTTGCAAAGGAGCAGAATACCCTTTACGCCATAATGTACCATCAATGATGACATGGCGGGATGACTGCGTCCTTAGTTTCTTTTGTAACGCTGATGGGCCTCGATTGCGCCGGTTGGAGATCTTGAAGGATTGGGTGCCTCAGTCGATTACTGCATTGGTATCGATCGCATGAATTGTATTTATCGAAGGCTGTGCCAAGGTTTCGAGGATTGCACCCGCCCTTCCCTTAGACAACTTGTCACCGTAGTGTTTTGATCCTCGGGATTTTATTGATGTTCACTGTTCGAATTGTCCTTGTAGGCTTTTGACGAGCCGTAGGTACCTCAAGAGAGTGGGGTCCTTGCATTCATTAGTCCTCATGACCTGGCTTACTGACGAGCCGTGAGTCACCGTGCACGGTCGACGTCGTAAACCAACTTTCGTGGCAATTTTCAGACTGACACGAGAGCCTCGTATTCCGCCACGTTGTTTGTGACAGGGAACTGGAAAGCCACTCGTAAGTTGGCTTCCATGCCGTGTGGGCCCTTTATATGAACGCCCCCTCCTGGGCGATCAGCACTGGATGAGCCGTCCACGAACATGTCCCACTCGGGAGGCTCCAACTCTGCTGGTGGCTCCCTCGAAGGACCATGTTATAGGGGATAGATGGAGAGCTCGGCCATGAAGTCCGTCAAGGCTTGTGCCTTTATGGCTCGTCGAGGCTCGAACTTGATGTCGTATTCCCCGAGCTCGATGCACCAACGGGCTAAACGACCACTATGTTCTGGTCTGCTTAGGATGCCCATGATTGGTAGATCCGTTCTCACGATGATCGTGTGGGCTTGGAAATATGCCCGTAATTTTCTGGCAGCTACGATCAAAGCGTAGATCGTTTTTGAAGGGGAGGGTAGTTAGCCTCGACCCTCGTAGCGTGTGACTTGTGTAGTAGACGGGCCACTATTGCGGGCCCTCCTCCTTAACGAGCAGAAGAGACGGTCTTGTTTGAAGTGAAGAGGTAGATGACGAGCTCGTCCCTCGGTTGCGGACATTTCGGGGTTGGCAAATCGAGAGGTGCTTCTTGATTTGGTCGAAGGCTTCTTGGCATTCCGGCGTCCAGTGAATGCCTTTTTCATGGGTCGCTCAAAGAACGGCTTGCACTTGTCTCCCAAACTTGAAATGAATCGCCCCAAGGCGACAATTCTTCCCGTGAGTTGTTGGATTTCCTTAATGTTCCTTGGTGTTGCCATATCCGTGATGGTTGATATTTTCTTAAGGTTGGCGTCGATTCCCTTTCGGAGATCATGTAGCCCAGGAATTTCCGGCTCCAACAAAGTCTCGTCAAGGTCTTGAAGGTGGTCATCGAATGTCATGCTTTTCACAATGACAACGTCGACGTATGCTTCCAAGTTACGGCCCATTTGGTGAGCAAAAACTTTGTTCATTAAACGTTGGTAGGTAGCCCCAGCGTTTTTGAGCCCAAATGGCATTCGAACGTAGTAGTATACGTCTTCGCCCGTTGTGAATGCCGTTTTTAAGGCGTCTTCGGGATCCATGTAGATTTGGTGGTAACCACTCTTAGCGTCCATGAATGATAGGTATTTGTACTTGGAAGTGGCATCCACGAGTTGGTCGATGACCGGTAACGGATAGGGGTCCTTGGGACAAAGCCTATTGACGCCCGTGAAATTGACGCACATACGAAGGTCACTATTAGTTTTGTCGGCTAAAACTATGTTAGCAAGCCACTCGGAGTACTGAATTTCCTTTATTATTCCGGCGTCGAGGAGTTTAGAAACTTCCTCTTTTACAAATTGCTTTTTTGAGGGGGCCATACCCCTTTTCTTTTGTTTAACCGGTTTTGAATCCGGGAATACATTAAGTTTGTGCGTGATGACGCTAGGGTCGACGCCTGGCAGGTCCTTCAAGCTCCAGGCGAAAACGTCGAGGTTTGCTTCGAGGAGGTGGATGAGGGCCATCTTCTCCTTTTGTTTAAGGTTTTTGCCCACCTTAAACTTCTTGCCCGGGACGACGTCGATCTCCTCTGTGACGTCATCGAGGCGCGGCCGGTCATCGGGGACCATGGGGTCCTCGACCTCCCTCGAGGTTTGGGGATCAACCGTTGAGCTCAAAGAGGCCACGTAGTTTGTTCTTGCCGTTCGCTGGTCAATGTAGATGTTTGCGTCCCCACGAGGCGTTGCGAATGTGACCGTGAGAGAGCGGATGTCGCACCTCATGTGGAAATCGACCTGGCTTGGCCGACCAACGATGGCGTTGTATGTGGAAGGGACTTCGAGCACCAGGAACTCCGTCATAATGGAGTGGCAATCGACCGTGCCGAATTGTGTGTCCCCGATTAACATGAGAGGCAGGTTGACGACCCCTATTGTTGGGACAATGTCTCTACCGATGCCAAAAGTAGGGCCAGAGCTTCTTCTTATAGCGGACATGTGTACCCCGAGTTTATCGAGCATGTCCTTGAAAATGACACTGGTGTTTGCACCTGTGTCGATGTAGACCCTGTTGGTGTCGTAACCCGCGATCCTTGCTGTGATAAGCAGTGGGTCGGAGTGTGGAACGACGACCTTTGTCCCGTTGGGGCGGTAGATGACGTTCTCCTCGAGGTGGTCGATCTGCAAGATTTCCCTTGCATAGCGCTTTCTGGAGGAGGCGCCTTCCGACTTAGTGAGCACGTGAATGATGCCCGCTGGTGGTGGTGGCGGCAAGTTTTGCCTTCGAGGGCTGTTGTGTCGACGACGCGTTTTTTCGCGGTCGTCGATGTCGTCGTCCCTCTTGCGGCCTTTGTGGAAATCCTTGCAAGGGGAGAGGGAGTCGGACATGAATTCCTTGAGCTTACCCTGCTCGATCATCTCAGAGATGAGGTTTCTGAGTTGAAAGCAGGCCTCAGTGTCGTGTCCACGATCCTTGTGGTAGAGGCAGTACTTGTCAAACCCCCTCGTGTTCTTATGCTGGATGGGTTGAGGCCACTTGGGGACCTTGTTCTGCTTCTCCAGCATTAGCAAGATGTTCGTGCGGGTGTCACGAAGTGCAGGGTGGTGATCGGAGGGCCTCGAACCGATGTTCGAGGGCTGGTACCTCGATGAGACAGACCCCTTGTCGAACTTCTTGTTGCGATCGCTTGTGGGGGGCCTGTTGTAGGGCTTGTTCATCTCCTCGGAGTTCATGAATCGAGTGGCCCGATCGATGAACTCACCCATCGTTGTGACGGGGTTTTCATTGATGTTGTACGCGAGCCTTGACTCGCGCTGAAGGCCTTGAGTTACGGCCAGGAGCTGCATGTCCGAGGAGAGACCCTGGACTTGGACGGCTTCCGCCTGAAACCGTCGGATGTAGTCACGGAGTGGTTCCTCCCTTTGTTGTTTCACTCTTAGCAAGTGTTGGACAGTCTTGGGGGGAGGTCGAGCTCCCATGAAGTGGCGCAGGAACGATGAGGCGAGGTCCTTAAAGCATTTGAAATGCTGGCCTCGTAGCGTTCCAAACCACGTTGAAGCAGCCCCTTTGAGGGTGGAGCTGAAAGCCTTGCAGAGTATGGGGTCGGAGGCGCGAGCCATCTCCATTTGGGAGATGTAGCGTCGTAGATGGTCAACGGGGTCTGTTGTAGCATCGTAGCTTTCGATGACTGGCATTCGAAAGCTGGCCGGCGCCTGGATGGCGATGACGTCTTTTGTGAAGGGCTGCGTCAGGAGGACCTCGATGTCGTCGAGGACCAGGTTTGGCATTTTGACCTGTTTCTCGATCACGTTGATTCGGCGGAGGAGGTCGTCGACGCAGATGTTCCCCGTAGATGGGTTTTGATTTTGCGACTGCTCGTCCCGCTCGTTGTGAGGTGGAAGGCGGGCAGCCTGTATTTTTGCCTTGATGGTTTGCACCATGAAGGCTTTCATGTCATTGAGCATGCTTGCCTGGAGGAGCGCCATCTGAGCGGGGTCGACGATGACCTGCTGGGGGTCGTGGAGGGCCCAGCGAGGTATGTTAGGGTGGCCGCTTGCGGCTGTGGGGGCTGCTGTGTCCCTGGTGCGCCATTAACAGGGAGTGGCGGGGTTGCCACCAACTGGGAGTTGTGGGGCTGTTGTGTCCCCGTTGCGCCACCAGCAGGGAGTGGTGGAGGTACATCAGAGGAGCTGGAAGCAGCATCCTCAACATGCACACTGTTGTGTGTTCTCCTTGTTTTCGCCATGAAAATGGGTAAGGAGGGGGGAAAAAGTTGATAGGAAAGAAAAACGGTTTTTTTTCGTTTCCCACAGACGGCGCCAAATTGATAGCCAAAGGGCGATCTCTGGTTGTCTAGGACGCTCCGGTGACCGTGACAAGGCAGCTCCGGTACCTGAGAAGAGTAAGACAAAGGACACTTTCAGGTGCAGAAAGAGAAGAGAGGTGGGGGTGTGTAGTAATCACCTTATTTGAGGCAGGCACCACCCAATATATAGGGTGGTGCCAGGTCCCGCTATGGGGCCTTGAATGCTGGAGAATCTCCATAAATGTGTCCATAATTGGGACGGCGGCGTATTAATGGTGTAATAATGGTGGAGTTATTGCGGAGTTACTCCCTCTCTTTTGGCTTGATGCCATAATTAGGGTAACGATTGTTTTGATGGAGCAAGCGTTTACCTCCAACGGATTTTTACGGGGTACCCTTACTGGTGAATACGAGGGGCTCTCCGTAAATACGAGGCTGTATGTGGTGGGCGTGGCCCATATGGTGTTTGCGTTTGGCCATACAGCCATACGGGCTGGCCCATATATATCAGAAGATGTGTATATATCCGTAATCACGGCCTCCAAATTAAAGTGCTTCCATACCGGCCGGACTCGACGACATTGCAGCAAGGCATGGAGGTCGGTTTCCACAATGTTCGCATGCAGTTTGCTTCGTCTTCAATGTGTCATCGGAATAATTCAACCTTCATCGGTAAATATCCATGCAAGAATATCCAACAAATTTTTGTATTATTCTAAGAGTTTCAATCCCTAGATCATCGAGCACATCTTCTTACTCGATGCAGCAATTTTCTCATTATCAAGGTTTTGCATATCTACTCCGGTCGAGGTTCCTCGACTTGCACATCTCGCCCCACCTGGTCCAAAAAATTCTCTTTTAACGTCGGTTGTGTGACCACCAATACTTGTTCATCTTCTGCTTTTAGTCATTCACATAATCCTCGAGTAATTAGGAACACCGACATAGTATAAGAGGATAGCTTGGGCCATGACCTTCAATAAAATCTCCTTTCCGCCTTTGGATAATAACTTTTGTTGTCCATCTTCCTATGACCCGCTCCGCACGGTGCATTAAAAACCGAATGCCTTTTTTACTTCTCTTAACAATTTCATGGAGTCCAAAATATCTCTCCATAATGGTAGCTTCACGAACTCCAAATTCAGAAAGAACAAGCTGCTTGCGCTGATCACTCGTAATAGAGAGAAAAATAATCCAGTTTTGTCCATGTTGATACATTGCCGGAAGCCACCTCATATTTTGCAATATATTCAAAATACAACTACTTTCTTCGTGAAAAATAATCCACTTTTGGAAAAATAAAATCCATACTACGCAGACGAAATCCTCAATCCGAAACCGAACAGAACTGCGTCTCTGAAAAATCGAACCAAACCGAACCAAACCGAACCGTGAAGTGACGGTTTTCCACAGGTCGGTTTACGGTTATCCACATTTTTTTATTCAATGATTTTATTACAAGATTAACTAATATTTTGACTAAGTCATCTCAAATATAATTATAGAAATTAGAAATAAGGGTTGAGAATGGGTTGAAATTGGCGTGGGTAGATGTAGGTAGGCTCATATAAGAGTAGTATAAGTAGGCACGGTTCGGGTCGGTTATTTGCGGGTTCATCGGATCATAAACCGAAACCGAACCGCACAAACACGGTTTTTATGGTTTTACGGTTTACGGTTTATCGAATCTTCGGTTTCTTCGATTTCATATCACTCGGTTCGGCTCGGATTTTAGGGTTCCCGAATTTTTGAACATCCCTATTGCTACGGCACCGAGGGTCCGCGACGAAGTGCCCGGTTTAAAGCGGTGATAATCTTTTCACACAAAGAACAATTGGGACTCCTGCAATTGTTTGGAGAAGTAAATTTACCTTTTCTAAGCATATAATTGTATCATTTTATGGTAAATTATAAAGAAAATATATTGATCAAATTGACTAAAGCCATTAGTTTACAACAAAAACATAAGTAAAATGCAATTCTACCGTCAGAGTCCCAACATGAGTGATTTAAGAAAGAAAGGACTAAACTGAAAACAATTAAATAAAATACTGGACTTGATTGAAGAATTCCAAGTATTGAAAATTTAGATTTTGCAAAAGGAAAGATAAGGGACCAAATTGAACTTTAGAAACAAAATGAACCTTTTATCATTGGGAGTGACTAAATTAGAATTAGTAAAGACAGATGGGGTTTTTATGACAAATTACTAAAAGATTGGAGATCAAATACAACTGGTTCCTTTCTTCTCTTCGTCTTCATCCTCTACTTCTTCATCCATCATGATCTTTGATTCGAGCTAGGAATCATAAATTACTGAGGGAATCTACTTCCCTTTGTGAAGAGAAAACAAGAACTTCACTGAATCAAGTTGATTGACACCGAAAAACGGAGGGAAAGGCATGAGTCAAACTGGGATTTGGAGAATTCCTCAAAGGATTTGACTTCTTCCTTCCATTTGTGAGTATAATTGTCATTTATAAGGTATGCATGTAATTTCCATGGATGTTCAACATGTTGACCGATTATGCATGCGTAGTGTTTGACGAAATGTGATCCTAAATCTTAGTTACAGTGAAGCTTGTAAACTATTTAATGGGTTGATAGTGCACTGGAAACGACACTTGTTGTTTAGTTTGAAGATTTTGAGATATTGGAAGAGATGATGACACAGGTAGAATTGGTCCTAACATGTGAGAAGTGCAACTGTTAATAAAGTGTAAAATCTATGAACATATATGCTTGAATGATGTCCTGTAGTGTCATATGGTGGCTTATTGGAGGAAATCTACAAGGTATTGATGAAAATATCGGTGATAATTTCAGTTGTACCTTGTTATTGAGAAGTCTAGTAGTTCGGGCTACTTCTGTGAAGCTAAGAAATTTAGCTACTGAATGAATGATAGTTGCATGGAATGGATCAAACGCTAGGATGGTCCAGGGTCTTTAGCCTCATGGTCATGCCTAAAGAAAAAGAGTAACACGTTCTTTCTTTTAATGACATGATTTGGGAAAAATAAAGTGAGAAAGAGAGATGTTAGGAACACTTTAATGACTGTAGGTCCAAGTGCTCTTGTGATGTATCATTGTTGTTCAAGTAAATGTTTGAATACTGTCAGAACTACTGTGTGATGATGCTCTCGACTATAAATGAATACTGCTTCTCAAATGGTTTGTGTAACTTAATGACTGTATATGAAATCTCATGTAAGTTGTAGATGTTTCTCTAAAGTCTACCAAAAGAGAACTGAAGTCAAGCTAAAGTGCGCTAAGCCGAGTCGGGAAGAAGAATAGTTGTTTCTGACGGGGTGCACTCCACACCCCTGTAAGTCCTCCGACTCCTCCGATTTTCATTATTAAGATTCTTTTAATATGCTTATAGTTTACATGATGCTTACAATCTTCTTTGCATGATTTGAAGGAACCTGGCAACAACTTTTATTGGAGGGAGTAGAAGGACCGGAAGATGGAAAGGTCAGATTGCTTTATGTTACATCTTGTATTTTTGTCTTTATTTACATTTATAGTCACACACACTTAAACTAGGTTTGTAAATGGATTTTAACCCTGTTTACAAACTTTAGTTTGTTTTAATCAACTATTTTACGAATATATTTTAAAACATCTGCTTCTGATCTTGGGCGTTACTACCTCAAACAATCAGCTGCATGTATGGTCGGTTTGGGGTTGTAACATAGAATTTATGGTACTAGCATGAGAGTGATGATGAGTTGAGCATTGATGATGAACATGATTTTGTCTCACATGAAGAGAATGAAAACATGAGCTTTAATGCTATATATGATCATTATGTAACCTTGGATGAGATACATGCATGTGGAATCTATTATTTGAGCTTGATGACATGGAAAATGATGAAAATGAATTTCACTATACCAATGTTGATGTGGACATCAACCCAACTCCACCAAGCGGAGATCCTAGCACCGAACCCCGAGCCCCTAACCCTTTCCAAGGGCTCAATGGACCCTTGACTAGAGCTCGGTTGAAGAGGATGCAAGAGAGGCTCCAAGCTTTCATGAAGATCATGGCACAAGGAGAGGAACGGGATGAAGACCAAGACCGAGCCATCAAGCTTCAAGACAAGTGGCGCCACCACCCTTGGAATGCAGCATCTCCTTCCCAAGCCTTAGAGATGGCCGAGAGTGAGGAGCACACGCCGGCACGCCACCTAACGCACCCCAAGCACCTCCTCCTATTCCCCACGCGCCACCATGCTCAACACGACCTCTTTTCATCACCAAAAATCTGATTTATCATGTTGGATGTAATTTGAATTTGAACAATGTTATTTAGGTAATCTAGGTAATAGGAGGGAAAAGTGTTAGTAGAGGACCTTGTCCACTAGGTGTGGTTAGTGCTTGGTTCTTACCCACACTTACCAAATCTAGTGAAGATTCCTCCATCCTCCCTCACCATTTTTGGCGCATCATCATCTTCCAACCATACATGAGAATGGTAAGTCAACTTGAAAGGTGTATGGCAAAAGTCTAAAACACTTTGGGTAAAGACCTCCACTTACCTTCTCATGCCTTAAGATTCCAAGTTTGTGAAGGGATGAAGGTAGAATTCATTTCTAGCCAAAAATATTGAACTCTTTGTGAGCATTTGGTTTTTGAATTCTCACTCTATCAATCCATTCCCTTGATTCATAATTTTGGTTCAAGATTTATATCTAGTATTGCTCAATCAAGTAGTTGAGAGGTGCTAGATCCATCTCTTCCCTTGGCATTATCAAGAGTATTGTTTCATCAAGTAGTGAAGAGCCAAAGTGTTTCGTTGATGATTTGTGTCGTTAGTCTCTTCAAGTAAGCCCTTTGATTTCGTTTTCAAGACTTGAAGAAACTTTGTTCATTTCTTTCTAGCCTTGGCGAAACTCAAGGCCTTTCTTTTCAAAGTTTAAGTGCAAATGTTGTGATTTTATGTGTTGTTATGGTGTTGTGATGAAGAAAGGAGTATAGTTTGCACAAAAGTTTCAAGAAAAGTACTTCTTTAAAGAGAGAAAAAGTTGGTGTTCTTAAAATTTTCATGAATGTTCTTCACATGTTCATGCAAGTTCATCACTAAACCCTAGTTTGATCTTACAAACACATCACAACTTGCACTAAAAGTGTGTTTCTTCCACAAACCTTTTCACCACACACCTCATTACTTCTTTTCAACCCCATCCACCCTAATCTCTTTCAAAACCTAGTTTCAAGTAACTAGTATTTTCTTAACTATTTGTTTCGGTTTTACTAGTGTATTTTTGTTTCCGTTGTTGTGTTTTTCTTGATTGAGGTTGATAAAGTTGGTGGTTTGAGAGTTTGAAACAGAAGGAGAGGAAAAAGGAAAGAGTGTTTCATCACACAAAAGCCTCCTTGAGTGAAATACGAGTGTTGAGTGTAAACACTAAGTGAGTGGTGAGGTTCTTGTTAACTAACCACATATCTTCAATTGCAAGTTTGTTTGTGTAGGTTCAATGACTTCACCCGAATCATCATCTCCCACTCATCCCTCTCAATTGAAACTCTTTGAAGCCGAGAGAATCAATCAAAGGCTTGACATCATGAATGCACAACTAGCCACCCAAGATGAGAAGATCAACAAGATGGAGGTTGTACATGAAGGGGTTTGTGTGAACATACAACACAACGGAAAAATAAAACCCCAACCAGAATCCTTGCGCAATTCAAAAATATAGAACAATTTGGTTCAGAAATTATACCTGAAAATATTTTCTGTTGGCGCCGTGTTGGTAGACCTAAATGTTCATATCCTCTACGGTATCCACGCCTGAGGAACCACCAGAGTTACTGATCCTTTGATGCCGTGCTAGCAGCAATTCTCTCAAGAACCATAGCCAAAAACAGAAGGAGCAATTTTCTGACTGTGAATCTGTTTCCTGACTAGAACAGGATACATATATATCACCAGGCAGTTCCCTGTTCAACTAGGGAACTACAAGTGACGTGAGCAAAAGGGAGGGAGGCGTCACTAGTCCCAAAATTGGGCTAATTGCGCCCTCAGTCCCCTATCTCATTTGCTCCTAGTACTTAAGTGCTCAACTTTCACAAAGTTGACACTTAAGTCACTGAACTTCTGTTTCTAGCCAAACAACTCCCAAGTTCACTCATTTGGCGTGCGACCTTGTAGGTTCCCATTACGTTGACAGTAATTATGATTCCTCACTCATAATTACAGACAATAAGCGGTATCTAGCAATACAAAGCTGTCACCCAAGTAATGTAGAAGTCGATTAACGCAATGAAACCTCATCGATTGGTTAAACCATACTCTTGTATATGATGTGTCCCTTTGTCATATTCTCTAATTGAACTGCGTTCAATATGGCTATGAGAATAAACTCTCGTGGTATGGGAGTGACGAATTCCGTATTGACCTATAAAGTCTTACTCTACGCTTCATGACATACCTAAAACTTGCACTTTCCCTCGGTCAAGAGAGAATAGTGCGTAGAATCAAAGTATGCAACTAATCACAAGAAGATTTTCATAGTCTGGTTGAAGGACTACACGCACTATGATTTATGTGTGAAACTTGTAATAATCATGTCACAATTATTTAAATTCTCACGAGTGGGTTAAACCATTACATCTCGCTATGTAATCATAAGTTAGATTTCACACTCTATGTGAAACTACCCTTATTCTAGTCTCGCATGTGTTATATCAACCCATGTTCTTTATAACACTCGACTAGGGTGTTTTGGGAATAATACAATTCTAGGATTTTATTATTATGTTTGTATATTATTGACGCAAAAATAAATACATCCATAATAATCTGAACAATGCCTCGATAATTAAGTAATTGTGTCAGCGCCCCAAAAACAAAATACCAAAGAATGGCTTTTGGGCACTACATTACACCTACAAGATAAGGCAAACAACCCTCTAACTCAAGAATAAGAATCTTCCAAGATAGGGCACAAGCAAGAGCCTATCTTGAAAGAGACCTTGAAGAAGAAGAAGAAGAGTTTCAAGGGTTCAACCGAGACCCTAAGAGAAGAAACCAACATCAAGACCAACATGCCCTCAACAATTTGTAGATTCAAGTGCCACCATTCTATGGCACAAGTGATCTGGAAGAATACCTAACTTGGGTGAGCAAAATCAAGAGGATTTTTTATGCGATGGGTTACAATGATACCATGAAGTTGAAGCTAGCCATAATTGAGTTCCCTGATTATGCTCTCATTTGATGGGAGCAAGAGCACTATTCAAGAGCAACGGGTTAAATTCAACCAATTGACACTTGGGAGCAACTTAAACAAGCCATCAGGAGCAGGTTTGTGCCAAGCTACTATGATAGAGATTGTTGTCAAAGGTTCCAACACCTCACTCAAGGTAACTGAAGTGTTGAAGACTACAAAAAGATCTTGAAAGTGCCTTGATGAGAACCAACATCAATGAGAATGAGGAGGCAAGAATGGCAAGGTTCTTATATGGTTTGAGGTCTGATATATCTCAAACGGTGGAGCTTTGTGACTATAGAAGTTACCAAGACATTGTGCACAAAGCCATAAGGGTGCAGAAGCAAGTGAAGAAGGGGAACTCCTACACCTCCTACTCCAACCCCAACCGAAGCTCATGGACTAAACCTAACCCCACAAACAAGCATACCCCTTCAAAGCCCTTCCATCCCGCCACCACAAGGCCTTCACCTAGCCCCAACAACCCTAACACGAGGCCCCAACCTAACTTCTCTTCCTCTTACAACCCTAACCCGAGGCCAAATCCTAACCCTAAGCCCCATGACACCTCTTATAAAGTAAGGAACATTGAGTGCTTCAAATGTAAAGGCAAAGGGCATTATGCAAATGAACGTCCCAACAAGAGGGTGATGATCATTAACCCCAATGGTGAATGGTCAAGTGAAGATGAAGAATAGGCTACTCTTGAGCCTCACATTGAAGAACAAGAAGAAAAAGAGAGCTACCATTAGAGGGCATGATACTTGTCACAAAGAGAGTGCTCCAAACCACAGCCAAGCCAACCGAAACAAGCCAAAGAGAAAATCTATTTCAAACAAGAGCATTGGTGAATGAGACACTTTGTAGTCTCATTGTGGATAGTGGAATTTGTGTGAATGTGGCAAGTGAGGCAATGGTGGCCGAATTGAATCTCCCTACCAATCAACATCCAAAACCATACCAACTTCAATGGGTGGATGATAGAGCATTTGTCAAGGTGGTGAAGCAAGTTGAAATACCAATTCAAATTGGCAAATATGAAGACACCATCACATGTGATGTTGTGAGGATGCAAGCCACTCACACCTTACTTGGAAGACCTTGGCAATTTAACAAACATGTCATTCACTATGGAAATGCCAACAAATATGCTCTCACTCACCTAGGATGAAACTATACCCTCCTTCCACTCACCCCCACCGAGCCTTACAAGACCAAGCTCATCTTGCAAGCAAGGCCGAGGGTTCAAGGAAGAAAGAGGAAAGTGAGAGGAGGAAAAGAGTGAGAAGGATCAAGGACCATTGAGAGAAAAGAAAGAGTGTGCATATATAGGAAACACTTCAATTGAGCAAGAGAGAAAACAAGAGTGCATATCTCACTTGGCCAAAGAAAGGGATTTCAAAAGGGAACTTTTGCAAAATAAAACTTGTTTTCTCATGGTTCCAACTTCGTGCATGCTAACACTTGAACAAGTATCTTTTCTTTCTTTGGATGTGCAGGATCTCTTGAACGCATTTGAAGATGTATTTGAGGAGCCTTGCGGCCTTCCACCATATAGAGGCATTGAACACAAAATTGACTTGCTTTCGGGTGCTCCTCTTCCAAACAAGGCCGCCTATAGGACTAATCCTCAAGAGTCCAAAGAAATCCAACACCAAGTGCAAGAGTTGCTCAAAAAGGGGTTCATCAAAGAGAGCCTTTGTCCATGTGCCGTACCGGTCATATTGGTGCCCAAAAGTGATGTAACTTGGAGGATGTGCAAGGATTGTCGCCTTATCAATTCAATCGCTGTAAAGTATAGACATCCTATTCCTAGACTTGATGATATGCTTGATGAATTGAGTGGTGCATGTGTCTTTTCTAAAATTGAATTGAAAAGTGGCTATCATCAAATTAGGATGAAAAGGGTGATGAATGGAAAACGGCCTTTAAAACTAAAATTGGCTTGTATAAATGGAATGTCATGCCCTTTGGATTGTCTAATGCACCTAGTACATTCATGAGATTGATGAACCATGTTTTGAGACATTTGATTGGAAAGTTTGTGGTTGTCTACTTTGATGACATTCTAGTGTATTCCAAGAATCATGATGAGCATATGAATCATTTGAAACAAGTGCTGGATACACTTAGGCATGAGAAATTGTATGCTAAGTTTGAAAAGTGTGTCTTTGCTACAAGTGAAGTCAATTTTCTTAGATATGTTGTTGGAAAGCATGGTGTGAAAGTTGATGAAAGCAAAGTGGTACCAATAAAGGAGTGGCCTTCTCCTAAGTCTCTAACCGAAGTGAGGTCTTTCCTTGCCCTTGCATGTTTTTATAGTAGGTTTGTTGGAGACTTCTCTACTATTTCCGTCCCTTTACATGAATTAACTAAAAGAATGTTGTCTTTGAGTGGGGCAAAGCCCAAGAGGAGTCTTTTCTTGCTTTGAAGTCAAGATTGATGTGTCTTCCTTGCTTGCTTTACCAAACTTTGAAAAGGTTTTGAGGTAGAATGTGATGCAAGCGAGATAGGCATTGATGTTGTTTTGCACCAATAAATCTGACCCATTGCTTTCTTTAGTGAGAAGTTGAATGGTGCTAATTTGAACTACTCCACCTATGACAAGAAGCTTTATGCTCTTGTAAGATCATTGCAAATGTGGAGTCATTATTTGTTGCTTAGAGAGTTTGTGATTCACACGGATCACCTCTCTTCGAAATACCTTCAAGGGCAAGGAAATTTGAACAAGAGGTATGCTAGGTGGATAGAGTTTATTGAGTCATTCTCCTATGTGATTAAGTACAAAAGGGGTAAAGAAAATGTTTTGGTCGATGCATTATCTGGGAGATATGTACTTCTTTCTACTATTGATGCTAAAATTGTTGGATTTGAATGTTTAAAAGACATGTATGAGCATGACCTTCATTTTGGTGAGATTTATGCTTCATGTGCTAAGGGTGGCTGAAATGGCTTACATATTTGATGGTTTCTTGTTTAAGTTGAAAAGGCTTTATGTAATAAGAAGTTCCATGAGAGAAGTCATCATAAAGGAGGCACATGGTGGCGGTCTTATAGGTCACTTTGGTGTCCAAAAGACACTTGAATCTTTGAAAGAAAACTTCTATTGGTCGGGCATGAAGAAAGATGTCACAAGAGTGTGTGTAAGGTGCATCATTTGTCACAAGGCAAAATTCATTCTTCAACAGAAAGGGAAGTACACTCCTCTTCCTTCTCCTACTCTTCCTTGGATTGACATTAGCATGGATTTCATTAGTAGATTGCCTAGGAATTCACATGGACATGATGCTATATTTGTGGTTGTTGATAGATTTTCTAAGATGACACATTTCATTCCATGTCATAAGAGTGATGATGCATCTAAAGTGGCCGAATTGTTTTTCAAGAACATTGTGAAATACCATGGACTTCCTAGGTCAATTATGAGTGATAGGGATTCTAGATTCCTTGGACATTTTTGGAGAACCTTGTGGTCTAGGTTGATGATTTTAAGTTCATCATAACTTCATTTTTAGGATCACAATCATCAAACATGTTCTAAACCGATTTAAGATCATGTCGTTTTTCCATTCAAGAAAGGAAGAAGAAGAAGAAGAAGAACAAAGCTGTTGTGAGCCAAGTACAGCTATTTCTAGCTGAGATGAGCTGAGGCTAGCTACATATAGGTACCGTTGAGCTCTCACTTAACTTCCTAAACTCATGTATCATCTCAAATGATCTTGATGCGCCAAGAATTCCAACATAGGTTAGGTACTAGTTTGATGTTTTATACATCTAGTCACCCTCAAACCGATGACCAAACTCATTACCCACACCCGACGTAATTAAATTAATTACGCGTTTAAGTTTAATTACCGGGTTTTGATAATTTTGTCTTGGGACTCGCATTGCAAGTTTGGTGATTGTGGAATTAATTTGGTGATTTTGGGGCAACCCGGACTGCTTTTAGAATTTATTACGCAGTGCGCATAATTCCCGGGAATTGCGATTCGAGTGGCTCGGGACTTATAATTGGAGAAGAAAATATGTTTTATGGGTTTTATGATGTCCTGAGTAAGTGGTTAAAGTTTTGTTCCAATCGGAGTAAGTTCGGTAAAAAGTTGCATTTTCAGTGAACGAAATTGCAATTTTGTGTGTGTGTGAGATAAAAA
Organism: Stellera chamaejasme; assembly: GCA_024586325.1. Classification (NCBI taxonomy): domain Eukaryota; kingdom Viridiplantae; phylum Streptophyta; class Magnoliopsida; order Malvales; family Thymelaeaceae; genus Stellera; species Stellera chamaejasme. Next base: position 20,774,558 of record CM044982.1, on the reverse strand, counting down.
GAAAATTGCACATTTTTGGTAAAAAAGAAGGGATGGGGCGGCTAGGAGAGGGAGAGAAGGGACAAGTGTCCCTTCTTGGTTGAAGAAGAAAAAGGAAAGAAAGGAATTATGGAAGATGAATAAGTATATATGTAAATAATAAATATATATACATAAGTAAAAAGAAAAGAGTATTTTTGGGTCAACTCTCTCATTTCTTCTTCTTCTTCTTTAGCCGTTTCTCTCTCTCTCCCCCTCTCTTGTGTGCCGCCATTGTTGAAGCTTGAGCTCCATAAATGATCTTCGTCGTTTTGCGATTAAACTTCGAGGTAAGGTACTCAAATCGTTCATTGAGATGTGTAGATAAATAATCTGAAGTCTGTTTTGGAAGAATCAGTGTAGTTTGCAAGTTTTGAGCATTTGAATTTTGGAATGAATAGTGTAATGTGCTCCTTTGTGTAATTCATTGGTTCCTAAGTGTTCCCGGCACTTCCTTGTGCATGTTTGATAACAGAACGTAGGAAGAAACGCGCCCGAGGTAGTGCCAAGCGTGTCTGAAAATCTGGTGTAAAATCCAACGGAGGATTCAGTGAAAGGTAAGGGTATATTTGTGATCAGAGTGAAGTTCTGGTTCTGATAGTGTAATTGGTTATGTTAGAAAAGGCTCGGTGTGAAAGCCGTTTTTCCCGGCCCGAGCCTCGGATTTGGCGCCATTGTTAATGGCTGATTCTGTGAATTATGAACGTATTTTATGTATCTGGGTTTGTTTGTGAACAGGAGTGGTTTGGAAATTGGACTGAAACTCGCCAAAATTTCTACCGAGACCGTCGATCGAGAATTCTTATTCGGACTTCAACCCGAGGTAAGGGTTCAGTGTGTGTTAGGAGTATTGCCTTGCGTAGCAAGCATACTCGGATATAGACTGAGGCTAGGTTTGGAAGAGGGGAGTGCCCCGATGACGCCAACCTAGTTCCGTGGTATAGACATTGTTTGTGCAGAAATCGATTGGGATTCCGATATACCTACGATGGTTATCGATGAATTGACCGGGAGTCCGATATACCTACGATGGTTATCGATGATTCGTATTGATTGATTGATGGGGGTCGCTCCCCCGAGCTGGTACCATGCTCTACCGACCGATTGTGACCGATATGCCTTGGCTGGGCCAAGGGCATCACCGTTTCGATTGTGTTATTGATCGTGATTGTGATTGACCGATTTGCATTGCATATGGTTGCGTTGCATTGATTGAGCATATGATTGGTTGTTTGCTTTGTGTATCTTGTGTTCGTTCTGTTTTCAATTGCAGGTACATTGTATCGAATGATATTGATCACTGCACCATGTCTATACCTGCACTCTTACTAAGTTCTTGCGAGAACTTACCCTTATATCTACCATTTCAGGAAAAGGAAAGGAAAGGCAAGCCACCGAGTAGTGGCGGGGTTGCTAGTTTGAAGGTTTTGGACTAGAGACAGTAGCAACAGCAGTATCATCAAGTAGCGCGGTTGGATCCCGAGAGACCGCCACTTGGTTGGTTTTTGTATTCCGAATCTGTTTCTGGCTCTGTATATTGTTCATAACATCCATATTCCTTTTGTAAGGCTTGGGATATGTGTATATGATATGATTTGCATAGGTGTTAAGTTCAAGTTCGAACCGTTCGATATCGCATTGAAACTTTAGGTTTTGGGCTCGGTCGGAGGGTCAGCGACCCATTTCTGGAGCAGGCGGTCGCTGGACCCCTTTCGTAGGATACAGATGGTCGGGCGAGATCCAGGCGACCCTCTCCTCAGTCGGCGTCGTCGCCTGGCTCATCAACTTTCCGGGCAGCAGTCGGGCGAAAGTTCGGGCGACCGGGCTTGAGCAGCATCGCCCGGACCCCGAGTTTGGGATTTTTGGTTCTTCTGAACCCCATTCGCGTAGGTAAGCATCTGGGGACTTGGTTGAGTAATAATGCTATGGTTTAAGGAAACTTTTGGGTGATCCCAAGGGGCGGTTGTCTTATTAGTATTGTTATTGTGTTAGGGGGGTGAGCGAATCGCCGCCCTCCCCTTTTCCCGGTTTGGTTCGTTCTCCGTGCGCTTCGCGCGCGGGGTTTAAGGGGGGTGACCAAACCGATGCCACTAATAGAACTCTAATCACCATCTTGAGAACAATAATTAGGAAGAATATGAAAGAATGGGAAAAATATTTACCCCATGTTGAGTTTTTTTACAACTGTGCCTATAATTCATCTACATTAGATAGTCCATTTGAGATTGTGTATGATTTTAATCCCTTAACCCCTTTGGACTTAATTGCATTAAATCATGATGATCAAATGGATGTAGATGGTAAAAAGAAAGCTCAACAAATGAAAGACTTGCACGCTAAGGTACATAAACAACTTGAGAAAATCAATGAAACCTATGCAAGGAGGGTAAACAAAGGGATTGTCCAATAGTATTTATGAAGTAATTAATTTTTTTATAAATTAAATAAATTAAACTTAGATATTTAAACGCTGATATGGTTAAAAGATTTTACCAAGTCTTCATAAACTCTATTTTTGGACTTGTTGCCAAACGACTTGATCTTCAGAAGATTCTCGTTCTTCGCATTCTTTTTATTCTTCTGGGATTCCTCCTTGAACTCGTCGTTGTTGTAATACTCGAGCAGCATCTTCCACTTGTCCGGGTTGATTCTATTCGGAACAAACGGTAGCCAATTCAGGTAGTTAAAATTGTCCGGATCTAGAGAATGTTGCCGTCTGCACTTCTTCCGAATGTTGTATTGCGTGTTCTGGTAAAACTCCGCGAACTAGGAGTGCAACTTTTCTATGAAGCCTAGCTCATCTCATATATGTTAATCATGTTAATTATTAAAAATACATCGCCGTTATCCATCGTAATTTATAACAAGTAATTAATGAAACTGCGGGAGAATGTCCGTCCCATTGGAACCCTAACCTGACTCATCTCGAACCGAACCATCTCGAGGATCAGGAGTAGACGGCATAACTCGAAACATTTAAAAATGAACATAAGTACTAATGTTTACATTTAACATGCAATTTGACCCAAAAGTTTTCTAAAAGTTTCATTTTAACCCCAAATATTTTGAAAACTTGCAATTTGCTCCCAATTTTTCTGTAGAAGTTTCATTTTAACCCCAAATGTTTTCTAAACTTGCAATTTGACACTAAAGTTTTGTAAAAGTTTCATTTTAACCCCAAATATTTTGAAAACTTGCAATTTGACCACTAGTGTCGTAAAAGTTTCATTTTAACCAAAATGTTTTCAAAACTTGCAATTTGACCCCTAAACTTTTGAAAAAGTTTCATTTTAACCCCAAATGTTTTGAAAACTTGCAATTTGACCACTAAAATTTTGTAAAAGTTTCATTTTAACCAAAATGTTTTCAAAACTTGCAATTTGACCCCTAAACTTTTGAAAAAAGTTTCATTTTAACCCCAAATGTTTTGAAAACTTGCAATTTCACGAATAAATCAACAATAATCAACAAAAAAACAAAAAAAACACATAATAAATCCACATTCAAAAAATCACCAGTAATCAAATAAATCACCAATAATCAACAAAATCACCAAAAACCACCAATAATCAACAAAATCACCAATAATCATAAAAATCCACATTCAACACACAAAAAATCCACATTCCCCAAATAAAAAAATCGTCAAATATGATATAAAAATCCACATTCAACAAAAAAACCTTACCTCCTTAAGTTGGTGCGGTGGTCTGGCGGTGCGGCGGTCCGACGGTGAGGGAGTGGAAAACTTAATAAAAAAAAGTGATGAAAAGAACACGAAAATTTAAAGTATAGGCCGAAAACTAATGAAAGGAGGAAAACTCAACAAAAAAAAACTTACCAGAAATCGGAGGTGCAATTCGCCGGAGAGGGAGCTGTTTCTAGATGCGACCTGGGTCCAAAACTGGTGAAGAAGAAGAAGAGTCCGGATGGATTTAAATCAGCCTTACCACGCGAGTAGCTGCGGTAAGGCCCAAGCCCATGTGCTTACCGAGACTTCTCTCGCGGTAAACCCGGATGGTGTCAATTTAAACTTTTCCTTTCCCCAATTTTTGAAACGTGTGGATATTGTGGGCATAACGGGCCCACTTTTGCGGCCCAAATTCATCCCGCGCAAAAATTATAATTTGATCCAAAAATTTTCAAAACTTGCAATTTGACCCAAAAGTTTTGTAAAAGTTTCATGAAAACATGATGGTATGGGTTTTCATATTTTGTAAAACGTATTATTTGACGTATTAACACACCTCCCAATATTAAAAGCGTAACCGTCTGAAAGTTTAACGGCATGCTTCAACCAATAACAAATACTCACAATCTGATCTGCATTTAAAGTATATGTCGCCTTTAGTTTAAACGGTTCTTTCTTACGATGATCAATCATCAAATGCAATTCAGGCACAGTCCTCGATCACGTCTCGAATTTGTGTTGTCCTTAGTTTTCCCTTTCTGGTTGACAACTGTGTAGAAAACATTATCGAAACAATTTTTCTCAATATGCATCACATCGAGACAATGTCTAACTTTCAAATTTGCCCAGTAAGGTAATTCCCAGAAAATCGATTTCTTAATCAAATTATGCTTATCTCCAAAAGTCTCTGCCCTTATGTGATCCCACGGTATCCCAAATAGTGGGAATACAATATTTTGGACCTAACTTAATATGGCCTGATTTATACTCACATTTTGGCATGCGATCTGTATGTTTCCATGATTGCTTGTTGTTACAGAGAGCATGTCGTTACGGTAAAAATCTTCTATAATAACCAAACCAACTCTTTTTCTTTTCGTGAGTCAGCTGAAAACTATGAACATCTTCCATACAGTACAGGCATGCAAGTTTTCCGTGCGTGCTCCACCTTGATAACATACCATATGTCGGGAAATCACTAATCATCCAAAGCAGACAAGCCCGCATATTAAAGTTTTGATTACAATGCAAATCCCAAGTTACCACGCTTGTATTCCATAGATATTTCAACTCGTTGATCATCGGACGTAAAAACACATCAATGTTATGGCCCGGTGACTTTGGGCTAGGGATTAGCAATGGCGTGAAAGTGTAAGCCTCCTTCATGCATAAATCAGGAGGCAAGTTGTAAACCACAATGAATATAGGCCACATAGAATATGATTGTCCTGAGTCTGACAATAGGTTAAAACCATTCGTACATAAACCCAATTGAATATTTCTATACTCATATGCAAAATCAGGATAACGCTTATCGACGTGTTTCCATGCCTCGGCTTGGGATGGATGTCCAATAATGCCCATCGAATTTTCAATAGCTCTAAGATGATACGTCATAAATTTAGCAGTTTTTGAGGACTGGTAAAGCCGTTGGAGCCGCTCAGTGATTGGTAGATAACGTAAAATCTGTTTAGCTTTCGATTTCTGATCCGCCTCACGTTCTTCGAACCGTTCCGCACCACAAACTCTACAATTGTTTAACTTTTCATATCTACCATCAAACAACATATAGTTGTTCTCGCATGCATGAATCTTTCTATACGGTAACCCTAACTCTTTCATCATAGCTTTTGTACTAAACATGCTCGTACCAAGGTGGCGTCTTCTCCGATAGTATTTCATTAATAAATTCAATCAACTATGAGAAAAAAGCGTTAGATACGTTATGTTGACTTTTCATACTCAAGAACTTGGAAATAACCGATAATTTGGTGTGCTTATCAATACATCCCTCATATAAAGATTGCGACGCATCACATAATAGATCGAAAAACTTTTGCGCCCTTTGATTTGGCTTTTCTGGTGCGATGTCGTCCCCATCCATCTGATGATCATTACCCACAAAATTATTATGATCACGAATCTCAAATGACTTGCAGACCATTTCATGGGTAATCACCCCGTTCTTCGTTACCCTTAAATGAATTATTAAGTGCAATACTCGTGCTTGTAACATTCGATGATGATGACGATGCCTCATCAAATTGATAACCTCAATAAACACATGGATTTATCTGACGTTGTTCACCATGAAAATCTCACACATGATAATTCGGTTGAAATCCATTTAACAGTAAATGATTGCCAATTGTTTCTCGATCATGATAATATCTATTTTTACATTTTCTACAAGGACATTTCACAAATTGTTCTCCCTTTTCCTGAGCAACAAGAAAAACATAATCCATGAATTCTTGAAGTCCATTCCAAAACTTCTCACTAATATCGTGAGTCCCCTCCTAAAAACACAGATACATCTGATCACGTCCTTCGGCCATTGTACAATTCATATAATTGCATCAATAAAACAATAACATGGCATAAAAATTAATATATATTTACCACACAACACAATTCCAGAATTCCTATTACCGTTTTTTTTTCCAATTTCAGGGTGCATGGTCCTATCCTATTCATAAAAGTACTATTAGTTAATCAAACTTTTATCTTGTGTATGTAGAAACTGAAATAATTACATAAATTAAGACAACATTTCGTCTTAGTTCCCCATTATACTATTTCTCCGGCATAACGCCAAGAGCGGGTATAACGAGAAACAATACCAAATATTGCATCCGAAATTTATGTAATTCTCATCATTTCTCCATACACAATCATAAAAGTTTAATTAACCGATAGTATACTTTTACAAACTGTCCAACCGGACAATCCATGAAAACTTTGTAGAATATATAATTTTCCAACATTATTCTAATGCTTTGAAATAACGTGTAAAATAATATATTAATACAACTTTTTCATAGACAGGAACTATGGCTCATGAACTAATTTATTTTAATTACATAAGCAAATGAAATACATAAATAAGAAACATTGAAAAACTCATAAAAGTATAAATAAATTTAAAAAATAACATTTATTACCTCAAAGAGAAATAACAATTTTCTGCGGTGGATCTTCAACTGAATTTGTCGGATAATAATTTCTTCAAAGATTGAGAGATTAGAAGAGAAAAATTGAAAGGGGAAGATAAAATTAGTGAAGTATTGTTTGTGAAACCGGGAGGGACTGAAGTATATTTAGAAGGCTTACTACGGCCAATTTCGCAGTAACAGACCACAACAAGAGGCTGGTCTGACTACCTTGTGGAGCATGAGGCTTTACCGCGGCCTTATCGCACATCTGGCCGCAATAAAGTGGAAGCAACCCACGGCAGCGCCACTTTACCGCGATCGGCCGTTTACCGCGACCATGGCACCAGTAAAGACCGCGGTAAAAACGGCCTTCTCCACGTAGTGCATGGATATCCACAGTTCGCAGTTATATCCACGGATACAACATTTACACATAATTTGACTCCACACATGCTTACTTTATAGGTTATCGAAATATCCTAAATTCCTAATATCCATAAATCCACAAATCCCACATAACCATTCATAAAACATTTTAATAACTAAACATTTTAGAGAAGTAAAACAGCAAAAAGCAACACAAACATTCTCCACTCCTCATGCCTAACATAGCCGTGCTTCACGGTTATCCGCGGTGCGGGTTGTCTCTTACCATTATTCGCAACCATTAGGCCAACGGCTCGAAAAAAAACCATAACCGTTTACCAGCTGGTTTTAACCATGATTAAAATCGCCATAAATGGTCGGTTATTCGCAGTTCTTATCCACCCACTGCCTATTTAGGCATGGTTCACTAGTCCTAAAGAACACACTCTTAATGGTCAAATTGGGACAAAACGAAGATTTTCTTCTTTTACGATATTAGTTTCATTTTTCTTTGCTTTTTAACTCTTTTTTCTTTTGAATTGTCCATTTTTCTTTATTCCGTACACTTATATTTTTACCTTAATTATCGTGATACACAAAAACAACCTTTTAGATGGAAGAAGTGTCCTAGCGGTTAAAATTGTACAGATACAAGGTAAATCTTAAACTCAACCCTTACTCTTCAATGAAAAAAAATGGAAGAAGTTATTCAACTCACACTGTCAAGTATCGAGTTGGAGTTGAATGACGCTTCAAATCACTGCTCTCAAAGCAAGAGGTTGTGTTGGAGCCTCCAACAGACTAAAGGAAAGGTTCTTTGCCAACAAAAGCATCGAACTTGCGGGAGAAATTAAGGTTGTTACAAATTAAAAACAACATCTGTAATGAAATTGGATACATATAAAGAAGTGGAAGATGGAAAAGCAAAAAAAAAAAAAAAATGGAACGAGAAGTATCAAGGTGGTGTTGGACCATGGAGTTCCAGAGCAATGCAGTTAAAAAAAATGGCCGCTTGCTTGGCTCCCTCTAGGTGTTTCAACAGATGCCATCATCTTCTGAAGCTTAATCTGTTCCCTGAACTTGGCGATGAACTCGCCTGCTTTCTTATCAACCTCAAAATAATCATCATGTGCAGGTGCAGCATCAGAAACAGGTTGGGACACAGTTTCTTCATCTGAACTCGGTCCCAAGTTCGAAACTTGACCACACTCTGAACCCGAATCCTCGGGAGGTTTCTGTGCTTTCTCAATCCAGTCATCTTCAGATAAAGAAGTTGCATTTGGAACATAATTAGATATGGTGGAGAAAAAATCTTCACTTGGCTCAATTCTGCCATGGTTGACAGCATGAACTTGGTTGTTGGATCTCTTTGCTCTGAAAGTCCTGACTGATCTTGCTCTTGATAAAGACTTTGTCAAGCCTGCAGGCTTTGCATCTGCTCCTAAACTAGCATCATTCTCCTGGCAACTGAATTTCTTCAACTCATCCTCAAACCCTCTTTTTCTCCTGCTCTCCATTGATGAGCCATAGCTAAAATGCCGTAAATGCAATGAACCTTTGCCACCCAACTGACCAGAACTCCTCCCTTTCTCTCCCATGTTCCTAGATGTTGACGGTGATGAAGATGGTGAGTTAGAGACTGGACTGGTCTGTGAAGAGGAGCCTGAAGACCTAAAAGACCTGGACTTGAGAGACTCGAACTGAATTTGATCAACAGAAACAGGCCTAACATGTGAAGAGCGAGGACAAGCATGAATGGACTGATTATTAGTAGCAAAACAACTGTTAGGCCTTGTATTATCAGATTTCTGCTCCAAACTTTCACCTACCAGATTAGCATACTTGTCACATTTCAACTCATAAGAACTTGAAGACCTCAAAGACCTGGACTTGAAAGACTCAAACTGAATTTGATCAACAGAAACAGGCTTCACATGAATGGACTGGTTATTAGTAGCAAAACAACCGCTAGGCCTAGTAGTTTCAGATTTCTTCTCCAAACTTTCACCATACTTGTCACATTTCAACTCATCACAACCATTACTTTCACTGCAAACTTCATTCATAACCCTTGATCTAAGACTCCTAACAGGCAATCCCAAAGGTTTCCAACCAAACCTATCCACATTACAGTTGGGCTGAGCCACCACAACCATGGAATCCCCACAAACGTACTGAGAGTTCCAAGCCTGAACAAGATCTTCCTTGCCATCAACTGATCCAGAAACCTGGCCCTGTTCACAAATCGGATAGCTTTCAGAGCATTTCCAATTCCAATTCTGAGATGCAGCTTTCTCAATTTCATCCGACGGCCCACACGAATAACAGTCATACCCATCATCAAAAATTGAAGAAACATGAAACACGTGGGACCCACAGGACTGGGGATCGACGAATGGATCAGTCGCGGCGGCGGCGTCGACATTCCGGCGACAGAACAAGCCGTATGAAACGGCAATGCCGACGAAGAGAAGGTGAAGGAGTTCCCAGAACTGGGTGATTAGGTTCTGGTCTATGAAATCGGGAGCTTGTGAAGGGAAGAGAGGGATGGTTAAGAGGCAAAGAGCAAAGAAGAGAGACTTACAGAAGAATCGAGTGTGGGTGTTGGTCGAGTGGGAGGAGAAGCTCTGTAGGTCCGCCATTGCTCAGGATTCCAAGTTCTGATCGAAGTATTCGTTTGCTTAGCTAAACATAACATCTCAGTAAGGAATTTTACAGGTGATGGGGCGAAGAAAGGGAGACTTTGGGACGAAGGGAAGTTGCAGAGGAGAGAGAGAGTGTGTCTAAAGTTAAACCGCATTCGGCGGAAGGAAGAGAAAAAGGTCGACAATGGTCCCCAATGTATGACTATTGTACTTGCTTAATATCTGAACTTTACATTATTCTAATTTAGTTTTGGTTATTCACTTGTTTGTGAGTTTCAAGTTTCAATTGTTGGGTTTCTAGATCACAAAGAACGCATTGGAATTAACAGAAACCCTCAACTATCCATGTGAAACGGAGTAAGCTAGGAGTTTAAAATTTTTACCTGACAAATGATGAACCATCGTTCTCGGTAGTGAAAAGTACATACTCTATTGGTATCCACACTCGAGCAAGAACACCGCAGCAAACTCTCCAAAGGTTTCCACGGCAGGAGCTCCCCAATTCCGACGCTGTGCTAGCAGCATAATCATCTCCAGGACTGAGGTGGTATAGCGCAGAGAACGGCAGAACAGACTCTCTTCTTCTCATACCTAGGGTTTGGCACAACAAGGGTCTATTTATAGACTCCTGTTATGCCTTAACTCGGGTTTAATGCTCCAACTTCTCTCATTTATAATTACAAGTAGTGAGCGGTATCTAGCAACACATCGTTGCTACCCAAGTAATGTAGAAGTCGGTGAAACGAAGAAACCTCAACCGTCGATCATGAACATGTGTATGTCATGTTTTGTTCTGTTATGTCCCTTTACCATAGTTCTCAGGAAGAACTGAGGTATGGATAACTTTACCTCATCTCCGTTCTACCTTTGGCCATGAGAACATTCTCCCGTAACTTAGGAGCGATAAAATCTATCTCGGTACATGCCAGTCCAACCCCGATGATGTTGTGGCACACGCAAAACTAGGTCTTCCCCTCAATTACGAAAAGGCTAGGCCTAGAAGTGTACCACACACACGTGTAGATCTGCATAACCTTAAGTCGAAGGACGACAGATACCATGACCAACCATGAGAACAACTTATGAAAACTATCGTTACTTATCCACATATTGTTCTCATCTTTTGGTCGGTCCAACTATAAGTAAGCTTTCACATCACACCATGTGAAACTTCCCTTATACTAGTCTCAAACGTGTCTATGGCAACCCAAGTTCTCCATAACACTTGACTAGGGACTTTAGGAATTCAACCATTTCAGGGTTATTATATTATGTTTGTTTCTATTAACACAGAAATATAAACAAACATAATTATTTGAACAATGCCACATATTAAATAAACATGTCCGTGTCCAAAACCATGTACAACTAGATTGGCTTTTAGGCATAACTCCTACATCAACAACATTTTTTTCTTTGATATTTTGAAAATCTACTGAAAGCAAATGAGAACAAAATTTATATTCCTCATTGATAAGCTGAAGATGCTCCGGAGTCCTCATTATTGTCATTACAACCAGGCTGGACAAATAAACTACAGCAAATGTAGATCGAGAAAATACTAATTAGGGAGGACAAATAATTATCAAGAAAAGGTCTCTCAACTCAGTGTCATTCTCAATACTGTAGCTCTGAAGGCTCTTGCCTTACCCAGTCACCCAGTGCGGCATTACGGTCACCCGTGTCTCAGTCTGGAAGGTCCTTGATACAATCAGTGAGCACCCCCTATGAACAAGGACACACTCTCGCTGCAGTCCTCAGAACACCTAGTAGAGATCCTGGATCTATCCAATAGCGATCTCTCGATACATCACTACCAGATAGATCTCCGACACCCGTCCACCCTCATTAATCTTAGATCTCCCTACTGCTTGTAAAATCTTGCCCCTACATCCAGAGATCTCTAGCAACTTGTCATGCTAGGATCCCACAATAGAGTGGGGAACTAATCACTATTCACATAAATCAACAACAAAGAATGAAAGAAAACAACTCAAAAGAGAAAGAAGAAAAAGAGGAGAGGAGAACCTTAGCTCTAGATCTTTTAGAATTCCCTCATAGCATTATTAAAGATAAGAGCAGCGTACATAAATAAAAAGTGCAGAAAATAAAGATAAAAGGGCCAGAGCTGAAATGTCTCGACGGTTGTCTTTTGTTCCGTGTTTAGCAAGAGCGGTAACCTACGTGGAGTTGCTTTCGAGAATCTTGGTGTACAGATCCTTCCGCACACGTAGGTATTTTGGATAGTAGGTTCTGCTCTGTAAATGTAAACGCGAGCATGTCTAGTATGTTGCATCACATATATCTCTGCATGGATGTATAAAAGTATGTTTGAATTCGATGATTCTAGTTACTTGTACTACAGGTTTACTACATGAATAGGATAAGGTGAAATTTTAATCGGGTGGGTTTGGATCACTACACCTGTGGAACTCCGTGTTCATTGTTCCCCGGCTCGACACGCCTACGCTTTACGTCGGCTTCAACGCAAAAGGGGGTAACAGTAAAAGTGGTATCGAGCAGTTTAGTCAAGTACGAGAATCGGGTAAGATTGTGTTCGAGTCTGGTATAGTCTAGAGGTGGACCTCTGTTCTGCGTACGGGCTTGTTGGGGCGAGCCATTGTGCTGCTATCTGATTGCAGGGATGTTTGGTAATGGGTCTGGCCACCCCCTTACTTAAACATTTTTTGAGGAAGTGACAGAGCAGGGGTCGGTTCTTCGAGACGTACTATACAGAATCAGATCTGGACATCAGGAAAGGCTGATGTCCAAAGTTAGAACGTCTGATAGGTATATGGGATTCTGAGTTCAGGTGTGATTGCATCATGCATTGCATTTACATTACATAGCCTATAGGATACCGTTGCTAGCTTCTGTTAGACAGTTACCGTCTTGTATGTGCTCTTGGTATCTGTGAATTTCAGGAGGTATGGTTAATACTCGCCGTCAGTGAGAAAGAGATTAGAGCGAGCGGGGTAGGGATCCCGACTCTACGAGAGATGTCCCACAGAACGGGATCTGTACATCAGCTTGCATCTTCAAGAACAACCCGTTGATCTCACACCGACTCCTGAGCAGATCCGGATATGGTTACAGCATTGCTGCTGTTTTGACTCGGGTTGCTCGAGAATTCAGCAGTTCGAGTGAGGAGAATACTGTCACACGCGCTACAGTTCACACGGATACTCTATCGCAGGAGGATTCCGAGGGACATCCTCGATCTATGAGGGTACGATCTGCGGTTGACAGTGAGGTCAGATATGATCGTTCTGAGGACGAGCGGAACCATCGCCGACGACATATAGGTGATGAGTATGATGAGTCAGAGAGCTCCCACAGGTCTCGCAGGTGACTTGGTCAGCAGGAGCCCCGATTCGGAGATGTTAGACTTCTTGAGCGATTTCTGCGTCTCGAATCCGGCAAAGTTTGATCGTAAGGGAGGACCGAAGCAGTGAGACCTAGATTTCTGATATGGAGAAGACGCTCGGGATGTTACACTTGTCTTCCACTACTATGGTATCCCTGGCTACATATAACTTGACTGGCCTGACAGATAATTGGTGGAGAAGTGTGCACAGCGGTAAGAGAGTACAGTTTGAGTGCAGAGATGAGCAGGACCCATGTATGGGTTGGGAGGAGTTTTCCCGAGTGTTTCTGGAGTACTATATCGGTGATGCGCCCGAGATCTCCATCAAAGGCGATTCAACGCCTGCAGCAGAGTGACAGGATGCGGCAAAGACTATGAGCAGGAGTTCGATCGGTTGGTCTGTTTTGTTCCTTTGTACTATGAGTTTGAGGAACAGAAGGCCAAGCGATTTGTATGGGGACTGCGCCCCGATATCAGATGAGCATTGCGACCCCTGGGTATCACCACTTACCGCGAGGCAGTTCAGAAGGACCAACTTCTGGAGTAGGAGGAGTCTCCTTATCGGTCTCGTGAGAGCGTATCAGGTTCCGGATTTCAAAGATCACGGAGACCTTTTAGGAATTCTGGGCAGACATCTAGGGCCGGGCCGAGCGATAGAGGAAAGGGCATTGCTGGAGTACAATCTGGACCTCCTTGTCGCAGCTTGCGGGATGTTTCACGCCGGTCGACCGTGTTATCGAGAGTCTCGGCCGATGTCCGAGATGCAGTCCACGAGCACCGGATCTGCGATCGTCCTCTCGATGCCTAGATAGAGTCCGACAACTTTCCTCGGGTACCGCCTCCATGGCAGCCTAGTGCACGCAGGGGTGGGAGGCATTTGAGAGAGGTCCGCGACGGCCGGCGTGACCACTACTTCCGCCAAAGACAGAGCCTCGTGCGCAGAGTCTTCGGATTGAGTAGGGTGAATTAGCCCAACAGGAGCGTTGAAAGGTACATTGCTTCGAACGATATATCTGTTAATGTACTATTTGATACTGGTGCTTCCATTAACGATTGTAGCACGTAAATGTGCTCAATCTCTCGCAATTATCTATTTGTCAATTATCCGATGTGTTTCGATTAAAACGCGGGAGTCAATATCTGTTTTTGAGTGAGATGGCTAGGGATTATGTCTTGACAAAGTGGGATGACATAAATTTCTCGTCTGATCTGTTAGTTCTGAATGTTTTGAAATATGATGTGATTCTTAGGATGGATTGGCAATCGAAGAATTCTGCTTGATTGATTGTGCCCGATGGCATATCGGGGTATCTAGAGAGGTAATACCAGTATCTGTTGTGCCGGATGTGGAAGTTGTGAAACACGGTGTGGAGCTTCGTGTTCGGATCGGGTCCGGTGGTGAGCGAGGAAGAATATTATGGATTAAATCCAGTTGATACTCGAATGGAGCCGAGAAGATCCCGATTGTACGATATTTTACGCAAGTCTTTCTAGAGGATCTTCCAGGGTTACCACTGGAGCGGGAGATCATGTTTGAGATTTCGCTCCAACCAGGTGCTACTCCTATTTCTGTTCCCCCTTATCGCATGCCTATAGTTAAAATGAATGAGTTAAAGAAACAACTGGAAGAAATGCTTACGAAGGGATTTATTAGACCGAGCACTTCTCCCTGGGGTGCTCCGGTTCTTTTCGTGAGAAAGAAGGATGGAACCCTCAGGTTGTAAAACCATCACTGTGAAGAATAGATATCCTCTACCCAGGATCGACGATCTGTTTGATCAGTTGAAGGGAGCAAAGGTCTTTTTGAAGATCGACCAGCGGTCCGGATACTTTCGATTCACGGGTTAAAGAGGAAGATATTCTCAAGACTGCTGGACTCGGTATGGACATTATGAGTATACGGTTATGTCGTTCGGTCTGACTAACGCTCCTACAGCGTTTATAGATTTGATGAACAGAGTCTTCTGTCCTTACCTAGATTCGTTTGTTTTGGTATTTATCTATAACATCCTGGTTTATTCCCAGGATGAGGATGCATATCAAGACCATCTAAGGATGGTTTTCCAGACATTATGGGAACATTGGCCATACGCCAAGTTTTCCAAGTGTGAGTTCTGGATTCATGAGGTTGCTTTTCTGGGTCATGTTATCGGAGAACATGGCTTGTCTGTTGATCCCGAAAAGATTAGGGCTATACGAGATTGGAAGCAACCCACGAATGTGCGTGAGATCATGAGCTTCGAGGTTTGTTTAGGGCTTCTCTGTTCTAGCTTCACCGCTTAATCAGTTAACTCAGAAGGGGCGAGTTCTTGTATGGTCTAATGAGTGCGAGCACAGTTTCCATAAGCTTAAGCAGAGACTGACGAATGCTCCAATTTTGATATTGCCAGATCCGAGTGTGCAGTATGTTATCTAGACGGATGCATCACGAGTCTGATTGGGATGTGTTCTGATGCGGGAGAATAACGTTATTGCTTATGGCTCGAAACAGCTTCGACCGCATGAGCAAAATTATTTGACACATGATCTGGAACTGGCCGCAGTAATTTATGCTCTGAAGCAGTGGAGACATTATCTGCTCGGGAGAAAATTTTAGATTTATACCGACCATAAGAGTTTGAAGTATTTGTTCACTCAAAAGGAGTTGAACATGAGACAACGTCGGTGGCTCAAGTACATCAAGGATTATGATTGCGAGATCGAGTACACCGCCGGCAAAGACAATACAGCTTGCCGATGCTCGAAAGCAGAAAGTACACCGGTTTGGTCAACGGAGGTAACACCGAGGACCGGACCGAGGAGAATGATCCGACGTGCCTTTGGCACAAGTGGCGCTTCGGGAGCGTACTCAGGTATACACTTTGACCATCCATTCGAGTGGCTTGATAGAGTTCGCAGCGAAGGGAAGGATCCGGGGTTGAAGAAGTTGTCCGGAGAGAACAAAGGAGCATCTGCTACGGCATTCCAAGACAGCAGGGACTGTTGTACTTCGGAATCGCTTATACGTGCCAGGTGATCAGTCACTTCGGGATGAGATTCTGGACGAGCCACATTCGAGCCGGTTGAGTATACACCCCGGTAGTGAAAAGATGTATCAGGACATATGCACTCACTTCTGGTGGCCAGGTATGCGGAGGCATATCGCCACACTTGTGTCTAAGTGTGTCACTTGTCAGCGGGTGAAGGTGGAGCATCAAAAACTGGTAGGGACTCTGCAGACTTTGCCCATTCCAGGCAGGAAGTGGGAAAACGTCACGATGGACTTTCTGACCGCATTACCCGTGACTCGGTGTCACCATGATGCCATCAGGGTTATTGTGGACCGTCTGACGAAGTGTGCTCACTTTCTGCCCATCTCGAGTAATCGATCCGTTGGAGAAGCTTGCCCATCTGTACATCAGGGAGATTGTGCGATTACATGGAGTGCCAGACTCTATTGTATCTTATCGCGATCCGCGTTTCACCGCATGATTATGGGGTGCTTTCCACAAAGCATTGGGCACGTGACTCCATCTGAATATAGCTTATCATCCCAAACCGATGGCCAATCGGAACGGGTGATTCAGATAGTCGAGGACATGCTTCAGAGCTGTGCTTTAGATTTTGGGGGAGATTGGGATCAGCAATTGCCGTTAGTGGAATTCTCGTACAACAATAGCTATCGAAGTACTATCGGCATGACGCCTTATGAGGCTCTGTATGGGCGACGGTGTATGACACCGCACTATTGGACCGAGGCATCCGACAGGATCGAGTTGGGTTCCGAACTCATTAAGGAGACCACGACGAAGATCAGGACCATACAGTGCGGATGAAAACCACGAATGACCGCACCACTTCGTATGTGAACAAACATCGCAAAGATTTGGAATTCGAGGTTGGTGACAGAGTTTGGCTCAAGATAGCACCTATCTGGGGAATTGTGAGATTCGGTAGACGGGGCACGTTAGCCCCGAGGTATATCGGTCCCTACGAGATTCTGGAGCGAGTCAGCAGGGTAGCATACAGTTTAGCTTTACCTCCAAGTATGTTCGCGGTGCACAATGTCTTTCATGTTAGCATGTTGAAGAAGTGCATTCGGAACCGATTCAGACTATTCTGGTCGAGGAGGTTCGGTTGGAACCCGATCTGTCTAATCGGGAGGTACCAGCTTGCCTTATTGGCGCCGACACTCGGAAACTCCGCAGCAAGTTAATTCCTATGGTCTCGAATTCGGTGGTCACATCATTCTAACCGGGAGGCGACTTGGGAGACCGAGAAGAGCATGATGGAGCGATATCCCAAAGAATATCATAGATTAAGGACACTCTTGGAGGACCAAGAGTTCTAAGGGGAGATTTGTTGATCGCCATGTGCCGAGCGACTTTCGAGATAGTTTCCGTGCGATTTCCGATCTGTTTACTGATTTTTGTGAATATCAGGATTTAAATTTAAACATGTTGAATATGTTTTTGTGTATTATGAAGTCCCGAGTTAGTATCGAGTTTGATTCACTGGAAATTCTGTTAGGAAGTTATGCAAGTTGCGGTATCGCTACTTTGCAAAGTTTGGGGGCCAATTTGTAAATGTGGAAAATGAGAGGTTTCCTCTTCCTTAAGGTAAGAGAGGCTGGTCACTTGAGATAAGAAGGGGAGAAGGAAAGAGAGAAGAAAAACAATTTCATTTCATCGTTTCTCTCGCCCACTTCTCTTCTCCGTGAAAAGTTAAAGATTGGAGCTCAAGTGATCTTCGACAATATTGGCCCAAACTCGAGGTGATGATATATGTTCTTCACAGAGAAGAATTATATGGTCTTAAAACCTATGGTCTAAAGGCTCTTGCCTTACCCAGCCACCAGTGCGGCATTCTGTCACCCGTGTCTCGGCCTGGAAGGTCCTTGATGCAATCCAGTGAGCACCCCCTATGAACAAGGACACGCCCGCTGCAGTCCTCGTAACACCTAGTAGAGATCCTGGATCTATCCAATAGCGATCTCTCGATACATCACTACCGAGATAGATCTCCGACAGCCGTCCACCCTCATTAATCTCATATCTCCCTACCGCTTGTAAAATATTGCCCCTACATCCGGAGACCTCTAGAAACTTGTCATGCTAGGATCCCACGAGAGAGTGGAGAACTAATCACTACTCATATAAAACAAAACCAAAGAATGAAGGAAAACAACTCAAAAGAGAAAGAAGAAAAAGAGGAGAGGAGAACCTTAACTCTAGATCTTGGAATTCCCTCATAGCATTATTAAAGATAAGAGCAGCGTACATAAATAAAAAGTGTAGAAAACAAAGATAAAAGGGCCGAGCTGAAATGTCGATGGTTGTCTTTTGTTCTGTGTTTAGCTACAGCGGTAACCTACGTGGAGTTGCTTTCTGAGGATCTTTGTGTACCAGATCCTTCCGCACACGTAGGTATTTTGGATAGCAGGTTCTGGCTCTGTAAATGTAAACGCGAGCATGTATAGTATATTGCATCACATATATCTCTGCATGGATGTATAAAAGTATGTTTGAATTCAGATGATTCTCGTTACTTGTACTACAAGTTTACTACATGAATAGGATAAGGTGAAATTTTAATCGGGTGGGTTTGGACCACTACACCCAGGGAACTCCGTGTTCATTGTTCCCCGGCTCCGATTCCCGCCTACGCTTTACGTCGGCTTCAACGCAAAAGGGGGGGTAACAGTAAAGTTGTTATCAGAGCAGGTTTAGTCAAGTACGAGACTCGGGCAAGGTTGTGTTCGAGTCCAGTATAGTCCAGAGGTGGACCTCTTTTCTGCGTCACGGGCTTGTTGGGGCGAGCCACCGTGCCGCTATCTCGATTCCAGGATGTTTGGTAATGGGTCTGGCCACCCCCTTACTTAAACATTTTTTGAGGAAGTGACAGAGCAGGGGTCGGTTCTTCGAGACGTACTATACAGAATCAGGATCTGGACATCAGGGAAGGCTGATGTCCAAAGTTAGAACGTTTGATATGTATATGGGAATCTGAGTTAAGGTGTGATTGCATCATGCATTGCATTTACATTACAGAGCCTATAGGAATACAGCTGCTAGCTTCTCTTAGACACTTACCGTCTTGTATGTGCTTTTGGTATCTATGAATTTTAGGAGGTATGGTTAATACTCGCCGTGAGAAAGAGATCGAGCGAACGGGCAGGGATCCAGACTCTCGAGAAATGTCCCACGAACAGGATCTCGGTACATCGATTGCATCTTCAAGAACAACCCGTTGATCTCACACCGACCCCCGGAGCAGATCCGGATATGGTTACAGCATTGCTGCCTGCTTTGACTCAAAGGTTGCTCGAGAATTCAGCAGTTGAGTGAGGAGAATACCGTCACACGCGCTACAGTTCACACGGATACTCCATCGCAGAGGATTCCGAGGGACATCCTCGATCTATGAGGGTACGATCTGCGGTTGACAGTGAGGTCAGATATGATCGTTCTGAGGACGAGCGGAACCATCGCCGACGACATATAGGTGATGAGTATGATGAGTCAGAGAGCTCCCACAGGTCTCGCAGTGACTTGGTCAGCAGGAGCCCCGATTCGGAGACGTTAGGCGCTGAGCGATTTCTGCGTCGAATCCGACAAAGTTTGATCGTAAGGGAGGACCGGAAGCAGTGAGACCTGGATTTCTGATATGGAGAAGACGCTTAGGATGTTACACTTGTCTTCCACTACTTTGGTATTCCTGGCTACATATAACTTGACCGGTCGGATCATTGGTGGAGGAGTGTACAGAGCGGCAGGAGAGTACAGCTTTGAGCGCAGAGATGAACAGGACCCATGTATAGGTTGGGAGGAGTTTTCCTGAGTATTCCTGGAGTACTATATCAGTGATGCGATGCGAGATCTCCATCAAAGGCGATTCAACGATGCAGCAGAGTGACAGGACTGGCAAAGACTATGGCGGGGAGTTCGATCGGTTAACTGCTTTTGTTCCTCGGTACTATGAGTTTGAGGAGCAGAAAGCCAAGCGGTTTGTATAGGGACTGTGCCCTGATATCAGATGGGCGTTGCGACCCCTGGCTATCACCACTTACCGCGAGGCAGTTCAGAAGGCTCAGCTTCTGGAACAGGAGGAGTCTCCTTATCGGTCTCGTGAGAGCGTATCAGGTTCCGGATTTCAAAGATCACGGAGACCTTTTAGGAATTCTGGGCAGACATCTAGGGCCGGGCTGAGCGACAGAGGAAAGGGCGTTACGGGAGTACCATCTGGACCTCCTTGTCGTAGTTGAGGGACGTTTCACGCCGGTCGACCGTGTTATCGAGAGTCCGGCCGATGTCTCGAGATGCAGTCCACAGAGCACTGGATCTGCGACTGTCCTCTCGATGCCTAGATAGGAGTCCGACAACATTCCTCGGGCACCGCCTCCATGGCAGCCTAGTGCACGCGAGGGTGGGAGGCATTTGAGAGGTCCGCGGCGGCCGGGCGTGATCACTACTTCCGCCAAAGACAGCAGCCTCGTGCCGCAGAGTCTTTCGGATTGAGCAGGGTGAATTAGCCTAGCAGGGAGCGCTGAAAGGTACATTTCTTCTGAACGATATATATGTTAATGTACTGTTTGACACTGGTGCTTCCACATTGATTGTAGCACAGAAATGTGCTCAATCTCTGCAATTATCTGTTTGTCAATTATCTGATGTATTTCTGATTAAAACTGCTGGGAGTCTATATCTGTTTTCGAGTGAGATGGCTCGAGCTTGTGTCTTGAGTGGGATGACATAAATTTCGTCCGATCTCGTTAGTTCTGAATGTTTTGAAATATGATGTGATTCTTAGGATGGATTGGCAATCGAAGAATTCTGCTTGATTGATTGTGCCCAGTGGCATATCAGGGTATCTAGAGAGGTAATACCTGTATCTGTTGCCGGATGTGGAAGTTGTGAAACACGGTGTGGAGCTTTAGGTTCGGATCGGGTCCTGGTGGTGAGCGAGGAAGAATATTATGGATTAAATCCAGTTAATACTCGAATGGAGCCGAGAAGATCCCGATTGTACGATATTTTCTCGCAAGTCTTTCCAGAGGATCTTCCAAGGCTACCACCGGAGTGGGAGATCACGTTTGAGATTCAGTTCCAACTAGGTTCTACTCCTATTTATGTTCCCCCTTATCGCATGCCAATAGTTGAAATGAATGAGTTAAAGAAACAACTAGATGAAATGCTTGCGAAGGGATTTATTAGACCGAGCACTTCTCCACAGGGTGCTCCGGTTTTGTTTGTGAGAAAAAAGGATGGAACCCTCAGGTTTTGCATCGATTATCAAAAGATAAACACCACCACTGTGAAGAATAGATATCCGCTACCCAGGATCGACGATCTATTTGATCGGTTAAAGGAGCAAAGGTCTTTCAAGATCGACTGCTGTCCGGATACTTTCGCCACGGGTTAAAGAGGAAGATATTCTCAAGACTGCTCGGACTCGGTATGGACATTATGAGTATACGGTTATGTCATTAGGTCGACTAACGCTCCTACAGCGTTTATGGATCTCGATGAATAGAGTCTTCCGCCCTTACCTAGATTCGTTTGTTCTGGTATTTATTGATGACATCCTGGTTTATTCCAAGGATGAGGATGCACATCAAGACCATCTGAGGATGGTATTACAGATATTATGGGAACATTAGCTAAATGCCAAGTTTTCCAAATGTGAATTATGGATTCGTGAGGTTGCTTTTCTGGGTCATGTATTATCGAAGAACATGGTTTGCTTGTCGATCCTGAGAAGATTAGGGATGTACGAGATTGGAAGCAACCCATGAATGTGCGTGAAATCAGGAGCTTTTTGGGGTTAACTGGTTACTATCAGAGGTTTGTTCAGGGCTTCTCTTTTCTAGCTTCACCCCTTACTCAGTTAACTCAGAAGGGGCGAGCTTTTGTATGGTCTGATAAGTGCGAGCATAGTTTCCAGGAGCTTAAGCAGAGACTGACGAATGCTCCAATTCTGATATTACTTGATCCGAGTGCGCCGTATGTTATCTACACGGATGCATCACGAGTCGGATTGGGATGTGTTTTGATGTAGGGGAATAACATTATTGCTTATGGGTCTCGACAGCTTCGACCAAATGAGCAAAATTATCCGACACATGATCTGAAACTGGCCGCAGTAATATATGCTCCGAAGCAGTGGAGACATTATTTGCTCGTGAGCAAATTTCAGATTTATACCGACCACAAGAGTTTGAAGTATTTGTTTACTCAAAAGGAGTTGAACATGAGACAACGTCGGTGGCTCAAGTACATCAAGGATTATGATTGCGATCAGTACACCGCCGGCAAAGACAATACGATTGCCGATGCTCGAGCAGAAAGTACACCGGTTTGGTCAACGGAGGTAACACCGAGGACCGGACCGAGGAGAATGATCCGACGTGCCTTTGGCACAAGTGGCGCCTCGGGAGCGTACTCGGTATACACTTTGACCATCCATTCGAGTGGCTTGATAGAGTTCGCAGCGAAGGGAAGGATCCGGGTTGAAGAAGTTGTCCGGAGAGGACAAAGGAGCATCACATCGGCATTCCGATGTGCAGGACTGTTGTACTTACGGAATCGCTTATACGTGCCGGGTGATCAGTACTTCGGGATGAGATTCTGTAAGAGGCACATTCGAGCCGGTTGAGTATACACCCGGTAGTGAGAAGATGTATCAGATTTATGCACTCACTTGGTGGCCGGGTATGCGGAGGCATGTCGCCACACATGTGTCTAAGTGTGCCACTTGTCAACGGGTGAAGGTGGAGCATCGAAGCTGGAAGGGACTGCAGACTTTGCCCATTTCAGTCGGGAAGTGGGGAAACGTTATGATGGACTTTCGACCACATTACCCCTGACTCGGTCTCACCACGATGCCATCTGGGTTATTGTGGACCGTTTGACGAAGTGTGCTCACTTTCTGCCCATCCGAGTAACAGATCCGTTGGAGAAGCTTGCCCATCCGTACATCGTGAGATTGTGCGGTTACATGGAGTCCCAGACTCCATAGTATCTGATCAGGATCCGCACTTCACCGCACGATTCTGGAATGCTTTTCATAAAGCTTTGGGCACGCGACTCCATCTGAGTACAACTTATTATCCCCAAACCGATGGCCAATCGGAACGGGTGATTCAGATAGTCGAGGACATGCTTCGAAGTTGTGCTTAAGATTTTGGGGGAGATTGGGATCAGCAATTGCCGTTAGTTGAATTCTTGTACAACAATAGCTATCAGAGTACTATCGGCATGACGCCTTATGAGGCTCTGTATGGACGATGATGTATGACACCGCATTGTTGGACCAAAGCATCCGACAGGATCGAGCTGAGTCCCGAACGCATTGAGGAGACCACAGCGAAGATCAGGACCATACAGGCGCGGATGAAAACCGTGAATGACCGCACCACTTCGTATGTGAACAAACGTCGCAGAGATTTGGAATTCGAGGTTGGTGACAGAGTTTGGCTCAAGATAGCACCTATCCAGGAATTGTCAGATTCGGTAGACGGGGCAAGCTGGCCCCAAGGTATATCGGTCCCTATGAGGTTCTGGAGCGAGTCAGCAGAGTAGCATACAGGTTAAATTTACCTCCAAGTATGTTTGCGGTGCACAATGTCTTCCATGTTAGCATGTTGAAGAAGTGCATTTTGGATCCGATTCAGACGATTCCGGTCGAGGAGGTTCGGTTGGAACCCGATCTGTCTTATCGGGAGGTACCAGGTTGCCTTATTGGCGCCGACACTTAAACTCCGCAGCAAGTTAATTCCTATGGTCTCGAATTCGGTGGTCACATCATTCTAACCGGGAGGCGACTTGGGAGACCGAGAAGAGCATGATGGAGCGATATCCCAAAGAATATCATAGATTAAGGACACTCTTGGAGGACCAAGAGTTCTAAGGGGGAGATTGTTACTGATCGCCATGTGCCGAGCGACTTTCGAGATAGATTCTCATGCGATTTCCGATCTGTTTTCCGATTTCGTGAATATCGTGATTTAAATTTAAACATGTTGAATATGTTTTTGTGTATTATGAAGTCTCGAGTTAGTATCGAGTTTGATTCAGTTGGAAATTCCGTT
This sequence comes from Stellera chamaejasme, assembly GCA_024586325.1. Taxonomy (NCBI): domain Eukaryota; kingdom Viridiplantae; phylum Streptophyta; class Magnoliopsida; order Malvales; family Thymelaeaceae; genus Stellera; species Stellera chamaejasme. The sequence goes on along the minus strand of CM044982.1, from coordinate 20,750,248 downwards.
AGGAAGTTATGCAAGTTGCGGTTGGACTAAATCGCTACTTTGCAAAGTTTGGGGGCCAATTTGTAAATGTGGAAAATGAGAGGTTTCCTCTTCCTTAAGGTAAGAGAGGCTGGTCACTTGAGATAAGAAGGGGAGAAGGAAAGAGAGAAGAAAAACAATTTCATTTCATCGTCTCTCTCGTCCACTTCTCTTCTCCGTGAAAAGTTAAAGATTGGAGCTCAAGTGATCTTCGACAATATTGGCCCAAACTCGAGGTGATGATATATGTTCTTCACAGAGAAGAATTATATGGTCTTAAAACCTATGGTCTAAAGGCTCTTGCCTTACCCAGCCACCAGTGCGGCATTACGGTCACCCGTGTCTCAGTCTGGAAGGTCCTTGATACAATCAGTGAGCACCCCCTATGAACAAGGACACACTCTCGCTGCAGTCCTCAGAACACCTAGTAGAGATCCTGGATCTATCCAATAGCGATCTCTCGATACATCACTACCAGATAGATCTCCGACAGCCGTCCACCCTCATTAATCTCATATCTCCCTACCGCTTGTAAAATATTGCCCCTACATCCGAGAGACCTCTAGAAACTTGTCATGCTAGGATCCCACGAGAGAGTGGAGAACTAATCACTACTCACATAAATCAACAACAAAGAATGAAAGAAAACAACTCAAAAGAGAAAGAAGAAAAGAGGAGAGGAGAACCTTAACTCTAGATCTTCCGGAATTCCCTCATAGCATTATTAAAGATAAGAGCAACAGACATAAATAAAAAGTGTAGAAAACAAAGATAAAAGGGCGAGCTGAAATGTCGGCGGTTGTCTTATGTTCTGTGTTTAGCAGCAGCGGTAACCTACGTGGAGTTGCTTTCTGAGGATCTTGGTGTATCAGATCCTTCCGCACACGTAGGTATTTTGGATATTAGGTTCTGTCTCTGTAAATGTAAACGCAAGCATGTCTAGTATGTTGCATCACATATATCTCTGCATGGATGTATAAAAGTATGTTTGAATTGAGATGATTCTAGTTACTTGTACTACGGGTTTACTACATGAATAGGATAAGGTGAAATTTTAATCGGGTGGGTTTGGATCACTACACCTGTGGAACTCCGTGTTCATTGTTCCCCGGCTCCGATTCCCGCCTACGCTTTACGTCGGCTTCAACGCAAAAGGGGGTAACGGTAAAAGTGGTATCGTGAGCAGTTTAGTCAAGTACGAGAATCGGGTAAGATTGTGTTCGAGTGCAGTATAGTCCAGAGGTGGACCTCTTTTCTGCGCACGGGCTTGTTGGGGCGAGCCACCGTGCCGCTATCTCGATTCCGAGGATGTTTGGTAAGGGTCTGGCCACCCCCTTAAACATTTGTAAAGGAAGTGTCAGAGCAGAGGTCGGTTCTTCGAGACGTACTATACAGAATCAGATCTGGACATCAGGGAAGGCTGATGTCCAAAGTTAGAACGTTTGATATGTATATGGGAATCTGAGTTAAGGTGTGATTGCATCATGCATTGCATTTACATTACAGAGCCTATAGGAATACAGCTGCTAGCTTCTCTTAGACACTTACCGTCTTGTATGTGCTTTTGGTATCTGTGAATTTCAGGAGGTATGGTTAATACTCGCTGTCAGCGAGAAAGATATCAGAGCGAGCGGGGCAGGGATCCAGACTCTCGAGAAATGTCCCACGAGAACGGGATCTCGGTACATCGATTGCATCTTCAAAGAACAACCCGTTGATCTCACACCCACCCGGAGCAGATCCGGGATATGGTTACGCATTGCTGCTGTTTTGACTCAAAGTTGCTCGAGAATTCAGCAGTTCAGAGTGAGGATACTCTATCGCAGGAGGATTCCGAGGGACATCCTCGATCTATGAGGGTACGATCTGCGGTTGACAGTGAGGTCAGATATGATCGTTCTGAGGACGAGCGGAACCATCGCCGACGACATATAGGTGATGAGTATGATGAGTCAGAGAGCTCCCACAGGTCTCGCAGGTGACTTGGTCAGCAGGAGCCCCGATTCGGAGATGTTAGACTTCTTGAGCGATTTCTGCGTCTGAATTCGACAAAGTTTGATGGTAAGGGAGTACCGAAAGTAGCTGAGACCTGGATTTATGATATGGAGAAGACGCTCCGGATGTTACACTTGTCTTCCACTACCATGGTATCCCTGGTTACATATAACTTGACTGGCCAGGCGGATCATTGGTGGAGGAGTGTACAGAGCGGCAGGAGAGTACAGCTTTGAGCGTAGAGATGAACAGGACCCATGTATAGGTTGGGAGGAGTTTTCCGAGTATTTCGAGTATTATATCGGTGATGCCCGAGATCTCCATCAAAGGCGCTTCAATGCAGCAGAGTGACAGACTGCAAAGACTATGAAAGGGAGTTCGATCGGTTGGTCTCGTTTTGTTCCACTGTACTATGAGTTTGAGGAACAGAAGGCCAAGCGATTTGTATGGGGACTGCGCCCCGATATCAGATGGCGTTGCGACCCCTGGGTATCACCACTTACAATGAGGCGATTCAAAAGGCCCAACTTACGGAGCAGGAGGAGTCTCCTTATCGGTCTCGTGAGAGCGTATCAGTTCCGAATTTTAGAGATCACGGAGACCTTTTAGGAATTCAGGCAGACATCTAGGACCGGGCAGAGCGATAGAGGAAAGGGCATTGCCGGAGTACCATCTGGACCTCCTTGTCGCAGCTTGCGGGATGTTTCACGCCGGTCGACCGTGTTATCGAGAGTCGGCCGATGTCCGAGATGCAGTCCACAGCACCGGATCTGCGACTGTCCTCTCGATGCCCAGACAGGAGTCCGGCAATTTTCCTCTGGCACCACCTCCACAACAGCCTAGTGCATGCAGGGGACGAGAGGCATTTCAGAGAGGTCCGCAACAGCCAGCGCGACCACCACTTCCACCAGCAAGGTAGCCTCGTACCGGTAGAGTCTTTCGGATTGAGCAGGGTGAATTAGCCTAGCAGGGAGCGCTGAAAGGTACATTTCTTCTGAACGATATATATGTTAATGTACTGTTTGACACTGGTGCTTCCACATTGATTGTAGCGTAAATGTGCTCAATCTCTCGCAATTATCTATTTGTCAATTATCCGATGTGTTTCGATTAAAACCGCTGGGAGTCAATATCTGTTTTCAAGTGAGATGGCTAGGGATTGTGTCTTGACAAAGTGGGATGACATAAATTTCATACGATCTGTTAGTTCTGGATGTTTTGAAATATGATGTGATTCTTGGGATGGATTGGCTATCCGAGAATTCTGTTCAGATTGATTGTGCCCAGTGGTATATCAAGGTATCTGGAGAGGTAATACCTCTATCTATTGTGCCGGATGTGGAAGTTGTGAAACACAGTATGAAGCTTCAGGTTCTGGATCGGGTCCCGGTGGTGAGCGAGGAAGAATATTATGGATTAAATCTAGTTGATACTCGAATGGAGCTGGAGAAGATCCCGATTGTACGATATTTTACGCAAGTCTTTCTAGAGGATCTTCCAGGGTTACCACTGGAGCGGGAGATCATGTTTGAGATTTAGCTCCAACCAGGTTCTACTCCTATTTATGTTCCCCTTATCGCATGCCTATAGTTGAAATGAATGAGTTAAAGAAACAACTAGATGAAATGCTTGCGAAGGGATTTATTAGACCGAGCACTTCTCCACAGGGTGCTCCGGTTTTGTTTGTGAGAAAAAAGGATGGAACCCTCAGGTTTTGCATCGATTATCAAAAGATAAACACCACCACTGTGAAGAATAGATATCCGCTACCCAGGATCGACGATCTATTTGATCAGTTGAAGGGAGCAAAGGTTTTTTCAAGATCGACTGCTGTCCGGATACTTTGATTACGGTTTAAAGAGGAAGACATTCTCAAGACTGCCGGACTCGGTATGGACATTATGAGTATACGGTTATGTCATTCGGTCGACTAACGCTCCTACGGCGTTTATGGATCGATGAACAAAGTCTTGTCCTTACCTAGATTCGTTTGTTGTGGTATTTATCGATGACATCTTGGTTTATTCCAAGGATGAGGATGCACATCAAGACCATCGAGGATGGTATTACAGACATTATGGGAGCAACGGCTATACGCCAAGTTTTCCAAGTGTGAGTTCGGATTCGTGAGGTTGCTTTTTGGGTCATGTTATCGGAGAACATAGCTTGTCCGTTGATACCAAAAAGGTTAGGGCCGTGCGATATTGGAAGCAACCCACGAATATGCGTGAGATCATGAGCTTTCGAGGTTTGTTTAGGGCTTCTCTGTTCTAGCTTCACCGCTTAATCAGTTAACTTAGAAGGGGTGAGTTTTTGTATGGTCCGATGCGTGCGAGCACGGTTTCCGGGAGCTTTAGCAGAGGCTAACGAATGCTCCAATTCTGATGTTGCCGATCCGAGTGCGCCGTATGTTATCTACACGGATGCATCACGAGTCCGATTGGGATGTGTTACGATGCGGAGAATAACGTTATTGCTTATTATTCGAGATAGGTTCGACCGCGTGAGCAAAATTATCCGACGCATGATCTTGAAGTGGTTGCAGTAATATATGCTATAAAACATTTGAGACATTATCTGCTCTGGAGCAAATTTCAGATTTATACCGACCATAAGAGATTGAAGTATTTGTTCACTCAAAAGGAGTTGAACATGAGGCAACATCGATGGCTCGAGTATATTAAGGATTATGATTGCAGATCAGTACACCGCCGGCAAAGACAATACGATTGCCGATGCTCGAGCAGAAAGTACACCGGTTTGGTCAACGGAGGTAACACCGAGGACCGGACCGAGGAGAATGATCCGACGTGCCTTTGGCACAAGTGGCGATTCTGGGAGCGTACTCGGTATACACTTTGACCATCCATTCTCGAGTGGCTTGATAGAGTTCGCAGCGAAGGGAAGGATCCGGGTATGAAGAAGTTATCCGGAGAGGACAAAGGAGCATGCACGGCATTCCAAGACAGTGTGGACTGTTGTACTTCGGAATCGCTTATACGTGCTGGGTGATCAGGCACTCCGGCATGAGATTCTGGTTGAGGAACATTCGAGCCGGTTGAGTATACACCCCATTAGTGAGAAGATGTATCAAGATTTATGCACTCACTTCTGGTGGCCGGGTATGTAGAGGCATATCGCCACACATGTGTCTAAGTGTGCCACTTGTCAACGGGTGAAGGTGGAGCATCAGAAACTGGCAGGGACTCTGCAGACTTTGCCCATTCCAGTCAGGAAGTGGGGAAGTGTTATGATGGACTTTCTGACCACATTACCCCTGACTCGGTCTCACCACGATGCCATCTGGGTTATTGTGGACCGTTTGACGAAGTGTGCTCACTTTCTGCCCATCCGAGTAACAGATCCGTTGGAGAAGCTTGCCCATTTGTACATCAGGGAGATTGTGCGGTTACATGGAGTCCCAGACTCCATAGTATCTGATCAGGATCCGCACTTCACCGCACGATTCTGGAATGCTTTTCATAAAGCTTTGGGCACGCGACTCCATCTGAGTACAACTTATCATCCCCAAACCGATGGCCAATCAGAACGGGTGATTCAGATAGTCGAGGACATGCTTCAGAGCTGTGCTATAGATTTTGGGGGAGATTGGGATCAGCAACTGCCATTAGTGGAATTTTGGTACAACAATAGCTATCAGAGTACTATCGGCATGGCGCCTTACGAGGCTCTGTATGGGCGACGGTGTATGACACCGCATTGTTGGACCGAAGCATCCGACAGAACCGAGCCGAGTCCCGAACTCATTGAGGAGACCACAGGCGAAGATCGGGACCACACAAAGTGCGGATGAAAACCGTGAATGACCGCACCACTTCGTATGTGAACAAACGTCGCAGAGATTTGGAATTCGAGGTTGGTGACAGAGTTTGGCTCAAGATAGCACCTATCTGGGGAATTGTGAGATTCGGTAGACGGGGCACGTTAGCCCCGAGGTATATCGGTCCCTACGAGATTCTGGAGCGAGTCAGCAGGGTAGCATACAGTTTAGCTTTACCTCCAAGTATGTTTGTAGTGCACAATGTCTTTCATGTTAGCATGTTGAAAAAGTGCATTCTGGAACCGATTCAGACTATTCTCAGTCGAGGAGGTTCGGTTGGAACCCGATCTGTCTAATCGGGAGGTACCGGTTGCCTTATTGGCGCCGACACTCGGAAACTCCGCAGCAAGTTAATTCCTATGGTCTCGAATTCGGTGGTCACATCATTCTAATCGGGAGGCGACTTGGGAGACCGAGAAGAGCATGATGGAGCGATATCCCAAAGAGTATCATAGATTAAGGACACTCTTGGAGGACCAATAGTTCTAAGGGGGAGATTGTTACGATCGCCATGTGCCGAGTGACTTTCGAGATAGATTAATGCGATTTCCGATCTGTTTTCCGATTTCGTGAATATCGTGATTTAAATTTAAACATATTGAACATGTTTTCCATGTGTTATGAAGTCCCGGAGTTAGTATCAGAGTTTCAGTTCTGTTAGAAATTCTGTTAGGAAGTTATGCAAGTTGCGGTTGGACTAAATCGCAACTTTGCAAAGTTTGGGGGCCAATTTGTAAATGTGGAAAATGAGAGGTTTCCTCTTCCTTATGGTAAGAGAGGCTGGTCACTTGAGATAAGAAGGGGAGAAGGAAAGAGAGAAGAAAAACAATTTCATTTCATCGTCTCTCTCTCGTCCACTTCTCTTCTCCGTGAAAAGTTAAAGATTGGAGCTCAAGTGATCTTCAACAATATTGGCCCAAACTCTGAGGTAATGATATATGTTCTTCACAGAGAGGAATTATATGGTCTTAAAACCTATGGTCTAAAGGCTCTTGCCTTACCCAGCCACCCAGTGCGGCATTCTGTCACCCGTGTCTCGATGCTGGAAGGTCCTTGATACAATCAGTGAGCACCCCCTATGAACAAGGACACACTCTCGCTGCAGTCCTCAGAACACCTAGTAGAGATCCTGGATCTATCCAATAGCGATCTCTCGATACATCACTACCAGATAGATCTCCGACACCCGTCCACCCTCATTAATCTTAGATCTCCCTACTGCTTGTAAAATCTTGCCCCTACATCCAGAGATCTCTAGCAACTTGTCATGCTAGGATCCCGCAATAGAGTGGGGAACTAATCACTACTCATATAAAACAAAACCAAAGAATGAAGGAAAACAACTCAAAAGAGAAAGAAGAAAAAGAGGAGAGGAGAACCTTAACTCTAGATCTTCCGAATTCCCTCATAGCATTATTAAAGATAAGAGCAGCGTACATAAATAAAAAGTGCAGAAAACAAAGATAAAAGGGCCAGAGCTGAAATGTCTGACGGTTGTCTTCTGTTCTATTTTTAGCAGCAGCGGTAATCTACGTGAAGTTGCTTTCTGAGGATCTTTGTGTACCAGATCCTTCCGCACACGTAGGTATTTTGGATAGCAGGTTCTGGCTCTGTAAAAGTAAATGCGTGCATGTATAGTATGTTGCATCACATATATCTCTACATGGATGTATAAAAGTACGTTTGAATTCAGATGATTCTAGTTACTTGTACTACAGGTTTACTACATGAATAGGATAAGGTGAAATTTTAATCGGGTGGGTTTGGATCACTACACCTGTGGAACTCCGTGTTCATTGTTCCCCGGCTCGATTCCCGCCTACGCTTTACGTCGGCTTCAACGCAAAGGGGGTAACAGTAAAAGTGGTATCGTGAGCAGTTTAGTCAAGTACGAGAATCGGGTAAGATTGTGTTCGAGTCTGGTATAGTCCAGAGGTGGACCTCTTTTCTGCGTCACGGGCTTGTTGGGGCGAGCCACCGTGCTGCTATCTCGATTCCAGGATGTTTGGTAAGGGGTCCGCCACCCCTTAAACATTTGTAAAGGAAGTGACAGAGCAGAGGTCGGTTCTTCGAGACGTACTAAGTAGAATCAGATCTGGACATCAGAAACGCTAATGTCCAAAGTTAGAACGTCGATATGTATATGGGAATATGAGTTCGTGTGTGATTGCATCATGCATTGCATTTACATTCTGAGCCTATAGGAATACTGCTGCTAGCTTATGTTAAACACTTACCGTCTTGTATGTGCTTTTGGTATCTGTGAATTTCAGGAGGTATGGTTAATACTCGCTGTCAGCGAGAAAGATATCAGAGCAAGTGGGGCAGGGATCCCGACTCTCCAAGAGATGTCCCACAGGAACGGGATCTGGCACAGCAGTTGCATCTTCAGCAACCACCCGTTGATCTCACACAGACCCTGGAGCGGATCCGGAATATGGTTATAGCATTGCTGCCTGTTTTGACTCAGGTTGTTCCGAGAATTCAGTGGGTTCAGAGTGAGGAGAATACTGTCACTCGCGCTACAGTTCACACGGATACTCTATCGCAGGAGGATTCCGAGGGACATCCTCGATCTATGAGGGTACGATCTGCGGTTGACAGTGAGGTCAGATATGATCGTTCTGAGGACGAGCGGAACCATCGCCGACGACATATAGGTGATGAGTATGATGAGTCAGAGAGCTCCCACAGGTCTCGCAGGTGACTTGGTCAGCAGGAGCCCCGATTCGGAGATGTTAGACTTCTTGAGCGATTTCGCGTCTCGAATCCGACAAAGTTTGATGGCAAGGGAGGACCGGAATCTGCCGAGACCTGGATTTCTGATATGGAGAAGACGCTCAAGATCTTACACTTGTCTTCCGCTACTATGGCATTCCTGGCTACATACAGCTTGACTGGCCAGGCAGATCATTGGTGGAGGAGTGTACAGAGCGGTAGGAGAGTACGGTTCGAGCACAGGGATGAGCAAGACCCAGGTATGGGTTGGGAGGAGTTTTCCTGAGTATTCCTGGAGTATTATATCGGTGATGCGGTCTGAGATCTCCTACAAAGGCGGTTCAATAGTCTGCAGCAGAGTGACAGAACCGTGTAGGACTATGAGCAGGAGTTCGATCGGTTGGTCCGTTTTGTTCCTCAGTATTATGATTTTGAGGAGCAGAAGGCCAAGCGGTTTGTGTAGGGACTTCGCCCCAATATCAGATGGGCGTTGCGACCCCTAGGTATCACTACTTACCAAGAGGCAGTTTAGAAGGCTCAACTTCTGGAGCAGGAGGAGTCTCCTTATCGGTCTCGTGAGAGCGTATCAGGTTCCGGATTTCAAAGATCACGGAGACCTTTTAGGAATTCTGGGCAGACATCTAGGGCCGGGCTGAGCGACAGAGGAAAGGGCGTTACTGGAGTACCATCTGGACCTCCTTGTCGTAGTTGAGGGACGTTTCACGCCGGTTGACCGTGTTATCGAGAGTCTGGCCGATGTCTCGAGATGCAGTCCACGAGCACCGGATCTGCGATCGTCCTCTCGATGCCTAGATAGGAGTCCGACAACTTTCCTCGGGCACCGCCTCCATGGCAGCCTAGTGCACGCAGGGGTGGGAGGCATTTCGAGAGAGGTCCGCGACGGCCGGCGTGACCACTACTTCCGCCAAAGACAAAGCAGCCTCGTGCGGCAGAGTCTTTCGGATTGAGTAGGGTGAATTAGCCCAACAGGAGCGTTGAAAGGTACATTGCTTCGAACGATATATCTGTTAATGTACTATTTGATACTGGTGCTTCCATTAACGATTGTAGCACGAAATGTGCTCAATCTCTGCAATTATCTATTTGTCAATTATCCGATGTGTTTCGATTAAAACCGCTGGGAGTCAATATCTGCTTTTGAGTGAGATGGCTAGGGATTATGTCTTGACAAAGTGGGATGACATAAATTTCGTCTGATCTGTTAGTTCTGAATGTTTTGAAATATGATGTGATTCTTAGGATGGATTGGCAATCGAAGAATTCTGCTTGATTGATTGTGCCCGATGGCATATCGGGGTATCTAGAGAGGTAATACCAGATCTGTGCCGGATGTGGAAGTTGTGAAACACAGTATGAAGCTTCAGGTTCTGGATCGGGTCCCGGTGGTGAGCGAGGAAGAATATTATGGATTAAATCCAGCTGATACCAGAATGGAGCTGGAGAAGATTTCGATTGTACGATATTTTTCGCAAGTCTTTCCAGAGGATCTTCCAGGGCTACCGCCGAAACGAGAGATTACGTTTGACATTCAGTTCCAACCAGGTTCTACTCCTATTTCTATTCCTCCTTATCGCATGCCTATAGTTGAAATGAATGAGTTAAAGAAACAATTGGATGAAATGCTTGCGAAGGGATTTATTAGACCGAGCACTTCTCCACAGGGTGCTCCGGTTTTGTTTGTGAGAAAAAAGGATAGAACCCTCAGGTTTTGCATCGATTATCAAAAGATAAACACCACCACTGTGAAGAATAGATATCCGCTACCCAGGATCGACGATCTATTTGATCAGTTGAAGGGAGCAAAGGTCTTTTCGAAGATCAACCTGCGGTCCGGATACTTTCGATTCACGGTTTAAAGAGGAAGACATTCTCAAGACTGCTCGGACTCGGTATGGACATTATAAGTATACGTTTATGTCGTTCGGTCTGACTAACGCTCCTACAACATTTATGGATCTGATGAACAGAGTCTTCTGTCCTTACCTAGATTCGTTTGTTTTGGTATTTATCTATAACATCCTGGTTTATTCCCAGGATGAGGATGCATATCAAGACCATCTAAGGATGGTTTTCCAGACATTATGGGAACATTGGCCATACGCCAAGTTTTCCAAGTGTGAGTTCTGGATTCATGAGGTTGCTTTTTTGGGTCATGTTATCGGAGAACATAGCTTGTCCGTTGATACCAAAAAGATTAGGGATGTACGAGATTGGAAGCAACCCATGAATGTGCGTGAAATCAGGAGCTTTTTGGGGTTAACTGGTTACTATCAGAGGTTTGTTCAGGGCTTCTCTTTTCTAGCTTCACCCCTTACTCAGTTAACTCAGAAGGGGTGAGTTTTTGTATGGTCTCGATGCGTGCGAGCACGGTTTCAGGAGCTTTAGCAGAGGCTAACGAATGCTCCAATTCTGATATTACTTGATCCGAGTGCGCCGTATGTTATCTACACGGATGCATCACGAGTCGGATTGGGATGTGTTCTGATGCAAGGAAATAACGTTATTGCTTATGGGTCGAGATAGCTTCGACCACATGAGCAAAATTATCCGACACATGATCTGGAACTGGCCGCAGTAATTTATACTCTGAAGTAGTGGAGACATTATCTGCTCGGGAGCAAATTTTAGATTTATACCGATCACAAGAGTTTAAAGTATTTGTTCACTCAAAAGGAGTTGAACATGAGACAACGTTGGTGGCTCAAGTACATCAAGGATTATGATTGCGATCGAGTACACCGCCGGCAAAGACAATACAGATTGCCGATGCTCGAAAGGTAAAGTACACCGGTTTGGTCAACGGAGGTAACACCGAGGACCGGACCGAGGAGAATGATCCGACGTGCCTTTGGCACAAGTGGCGATTCCGGGAGCGTACTCAGGTATACACTTTGACCATCCATTCGAGTGGCTTGATAGAGTTCGCAGCGAAGGGAAGGATCCGGGGTTGAAGAAGTTGTCCGGAGAGGACAAAGGAGCATCGCTACGGCATTCCAAGACAGCAGGGACTGCTGTACTTTTGGGATCGCTTATACGTGTCGGGTGATCAGTCACTTCGGGATGAGATTCTGGAAGAGGAACATTCGAGCCGGTTGAGTATACACCCCGGTAGTGAGAAGATGTATCAGGATTTATGCACTCACTTCTGGTGGACGGGTATGAGGAGGCATATCGCCACACATGTGTCTAAGTGTGCCACTTGTCAACGGGTGAAGGTGGAGCATCAGAAACTGGCAGGGACTCTGCAGACTTTGCCCATTCCAGTCAGGAAGTGGGGAAGTGTTATGATGGACTTTCTGACCACATTACCCCTGACTCGGTCTCACCACGATGCCATCTGGGTTATTGTGGACCGTTTGACGAAGTGTGCTCACTTTCTGCCCATCCGAGTAACAGATCCGTTGGAGAAGCTTGCCCATTTGTACATCAGGGAGATTGTGCATTAGATGGAGTGCCGACTCCATAGCATCTCGATCGGGATCCGCGCTTCACCGCACGATTCGGAATGCTTTTCATAAAGCTTTGGACACGCGACTCCATCCGAGTATAGCTTATCATCCCCAAACCGATGGCCAATCGGAACGGGTGATTCAGATAGTCGAGGACATGCTTCAAGCCGTGTTTTAGATTTTGGGGAGATTGGGATCAGCAATTGCCGTTAGTTGAATTCTCGTACAACAATAGCTATCAGTACTATCGGCATGACGCCTTAAGAGGCTTTGTATGGGCGACGGTGTATGACACCGCATTGTTGGACCGAAGCATCCGAGAATCGAGCCGAGTCCCGAACTCATTGAGGAGACCACAGCGAAGATCAGGACCATACAGGCGCGGATGAAAACCGCGAATGACCGCACCACTTCGTATGTGAACAAACGTCGCAGAGATCTGGAATTCAAGGTTGGTGACAGGGTTTGGCTCAAGGTAGCACCTATCTGGGGAATTGTCAGATTCGGTAGACGGGGCAAGCTGGCCCCAAGGTATATCGGTCCCTATGAGGTTCTGGAGCGAGTCAGCAGAGTAGCATACAGGTTAGCTTTACCTCCAAGTATGTTTGCGGTGCACAATGTCTTCCATGTTAGCATGTTGAAGAAGTGCATTTTGGATCCGATTCAGACGATTCCGGTCGAGGAGGTTCGGTTGGAACCCGATCTGTCTTATCAGGACGTACTGGTTGCCTTATTGGCGCGTGACACTCGGAAACTCCGCAGCAAGTTAATTCCTATGGTCAGAATTCAGTGGTCACATCATTCTGACTGGGAGGCGACTTAGGAGACTGAGAAGAGTATGATGGAGCGATATCCTGAAGAATATCAGAGATTGAGGACCCTCTTGGAGGACCAAGAGTTCTAAGGGGAGATTGTTCTGATCGCCATGTGCCGAGCGACTTTCGAGATAGATTCGTGCGATTTCCGATCTGTTTTCTGATTTCGTGAATATCGTGATTTAAATTTAAACATGTTGAATATGTTTTCTGTGTATTATGAAGTCCCGAGTTAGTATCGAGTTTCAGATTCATTTGGAAATTGTTAGAAAGTTATGCAAGTTGCGGTTGAGCGAAATCGCAACTTTGCAAAGTTTGTGGACCAATTTGTAAATGTAGAAAATTGAGAGGTTTCCTATTCCTTAAGGTAAGAGAGGTTTGTCACTTGAGATAAGAAGGGGAGAAGGAAAGAGAGAAGAAAAACAATTTCATTTCATCGTCTCTCTCTCGTCCACTTCTCTTCTCCGTGAAAAGTTAAAGATTGGAGCTCAAGTGATCTTCAACAATATTGGCCCAAACTCTGAGGTAATGATATATGTTCTTCACAGAGAGGAATTATATGCTTCCTACGGATCATAATTCTTACTGCATGCTCTGTTAATCATTTGTGAAGAGAGAAATGATTGAAAATCTGAAAGAATCGGTATCGCGGATGTTTCTCTCCACCACGAGTTCGTGAACTTTGTTACCTTTTCGGGTGCAAAACGAATGGGTTGCGTGGAAATCTTCCGTATATAAGGTAAGGGTTCAGTTTTTCCGTGATTCTGCATTCTGGGATACCTATTATATGCATGTCAGGGTAAATTGGGGCTAAGTTTGGCTAAAGGGTGTGTCTGAGGGCCATCGTCGATCTGGGAAAGAGGCTTCGCATGAATCTGGGAGAAGCTTCGCATGAATCTAGGACAAGCTTCGCATGAATCGGGAGAAGCTTCACATGAGTCTCGAGAAGAGGCTTCATACGAATCGAGGCTTTGTATGACCGCTTGCGCCGGGGATCTCATGGCCGATTAACCCTGTGGTCTTCGCATTCGTTTGGAGGTTCCGATCCGGAGGACTTCGCCGCTCGGACCTCGCATTTGCTCCGAGAGGCTCCGCATTCACTATGGGAGACCTCACATCCGCTCTGAGAGGCTCTGCATCCACTATAGGAGTCTTCGCATTCGCTCTAAGAAGCTCTGCATTCACAATGGGAGTTCACATTCTCTATGAGAGGCTCCGCATTCACTATGGTAGACCTTGAATCTGCTCTGAGAGGCTCTGCATCCACTGTAGGAGTCTTCGCATTCGCTCTAAGAAGCTCCGCATTCACCATGAGAGTTCACATTCGCTATGAGAGGCTCCGCATTCACTATGGGAGACCTCGAATCTGCTCTGAAAGGCTCTCCATCCACTATAGGAGTCTTCGCATTCGCTCTTAGAGTCTTCGCATTCACTATGGGAGTCCTCGCATTTGGTCTGGGAGGCTTGGCCTTCCCACTGAGGTTTCGCCTTCGCATTGGGGCTTCGCCTTCGCCGGGAGTAGCTTCGCTTTCACCAAGGGGTTTCCTCACCATCACACTTTCAGCATTGCGATGCGACCCTCAGCCCCGTCTAGCCTTGACATTGCTAAACTTAGCTTATGGCATAGACCAGGATATATGTATGGATTCTGCTATCTGCTTCGGGATAACTTGCTTGACAAGTTTCCTTCTGTATCTGTGATCTGAATCTATTCTGTTCGGTAGCGGGGATTCCGGACCCCGGGCTGGTACCAAGCCTCCGATAATATGATATTCTGATACTCTGATATTCTGATATATCTGTTATTTCTGAAAACCTCTTCTGTAAGGCTAAGAGCCTCAGAGGTCTGTCGAATCTGTATGACTAATAATATTGTTATTATGATTATCTGTTTGTATATCTATTTTGTTGCAGGTATTATTAGCTCAGTATGCTTCAGACTTCAGAAACCCTACTCTATGTCTGACCCTTACTGAGTTCTCATTGAGGACTCACCCTTAGTCTGTTTACCTTTTCAGGCTCGTCTGATAAGATGCCTAAGGAGTAGAGTCTCTCGGTACTTTCTGGTGTTTGAATTTGCAGGTATTCATAATTCCGAGTCTGTCTTCTGATTTAGAAAAGGGTAGTTCTGTTTGCAATAATCTGCAAGATCCGATTCTGATTCTGAATACATTCTGAAATGTCTGACGGTTGTCTTCTGTTCTGTGTTTAGCAACAGCGGTGATCTACGTGGAGTTGCTTTCTGAGGATGAGGATCTTGGAGTACCAGATCCTTGCACACACGTAGATAATTTGGATAGTAGGTTCTGGCTCTGTAAATGTAAATGCAAGCATATATAGTATATTGCATCACATATATCTCTGCATGGATGTATAAAAGTATGTTTGAATTCAGATGATTCTCGTTACTTGTACTACAAGTTTACTACATGAATAGGATAAGGTGAAATTTTAATTGGGTGGGTTTGGACCACTACACCCGGGGAACTTCGTGTTCACTGTTTCCTAGCTCCGGTTCCCGCCTACGCTTTACGTCGGCTTCCACGCAAAAGGGGAGGGGGTACTCAAAGATGTTGATTTGCGGCTATTTTTGTGAGCAGAAAGGATGCTTGTATATTGAGAGGAGGAGAGGTGAACCGTATTTATAGGAGAGGATGAGGAGATTTTAGGGTTTTGAAATCCGGGGAGGGAGCGATGGCTCCCTCAGCTTTCCTTTGCTCGCTCCCCGTGCGAATCTTTAACACTGCCATCTGACACCTGTCTTAGAGCAAAGTTGACTCAATAGGGTGCAATCGCTCCCAAAATTTGACATGGGTCGTTCCACAACCGCCCCCTTAGCTGGATGTCTCTTTTTCCAATTTTTCGCCCCTTTTGTAATTTGCCCCCAAGCTTTATTCTTGGTCGCTTCCCGCACGTTCGAATTTCACCCAAAGTGCCCAGAAAACCCCCGTTTCACCGATTTCTACTCCATAAAGAATTTTTTAGCAAAAGATGCTGTTGGATGGAGTGAGATGGTGTTGGATGGGTCGTGCAAGCGTGAGAGGAGGCCATGGTGGTGCCAGTTGGGGGCTCACTAGTGGAATTGCGATTTTCTGGTAACACAAACACTGATGGAGTCATAGTGATAGACCAGAACAAACACGCAATTTGGAGGGTCAATTTGCACATTTTAAAAAAGTTAACTGATTTCCGAGAAGTTTGACCACATGCAGTCAATATCTTCTGATTTCATTTTCACAAATCAGATTTTGCCAAACTCTGAGAGAGAAGACGGCGAGTCGGGAGCAGTACCCAACTCGCGTCGAGCACCTCCGCCTCTACCTCCGCTTCCACCACCACCTCGCCCGTAAGCCTGTGCCACCCGCGTCGAGTGTTGAGCATTCTGCCGCGATCACGAGCCCGTCTGAGATTGTGTAACTTCAATCTCCTCCAGTGACCCGCCGCGACCTGCCGCGATTCTCAACCGCAGGAAAGATCACTCTGGTAAGAAATTTGATTCTCCAAGCACTTATTTATTGATCCGGTATCCTCTGATGATGAGCTCTGATTTAATGTCTTTGTCGGAGTTTTGTTGATTGGGTTTTTGGATGTCAGCTTGATACAATGTGTTCCAGTTTGTTAGCATGAATTCCATATAGCTGTGTTATGAGCTACTGCCGACCAGAGCATTCACTTACAGATTATAAAGGCCTCCTGAGCAACTGCGTTCGACAGAATGGGAGAAATTTCAGTGTCGTTTCTAATGTTAGGCTCTTTTTTTATGACCAATTCTAGGTGCTCTGAATGTCCACAATGATTTAGCCATGGTAATTATTCTATATTGGGAGGGTTGTCTTATTTGAAACCAGATTTTGAAAACTAGGTCCATAAGGATTATGATTTATTTTCTATTAACCATGACAATAATGCGCTATAAGGATTATAATATATTTTCTAGCAGTGCAACAAAGTTTTTTTTTGATAGGTGCAGGTGCAATTGTGAATTATGTTGGTGACCGGGAACTTTTAGAGAGCTGCAGATCTTAAATTGACACCTCGAGTCTTGTTTTTCTGCATGTTCAAGATTGTTTATGATGATGTATAAACTTGTAGTTACCTATTAATCCTTTCCGCAGTTTCAAAATGGTTTTTGTATATGTTTTTGTGGGGAATTGGTTTACGATGAATCCTTTTTTGGAGCTTGACAAGCCGATTTGAGCCCGTAATTTGGGTTCTCGAGCCTAGTTGAGCCGAACCTTGATAATTGACCCAAACAAGCTAATTAAATTCTGAGCTTATTGAACCTTCGAGCCAAGCTCGGACCTATCACACTCCGACCTAGATCCTTCTTATTGTTAGCTCGAGTTCTAGCCTAGCCTAACTTTATGTCAAGTTCAGGCTCAGCTCAACTCATTCTCACCCGTATGCACCAGGGACCAAAATAGGATAATATAAAGGTGTAGTAGCAAAACGTGGTAGTAATTATAGGTAGGGGATGATGGTACTTATTTTATGTCATATGTTAACGATGTCGCTGCCGCCGTTGTCTAGAGTTTGGTTCAGCCGGCTTCAGGGGCCAAGGCGTGTCTGGGATCTGAAGCGAGTGACTTGAGCAAATGGCCGGAGCAGAAAAGTTCGTGGAATCTGAGAATGCAGAAGCCATAATCACAAGACTCGAGCATAAATCTCGAAAGATCGAAAGCTTGCTTAAACAGTAAGCTTCTGAATTCTTCTTAAATCTGTCTGGGGTTCAAAACCCTAACCTACTCGATCATTTTTTTTCTCAGGAATAAACCAGTTGAAGCACTCAAAACTGCTCTGGAAGGCTCTTCAGCCATACTTCAAGACGAGCGATGCAAGGTAATGCCTCAGTTTTTTAATTCTCCATTTCTGCAGTAATTATCCCTGTTAATTTTAGTGGCATGTTCCTCTCTTCTTTTTAACCATGTTCAGTCAGCGAATTGGATATCGGTTCATAGAGCACTAATGGCGATTAAAGATGTGGATGGGATGTTCTTGGCTCTGGATCCTGAGTACTATGACCTTCTTATGAAGTAAGCCCCCTCCTCATTCTTCTTTTAGTTTTTTTATTTATTATAGAGTATTTGTTTGGCCTCTGTTGGACTGAAATTCTAAATCTTGAAATAACTTGCATAGCTATCCAGTCATCACGTTAGTGCACATTTAAATCGGATAACGCGTGGGTCAGTGACATGTCCTGTCCCTCAGGGGTTTTCCAACTAAATTGGAACAGTGCAGTGTTTTTTTGCTTTTCCTACTGCAAACATCCTTTCAGGGAACAATAAGACGAGCTTGTCAAGCATACTCAACCGTCCTCCTTTGTCTGGGGCCAGACGAAGAAGAATTGCTGTGGGCTGAGTTCATACTTGTTTTGCTGCATGCTTGGTGCCTGTTGCTACTTACTATAGTTCTGCTTCTTTTAGGTTTTCCCAATTGTGTTTAGTAGGATTTTGCTTCTCTAGAACCCATCTGATATCGCCTTTCTGGTGAAACTATTGGTTATGTGAAATTATTTCCTAGAATAATGGTTTCTTGAAATTTTCGCACCCCTAAATGAGTAAATGTGCTGTCCTGGAATATGTTGACAGGAGAATCAGGGGGCAAAACTCTATGGTTTGAATTGTTGTGTTATAAGCTTTCACAGATGTTTAACTTCTGGTGCTTGTTGAGTAGTGCCATACAGGGATCTCCATTCGAGCATAATATGTGTATCCATGTCTTTGCAGGTACCTGTATAGAGGATTGTCTACGGGAGATCGGCCTACATGTGACCAATGCCTCAGAATTCATGAGAAGCTGACGGAGAGAGCTGGTTTGGGATGCATACTTCGTGCCCTTGCAGATACTGTTAACACCGTTTGAACTACTTGTGGTATTTAATTTCTTCTCTTTCTTTTCTGGGAGGAGCTCAATACAATTAATTAGAAATGAAGATGTATGGGAACTAGCAAGCTGCTATACTCCTGAGACTTCAACGATCTTACTATAAAATATTTTTTAATCTTTTATTCTATTTGTTTTTGTATGTTTTCTTTGCTTGTATTTCCTTTTGTAATACAGGATGTCATATTTATAACTTTGACAATAGTGTTGCATATTTCATGGGGGTAAAGTTGGATACTTCTCCATATCTGAAGTAATGGATATCGGTTCCTGCTTTTGACAGACACATTTGACGTGTGTATGAGGGCTACTTGTGAAACGGGCTAAAAATAGATGAGTGAGGTCTTCAGTGAAATGCATCTATGTATCTACATAAACCTATAGTTTCCTACATTTTCCTAGCCTATTTCGAGAAACTTTAAAAAAATCTTTAAGTATGATGAAATAGGAGAGGAAAATCAAATTACGCCTCCCATCTAATTTTTTCCTCAAATATTTCGCTTCATTAAAAATACCTCACCAAGACCCTTGGAAATAGGGGTGTCAAAAGCTGACCCGACCTGATTAACCCGACCGAACCCGACCTGACCTGACCTGACCCGAGCTGACCAAAAAAGTCAAAGACCCTAAATCTAAACTGACCTGAACTCGAACTGACCCGAAAATAGCTCGAAGAATGAACTCGTAACCCGAACTGAAACCAGCTCAACCCGAATGACTCGAATCCGATGAACCCGTGACCCGAACACGACCTGATCTGAATCCCAAACCCGATTAACCAAAATCTGAACCCAATCTGACTTGAATCCCGGACCTGATTAACCCGAATCCGAACCCTAAGGAACCCGAAATAAACTATCATCATAACAAAATATAATCATCTAATTCATTATAGAGTTACTATCATCATAACAAAATAAACTACTATAATTCATTATCTAAACTCTAAAGCAAGAAAATGGTAGTAAATAACGCCAATATTTCTAATCTTTTGGAACAATGTCCAATCTCCAATTTTGTTGGAGCAATGTCCAATTTTCAGTTTTGTTGGAGGAACTAATCTACAATTTTATTGGAGGAATGTCCAATTTTCAAAATTATTGGAGAAATATTTAGTTTTCAATTTTGTTGGAATAATGTCTAATTTCTCTTCAATTTTGTTAGAACGACTCCGCGAAATAGATTTATTTTAAACTCCAACGAAAAGGGGAGAGGAAAATGTGTGAATAATTTTCTTAGTATATCATTGTTGTATATATGAATATAAAATACGTAGTATTATTTATAAACAATATAACTATAAAGAATAAAAGTTTAGTTTGAAATTTTCAGCTACTCGAACTTGAACCCATAGAAACCCCCGAACTTGGACCAGAAGAAACCTGAACTTGGACCCGAAGAAACCCAAAATTTGACCCGAAGAAACCCGACCTGGACCCGAGACTGAAACAACCCAAAACCCGAATGACCTGAACTCGAACCCGACTTGACCCGAAGTAAACTCAACCCGATGGCGACCTGAACCTGAATAACCCAAATTGACCCGAAATAAGCTCAACCCGAAGTAACCCGAATGACCCGAACCCGACCTGACCCGAAATAGCCCAACCCGAAATAACCCGAAAACCGAATGACCCAATATGAGCCGTCTAATTGACACCCCTACTTGGAAACGATACAAAACATTGTAAAATACACTGGAAGGACCAGAATGAAAAACGGAGAATCATACAAAAATAGGGAACAGGGAGAAGCAGACAATGTGGAAACAAACAACCAAAGCACGACTCACCAACTTGGTTCACTATGTGATGTGACCGGGGCTAAAGAATCGACAAGAGGAGTCTTAATTTGATAAAAATAAAATTTGTGTAAAGAACACAACCAAATTCTTTCAAGAATTAGTTAAATTCAAATATAAGTTCAACATAAAATTTGTGTAAAGAACCCCTTTAATGTTAGGTTCTATTTCCGAAAATCTATAGTTTCCCTCTGATGAAGGCCATCATACGAACTCAACTCATGTCTCTGGCGAAACATGGACTCTCGCTGGTCGCGGAACATGGACTCTTGCTGGTTGCGGGACATGGACTCCTGCTGATGTCCGAACATGGACTCTTGCAAATGGCGGAACATGGACTCCTACTGATGACCGAACATGGACTCCTATGAGCTCAAATCCTGTCTCGGGTAGAACATGGACTCCTGTCTCTCGCGGAACATGGACTCCCGCGTTCGGCCGAACATGACATCTTCTTCACGGCAGAACATGGACTCCTCCATCGGGCCGAACATGGTATCTTCCACCTCACCGAACATGGAATCCTCCGTCCGGCCGAACATGACATCTTCTTCCCAGCAGAACATGGACTCCGTTTGGCCAAACATGACATCTTCTTCCTGGCCAAACATGGACTCCTCCATCTGGCCGAACATGGCATTTTCTTCCTGGCTGAACATGGACTCCTCCGTCTAGCTGACCATGGCATCTTCTGATGTGATCATAGGATCCACAAGCAACAACAAAGTATCAAAGTTCAAATAGAAGGGTGAATGAAGCTTGGAGCACCCTTTTTGGCGAGGAGGTTCAGAGGCCCAGGCGGCTCGATCCACGATTCAGGTGGTCGCCTGACCAGGAGAAGACGAAGCCTCTACACGAAGCATCCATGCGAAGCCTCTAGGTGAAGGCAATGCTTCCCACCATGAGAAGTCTCCACGCGAAGCATCCAGGTGATGGTGAAGCCGTCAGGCGAAGTCGCCCCGGCGAAGCCTCCAGGTGAAGGCCCTCATGCAAAGCCTCCAGCGTGTGAAGTCCTCAATGCGAAGGCAAGGCCTCAATGTGAAGCTTCCAGATGAAAGCGAAGCCCTTACGCGAAACCGCCCCTGCGAAGCCTCCAGGCGAGGGCAAAGCCATCCGTGTGAAGCATCCCGGTGCGGGCGAAGCCACCTATGCTCAACAATCCGGCCAACCATTCCAAGCCAATCCGAGACACTTCCTCCTTTTATGAAGATACTTGGGAGTACAAATATTTACTTTTACCTTTTTACTTGGGAGTACAAATATTTACTTGCTAGCATTTTATGCTTTTGGCATGCATGCAAGGGTGTAAAAGCCTTTTTGCTTTTCCATTCTATATAAAAGGGAGACAAGGCTCCCTGAAAACGCAGAACATATGTAAAATGCTTGAGAGGTTTATTTCCTCAAGCTTCGGTTCTCACAACTTGCTACCCCTCCGCCATCCACCTTGGTGTTTATCATCGAGTTTAATATCTAGTATTGCTTAATATCGTAGTTAAGAGGTGCTAGATCTTCCATCTTCTCTAGGCATTATCTCAAATATTGCCTAACCTCGTAGTTGGGAGGTGTTTGAGGCCGAATTTATCCTTCCCTGTTTGTGCGACTCCTTCGAGCAAGATCCGACGCAACTGTGATTACGCGTCATCGCGTCAAGCGTCCGCGTGATCATATCATCTTCTTCCCGAACGAACATGAACTCCTCCGTTTGGCACAACATGACATCTTCTTCCTGGCCGAACATGAACTCCTCTGTTTGGCCAAACATGGCATCTTCTTCCCAGTCGACCATGGACTCCTCCGTGTGGCCGAACATGACATCTTCTTCCCGGCCGACAATGGACTCCTCCGTGTGGCTGAACATGGCATCTTCTTCCTGGCTGAACATGGACTCCTCCTTCTAGCCGAACATGGCATCTTCTTCCTGGCCGGACATATCATTTTCCTCTTGGCCGAACATGGACTCTTCCATCGGGTCGAACATTGCATCTTCCTCTCGAAAAAACATGGACACCCAACGCTAAAGACAAGGACCTCTGCAGCTTGGCCGAACATGCAACTTCTTCAACCTCCTCCTTGGCTGAACATGCAAGAGTCAAAGTGTTGGAATTCTTAGCGCACCAAGTCCTTTTGAGTTCATCTCAAATGGAGAAGTGATTTTAGCTCAAAGTGAGCAGAAATGAGTTCTGTGGAATTCAACTATGTGAATTGTGACTATATGAAACATTTGTGATGTTTCATGAGTAGTAACTACTTATTAGCATCCTTTTATACAAAATAAGTGTATTTTGGTAAAAGGACATGGCTTTGGAAATTAAGGTGCATGGTGTATGCACCCTAGTGTATGTGTGCACATCCCTTGGAAGTTACTAAGCATAAATCAGCCAAGAGAGCCTTAATTTGGTGAAGAGGCACCTCAAGGGAAGACACCCCTTCGCCATATAGGGTAGTTATTTTGTCTTTGGACAAAGGAGTGGACAAGGAGGGAGTAACCACTCCCTAGGCCGAAAGTATGTGTATTTTTGGCCATAAAAGAGTTGCAACCCTTCCTTGTAACTCCCTACATCATCTATAAATAGATGATTTGGCCACAACACATACACACTCTTGAAATTTGAAACTTCTCTCTTCTCTCTTGTTCTTGGCCGAATTATTCAAGCATTCCTAGACCATTTCGGGTGGAACTATTTTATGTCTCTTTAACACAAAAGAACCTCATTCCATCACATGCAATCTGCCCTCATCAAGCAATTCGAAGGCTTGAAGATTGAAGAGGAATTCGCCACCAAGGAGGAAGGATTGGAGCATACGTTTTGGAGCAAGGACAAAGATCCTTTCGCTGTTTCTCAAAGGTGCAAGGTACATATCTATATCTCCCTCTTCTTCCTCCTTCTCCTCTTTCTTCTTTGTGAAAGTGGAGAGGCATGATTATGGAAAACACATCATGCTATGAATCTCTAAATCTACAAATGGTATCAGAGCCTGTGTTGCTTGAACTCATATGCATGTTCCATGAAAATATGCATTTTGGGTTGAATGAGTATTGCATGCAATTGTTATGATCGTTCATGAAGGGTATGAACCGTATGCATGCTTATATGTTTGAAGATGATTAAGATCATGAAAATTACATGTATGTGTGAATTCGGCCAAGATAAAAGTATCTCGCATGAGAACCTTGTATGACGCCTCTCAGTCCTCTGATAGCCGTTCGCCAGTGTCTAGGCTTCCCCTGACAAGCATTCGCCAGTGTCAAGTTTTCGCCTGACAGGCGTTCCCTAGTGTCCAGGCGTTCGCGGCATGAGGGGTTTGCCAGTTTCAAGGCTTCGCCTGACAGGCATTCACCAGACCGTGTTCGCGGGGATTGTGTTTTCCAGTCCCTATTCCGCGAAGGCTGGGTTCGCAAGCCGTGTTCTGCGAGGGGCAGGATTCGCGCTCGCGAGGGGCAAGGTTCGCGCATGCAGAGGCCTGTGTTCCACGATAGGCAAGAGTGGGTTTCGCCCTGGGTCCTGGCCTTCGCGTGAATCCGAATGTAAACTTGCATGTACCATAGGTTTCGGGGGCGAAACCCCCGATTGGGTTATTCGAAGGGGTTATAAATGAATGTGAATCATTGTATGCTTATGAATATGTTCATAAGTATGATTGAATGAAAGCATGTATGTTGCTTCTTTCTAATTCACATGTATATCTATATGAAAGTTAGAACATGATATAATTGTGTTTATGGCATGAAATGCACAAGATAAGTTCTTGGTGTAATTCTTCACTTGAGTTATTGGCTTTACCCGGAGATAGTCTTAATTAGATGGTAATTCTGTCTAGGAAGGAACTTAAGCGGTACCATTGTGTCCCTCATACCTGCGAATTATCACTATGGTGACTTGAGGGATGAGAGACTTAATTCAAGGAGGAATAAACCAAGATGTGTTCTTTGTGTACTTTCTACATGTTCTTACTAGTATGCATAAGTTGCATGTATGTGACATTGTTTCTTGACTTAGATTAAGAACCTCAACCCTAAGATGGTCTTAGTACTGGTGATTTGTTCACCACTATGCTGGACTTGAGGGAAATGAGACTTGGTTTATGGAGGATATGACATTTCTGTAAGCTAAGTTTTTAGGGATCCTGTCAAATTTGTATGATTTTGTCTAAGGAGGTGGGTTTTAAGTGGGACCAATGTGACCCCTCCACCTTTCCTGGCAATTGTATCAAAGAGACTTATGGGTGATGAGACTAAGGTTTGGAAGAAATATCATATGTAATGTTACATAAGCTATTCATGTATGTGTACATGATACCATAAAGTAAGATATTTGAACCTTCTTGGAGGCTCAATTAGAACATGTATGTGAAACTATGGAAACATGTTTTTGTGTTTCTAATTGAATGCTATATGCATTCCTTTTGCCATATATGAACATGTTTGAAGTTACATGTATTTGTTGCTTTGTTGAGTCTTGTTGTGATTGATTGAACATTGATACATGTGATTTGCGTCATGTAGATGGCATGCAAGAATATTGTAGCTAAACTGAACAAGGACCTCAAATTGGATGGTGACAACTATCCAATTTGGCAGCAAAAGGTCAAGTTCATTCTTCCTGAGCATGACACACTTGAGGTTTTATCTGATGGAGGTCAGGTTGCTCAATCGGAAGAAGGATAAGACCAGACAACCTATGTGGCTTATCTGAAAAAGAATAGTCTTTGCCGAGTGACCCTTCTTTCGACCATGGTGGATGAGATCATGGTTGAGTTCTCAACCCTTGACAGTGCCAAAGAAATTTGGGACACTGTCAAGACCAAATATGGTGATGTTTCTGTGGAGAAACAGAGATCAATGATTCTGAGGTTTGAGAACTATCAGAAACGAGCTGATCACACCATGAGTTCTCACCTTCGAAAGATGTCTCAGATGATCCACAAATTGAAGTAAGCCGGGCACGACCTCACAAATGAACAACAGGTCCAAGCTATAATCAGATCTTTGCCAGATGAGGATTGGCAGTTGATGAAGGTCAACTTGCGCCACAATCCTTAGATCAAAACATTTGATGACATAGCCCGCTATCTTTTACTTGAGGCCGAAGTAATGGCCCTTAAAAACCATTCCAAAGCATATGTTGCTTCTACTTCCTCCAACAAAAATGGAGGAAACAAAGGAAAAGGGAAAAAAGGTGGGAGCGAAACAAAGGAAAAGGGACGGTCCCAATTTGAATAAGTTCAAAAAGAAAAGGGACATTTTCTATAAGTAGTTTATTGAAGTATAAATATAGCAATTCTTTGTGGATTGTAGACTCGGGAGCAACAGACCATATAGTTCGAGACAAGTCTTGGTTCGTGGCTTACAAGAAACTTGTCTGTTTCGGTTGGAAATAATTATGTAATAGATGTAGTAGGAATAGGGATGATAGTGTGACTATCTTCAAAGATAATCAAGTAATCAAGTGTGTGAATGTTTAGTAAATAATGGCTTGTATGAACTTAGACCGAGTAGCCACACTAATGCTTCATCTAGTTGCCATGTGATCGAGGTCACAAGTGAAATGACTTGGCATGAAAGGCTTGGACATGTGGGTCAAGATAGGATGAATAAGTTAGCCAAAAATGGCTTGCTTGGATCCTTGACCAAAGTTGTCTTGCCAAGTTGCCAAACATGCCTTGAAGGATAGGGTTCATTCTGACTTGTGTGGACCTATGAGAGTGACATCTAGAAATGGTTATAGATATTTCATTACATTTACTGATGATTATACTCGATTCACACATGTTTTCTTACTCAAGAACAAAGCTGAGGCTTTATCATACTTTGAGAAGTATGTACATTTGGTTGAGAACCAATTGGGTAAGAAAATAAAATCCTTGAGAACGAATAGAGGTGGAGAGTATAATTCAAATGCCTTCAAAGCCTTTTGTGACATGAAAGGAATCCAGAGGGAGTTCACTCTTTCTTGGACACCCTAACAAAATGGAGTGTTTGAAAGGAAGAACAAAACTCTAATGGATTATGGTAAGGTCCATGATGGCTAAGGCTAACTTGGACATCATCTATTGGAGTGATGCACTGCTTTGTGCAGTTCACATCCTCAATAGAGTGCCAACTAAGAACATCGACTCTTCTCCATATGAGTTGTGGAAGAAGAGGTCGCCTAACCTAAGCTACATGCACCCTTGGGGATGCCTAGCTTATGTGCATGTCCCGGACCATCCTTTGAGAAAATTGGGTCCTCGGGGAAAGAAATGTAATTTCCTTGGATATTGCATTGATTCGAAAGGTTATGTGTTCTTAGATATCAGTCACAAAGAATGATTGGTATTTGATGGCAGAAACGCCTACTTCATGGAAAGTGAGTTTCCTAAAGTTGGTGAATGTAATGATCTTAACTCTTTCTGTCCAATCCTTGAAGAGGATCAACCTAGTACTTCAGAAGTACCGGTTGCACAAGGTGCACCTACTCCACAAGGAGTACCTCAACAAGAGGGAGTTGTGACTTCTAATGATGAATTCAATGTGTTGGATTACATGGAACAAGATCCTGTAGAGGATACACTTGTTCAAGAGGGAGTTGAGGATCAACAACCCGAAAGGTGGGGTCTCTCGGAGGTTGAAACTTATTTGTTGTAATCTGAAATAGATGAACTAAATAATATTAAAGAAGCTCTTAATAGTGCACAAAGAGAAGAATGGCTAAATGCCATAAATGAAGAACTTCATTCTATGGTAGTGAATGGTGTGTGGGAATTGTCAGATCTTCCTATTGGTCGGAAGGCCATTGGTAATAAGTGGGTGTTAAAGATAAAGAAGAATTCTGATGGAAGTATCGAAAGATACAAAGCCCGGTTGGTGGCTAAGGGTTTCACACAAAAGAAAGCTATTGATTTCAAAGATACATTCTCACTTGTTGTGAAATTCAATTCCATCAGACTACTACTTGCTATTGTGGCACACTTGGATCTGGAATTAAATCAAATGGATGTTAAAATAGTCTTCCTCAATAGTGATTTGAGTGAAGAGGTCTATATGAGACAACCAGAAGGGTTTGTGCAAGATGGTCTTGAGGACAAGGTATGTTGACTTAAAAAGTCTATTTTTGGTCTTAATTAAGCTTTAAGATAATGGTACTTTTAGTTCCATCTTGCAATTACAAGCTATGGTTTTGTAATGATGCATGAAGATCATTGTGTATACTTGTACTCGTCTGGATCCGATTATGCATAATGACCTTGTATGTAGATGACATACTAATTGTAAGTAGTGGAATTGAGTTAATGACAGCCATTAAAGGATGGTTATTTTCCACTTTCGACATGAAAGACATGGGAGAAGCTTCCTTTATTTTAGGTGTCAAGATACACCGGAATAGAAAGGAACGCTTGTTAGGCCTCTCACAGGAACCTTATATTGATAAAATACTAGAAAGGTTTAATTTAACCAACTCCAAACCCATGAATACCCCACTTGCATATGGATGCAAGATTGGAGGGGACATGTGTCCCATGACTCCAGCAGAAAAGGAAGAAATGACAAACATACCGTACCTGAGTGCTATAGGTTCCTTAATGTATGCCATGTTGTGTACAAGGCCTGACATTAGCCAAGCGGTTGGCTTATTGGCTCGATATTCTTCAAACCCTGGAATGCAGCATTGGAAGAGTGTCAAGAAGGTTCTACGGTACCTTAAAGGTACTAAAGATTATTGGCTATGCTATCAAGGCAAGAAGCTTGATTTGCATGGTTACTCTGATGCTGATTGGGGTGGAGATCGTGACTCCAGCAAATCTACATCTGGTTATGTATTTCTGTTTTATGGTGGGGCTACTACATGTAGTAAGAAACAAACTTGTACATCATTGTCAACCATGGAGGCTGAGTTTATCTCATGTGCCTCGGCTGTACAAGAAGCCCTTTGGCTTGGCTTCTTTCTTAAGAACTTGGAATCTCGGATCATGGTGGAAAGACCTATTACTATTTACAGTGATAGTATGGCGGCCATGGCTTACACCAAAGATCCCAAGTACCATGGAAAGACCAAGCACATTAGCATGAAATATAATTTCGTAAGGGATGCAATTGAAGAGGGTGAAGTTAAAATTGAGTACATATCTACAGAGCTGATGGTGACATATCCTCTTACTAAGCCATTGCCACCACTTGTATTTGCTAGACATGTCAAAGTAATGGGTCTTTGTAGATTGTAATTAAGTTGGATGTACTTCACCACTTTGGTGTCACACATGTATTCTATGATGAATGATTAATAAAGTTGTTTGTTTGTCATCATCTAATTTGTTCAGTCTTTATGTTTTCACAACGAAAATTAGAACATGTCAAACATAGGCATTAGAAAGGGTTTTCTCACACGAACCTTTCGCCCTTAATCTTGTGTAGACTTAAGGATGAGACAAGCTATAGACTCAATGTATGTTGTTTCTTAAATGAAACATGTTACTTGGTAAAGTAATACTTGAGTGGGAGTCATGAACCAACATATGACACCGTAGCCTCTTGTCGCCTTGTTTCATCGAGTTTGTATGACCACCATACATCCTAGCCTATGATTGGTGTAAGCATTGGCTTACTTGATAACATTTCATGGATTGTGACATGTCCTCCTTTTATTTGATAAGGGGAGTACACTTTTGGTGTTTTAAGAGGGAGAAAAATGACACATCTCCCAAAGTGGACATCATTCCGAGTGGGAGTGGTGTAAGTAAAACATCAAATAGTGTTCATTTAGAACTTCAGTGTTCTATAACCATGAAATGCGACCAAAGAAGAATTTAAGTAAGTTGTCTTTGTTCTTACTTAGTGTGAGGTTCTTTGGTTCAGACTCTTAGTGACTTTGACTTGCTATTAGGAAATTGTATCAATAAAACTACTTTGATTGGTTGTTGAAGGTCTTAGAAGAAAAAGACTGGAATATCCTCCATTTGGGTAGTTGAGTTGGTACAATGACCTAAGTAGTTTAAGTTGATAGGAAAGACACCGTTTTTTATGATACACATGCTCTAAATTTAATCTTGGGCCCACATACTATGTGTAGTATGATTTAGATTGAATTATGAGCACTTGTGAATGAGATCTCAGCTTCTTAATACAATCATGGATTTCAAATGGTTGAAATTCAAGAAAAAGACTGATTGTGATTAAGTGAAGTGTATCATTGTGTCTGGGGTCTGTAAAGGCACCACTTGATGAGTTCAAGTGAGCTTGAAGAAGTTCAAGCATGTTTGATGAGTTCAAACAATACACCGTTGCTTGATTGGTTCAAGCATGTTGCTTTTTAAAGAGGACAAACTTTCATTGTGAGTCTAACAACCAAGATGAAAGTGATTTTATGAGTATGCCTTGGGGTCGCACCCTTAACTCTACTTGTGTGAATGTACTTGTTTATTTTGGCCTACATATGTGTTAAAGAGATTTTATTTGAGTGGGAGTTCACAATCAAAAGATAACTTAGTGCGAGTGGGAGTTTGTTGGAATTCTTAACGCACCAAGTCCTTTTGAGCTCATCTCAAATGGAGAAGTGATTTCAGCTCAAAGTGAGCTGAAATGAGTTCTGTGGAATTCAACTATGTGAATTGTGACTATATGGAACATTTGTGATGTTTCATGAGTAGTAACTACTTATTAGCATCCTTTTATACAAAATAAAGGGTATTTTGGTAAAATGATATGATTTTGGCAATTGAGGTGCATGGTGTATGCACCCTAGTGTATGTGTGCACATCCCTTGGATGTTACCAATCATAAATCAGCCAAGAGAGCCTTAATTTGGCGAAGAGGCACCTCAAGGGAAGGCACCCCTTCGCCATATAGGGTAGTTATTTTGTCTTTGAACAAGGGAGTGGATAAGGAGTAACCACTCCCTAGGCCGAAAGTATGTGTATTTTCGGCCATAAGGGAGCTGTAAGCACTTCCTTGTAACTCCCTACATCATCTATAAATAGATGATTTGGCCACAACACATACACACTCTTGAAATCCGAAACTTCTCTCTTCTCTCTTGTTCTTGGCCGAATTATTCAAGCATTCCTAGAGTATTTCGGGTGGAACTATTTTGTGTCTTTTTAACACAAAAGAACCTCATTCCATCACATGCAATCTACCCTCATCTTTGAAGAGGAATTCGCCACCAAGGAGGAAGGCTTGGAGCATACGTTTTGGAGCAAGGACAAAGATCCTTTCGCTGTTTCTCAAAGGTGCAAGGTACATATCCATATCTCCTTCTTCTTCCTCCTTCTCCTCTTTCTTCTTTGTGAAAGTGGAGAGACATGATTATGGAAAATACATCATGCTATGAATCTCTAAATCTACACAAAGATGACACCAAGCAAGGCTTGGCTGAATATGGCCATGTATTGGCCAAACATGGCTTTGTCGAACATGCCCATGTCCTGGCCGAACAAGTCCTAGTCGAACTTCTGCACTTGGCCGAAATCCATGTTCCTCCTATATCTGAAGATGTTACAATGGAACACACGTGCTTCACATTGTTCGTCATCAATACCAAAGGCTCCGACACCTCTTCCTGGCTGGAATTCTAGGCCAAACTACCAGGCCCAGATGCCAGGCCAAACTAGGATACTTAGGCCCCAAGTTAAGCTATCCTAGGAGATTTCTTTCCTTTAAAGTATTTTTGTTATTTCTTTCTTTTACCCTCATTTGACCTAATCGGAGGGTTAATTATTTAATCAGAACAAGCCTTCATCTCCTATAAAAGGCTATGGCTGCTCACTTTATTTTCAGAACTCATGATATTGATAATACACTTTTGAGAAGTATTCTTCAACTCGGGTTCTCATTCGATTTCCATCTCCAATTCTTGAATATTCTTTAAGTGGTTCAAGTCTGATATATCCAAGGAAGTTGTCTCTCTAGGCGTGTGGCTTTGGATCCATCATACATTCCTAGCATTATCACTTGGAACGCTAACCACAAAGGTTAATGGTTTAAGCGGCCAAAAACCTGTTTGTCCTTTCAAGATCGATCAACACACTCCAAAAAGTAGTCCAACAGTCTAAGGGTTACATCAAGTGGTATCAGAGCTTGGATCTTGAACTGGATTTTTGTTTTGATCTCAAATTATTTCAAAAACCATTTGAAAATTGTTTGTATTCTTCAATGAGAAGCAAAGTTCATTGTTCTTCCCAAAATTTCATCAAAAAAGTAGTCTTTCATCCAAAGGTTTATTGAAGCTGAAAATTTTGAAGTTTAAGGAAGAACATGGTTGAAAAAAGTTTGGATGTTCATAGGAAAACACAAAAGTTCAAAGTGAATATCCATTTTTGAAATTAGAACCTTGTTTCCACATCATATTCTTTCAGCCCCAACCACCTTTGATCTCAACATTATAAAAAGTAACTTAGGTTGCACGTTTTTTAAAACAATGAATTTCTTGAGATTATTGGATTTGAGTTTCGCAAAGAGTTTTTCCAAAATATCTTTTGAATTCGGATTGAGAGAAATTTGTTCAAAGACTTGAGTTTGCAGAACGAGCAGAAAAAGGGAAGAGAGCACATCTGTTAAAAGCCGAACTTGAGTAAACACAAGTGATCAACTCGAAACATTAAAGGAATGAGTGAGGTTTTGCGTTATTTTTTACTTGTGCAGGGCAACTAGTTGAGTCCGAACATGGTAAAACCGAACTTGGTATTCAAGGGTCACTCCTACAACTATTAGGAGTGGGAAGAACATGTGGAGTTCTACTTTCAGAAGAACAACATCCAAGAGTAATACAAGGCTTGTACGACCAAGAACTTCTTGAATGGAGATGCTTGAGGAGGTCAAACTTATGAGGATAAGAGGAGATGGATACTTAGACTAGTGGGAACACTTGAAGCACCTCCTGAGGAAGAGGTTTGCACCCCCGCCGAAGTACAATGCTCAAGGTCGAAGTCCCACCTTCGACACCCCAACCTCAGGTCAAACAACATCCGAAGATCCCTACCCTAGCCCCAGCCGAACTCCACCCATCTTCCCTGATGATTTTTGCCTAAGTACCCCTGAAGGCCCAAGCCATTATCAAATCCGAACTCCTTCCATGTTTCCCCACCAATCTAGCCAACGTCCTCACATGGCTCCCCTGTACATAAGTCCCAACTATGGCCGAAGTCCTACCCCACCCTCTACCTTCACCTCTAGCTGAAGTACTAACTTCTCCCAACCTAGCCAAAGTACTAACTTCTCCCAATTAGCCGAAGTACCAACTTCTACCAACCTAGTTCTAATCAAAGTACCTCTCCACTTCAAGAAGTCTACATCATGTCTAATGGCCGAAGTCACTACCAGTACAACCTTGACAAAGCCTACTAAGAAGCTCAATCCATGGACAACAGAAGTGACTTACCACAACTTCTCACTTGGTCGAAATACCTATGCTCCTATCCAAAGTCATGATGAAGAAAACGTCTGTGTGGAGCGAGTCGAAGGAAGAAGTTCACTCCTTCAAAAGATGAAAGCCTAACATGAAGAGATGAGAGAAAACTTTAAGTCCATTAAGGAGCAACTCCAAGAAATCAAGGACTCCCTTATAGCCAACCCAAGTACGTTGCCCCATGACCCCTCCTAGAGCTGAAGTCCACAAGAAGAAGTATCCATCCGAAGTCTTAAGTGTTGTGACCCAGATTCTCAACACTAGAAAATCCGTGCCACAACTGAAGAGATTAAAAGAATAAAAGGCTAAATTGGAAGTTCTAGAAAATATTTGGAAAAAATTGAACGGGTTAAAGGGAATGGGAGACAAACACAAGGTTAAGGAAGCAGGAGCTGGTGAGGGTTGACTCAATAACTTCAGAAGAAGGGATTGGGGCTTTTGGCTCTTGGCCCTTAGCCTCGACACGAGACCATGAGGAGAGAGGAGGCTGGTCTTCCCCTTCTTGGATTCAATGCAAGCAGGGTGAATCTATCCGACATTCGATTTTGGCAAGGCATCGACGAGTTGGAAGAAGATTCGAGAGCGAGGGTATGGCGAGCACGCGAGGGTCTACCTCCACACACACACGTGCATATAGACCCCTAGATGAATCCACTGTGCATTGATCAGCCCGGACTGCTTTGACCGGTTTCTTCCCACTAAGATAAGGTTCATTAACAAAAAAAATCGGGATCTCTTGTTGGAATTCTTGGTGCACCAAGTCCTTTTGAGATAACGCTTGAGCTCATCTCAGCTGGAGGAAAACTAGAAGTGGTTTCCCTCAGCTCATCTCCAGCTAGAAGTAGCTGGACATAGCTCAAGTTAGTCTTGATAGAGAAGTGAGTTTCAGCTCAAGGTGAGCTGAAATGAGTTCTATGGAACTGAATTATGTGAATTGTGACTATATGGAACATTTGTGATGTTTCATGAGTAGTAATTACTAATTACACCCTTTTGGATAAGATGAGGGTGTTTTATAGTGCAAGGTGTATGCACCATAATATATAGGATAATGGCTATGGCGATTATGAGGATAGAATCGGCCATGAGAGCCTTAATTTGGCGAAAAGGTACCTCAAGAGAAGACACCATTTCGCCTAAAAGGGTAGTTACTTTGTGTTTGGACTAGGAAGTGTACAAGGAGCAAGTAACCACTCCCTAGGCCGAAAGTACACATACTTTCGGCCATAAGGGAGTTGTAACCCCTCCTTGTAACTCCCTACATCATCTATAAATAGATGGTTCGGCCACAACACACACACACACTTCAATCCGAAACTTCTTCTCTCTTTCTCTCTTGCTTTGGCCGAATTATTCAAGCTTTCTATAGAACATTTTGGGTGAACTTCTTTTGTGTCCATTCAACACAAAATCACCCCTACCATCTCACATGTAATCGGGTTTTATACAACAACTCGAAGGCTTTAAGATTGAAGAGCAATCCGCCACAAACTTGGAGCATACGTTTTTAAGGAGCAAGGAACAAATTCCTTTTGCTGTTTTTCCAAAGTGTAAGGTACGTATCTTTCTTTCTTCTTACTCCCCCTTCTCCTCTTTCTTCTTTGTGAAAGTGGATGCATGATTATGATGAAACACATCATGCTGTCAGAATCTCTAAATTTACACTTAATTTTCCTTGAGATGGTCTAGTAAGCAGAGGTATGGAATGATCAATACACTTGACGGGGGAAACTTAAAAGGCCTCTGGGTAGAAAACCCTCTTTCCTTGGCGGGGGTGCATCCTACCCCTCATAAGTACTCTAAACGCTTTCCTTCTTTTCTTTCCTCATAAGTTACTTCTGTTGTGTAATTTAATTGTCTTTATAAATACTCATGTCTCTTAATATAACTTGAAGGGAACCTGGCTTTCACCAATACTGGAGAGAGGATCAGGAAGGAAGGCTCGGAGTCTGGAAAGCTGAAGCTGAGGAGAGGCTTGAAGAAAGCCTAAACACTACTATGTTTCACTATAGGTTTAGTAATTTATTCTTTCTTATTATAATTCTTTAATATACACATTTACATTAACAATCTTGGGTAATTGTACTAAACGGACTTTGAATTTTCTAATTTGGTATTTTGAGCCTTACTCCTTTTCTCCTTTTAAAAGCTAAAACATCTTTCCTAAAGCAAAGATCTTGGGAATTCTGAGCTCGGGATAACAACATTAAGGAGGGAGAAGGTTGTGTTCCAATGATCAATGAAAAGAGTCTTGACGAGGAGGGGTTGATGGCCGAACATGGAGACATTAGGAAGGAACTTGAGCGCAACAAGAGGCAAGACCATGAGACACTACTCCTACCTAGTGAAACACCCTTTGATCTAAGCACTACTCTTAGTAAGGTTAAGAGAAAAGAAGATGAGTGAAAAAGAAAGTGAGAAGGCCGAACACCCTGAAAGAATTTTATGGCCGAATATGAAAGTGAAGAAGAAAAAGAGTGTTTTGAGAGAAAGTTTTGAGCAGAAAGTTGAGAGAAAACAAGAGCTGAACCCTAGCCTTGAGAGAAAATTGGGAGGACACCAACTTCCATTCGAACT
This sequence comes from Stellera chamaejasme, assembly GCA_024586325.1. Classification (NCBI taxonomy): domain Eukaryota; kingdom Viridiplantae; phylum Streptophyta; class Magnoliopsida; order Malvales; family Thymelaeaceae; genus Stellera; species Stellera chamaejasme. Next base: position 20,714,753 of record CM044982.1, on the reverse strand, counting down.
CATGAAGGATGCACCATCTGAGATTGTCTTGACATACACCAAACCTTGCTTCAACGAGTGATAGTCTCGTTCCTAAGGAAGGTCCGGACTCTCAGTTGATATGGTGGAGAAGATGATGTTCTTGAGACTCCAAGCTTGCTGTTCAGAGTAATCTGTAAAAGATAGGAAGAATACTCAGAAGTAGCAAGAGGGGAGTGGGGGCGTGTAGTAGCTTACCCGATTTAGGGTGGACATCACCCTATTTATAGAGTGATGCCGGGAGAAGAGCCTCCCGGTTGAAGCCCTTAGACAGGCTGTTTGAGATAAGTCTGTGTCAGACTGATTGGAGATAAGGCGGCTGTGATGATGAAGATCTCAGCAAACCGCCTTAGGTGATTCACTTGTCAGAGAATGTCTGGCGTATAAATCTGGTGAAGATCTCCCAGGCTCGTGCTGCCCTCCTTATTGGCCAGTTGATGTCAGACGACCAAGTGGTCAATCTCCAAGTGGAGCAAGTGGCGGGCGAAGGCCTGTAAGGGCGAAGGCCCATAGGGGCGAAGGCCCCAAATAGAATATAGCCAAATAAGGGGTGAGGGTTGCACGAACCTGGGTGCCAAGGCCTTATCTGGGCGGGGCCAGTATAGGCAGGAGACTGGGAGTAAGACCCATGGAGGCGAGGGAGACCGCGAGGGTTCGCCCTAAGACCGCAAGGGGGGCCCGCGCAGGCTTTAGAAACGCAAGGGTGAGTATGAGACGTCGCCCCTGCGAGTCTGGAGGCCCGCGAGGGCAGGACCTCGCGAAGGCGATATTGGAGACCACAAGGATGAGACCTTGCGAAGGCGATACTGGAGACCATAAGGATGAGACCTCTCCCAAGGCCTCGTATGATTCTGATAAAACGCGGGGGCGCGATTGCTTGGGTAGTGTACCAAGATGCCTCCTCCTGAGAGCGGAGTATGGGCAGGGTCCTGTACTCCGTTTTTTGAAAGTACTTTGCTGAGGACCGATGTAGTAGTCACAAGTGAAGATCTTTCATAATCTGATATTTTGTGTTGGATCCGTCACGACCCTTTACTCTGTGTTGAAGATACTGTTTGAAAATACCATGTTGAGGGCGTGTGATCATAACCGAGTTTGTGTGGAGCGCGATGACCTTTATGGCCTGATATTCGTGTTGGATCCTTCATGATCCTTGTGAGTTTTTGAGGAGGGGGCATTTGCTTGGGTAGTGTACCAAGATGCCTCCTCCGAAGGCGAGTATGGGCGGTGGTCCCGTACTGCTCCAACCCAAGTCTTTGGAGTTGGCGATGGCGCTTGGGCCGTTTGCGGACCGGTTGATTGCGAAGGCAGCGAAGAGTCTCGTCAACATTTAATGCAGGAGAGATAAAGGAAGATTAGAGTTTTACTGACCGTTATGGGACGCAGCAAGTGGCGCCGAAGGGGTCGATTACGCATTGTAAAATCGTTTCTCCTTTGTACGGCAGGAGAGGTTTAGTAACCGCTGGATGCCGGCACGTGGCGCCTGGGAGTCATTCACGCTTAAAAGCGCTTTTTCATTTTGGCGGGCTTATAAAAGCGCACTGAGAAGATTGAAACCTTTCTTCTCCACTCTTGCATTTGTTCGCTCTGCTCGAGTAACCCCTTCGTATTCTTGCGTTTCTTGGCGATTTCATCAGCTGAGAGGTGATTTGCGGTGGTTCCTACTTTTCGTTCGAGATTCCTCCGGTCAACTGTTCATTTGCCAACCGCTCCGTTCGTTCTTGCCTACCGCTTTAAACCACTCCGGTAAGTTTTTTCTTCCCGCACACTGAGTGCTTCAAGTTCTCTGAGCGCACTGAGCGCTTGCCGAAATGCCTTCGCTGGGCTGTTTCGATTTATATGCCTATCTGTTCTTTCTTTTGCAGAGATGGATTCCAAGGAAGCTGTTCGCCCTGGTCGCTCCTCTCGAGAAGACCATGGTGAAGTTCGATAGAATTCACCAGGAAATGGTGGGGGCCTTCTGGCCTGTGGAGAAAACGCCGGTATACGCATCCCGTGCGGGTGTTTGTCGGGCGATGGGTTGGCCCGTTACGGAGGAGAATAAGGAGAACCGGGTGTTGTGCCTGTACACGGCGCAGCTTTCGGCGGGATTGCGGTATCCCTTCCCGCAACTGGTGCAGGATCTTTGTGCTGATTGGGGAATGCCTCAACTCGCTTGGCGCCAATACTTTCCCGAGTATTGCGGGCTTCATTGTCGCCGCCACATGGCCGGTGTGAAGCCATTCGCCGATGTGTTCAACCGTTTTTATCGGTTGAGCCGAGAGTGGGGTGCGTTCTTCACGTCACTCCCATAAATGTTGAGGTAACCACTCCATCTCCTTCACTGCTGCGCCTGCATCCTACCACAATCGGCACGGATCCTTTTTCTTCTTGCCGCGTGAAGGCACATGGGACTTTCCCGTGGCGAGGACGCGACAATCCGTGCAAAGCATCGCGCGGAGGCCTGTCTTGACTCACGGGGGTGCGGTGGCAGGCATATGTTCAAGCTGCTGGGGTGGTTGGACGATGTCCTTTCGAGGAGCGCATGCGAGGCGTTCTTCCCCTTCTCGGCTGCCCAATCGACGAGACCACCCTAAGGTGGGCTGGGATTAGCACAGTTTCGTCTTTGGCCGACCCCAGCATGCCCCCGCCATACGAGGGATGGGCTCCGTCCACCGTGGGACAATGATAGATTCTTTCTTCGCTGCTCTAGCGGCGCCCAAAGGTACGCTGCGCATACATACTATTATACCGTGATTTTGTAAGAGGTGCAGTAAAACCCGGTCTCGAAGTCCCTTTTTGTCCGCAGATGCCGCCGCAGAAACCGCGAAGCCTGTGGTAAGAAAGCATCCATGCGCATCGCCCAACGAGTGCACCTGGCATGTGCACTTGAGGAAGACGCCCCTGCCATGGCGGTCAAGGTGTTGGGACCCATTGTCCCAAAACTGTCCAAAAAGAGGGCTGGTATCAAGCCTTCGATGGCTTCGCAATGAGAAGAAGAAGAGGAAAGTGGCTGCCGCGCAGCCTGAGGAAGAGAGAGCCCCTGACGGTACTGAGGGGACCCTGGCTGAAGGGCCGGCTGGGGGGCTGAGAATCCTGCTGGAGCAGAGGGGCCTACTCCAGTTATTTTAACTGAAGAGGTCAGGGAGCCTGCTGGGGAAGAGGGTCCTACTCCGGCCATTTCAGCTGAAGAGGCCGGGAGCTGCGGGGAAGAAGTTCCCAGTGGGGAGCCCCAGGCTGAAGAGGCCAGAAGGGTGGAGCCTGAAATGCCCCCTACTGCTGAAGAGGTCGTGCTTTCTGCAGAGGGCCTAGAGGAGGCGCGAGCAGATAGTGCTGTTCCCATCGAGGCTGTGCCCATCTCAGTGGTGCAGCCCCTTTCTTCTGAGGAGGCCGCTGCTGAGGCCTTTGTATCTGGGCTCTTCGCGAGCCCTTCACCAGTTCAAGGTGAAGACCTGCCCGGTCATGTGGTCGCGGCAGAGATCATTACCAGAGGCGAGTGCCTCCTCCCAAGGGTAAGATGTCGGCGGCTAACGTCCCGATCTCTATGAGAAGGAGGGGCGATCAAGTGCAAAGGCCATTGGGAGTACCGGCCCACGGGAGGTACCGGGTCATTCCTTCTGGGAGGCGCAGACCACTAATGCAAGGGAAGAGATCCCCGCAGCCATCCCTCTTGGAGAGGAGATCTCAAGAGGTCCCTTCAGGGGAGAAGGCCCCGCCACGAAGGGGAAGAGGATCCCGGTGGTTGAGGAGACTTCTTCCTCTTCTAATAGTGAGGCCCGGAGGAAGGGGGTGCAGTGACACGGTCCTCTGCGAGGACAAGTGGTTGGGAAGTTGCCCAACCTTCCAAAGAACCAGCTGGAAGTCGGTGGATAGGGCGTCCTTCTGCTGGTAAGTCTTTTTGATTTTGTGATATTTTCTTTGCTTTTGAGTTCATACTGTTTCCTAGTTGCTTGATGCCTGTTCTTTGTAGGCGAGGGCCCTTCAGGCCAAGGGGCTGGTTCCTGTGAGGCTCCTGTGGACCAGAGGGTCCTTACAGAGATCCCTTCCGATTTGGGGACCAGGAGCGAGGTCCTTGAGAAGACCGGAGTCTGGTCCCACTATTTGGAGCGGAGGCGCGTTGCTGCTAAGTCGGCCCCCAAGTGGTCTGAGGAGCCAGACCTCCTGAGAGTCCAGAGGCACCAGACCAGACTCAGGGTGTACAGGGAGCAAGGGAGGCTCCTGAAAGATGCCTGGGATCCGGTCTTCCTCCTGAGGAATAGCAGTTCACTCTGCAGGGAGGGAGCAAACCCTCCAATCCTCGCCGGAGGCTGCGCACCCCTATGACAGGAGGTGACCGAGCGGAGCCTGGACTCCTGCCGAATTCATGAGGAGGCAGCTCAACAAAGTCTGCAGTAAGACAGCCTCTGGTCTTTATGTATAAGCTTAGTTTAGCCTTTTTCTCGCTTCGCTTTAATAGTATTGGGATGCGGCGGCTGTCAAAGGTCATGTCTCTTGAGCAATGGCATGACTTCACGAAGTATGCCATCGGGCGGGACGACGCCAGATATCGAGATTGCCTCTCTCGGGAGGGAGCTGGAGTCCTCAAAGAGGAGGGAGGAGGAGCTCAAGGAGGAGCATGCCAAGCGCGTAGCCCAACTAGAGAGTTGGTGCGATTATGGCAACCAAGAGCGGGCGCGCGGCATGCGGTACCGGTGGGAGCAGGCCTGCCTTCTTGACGTTGCGAAGCAACGCTTCCTTCAGCGGAAGCAATGCTGGAAGCCAAGCAGCTTGAAAGTGCTTTGTCTTGAAGGAGTCCCTCCTTTCCCCGGGAGGCGAGAAACCAAAGCCGCCCTTGCGGTGGCGAAGGCCCAAGTTGAGGTGCAGAGGCCGCAGGCGAGGAGGCGAGGAGCCAAGCTACCGTCCGTGCTCAACCGGCGGAGAAGAAGGTGGAGGAGGGCAGGCTTGCTGCCGAGGTTGCCTCAAGGCACGCCCGGAGGTCGCCACCGACTGGAAAAGGCAATGGCCTCCGTGTGGGAGATGGAGAAGGCTCGGGCCTTCCCCTTTCAAGGTGAGGATCCCGAGTCCTCTTCCTCCATTAAGGTGCCCATCCCCGAGCGGATGCCTCGACCGGTGGAGAAGCTTGGTGAGATCCAAGCCACGGGCGGCAGGGCGCAGCCTATGAGGAAGGCTGGCTGCGATGCCGCTTCCAAGTGGAGAAGGCGTTTCCAGCTCTAAGTCTTGGGATCCTGGATGCTGCCAACACCAATGAGCCAACGGTAGAGGCGCTGCTTCAGGGGGGGGAGCAGGGAAGGAAGATGGGCGATGCCTGGTACGCCCTTCTGGACTAGGGTGGAGGCTCCAACATGTGGATGCCCCCCCTATTTTGTAAAAAGACCTGCATTTACACACTTTTTGGGAACAATAGATGAAGTGAAAACTTCCTTTTTCCTTCACTGTTTTGTAGATTCGCTTTAACTCGCGATAGCCTTGTAGGTACGTTAGCTTAGTTTAATAACCATAGACTAAGTCTGTCTCATGGAGAAATGTCCTTCGGGGTTCGCGAAGGCGAAGCCACGGGGACTATTTGTTATGGAGTTGGAAATTTAGTCTTAAGTTTATAGTGACGAGACACTTCAAGATCCGCAACGGCGGAGCCACATGAGTCATTCCAAATGACTTGTGGGTTTACTTGTTGAGCTCCTTTCTTAGGCAACTGTCCGCAACGGCGGAGCCACATGAGTCATTCCAAATGACTTGTGGGTTTACTTGTTGAGCCCCTTTCTTAGGCAACTGTTTAGGGAGTAAGCCCTTGGGTAGGGAGTAAGCCCTTGGGTAGTGGACGGTGTACCAAGTAGAAATTCCCTGTAGTTTGCTCATCATTTATACGATAAGTATTCAGTAAAAAGGTTTGGTTTTACCCGGAGTGCGGAGTCGCGCGTTTGGCGAAGGCAGTAGGACGCTTGTTGAGACAAGTGGAGAACCATCTGAGGTTCTGGGGGGTAAGACCCACTCGCAAGGGGATTACCCTTGGGGCGGGGCGAGTTGAAGGTCAGTTGGGGAATGGGACCCGCAACCACCTGTGTGGAGAAGTCCGAGCGGAAGGTCTGTTGTGGCGTGCGAGGACGACTTACACATAGACCTTCTGAAGGAGCCAAAAGGGGGTTACCCTTCCGCAGCGCAAGGGGATTACCCTTGGGGCGGGCGAGTTGAAGGTCGGTTGGGAATGAGACCCGCAACCACCCGTGTGGAGAAGTCCGAGCGGAAGGTCTGCTGTGGCGTGCGAGGACGACTTACACATAGACCTTCTGAAGGAGCCAAAAGGGGGTTACCCTTCCGCAGCGCAAGGGGATTACCCTTGGGGCGGGCGAGTTGAAGGTCGGTTGGGAATGAGACCCGCAACCACCTGTGTGGAGAAGTCCGAGCGGAAGGTCTGCGTGGCGTGCGAGGACGACTTACACATAGACCTTCTGAAGGAGCCAAAAGGGGGTTACCCTTCCGCAGCGCAAGGGGATTACCCTTGGGGCGGGGCGAGTTGAAGGTCGGTTGGGAATGAGACCCGCAACCACCTGTGTGGAGAAGTCCGAGCGGAAGGTCTCTGTGGCGTGCGGGACGACTTACACATAGACCTTCCCGAAGGAGCCAAAGGGGTTACCCTTCCGCAGCGCAAGGGGATTACCCTTGGGGCGGGCGAGTTGAAGGTCGGTTGGGGAATGAGACCCGCAACCACCCGTGTGGAGAAGTCCGAGCGGAAGGTCTGGCGTGGCGTGCGAGGACGACTTACACATAGACCTTCCCGAAGGAGCCAAAAGGGGGTTACCCTTCCGCAGCGCAAGGGGATTACCCTTGGGGCGGGCGAGTTGAAGGTCGGTTGGGGATGAGACCCGCAACTACTGTGTGGAGAAGTGAGACTGACAAGGTCGATGCCATAACTCGACAGCAGCCGGTCGACCGGCCGGGTACAGAGGGCGGTGGAGAGGGCATTCGAAATGCCGTGTAAGTCAGTAAGACAGAAGAAATACATATGTATTTTATTGAATTTGCAAGACTAAGGACTTACACGTAATATGGGCGCAAGTCATCCCACAGACGGCGCCAAATCCTCAGAGGAGGCATCTTGGATAGCTGCAAGCGGGCGAGCTTCTTCTCCCGGGTTAGGGACCCGGATAGACTCGGCCCGAAGCGTTGAATATATTCTCTGAGGGGCTCATCCTTTTTCTGCCGTATCTTAAGAAGGTGTCCCGCCGTTTTAGGAGGTGGTTTGGATACCACAAAATGGTTTGAGAAGTCATGGAGACGGCTCCTCGAAGGAATCAAACCGTTTGTCCCGGAGAGTGGTGTACCAGTTGGCGGCGGCTCCAGTAAGTGTGGAGCTGAAAGCTCTACAGAGCGTGTTGTCGTCCGCCCTTGCTATTGCCATTGCGGAAACGTAACGCTGGAGATGAATATCAGGGTCTGACAGGCCATCGTAAGCATCTAGCTTAGGCTGACGGCCCAGTCCGGAAGAGGGTCTCTAAAACCCTCCGAGTAAAAGGTTGGGTCAGAGGTGGTCCAGACCCATCCTGGAGATATTATGGACACCGGCCCTTTCATCTCTTTTTCCACTTCCTCTAATCGTCTAGTAAGCGCGATAAGTAATGACGAAGAAGGATCGGGGTTACTTACTTGCCGAGGAGGAGTAGCCGGGCGTTCAGCTGATTAGTCCGCAGCTGCCCAACGCTATCCGTAACGCCCGAAGAGTGGTGGCGAGAGTTTCACGTAAGTTGAAAGCAACCGCCTCGGTGATCGTATGCAGGACGGCCGGATCCAGGTCCGTTGGAGGAGTGTTTGGAGGCGGAGTGTTCCGCTCCTGAGGTACGTTACGGGCAACGTGGGAGGAGCTTTCCTCTGTTGAGTGAATAGAGAGTTCTCCCCGTTGTGGGGGAACGTGGTTCGGGGATGGTTCCGATGGTGGGTCATTGTTCGTACTTGTCCCGGGAGGATTCCTCCTCCACACGGCATTCTGATGGCACTCCGGGTGGTTGGCATGACTTATTGCTTGTGGTTTGTAATATGGGTTTATAGCAAGAACTTTCGTTCCCACAGACGGCGCCAAACTGATAGTCTCGTTCCTAAGGAAGGTCCGGACTCTCAGTTGATATGGTGGAGAAGATGATGTTCTTGAGACTCCAAGCTTGCTGTTCAGAGTAATCTGTAAAAGATAGGAAGAATACTCAGAAGTAGCAAGAGGGGAGTGGGGGGGCGTGTAGTAGCTTACCCGATTTAGGGTGGACATCACCCTATTTATAGAGTGATGCCAGGAGAAGAGCCTCCCCCAGTTGAAGCCCTTAGACAGTGTTTGAGATAAGTCTCGTGTCGACTGATTGGAGATAAGGCGGCTGTGATGATGAAGATCTCAAGAAACCGCCTTAGGTGATTCACTTGTCAGAGAATGTCTGGCGTATAAATCTGGTGAAGATCTCCCAGGCTCGTGCTGCCCTCCTTATTGGCCAGTTGATGTCAGACGACCAAGTGGTCAATCTTCAAGTGGAGCAAGTGGCGGGCGAAGGCCTGTAAGGGGCGAAGGCCCATGGGGCGAAGGCCCCAAATAGAATATAGCCAAATAAGGGTGAGGGTTGCACGAACTGGGTGCCAAGGCCTTATTCGGCGGGGCCGGTATAGGCGGAGATCGGGAGTAAGACCCATGGAGGCGAGGAGACCGCGAGGTTCGCCTAAGACCGCAAGGGGGCCCGCGCAGCTTTAGAAACGCAAGGGTGAGTATGAGACGTCGCCCCTGCGAGTCTGGAGGCCCGCGAGGGCAGGACCTCGCGAAGGCGATATTGGAGACCACAAGGATGAGACCTTGCGAAGGCGATACTGGAGACCATAAGGATGAGACCTTGCGAAGGCGATACTGGAGACCACAAGGATGAGACCTTGCGAAGGCGATACTGGAGACCATAAGGATGAGACCTCTCCCAAGGCCTCGTATGATTCTGATAAAACGCGGGGGCGCGATTGCTTGGGTAGTGTACCAACGAGGAAGCACTGCTATCGGAAGAACAAGAGCTGAACACCCTAAGTAACTTCTTAAAGAAAGGTAACTTCGTCATTTATTCTAATTGTTTGTTTGCACATGAAGATGACTTGAGTAGTAGCATGTTAGGTTCTATTCATATGCCTCTTAGTAAACTGGTCGAACCATATTCGAATTTTGGTCACATGATTGAGTTCCATTTGCCCAACCCATGCTTTGATAATTGTTCTTTTTCATTTGTTGGACATGCCTCTTATTTTGTTGATATTAATGCATTTCCGAACATGACAAAACTTCATATGCTACTACTTCTTCTTAGTATGCTACATGGACTCTAGACAACACCTTTGCCATGAGTCTATTGAGAATGCTACTCGGTAAAGTGATGAAAATTGGTTTTTTGATAGATATAAACTTTGAATGCCTTAGTTCTTTTGAACTTCAAGCTAAGTGGTGTAGTAGTCCGAAGTATGACCCCTATGTTGAGCATGAGCTGAAAGATAATCTGGACTTGAGAACTCTTAGTGGGATATTCAAAAGTGTCTTGTTGATGATGCATGCTAGGGAGAATAACCGAAGTTCATATCATTCCATTAACCTAGTGTCCATCTTACATGATTTGTGTGTCTATGCCGAAAGAGTGAGAAAGCGCGGATCGTCCATCTCGACCCCTACCTTCTTAGTGGATAAGTTTGCGGCTGAACGTGTTGTAAGAATGATTGTGGCCAAATATGCCAAAAAAATTTAAAGTGTTGTGAATGCCTTGGTAAGTTGTTCCTCCGAATTACTAACCCAATCCAAGAAGAAGGACAACTGAGATATTGCAGGTTCAAAGGCTTCAAGTTTAAGGCAGATCTTATCCATCCGAACGACGAAAGAGAACAGGTTCTTCAAGAGGAACAACTCCATGAGCATCTTCATCAATGACCGCTTGAGTCATCATACTTCTTATGGTTGAGCCACAAGAAGAAAAAACTCAAGTCGACTAGTGAGGAAAGTTTCTGCTCTCTTAACTCTTTCAAAATTGTTCTTTGTGGCCTTGATGAGTAACAAGCTACTCTTCACACGAACTCTCCACATTTCTCATATGTAGGGATAAGGCGAGAGAAAGAAATTGGATTTGAGGAAGAATCCTCTTGAAGAGGGGGAGAATGATGAAGGCCATCCTACGAACTCAACTCATGTCTCTGGCGAAACATGGACTCTTGCTGGTCGTGGAACATGGACTCCTACTGGTCGTGAGACATGGACTCCTGCTGATGTCCGAGCATGGACTCCTGCAAATTGAGGTACATAGACTCCAGCTGATGACCGAACATGGACTCCTATGAGGTCAAATCCTATCTCGGTCGGAACATGGACTCATGTCTCTTGCGGAACATGGACTCACGCGTTCAGCTAAACATGATATCTTCTTCACGGCCGAACATGGACTCCTCTATCGGGCTGAACATGGTATCTTCCACCTCACCGAACATGGACTCCTCCGTCCAGCCGAACATGACATCTTCTTCACAGCCGAACATGGACTCTTCCATTTGGCCGAACATTGACTCCTCCATGTGGCCGAACATGGCATCTTCTTCCCGACCGGACATGGACTCTTTCGTTTAGCCGAACATGACATCTTCTTCTTGACTGAACATAGCATCTTCTTTTCGGCCGAACATGGACCCCTCCGTGTGGCTGAACATGACATCTTCTTTCTGGCCAAACATGGACTCCTCTGTCCGGCCGAAATGGACTTCTCCGTCCGGCCGAACATGTCATCTTCTTCCCAGCCGAACATGGCATCTTGCTCCAGGCCGAACATGGACTGTTCCGTCGGGCAAAACATGGCAATTTCCTCTCGACAAAACATGGACACCCAACGCTAAAGACAAGGACCTCCGCAGCTTGGCCGAACATGCAACTTCTTCCACCTCCTCGTTGGCTGAACATGAAAGAGTCAAAGATGACACCAAGAAAGGGTTGGCCGAATATGGCCATGTATTGGCCAAACATGGCTTCATCGAACACGCCTATGTACTGGGCGAACTCCTGCACTTGGTCGAAATCCATGTTCCTCCCGTATCCCAAAATGCTCCAACGGAAGACTTCTAGGTCAAACCACCAGGCCCAGACACCAAGCCCAACAAGGATACTTAAGCACCAAGTTAAGTTATCTTAGGAGATTTCTTTCCTTTTAAGTACTTTTGTTATTTCCTTCTTTTACCCTCGTTTGACCTAATCGGAGGATTAATTATGTAATCAGAACAAGCCTTAATCTCCTATAAAAGGCTAAGGTTCCTCACTTTATTTTCAGAACTCATATGATATTGATAATACATTTTTTAGAGGTATTCTTCATCCCGGGTTCTCATTTGATTTCCATCTCCAATTCTTGAGCACTCTTTGAGTTATTCAAGTCTGATATATCCAAGGAAGTTGTCTCTCTAGGCGTGTGGCTTTGGATCCATCATACATTTCTAGCATTATCACTTGGAACGCTAACCACAAAGGTTAGGGGTTTAAGCGGCCGAAAAGTTGTTCGTCCCTTCAAGATCAATCAACGCGCTCCTAAAAGTAGTCCAACGGATCTAAGGACCACATCACCCTCTACGTATGGTGAAAAACTACAAAACCCCCCTAAATCGTTAAGTGAGTTAGTTGACCGTCGAATTAAATCCAATTTGTACCTTTAACTTTTGAACACTAACGATTGATCCCTGAACTTGAATGTAATACTCCTTAAATCCTTAAATAATTATTTTGTTTTTGCTGTTTTACAGTATTTAATATATGATTTTTTTATGAATGTTTAGATATTTAAAGTTAATACTCACTCAATCCATTTTTAATAGTTACATTTGACTTTTGAGATTTTTTTTGACTCATTTTTTTACTTGTAAGAGTTCGCCAAAAAATCTGAATATTTTTTAGAAACTAGAGACATTGATTTACCTTATACGTATAGTAACTTGGAGCGGGTTGAGCTTCTCAAATGCCCATCTGTAGAGACGGGCAAGGGGTGGACGACGTCAAGTTGGTGGTGGCTGCGACAAAGGAGGGTAGGAGGAGGTGTGGAGCGTTGGGGTTCAAGTGTATTTGGTGGTTGGCTTGTGGCTACTACAGCCACTACCTTTTATTGATGTCGCAATTTGGTCCTGACATTGCTAGATGTCATGTTCTTCCTTGTAGGTTATTTGCGATAAATGGGGGTAAGTTAAAACCAGGCTGGGGTTTTCCCAGTTTCTGGTACTCCGTTGCTCAAGTTAGTATTGGTGTTTTGGAAAATGAATATGTCAGGACCAGAGCTAGAGAGAGTGAATAGTTACCTTGAAATGAGTCAATGATGTGCGCGTTTATAGTCTCTCATAATAGAATGACATTATCGTAATATTTCAAGATAAAGATGTGGCTTTTGTTAAGGGACACGTGTCAGTGCTGTCCCAGATACCAGCCTTCGGGCTTGCCTAGGCTGCATTCGGTTATGGTGCCTTCGGGTTTCCATGGGCCACCTTTTCTGGGTTAGTGACTTGGCCTTTCGTTGGGCTTTTTAGGCCTATTTGGTCAATATTTCTACATGATTGGGCCTAGCCGCTATCAAGTCTACCCCTTGGTCGTTCGACCGACTAGGAGTTTGGAGGGGTTCGATGATTGACTTGACGTCCTTGAATAACTGAGGTTTTGGATTTTTGGGGCTTTGAATGGCCCCCCTTCGGTGTCCCGGGTGCATCTGGGCTAAGGGCTTTGAATGGCTCCCCTTTGGTGTCCCCGAGGCTTGCATCCGTGCTGGAGTCTTTGAATGGCTCCCATTGGTGTCCCGAATGTTTGCATCCGGGCTTTTGCATTTTGGGGGCTTTGACTGGCCCCCCTTTGGTGTCCTGGATGCTTGCATCTGGGTTGGGCATTTTGAATGGCCCCTCTTTGGTGCCCCGAATACCAGCCTTCGGGCTTGCTTAGGTTGCGTTCGATGATAGTGACTTTGGGTTTCGATAGGCCCCCTCTTATGGTTACTGATTTGACCTTTTGTTGGACCTTATTTCTGCATGATTGGGTCTAGCGACCATCAATAACATTAAAGTTTAGGGATAAGATTGTTCCGGTTCAAAAGTTAGGAGTGCAAACTGGACATAATTTGATGGTCACCTTACTCTCTTAATGGTCAAAGGGGTTCATGTGGTTTTCACTATGGCTGTAAGTGAGCTGAGCTCTTATCGAACTTACTCAAACTTGAACTCGGCTCCTATGTTACTGAGCACTATCTTATTGAGCTTCGAGTTTGAACTCGAGTCGAGTTCAGGGCTCGATAAAACATCGAGCCGAGTTCTAGCGAACCTGAGTTCGGCTCGATAGTTTATCGAGCTATCGAGTATTATATATTTTAAAGTCTAACTTGTTATAAAAAAACCACGAATTTAACCCAAACTTTCCAGTTTTCGAGCCACTCTCGAGCTGAACTCGAGCTTAGTTTGGATCCGATAAACAAGTGTTCGAGCAGCTTACGAGCATTACATCGAGTCGAATTCGAGCCTTTATCGTGAAGGCTCGTCGAGCTATCAAGCCGAGTTCGAGCTCGATGTAACATTCGAGCCAAGTTCGAACTGAGCACAATTCGAGCTCATCTCAGCTCATTTACAGCCACAAATTTCACCATATCTTGGGAGGAAATTGTAGGTTTTAAAAAATAGAGAGGGAAAACTATAATTTTCCCTTAACCTCATAGGGGTATTGTAAATTTCCCAAAATTGTGAAGTGTGACTTTTCCAACTTATATTTGGATTTAACTAGTTCTAGAAAGAATTTGGCTATGTTCTTTGCACAAATTTTATTTTTATCAAAATTAAGCTTCCCATCCCAAATTTTTCCTCAACTGATTCCTTTTCTTAAAAAAAACTCCGACCTTTCACCCCCTCAAACTCAGCTAAAAAAACACCCAAATGTCATGAAAATTTGAAAAATACATTTGGAAACTAGAAAAAATAAAAATCAGTTTAGATATAAACTATTTAACTTCAAATGTTAACAAAAATAATAAAGTGAATAAGTTTTTAAGGACAAAGGAAGTTCACAATTTGTACTACTGAACTTAATCTTCTCATACAGTCCAACTTTACTTTCTTCATGAACAAAGGGAGTGATCAGAAGAACGAATCGTTAACAATAGATTGACCAGAAATACACAATACAAACCCATCAGGGACTTTATACAGTCAACAGATGCAACCAGATGCCCACAGTCAGTGCAGTTAACAATCTATTGGTATGAACAGAATAAGTATAAATATGTTTGAATTCCTTAAAATTAGTTCCCCATCCCCACCCCCACTCGAAAATCCACCAGAATACAACACAACCCTACCTGTATGGCAGATGAACTTCAAGTAAATCGTCTCCAGGATAAAACCCTTCTCACTTCCTTCACACATCAGCTCACATGTCAGTATCTAAGGGATCTCTAGGCTATGGAAGAAGCACGAAAGGCCTCTAAAAATGGTCCGTTCGTTCCGGCTGAAAATGATTTAATAGTTCGTTCCACATTTATAATCCCGGAAACCTGTGAGGAATGATCCACCGTCAGTATTGTCAATACACATCCTTACAAGATATTATCTGTTGCTCTGGTTGGTGCAATGTAGAAATTGTCTTTTGTGGATGACAGGCAATGTTCATTTTGATGAAAACCCCAACTTTTTATCACAAAAATTTTCAAAATCCAAATTCCCATCTAACATTTTCTCTCACAAACATCACATCTATTTGAAAAAACAAAAACATTTATCACAAACGTTTCTTACTTGAACAGACCATACTTCAACTATAATGGGTGTCTGATTTGTAACAAATGGAAAAGATATCGACAGTGACCTAGCTGAATTAGATTAAATTCAGAATGCTTCCAAGTAAAGAGGTTTACCCTGGTTGCAGCAAACCAGCTTGTGGCAATGACTGAGAATATATGTATTCATCGACCCTCTGCTTCGCTAATGCAACCTGTAATGAAACCAGAATTTTCAATGGCAGAAGCAATGAGAAAATGTTTTTGAAACAAAACCGCTCCAAAGTTGCAGAAGGGGTTCAGAACAGATATATCAGTCAATTTGTTTCAAAGCCACCGGATTTAGCATATATGACCTGGTTCCAATAGGTAAAACAAGCCAAGTTTGTGCAACCTAGCAACTACAGCAGCTCCAAATTTTACCAAATTTTAGGATGATAAATACCAAATCCAATTAATCCAAGCAACAACTGGCTGTGCATACTTTTGATGAGCACTTAGATGCAAAAGCAAAATCTGAGAAAGGGAAAAACCTGCTGCGCACTACCACCGAGCTGAATATGCCTGTGTGTTTGCTGACCTTTACTGCCATAAACCTGCATAAAAAGAACAACGGTAAAGACTGCACTAAACTTTGAAACTTTATATAAGTAAACTAGTTATATTCAAGGCAAACCACAGAGGTCCACAAAAAAAAAAACAAAACAAAACAAAACAAAAACAAAAAAAAGGAAAGGAAAAACAAAAGAACACATCTCAATCACAATAGCAAAAAGATACATAAAAAGACAACTTTGATGCAAACTCAAGTAACAGAGATCATCTTACCTTTATAGTAGCACCAGATTCACTCCGAATCCGAGATATGTTGGAGCCACCTCGACCAATGAAGCCACCAACCAGCCCTTCCGCAATCATCAGCTCAGATGTAACATAGTCAGCTGCAAGATTGATTTCCTAAAGATGATGTCATCATAACAAAAATATCAAACTAGATATAGCCAGAGTCCAGAAGACTCAAGTACAGCATACTTTTAGTAAAAAACTTATTAACCTGAAGATGGATCAACCGGCTGTTGTGCTGCTCGAATCAAGCTATAGTTGTACGCAGGACTCATGGATATCACTTCTCTAGGTGGGTTTTCCCTAGAAAATACAGGAAATTGAGACTGAAACATAGAGCTGAAGAAAACCATAAACTATAAAGAAGAAAAAAGAAAAGAAAAAATACCTTAGTTGATGACCAATCTCCACTATGGCGCTCATCACTGCAGACACTTCACCTGATATCTGATTTAATGGCAAAACTACAAATGTTATGATCAGAACTAAAATCTCATGGGACCACTGGGAAGGACACAAGCCAAAGAAATAAAAGTTACTCAATCACAATGGAAAATCTAACCTGAACTACTCGATCAGATTCATAAGCAGAAGCACAAAGGGGTAACTGATTTGGTGCAAGAACAGTAACAGAGGCACCAGAAGAACTCCTCAGTTTCTCGATGTTTTGGCCAGACGTACCAATCAGGCACCCCGCTTGGGACCCTGCAATCAAAAGTCTTATGGTATTCGCAGCAACATGTCCTTGAACAGACACACCATCTTTAACAGTTTCAGTTCCACTACCGTCTTCCTGTTCATGGTGTACCGTGAGAACTATCACACAAAATAGTACATCAAAGGGGAAAGACCAGAGCTTTCAAACCTAAACCTACGTAATTGCACACTACTGACTGTAACTGATATGCTGTAGAACATGGGAATTTACCAACGAAGCAAGTAGTATCTGATCATATTGAACAACTGCCTCTTTCTATACAAGAAGAAAAAAAAAAGGAAATGAACAGGAGTGGAATAAGCTACCTTGAGGATTAAATTAGCTATTTGTTGAAGAGCATTTTCTGCCTCCGTAACACCACTGTCCGTCTCGTTAGAGCTTATGATAATAACACGCTCTTCATGCCGCTGCAAAATCAAGGAATTGAACAACTTCTATAACAGTTGCTGTACTAAGTTAAAAATCAAAACACAATTAACACTCACGACAACAGCGTCTGCTATCTTAATCGCAGCTTTAGTCTCTTCTCGAACCTTCTGGACTCTATGTCCGCCTTTTCCAATAACTTTTCCAATCTGCCTCGAAGGGACAACGATCCGGAAAATAACATCCTGAGACTTTAATCGTTTACCGGCGGGTTCTCCTGCGGCAGACGCATCGGCGTCGTCTCGGCGGCGCTTGGAGAATTGCGTCTGCGGCTGATAGAGCGAAAGAAGGAGATCAGATGGTTGGATTTGCGGCGGAGGCCATATTTGCGGAGGAGGAAACAGCGAAGGTATTTGGAATTGTATAGGCGGAGGAATTGCAGGGTTGAAGGGAATTTCTCCTTGTTGAGCCATTGATGGAATCATGGATTAGATTCCGACCGATTAGGAGAAAGACGCCGAGGGAAATAAGAAACAGAAGAGTCTGCAAAGCCAGTCGACGGCTTGTTACTTACAAGACAATTATGTCACAGTCCTATAAGCCTATTAATTGTAACGTATGAGTCCTTTAAGTTCTCAAACCTATAAATTAGTCATGGCATAAAGGCATATTTAGTCCTATATGTTTGAGATTTTTAACGACGAAGTCCTATAGCTTTGAAATTTCACAAGTAAGTCCTAAATTTGGCAGGAATCTAACGAAGAAGTCCTATAACTTTTCGTGCAGTTTTTTAGGTTATTAAAGTTTCAGCAAAGTTTATCTCGGGATCTAAGTTTTTGAAACTTTTGTTTTATGCCAACTTGGCTCTAATACCAATTTTAAGCTAGGTGTATACTCAACAACTAATACTTATAAATAGCATAAATGAGACATTAAATAATGAAAACACAACACATAGATTTATTTAAATGTTTAAAACATCAACTTACATAATCCAGTGAATACCAGATCTTTGCAGCAATTGAAATACAATCAATGACTGTTGGGCACACACCAAGCTTCGAAAAGCTACACACGTACACTTCCAAAGCCAAAATAACCTATGATTCTAGGAAAATATTTAAACCGATTTCTAATAGAAAGTCGTTCAACACATGAACTTGAAGAAGCAGAGAGAAAGATGCAAGCAGAAATTGATGAATGCCCTCCTTCGTTTGTTGAAGCCTTCTTATACACGGAAACCTTTTCTCTGGATAGTTCGGTGGCCTCCATTATTTTCTACAGCTAGCATGGAATAAAGCTGGCGCATTGCATACTCCTTCACACATTTAAAGATACTTTATAGTAGTAGACGAATGCTTTCTTGGTGAATTTATGACACCCAAAAACTTTTACTTTCTTCACATGGCATGTCAGACTTTATTGGTTGGGTTTTCATGCATGGCAAGACAAGCCATTATTTTCTTCACATTGTAGCGTTAATTTTAGCCAAAGGATGACCCATAGTTTGGTCCATTTGATAGCTGTTCTTTGATAGATTTGGAAGCTAGTTTTATTAGCTTAGATTTCATTTCTTCCAAGGGGATATCTGTTAACTTTGATCTGGAGTAGAACTTCCCAAGCACTGAATCAATGTTGTCTTCATCCATGAGTTCAACCAGACCAATTCGTTTAAGTGTGATATTTTCTATGAGCCCACCAATATAAACTCATACTCTTTCTAGAACCGGAACATATTTTTCTTTAACGACCTTGTAGTGCCACTGAACAATCCATGGAATTCAGTAAATGACCAAGAAATAAACTTTAGTGTAAGGGATCGTTTTTTTCTTGGACATGCATTTGTTAGATTCAACAAACTTGTGATAGGATTCCTTAACGGTTTCTGAAAACCGATCAGAGACTAATCATTTCTTCTCAAAACCAATGGTGAAATCAGTTTGGAAATCTTTTCTGGTTTATTTTAAATATGATCATCCAAGAGTGTCTATGCTCTGAGTTTTGAAAGTTGAAGATTTATGTTGGAATTCTTAGCGCACCAAGTCCTTTTGAGCTCATCTCAGATGGAGAAGTGATTTCAGCTCAAAGTGAGCTGAAATGAGTTCTATGGAATTCAACTATGTGAATTGTGGCTATATGGAACATTTGTGATGTTTCATGAGTAGTAACTACTTATTAGCATCCTTTTATACAAAATAAGGGTATTTTGGTAAAAGGACATGACTTTGGCAATTGAGGTGCATGGTGTATGCACCCTAGTGCATGTGTGCACATCGCTTGGAAGTTACCAAGCATAAATCAGCCATGAGAGCCTTAATTTGGCGAAGAGGCACCTCAAGGGAAGGCACCCCTTCGCCATATAGGGTAGTTACTTTGTTTTTGGACAAGGGAGTGTACAAGGAGGGAGTAACCACTCCCTAGGCCGAAAGTATGTGTACTTTCGGCCATAAGAGAGTTGTAACCCTTCCTCGTAACTCCCTACATCATCTATAAATAGATGATTTGGCCACAACACATGGATACTCTCAAGAATCTGAAACTTCTCTCTTCTCTCTTGTTCTTGGCCGAATTATTCAAGCATTCCTAGAGCATTTCGGGTGGAACTATTTTGTGTCTCTTCAACACAAAACAACCTCATTCCATCACATGCAATCTGCCCTCATCAAACAATTTGAAGGCTTGAAGATTGAAGAGGAATTCGCCACCAAGGAGGAAGACTTGCAGCATACGTTTTGGAGCAAGGACAAAGATCCTTTCGCTGTTTTTCAAAGGTGCAAGGTACATATCTACATCTCCTTCTTCTTCCTCCTTCTCCTCTTTCTTCTTTGTGAAAGTGGAGAGGCATGATTATGGAAAACACATCATGCTATGAATCTCTAAATCTACAAATGGTATCAGAGCCAGGTTGCTTGAACTCATATGCATGTTCCATGAAAATATGCATTTCGGGTTGAATGAGTATTGCATGCAATTGTTATGATCGTTCATGAAGAGTATGAACCGTATGCATGCTTGTATGTTTGAAGATGATTAAAATCATGAAAATTACATGTATGTGTGAATTCGGTCAAGATAAAAGTATCTTGTATGAGAACCTTGTATGACGCCTCGCGGTCCTTTAACAGGCGTTCGCCAGTGTCTAAGCTTCCCCTGACAGGCATTTACCAGTGTCAAGGTCCACAGCAGTGCGTTCGCCGATGTCAAGGCTTTCCTGGCAGGCGTTCGCGTGTCCAGTGTTCACGGCATGAGGGTTCGCGGCATCAGGGTTCGCCGACAGGCGTTCGCCGTCGCATGTTCGCGGGGATTGGGTGCGCCAGTCCCTATTTCGCGAAGGCTGGGTTCGCAAGCCGTGTTCTGCGAGGAGCAGGATTCGTGCTCGTGAGGGGCAAGATTTGCACATGCAAAGGTCTGTTTTCCGCTATAAGCAGGAGTGGGGTTCGCCTGGGTGTGTTCGCCGATAGGCGTGAATCCCCGATCGAAGGGGTATTATATAATGAATGTGAATCATTGTATGCTTATGTATATGTTCATGAGTATGATTGAATGAAAGCATGTATGTTGCTTCTTTGTGATTCACATGTATATCTATATGAAAGTTAGAACATGATATAATTGTGTTTATGGCATGAAATGCACAAGATAAGTTCTTGGTGTAATTCTTCACTTGAGTTATTGGCTTTACCCGGAGATAGTCTTAATTAGATGGTAATTCTGTCTAGGAAGGAACTTAAGCGGTACCATTGTGTCCCTCCTTCCTGGAATTATCACTATGGTGACTTGAGGGATGAGAGACTTAATTCAAGGAGGAATAAACCAAGATGTGTTCTTTGTGTATTTTCTACATGTTCTTACTAGTATGCATAAGTTGCATGTATGTGACATTGTCCCTCGACTTAGACTAAGAACCTCAACCCTAAGATGGTCTTAGTACTGGTGATTTGTTCACCACTATGATGGACTTGAGGGAAATGAGACTTGGTTTAAGGAGGATATGACATTTCTGTAAGCTAAGGTTTCTAGGGACCCTGTCAAATTGGTATGATTCTGTCTAAGGAGGTGGGTTTTAAGCGGGACCAATGTGACCCCTCCACCTTTCCTGGGAATTGTATCAAGGAGACTTATGGGTGATGAGACTAAGGTTTGGAAGAAATATCATATGTAATGTTACATAAGCTATTCATGTATGTGTACATGAAACCATAAAGTAAGATATTTGAACCTTCTTGGAGGCTCAATTAGAACATGTATGTGAAACTATGGAAACATGTTTGTGTGTTTCTAATTGGATGCTATATGCATTCCTTTTGCCATATATGAACATGTTTGAAGTAGTTGCATGTATTTGTTGCTTTGTTGAGTCTTGTTGTGATTGATTGAACATTGATACATGTGATTTGCATCATGTAGATGGCATGTAAGAATATTGTAGCTGAACTGAACAAGGACCTCAAATTGGATGGTGACAACTATCCAATTTGGCAGCAAAAGGTCAAGTTCATTCTTACTGAGCAGGACACACTTGAGGTTTTATCTGATGGAGGTCAGGTTGCTCAACCGGAAGAAGGGCAAGACCAGACAGCCTATGTGGCTTATCTGAAAAAGAATCGTCTTTGCCGAGTAACCCTTCTTTCGACCATGGTGGATGAGATCATGGTTGAGTTCTCAACCCTTGACAGTGCCAAAGAAATTTGGGACACTGTCAAGACCAAATATGGTGATGTTTCTGTGGAGAAATAGAGATCGATGATTCTGAGGTTTGAGAACTATCAGAAACGAGCTGATCACACCATGAGTTCTCACCTTCAAGAGATGTCTCGGATGATCCACCAATTGAAGCAAGCCGGGCACGACCTCATAGATGAACAACATGTCCAAGCTATAATCCGATCTTTGCCAGATGAGGATTGACAGTTGATGAAGGTCAACTTGCGCCACAATCCTCAGATCAAAACGTTTGATGACATAGCCCGCCATCTTTTACTTGAGGCCGAAGTAATGGCCCTCAAAAACCATTCCAAAGCATATGTTGCTTCTACTTCCTCCAACAAAAGGGGAGGAAACAAAGGAAAAGGGAAATGGTTTGGTAAAGGTGGAAAGAACAAGGGCGGCAATGGCAAAGGTAAAGGAGGTGGAAACGGTCCCAATTTGAATAAGTTAAAAAGAAAAGGGACGTTTCTAAGCTCAAATGCTTCAACTGTGGAAAGAAGGGGCACTTTGCAAAAGATTGCAAAAGTCCTTCTAAGGTACATATACCTACTACTTCTTCTGATGTATATGTTGCATCTTGTTCTTTGCTAACTGAAAGCAATTCTTTGTGGATTGTAGACTCAGGAGCAACGGACCACATAGTCCGAGACAAGTCTTGGTTCGTGGCTTACAGGAAACTTCCAAGAGGTGCAAAGTGTGTCTCGGTGGGAAATAATTCTGTAATAGATGTAGTAGGAATAGGGACATGTAAAGTCCCAGTATGTAATGGATCTTTATATCTTATTGATACATTATATGTACCAGATATTTGTAGAAATTTGATTTCTATAAGTAGTTTATTGAAGTA
Organism: Stellera chamaejasme; assembly: GCA_024586325.1. NCBI lineage: Eukaryota > Viridiplantae > Streptophyta > Magnoliopsida > Malvales > Thymelaeaceae > Stellera > Stellera chamaejasme. The sequence goes on along the minus strand of CM044982.1, from coordinate 20,692,522 downwards.
TAAATATAGCTTGTCTTTTTCGGATGATAGTGTGACTATCTTCAAAGATAATCAAGTTGTGTGTGAATGTTTAGTAAATAATGGCTTGTATGAACTTAGACCGAGTAGCCACACTAATGCTTCATCTAGTTGCCATGTGACCGAGGTCACAAGTGAAATGACTTGGCATGAAAGGCTTGGACATGTGGGTCAAGATAGGATGAATAAGTTAGCCAAAAATGGCTTGCTTGGATCCTTGACCAAAGTTGTCTTGCCAAGTTGCCAAGCATGCCTTGAAGGAAAGGCAACGAGAAAGCCTTTTGGGCGCGGAACTAGAAGAGAAGAAGCATTAGATTTAGTTCATTCTGACTTGTGTGGACCTATGAGAGTGACATCTAGAAATGGTTATAGATATTTCATTACATTTACTGATGATTATACTCGATTCACACATGTTTTCTTACTCAAGAACAAAGCTGAGGCTTTATCATACTTTGAGAAGTATGTACATTTGGTTGAGAACCAATTGGGTAAGAAAATAAAATCCTTGAGAACGGATAGAGGTGGAGAGTATAATTCAAATGCCTTCAAAGCCTTTTGTGACATGAAAGGAATCCAGAGGAGTTCACTCTTTCTTGGACACCCCAACAAAATGGAGTGTCTGAAAGGAAGAATAAAACCCTAATGGATATGGTAAGGTCCATGATGGCTAAAACTAACTTGGACATCATCTATTGGAGTGATGCACTGCTTTGTGCAGTTCACATCCTCAATAGAGTACCAACTAAGAACATCGACTCTTCTCCATATGAGTTGTGGAAGAAGAGGTCGCCTAACCTAAGCTACATGCACCCTTGGGGTTGCCTTGCTTATGTGCATGTCCCGGATCATCCTTTGGGAAAATTGGATCCTCGGGAAAAGAAATGCGTTTTTCTTGGATAATGCATTGATTCGAAATGATATGTTTTCTTAGATATCAGTAAAAAAGAAGGATTGATATTTGATGGCAGAAACGCTAACTTCATGGAAAGTGAGTTTTCTAAAGTTGGTGAATGTAATGATCTTAACTCTTTCGGTCCAATCCTTGAAGAGGATCAACCTAGTACTTCAGAAGTACCAGTTGCACAAGGTGCACCTACTCCACAAGGAGTACCTCAACAAGAGGGAGTTGTGACTCCTAATGATGAATCCAATGTGTTGGATCACATGGAACAAGATCCTGTAGAGGATACAATTGTTCAAGAGGGAGTTGAGGATCAACAAGAGCTAGAATCACCTCCGCCCATGTTGAGGAGATCAACTAGGGAATCGAGACAACCCAAGAGGTGGGGTCTCTCGGAGGGTGAAACTTATTTGGTGTCATCTGAAATAGATGAACCAAGTAATATTAAAGAAGCTCTTAATAGTGCACAAAGAGAAGAATGGCTAAATGCCATAAATGAAAAACTCCATTCTATGACAGTGAATGATGTGTGGGAATTGTCAGATTTTTGTATTGGTCGGAAGGCCATTTGTAATAAGTGGGTGTTAAAGATAAAGAAGAATTCTGATGGAAGTATCAAAAGATACAAAGCCCGGTTGCTGGCTAAGGGTTTCACACAAAAGGAAGGTATTGATTTCAAAGATACCTTCTCAGCTGTTGTGAAATTCAATTCCATCAGATTACTACTTGCCATTGTGGCATACTTGGATCTGGAGTTACATCAAATGGATGTTAAAACAGCCTTCCTCAATGGTGATTTGAGTTCCAAGAAGGTCTTGAGGACAAGGTATGTAGACTTAAAAAGTCTATTTATGGTCTTAAGCAAGCTTCAAGACAATGGTACTTGAAGTTCCATCATGCAATTACAAGCTATGGCTTTGTAATGATGCATGAAGATCATTGTGTATACTTGTACTCGTCTGGATCCGATTATGCTATAATGACCTTGTATGTAGATGACATACTAATTGCAAGTAGTGGAGTTGAGTTAATGACAACCATCAAAGGATGGTTATCTTCCACTTTCGACATGAAAGACATGGGAGAACCTTCCTTTATTTTACATGTCAAGATACACCAGAATAGAAATGAACGCTTGTTAGGCCTCTCATAGGAACCTTATATTGATAAGATCCTGGAAAGGTTTAATTTAACCAACTCCAAACCCATGAATACCCCACTTTGCATATGAATGTAAGATTGGAGGGGACATGTGTCCCACGACTCCAGCAGAAAAGGAAGAAATGCCTTAATGTATGCCATGTTGTGTACAAGGCCTGACATTAGCCAAACAGTTGGCTTATTGGCTCGATATTCTTCAAATCCTGGAATGCAACGTTGGAAGAGTGTCAAGAGGATTCTACGGTACCTTAAAGGTACTAAAGATTATTGGCTATGCTATCAAGGCAAGAAGCTTGATTTGCATGGTTACTACGATCTTTGATTGGGGTGGAGATCGTGACTCAGAAATCTACATCTGGTTATGTATTTCTATTTAATGGTGGGGCTACTACATGGTGTAGTAAGAAACAAACTTGTACAACATTGTCAACCATGGAGGCTGAGTTTATCTCATGTGCCTCGACTGTACAAGAAGCCCTTTGGCTTGGCTTCTTTCTTAAGAACTTGGAATCTCGGATCATGGTGAAATGCCTATTACTATTTACAGTGATAGTATGGCGGCCATGGCTTACACCAAAGATCCCAAGTACCATGGAAAGACCAAGCACATAAGCATGAAATATAATTTCGTAAGGGATGCAATTGAAGAGGGTGAAGTCAAAATTGAGTACATATCTACAGACCTAATGGTGGCAGATCCTTTAACTAAGCCATTTCCACCACTTGTATTTGCTAAACATGTCAAAGCAATGAGTCTTCGTAGATTGTAATTAAGTTGGATGTACTTCACCACTTTGGTGTCACACATGTATTATATGATGAATGATTACTAAAGTTGTTTGTTTATCATCATTTAAATTTGTTCAATTTTTATGTTTTTTTCACAACGAAAATTAGAACATGCCAAACATAGATATTAGAAAGGTCTCACACAAACCTTTCGCCCTTAATCTTGTGTAGACTTAAGGATGAGACCAGTGGCGAAGCTATTATGGGACGGGGGAGAGCGACCACCCGCCCGTGATGTTTGTAAAAGTATAGGTATATGGTACATAATTAGAATAATTCAGGTTGTAATTTTTAATTTAACATACTTATACACTCTCTATTTTATGTACAAATTAAATATAGGTGTAAAATTGATCCAAATATGAAAAATATAACACCCAAATAATAAAATTTACACATTTAAAAAAACAAAAACCCCACCACTTATTAGAAATGTCTCTTAGCTATACCCAAATGGTGAAATGGGCTAAGTCTATTTATTTTCCAAGTCTAGCCCATTTTGGCCCAACAAAACGTCAAAAACGTGAAATGTGTTAAGCAGTAGCAGACTACTTGGAGTTGCAAAACAAAACCTCAAACTCTTGCCAGTTGCCGCCACCATCATCCTCAAATCTTCATTCGGATCTCTTCCTCCTTCGGCGGCGCCTCTCTTCCTCCTCCAGCGGCTGGCCCAACAGAGCAGGCCATGTTGCCGCCACCATCATCCTCAAATCTTCATTCAAATCTTCATTGCTTAGCACATAGATTGCAATTGGCATTAGTTACAGCTGTAAGAGAGGTACATGTTGTGCATGATTTCTTTAAAGATATATATGCCATTGTGAATGTTGCTACTTCTTCACGTTGCTTCTAGAGGTGATGTAACTTCAGCTTTGGAAATGATCTTCTCATTTAGGTTCATCTTTATTGCTCATCTGATGTTAGAGATTTTTGGTATTACTGAGACTTTATGCATGACATTGCAAGGAAAGAGTCAAGACATTGTTGAAGCGATGAATACAGTGAACGATACTTCAGCATTACTACGACAATTAAGGATGGAGGGTTGTGAGTCTTTTTTCTGAAAGTTGAATCATTTTGTATAAGACATGGCATTGACATTCCATATCTTACTACCCCTCATTTTCTTGGACGTAGTAATCGGCGACGGGAAGATATTTCTTTGGACCATTTTTATCATTTTGATGTGTTCAATGCTACAATTGATTTTCAGTTGCAGGAGCTCTCTCCAGATTCAGTGATCGTATTTTGGAGCTTTTGAAGTTGAGTTCATCTTTGAACCCAAAAGATGGGTTTGCATCTTTTGACATTCCATCTATCTGCATGCTTGCTAGCAAGTATTATGCCAAAGATTTCACATGTCAAGAACTTGCAATGCTAAAATATCAATTGCAACACTTTCATTATGAAGCTACAAACTCTACAAATTTTGAAGAATTGTCGACAATTGGTGCAATATGTCAAGTTTTAGCGAATAGGAAAAGAAGTATTTATTTCATTGTTGACAGATTGATCCGTTTGATATTGACTTTACTCGTGTCTACTGCTACTACAGAGCGTGCATTCTCAGCTATGAAAATTGTGAAGACCAGATTACGAACCAAGATGAGCAATGATTTTCTAGCTAATACTCTTATTATGTACATCGAGAGAGATATTGCTATGAAATTTAGTTTAGAAGAGTTGGTAGATGATTTCAGAGATTTTAAGGAACGTCGTGTTAGATTTTAACAGCTTTTGCTATGTATTTTGAGTACTTTTGGTATACATATGACTACGAGTAAAAAATAATTTTGATATGCATCTACCGCCCGTCCATGAATTTTTTCCTGGCTTCGCGCTTACTTGACAACATTTCATGGATTGTGACATGTCCTTTTATTTGATAAAGGGAGTACACTTTTGATGTTTTAAGAGGGAGAAAAATGACACACCTCGCAACCTTTAAGTGGACATTATTCCGAGTGGGAGTGGTGTAAGTAAAACATCAAATAGTATTCATTTAGAACTTCAGTGTTCTATAACCATGAAATGCGACCAAAGAAGAATTTAAGTAAGTTGTCTTTGTTCTTACTTAGTGTGAGGTTCTTTGGTTCAGACTCTTAGTGACTTTGACTTGCTATTAGAAAATTGTAACAATAAAACTACTTTGATTGGTTGTTGAAGGTCTTAGAAGAAAAGACTGGAATATCCTTCATTTGGGTAGTTTAGTTGGTACAATGACCTAAGTAGTTTAACTTGATAGGAAAGACACCGTTTTTTGATGATACACATGCTCTAAATTTAATCTTGGGCCCACATACTATGTGTAGTATGATTTAGATTGAATTATGAGCACTTGTGAATGAGATCTCAGCTTCTTAATACAATCATGGATTTCAAATGGTTGAAATTCAAGAAAAGACTGATTGTGATTAAGTGAAGTGTATCATTGTGTCCGGGTGCAGCAAAGGCGTCACTTGATGAGTTCAAGTGAGCTTGAAGAAGTTCAAGCATGTTTGATGAGTTCAAACAATACACCGTTGCTTGATTGGTTCAAGCATGTTGTTACTTTGAAGAGGACAAGCTTTCAGTGTAAGTCTAACAACCACAATGAAAGTGATTTTATGTGTATGCCTTGGGATCGCAGCCTTAACTCTACTTGTATGAATGTACTTGTTTACTTTGGCCTACATATGTGTTAAAGAGATTTTATTTGAGTGGGAGTTCACAATCAAAAGATAACTTAGTGCGAGTGGGAGTTGGTTGGAATTCTTAGCGCACCAAGTCCTTTTGAGCTCATCTCAAATGGAGAAGTGATTTCAGCTCAAAGTGAGCTGAAATGAGTTCTATGGAATTCAACAATGTGAATTGTGACTATATGGAATATTTGTGATGTTTCATGAGTAGTAACTACTTATTAGCATCCTTTTATACAAAATAAGTGTATTTTGGTAAAAGGACATGGCTTTGGCAATTGAGGTGCATGGTGTATGCACCCTAGTGCATGTGTGCACATCGCTTGGAAGTTGCCAAGCATAAATCAGCCATGAAAGCCTTAATTTGGCGATGAGGCACCTCAAGGGAAGGCACCCCTTCGCCATATAGGGTAGTTATTTTGTTTTTTGGACAAGGGAGTGTACAAGGAGGGAGTAACCACTCCTTAGGCCTAAAGTATGTGTACTTTTGGCCATAAGGGAGTTGTAACCCTTCCTTGTAACTCCCTACATCATCTATAAATAGATGATTTGGCCACAACACATTGACACTCTCAAGAATCCGAAACTTCTCTCTTCTCTCTTGTTCTTGGCCGAATTATTCAAGTATTCCTAGAGCATTTCAGGTGGGACTATTTTTGTGTCTCTTCAACACAAAACAACCTCATTTCATCACATTCAATCTGCCCACATCAAACAATTTGAAGGCTTGAAGATTGAAGAGGAATTCGCTACCAACTTGGAAGATTTTGAGCAAATGTTTTGGAGCAAGGATAAAGATCCTTTCACTGTTTTTCAAAGGTGCAAGGTACATATCTACATCTATTTCCCATGGTGTGAAAGTGGAGAGGCATGATTATGGAAAACACATCATGCTATGAATCTCTAAATCTACAATTGAACCAACATGGTCGTCAACAATAAAATCACCATGCGTACATGTTTCTACTAGACCCTTCAACTCCACAAACTCTTAATCCACTCTCCTATGAGGTATATCTATTTCCTTCTTCCAAATGATTCTCTCTGCCCCAATGGAGTCATAATAAAGCATCTCCCTGCTATGGCCTCTCATCATCTATTCCAAGTTAATTTTCACCTCATCCTCACTTACCCAAGAGTTAGCATGCCTTGCTCCATATCTATCATCGCCTAGGTAGTGGCAAAAAATGGCCTCCCAAAGACAATCGACATCCTGGTGTCCTCCTCCATATTTAGGACGATGAAGTCAACTGTGGAAGTAAAACTTGTCGACCTTGACAATCACATCCTCCAGCACACCATGGGAGTAAGTGAACGAACGATTCACCAACTGCAAACAGATAGAAGAGGGCTTGACATCCCCCAAACTCAACTTCTTGGCTACTGGTAGTGGCATCAAATTGATGCTCATCCTAAGATCGCACAAGGTCTTGTCGCAGTGAAACGGGCCAATGTCATAGCGAATCATGAAGCTACTCAGGTCCTTTAGCTTCCGAGGAAGCTTTCTATAAATAACTAAGTTGGCTTCCTCTCTCATCATGACGATCTCATTCTCTATAAAGTCTTCTTGCGGGTGATGATGTCCTTCAAAAACTTGGCGTAATTAGGCATTTCCTTAATTACCTCCAAAAAGGCGAGATTAAACCCAACCTTCTTAGAGATCCCTAAAAACTTAGCATATTGCGCCTCATCACCCATCTTTTGCAACCTTTGAGGAAATGGTAGTTGGGGTTGAATTGGAGACTTGGTGAGAACTTCATCCTTGTTGCCTTTGACCTCTTTTCCTCTTATCTCACATTTGTCATTACCATGGGCATCATTAGTCAACTGTTGACTCTCCTTCACATTCTTCTCCTTTCCTCCTCCCAAGTGATTTTGCTACTCCTTATCACTCTTGAGTTGAATTGCCTTACAACTTTCATAAGGGTTCACTTTGGTATTGATAGGGAACTTTCCTTTGTTCAAAAATTTGACCGAGTTTGCAAGATGTCCCAGCTAATTTTTAAAATTCTTAATTGCCGCTCGAGTGTTGGTTTTCTCTCAATCAATCTTTCTATCCATTTGGAGGAACCTCTCATTAGTTGTTGCAATAGAACTATTGATATCCTGTGCTATCCCTTCCAAAACATTCTAAAATCTCACAAATGGGTCACTAGAGGAGGAAAAAAAATTGACCATGGAAAAACAAATATGGAGAGCCTTTGCTATTTTCTTAGAAATCCAATCTCTCTCCTTCTTGTGGTTTCGCAGCAGGTGCAAGACTTTTAAAGTTCCATGGGAGATGTGGTTACTGGTGCCTTTGCTATCTACAGGTGCTTGACATCAGATTCACTCAGATTCACCCGCCCCGCCCCCTTAACCCAGGCGATAGCCCGACCTCACTTCACACGTGCCCACGCGCCACCTCCTAACTCCCACACGCCACCTCAACCTCTCAAGGTGGAATCCGAAATATTCAAGCCATTTATGGAGATATTTGAGAAGACAAACATTTACTTTATGTGTAAAAGACATATGGAAGCTTTTAGGCTACGTTTTCCATCTTTGCTTTTTGGAAGCTTTTAGGTGTCATGTATGCATACATGGTATAAGAATCCTTTTGCCTTTTGAAGCCTTTTGGAAGGCTTTAGAGACAATTTGAGTGGATGGAAATTAACCACCCATGTTTGAAAAATTGGATGGTTAATTTCCCATCCAAAAAGGCTCTCTTTAAGTAGAAAGAAAGGCCCATTTATGCCTTAGACTTGAAAATCCGAAAATACTCCATTTGGGTGAGTTTTGGGTTTGAATTCTCATTTCATCAACTCCATTCCCTTGTTCCATGTTATTGGTTCAAGAATTATATCTAGTATTGCTCAATCAAGTAGTTGAGAGGTGCTAGATCCATCTCCTCCCCTTTGGCGTATCAAGTGTATTGGCCGAAACTATCCTTGTAGTGAAAAGGTGCCTTGGCCGAAACTATCCTTGTGTTTTGGTGTTCATCTTCCAAGCTAGATCAAGTCAAGAGGTTGATCATCCAATGATCATATATAGACTTATTCACTCCAAGATCAGCACGTAACCCATCTCCAGTGCATATTAAAGCTTGCACAGTTTCTGGATTTAATGAGCTTCTGTATTGATCAATATTCCTTCTCCCTGCACTGAATGTTGATTAAGAAGCCATTGTAGAAATAGGAATATGTCCCTTGCCATATTTGAAAGAACTTTGTGTTAATTTAATTTAACATAGCCACAAGATCAAACATGAGAGCATAGAACACATATTAAACATGGAATAATAACACTTGACCTGATTTAGGCTCCATCAAGCAAACGCAGCAGAATCAAGAATCATGAAGTGTAGGTCTTCTCCCTTATTCCAACAATCGGCACTCCCAATGGGTGGAGAACTTATCAATCAGAAGTTTTGCCCTAATGACGTTGTAGTGAAAGTAGTGGCTAAGGGAGGGATCTAGCTCTCCTTATATAGAGTTTGTCATGGGCCTACCCATCAACGGCCCATGAACTCTATCGGCCCACACTTATTAAAACCTCACATCTTTTATCAAATGGAGTTACTGACCCGTAATTAGATCAATCACCATATGGGTTCCTCTGTATGATTGGTCATAAAACTTTATGTGTGCACTTTTGAAAATAATTGGTCATAAAACAACTACAGATACTATTCCTTCCAATAAGGTTCTCAACGGAGGATCATGGCGGAAACTACATTAATCAGGAATGCAGCCCCTTCCATGGTCACACACGTCAATGCACCTTATCGACATGAACACGATGTGGAAGTGTGGCAAGCAACAACAACAACAACCTTATGATCTAAATCAGTTGTTGTTCGCTTGTCGGTCACATCGATTTCTCTTCTTCAGTGGCACAAGCACGCTAGAGAAATCCTTTATTTCTAATCCGAGCCTGTATGTCTATAAATTTTTATGCATCTCGAGATGACCCTTATGTGTCAAAGAAGACATACAATCACAAGGCCCACATATAATGCCCCAGGTCTTTGCTTAAGATTGACACTCATCTTAAGACTTTAGCAACATATTACAGTGAAGAAAGTTTATGATCGAATAACATCATTCATTATAATATGCACTTAAAAACAGAAACCACAAGTGTTTTAAAAACAAAATGATAGAACAACTAAACAAGACTCCCACTAACCAAGTACATCAAAGGAATCTACTAATCCCATATTAGTAACATGGCTCCTAAAACTTTCAGAGCGAAAACCCTTGGTTAGAGGATCTGTAACCATATATTCAATCCCAATGTGCTCTATCTCAACTTCACCCTTTCTGACTTGCTCCTTAACAGTCAAGTATTTGATCTCCAAGTGCTTAGCCCCAGAAATGCCCTTATTATTCTTGCAAAACAGCACAGCTGCAAGATTGTCGTAATATAACCAAATGGGCTTACCAATAGAATCAGCAATTGACATCTCACTAATGAGATTTCTCAACCATGCGGCCTGCGTTGAAGCTCCAAAGCATGCTACATACTTTGCATGCATGGTAGACGAGGTCACAAGTGTTTGCTTGACACTTTTCCATGATACTGCACCACCTGCCAATATGAAAATGTATCCTAATGTGGATTTCTGATCATCCTTGCAACCGGCATAGTCTGAATCCGTATAGCCAACCAGTTCATGGTTGTCAACCCTTTCAATGGTCAACATGTAATCCTTGGTTCCCTTTAAATACCTTAAAACTTTCTTTGCAGCAACCCAATGGTCATGCCCAGGATTTGAAAAATATCTTCCCAGGAGATTTGCTGCAAATGCGATGTCCGGTATAGTGCATACTTGAGCATGCATCAGGCTTCCTACAACACTAGCATATGGAACATCTCTCATGGATTCTCTCTCATAGTCATTCTTGGGACATTGTGCCAAACTCAGGTTTTCACCCTTAGTAATTGGCACATTCCAAGGTTTATAGTCATTCATATTAAATCTCTTTAATACACGCTCAATATATGCCTTTTGAGAGAGACCCCAACAAGTTTCGAGATCTGTCCCTGCGGATTTCAATGCCAAGAACAAATGATGCTTCACCAAGGTCTTTCATGTCGAATTGCCTAGACAAAAACTGCTTTACTTCATGCAGCATGCCTAAGTCATTTGTCGCAAGCAAAATGTCATCCACATAAAGGACCAAAAAGATAATTTTACTCCCACTGACCTTGTGATATATGCATCTATCGACTTGGTTTTCCACAAAACCAAATAAGGTGATTACCTCATCAAACTTCAGTACCATTGACGAGAATCTTGTGTCAGACCATAAATAGATTTCAAAAGTCTACATACCATATGATCCTTTCTAGCTACCTTAAAACCTTCAGGTTGTTCCATATAGACTTCTTCTTTCAAGTTCCCATTTAGAAATACAGTTTTAACATCCATCTGGTGTAACTCTAGATCATAATGAGCTACAAGTGCCATAATGACTTGAAATGAGTCTTTAGAGGACACGGGATAGAACTAATTAACATAGTCAATTCCTTCTCTCTGTGTGTACCCTTTGGCAACCAGTCTGGATTTAAAACTCCCAATCTTTCCATTAGGATCCCTTTTAGTCTTGTACACCCATTTATCACCAATGGGTCTATAGCCTTTAGGTAGCTCAACAAGCTCCCACACTTTATTTTGTTGCATAGATTGCATCTCATCCCTCATTGCATCCCACCATAAATACTTCGAAGGACTAGACACAGCTTCCGAAAATGTCACTGGATCAATTACATGACCAATATCGTAATCACTCTCCCCAAGATAGACTACATAATCAGAAGGTATAGCTGACCTCCTCTCCCTACTTGACCGTCTAAGTGGAACCTCTGCTACTGCATCCTGTGCTGGGATAACCTCTTTAACCGGTGGTTGTAAAGGTTCTTCCTCCATTGGAGTATCCATAGGTAAAGGATCCACGGTCTCTTGATGTATGGGTATAGGGACACAATAGTACTTGCTTGTACCTCCTTATCTATCTCAAAGTGATCACATTCATCAGTCACATCGTGTTCCATAAATTTAGCTGTCTGTGATTCCACAATTCTAGTACCTCCATCTTTACAGTAGAATCTATACCCTTTAGAATGTTCGGGGTATCTAATAAAATAACAAGTAGAATGAGATTGCAATTTACTCTCAAAGGGATTGTATAATCGCACTTCTGCATAACAACCCCAAACTCGAAAATGATTCAAGTTGGGTTTCCTACCGGTCCACAACTCAAAAGACGTCTTTGAACTGACTTACTAGGCACACGATTGAGGATATACAAGGATGCCTTAATAGCCTCACCCCATACAAAGTCAGACAAATTTGTTCTACTTTGCATGCTCCCCATCATATCCTTTAAGGTGCGATTCCGCCTTCGGCTATACCATTCTATTCAGAACTCCCTGGCATAGTGAACTGAGCCACTATTCCATAGCTTTCTAAGTATCTGGCAAACAGACCCTTCATTTGTCCATTGTCCCCATGTTTGCCATAATACTCACCACCTCGGTCAGATCTCACAACCTTGATGACTTTTCCCAACTGTTTCTTGACTTCAGTCTTGAAGATCTTAAACTTTTCAAGAGCTTCAGACTTTTCCTTAATCAAGTACAAGTAACCATATCGGGAATAGTCGTCAATAAATGTGATAAAATATTTGGATTTACAAACAGTGTGTGAGTAAGGTCCGCTTATATCGGTGTGGATCAATTCTAATAGATCTGAGCTACGTGTAGCTCCTCTTTTCTTAACTTTGGTCAACTTGCCTCTACAAAAATCAACACATGTCTCTAGGTCACTGAAGTCAAGAGTAGGTAGAATGTTTTCCTTTATCAACATTTCTACTCTTTCCCTAGATATGTGACCCAACCTTTTATGCCACAACATGGCAGATTTTTCCTATATGAGGTGGCATAAATGTCATTCGGAGTCAAACACAATCTATATAGCCCTGAGGACAAAGAACATGTACCAATATGCTTTGAATTCAAAAATAATTTTACCAAACTATTATTGATTTCAAAAACATAACCTTCTTTGTCCAACATGGAAACTGAAACCAAATTCTGCCTAAAAGACGGTACATAGAATGTGTTATTCAAAATAAGTCTAAATCCAGAATTCAAATTTAGACAAACAACTCTTATGAATTCAACTTTCACCTCTTCATTATTGCCAGCGATGAGCCTTGACTCTTCTTTATTTGGCTTCCTCTTGCTTATGAATCCCTGCAAAGTGAAAGCCACATGAGTGGTTGCACTGCTATTGAGCCACCAGGAACTGGATGGGGCCATAGCCAAATTGGCTTCATGTAAAACAAGAGCCAATGAGAAATTACCTTTATGCCAATTCTTAGCTGACCAAGCTTTGAATTTAGGAAAATTATTCTTGAAGTGACATCTTTTCTTACAGAAGAAACATTTCTTCACTTTCTTCTCAATCACCAGATTTGGACCACCCACTCCTCTCATTTGACCATTAGATTGAGTCTGAACATTTTTAGGAGCACTATACTTCTTACCACCCTTCTTCTTGTTGTGTTTTCCTGATACAAATAAGGCAGACTGGGACTTCTCACTCTTAAGCTTCTCCTCTTTAGCGACGCACCTGGTAATGAGGTCATTGACTGCCCAGGCCTCATCTTGAGAGTTATAAGTAGTGACAAGAAGCCCATACTCCATAGGAAAGGTATTAAGTGCTTGATGCACAATGCATGCATCAGGGAGGACAATATTAAGCGCTTTGAGTTTCGACTGAATGTGAACCATTCTTATAATGTACTCCCTAACACCTTTTACTCCGTCATACCTCATGGAGTAAAGTTATCTTAATAGGGTACCTATCTAAGCATTTGAGGATACCTTGTACCTCTGGGACACAGAATCAAGGAAAACTTTTGCATCTTTAGAATCAGAAATACCACTAAGCAGGTGTTCAGGAATGGACCTCTTTATAGAAAGATAGCACTTGCGGTTCAATTTCTCCCAAGCAGCGAAAGCCTTCTTCTCCTCACCATTGCTTGCAGCGGTGAGATCTGCAGGCTTATCAGCGATCATGGTGAGATTCACATCCACCATCTCGAGAGCAAATTCCACATCTTGCTTTAATTTCTTGAAGTTGGAGCCAATTAACAACTCAATGGTGACCATATTGTTGTTAACAGAAAAGGTGACTGAAGAAGATTAAATAAACGCAAATTTCAGTAATTTGTAAGGTAACCATGATACTTGAAGCCAAAAATAGTATCTATCAGAGAACTCAAGCACATCATCATGAAAACACCTTTGGACAGAATTCATAACATGTAATCTTAAATTCTCACACATAATGACGATTCGAGGAATTTCTTATACTCACTATTCTACCACCTTTGGGTGAATAGAGAGCTCATACAAGTCGTTCCTCAATCAAATGTCATATGTGTATCATCTCTAAACTTCATACATGATCAACACCTTTGGGCAGAAAAACCATGCATTAAATATAGAGACGTCTCTAATCATGCGAGAAAAAAGTTTTACAAGATTCATCAAATCGACCACTTTGGTGGCAACAATTTAATAAATCTCATAAAACCCTCCCACAACGGGACACACATTTATGTTACCTTCACAATCCGGCAATCAAGGGACTCATTTTAAAAATTCATATGACTTTACCAAGTGAGAGAATCAATACACTTGAATTTCTCTTAAGTCATATGTTGCCATAATTATTTACGTAATTTAACCCAAAAGAATTATTTATTTATCATGTATACTCACTTTAATTTTACTTATGAGACATTAAAACTGTTAATCCATCTCCTAAGGCCCAGCCCAACATATCTCAACTCACACTTACCCAACCCAAGTGGGCCAAGCCTAGCCCAAATCTCAGTGCTCAAGCCTTCTCTCCCGACCACTTATCAACACATTCAGACTCACATTCACTCTCTAGTCCACATTAATTTGCATCGCACTTTGGTTACTATGAATGTTTTTGTGGACTTTAGTGATTAAAATGTTGTCTGGATATTTAAAATATTGTTTTGATATTTGAAATGTTGTTTTGATGTTTATGTTGAATTTATGGATTTATTTAGGATAAACTTTCATTTCTCATCTAAATAACCGTGGGTATCTGTGATTAGTGGTTGCGCATATATCTATAGCTATGACACGTAAAACCATATACCGTGGATACCAATAAGACCGCGATTGATGGTCGTGGTTTAATGGTTACCGCGATTGAACCGCACTGCTCCTACATTTATAGTTATAAACAACGGAAACCATAAAAGATGGAGTAAAGGTAGAACATTTCATATATATATATATATATATTCATATATATATATATATATATATATATATATATTCATATATATATATATATATATTCATATATATATATTCATATATATATATATATATAAGTAAAATGTAAGAATCATCAAGAATTAGTTGATTATGAAAGTACTATGCATCAAAGTAAATAAAGTTTGTAAAAAATAAACCTAATTACCTATTACTCCCCTGAATTATGTTGACTCAATCACTTTCATCCCTAAACTATAATTAGTTCTCACTTAGTCCGTGAATTATGCAGTGTCAAGCACTTTCTTCCTTTATCGGTATCACGGTTAGTTTACCTTAGGGAGAAATAATGACCTAATTAGAGAGAGAGAGATTGACGTTAAAAAAATAATGATCTAATTGTATTTCATAAAATAATTGTATAATTTTACCTAAAACAATTTCTATATTAATGGACATGTAACAAATAAAGTATACACCTACATGGACTCACCACAACCAATTTATGGGATTTGTAATCCATGGTCATACAATTTTTAAATATATTTTCTTTTATTTTAGTTTTACAATTTCTCCTAGCAATAATTTAGGTTAAATTTAACTTTGAAAAGACTAATACTCTTTCCATCCATAAAAATGCATTATATTTTTTGAAAGGCATAAAAATTCATTATTAGTTTACCAATATTCAATTAAATATTTTTTCTTGATTTTTTTGACATAAAGTTGGATAGATTATATGCATAGTGTAATTTGAGTTTTTAAGTTTCTAAATACTAACTTCGTCCCTGAATAATTGTCAATTTTGACTTTGTTGTTTCAAAGTTCACTGTTTGACTCAAATTTTAACTAAGATAAACAGTTTTAAAAAATAAAAAATATATATTTGGAAAATTTAGATTGCAAATATGAGACACCCATGAAATATTTCATTCTTGATGTCTGAATAGTCATGAAAAAATCATAGATTAAATACTATGAAACTATCAAAATAAATGGGAAACTTTTCGAGGGATGGAGACAATTCTCTGGATTTAACATTCAATTAATTATTTTTCCTTCAAATATTTATCATAAAATTTGATAAATTTTATGCATACCATAATTTGACATTTTATATTTGTAAATATATTTCTCTATTAGCAATATTTTAGGTGATCAATTCAAATTAGAAAGTTACACCTTTCAAAACACGAAGAGCATATCTGCCCTCTTCCCACATAAATTGATGTGGTTTTCAGAATACTCTGATACCAATTGATGTGAATGCGGGAGGGTATCCTAGAACACGAAGAGCATATCTAGCCAACAAAGGAGCAATACGGGGTAGGTGTGATTGATAAGGTGAAAATGTCAACAAGTTGACAAATCCGGAATGGACTAAAACAAAATGATGCGAAAGCTTGTGAAATAAACCGATATGGGAACCAACTCCTCCTGGATCCTTGCCCAGATAAATATGGTGTTATGCCTTTGGTGACTCCTCCTCCTTGATACCAAAAACGGTCCAAGACAAAGAAAGCCTTTGTTGCTAAAATTGTGGGGGAATGTGGGAATGTAGATGGGGCCAACACCTCCTTCCAATGAGAAGACAATATTGGTCTTAGTAGACTTGTCAAGAAAACTTAACAAGAATTGAGTAGAAAAGGTAGATAGGTTGAAAAGAGAATCACTCTCAATTTCAAAGAAAAAAGTGTAATATTTTTTGATGATTGAATTCTATCTTGCAAATTCACCTAGATTTCCTTTTATAGGACAACTCATGAAAATTATTGGACTCATATAATTGCAAATTCTCCACAATTTCAGGTCTAAGTCCTTGGATGAACCTAGACATTTTCACTTCACCTTTCTCAATCACACTTGCCTTAAGAAGGGCTGTCTCCATATCTTTGTGATAATCCTTAACATGTTTAGTGTCTTGGACTATGGTTTGAAGGCGTTTGAGACATCCTTGGCCAGGGGCATGCCCTCCTCCTTGTACACCATTTTGGTATCTTCTAGGCAGCAACACGCTTCCCCTCAAGGAAGTGTGACCAACCCCCTATCTCCTCAAGCACGGTCGCTGCTGCGCCCAAGTCTACCACACTCTGGAGAATGCTACCGTGCAGGTCAGAAGACTTCGTCCCTGCATCAGGCGACTTATTAGCACAACAAGGAAAGTTTGAACACAAAGGCACACGAGGAAGGCACTTACCCGACGAAGGGCCCTGGTCAAGGACAAGGATGGTCTCACCAGTTGACGGCTGGCACTGTGGCTTCGCCCAGACGCCACTCCCAGATGGTTCACAGGAAGGGCAAACCGCATCGTAGGGAATCGCCTTCTCTGGGACCTCCTTCTCCACCAAAGCATCGTTGACAGCAGCAGCTGGGATGCTTGGGGGTACCCCCTCTGGAGCCCCTTCCCCTTGGGAAGCCTGGATGCTTGTTGGGGAAGCGCCCCCAACATCACTTCTCACCTCTGGCTGGGTGTCAGCCAACATGGGCGCTCCACTCTCTGTGGGGGCAGCTGGAGCTTTCTCTCCAACAGAACTGGTCTTCGCGGCCAACTTGGTCTTCCTTCTCATTGACAGCAGGAGATCACCTGCTGAAGTTATCCCCTTTGGTGGCGGGACAACCACCTAGGGAGAAAGCTCCACCTGTGGAGAGGCTTCTGCAGCAATATTCTCAGGGGCACTTTCACCACCTGCCCTGGAAGGGCTCGTCAGCAGCCCAGAAACGAAGGCATCCATTCTGGTATCTTCAGCCGATGCCATCGCCACATTCACAGGAGAAGGACCAGCTGTCTCCAGCACAGGGGTCATGCGTGGCGCCTCATCTCTAGGGGTGTCTTTAGAAATCCCCTCCATAGTCACTTCCTTCACACTGGGAAGTTTCCCCTGGACAGGCCCTCGTGCCTTCGACTGGTTTGAATCACAAGGAGCCTACTCTACACGAGGCTGCGCTGCATCGCTAGCCTTTGACCGCAAGAAGACATCCGCGAACGGCTCCACCCCAGCCATCCGACACGCCACAATGAACCCGGCGATGTGGATAAAGGTGTTGGGCCCAAGCTATGACGGTGGGAGACCCCGCAAGGTACACAGGCCTTGGACAAAGCGAGGCAGGAGAAACCTCAGCCCAGAAGACATCTGGGCAGTGTAGAGGCACAACGCGACGCTCTCTAGATTCTCCGGCGTCCGTGGAAGCTTGAGCGCCTTACAGGCCCCTCGTCGCGCTGTGAACACTGCCACTTCTTCGACAGAGAAGAAGGCCTTGACGAGTTCCTGGTGAAGCTTCTCAACCTTCACGGAACTCTTGTCCATGGCGGGAACGACAAGGCGAGCAATTCCTTTAGAAGCCATTACCGTGACAGAAAGAAGAATGAAAAAGACTGTGAGAAGACGAACAGTCGATCAACAATTTCGTCAAACACCTTACATGCAAGGAGCGGAAGAACGAACCCTCACTTGAGATGATGAAGACAAAAATGAGCCAATGAAGAAGCAACAGAAACGAAAGAGGCACGAGCACGAAGACACAACAAGTATCATATTCAAGCAAAAGAGCAAAGGAAGCAACAGAATGCGAAGCGGAAAAATAAAATTTGAACAAAGAGCGAGAATGCGAAGAGTGGAAAGCTGCGATCAAGCCGGGTATTTATACAGCCAACCCTAACGAAGCTGAAACGTCGCCTCAAATGGAGGGCCAGTCCCAACGAGCCGTGTGTCAGGAATCATTAACGGTAGGAAACGTTTGGCCTACCGTCAAAGTGATTGTTGCCCAACGGTCAACTTCGAGCCAAAACGCGGAGTACAGGACCCTGCCTATACTCCGCCTCTAGAAGGAGGCACCTTGGCACACTACCCAAGTGAATGCCCCTCGCAACCAAGGATACGCATCGCGATGCCACAGTGTCTCGCAAAGGCTTTATCAGGAGAGCTTCGCACCTGCTGGCTTCGCCAGGACCTCGCAGATTCGCATCTCCTGACTTTGCCAGGCAGGGCCTTCGCATCTCTTTGCATTCGCCATCCAACACTTAGCAACAATGCCACAGACCGAGGAAAGGAAGCTGGGAACAGTTATCTCCACGGCCTACCCACGTTCTCCATCACACCTCCGGTCTTCCACTACTCCGGAACGTGGGGGAGCACTCCACTACTCTGGATCATGGGACAACCGCCACCTCAATGCCTCCTATAAAAGGACGGCTTGGGAACGGTACACCTTATCTACACATCGTCACTCCTCTTTCTGCTCTTGAGTATTCCGTTTCACATCTTGCAGATTACTTTGGAGCTTCAGATCGTCGTTCTCACCATCTCCTTAACCATTCAAGTATCTCGAAGCCAGTCCCGTCAAGGAACAAGGCTACACACCCCCACTCCTCTTTCTGCTCCTCAGTATTCCTTTCACGTCTTGTAAATGACTTTGGTGCTTCAGATCATCGTTCTCACCATCTCCTTAACCATTCAAGTATCTGGAAGCCAGTCCCGTCAAGGAACAAGACTATCAACGAGTGCCTTGAGGAAACGTAGATTTAGGTGAGCTGAGTGAGCTGAACATTGAGAGCAATCTCTAAATTAAGAAAAAACAACTTACAGAAGTGTTTTCACATGATCATTTTGGAAATGGTAATGTTGTTACATACAACTGGTGCATATCGCGTACGATGCCATTATGAGAACTCTGGAGACATGCCGACCCATTACCTTGTTACTTGATAGTCTCGATCTTAAATGAGCCAGACTCTCAAATGTGAGATAGAGAATTCGGTGGAGTAAGGAACCTGCAAGAGGAGAACATTAGACTTTTCAGGTGCAGAGAGGGGAGGGAGGGTGTGTGTATGTAGTAGGTACCTTTAGAGAGGGCTCGGACCCTTCTTTATATAGAGGTGGATTGATGGCGGTTGCCTTGGTTGAGCCATGATCGTGGGGCATGATTATAGAAGATGGGAGGTGTTCTCGTAGATCGTGGACGCGGTTAAGGAATGTGGGAGATGCTGCCGCAAATCGTGGGTCAACCAATGAGATCGTAGGGATCATGGTTTCCTTATGTGGTGCCTTCCACTTTCGCCCCAAGTCACCATATGTTAAGGGTTAATGAGGGAAGAGGTCACAAGAGAGGGCCTGAAGAACGTTTAGATATGGAGATTGAGAGGCCGCACGGGTGACCTCCTCATGGCTGGTAATGCCTTGGCATGAGGGTTGAAAGATGTCTAAATGGTAAGAATAGGCGTCATGAGTGACCCCCTCGCGGCCAGCCGTGCCTTAGCGTGTTTGTTGGAAACTTTGGGCAATGGGCCCAACCTATTAGGTCTTGGTTGCGAGGCCTAGGTAGTGAATGGGACGGATATATCAAGGAGCCCTCCGAAAAGTCAGCTATCGGTTGGGGCCCTGTATGCCAAGGAAGTGGAAAGAGTCGACGCTTTGGCTTTCGCTCTTTAAGTCAGGCGATTGTTGGGTGTGTAACGTTTGAAAGTGGCAGAGTCAGAGTTGGAAGTATAAAAGGAGACCCTTTTACTCTGAAAACATCACCTTGTTGTTGCGTACGGAAGAACTTGTCCTAGAGTTTTCTTCTGTGTTGCTTGTTTCCATTCTGTTGCTATCGTCATTCACATTTTCGTCTCACCACCGTTCGTCTACGATAGAGGTAAGAAGTTGCACACCTTGTGTTCGCTAAAAGTCTAGAGTGAAAAAGTCTAGTTTCCGGTCTTTGTGTCTCTGTTGAGTGGGTTGTTTTGCTTTGTTTTGTATTGTAGATGTACTAAGGGAATTACCAGAGTCGGCACTGTGTTGTTAAGCCTGGAGAAGACTGCCCTGAGTGGTGACCAACTTGGTGAAGAACTAGGCAAGTATTCTTGGCCAGGGAATGTGACTGATGTCCTTCTGACTTGGAAATGGACGCTGCGGTCGGGGAAGAAGGAATCGACAGAGCAGAACCTTGTGAACTTAATGATGGCACTTTTTCTGGCACAACTACTGGGCGATTTGAGGATGTTGATCTTACATATGACAAACGATCTTTGCGTGTGGTGGTAGGTTCTACCTACTCAATTTGGGCCAAATGTATTTGGCCACACTTCACGGTGGCCTGCACAATGCCGAATTTGCCAGTCTTCCCCAACGTCTTTCTGCGGTTCTACCATTTGGACTTGCAGAAGGAGGGGGTGTACATCTACATGACCCCTCACAATGTGGGAGTGAACAAGATGGTCTCATTTTTCGTCCCCGCAAAGTCCTACCACGACTGGTAGAAGAAGTTTTTCTTGTGCTGAAGAATGCGGTGTAGACATTTCCCATTGAACGGACGACCATGCCGGTGCATGAAGTGGCTACGAGGCCAGTTAGCATCATGTGAGGGGGAAGGCACAATGTGTACGAGAGATTGCTGAAGTGGTTGGAGGAGGTTTGCACCCGCTCACCCAGAGATGACCTGTTCCTCTTCAAGCAGAAGCATCTGGACGAGTCGGTGCTCCGGTGGGCTGGCCTCAGCAGTGGGCATCTACTGGACAAGGAGGTGCCCCCCCGTTTGAGGGGTGGACCTATTGTTTCCACGGGGAGGTGGTGTTGGTCCTTGAGGCCACGTTGAAGCAGGCACATGGTAGGTATACTTTGTTTGTTGGTTGGGGATTATTGTCGTTGTGCTAACTTGTCGTGTCATGCGTGCAGATAAGATCCCCCCATGCGAATATGGATAAGAAGAGGGTGAGTACCATGGCTGAAGTGGGTGCCTGTTACGACCCCAAACCGACCATAAAAACAGTGGTGGTTTAAGGTAGTAACGCCCAGGATCAGAAGTAGATTTATAATTAATTTAAAGAAAATTTATATAACTTTTACTAGGGAAATATGATTTACAAATCAAAATACAATTTTAAGCTGAAGTGTGTACAATAAAAGAAGAAACGAAAACCCTTGAAGACTAAGTCCTTGTCCTGGTGGTCGGGACACTTCAAGTGTACGGTGGTCAAACAAGTAGTAAATTCGGTGAGAACCGGGTCGAATTCACAGGAACTTGTGATTCTAGAAAATTGTGTAAGAATTATTAAATTGAAAAGAAAGGTTGATTTATTTTTGGATTGGTTGAATTAATTAATGAACTAACTAATTAACAAAAGTTGCAAGGGTGAAGAAATTCAATAGATTAAGCTACTTTCTAGGATTAACGATCCACTTAAATTTTAGATTGACACTTTAGTTTTACCTATAACTATTACTTTCAATATGTAAGTCGATTTACCAATTCTAGATGTCCTCAATCGAGGTTTCACCTAGGTGATTAAAGCAAGTCATTACTTCACTTTAATAGTTCAAGTGATCTATCTTCTTCTTAAATTCGTTGCAAGCCATCACTTCACAAGCAAATCTAGCCTAATTACCATGTGGTCTAGTAATACTCTCTTATGTCTAAATGAAACATACCACAAACATTCAGTGCACTTAAGAATAATGCATGAACCATCCGAGTAATTAAACATGCATCATGAAGAAATAATATATAAAACTAAAGTATCAAATCTTATAGTCAAGCTTCACGAATTAATCCCATAAAGTAATGAGAAAACTAGCCACTAAACATATTCAATGGTAAGAAATAATAAACCGATGAAACCCAAATTTTTAGGATGAAAAACAGTGAAGAACGGTGATCTATTTCTCAAATTTTGCTCAGCAAATATTGTTCGTCTCCAAAAGTGACGAATTGGCTGAATGGCCAAATTGCTCCCTACCAGATGCCTCCCCTCCTTTTCATGTGAAACCTAGTCCAAATTGGACTAGGTTTGGTCTAAACCTCTTTTCATTCCTCAAACTTTCATTAGTTGTGCAATTTGACCATAACACGTTTCCCTTGTGTCACTTTAGTCATCAGCTTCTATCTTTCACTCCAATTTGTCTCCAACTTTTCATTTCTTGCCAATTTAGCTATGATATCTTCAATTTCGCTCAAATGTCTTCCAAAGTGAAATCCTGCAAAATCCTTGTGCAAACTACTAAGAACATAGCAATTAATTGAGTTTCTATGCAAAATTGAGGGTAAAATATATACAATATTATGCACTTATCAAATACCCTCAAACTCAAACAATTGCTAGTCCCTAGCATTTATAACTACATGCAATCATAAAACAAAACAAGCAAATCAATCAAACTACCTTGCCGGTTTAAGTCTAATCAACATCTAGAACCACACATCTTTAAACATATAAATGGTCAAACATGTTTTAATACTTAGTGCTCAAATCAATAAGCAAATGATCACTCCCTAAATGTTTCACTATTTGAAGAGGTTGTGCGCGTGTGTATAGTGATCTTACTAAGCATATTCATTCCATAAGTTTGCAAGCTAACCAAAACTCCTCTTTTCGTTCTTTCTGAAGGAAAAGATTGCAGGTCTTACCAGTCAAGTGGTCTTTCCATTGGGTTCTAATGAGGTCTAGCTTGGTGAGAGAAGATGTCGGTTGAAAGCTTTATTTAGTGGAGGTTATTTGAAACTACTTGAGTTCACAAGTTATTGAGCATTAATGATAAACAATAATCACAAACCAACATCCAATTTGCTTCTTTTGCAAGCTTCACATATTTTTCACAAAATTTTGCACTCTTTCAACCTTTATGACAATTCTGGTATAAACAATAATCACAAGTGCCTTTTCTTGATTTCATTTTTTTCACAACTTAGGCACACTTTTTTTTCTCCAGAACTATCTCTTCCACTCACATATCACAACAATCTATAATACCCCCAAACTCAGACTTTGAACACTGAACAAAAATTCATACCTATGCCCAGAATAAAATACTCAAGAAGTTTCATGGATGAAAATGTAATATAAGAACGGAATAGCTTAAAATGTGGGTGAACAAAGAATTTGGCTTTAAGGCTCAAAGGGGTTCATCTAACGGAAATTCATTACAAGTAGGCTATTTAGATAACAGGCTCATCCTAGTTTGCCACCGTTGTCCCGGCTTAACATACAACATATGTAGATTTAAAATGGTTCAAAGCAAGCAAGTTCTAGGTCTGATATTAAGCAAGATACACTCATGAAAAAAAAATTCACACAATCCATGCATAATTGGCTCAAATTCTCACAGGTAGATACTCCATTTAAAGCTTTGAACACAATTTCCTACCACCTATATGATCATAGATATGTAAATCAATGGAGATTTCGTATTAAAATTCAACTTTTTGGAGCATTGGTCCCTAAAATGCAACCTAAATACTATATGTATTACCCCCTTCCGCGGAAGCTTACGTAATACGGAATGCCCGGTGGCGTAAGCGGGAACTAGAGTCGGGGAAACAGTAAACGGAGTTCACTTGGTATAGTGGTCCAAACCCACCCGATTAAAATTTTCATTTACGCTACTCATGCCATTAACTTGTAGTGCAAGTAACGAGGATCGTCTGAACACAAACACACATATGCACATACATATAGATACATATGTGATGCAACATAACTTTTGATGTGGACATCGCTCCAAGGACTCCACAAGCTCAAGGTGGTGCTTAACCTCAAGCGCGCGCATCCCCAAATCCGCTCCAAGGTATAGGGGCACCTATGACAAGGTCCAGGTTCAAACAATTCCAAGCGAGTCTTAATGCTTTCATGAGACTCTTGGCGCAAGGAGAGGAACAGGAGGGAGTTCAAGAAAGGATTCTACAACTTCGCCATCTCGGAATTCTATTGGAAGAGGAGTACGCGAAGCCCTTCGGAACCTTGAACGTAAGCACGATTGAGAGAGGAGGAGGCAAGACCCCCGCATGAGACCTTCAGGCACAGGCGAAGCCATCCATGCGAAGCCCCTAGGCGAGGTCCCCGTGCGAGGCCTCCAAGTGCAGGCTAAGCCCACAGGCAAGACCGCCCCCGTGAAGCCTCCACACGAGGCCCCCAATCGCAGCCCCTAGGCGCAGGTGAAGCCTCCAAACTCAGCAATCTGGCCAACCACCCAATCCAATCCGAAATGCTCCTTCCTTCTATGAAGATACTTGGGAGGACAAATATTTACTTTGTGTCAGATTGGCAAGTATGAAGATTGGCAAGTTGAGCTACACACATTCTCTTGGGAAGACCTTGGCAATATGACAAGGAGGCCATATACTATGGCAAGGTCAACAAATACACCCTCACACATATCGGCCGACCCTACACCTTGCTTCCCCTCACGCCAACCCAAGCCCTTCAAGACCAAGTTCACTTGGCAAGTAAGGCCGAGAAGAAAAGAAAAAGCGAGGGCAGAGAGAAGAGAGAAAATGGTGAGAAGGTTCAAGGAACCTTGAGTGGAAAGAAAGAGTGTGCATTGATGGGAAATACCATGGGTGAGTAAACGAGAAAACAAGATTGCATCCCTCCCATGGCCAAAGAGAAAGATTTCAAAAGAGCACTTTTTGGAAACAAAATTTGTTTTCTCATGATTCCACCTCATTGCATGCTAACACTTGACCATGTATCTTCTTTCCCATTGTATGTGCAGGACGTGTTGAAGGAATTTGATGAAGTATTTGATGAGCTGCGAAGCCTCCCACCTTATCGAGGCATAGAGCACCAAATCGACTTGCTTCCGGGCGCTCCTTTGCCTAACAAGGCTGCGTACCGAACCAATCCCCAAGAGTCCAAAGAGATCCAATCGCAAGTGCAAGAATTGCTTGACAAGAGATTCATCCACGAGAGCCTCTCGCCTTGCACGGTGCTGGTTATACTCGTGCCCAAGAGCGATGGCACTTGGCGGATGTGCATGGATTTCCGCCCCATCAACTCTATCACTGTAAAGTATCATCACCCTATACCTAGACTTGATGACATGTTGGATGAATTGAGTGGTGCTTGTGTGTTTTCAAAAATTGATCTTAGAAATGGCTATCACCAAATTAGGATGAAGAAGGGTGATGAGTGGAAAACGACATTCAAAACTAAAATTGGCTTATATGAATGGATTGTCACGCCCTTTGGATTATCTAATGCACCTAGCACTTTCATGCGCCTAATGAATCATGTCTTGAGGCGATTAATTGGAAGATTTGTGGTAGTATATTTTGATGATATACTTGTGTATTCTAAAAATCATGATGATCATGTTGAGCATTTGAGGCAAGTCTTTGATACACTTAGGTTAGAAAGATTGTATGCTAAAATTGAAAAGTGTGTCTTCGCCTCAAATGAGGTTAACTTTCTTGGATATGTTTTTGGTGCGGATGGTGTCAAAGTGGATGAAAGTAAAGTAAGTGCAATCCGAGATTGGCCTACCCCTAATTCATTAATGGAAGTGAGATCCTTTTGGGACTTGCTAGCTTTTATAGGAGATTTGTTAGGGATTTTTCCTCCATCGCCGCCCCTTTGCATGAATTGGCTAAAAGGAATGTAGCATTTGAATGGGGTAAATCACAAGAGAAGTCCTTTAATGAATTAAAATCTTGGTTGACAAATGCACATTTGCCTACTTTACCAAACTTTGATAAAGTCTTTGAAGTGGAGTGCGATGCAAGTGGGATAGGCGTTGGTGCCGTTTTGCACCAAGAAGGCCGCCCCATCGCCTTCTTTAGTGAGAAGCACTACTTGTGCTAAAGAAGGCCGAAATGGCTACTATGTGTTTGATGGCTTTTTGTCTAAGTATAAAGGGTTATGCATTCCAAGGGGCGCAGTGAGGGAAGTCATCATCAAAGAGGCACATGGTGGCGGTCTCATGGGACATTTTGGTGTCCAAAAGACAATTGAGACCGTGAAAGACAACTTCTTTTGGCCGGGCATGAAGAAGGATGTCACCAAAGTTTATGCAAGATGTGTGACATGCCACCAAGCCAAAGCCATTCTCCAACCAAAAGGGAAGTACACTCCTCTCCCTACTCCTTCATTTCCATGGGTTGACATAAGCATGGATTTTATAAGTGGTTTGCCTAGAACATCTCGAGGTCATGATGCTATATTTGTTAGAGTGGATAGGTTTTCAAAGATGACACATTTCATTCCATGTCATAAAACTGATGATGCATGATATGTGGCTGAATTGTTCTTTAGGGATATTGTGAAATACCATGGCTTACCTAGGTCTATTGTGAGTGATAGAGACTCAAGATTCTTGAGTCATTTTCAAAGAACCCTTTGGTCTCGGTTGGGCACAAGCTTGATGTATTCTACATCAAGTCATCCTTAAACCGATGGCCACCCTTCTTAGGAACAATTTAAAAGAATGGGAGAAGTGTCTACCACATGTTGAGTTTGCTTATAACCGAGCATATCATTCATCTACATCCCAAAGTCCATTTAAGGTCGTATATGGTTTCAATCCTTTAGCTCCTTTGGACTTGATTGCATTGAATCATGTTGAACAATTGGAAGTAGATGAGAAAGAGAAAGCTCAACACATGAAAGACTTGCATGCTAAGATTCACAAGCACCTTGAGAAAGTTAATGAATCCAATGCAAAACGGGTTAATAAGGGAAGGAAGTTTAGAAGCTTTCAAGTTGGAGATTTGGTGTGGTTGCACTTAAGAAAGGATCGGTTTCCCCAAGCTAGGAAAAATAAACTTGCGCCAAGAGGAAATGACCCTTTTCAAATCACTAAGAAAATTGGTAATAATGCATATGTGCTTGACTTACCTTGTGATGGATCTTATAATGTGCATGCAACATTTTACGTATGTGATTTGGCACCTTTTGAAGGTGATGAAGATTTTGAGAATCCGCAGACGGATTCTTTCGAAGAGGGAGAGTATGATGTGGACATCGCTCCAAGGACTCCACAAGCTCAAGGTGGTGCTCAACCTCAAGCGCGCGCGTCCCCAAATCCGCTCCAAGGTATAGGGGGACCTATGACAAGGTCCCGGTTCAAACAAGTCCAAGCGAGTCTCAATGCTTTCATGAGACTCATGGCACAAGGAGAGGAACAAGAGGGAGTTCAAGAAAGGATCTTACAACTTCACCATCTCGGCATTCTATTGGAGGAGGAGTATGTGAAGCCCTTCGGAGCCTTGAACGTAAGAACGCTTGAGGGAGAAGGAGGTGAGCCCCCGCGCGAGACCTCAGGAGCAGGCGAAGCCATCCATGCAAAGCCCCTAGGCGAGGCCCCCGTGCGAGGCCTCCAGGTGCAAGCTACGCCCACAGGCGAGACCGCCCCTGCAAAGCCTCCCGGCAAGGCCCCCGTGCGCAACCCCTAGACGCAGGCGAAGCCTTGATACTCAGCAATCTGGCCAACCACCCAAGGCAATCCGAAATGTCCCTTCCTTCTATGAAGATACTTGGGGAGGACAAATATTTACTTTATGTGTAAAAGACTCATGAACACTTTTTAGGATAGCTTTTACATTTCGACTTTTTGCCTTTTTAGAAGCTTTTAGGATGACATGAATGCAAAAACACTTTATGCTTTTGGAAGGCTTTTTACATGCATGCAAAAGGTGTAAGAGCCTTTTTGCCTTTCCATACACACCATCCCTCACCATTTAAGCTAATTTTCAACACATTTGGAAGGTAGAACATAGTTTGAATCAAAGAATTCGGCTAAAAATCTCCCAAGTGAGAATTGGCTTTCGTGTTCTCTTTTCTTGCAATTCCATCTCCCTTGTGATCCATGCAAGAGGATCCAAACATAATATCTAGTATTACTTGATCTTGTAATCAAGAGGTGTTAGATCCCATCTCCTTTCCAAGCTAGGCATTTTCAAGTGCATTGCCTCACCTGGTAGTGAGGAGGTTTACTTGGCCGAAATAGTGTTGAATGTGCGTGTCCACCTCCGCCAAGCTAGATCCGCGAACAGCTTGATCATACACCCCCTCGCCGTGATCATATCAACTTTACATGCATGCTTTTACATATACAGAGCCATAACCTAATATCCATAATACCTACGTGTGTAGAGAGATCTGGTACACCAAGATCCTCAAAAAGCAACTCCATGTAGGTCATCGTTGCTGCTGAAATCAAACACCAGAAAGCACCGAGAGACCTTACTCCTTGGGCTACTTATTAGACGAGCCTGAAAAAGTGAACATAGGGTGAGTCCTCGACAAGAACTCAGTAAGGGTCAAGCAAAGGATAGAGTTTCTGAGGTTCGGAGAATACCGAACCAACATACATGCACAAAAAACACAGATACAAACAGACAACAGATATACATATATTATTAATAATAAAAATATCAAAAATGTTAGTAGTCAGATAGAATCGGTAGATCTCTGAAGCTTCGTAAGAAAACTTGCCGGAAAAGTTACCTCGAGCAATAATGGAAGGTAACTTGCTAGACAAGTTATCCTGAAGCAGATAGCAGAATGCAACCGCATACCCGAGCCTATGCCATAAGCTAAGTTTGGTATCACCGAGTCCCACCCTCAACGCGAACTTAGCTCCAATTTACCCCAACATGCATATTATAAGTGTTCTAGAATGTAAATTTAAGGAAAACTGAACCCTTACCTTATATACCAAAAATTCCAGAACCGGGCTTCCGCGCAGATTCCAGGAACTGATTTCGGCAGAGTTTCGGTTTACTTTCTGCCCAACTCCCTATTGAAAAATCATCAAAAGATCATAGAACAAACGTTCAGGAACCACAAAATCATAGATCTGAGTGGCTCCGCCATACACCAAAAATTCATACGTTAACGGGTTTTCACACTGAAGCTCATTTACAAAATTTGATCCGTAGAAAGTATATAACTCTTCACCATGAACAACCTATATGATTACCTCTTCATGAATCTGAACTTTGATTGTCGTGCAAAAAATCCGAAATCGATTTCGGCAGTACTCCGGAATCGTTTCAGCTCAAACTTCTTTTTCAGAACTGATCCAGAAACATGTAAACAACGTTTAGAAACCAAGAAACATACCCCATATGTTGGACCACAAAATCTTAGAAAATCCAGAATTTACGGCTTTCAAACGAATATGTTTTAGAAAAAAAATTAATCCGTATGATGTTCCTAACATCTCCTGAGGATCAGTTTAATATATTTACCTCGATGTTTGGGCGAGTATTGGCGGAGATCAGTTGAAGCTTCAACCATGGTAGCTCTCTTCCATGGTGAACGAGGGTGATGAAGAAGAAGAAGATGAGAAAGAAAATGACAAAGCTGTCATCCATAAATTGGCCCATTTTTAGCCGTCTCTTGCATGTCCTCTTCCTAAAATTATTGTTTAAGTTTTCCAAATTTTCATTTTTGCCAAAACATTGCAAAGTTGCAATTTAGTCCAACCGTAACTTGCATATTTTCTAATGGGATCACCAACTGAAACGAAATTTTGACACCAACTCCGGGACTTCATAACACACATAAAACATGGTTAACGTGTTTAAATTAAAGCCCCGATATTCACAAAAAACAGAAAACGGATCGTTAATCGTATAGAAATTACCTCGGAAGTCGCCTGGCGTGTGGCGGCTGTAACAATCTCCCCCCTTAGGACTCTTGGTCCTCCAAGAAGGTCCTCTATCTTTGATAATCTTTGGGATATCACTTTATCATATCCTTCTCGGTCTCCCAAGTCGCCTCCCAGTCAGAATGATGTGACTACTGAATTTTGACCATCGTAATTAACTTACTACGGAGTTTCTGAGTATCCCGAGCCAGATTGGCCACCGGTACCTCCTGGTACTTGAAATTAGGAACCAAGTGAACCTCTTTCGCAGGTACAGTCTGAATCAGATCTAGCAGACACTTCTTGAGTATACTAACGTGGAATACATTGTGGACTGCAGACATGTCGTGTGGCAATGCCAGACGGTAAGCTAACTTGCCAACCCGCTCAAGAACCTCATAAGGACCGATATATCTTAGGGCTAACTTGCCGCGTCTACCAAATTTGACAATTCCCCTAATTGGCGCCACCTTCAGCCAAACCTTATCACCCACCTCGAACTCCAGATCTCTCCTACTGTCTGTTCACATACAAGGTGGTTCTGTCATTGGCAGCCTTCAACCGTGCCCGAATCTTCCCAATTTTCCGTGTAGTCTCCTCGATAATCTCAAGACCTAACTCCACTTTGTCCGATGACTCTGCCCAGCAATGGGATGTCATACACCTCCGTCCATACAAAGCCTCGTAAGGCGCCATGCCGATAGTACTCTGATAACTATTGTTGTACGAGAACTCTGCCAACAGCAAGTGCTGATCACAAACACCTCTGAAATCTATCGCACAGCTTCGTAGCTTATCCTCCAGAATCTGAATAACCCTCTCCGACTATCCATCAGTCTGAGGGTGATATGCTGTGCTCAGATGGAGACGCGTGCCCAATGCTTTATGAAAAGCATTCCAGAATCGTGCGGTGAAACGCGGATCCCGATCAGATACAATGGAATCTGGCACTCTATGTAATCGCACAATCTCTCTAATGTACATATTGGTACACTACCCAAGCAAACGCCCCTCGCCATCATCCAAAGCCATAAGCGCCTAAGGATATGGACCACGATGCCATCGCATCTCGCGAAGGAATTCTCAAGAGAGCCTAGCATCTACTGGCTTCACCAGGTAAGGCCTTAGCATCTCCTGGCCTTCACCACCCAGCACTTAGCAACAAGTCACAGATCGAGGAGAGGAAGCTGAGAATGGTTACCTCCATGACCTACCCACGTTCTCAATCATCCCTCTGGTCCTCCAATACCCAGAACGTGGGGGAAACACCTCACTACTCTGGATCATGGGACAACCGCCATCTCAACACCTCCTATAAAGGGACAACTTGGGAATGGTACACCCTAATTACACACACGCACTCTTCTTTCTGCTCCTGAGTATTCCGTTTCACCCTTTGCAGATTACTCTAGAGCAACAGATCATCATTCTCAACACCGCATTATCCCTTCAAGCATCTGAGAGCCCGAACCGTAAAGGAACGAGGCTATCACAGATGGGCAAGCTTCTCTAACGGATCGGTCACTCGGATAGGCAGAAAGTGAGCGCACTTAGTCAATCGGTCTACAATAACCCAGATAGCGTCGTGATGAGATCGCGTCATAGGTAGACCTGTCAGAAAATCCATCGTTACATTACCCCATTTCCTAACCGGAATGGGCAATGTTTGCAATGTTCATGCTGGCTTCTGGTGTTCAATCTTTACTCTCTGACATGTAGCACACTTTGAGACATAGGTGGCAATGTCTCTCCACATGCCAGGCCACCAAAAGTGCGTCCTCAGATCCTTGTACATCTTCTCGCCTCCTGGGTGTATGCTCAATCGACTCGAATGAGCGTCTACCATAATCTCATCCCGGAGTGCCTGAATACCAGGCACATATAGCCGATCCTTGAAGTACAGTAACCCCTGTCTGTACTCAAATGACTGACGCAATGCTGCTTTGCTCTCGCCCGATATCTTCTTCAGCTCTAGATCATTTCCCCGTGCATCTCGAACACTATCTAATCATTTGGACCGAATAGTCAGGGTACATACCTGTAGGTCCTCCCAACGCCTCCAATCGAGCCATAAGCACACCGGATCATCCTCCTTGGCCCTGTGATCTGTGTCTCCGCCCCTGACTAATCCTGTGTACTTCCTGCTTAGAGCATCCGCCACAGAGTTACCTTTGCCCGCGGTGTACTCGATGCTACAATCGTAATCCTTAATATACTCGAGCCACCTACGCTGTCTCATGTTCAACTCCTTCTGAGTGAACAAATACTTCAGACTCTTATGGTCGGTATAAATCTGAAATTTGCTCCCGAGCAAGTAATGTCTCCACTGCTTCAGAGCATATATCACTGCAGCCAGTTCCAGATCATGTGTCGGATAGTTTTGCTCATGCGGTCGAAGCTGTCTCGACCCATAAGCAATGACGTTATTCCCCTACATCAGAACACATCCCAATCCGACTCGTGACGCATCTGTGTAGATAACATACGGCGCACTCGGATCCAGTAATATCAGAATTGGAGCGTTCGTCAACCTCTGCTTAAGCTCCTGGAAACTGCGCTCGCACTCGTCAGACCATACAAAAGCTCGCCCCTTCTGAGTTAATTGAGTAAGGGGTGAGGCTAGAACGGAAAAGCCCTGAACAAACCTCTGATAATATCCAGCTAATCCCAGAAAGCTCCTGATCTCACGCACATTCGTGGGTTGCTTCCAATCTCGTACAACTCTAATCTTCTCGGGATCCACAGATAAGCCATGTTCTCCGATAACATGACCCAGAAAAGCAACCTCACGAATCCAGAACTCACACTTGGAGAACTTGGCATATAGCCGGTGTTCCCACAGTGTCTGTAGCACTATCCTCAGATGATCCTGATGTGCATCCTCATCCTTGGAATAAACCAGGATGTCATCAATGAACACCACAACAAACGAATCTAGGTAAGGACGGAAGACTCTGTTCATCAGATCCATAAACGCTGCAGGAGCGTTAGTCAGACCGAACGGCATAACCGTGTACTCGTAGTGTCCATACCGCGTCCGAAAAGCAGTCTTCGGAATGTCTTCCTCCTTAACCTGTAACTGAAAGTATCCGGACCGTAGGTCAATCTTCGAAAAGACCTTTGCTCCTTTCAACTGATCAAACAAATCGTCGATCCTGGGTAGCGGATACCTATTCTTCACTGTGATGGCGTTTATTTTCCGATAATCGATGCACAACCTGAGGGTTCCATCCTTCTTCCTCACAAACAGAACCGGAGCACCCCATGGAGAAGTGCTCGGTCTAATAAACCCTTTCGCAAGCAATTCATGCGATAAGGAGAAACGAAAATCGGAGTAGAACCTGGTTGGAGCTGAATCTCAAACGTGATCTCCCGCTCCGGTGGTAGCCCTGGAAGATCCTACGGAAAAACCTGTGAAAATATCATACAATCGGGATCTTCTCCAGCTCCATTCTGGTATCAGCTGGATTCAATCCATAATATTCTTCCTCACTCACCACCGGCACCCGATCCAGAACCTGAAGCTCCATACCGTGTTCCACAACTTCCACATCCGACACAACAGATAGAGGTATTACCTCTCCAGATACCCTGATCTGCCGCTGGGCACAATCAATCTGAACAGAATTCTTGGATAGCCAATCCATCCCAAGAATCACATCATATTTCAGAACATCCAGAACTAACAGATTAGACAGAAATTTGTGTCCTCCCACTGTCAAGACACAATCCTGAGCCATCTCATTCAAAAACAAATACTGACTTCCAGCAGTTTTTATCAAAAAAACATCAAGGAGATAACAGACAGGTAATTGCACAGATTTGGCACATCTTTGTGCCACAATCGACGTGGAAGCACCAGTATCAAAAAGCACACTAACAGGTATATCGTTCAGAAGTAATGTACCTTTCAGCGCTCCCTGCCGAGCCGACTCGCCCTGCTCGATCTGATAAACTCTGCCTGCTCGAGGCTGCTGTGGTGGTGGAAGTGGTGGTCGCGCCGGCTGTCGCGGACCTCTCTGAAGTGCCTCCCGCCCCCTGCGTGCACTAGGCTGCTGTGGAGGCGGTGCCCGAGGAAAACTGTCGGACTCCTGTCTAGGCATCAGAGGATAGTCGCAGATCCAATGCTCCGTGGACCCGCATCTCAGACATCGGCCGGACTCTCGATAACATGGTCGACCGGTGTGAAATGTCCCACAACTGCGACAAGGAGGTCCAGATGGTGCTGCTACAATGCCCTTTCCTCTGTCATTCGGCCCGGCCCTAGACGTCTGCCCAGTACTCCTGAAAGGTCTCTGTGATCTCTGAAATCCGGAACCTCGTACACTCTCACGAGGTCGATAAGGAGACTCCTCCTGCTCCAGAAGCTGAGCCTTCTGAACTGCCTCGCGGTAAGTAGTGATGCCCAGGGGTCGCAACGCCCATCTGATATCGGGGCGCAGTCCCCATATAAACCGCTTGGCCTTCTGCTCCTCAAACCCATAGTACTGAGGAACAAAACGGACCAACCGATTGAACTCCTGTTCATAATCCTGCACGGTCCTATCACTCTGCTGCAGACTATTGAACTTCCTCGGACGGAGATCTCAGATTGCATCACCGATATAGTACTCCAGGATTACTCGGGAAAACTCCTCTCAGCCCATACCTGGGTCCTGCTCATCTCTGTGCTGAAACTGTACTATTATGCCGCTCCGTACACTCCTCCACCAGTGATCTGCCTGCCCGACCAAGTTGTGCGTAGCCAGGGATACCATGGCAGTGGAAGACAAGTGTAACATCATGAGCATCTTCTCCATATCATAAAGCTAGGTCTCTACTGCTTCTGGTCCTCCCTTACCATCAAACTTCGTCGGATTCAGATGCAGATATCGCTCAAGCAGTCTAACATCTCCGGATCGGGGCTCCTACTGAGCATGTCGCCTGCGAGACCTACGGGAACTCTCCGACTCATCATACTCATCATCTCTATGTCGTCGGCGATGCTGCCGACTCCCGTCATCCCGGTGTCGCTTGTCCTTAGAATGATCAGATCTGACCTCACGGTCAACCTCTGATCGTACCCTCCTAGAGGAGGTCGTCTCTCTGAATCCTCCTCATCAGTATTCTGCCTCTGCTCCTCCTGCGATGGAGTACCAGTATGAGCTGTAGCGCGGGTGACAGTATCCCCCTCACTCTGAACATGCTAAACCCTCAGAGCAGCGTGAGCCAATGCAGGCAATAATGCTGCAACCATATCCCGGATCTACTCCAGGGTCTGTGCGAGGTCAAGGGGTGGCTGCTACTGAAGATGCAACTGTTGTCCCAGATCCCGCTCTTGTCGGACATCTCTCGGAGAGTCGGGATCCCTGTCCCGCTCACCCTGATCTCTTTCTTACTGACTGCGAGTATTAACCATAGCTCCTAAAATTCACAGATGTAAGAGCACATACAAGACGGTAAGTGTCTAACAGAAGCTAGCAACGGTATTTCTATAGGCTCTACAATGTAAATGCAATGCATGATGCCATAACACCTGAACTCAGAATCACATATGCATATCAAAAATCTAAATCTAGGCGTCCGCCCTTTCTAAAATCCAGATCTGATTCTGTTTAGTACGTCTCGAAGAACCAACCCCTGCTCTGACACCCCTTCCAAAAATGTTCAAGTAAGGGGGTGGCCAGACCCCTTACCGAACATCCTTGGAATAAACGGCAGAACAACGGCTCGCCCTACCAAGCCCGTACATAGAACAGAGATTCACTTATGGACTACACCAGGCTCAGACCATAACCTTACCCGATCCTCGTACTTGACTAAACCTGCTCTGATACCACCTTTACTGTTACCCCCTTCCGCGGAAGCTTACGTAATACGGAACGCCCGGTGGCGTAAGCGGGAACCAGAATCGGGGCAACAGTAAAACAGAGTTCCCTCGGTGTGGTGGCCCAGAACCAACCCGATTAAAATTTTTCCTTTACTCTACTCATGCTATTAACTTGTAGTGCAAGTAACGAGGATCGTCTGAACTCAAACACAGATACGAATATGGCAATATAAGTTTGGCCCCGCGGGCTCCAGAATGCAGTAGAACACGGAAATCATCATACAGATACATATGTGATGCAATATAACTTCACATGCATGTGTTTACATATACAGAGCCAGAACCTAATATCCGAATACCTATCGGTCTGTGCAAGAATAGCGCAAAAATCTGGTGCACTAAGATCCTCCAGACTCAGAAGACAGGCTCGGAATTAACAGTACCTGAAATCAAACACCAGAAAGCACTGAGAGACTCTACTCCTCGGGCTTCTTATTAGACGAGCCTGAAAAAGTGAACATATATAAGGGTGAGTCCTCGTTGAGAACTCAGTAAGGGTCAGACATAGGATAGGGTTTCTGAGGTCCGGGGTATGCCGAACCAACATACCTGTACAGAAAACACAGATACAAACGGACAACAGATATACAGATAATAATAATAACAATATCAGAAATGTTAGTAGTCAGACAGAATCGGCAGACCTCTGAGGCTTTTAGCCTTACATAAGAGGTTTTTCAGATATATCAGAGGCATGGTACCAGCCCGGGTCCAGAATCCCGTTATCGACAAAACAAATAGCAGAATACATAAGAAATAACAAGTTACTATGAGAAGGAAACTTGTCGGACAAGTTATCCTGAAGCAGATAGCAGAACTCCCAGAAGGTAACTTTCCGGACAAGTTACCCCGAGCAATAATGGAAGGTAACTTGCCGGACAAGTTATCCTGAAGCAGATAGCAGAATCCACCCGCATACCCGAGCCTATGCCATAAGCTAAGTTCGGTATCACCGGGCCCCACCCTCAACGCGAACTTAGCCCCAATTTACCCCGACATGCATATTATAAGCGTCCCAGAATGCAAAGTCAAGGAAAACTGAACCCTTACCTTATACACCGAAAATTCCCGAACCGGGCTTCCGCGCAGATTCCCAGAAACTGATTTCGGCAGAGTTTCGGCTTAGTTTCTGCCCAACTCCCTGTTGACAAATCATCAAAAGATCACAGAATAAACGTTCAGGAACCACAAAATCACAGATCTGAGTGGCTCCGCCACACACCAGAAATTCAGACGTTAACGGTTTTTCACACAGAAGCTCATTTACAAAATCTGATCCGTAGAAAGTATATAACTCTTCACCGTGAACAACATATATGATTACCTCTTCACAAATCTGAACTTTGATTTCCGTGTAGAAAATCAGGAATCGATTTCGGCAGTACTCCGGAATCGTTTCAGCTCAAACTCCTTTTCAGAACTGATCAAGAAACACGTAAACAACACTTATAAGCAAAGAAACAAACCCCATATGTGGCGCCACACACAACTCAAAATTTTCCAGAATTTACGGCTTTCAAACGGAGCTGTTTCTGAAAAATCTAATCCGTAGGATGTTCCTAACTTCTCCCGATGATTAGTTTAATATAATTACCTCGAAGCTTAGGCCAATATTTTGGAAGATCACATGAACCTTCAACAATGGAAGCTTTCATGGTGGAAAGAGGCGAAGGAGAGAGGAAGAAGATGAAGATGAAGAAGAAGAGAAGAAATTCACTCCTTTATCATTTCTTATCTTTTTCTTTTCTATTTCCTTTCTTCTTCTCTCTCTCCTTTTAGCCGCCTCCCCCTTGTCTTTTACTCCAATAATTTTTTCAACTTTTCCTCTTTTACAATTTGGCCCCAAAACTTTGCAAAGTAGCAATTTAGTCCAACCACAACTTGCATAACATTCTAACGGGAACACCAACTGAAATGAAATTCTGACACCAACTCAGGAACTTCATAACACGCAGAAAACATGTTTAAATTGAAGTCCCGATATTCACAAAAATCAGAAAGCGGATTGTCAATCATACAGGTCGCGGTCGCGAAAAATGTCGCCCGAACACGACTCTCACGCGAATTGCTTGTCAGCTTGACCAAGGCTCAGTATTTTGGTCATACCTTTGCGCTCCAGCCTCCGATTGAATTGATTCAAAAGCCCATTTGTAGCTAAGAGACAGATCTACAAGTTCTATTCATAAATAAACTCCAGAAAACGACAAGAAAGTCTTCAAAATTGGCTTGTACGAAAGTTGTCATGTTTTCATCCACGCATTCTCCGAGTACTCCAAAGTTTACTTCACAAAATTTTCTTGGCTCATTCTTTGCCTTCATCACCTGCATCCAAAGTTTCAGTTCATCATTAAATCCTAAATACTACAAATATAAATTGAAAATTAGATATCTATACTACTAATTAGCTTGTTTTAATGTCGCTAGCTCGACAATCTCATCAATAGGACTCAAGGGACTCTCTTGAGATGTTTCCATATGGAACCGGTCCAACCATTGAAATGCTTCAACATCCACTTTTTCATATGATCAAACTTGAATCCTTTGTACTTGCAAAACGCACGGGGCCCTTTCTCCATGGCCAAATTAGTAATCTTCAGGATAAGACTACCATAATAAATGATTTTGTAAAGGGAGATCATGACATGAATTCTTTCCGACTCGAACAACCACCCTCTAAACCGAGAATAATCAAACAATAGAACATGCTCTCAATCGATATCGTAGCTGAAGCTCTTGATATGAATAACATATAGATCACACAAGTCATAGGTAGCATGATTAACCAAACAATAGAACATGCCTCTTTTTCCTATGGTTTAAAATCAAGAAACTCTTGTACACACTAGGATCAAATACCAACCTAGACTTTTCACGCTTCTCAGTTAATCCACTAACAGATGTAACATCCATTTTCACATCCATAGCATACTTTTCATGAACAACTTTAATCATCATCCTTGAAGGCTCAATAAAATTGGATGCAAGTCCCACTAAGCATGGATTGAAGAGAACATTCTTAAGAATTATTTTCTCATTTATCGTTGGCATACAAAACATGGTATTAAATATCGTACCGGTTATCGTACCGTTTTGGCAGCGATACGAGACAATACCGATACACCGGGGGTATACCGGTTGTACCGGAAAGACTGTACCGGTGTGTGTGTGTGTGTATATACCTGAAAATGTATCAGAGATTGTAAATTTTTTACGTGCAGTACCTAGGTGATCGCCTACCTGACTAAAAGAAAAAGAATGAAGTAAGCTAGCATACTAGTTACATACAATAACTAAAGATACTAACTAAAGGAATCAAAAAAAAGAATGAGGTAAATTAATTTTTTAAATTACAAACTTTTATTAGCGATTTTAATTTCTTTAATTTAGTAGATATTTTTTATTATCAATTTTATCCTTAAAATTTTAAAAAATGTTCATTTAAGCCCCTGTACCGCTGTTTTCTTCATTTCGGTCGGCACACGGCACGACCAAAATGGCCGAATTGGCCGGTACAGCCCAGTACGCTTTCTGATGCATGTTTTGCCTAAACAGTGTCGTTTCATGGCGCATCAAACAAGACAGGCTGCATGCAGGCGTGGCATTTAAATCAGTATTTAATACCATGATACAAAACATGGCATATGGGTCAAGATATGCATCATGAGTGATAATAGGCTCTCCTACATCTAAGCTATCATAGCTAGGCACATCATGTGTGAGAGGAGGTTCATGCATCAATGCAAGCTCTTCATCAAAAAAAATGCATCATCATCAATATTTGGAAAATCACGACGCATTATGTCATCCAAATTAATTAAGCCAACAAATTGGGGAAAGAAATTACCATCACTCAAAAATTCATTTGAGGTTTTCGACACTTGTTCCTTCATGGTTCCATTCTGATTTTCCATGTCTGTCACCTCTTTCACCGATTCCACTAAGTCACTTTCATCAAGATTCTCCAATCTCTCCAATTCTTCAAACCGTTGATTTTTTCTCAATTTTCGAACCATGAATTTATTCTTTGCAACTGTTCCCCAATCTCCTCATGGTCCTTCATTAACTTCTTTTGTCTCTCCCAAAGCTTCTCACACTCTTCCTCATGATCTGGTAACATCTCCTCATATGGTTGCCACTCAAATGGAATTGGTGTATTAGTAGGATGTGAGTCTCTTCTGCTTTCACCATTCCATACTAGCCCATATTGGAAATTGAAAGCATCACTGGAAGAATTTTGATGATATTCATAGTAACTATTCTCATAGTGATCTTGATCCATGTGTGAGTACCCATAATATTCTATATTTTCATAATTTTCATGGGGCATGGCTAGGTGCTCGTCATAATGGGTTGCTCTGGGTGTGTGCCAAACTCGATTACTTTCATGATTGTATCTTTGTTCTTCAGCTTCCATCACCGCTAGCGTTTGACGAAGTTCTATATTTTGCACTAGTAAGGCAAAGTTTTCAAGCTGTACCAAAATTTGTGCAAGCTGATCTTCCGGAAGGATCCCCTCTCTTTCATGACAACTTTCTTCTCGCCACCAATAATCATTGTCCATCATCTCTGTTTTTTTTAGGTATTCCTGAAAGAAGAAAAATATAGATAAAATTAATATTTACAATGTAATTCAAACACAAATAGCAAGAAAATAAACAAGTCCCCGGCAACGGCGCTAAAAACATGGTCGGGACACCGCAAGTCTACAGTGGTCAAACAAGTAGTAAATCCGGTGAGTACCGGGTCGAATCCACAGGGACTTGTGATTCTAGAAAAGTGTGTAAGAATTATTAAATTGAAAAGAAAGGTTGATATTTTTTGGATTGGTTGAATTAATTAATGAACTAACTAATTAACAAAAGTTGCAAGGGTGAAGAAATTCAATAGATTAAGCTACTTTCTAGGATTAACGATCCACTTAACTTTTAGATTGACACTTTAGTTTTACCTATAATTATTACTCTCAATATGTAAGTAGATTTATTAATTATAGATGTCCTCTATCGATGTTTCACCTAGGTGATTAAAGAAAGTCGTTGCTTCACTTTAATAGTTCAAGTGATCTATTTTCTTCCTAAATTCGTTGCAAATCATCGCTTCACAACCAAATCTAGTCTAATTACCCTATGGTCATGTAATACTCCTTTATGTCTAAGTGAAACATACCACAAATATTCCGTGTACTTAAGAATAATGCATGAATTATCCGGATAATTAAACATGCATCATGGAGAAATAATATATATAGAACTAAAGTATCAAATCCTACAATCAAGCTTCACGAATTAATCCCAAGAAGTAATGAGAAAACTAACCACTAAACATGTTCAATGGTAAGAAATAATAAAACAATGAAGTCCGAATTTTTAGGATGAAAAACGGTGATCAATTTCTCCCATTTTGCTCGGCATATATTGTTCCTCTCCAAAATTGACGAATTGGTCGAATGGCCGAATTGCTCCCTTCCAGATGCGTCCCCTCCTCCTTTTCATGTTAATTTGGACTAGGTTTGGCCTAAACCTCTTGTCTTCCCTCAAACTTTCATTAGTTGTGCAATTTGACCCCAACACTTTTCCCTTGTGCCACTTTAGTCATCAGCTTCTATCTTTCACTCCAATTTATCTCCAACTTTTCATTTCTTGCCAATTTAGCCATGATATCTTCAATTTCGCTCAAATGCGCATTACCAGGGCGCTACTCTCTCTGACAAACTCTGACCAGTAGCGCCCTGAGTAATGCCCAGGGTGCTACTAATACTTTTGGCCCACAGTAACGCCCAATGGCGCTACCAGGGCGCTACTAGCTCTGACACGCCTCTGACTGGTAGCGCCCTGAGTAACGCCTGGGGCGCTACTGCGCTTTCCGGCCCCATAGTAACGCTACAGGCGTTACCACAGGCGTTACTGAATTGCCTCCAACTACGTAGTGTGCCTCCCAAAGTGGAATCCTGTAAAATTCTTGCGCAAACTACTAAGAACATAGCAACTAATTGAATTTTTATGCAAAATTGAGAGTAAAATATATACAATATTAGGCACTTATCCCCTGGGGTTAAGATCTCTAGACTCTAAGTCTTCCTTCTCGATCTTCCTTCCAAACTTAATGAAATCTAGGTTTCCTTCAAGTTATATTGAGGGGAATGAGTAACAAGTATAAAAGCTTTTAAAATAACTAAGTAACTTGTAAAGGAAGAAAAGTGAGACAGAAAGGTTCAGAGTACTTACAAGGGGTGGACTGCACCCCGACAAGTAGGGGTGAGCCGAATCGAGCCTAACGAGCTCGAGCTTCACGAATCATCCACTACGTGGGAAAGACGGCCGTCACTGCGGCCCGAGACGCAGTTGGGCCGTGGTAACCACTGCGGCTGAGGCAGCGGTATCTACTGCGGCTTCACCATGAAAAAGGTCGCAGTAAGGCTGGCAGCAGCTGACAGCCATCTGACGGCGCCGCCATTACGTACTGCGGCCTTAACTGCGTCTCGAATATTTTGTGAGAAAAATAAAATCGTATAAATATTTAGTAACTATTATTTAAATTAATAAATATAAATTTAATAATAATGTTAATTAAGAAAGTAATTATTAATTGGAATAAATATAAATAGAATCTATATTGAAGATAATTAACCACTTACATCCTAAAAATATTTACAGTAATTCTAATTCTAATTGTTCGGAGGATTATGGTGCATAAAAGCATCGAAATCTTGATCGTCCAACCCGAACAAGTTCAAGAAGTTGAGCGGTGGCGCTGTGGGCTCCGGGATCTGCTGCTCCGATGTCCATGGCAGCACCGGCTAATAATCAGCTTGGGTGGAGGTGAGGGTGAGGTCGGGAATTGGAGGAGAAGGCTGCCTCGGAGGATGCTCGTGACGTGGGGTGATCCGAGAAGGGGAAGGCTGGGATGATCCGGCGACTAAAGTCGCTGGCACGTCGGAAAGTCAGACATGTCCCCCCCTACGTAGCGTCGACCACATGCTGCTGATCGCCGCTTCCGTGGAACGCGTCAGCTCGTTCACCCGGGCTTCCACTCGAGCTTCCACTCAGGCTTCAACCTCAGTATGCGCACGAGCACCTTGGTCCTCGAGAGCGGCGACCCTGCATCTCAGGTCACGCATCTCATCCATGTCCTTCCAATGCTGCTCCTCCAGGTCGATCTCGCACTGAAATCAAAATTTCATTTTGAAAATGTTATACTTATAATGATGAATTGTCAATGTACTGTAAAGGTATGGAATTGGTAAAAGTTCAATTTTATTACCTGCGACGGTCGAGGTTGCTCGAACAGCTCGGGCTGAGAAAGCTGGGGTGGGACACCGACCCATCGCCCTCGCATGGGCGGGCCCATGACATCCTTGTAGATGTCCTCATCGATATCGGGGAACGGCCCGTCCTCCCCATACTTCTCGACAAAGCGTTTCTTGTACTCCTCCTAGTTAAGATGAAGAAATTTATGTTAATGAATAATAATTGAATAATTTAAACATATAAATGATTGAGAAAATACTTAAACTTACCAAGGCCGCATTTTCCTTGTCCAGCCAGTCTTCCCCAAACTGGTCCACCCGCAGCCTCTGTCCCGCCTTTTTGCACTGTCAATTATAATATGTTAGGTATTCAAAAGTTTCACTTATACATACGTAATTATACATAAATATTTTAAAAAAGTTATCATTTCCTCATAAATAGTCGACTTTGACTTGTTGCCATGCGACTTGAATTTTGGTCGTTTTTCGCTCTTGACATTTATCTTGTTCCGAGCGGAGTTCACTTTGAACTCCTCACTATAGTAATGCTCCAGGAGCAGCTTCCACTTCGCGGGGTCTATCCTCTGTGGAGGCATGTCCAGCCAGTTCATGTAGTTTGGAGCCTGGTGATCCAAAAGACGTCTTCTCTGGGCCCAATCCCGGATGTTGTCTTGGGTGTTCCGGTAGAATTCCGCGAACCGGGAATGGAGCTTCTCCAGGAATTTGTGATCCGTCCATGAATATTGGATCTGTTCCAGAAAACATGAAAACGTTAAAATCTATAGAATTAGTTTAAAAAACGTATATAGAAATAGTGAAGTAATTAGTATTTGTATAACTGCGAATTGGTTAGCATAGTTGGCTTGCTCATCCGCTGGGAGGTCAGTGTATGTCGGCGGGAAGCCTGTGAACTTGCTTGCGACGAATACACCAATCGCTTTGGGCATACCAGATGTTTGTTGC
Source organism: Stellera chamaejasme (assembly GCA_024586325.1). Classification (NCBI taxonomy): domain Eukaryota; kingdom Viridiplantae; phylum Streptophyta; class Magnoliopsida; order Malvales; family Thymelaeaceae; genus Stellera; species Stellera chamaejasme. Next base: position 20,648,241 of record CM044982.1, on the reverse strand, counting down.
TTCAAACTCCATAAGAATTGAAATACGTTATATGCAGAAATAAAATATTAAAATTAATTAATTTATGAAAACTTAAAATTAAAGACTTACTGGCTGATGTGAGTGACCAGTCTCCCATCAGGACCCCTCTCGAGCGGGGGAAGAGGAGGCGCGGGAGGTGCTGCTGTACGTCGGCACTAGGCAGGTGGTGCATCGGACTGATGATGAGGGATCTGCTGCTCCACAAAGTTTTAAAAATCTTGCAAAGTGATCCAAAACTTCTTCAAATCATGCATTTCAACCCCAAAGTCTTCGAAAATTACGAAAAAGCCACAAAGTAATGAAAATCTTGCAAAGTGACCCAACACTTCTTCAAATCTTGCATTTCAACCCCAAAGTCTTCGAAAATTACGAAAAAGCCACAAAGTAATAAAACTCTTGCAAAGTGACCCAAAACTTCTTCAAATCTTCCATTTCAACCCCAAAGTCTTCGAAAATTATGAAAAAACCACAAAGTTTTGAAAATCTTGCAAAGTGACCCAAAACTTCTTTAAATCATAAACATCCACCATTCCATAACATTTCACCTAATTACAACACATCCACAACTAATTCACAACACATTTCAACTACTTCCAACAAATCAATAAACATCCACCATTCCATAAACATGCTAAAATTTCCACAATAAATCCACAACATCCACCATTCCATAATTCATCAAATATTTCACAAAATTTTAACTAATATTCATCAAATATTCCACAAAATTTAATTTCCACAACAAATCAACTAATTCATCAAATATTCTAAAATTTCCACAACAAATCCACAACACATTTCAACTAATTCCAACAAATCAATAAACATCCACCATTCCATAAACATCCTAAAAACTCAAAGACATCCTAAAAATCATAAACACCGTAAAAACTAAAAAACAAACCGCAGAAATCGGAAAGAAAACTCACCGGGGGAGAGGGAGGGTCGCACCGGTTGCGGGCGACGACGATGGAGAGGGAGGGACGCGGCAGTTAAGGCCTTGATGGAAAGGGAGGGCAACGGAGAGGGAGAGAGTCCAAGACGAAACGGGAGTGCAAATGGGAGGAAGAATACGATTCTACTACAAATTAACAGGAAGATCATCTTCATCGTCATACAGTAGTTGATTTTCCACGTCGTTATCCACTTCAACTATATCAAAATGGGCACGATGATCTAATAATGACATACTTGCGTCAGGGGCTGGTCATATAGTTTCACCAAGTGTCGTCGATTCATGTAAAGGATGTTCTGTACCAATCTCGTCTGGGTCTGCATTGATTACAGTGGCACTTACATTATCAACACTTTTGTCCTTAAATCGTCGAGATTTCGTTTTGAAAACTGTCCACCAATTTTTTAGGTCACGACGCTTTGAAGGATATTCGACGTATACCACTTGTTAGGACTGGCTTGCAAGAATGAATGGATCATCCGGATATAGTCGGGATGTGTAGTCAACATCGGTGATCTCTGAAATTATATCGGTGAGGATGCCTTTATTGGTCGAAAACCACGTCCCTTGAAGACTCTAAGACTATTGTTCATGTACTGAAGGACAAGAATTTCGTCAATCCAGCCATAGAAATCCAAATAGTCTTGCGCATTTGTGTCCCCCAGGACGCAGACGCCCCAATTAGCTGTCCTTTTATTTTCACCATGTTGTTTTGTGTGAAACCTGTACCCATTAACATATACGCATTTAAACGATTTAGCCCTCATTCTAGGACCGCATGTCAGGTCATATAGTGCTTGTGGGAGCGCTGCCTGATTTGCGACGGCCTACACAGAATTGGTAATCAACATAATAAATTTCGTTTCAATTAAGATCGTAACAAATAAATGAGTAAATAAATAAACACAACTAACCACATTCTTGAACCAACGTGCAAACTCTGCCAGCCTTAAGTCATCCACAGCACCATCGTTCATTTCTGGGAACCGATTTCGGGACAACTCGTTAAATCGAATTATAAATTGCTCCACCTCCCGACAATTCTGAAGAATGTATGTTTGGACATGATTTACTTCTTCAGCAGACAATTCTCGAGTCCGAGCCTTCCCAAAAGTTTTTGTTGGATGACTGAAAATCGATAGTCCCGAATCGTTAACAACTGTAGGAAAATTAATTTCGTTCCGTATGTGAGGGTTCACCCGTGTCCCTTGATTATCTACCATGTAATGCTCACAAAAAAGCTATCTCCTATATCAAGAACTTTTCAATGATCGAGTCCTCCAAAAATTGTTTGTTTGCAAATTTTGCTTTCAACTTCTTCATAATCTGTTCGAAAGGAAACATCCACCAATATCCGACAAGTCCAAAAGTTCGAAGGTGCCAAGGTAGAAGCATAGTAAGATGTTCCATGGAGTCAAAGAATGATGGCGGGAAGATCTTCTCCAACTTGCACAGTGTTACGATGATTAATTCATCAAGCTTCTCCACATCGCCGAAGTGAATATCCTTAACACAATAGCCTAAAGAATTTGCAGAATTCTGCAATTGTTGTCCAAATGCCGTCAGGAATGTAACCGCGTAATGTAAGGGGCAGCAGCTTCAGCATGACCACATGACAATCATGGATTCTCATACTGTAAAATGTATTATTGGACGTATTGACACATCTGCCAATGTTAGATGCATACCTATCGGGAAGTTTAACGATATGCTTCAACCAATTGCAAATCATCGCAACCTGATCATCGTTTAACGTGTATAACGCCTTTAGTTGAAATGGTTTCCCATTCAGTCCAATGCTCAAATGTTGTTCATCACGGATATTTAACTCCTGCAAATCGCGTCTCGACTGTGCATTATCCTTTGTTTTCCCTTTCATGTTCAAAACTGTGTAGAAAATGTTATCAAAACAATTTTTTTCAATGTGCATAACATCCAGAAAGTCTCGTACTTTCAAGTCTGCCCAATACGGCAACTCCCAGAAAATTGATTTCTTCACCCAATTGTGCTCATCACCAAACTTATCAACCCTCATTTTGTCCCATGCTGTTCCAAATGCTGGGAATACAATCCTATTAAGATCTCATGACCTGACTTATACACACAGATGTCTACGGTCAGTTTCTCCCCACGATTTGGTATTGTTACGCAGAGCATGCCAATGTGGTAAAAATCTCCTATGGCAACCCAACCAACTGGTTTTTCATCCATGCTTCAACTGAAAACTATTAACATCACTCATGCAGTATGAGCATGCAAGTCTTTCATGCGTACTCCAGCCCGATAGCATTCCGTACGCCGGAAAATCACTTATCGTCCAAAGCAAACATGCTCGCATAACAAAGTTCTGATTACGGTGCGCATCTCAAGTTTCCACTCCTATATTCCATAAAACTTGTAACTCCTCAATCAGTGGACGTAGAAACAAATCAATGTTACAGCCAGGAGAACGGGGACCTGGAATTAGCAAAGGCGTGAAAGTGTACGGCTCCTTCATGCATAAATCGGGCGGCAGGTTGTAAACAATGATGAATACCGGCCACATCGAATACGATTGTCCTGTTTCGGACAACGGGTTAAAGCCATCAGTACTTAACCCCAATCGTACGCTTCGGTACTCCTGTGCAAAATCCGGATAGCGTTCGTCGACGTGTTTCCATGCCTCACCTTGAGATGGATTTCAAACAGTTTAAGATTCATTTCCACTTGCTCTAATATAATATGTCATGAACTCTGCGGTTTTAGACGACTGGTAAAGCCGTTGTATCCGCTCAGTGATTGGTAAATATCGTAAAACCTTTTTAGGTTTCGGTTTCTTACCCAGATCACACACTTCATACCTATCTGCTCCACACACCCTACAATTCAATAACTTGTTGAAGCTACCATAGAACAACATACAATTATTCTCGCAAGCGTGAATTTTTCTATACGGTAACCCTAGCTCCTTCAACATACCTTTAGTACTAAACATGCTCGTTGGCAACGAGTTTCCTCCGGGAAATATTTCATTGATATATCTGATCATCTCAGAGAAAAAGGCATTTGATACGTTGTGTTGACTTTCATACTCAATAACTTGGATAACACCGATAATTTGGTGTACTTATCACCACAACCTTCATATAAAGGTTTTGACGAATCACACAACAGTTGGAAAAACTGTCGTGCCCTTTCGTTTGGCACTTCGGGCGCTGAAACGTCCTCATTGTCATTATTCTGATCATCTTCAAAATTATTACAGTGTTCATGAAACCCAAAAGCATCACCAACCATTTCTTCATAAGCCGGCCGTTCTTGGCTACCCTCGGAAGAATTAAGTACTACAGTACTCGTACTTGCGCGATTTGATGATATTGACGTTAGTTCATCAAATCGATAACCTCGATAAACACATGGATTGATCTCAGGTCGTTCACCATGACAATCCCACACATAATAATTGGGTTTAAATCCGTCTAATAGTAAATGATTGACAACCGTAATTCGATTATAATAGTATCTATTTTACACTTTTTACACGAGAATTTCACCAGTTCTTCTCCATTTGATTTAGCAACAAAAAAAACATAAACCAAGAATTCCTGAAGTCCAGTCCAAAATCTTTCACTTATATAGCAAGTCTCATTCTCAAAGCGTCGATACATCCAATCACGTCCTTCGCTCATGGCCTTTTCTATGATCATTCAACAATAAAAACAATAACAAGCATGACAATTAATTATATATTACAAAAAACAAACACAAAAGTACTTAAATACTGCACACATGATTCATATATAAATATTCACATCATTTCCTCCTAATCCAGGGTGCATGAGTCATATCCTGTTCATAAAGTACTATTAGTGAAGAAACTTTTATGGCTGTGTATGTAAAACTGTAATTACATAAATTTCGGCAGCATTTCGCCTTAGTTCCACACTATACCATTTCTCTAGAATATTACTCCCAGAACAGGTATAACATGGAGCAAGACTAAGAAATGCGACCGAAATTTATGTAAACCGCTCAGTTTTACATGTACAACCATAAAAGTTTAATACACCGATAGTAAACTTTTACAAACTGTCCAACTTGGAAAATCCATGAAAACTCTGTACAATATATTATTTTACAACGTTATTCCAAAATTTTGAAATAAAGTGTAAAAAAATATTTTTTTATAAGTTTTCATAGATAGGAACTATAGCTCAACTAATTTAATTAAATTACTGAAAAAGAAAATAAAATAACCAATTCATAAATTAAATTGAATGAAAAACTATGTAACCATAAATAAATACATAAAATATTTATTACCTCAGTAATACATCTGAAGTCGACGGTACCGCAGCTTCCACTCAGATTTAATTATGATATTTCGTGTAATAGTTGAGAGAGGAGAGGTTATGAAAAGTTTGCGAAGTGTCCGAATGAAACGAGGGGGTATATATATACACGAGTCTACTACAGCCTCCTCCGCAGTAAGTGGCCGCAGTAGGGATGGTGGGCTCGTTAAATTTGGGCTCGGCTAGAACTCTACCGAGCCCAAGAATTCGAGTTCAAGCTCGGCTCGAGGCAGGCTCGAGCTCGGCTTGATGATTCGTGAAGCTCGAGCTCGTTAAACTCGATTCGGCTCAAGCTCATTAGGCTCGATTCTGTTGTACCTGTAGTGATGCTGATCTAACAAGGTAGTGATGCTGATCTGACGAGGTAGTGATGCTGATTTGACAATGTAGTGATGCTGATATGACAATGTAGTGATGCTGATCAAACAAGGTAGTGATGCTGATCAAACAAGGTAGTGATGCTGATCAAACAAGGTAGTGATGCTGATCTAACAATGTAGTGATGTCGATCTAACAAGGTAGTCATGCTGATCTAACAACTCATCATGCTGATCTAACAAGGTATTGATGTCGATCCAACAAGGTATTGATGCTGATCTAAGAAGGTATTGATGTCGATCTAACAAGGTATTGATGCTGTTCTAACAACTCATCATGCTGATCTAACAATGTATTGATACCGATCTAACAAGGTATTGATGTCGATCTAACAAGGTATTGATGTTGATCTAACAAGGTATTGATGTCGATTTAAAAAGGTATTGATGCTGATCTAACAAGGTATTGATGTCGATCTAACAAGGTATTAATGTTGATTTAACAAGGTATTGATGTCGATCTAACAAGGTATTGATGCTGATCTAACAAGGTATTGATTCCGATTTAACATGGTATTGATGTCGATTTAACAAGGTATTGATGCTGACCTAACAAGGTATTGATACTGATCTAACAAGGTATTGATGCTGATCTAACAAGGTATTGATGCTGATCTAACAAAGTATTGATGTACATCAAACAAGGTATTGATGCTGATCTTAGAAGGTATTGATGCGGATCTAACAAGGTATTGATGCTGATCTAACAAGGTATTAATATCGATCTAACAAGGTATTGATGCGGATCGAACAAGGTATTGATGCTGATCTGTCAAGGTATTGATGTCGATCTAACAAGGTATTGATGCTGATCTTAGAAGGTATTGATGCGAATCTAACAAGGTATTGATGCTGATCTAACAAGGTATTGATGCTGATCTAACAAGGTATTAATGTCGATCTAACAAGGTATTGATGCGGATCGAACAAGGTATTGATGCTGATCTGTCAAGGAATTGATGTCGATCTAACAAGGTATTGATGCTGATCTAACAAGGTATTGATGTCGATCTAACAAGGTATTGATGCTGATATAAGAAGGTATTGATGCTGATCTAACTAGATATTGATGTTGATCTCACAAGGTTATATGCGAAGGGTATAATCATAATTTTATGTGAGCTCTTTAAGGCTCGCGAGCCCTTACGAGACAAACGTTTCAAGCTCGAGCTCGGCTCGTTTATTATTCGAGTTCGAGCCTCAAAACCGGCTCGAGCTGTTAGTACTTAATAAGTAAGTTAGGACAAGGAGTGGTATTTTGAAATACCAAAGTACTCCTAACTTGTCTGGTGCTTTTACCAATACACCATTTTTACTAATTATCCACTAATCCTATCGATAATATAAAGGGCAGCCATACCCAATCACATTAGCAGACACTAGAAATAACTTGGAAAAACAAGCAAGAACGAGGATGACAATAACCGAGCAACAAGGAGCCTAATTAACTAAAATAGGTGGTGAAGACGAAGGCATAGAATGCGCAGTAAGTAACATGCTCATAGGAGATTGATAGCTTAAAAGATAATTAATGTAAATCAGTTTACCAGTTCAATAATAAAATCAAAGAGTCAAAGTGAACTCAGTTCCTTTAGAAGAACTAGTCAAATTCATGAGAACAAGAATCAATTTTCGGTATTTATTTCCATTAATCATACTAATCATACATGACAGAAAGGGCTTGAACAAAGAGGAATAAAGGAAGAAGTGTTAAGAAGAAGCATACCTTTAATACGTCAAAATGGACAGCCATTAAGATGCAAGAGAAATCCTTAAGAAAACTTAAAGAAACAAGATAAGATGAATAAAAGTTCAAAGATAAAGTAATTTAAACATAATCTTTCTAAATTGAGAAGGCTGGGCCGCAACATGTTATTCTCAAATTCAAGCAAAGTGAGCTTATCAGATTAGCACTAATTACATGACAAATAAAAGACTATAAGAAAAAAAGATAAATCTATCATTGAAAACCACATGGTACACAACTAAAAAAACGTAAAACTGAGAGTGACCAAAATTCAAGTATTAAATCAAATAATTAACTGCTTTAGAGAAAACACAACAACTGATACAATCGACCAATAAGAACAACACAGAACTAAACCAGCCTCACTGAAAGGAATTTCCAACCGAACCATCAAGTCAAACTAACCTCAAAGTACAACTAGGAATATCTAATCATTAGACTTTAGCAACTGGTACAAACTTCTTGAATCATTGACACAGGAAGCAATAACACGTAAGTATAGATTCACCTTAAAACCGGAGTCATATCCGAAACATGCATTAGAAAGCAATCCAACAATTTTTGGATTCAATTCAACATGCAATAGTATTAACAGAATCATTCTCAATGTAGTTAAAAGATTTAAGGTAGAATATACCTGATTCTTGCTAAAATCAACGAAGAACAGTGCCGCTCAATCCAGCCCCAAATTCCCCAATTTGTTCTCTCGCTTCTGGGCTCAAGTTCGTTTCCCCCTTGCTCCCCTCGAGCTCGTCGGGTCTTCACCGGAAATGCCCTCGCCGGAAAGCCTCCTCGTATCTGTCTCTATCTCTCTTTCCCGTCTTGCAAGTTCGACGCGATCCATAGCCAGCCCCAACTCGAAGATTCATCTGGTTCACTTTCCTTTAACGTCTTCTTCTTCGTTTAAGCTCCATCCTTTCATCTTTCGCTGCTTCCTAGTCGATTGATCACCAATTCCTTTTTTTTCTTTTTTTATCGAGTATGTCTTCTTCGTCTCCTTAATTCCTGTGTCTGATACGTGTTAGAGAATAGGTAAGTGTAGTTTTAATTTAGGTTAATTATAGCTTAGTCCCTTATCTTTTAGTTTAGGTGAAATTTAACCTCAGTCCCTTTAAATTTTATCCAACACTTGCTTAATCTTTCAAACAAGCCCACAACTTCTTTATTTTCAACAAATCAGTCCTTATACTTCTAAAGTAAATTCCAGATTTTAACTTGCAAGATTTTCAAACGTGCAATTCAGTCCTCATCTTTTAAATCACTTCAGTTTTGACACAGCCGAGAGAACGGGTCACAATACTTTGTATATTTTAAAAGGGTGTCCCACTATTTTTTCGGATGATAGCCCTCCACCAAATGATCTGAAACACTTACTTCGCATTTTTGGTGTTCTAGTGGGCCAAGACCCCAAGTGCACCATTCAACTCAAGCTCATTTTGGTTGATCTTGAATAGTGGTCACTATAGGTAGGCACCATGCCAATTGTATCTCTATGTAACTCTTGGTTCATTGAGTGGAGCGCCAAATGCAGCATTCCACTTTGGCGGTAATGCCCATTTGCCTCCCACTCAATCTGGTCTCCACTCTTGTGTCAACCTGGTTGGCAGTGGTCAAAACTAACCCATTACAAATAGTCATGCATCCCTAATATGATTAAAAAATGGTACCCTCGCTTTGGCGAGATCAAAGTACCATCTACCAATCACATACTTGACAAGTCCCATAATGGAAGACCCTAAGTTTTGATATTTGCGTCGAGGGATTTTGATCTGATATTGTTCTCACCAATTTTAATTTCTCCAGTTGAATTAGCATACATGCCTAGCATACATCTAATCAACCTAATCATGCATACTACTGCATAAAATAAATGTACAATGGTTATAGCCCAAAACCTATAATCATTCTGAGCCAAGGAATGACCAGAAAATGCTAAAAGAGAAACTTATACTAAGTCTTCTTCCTTTAGCTCCAGGAGTCCTTGTAACACCTTTTCTTTCTCCAATGTACTCCACGCTTCAAGCTCTTCCAAAATTACATAATTTCAAGAAAAACCTCTTTTACATAGAGGGGATTGGATGAGGAAAGAAATTACAAAGAGAATTTTAAGAGAAGGCACAACGCACACTTCATATTTAAAATTACATAATTCCCAAGGATATAACCATGCACCATGCCACAAATAAATCACACAAAATGCTAAAATCTCTATTTTAACATGTAGAGGATTTAATTGTGAAGAAATTTCAAAAATTAGGGCTCAATTCGGATTACAAATGAATTTATACGAATTTTTAAAGCATTTTAGTTTCTAATAGTGCCTAAAACGTAAGAAAAACAAACCTTTGGGCACTAGTGTCAGCTCCGAAAAGCTGTAGGGACCATCCTTGTCGAGCCGAACATCCAGCCGGGCCGAGCCGAGCCAAGCGGTTTAGGTGGCGCAAGCCATTGGCTCACCTCGTGGCTTAAGGTTCGGAGAACCCTGCTCGGAAACGCCGCCGTCGAGTTGGCACCGCCGCCGCGGCCACTTGCTTGATGGCCGCCAAAATTTACAGGCGGGCTCCTCTCGACGGCGCGATGCCAACCATGCCATCTCCGTTCTAGCCTTTTCTGGCCCCTTTTCCGTTATCCTCGAACTGCGGGTGACTCCCTTACCTATCCTAGTGGTTCCTTGACATCAATTTGGTTTTAAAAATTCCAATTTTGCAACTTTCAAAAATGATGAACAGTTCCCGCGGCCGAAGCGAGGTCGAACCTCCAACGGACCACCAGTTCATTAATTTCTAGCAATAAAAATTTCCAGAATTGTCCAATTAAACATGCAATTCATTTTAATCAAATTAATTGCAATTAAACATACAAACTATTCTGGTGTTCTACAAGAAGGCTCTGATACCATAGGGATTCCGGGTCACAAACAACATAGCGGAAACAACGGAATCCCTCACAAGGATCCATGTAGAACTGAGTAGAATAGGTGTTTGAAATTTTGTTACCACAATCAGGAGCTTTCTGTCACAACAAAGCGCTAAAGTCACCACTCTCTATGTGTATCCACGCACAATCCGTTGTCCAATTAATTGGCCACGAATCCTCCAAGTTGGCGCAGGAGTTCTTCTCTTCTGACACCGTGCTAGCAGTGGAATAATCTCCAAGAGAGAAGCAGACAAGGCGCAGGAGAGAAAGAGAGAGAGAGAGAGGGAGGAGACTTTTGCTCAGAGTCTAGGGAATGGCAGAGTTCGGACTGTCTCTCTGAGACCTAAACTCTGAGGCGCATAAGGGCATGTCCAACAGCTTCTCCAAAAGTTTCTCTAAAATAGAGAAGCAAAAGCCATATTCTCTACACAAAAAATTGCTTCAACTCCAATAGCTTCCTCATTTTGAAGAATAATGCATTTATTACAACAATAAAATACGGTACTCCTTAAAAACTATCACCACCAAATCATCTTCAGCCCGAGCGGGTTGAGACCGGGTGACCGGAGGCTTCGATTTTGGTCTGCAGGGATCGGGCTTTTGGCGGTCAGATGGCTTCTGAGCCTTGTTCGAGTGACTTTTTGGCAAGCCCTTGCGTATTTCCGGTACTAAGTGTCCTCCTGAAGAGGCCATGGGTCCTCTCCCATAGGGGACATGGCCCTCTCCCATAGGGGACATGGTCCTCTCCCATAGGTGACATGGCCCTCTCCCATGGGGACTTGTCTCGGGGTGTACAGCGGGTTCGGTAGCGTTCTCGAGACCTCGGTTTGGAAAACCGTTTGCGGTTTTGGAATCGTGGGAACGTCCCGGAGCTTTTTACGCTATAAAATATTTTGGGGTGGGACGTTCGCTGAAGAGGCCAGGGGCCCTCTTCCGTAGCAGGCATAGTGCCCTCTTCCGTAGCAGGCATAGTGCCCTCTCCCGTAGCAGGCATAGTGCCCTCTCCCGTAGCAGGCATAGTGCCCTCTTCCGTAGCAGGCATAGTGCCCTCTTCCGTAGAAGGCATAGGCCCTCTTCCGTAGAAGGCATAGGCCCTCTTCCGTAGAAGGCATAGGCCCTCTTCCGTAGAAGGCATAGGCCCTCTTCCGTAGAAGGCATAGGCCCTCTTCCGTAGAAGGCATAGGCCCTCTTCCGTAGAAGGCATAGGCCCTCTTCCGTAGAAGGCGGAGGCCCTCTCCCGTAGAAGGCGGAGGCCCTCTCCCGTAGAAGGCATGGGCCTTCTCCCGAAGAAGGCATGACTTAGCCAATTTCAGATTTACGGTGGATAAGGTTGACTCTTAAGTGTTGACCAAAGGGAAAGGACACTTGTCATGGCCATATTAAAGATGGAAAGGAAAGAGGACACTTGTCATGCCCATATTAGAGATGGAAAGGAAGAAGTTTTAAAAGGATTGTGGAAAGCGTACAGGAGCTATTTTCATTTCGTTTCTCCTCCTGCTTCGTTCATTTCTCCGACTCGTTGCCGCCATAGCCTCCATTTTCTTCAAGCTTTGGATTCTTCATTTTCTTGGCTGATTTTCACCAAGTGTGGACTCCAAAAAGTGGTAAGCTTCCTCCCTTGCTCTCTTTTCTTGTTGGAAACAAGAATCGGATGGAAAAAGAGAAGGATTTGTGAATTATGGGTTTGTTCTTAGCTATGAGCTAGGATGATTTTCTTCCTCCCATCTTTTAGTATGTTGTTCTTGGGTTGTATGGGAGTGATAATCAAGTGTTGGATTTTGGAAAACACACCTTGGGTAAAAATCCCCAAATTGCCGAATTTGTTGGAAAATTCTAAAATGATGTGTGTTTGTTATCTTGGTTCATGCTTCAAGTATGTTAATCCTAGCATGATTCTAAGCTCATGTGTGGATTCAATTTGATGGAAAATAAGTTGGGTTGGAAACCCCCTTTTGGCCGAATTTGTTGGTTGATGTTCAATGTTGAATTTGGTTGTTTTGAATGCAATTGGTTAGCATTCTTGGTTTAGAAGTGTAATTGGTGATTAGTATGATTAATTGGAAGCTTGAACGGTTTGAATTGGAAGTGTGGTGAAAAATTGGTTAAGGATCAAATTGTTGAAGTGATTCTTTTTCAATGTTGGTGGTGTGTGTTGATTGAATTGGATGCTAAATTGGTAATGTGGGTGGAAGTAGGTGCGTTATGGTGTTTGAAATACCATTTTCGGGTTAGAATAGAGAAAGTTAGTTTTATACGAGTTTACCGGGAAAAGTGTCTGGAATGCGGGTTTAAGGGTTGGAATATGTTTGTGGGTGTTGGAATAACAATGTTCAGGCTCGGTTTGTGAAACCGAGCTTTCTGTGGAATTTTCCGGGGAAGTGCGGGTTGTACAGAAATTTCTTTCTGGAGTTATTAGGATGTGTTCTGACTCAACTATGGTTACCCAGCTTGATTCTGCGTTGGTGGAGTAGCGTGGGACCATTGGAGCCAAGTTGTGCATTACGGGTCGGAAGCCGGGGTTTTCCGAGTGTTGGGCTGCGGGGCAGCGTATCCGAGGTAAGGGCTTAATTTGGTAAAATGTATGTTTGTTCCGTTTCAAGGCCCGGATGACCTTAGAGGCCCGGGTTCCTATTCTGCTCTGTATATGTTTAACAGGTAATGATACTTCTGTTTATATTTATGTATTATTGTTATTATTGTATGTTACATTACGTGTCCGCTTTGAAGGGGTGCCGACATTCTGCGTATCCGCACCAGGAGTGCCGATACTTGCATTACGTGTCCGCACGAAGGGGTGCCGACATTCTGCGTATCCGCACTGTGGAGTGCCGATACTTACGTTCGTGACCTACGGCAGTTTGGGGCTCGCGACCCCAGCCCGTACCGTGCTATACATTGCATTACGATCTGTATATTCTGACCTCTGTTGAGGGCTGTCGTTACGGGTCGTTCTGTCGGTTGGACCGCATATGTTGGATTCTGATTTACGTTATGCTTTATGTTTATATGTACATGCATATGTTGTGATATTCTGTTTTGCGAGTTGATTGTTGCCACGTGGGCAAACCGCACTTTTACCTTAAGCCCTTCGGGTCCTTCCGAGGACTCACCCTTTTATTTGTTTACCATCTTTCAGGCAGTCTGACAAGCAACCAGCGGAATAGAGATCCGCGGTGCTTCCTGACATTTTGGGTTCTGTAGCAGCAGCAGTACCATGTGCGGGAATTCTTGAGCGAGAGGCTTCTGATTCCGCACTTAGGTATATATATAAATAGGATTTTGCTTAATGGCTCTGTAGCTGTAGCTGCATGCATGTAGATCAGATCATGAATTTGTATATGCCATATGATCGGAAATATATTCTGCCTTTGATGCCTTCTGAGTCGAGGCGGAGCCCCGACTTGCCTATATTGGATTTGTTATGATATGAATTCAGTGTTTACGTGGTTGTTGCGATGTTTGATGTTTGACACCATGAACTGCATGTTTCGTAGAAGTTGGATTTTTCTAGTATGCTTGCCTTGAATGAGTATCTGGGTTGCTAGTTGCCACTTGGCTATTTGTTATTTGAGCTCGATGCTCCGCTGCCGCGCTTTCCGCCGTTGGTTCCGGTTTCCGACGTCGCGGCCGGCTCCGCCTCCGCAACCGGGCGGGGTGGCTGTGACAAGTTGGTATCAGAGCAGGTTGGGTCGGATTGACCCAAAAGGTAAAGTATGTTTGGTTTAAAGTATGAAATGTGGAAGGCAAGTATACAAGTCCGAGGGTGGACTTTTGGAGTAAGTTAAGTCTGTTCATGGTTAAGTACTGCGGAAGATGACTTGAAGTGCGAGCCACTGGTTCTACGTTTCATTGCAGGCGGTTCGTACGGAGACTGGCCACCTCCTTATTTGAACCACCTTGGAATGGGTGTGGAGCGTGGGCGGTTCTTTGAAGCATTTTTGAAGGTTTAGAAGTTGGACTTGGTATGATCCGGTACTTTAATTCATTGTTTGGTATATGGTGTGATTCGTGATATGAACATGAACTGATTCGTGTTTGAGGATTTGATATTAGGTTGTCTGATCCTAAAATGAATATCTGCATAATGCATTGCATTACACTACAGAGCCTTAGAATACTGCTGCTGGCTTTTGGATAGATGGGGAAAAGTTAGTTGATTTGGACTTTTGGATATGGGATAAGTTGGCTTTGGTTGGACTTGGTTTAAGGGAATGTTTACTACACGCGAATAGCGTGATTTGATACCGGAGGGGCGGGACTGGGATCCCACACCTCCGTGGAATAGGATACGGGTTCAGCGTAACCCAGGGTCTGAACAACCACACTCACCGCCCCCGAGGCTTAGCTGTCATAGTGACCCCTCTCTGATTTGGTATTACCGCCAGCCTAGCTGGTTCAGGGGCGGCAGTAGGCAGGGGAAAATCTGTTTATGCCACGGTAAGGGCATTTTGATCAGGTGGTGATAGCGAGACTTTAGCCACTGCTCGCTACAGCTTTGGAGTTGGTAAGTGAGTGACTCAGGAGCGTGGTCACTACGACACCTAGACTTCTCGTCGGTCCTATCAACGACGGGAGATCGAGACACCCGGTTGACGAGGTCAGACTTCTGGAGAGGTTTTAGAGTTTTAACCCCCCCCCGAGGTTCAATGACCGCGGAGGGTCTGGGGTAGTAGAGACTTGGTTTGCAGGAATTGACAAACTCCCGGGAGGAGGCTATTACGAGCCGGTTGGCCGGGGTTAGCGGCTACTCGGTCGATTGCTTCAGATTCTGAACCGGAGTTCGGATTGACCCGATATCGATTTCTAGTGTCTGGCGATTGTCTAGGACATTTCCGCGGAAAATATTTTTCGGGGCAGGGGGTTTGCCGTCGGACGATTTTCGGGATTCTGGGCGGAGAAACGGCTCCCGGGAGTGACCCGGGACTCTGATTTGCAGTTTTTAGGAAGATCTGGAGTCTGGGATATAATTTACATTTTTCTGTGAAGAAAAATGTTTTGGGTCGGAAAATACGGTTTCGGGCAGTTTTCGGGCTCGGGGCGAGCCAAGCTGTGACACTTGGCGAAATGTGATTAGTGGAAAGTATTGGACTTGGTCTCTTGTTATTTCTAGTGATTATGATTCACTATGATGTCAAAAAGGATGTCATGTGCAAAGCACATGACTTATTATTACAAGACTTAAGTTTTGGCAAGTCTTGCAAAAATGCAAACGTATTCTTCTTTCTTCTTCACTGCCGAATTCTTCCTCTCTCTAAAGCCACCATTGTTGTGTTTTACAAGCTTCCAAAGCTTGCTCTAGATTGCTTCTTGGTCCGAGAGTTCAACTGGGAAGTTGATCGGCAACTCGAGTACTACGTGCATCGAGGTATGGTTCGATTCTGTTGAGTATTTGGCAATATTGGAAAGTTGATGTTCTTGGCTTAGATCTGAGTTTTGATGGAATTGAACCGTTGGATCGTTGTGTGGTTCATATATGTTGATGTTGGGTAGGTAAGGATTAGGAAATAACGTTGGATCGTTGGAAACACAACACGGGTGAGAACTCACCTTTTGGCGAATTTTGACTGATTATGTTGGGAGTTTCTGTTGAATTTGATGTGTTCCGTGGATTGATTTGTGATTATTGAAGTGAATTCTTGCATGTTCTGAATCGGTTCTGAATTCTGATGTTCCTGCGGAAAACTGGAATTTTATCGAAGATCTGCCGGATTTTTGATTTTGGGTCGGGGGTGTAGTTTGGATGTGTGGTTGGTAAAGTTGCTAATTCAGCTTGAATTGACAGATTCTGAGGTCCAGAAGGTTGAAAAAGAAAGGTTTCCGGGTTTCGGGTCGCGGGAAATTGTGTTTGAGATCCACTGCGGTCGGGCATCTTGCTCCGATATCTATTCCTCCTTATCGGATGCCTATTTCGAGATGCAGGAGTTAAAGAAGCAAGCTGGAGGAATTACAAGAAAAGAGTTTCATCCGACCGAGCACTTCAGCGTGGGGTGCTCTGGTATTGTTTGTTAAGAAGAATGATGGGACACTCTGACTTTGTATTGATTACAGACGGTTGAATGCTCTTATTGGGAAGAATAAGTATCCGTTACCGAGGATTAACGATCTTTTGATCAACTTCGGGGTTTGAGGGTTTTCTCAAAGATTGATCTCTGATCTGGGTATTTTCAGCTTAGGGTGAAGGAAGAGGACATACCTAAGACTGCTTTCCGCACCCGATTTGGACACTTTGAGTTTACGGTCATGCCGTTCGGGCTGACCAATGTTCCGGTGGCATTCATGGATCTGATGCATCGGGTGTTCCGACCGTACTTGGACTCATTTCTGGTGGTTTTATTGATGATATTCTGATATATTCTCGGGATGAGGACTCGCATCGGGAGCATCTGAGGGTAGTTCTGCAGACACTTTGGGAACATCAGCTTTATGCTAAATTCTCAAAGTGTGAGTTCTGAATTTGGGAAGTCACTTTTCTGGGACACATTATATCTGAGCATGGTCTGCGTGGATCCAGAGAAGGTGAGGGCAGTTCGGGATTGGAAACAACTTACCACGGCACGGGAGATCAAGAGCTCCCTGGGGTTAGCAGGATTTTATCGGAGGTTTGTACTGGGATTTTCTATTCTGGCATCTCCGCTTACGCAGTTGACCAGGAAGGGTCAACGATTTATCTGGTCTGATAGGTGTGAGCAGAATTTTCAGGAGTTGAAGCGGCAGTTGACTAACGCTCCGATTCTGACTCTTTCAGATCCGATTTTACCGTATGTGAATGATACGGATGCTTCCACATCTGGTTGGGGATGTGTGCTGGTGTAGGAGCGTTTTGTGGTAGCTTTTGGGTCGAGGCAGCTGCGACAGCATGAGCTTAACTATCCGACACACGATCTGGAGTTGGCTATAGTAGTTTATACGCTGAAACATTGGAATCAATGTCTGTTTGGTAATAAATTTCAGATTCTTACCGACCACAAGAGTCTGAAATATCTGTTTACGCAAAAGGAGCTTAATTTGAGGCAGCATAGATGGCTCGAATACATTAAGGACTATGATTGTTGTATCGAGTACATCTCGGCAAGGGCAACACGGTTGCCGATGCTCTGGCGGGGAAGTATACCGGCTTAATTAAGGGAGGAAATGTTGGTGACCGATCGAGGAGAGTGATTTGACGTGCCTTTGGCACGGTGGCAGCTACGGGAGCGTGCTCAGTGTATTACACTTACCATACATTCGAGTGGCTTGATAGGATGCGCGAAGTGCAAGGTAGAGATCTGGGGTTGAAGAAGTTATCTAGGGAAGATAAGGGTTTATTTGTTACCGACGTTTCGGTATAGCAGGATTGCTATACTTCGAGATCGCCTTTATGTACCGAGGATCGGGAGTTCGGAATGAGATTTTCGAGGAGGCACACTCGAGCGGTTTGAGCATCGAAACCGGCAGGGACACTGCAGACTTTGCCCATTCCAGTGGGAAGTGGGGTAATGTTACGATGGACTTTCTCGACCGCACCGCCCGACACGGTCTCATCATGATGTTATCTGGGTTATTGTGAATCGGCTGACAAAGTGCGCACACTTTCTGCTTATTCGGGTCACAGACCCTTTGGAGAAGCTTGCCCGGCTTTACATCAGGGAGATTGTACGTTTACATGGAGTACCAGACTCCATTGAATCTGACCGTGATCCGCGTTTTACAGCTCGGTTGGATTGCTTTTCATGAAGCATTGGGCACGCGACTCCATCTGAATACAGCTTATCACCCACAGACGGACGGGCAGTCGGAGTGGGTGATTCTGATATTGGAGGATATGTTGCGAATCTGTACTTTGGATTTTGGAGGAGTTTGGGACTAGCAGTTACTTTGATAGAGTTCTCATACAACAATTGTTTTCAGACTACATTTGACATAGCACCTTATGAGGCGTTGTACGGGAGGAGGTGTATGACACCACACTGTTGGACAGATGCGTCTGATGGGGTTGAGCTGGGACCCGAGCTTTTTGAGGAGTCTACGGCAAAGATCAGATTGTTATAGGCGCGGATTAAAACCGCGAACGACTGCACCACTGTTTATACGAACCGCCGCCGTAGGACTCTTGAATCTGAGTTTGGTGATAGAATTTTGGAGGTAGCACCGATCGAGGACAGTAAGATTTGATAGGCGGGCAAGTTACCCCGAATTTTATCGGTTCTCATGAGTTTCTAAGTTGTTAGGTTGATCTTTTCCCCCCCAACTGTTTCTGTTTTATGTGGTATCTTCCAGGATAGCCTGTTGTGGATCGGTTAGATTTAGGTTCGGTACTGTCTGGGGTTGTCTGGTAGAAATACCGGCAACTGACTCGGGGTGCAATAAGATGCACCCGGAGGGTGGGACGCCGTGAGGCTCTGTATGGTAGTCTAAACTACCACTCCCGCCGCACCAGTACGGTGGTCCGATTGTTCTGGGTTAGAGGAATGTTTATATTTTCTGGTTGGTAGCGACACCTGTCTGGTTGGTTCAGGCTACTCTTGGAGTACCAAGAGTTCTAAGGGGGGGAGAATGTTACGGTCAGCCCGAGCAGGTTGAGACCGGGTGACCGGAGGCTTCGATTTTGGTCTGCAGGGATCGGGCTTTTGGCGGTCAGATGGCTTCTGAGCCTTGTTCGAGTGACTTTTTGGCAAGCCCTTGCGTATTTCCGGTACTAAGTGTCCTCCTGAAGAGGCCATGGGTCCTCTCCCATAGGGGACATGGCCCTCTCCCATAGGGGACTTGTCTCGGGGTGTACAGCAGGTTCGGTAGCGTTCTCGAGACCTCGGATTGGGAAACCGTTTGCGGATTTGGAATCGTGGGAACGTCCCGGAGCATTTTACGCTATAAAATATTTTGGGGTGGGACGTTCGCTGAAGAGGCCAGGGGCCCTCTCCCGTAGCAGGCATAGTGCCCTCTCCCGTAGCAGGCATAGTGCCCTCTTCCGTAGCAGGCATAGTGCCCTCTCCCGTAGAAGGCAGGAGGCCCTCTTCCGTAGAAGGCATAGGCCCTCTTCCGTAGAAGGCATAGGCCCTCTTCCGTAGAAGGCATAGGCCCTCTTCCGTAGAAGGCATAGGCCCTCTTCCGTAGAAGGCATAGGCCCTCTTCCGTAGAAGGCATAGGCCCTCTTCCGTAGAAGGCAGGAGGCCCTCTTCCGTAGAAGGCAGGAGGCCCTCTCCCGTAGAAGGCATGGGCCTTCTCCCGAAGAAGGCATGACTTAGCCAATTTCAGATTTCTGGTGGATAAGGTTGACTCTTAAGTGTTGACCAAAGGGGAAAGGACACTTGTCATGGCCATATTAAAGATGGAAAGGAAAGAGGACACTTGTCATGCCCATATTAGAGATGGAAAGGAAGAAGTTTTAAAAGGATTGTGGAAAGCGTACAGGAGCTATTTTCATTTCGTTTCTCCTCCTGCTTCGTTCATTTCTCCGACTCGTTGCCGCCATAGCCTCCATTTTCTTCAAGCTTTGGATTCTTCATTTTCTTGGCTGATTTTCACCAAGTGTGGACTCCAAAAGTGGTAAGCTTCCTCCCTTGCTCTCTTTTCTTGTTGGAAACAAGAATCGGATGGAAAAAGAGAAGGATTTGTGAATTATGGGTTTGTTCTTAGCTATGAGCTAGGATGATTTTCTTCCTCCCATCTTTTAGTATGTTGTTCTTGGGTTGTATGGGAGTGATAATCAAGTGTTGGATTTTGGAAAACACACCTTGGGTAAAAATCCCCAAATTGCCGAATTTGTTGGAAAATTCTAAAATGATGTGTGTTTGTTATCTTGGTTCATGCTTCAAGTATGTTAATCCTAGCATGATTCTAAGCTCATGTGTGGATTCAATTTGATGGAAAATAAGTTGGGTTGGAAACCCCCTTTATGGCCGAATTTGTTGGTTGATGTTCAATGTTGAATTTGGTTGTTTTGAATGCAATTGGTTAGCATTCTTGGTTTAGAAGTGTAATTGGTGATTAGTATGATTAATTGGAAGCTTGAACGGTTTGAATTGGAAGTGTGGTGAAAAATTGGTTAAGGATCAAATTGTTGAAGTGATTCTTTTTCAATGTTGGTGGTGTGTGTTGATTGAATTGGATGCTAAATTGGTAATGTGGGTGGAAGTAGGTGCGTTATGGTGTTTGAAATACCATTTTCGGGTTAGAATAGAGAAAGTTAGTTTTATACGAGTTTACCGGGAAAAGTGTCTGGAATGCGGGTTTAAGGGTTGGAATATGTTTGTGGGTGTTGGAATAACAATGTTCAGGCTCGGTTTGTGAAACCGAGCTTTCTGTGGAATTTTCCGGGGAAGTGCGGGTTGTACAGAAATTTCTTTGGAGTTATTAGGATGTGTTCTGACTCAACTATGGTTACCCAGCTTGATTCTGCGTTGGTGGAGTAGCGTGGGACCATTGGAGCCAAGTTGTGCATTACGGGTCGGAAGCCGGGATCTTCCGAGTGTTGGGCTGCGGGGCAGCGTTTCTGAGGTAAGGGCTTAATTTGGTAAAATGTATGTTTGTTCCGTTTCAAGGCCCGGATGACCTTAGAGGCCCGGGTTCCTATTCTCGCTCTGTATATGCTTAACAGGTAATGATACTTCTGTTTATATTTATGTATTATTGTTATTATTGTATGTTCTGTTCTGTGTCCGCACTGAAGGGGTGCCGACATTCTGCGTATCCGCACCAGGAGTGCCGATACTTCTGTTCTGTGTCCGCACTGAAGGGGTGCCGACATTCTGCGTATCCGCACCAGGAGTGCCGATACTTCTGTTCTGTGACCCTACGACAGTTTGGGGCTCGCGACCCCAGCCGGTACCGTGCTATCTGCTATGCTCGACCAGTATATTCGACCTCTGTTGAGGGGCCGTTACAGTGGTCGCTCGCGGTTGGACCGAATATGTTGGATTCTGATTTACGTTATGCTTTATGTTTATATGTACATGCATATGCTGTGATATTCTGATTTGCGAGTTCGATTGTTGCCCGTGGGCAAACCGCACTTTTACCTTAAGCCCTTATCGGGTCCTTCCGAGGACTCACCCTTTTATTTGTTTACCATCTTTCAGTAATCGACAAGCAACCAGCGGAATAGAGATCCGCGGTGCTTCCCGACATTTTGGGTTCTCAGAAAGAAGAGTACGATGTGCGGGAATTCTTGAGCGAGGGGCTTCTGATTCCGCTCTTAGGTATATATATAAATAGGTTTTTGCTTAATGGATCTGGAGCTGTAGCTGCATGCATGTAGATCAGATCATGAATTTGTATATGCCATATGATCGGAAATATATTCTGCCTTTGATGCCTTCTGAGTCGAGGGCGGAGCCCCGACTTGCCTATATTGGATTTGTTATGATATGAATTCAGTGTTTCTGTGGTTGTTGCGATGTTTGATGTTTGATACCATGAACTGCATGTTTGGTAGAAGTTGGAGTTACTAGTATGCTTGCCTTGAATGAGTATCTGGGTTGCTAGTTGCCACTTGGCTATTTGTTATTTGAGCTCGATGCTCCGCTGCCGCGCTTTCCGCCGTTGGTTCCGGTTCTCGACGTCGCGGCCGGCTCCGCCTCCGCAACCGGGCGGGGTGGCTGTGACACTTTTCCATGAAACCGCTCCACCAAAGCAAGCAAGTAGATATAGCCCGATGTGGACTTTCGATCGCCTTGGCATCCAAAGAAAGTCGGAATCGAATAACCAACAACCTCTATCCGATCCGATCTCCCGTATGTGAGCATGTAATCCTTTGTTCTTTGCAAGTATCGCAACACTCGTTTGATTGCTTTCTAGTGATCCAGTCCAGATTACTCAAATATCTCGCCTAGCATCCCAACAATGTACGCAATATCCGGTCGCGCATAAACCCGAGCATACATCAAACTTCCTATAGCCGAGGCATAAGAAATGTTTTGCATTTCTTTAGTCTCATAATCATTATTGAGGCACTGATTGAGACTAGAACTATCTCCTTTAGCCACAGGGGTGTCCCCTGGTTTACAATCCTGCATGCCAAACCTTTTAAGCACTTTCTCAATATAGCTCTTTTGTGATAGGCCTAGAGTACCCCGAGAGCGATCTCGGTGTATTTGTATTCTTAACACAAAAGAAGCATTACCAAGATCTTTCATCTCAAATTTCTTTGATAGAAATCTCTTGGTGTCATGTAGTAAACCTATATCATTGCTGGCAAGCAGTATGTCATCGACATTTAAAACCAGGAAAATATGCTTACTCTCACTAAATTTGTGATATACACAATCATCAACAAGATTCATCTCAAAACCAAATGAAATGACAACTTGATGAAATTTGTGATACCATTGACGGGAAGCTTGCTTGAGACCATAGATGGATTTCTTTAATTTGCAAACCATCTGTTTTGCATCTCTCGACACAAAATTTTCAAGTTGTACCATATAAATTGTCTCATCAATGTTACCATTGAGAAATGTCTTAACATCCATCTGATGTAACTGAAGGTCAAAATGTGCCACTAATGCCATTATAATCCTGAAAGAGTCTTTCGAAGAAACCGGAGAGAAAGTCTCTTTATAATCGATGCCTTCCTTTTGCGTAAAACCCTTCGCGACAAGACGAGCCTTATACCTCTCTAAATTGCCCTTTGAACCCCGTTTGGTTTTAAATATCCATTTACAACCAATAGGTTTTGCACCTTCGGGCAATGAGACAAGTTCCTAAACGTCATTATCTTTCATGGACTTCATCTCTTCATTCATGACATCAATCCACTTTTGAGAATTAGGACTTTCAATGGCTTGATGAAAGTTAATTGGATCATCCTCCACCAATCCATTATCATTCTCTCTCTCTTGGAGAAGGATGATATAATCATCCAGAATTGCCCTTCTCCTTTCTCTAGTGGATCGTCTTAAAGACATTATTTCTTGAGGTTGTTGAGTTTGTTCTTCCTGAACAATTTCTTGATTTTGATTAGGGGGTTCTCTGACATTATCTTGATTTTCTTCTTGAACAATGTAAGGGATAGAAATCTGATCATTGTCAAGAGAAACCATGGGAATGGTTACACATTCCTCTTCAAAGACAAGGTCTTTAACCATATTTTCCCCCTCAAACTCAACGTCCTCAAAGAAATGGGCATTACCCGTCTCAAAAATTGCCTTAGAAGTGGGATCATAAAACTTGTAACCCCTGGATCTTTAGAGTATCCAACAAAGTAACAACTAACTGTCCTGGAGTCTAATTTCTTTTCATTTGGCTTATAAGGCCTAGCTTCAACTGGACAACCCCAAATGTGGAGATGTTTTAAACTAGGCTTCCTGTCTGTCCAAAGCTCATATGGGGTTTTGGTTATTGATTTTGATGGAACTCTATTGAGAATATAAGCTGCAGTCTTTAAAGCCTCTCCCCAGAGTGATTCTGGTAAGGTAGAATGACTAATCATACTCCTTACCATGTCCTTAAGCGTTCTATTTCGTCTTTCAGCTACACCGTTCATGCTAGGAGATCCCGACATGGTGTACTGTGGGACGATACCGCATTCCTCTAGAAATTTTGCAAAAGGTCCTAGACATTGTTCACCTTAGCCATCATATCTACCGTAGTATTCTCCACCACGGTCAGACCTGACAGCTTTAATTCTTTTGTTGAGTTGGTTCTAAACTTCAACCTTAAAAGTTTTGAACACATCCAGTGACTGGGCCTTTTCATGAATAAGATATAAGTAGCCATATCGCGAGAAATTGTCTATGAATGTAATAAAGTACCGTTGACCATTCCAACATGTTGGAAATGGCCCACAGATGTCCGTATGTATTAGTTCTAAGACGTCTGAAGTCCTGTTGGCACCTAATCTTTTACTGTTTTTCTGTTTCCCCTTTATACAAATAATGCAAATATCATGATCTGTAAACTTTAGGGGATCAAGAATTCCATCTGATACAAGTCTTTCGATTCTCTTTTTAGAGATATGTCCTAATCTCTTGTGCCATAATGAAGCGAAATTCTCATCGGTTAATTTTCGCTTTACACTTCGGGTACTTGTTTGCAAGTTTTCATTAAATGAAGCAATGGTATCCAACACATATAGATTATCACCAAACGATAAAGAACCAGTACCAACCAATTTTGAATCTTGAAAAAGACCAAATTTTCTATTTCCAAATGAACAAGAATATCCGAATTTGTCCAAAACAGAAATAGAAATCAAATTCCGTCTAAATGACGGTACCACAAAAGTCTCTTCCAAGTCCAAATAAAATCCAGTCTTTAGCAATAATCTAAATGTCCCAATTGCTTCAACCTGCACTGATTTTCCATCGCCCACATAGATGTATCTTTCACCATCACTTGGCTTTCGGCAACTCAGGCAACCCTGCATAGACACACTAATGTGAGTTATGGCACCAGAATCTATCCACCAAGTGTGTCTAGATACCGAAGTTAAATTAACCTCAGAACAAACCAAATTAAGAAATGTACCTTTCCTAACACGCCATGCGTGATATCTGGTACAATTCTTCTTTATATGCCCATCCACACCACAAAATAAACAACCATTTTCTTTCTTTTCCTCAACTGCTTGCTTCTTTTGTGGTGCCTGTATTGCAGCTTCTTTATCCTTATTTCTCTTATTGTCCTTCTTTTTTGCCCTTAGAGGTTGTAGCCAAATGAGCACTTCCTGCCTTATCTTCCTTCAATCTATCTTCCTCTTGCACACGGTGAGATATGAGCTTATTAAGAGACCAAGTCTTTTTCTGGCAATTATAATAGCTCACCTTAAATTGACTGAACTGTGTAGGCAGAGAAATCAAAACCAAATGGACTAGCAAGTCCTCAGACAACTCTAACTTGAGTGCCTTTAATTTTAAAGCAAGATGAGACATTTCTATAATGTACTCTCTTATGTTCCCATTACCTTTATACCTCATTGAGATAAGTTTTGCTAAGAGTGTACTAGTTTCTGCCTTTTCATTCTTAGCAAATCTTTTCTCAATTTCCTGAAGGAACTCTTTGGCAGTTGTAACCTTTTCGGACATAGTGCCCCTGAATGCTTCCGGAATGGCACGCTTCATGATCATTAGACTCATGCGATTTGAGCGTTCCCACTTTTCCATCTCCCTCTTATCGTCAGAGGTACTCTTATCTGTAAGGCCGGTGGGTTGCTCAACCCTTAACGCAAGGTCCAAATCCATGACTCCGAGAACTATCATAACGTTCTCTTGCCATGACTTGAAATTTGTGCCATTTAGCATAGGAATAGAATTGATGCTAGCAAAAATATTTGTAGCAGAACTTGCAACTGAACAATGAATAAATAAATAAAACTAATTAAACTCACATTATATTCCACATCATACTTAATAACTTTATTAAATTCAAAATTGGCATATATATAACCCATCACAAGAGCCCTAGCACAAACATTAATATTTAGTCTTTGGACAGAAATATTAACTTGTAAGTGGTCCTCTTGGTGTAGTAATCAAATATTGACAATTCAGATTATGTCAAATAATAAGTCTTTCTTTGGACCGACTTATTATTCACATAAAGAACCTAATAATTGTCACATATTTATTACCACAGACATGTTTAAATTCCACTCAAACAATGACCTTCCTTTGGGCCGGTGAATATTTTAATGAAACTCAAACACCCAAAACCATCTTGATATCTTAGATCAATTAATCTACACAAGAGAGGTTGCTTGGCAACATGTTATTTCAATTAATCAACCCAAAATATTAGACATCCTAAAATATAGCAATTACTGAATTTAATTCATCATAACAATTTCACTTATATGCTGAAATTTCTGGTCCAAAATACTAGCACCCGGAGTTTCAACATACAAACACCCAAAACCATCTTGATATCTTAGATCAATTAATCTACACAAGAGAGGTTGCTTGGCAACATGTTATTTCAATTAATCAACCCAAAATATTAGACATCCTAAAATATACCAATTACTGAATTTAATTCATCATAACAATTTCACTTATATGCTGAAATTTCCAGTCCAAAATACTAGCACCCGGAGTTTCAACATACAAACACATAATAGCAGCGGAATATAGAACAAATATCTTTTGATCATTAATTAACTTTAACATAATTAATATCCACGGACGGAACTACATTGGGACAGGGGGGTGCTACTGCCCCCCCAAGTTGATGGGGGTATAGGGTATATGGTAGAAATTATAAGGATTAATGTAATAATTTACCCACTAGCCTCCCATTCAATCACAAAATAAATTTTTACCCACTTATTATTAAATCTCAACCTAAATGGTCCCTTTTTTTCTCACATACCCAAATTGCATCCATAAAAGAAGCCAACTCAACTTGGTTAGTTAAAAAAAATTTGATCCCTGTTTTCTATTTATAGTTTTATCTAAGTCATTTAAATTTGATATGTTGTGGTTTGAGGCCATGTCTAACACTACGTAGTTTTCCCAACTTTTGTGACGGCAAAATGAGGGCCCAAGCCGTCATATCCGTAGTATTTTAATTTTATGACGGTTCTATGACGGCTATTTCCGTCATATACTGTTTCCTAAAATATTATGACGGCCCTATGACGGATACGGCCGTCATAAAGTATTTCCCAAAATTTTATGACGGCTCTATGACGGACGAAGCAATCATAAAATATTTCGTACGATATACGTATTTATGCATATTACTTATGACGGCTTTATAACCGCTTTGCCCGTCATTAAATTTTCGGAAAACACATTATGACGGCTGTATAACCGCTATGGCCGTCACAACTTTTTCGAAAAACGCACTCAAGATTCCTTCAGACTTATGACGGACTTATGACCAACCGGGCCCTCATAATTCAGTTTTAAAAAGGCTTCACCTCACCATTTCAAAACGAAAACTTACAGACCTCACCATTTCAAAACTTGCAGAGTCTCAAACGCCATTAGAGAGAAGACATTTGCTCTCGAACCTCACCATCTCCAACCTTGAAGCAGCTCATTTCTCATGGTTTCACTCTCATTTTCTTCATCTTGAAGCGAGAAGGTTGATTAACAACAGAAAAGATATTATTGACGCCAGACGCATAATTTTTTTCTCTTCTAATTAAATTTTATTGGGTATTTAGTTTTTGTACTAGATCTCTTAAATATTGTAATATGAAGTTATATTTTGTAGATGAACCATAGTTCCTGTCTGTGAATACTCTTTAGAAGATGAATCTATGTTATACAGATTATTTCTAAGCTACACCTGAAAATAGTTGTGTTAAAGATTACTTCTATCGAGTATTCAAGGATTGTCCAAAGTGGACAGTTCATAAAAACGCAATCAGTGATTAGGTTGGCTTTTGGATTTGTATTGTTGTTCACAGTTAAGTTAATTTTGTTAGCATCTTGTCTTGTTCCTCATTATACAAGATTTGCAAAAAGCATTAAAAATGGGTATAATGGGAATCATGATTTAAGTGCCGAAATTTTGGTAACTGTCAATAAAATACAGAACCAAAAGTTTAGCATTGATTGGGTTTTTATGAATAGGATAGGACCCATGCACCCTGTAGGTGATTTAATAAATTTTGTCTTAAACTCATTATTGGTAGACTTTAATATTCTTATACGTAGGAGTAACTATGGTCAAGGGCGTGCTTGGATGTACCAGCGTAAAAGTCGGAAGACTGGTCAACTAAATCCGAATTTTGTGATGGAGTTCAGATGTTCGTGAATTTGCTTTTAATGTTGCTCAAGGCATTGGACAAAGCGAGGTTAAATGTCCGTAAGAAATGTAAAAATATCAAGTTTTTTGATAAAAGTACTATTGAGAAGCATTTGTTGAGATATGGATTTAAAGATGATTATTATGTATGGGATCTTCATGGTGAGGAACCGCATATCAATCCAATCATTTACCGACGTTACGAGGAATTTAATGAACCTTCATCATCAAACAATGTTTCTTCATATGGAAATGAGCAGACTATTAGTCACGGTGACAGGGGATGGGATTGCGAGCAAATGGTTCGAGACGGTTTGTTTTCATCGAATAATTTTGGACATGGAAATAGTGGAAATGATAATGTTAACATGTTAGGCTTTGAAGAGAATGAAGATATCGCGAATGTCGATGTTCCAAATGAAAAGGCAGAACAGTTTTTTCAATTGTTGAAAGATGCGGCACGACCTTTATATGATGGATGTACCGAACACACGAGAATATCAGCTTTGACTGAGTTATTGAGTATTAAAAATCAACACAACATATATGATGAAGCTTTTAATAGCATACTGAAAATTGTGAATCGTGTGTTACCCAATAATGAAGCATTGCCAGCAAACATGGATAAAACGAAAAGAACGATCAAAGAGTTAGGTTTACCGTATCATAAGATTCATGCGTGCGAGAACAACTGCATGTTGTTTTACGGTAGTGATATCGACGAAGTGTTTTGCAACGTGTGTGGTGCGTGCAGATATACGGAGGGGAGCATGAATGAAGGTGAGAAACCGAAGGCAAAAAAGATTTTATGGTATCTACCGGTAACTGAGCGGCTGCAACGAATTTTTATGTCATCCAAAACAGCTGAACATATGACATATCATGCGAGTTTAAAAGAGCTTTCAAATGGTAGTATTGGACATCCAAGTCAATCAGAGGCATGGAAACATTTTGATAACGTTTTTCCAGATTTTGCAGAAGATGTTAGAAATGTACGGTTGGGGTTATGTACCGATGGATTCAACCCAATGGCAGATACAGGTAACCCATATTCGATGTGGCCGGTATTTATCACTGTATACAATTTTCCACCCAACATGTGCATGAAGGAGGCATACATTTTCATGACATTATTAATACAAGGTCCACGATCACCAGGTCGTAACATTGATGTGTTCTTGCGTCCATTGATCGAAGAATTAAAAGTACTATGGAATACAAGAGTAATAACTAGGGACGCGCACCGTGGAGAAAACTTTATGATGCGGGCTTTTCTACTCTGGACTATCAGTGACTTTCCAGCTTAGAGTACGTTGTCAGGCTGTAGCACGCATGGAAATATCGCATGTCAATATTTTTTAGATGGTGTAATCGGTTATCGATTACCCAATGGGCGCAAACCTTGTTGGTGGGGCTGCCACAGACGATTTCTACCCCCGATCACCAATTTCAAATGATCGTAAGACATGGGGTAGTATTCTTGGGCAAGATCGTAGAGGTCATAGTGAACCATTGTCTGGTCATCAAATTTTGATGCAAATCGAAGGAATTCAATTCCCACGTTTTGGGATACCATGGGATCATGAAAGAGCTGTTGATTTTGGAACGAAGCATAACTGGATTAAGAAATCAATTTTCTGGGAGTTGCCATATTGGGTGGATCTGCAAGTCAGGCATAACCTAGATGTGATGCATATTGAGAAAAATTGTTTTGATAATGTTTTTTATACAGTTATGAACGTGAAAGGTAAGACTAAGGACAATGCAAACGCGAGACTAGATCTTCAACGTATGAATATCCGACCCGAATTGCATTTGGTGAGAGGTCCTAATGGCAGACCATATCAACCAATGGCAAGCTATACTTTAAATGCGAATGATTCAAAATGTTTTCTTTTGGCTAAAGCACACCGTCAAACTCCCTGATGGATATGCGTCTAATATTGGGAATTGTGTTAACACAACTAATAATTCCTTTTACGGCATGAAGACTCATGATTGTCACGTGTTTATGCAAAAGTTGCTTCCAATAGTTTTACGTGATGCTGTTATGGATCCTATATGGCTTACAGTAGCTGAATTTAGCAAATTCTTCAGAATAATTTGTTCAAAGGAATTCCGGTTGTCTGACATACAGAAATTGGAAGATTATATAGCTGTAGCGTTGTGCAAGCTTGAGAAGTATTTTCCTCCATCATTCTTTGACTCAATGGAACATTTACGATTCATTTACCGTGGGAGCTTAGAATGTGTGGCCCTGTGCAATTCCGATGGATGTATCCATTTGAAAGGCTCGACCGCGCGCGAGGCTCCGCCGCCTGAGATGTTCGAGCCTCCGCCACCGTGTGAGGTAGTTGATTCAAAATTTTTATTACAAATTCATATACTTTTTATTTGTGGTGTTGCATACTATTCATCTATTTAATTTCATTTACAGCATGATACTGAGATGCAGCAACAGCTTCAGGACCAGTGACAGGTCATCAGTCGGTTGGAGGCCACGGTCAGCAATATGTGGAATGCTATGGTGGTGAACAGAGTTATTCGCCCAGGGGATGTTCCACGGACGCTCGCCGCCTCTGCATCATCATATGTCCCTCCACAGACATCACAGCCTTCACCCTGCATTCCGATCCACCCGATTCCGATCCAGCCTCACATAAAGACAGCCTTCATTCCAGACTCGATCCACCCGCACGTCACTCCTTTCCCGGATTACCGCATCCCCGGTTTTGCTCTTTTCTCTCGGGCCTCACCTCGCCCAGACGTTTTTACTCCTATGCCGACTCCGTCTACATCAGATAGACCTCAGCCTCCACTGCAGCCACGCCCTCGCATCAGCAAAGCCTTGGGCTCGGACTTGGTCTCGGTCTTGGTTTTGACTATCGGCAGACGGCGGGAATGACGTTCACCGATCTCCTCAGCCATGACAACTACTCGGCATTGGACCGTCAGCGGAGGGAGCAGGCACAACTAATCCTGTCAGCCCACGGACCTCCTTCCCAGCCACTGCCTATTCAGACCCCGATCTAGGTCGATGGCTCGACCGCGCGCGAGGCTCCGGTTGATTTGCGGGATGAGGAGAGCGACGAGGAGGAGGACGAGGAGGATGTCGACGAGTACATCAACACTCGGGCGGATGAGTAGTTTTATCTTTGTAAAAAATGTTATATTCGAAACTTTTAAATTATCAATTATGGATGTTAATATATTTTTATTATATTTAAATTGGTATTTTATTTAATTATGAATGTTTTTTTAAAATTTTCGTATTCATTTAATTTCTGAATCCATAAAATAATACAAAAAGAATTAATTTTTTTTCATTATAAAAAACAGTTTATGAAGGTTAAATCCGTCATAAAGCTGTCATAACGTGAATTCGTCCCCACTTACACGTGGACACGTTATGACGGCCGCTGTGGTCATAAAGCCGTCATAAATATGAGGGCCCAGGCCGTCATATTTCCGTCATAATCGACATCCGTCCACAGTTACACGCGTACATTTTATGACGACCGTATTGGTCACAAAGCCGTCACAAATATGACGGCTGAGGCCGTCATAACGAAATGTGACGCCCAAAATAATAACGAAACAAACAACGGCCTCAACCGTCATAATTGTGACGGATAAATGACGGTTAAGGCCGTCATAAACGATAAATCAACTACGCAGTGTAATTAATCTTTAATTTTTTATTTTAATCATCTTTTAGTACATTTAAATTTTGAATTTATGCGCGGTAGTTTTTGTGAGATTGTTTATATATAATTTAATTTTTATTACTAATCCATTTTTATTTTTGTACTTGTCATGAGTTTGAATTTATTATTACACACAATTCTCTTTTTTTTATTAATTTCTCATTGTTTTTTGTTTCTTTATTTGGAAATATTGTTTTCTATAAAAAATCAAGTAAAAGAAATAAAAATGAACCCATGATACCAATTTGATTGTATGAATTTGTATTATTATTTTTCTACCTAAAAGGTTAGCGGACTCAAAAAATTTCGTAGGTCGATTTTTATATTCTCAATCGAGTTAGGAGTTAATGATTAATGGCGGCTTCATTGGAAAATAGCGTCGCTAACCTCCATTACTTCACCTATTAATTACTATATATGGAGGTTGGTCTGCGATCATTATAAAATGGGTTAAGACCGACGTTTTATGATTACAAGTTCCAACCCCTAATTTAATCTACCCACCAGCCCCCAAACTTCGAATTCCTGGTTCCATCACTGTTAATATCTTAAAAACGTCAAACATACATGTCATGGTGCAAAACCGAATCATTTATGTTTTATTCTTACGAGTAAACTGACAATTCGTTTTGCAAACAATCAAATCTTAAGCTTACTTAAACTTAAAATACATGCACTGGCATAAAGAACATTGGAACACTATAAAACTGCTTTTGGAGCATAACAATTATAAAACCTAAACATAAAATCCAAAAGTTGAAACTGACTCTATGTAACGTACGTAGTATTTGTTTCAACCAAAGTTGGCATGCTTACACGTACAGCCGCATCGGAGAAAACAACAAGTGCTCCCGGTAATTAACATGCACATGTATCCTCAATATAAAAAAAACAACATGCACCGAAACTCCGATTACGAACAAACTGGATCCAATATGTTTTTGTTCTGATACCACTTGTTGGGATTAATTAATCAAATAATTAATCTATAAAACCCAAGATCATTCATGTCAAATCATCAAGATTAAATTCTAAAGCAGAACCGGAAACATACCTGGATCCATAGTGGAAGATTCAAGCAGGAGATTTACGGCTCAATGATCTTCCAAACTAATACGCGTGAGTTCCTCTTTTGCGCTCTCTAATGACGGGACTCAAAGGAGGTAGAGGCTAAATGAGAAAAAACCCTAGCACGTTTGACTTGGGGACCATAGCCTATTTATATAGTTGTGTATCTTTTATTTCAGCCCATTATTAAAATAAAAGTTACACTTTAGCCTCTACACATTAAAATATTTCACACCTTTATAAGATGGACATGGCCAAAAATTTAACTTTATTAGATCACTTTTAATTGGGTCAAACCTTATGATAGCAAATATAATGCATAGTTATTTAACATATAAGCCCATATAAAAAATTCTAACAAAAAGTTGATTAAAGGAGACTCTTTAAAATTTAGAGAATTCTCCAAATTCGGGGAAGGCTTTCCATTTTTTCCCCTTCTTCCCCATTTTGGAGAATGAGACGGGGAAGCTGTTGGACCAAAAAAAGGCTCAAAATTCTCCAAAATTGAGCATCCTAATAAAATGGGGAAGTCGTTGGAGATGCTCTAATAATGCCTATTTATAGCCAATTATGCGAGCAAGTCAGACTTTTCCCTTTTTGACACTTAAGACACCAACTTTCCAAAAGTGTCAGTTCGAGCTCTTTTCTCTTTCAACTTTTGCTTATTACTCCTGAACTCTTGTTTATGCGTGTGACCCCATAGGTTCCCGTTAGATTGGCAGTAATTATGAATCTCATTCATAATTATAAGCTGTGAGTGGTATCTAACAACACATTCGTCGCTACCCAATAAACGAAAAAGTCATCCGTACTGACAAAACCACCTTTCAAGTAATGATCGTCTCTGAGGTACTTAATGTGTCCCTTCAAACTAATTCTCCGGTTTGAACCAAGGCATGGAATCAGTCACCCTTGTCCGCATTCAACCGTGGCCATGAGAATATCTCCTATACCTAAGGAGCGTTGAATCCTTTCTTAGTCAATGGCAGTCCAGCTCAATGATATTTCCAACTTCTCCAAAACTAGTCTATTCCACTTATGTCAAAAGTGGTCCTTACTAGAATCAAGATAAGCTGCTCGCATCTTTGATCTTCATTACTTCAAGTCCAAGAACATTTAGTACGACGTCCGTCAGATTCATTAGTGTCGTAAATGCTATGTGATTCACACAATGATCTCACATGGGTCAATCCATCTATATGAACACTGTCATGTAATCATAGGTTAGAATCCATCCTATGGATTCTTCCCCTACGCTAATCTCGCACACACACTATAACAACCCGTTAGTTCGCCAGAATGCTCCATTAGGGATTCTTTAGGAATATCATATATTCCAAGGTTAACGTTGAATGCTCGTTTAATTCTAAAAGCACAGTAAATAACAAACATAACATATGAACAATGCCTCTTATTATCAAATTATATATGTGTCCAAAACCAATGAACCACTGATTGCTGTTAGGGCACAACATTTACACACAAGTGATCAATGCTGAAACGCCTAGGATTGGTCCACCAGCTTGGGTTTCGCGCTCGTACTTTTCCATTTAGGGGACCCTCCTCGCTAGGTCGTCCAGCACTGGGGCGTAGGTGGAGTCAAAAGACTGCAGGGTCCGGTGTGATTGGTGAGACTCAATGGTATGAGGGTCCCGCTAAGGTTTTGGGCAGTCACCTCAGTAATGGCGGCAAGCAGTGCAGGGTCCAATGATTGGACGGTTGGAGGGGCTCTAGTTCCCTATCCCCCAATGGGATTCGGGATCAGAGATGCATTGACATTTGGAGGAGGATGATCCTAGGGGTCGTTCTGGTTTGTGTCGTTAGTGGAATGGACCGAGACCTCATCGTCTTGATGGTGAGATCATTCATTCTCGCCGATGCGGCTTTTGTCGTCACATCGAGTAAGTTGCGTCCTTGCCATGAGTGCTGCTGGAGAGGTATGAAACGTGGGAGAAAGAAAACACTCCTACAGATGGCGTCAAACTGATAGTCTTTATCCTAAGTAGGCTGGACTCTCAGATGTGAGATGGAGAATTTTGTGGAGCAAGGAACCTGCAAGAGTAGAACAGGACACTACTTAGGTTCAGAGAGGTGAGAGGAGTGTGTGTATGTAGTAGGTATCTTTAGGGAGGGCCCATGCCCTTCTTTATATAGAGGTGGATCGAGGGCAGTTGCCATGGTTGAGTTGTGATCGTGGGGCACGATTATGGAAGGTGGGAGTCGTTCCCGTAGATCGTGGGCATGGTTAAGAAAGGTGGGAGACACTCCTGTAGATCGTGGACCAGCGAGATCATGGGGATCATGGTTTCCTTATGTTGTGCCTTCCGCTTTTACCCCAAGTCACCAAATATTAAAGGCTCTCGAGGGTGGAGGTCGTAGAAGAGGGCCTGAAGGACGTCTAGATATGGCGATGGAGAGGCTGCACGAGTGATCCACTCATGACCAGTAATGCCTTGGCATGAGGGTTGAAGGATGTTCAATTGGCGAGGAGCGGCCTCGCATACGACCCCCTCGCAGCCAGCGTTGCCTTAGCGAGTTTGCTGGATACTTTGGGCGATGGGCCCAACCTGGTGGGCCTTGGTTGGGAGGCCCAGGTAGTGAATGGGCCAGATATATCATTAATATATCAGCTGAGTAGTCTCATTGGCCCAACCCCAAACACCAATTAGCCGTTGAACGGTAACAGAATGGCTCACTTAGCTCGTGATCTCGTCCATGTCATAACAGGCACATCTCTCTAAAACCCTTGTCATCCCTCACCGTCATCTTTCTACCAAAGTTTCTCTTCTCCTTGCAGAAAACAACAGGTACGATGACAAACAACGTGTATATCGACAAAGAAGCTTTACTTTGGCAGCAACTGAAGTCCAAAAAAATGAATGCTTTTTCGATAATTTTTCTTTTTCGCATTACATTTTGCTATTTTTTCTATATTTGTGTACAAATTAAATGAAAGTGAAAAAGAAAGAATGAGGCATTATCTCTACACATATAGAGAGAAAGAGATAAGCATGGGAATGAGAGAAACCAAGTGTAATGAGAGAGAGGAGGGTAGGCATGTCAATCGGGCGGGTCAGGTTGGGTTCCGGTCAAGTCCTTTGGGTTTCGGGTTGCTTCGGGTTAGTCTGTTTTCGGGTCAGATCGGGTTTGGATTTGGGTCATTTCGGGCTCGGGTTGAGCTTATTTCTTGTCAAGTCGGGTTCGGTTCAGACTATTCAGGTCCGGGTTGTCGTCGGGTCAAGCTTATTTGGGGTTAGTTTGGGTTCGGATTCAGGTCATTCGGGTTTCAGTTTGTTTCTGTTTCGGGTTCATGTCGGGTCCGGGTCGGGTTTCTTCGGTTTCAAAATCGGGTTTCTTCAGGTCTAAGTTTGGGTCCCAACAATTTTCGAAATTGGACATTACTCCAATTATTTTGGAAAATAGCATTCATTAAACCAAATTGAAAATTGGACATTGCTTCAACAAAATTGGAGATTTCACATTGTTTAAAAAGATTAGAAGTTGTGCATTATCAATTTAACACAAAAAATTTAGAATTTGAATATTGTTCCAATAATTTTGGAAATTGAACATTTCTCCAATAAAATTGGAGATTAGATATTCCTTCAACAAAATTAGAAATTAGACATTCCTCCAACAAAATTAGACATTAGACGTTAATCAACCAAAATTGGATACTGCGCATTGATAAAAAAATATTAGAAAGTGAACATTGTCAATTTATCACAACAAATTTTAAAATTGAACATTACTCCAATAATTTTAGAAAATTAGACATTCCTCCAATAAAATTGGAAATTGGACTTTGCTCCAACCAAATTGGAGATTCCACATTGTTCCAATAAATTAGAAAATGGGCATTGTCAATTTCTCACAACAATTTTAGAAATTGGACATTGTTCCAACAATTTTGAAAATTGGACATTGTTCCAACAATTTTGGAAATTGGACATTCCTCCTATAAAATTGGAGATTAGACATTCCTCCAACAAAATTGATAATTGGACTTGGTTAAAAAAATGAAAATTTGACATTACTCCAACAAGATGGGATATTGAAATTCGTTCAAAGAAATTGGAAATTGTACATTCCTCCAATAAAATTGGAGATTTGATATTCGTCCAACAAAATTGGATATTAGACATTGATCCAACAAAATTTGAAATTACACATTGTTCCAAAATATTAGAAAGTGAACATTGTCAATTTGTCACAACCATTTTCGAATTTGAACATTGCTCCAATAATTTTGGAAAATAGACATTCCTCAAACAAAATTAGAAACTACACATTCCTCCAACAAAATTGAAAATTGGACATTGATTGCTCCAACAAAATTGGAGATTCCACATTGTTCCAAAAGATTAGAAATTGGCATTGTCAATTTGTCGCAACAATTTCGAAAATTGTACGTTGCTCCAACAATTTTGAAAATTGGACATTCATCTAAAAAAATTGAAAATAAGATCATTGTTCCAAGAATATTGGAGATTACATATTGTTCG
Organism: Stellera chamaejasme; assembly: GCA_024586325.1. Classification (NCBI taxonomy): domain Eukaryota; kingdom Viridiplantae; phylum Streptophyta; class Magnoliopsida; order Malvales; family Thymelaeaceae; genus Stellera; species Stellera chamaejasme. Next base: position 20,610,944 of record CM044982.1, on the reverse strand, counting down.
GTCAGGTCGGATTCGGGTTCAGGTCATTTCGGGTTCGGGTCATTTTGGGTTGAGTTGATTTCAGTTCGAGTTCGGGTTCGAGTTGTCATTTAGTTGAGCTTATTTCTGGTCAGTTCAGGCTCAGGTCATTCGGGCTTCGGGTTGTTGACTTTCTTGATCAACCCGAATCAGGTCGGGTTAGGTTCGGGCGGGTTGCTTGGGTTGGGTCAGTTTTTTTGACATCCCTAGTGGAGGATATGGCTAGGAAAAGTAGGAGTTTTCTTAAAGTATGTTCTGAAACAAAAAGTTTCAATAACAAAAAAAAGTTTCAATAGTATTGGGACGGATGGAGTATTTTGGTCTTTTTCTTTAGACCTTTATTGTCCGAGTACACATACTTCAAGGTCACCAAGTTGTATTTTGGTCTTTTTGTTTATTAGCTTTAATCCTTGCTTGTGTCTTGTAGTCAGCAAAGCGGAACACGAATAGCATTCATTTTCTGTGGTTCACACTTCACAGTCGTGGAGCAAACAAGAAGACGTCCTCCCTGCAGTCTTTGCCGGGGATCGCAGAGCTTAGGACTCCCGCTTAAAGTGAGAATTTCTATTTTCGTACCGATATTTAATATTTGTAGTTTAAAATCAATTACCCGATTTTCAAAAGTTTATCTTTTGTTCTCATTTTGTTTATTTCAGCCCCATTTTCAGGTTTCCATGGCTTCCATCATTGCATGTCTCGCACCTCCATTACTTTTGCAGGGAAAAAGGAAAAGCCTCATCAGTATCTTTAAAACATCGACATTCTCTCCAACTGAAGGTGATAGAGCTGTTTTGATTGTTATTCTTTTTGTCATGTTGTTTCATTTTAGCCAGATTCCGCCTTTATTTAGATTATAATTTTGTTTCAATGCTTGAATTTATAGTGTTAACTAATTATATGACACTATGATTTCTTGTCTTTGACTCATCATAGTTGGCGGTATGATACAGTATGATGATGATGATTTTGGTATCTACTGTGTGTTTCTTTGTGTTGATGTGTAATTAAATTGCAAGGTTGAACTGGTTTAATGTTTAATCACTTTGAGGATTTGGGCTTTGGATAGTAAAAAACAAAAAAGTACTTTTGTTCGAAACTCCAAGTTTCTTCATTCAATCATAAAGATGATCAAGGACTTCCAGATGGAGCAGGGAAACAGTAAACAAATAGAAGGAATTAAAATCATTGTACTAACTTTTAATCGAAACTTCTGAAGTTTTGATATTCATGTTGATTAGAACATGAAGCAGAGCCCTGCTTGCTTAGTCATTGTTGTATTGTCAAGTGCTTGCCAAGTGCACATGAATCTCAGTTACATTGAGTTTGGTGATATGAGGTTTATGGCGCCGGTTAATAGTTTAAAGAAAATCATCTTACAGTTTCATTGAAAAGCGAGGTCCCAAGTTGTATCTTATTGACGCATATCATAATTCTCTTGTTTGAACCGCTGGCATCTTAACTGCTGAAATCATTGTAAGCTCAACCGGTTCTGATTTGCTTTCACTGCAGAGAAGAGACCTCATGTTTTTGTCGTCAAGGCTACCGGAGAGAGCTCAGAGTCCTCAAACTCCCTTGGTATTGTCAAGTCGGTTCAGAGTTTCGTAAGTTTTTGTCGGCCTCTAGATTGTATTATAACATACAGAGTACAATTTTGGTTAAATACTAGGTACAACCATACAAGTACTAGATAACTATGGCAGAATAAAATAGGTAGTCATGCTCAAATGAGAATAAGAATGCTATTGCTACCCTTAAGCTCTTAGATAAGTGAAGCCACACCGTAAGTACATTTAGGTAATACTCCTTCCGTTGCAGAAAGGATGAAACTTATTCATTTAAGGAAACTTTTTAACATCATTTTTATCTTATTAACCTCAATTTCCCTTCCCGTCCCAAAAATTTATTTTTGTCTTATATGATACTTTTACTTTCTTACTCTTAAGTCTTCAACACTCTTTAGTCTTCATGCCAAGTCAGATGTTTATCCTTCATGTGATGGTGGGAATATAATATACGAATATTTCACTACAGAAAAAAAAAGAAAGAAAAGAATGCATGTCTTAGATCAAGTAGGGAGAAATGTTAACTCGTAAGTTCTTGCCTGCTTATGTTCTGAATGAACAACTTGTTTGAGTTTGGAGTAGTGGGATAATTCTGAAGATCGTCTAGCACTCATTGGTCTTGGATTTTCAGCTGTTGTAGCTTTCTGGGCATCAGCAAACCTAATCACGGTAATCTGATTTCCTTGTACCAATATATCCCTCTTATGAGAAATAGTGAAATAAGTGGTGTGTTTGTTTGTAAAAGTTTGCGAAGAAAAGTTTGTGTTTTTTTGAAAGTGGATGTGATTTTGTTGGACAAAATAAAGATCGGTTTTGAATATATTGTGATATAAAGCTTGTGTTTGGAGTAAAATGAACACAACGCAAAATTTCAAAACAGTTCACATAGAAACTGCAGAAAAGTAATTTATGGTAGATAATTACCCTGACTTTGAATGTTTTAACAGTAATCCTGACAAGTCAATTCCTGTTTCATATCATGATCTGCTTGAGCAGGCTATACAGAAGTTGCCGGTTATACCTGGTGTCCTAGAATTGGTTGGGATTCTCTTTTCTACGGTGCGTGTACATGTAAATTTTGCTCCTGTCTCAACAAAACTGATACGGTTGTTTTCCCCCAACATATACTCTTATGATTTATTTCTTTCAACATTTTGTCATATAAAGTCAATAACTTATATGCAAATAATTGATTGATCTTTCTAGTTTCTAAATGTATCTTTTAGAATTTTTTTAACAAAGTTTTCCTAATGAAAATTTGAATCGGATTCAAGTTCAAAAGTTAAACATTATCATTTATGCTAAAACGGAGGAAGTATCTCTTAGTTATTTCTTCTCTTATTCCCTTTTCCATCTCCATTTAGATATTGATTATAACTCATGTTCATCATTTTCAGTGGTTCACATATCGCTACCTTTTATTTAAACCTAACAGGTGAGTTACATTCCCCAACTCAGTGCTCGATATACTAAAACTGAGTTATATTACAGCTCTCCCATGCTTAATACATTCAACTGAGTCATCTTCACAATTATGATTTACTTCAACTGGAATAAACTTATATAGATTCTGAAGAAGAGAAGATCTCAATAACCTGGAAATCGTTGTAATTTTCCCTGTGTAGAATTGACTGACCTCAGGGTTTTTTCCGCTGTATTTCTTGATAATTTTTGGGTTAAAGTAGACGATTCTGATCAACAGAGGGTCAATTTAGAATTATCTCCAAACATTGGGGGGTCATTGTATTTTTTCCCTTTTGCTAAATTCATCTCTATTCTATAGTAACTTCTGTTCGAGATAATGGAAAACTTTTCTTTCTTCTAAAGTTAATTTGCCTTTCTGATTGAACTCTTCTCTTTTTATTTACAGGCAAGAGCTCATCCAGATAATAAACAAGGCTTTCTCTGACATATTGGGGCAATGAAGTGGAGTAGTGTGGGTGCAACTAAAAACAAAAACAAAGTGAAGTGTGGGTTAAAATCTGTGAGCTTTTGTGGCTTCTTGATAGTTCACCATTGGGGAATGACAGAATGAGCATTGAAAAGATGGAAACAAGTACATCATATTTTTGGTTTAATCTGACAAGTATCATTTCTGTGTGGTAAGTTCATAGACGATCCCTAGCTAGTAGCTGATTGTGCTTCAATTTCATCCTTACCCAACTAACTGAAAGTAAAAAAGAGAGACTTTCTGATTCTAGCGAAAGAATGTCTAGCCACTCTCAAGCTGCATTTTTAGGGTCCTTGGGTTTTCTTCTCTAGTGAATCCATGTGTTGTGAAAACGAATAGGCCATGGGCGTAGACGAGGCAGGTCTGTGTCTCTTTATACAACAATGGCGAAGAAACAATGGTATTGCAAACGCCGCTGAATATCCAGATCGACGACGAACAGACTTCATTCTGATTTGGTTAATATACATCATGATCACGAAATTGAAGCAGAGGGGTTGATGGATTTGTTCAACACAAGCTTGAGGAGAAGGGTTTTCTTTTCTTGATGATATAGAGAAAAGCGTTTACTTGTTGAAAAGGAACGTTTTTTTCAACGTTTAGTTCGTAGAAAAGTGTAGTCTTAAGCAAAAAGTTTGTTTCAATGACACAAAAGGTGTTCCTTTAATGCGTTATTATGCATAACATGATCATTTTATGCTTCAAAGATGTAAAGATTTTTCTTTTATGCACGGATGATGCACAAAATGAGTCTTGATATGATACACATATGCGTAGGTCCTAATTTACAAAATAGTTTCACCAAATCCACTAAAAATACTAAATGTCTAAATTATCCCTACATATTTTCTCTATATTGTCGCACTATATAATTGGTAGCACAAAATGGTCCTTTTATGCGACATTGTCGCATAATGCATTTTCAATGCTGCATCAGTGGATAATTAAAGTATTTTGTAATGATGCGTTTTAGGTATTCACACTGCACCATTTTTGGTCATTTGCAATGACACCATTTTTTAAGGGTAATTTTCTCAATTTTACTTAGATCGAGTTTTATTGGGTCTCTTTGAAGGGTGGCTCTCTCAACGGTGGTTTCTCCATACACAAGACTCAAACTTGAGACCTTACTTACGGAGGGATCAAACTTGAGACCTTACTTACGGAGGGATGAGCCATTGCCACCCAATCCTAACAACTGTTGAGCAATGATCTTTTTTTTTGTCTCAAGTTTCATCATTTCTAAAGTTTGCATCATTATTAGTGACCATATTTGAATCCTAAAATACATCATTAAAAATTATTACTCCCTCCGTCCCGAAAATTTTGCAACCTTTCGGTTTGGCACGCAGTTTAAGAAAGCAAAACTTTTCCCTTTCCATTTTAACCCTTCTCTACCTCATCTTCTCGCTAGGAACTTGGCACAAGAACCAATGTATCCTGCAACAACAAAATAAAAACATATATGGCTACCTCTTAACCAACAAATACAATCGGATTCAAACCAATAATTAGAAAAACTAAAAGAGAACAGAAAATGGTGAAGAACAAGATTCTATTAGGTAGTTTTTGGTAGAATCAATGGTTGAAAAAGCTATGAAATTTTGCCTCTTAGGTCCACCATGATCGCTATTGATCCGCACTGAGTTATTTGGTGTCGCTATGTCCGTGGTGATGATCCAGTGCGGATTTGAGGAGTGGGTTGACCCACCATTCCCAACGCGTGCAATCTCTGTGATTAATGTGTTGATTTTAGATCGTCTTTAACATGCTTCTCATGTTCGCATTTAATAATACCGAAGAAAGGATTAAGAGTATAAACCTTGCTTCGGACGCACTTAAGAATCTTAGAGATTCTTACTCCTTGTTGATGAAGAAGACTCGGCTCGGGGAACACCTTAAGGGCGGCTTGAAGATGATTTGTCTCCAAGGTGAGTTCCACTCACAATGCTCCTAGAATGCCAACTAATTCGGAAGAGGAAGTATGCAGAGAGAAGAGAGAACCAATGCTGGTTGAGAGATGAGAATAATGGCGCCACCCTCCTCTATTTATAGAGGAGGATGGGCTGCCAATGAGAGGGCACAATGCCTCCTCATTTGCGAAGTAACATGTCTCTAGGGCCAAGGGCTGCAACCAATGCCCCTTGTCCATGAGACATGTCTCATGCCTTTTGTCTTTTCAATTAACTAATTAATTAGAAAAGGAATAAATAAATAATTGTGTCTAATAGGAAATTAATTAACTAATTAATTAATTATCCAAATATGGTGAAGAGGCAAGGGAGGTGACCCATGCCCCTTGCCCATTCGGCCATGGGACATGAGACATGTCCCTTTGGCCGAATGGTGCAAGGCATAGGGTGCACCCCTGCCTAGAGGCACCTAGGCGAAGGGGCACTCACACCCCTAGGCCTATGGCCGAATGGGTGCAAGGCCCCCTTAGGGTGCCCTTTCGGCACCCTTCGGCTTCCTTCGGCCTAAACCGAAGGTGTGCCTGGCTCTCTTCGACACCTTTTCACCAATTTACGCACCTTTCCGCCAAGAGACACGTCTCTTCGCCAAAAGGTGCCTAGACACATTTGTACCAAGCTCACATAGAGCTAGTCCAAGACATATTAAATCATCCATTGAGCTCCTTGAGCTCATATCAGCTCACTAAGAGCAGATACACATCTCTCTAGCTCAAACACTCAGTTTGAGCTGAGTTGAGCTGTGCTTAGCTACTTTAGCTAGCCTAGGTCATCTTGGTGCGCAAGAATTCCAACAAACTCCCACTCGCACTAATGATGACCTTCGAGCACAAGCTCCCACTCGAATAAAACACTTCCTCATACAAAACCAAACACTTTGACAAACTATATAAATGGAGTTGTGAGTGCGACCTTAAGGCATCCACACCGTACCTCTTCCATTGAGGTTGTTAGACTCTCAAATGGAAGATTGTCCTCTCAAACTCACTTGAACACTTCAAGTGTTTGTGTGTTATTCAAATTTTCTTGAACTTAACAAGACATGCTTGAACATCTTCAAGCTTTACTTGAACTACTTCAAGTAGTGCCTTTAGAACCCCAAGACATATGGTACGTATTCTTAACCCCGGTCAGTCTCTTTCATTTTAATTATGACTGTATTAAGTGTCGAGTACTCTTTAATTCATATTATCCCCAATTCAGACCTTATCATGTTGCACCAATGCAACATGTGAGCTCAAAGGTTGAACTTAGGACTCACGTACCAAGTTTCACTTGTCTTTCCTTTACACTCTACCTGCTTAATGATCCATATAGACTTAGTTACCCAAAAGGAGGATACTCCAGCCGCATTCATCTGCGACCTTCGACAACCAATCAAAGTAACTTTGTCAATGTGAATCATTAACAGCGAGTTAAAGTGATTAAGGGTCCAATCGAAGAATTCTCACACTACGCAAGGTTAGAGACAACTTGCTTAAATTCTTCTTTTGGTCGAATTTCATGGTCGTAGGATCTTTGCAACATACTCACAAAGGTTCTATTAACACTTCTTAGGGTGTTTTACAAACACCACTCCCACTTGGAGTGATATCACTTAAAATGAGGGGTGTGTCATTTCTCCCTCTTAAAACACCTCAGAGTGTGCTCCTTCTAACATATAAAAGGAGGACATGTCACAAGCCATGAAATTTATGTGCAAGCCCGAGCTTACACTCACACATAGGCTAGGATGTATCAGTGTCATACAAAATCAGTGCAGAGCACCTCATCTTGATCATTCAAATCAAGGCGACATGAAAGTATACCAAAGTGTCATGTGTTGTAACATGACTCCCACTCAATAGAGTAACATTGCATGTCACATGTTTCCTGAAGAAACAACACACTATTTGAGTCTTTGGTAGTCTCATCCTTGGTCTACTTAAGATCAAGGGCGAATGACTTGGTGTGAGAAAGTCATTCTCAATGCCTATGGTGGACATGTTCATTTGTTCATTGTGTGTTATTAATGGAACTAAGTAAATGACATCAAATAATTAATTTATTGATCATCATTATACATATATACATGTGTGACACCAAAGTGGTGAAAGTCATACAACAATTAGCATATTTACAATCTCCTAAGACCCATTGCTCGGACATGACGAGCAAACACAATGGGTGGCAATGGCTTAGTGAGAGGATCTGCCACCATAAGGTCTGTTGAGATGTATTCAATTTTGACTTCACCTCCTTCAACTGCATCTCGAACGAAATTATATTTCATGCTAATGTGTTTGGTTTTTCCATGATACTTGGGGTCCTTGGTGTAGGCCATAGCTGTCATACTATCACTGTAGATAGTAATGAGCTTACTTATTTTGACCATTGACTCCAAGTTTTTAAGGAAATAACCAAGCCACGTGGCTTCTGGACAGCCGAGGCACAAGAAACGACTCTGCCTCCATGGTTGATAAGGTACAGTGTTTGTTTCTTACTACACCAAGTAGTAGCGCCCCCATTTAGCAAGAAAATATAACCACTTGTAGATTTGCTAGAATCTCTATCTCCTCCCAATCGGCATCGAATAGCCGTGTAAACCAAGGGTTTTTCCTTGATAACATAGCCAATAATCCTTAGTACCTTTAAGGTATCTAAGAATCCTTTTGACATTCTTCCAATGCTCCATGCCAGGTTTGAAGAATATCTAACAAGTAAACCGACCGCTTGACTTATGTCTGGCCGTGTACAAATCATGGCGTACATAAGGCTACCAATGGCACTAAGGTAAGGTATCTTAGTCATTTCTTCCTTCTCTTTTGGAGTCTTAGGACATAAGTCCTCTCCAATTTTGCAACCATATGCAAGTGGGGTGTTCATTGGCTTAGAGTTGGTCAAGTTAAACCTCTCAAGAACTTTATCGATATAAAGCTCTTGTGAAAGGCCTAACATATGCTTCTTTCGTCCCGATGTATCTTAACACCTAGGATATAAGAAGCTTCCCTGTGTCCTTCATTTTGAAGGTGGAGGACAACCATCCTTTGATGGCGGCAGCAACTCCAAGCTACTACTTGCAATTAAAATGTCATCGACATATAATGTCATAATGGCAAAACTGGACTCTTTGAAGAACAAGTACACACAATGGTCCTCATGCATCATCACAAAACCATAGCTTGTGACTGCATGATGAAACTTCAAGTACCATTGTCTTGAAGCTTGTTTGAGACCATATATAGACTTCTTTAGTCTACATACCTTGTCTTCTTGACCTACTTGTACAAACCCTTCGGGTTGTTTCATGTAGATCTCTTCACTCAACTCACCGTTGAGGAAGGCTGTGGTCACATCCATCTAATGCAACTCAAGGTCCAAGTTTGCCACTATTGCAAGCAGCAATCTGATGGAATTAAACTTTACAACAGGAGAGAAAGTGTCTTTGAAATCAACACCTTCCTTCTGTAAAGCCTTTGGCCACCAACCGGGCCTTGTACCTTTCGATACTTCCATCGAGTTCTTCTTTATTTTAAGAACCCACTTATTGCCGATCGCCGCCACGAGGAAGATCGGACAATTCCCATACCTCATTTTCATGCATTGAATGCAACTCATCATTCATTGCCTTTAGCCACTCTTCTTTCTGTGCCCCTTCAAGAGCTTCTTTGACATTACTTGGCTCATCGATCCGAAGTATGTCTCACCTTCCGATAGTCCCCACCTTTAGGTGCTTTGGACTCCCGAGTTGATCTTCTCAACTGGGGTGGAGGTGTTGGCTCTTGAAGTACCTCAACTCCCTCTTGAACAGATCCCTCGGTTGGGATTACATTCATTTGAGTCCATGTTTATGGGCTCATTCGGGAAGCCTCGGCTTGTTCCAATTGAGGTACTCCTCCGAGTAGGTACAGTCCTTGTAACCGGCACTTGTGAAGTGCCGGTTGATCTTCTTCTAGGATCGGGCCTATTGAGGCTAAATCATCACTTTCGCCAACTTTTGGAAACTCCGTTTCCACAAACTTGGTGTTTCTTGCATCAAACACCAAACCCTTCTTTAAACTGAAATCCAAGAACACATAGCCCTTAGATTCCGTACAATACCCGAGAAAAGCACACTTCTTTCCTCTTGGTCCCAATTTTCCCAACGGGTGGTCGGGGACATGTACGTAAGCTAAGCAGCCCCAAGGCCGCATGTAGCTTAAGTTCGGGGTCCTCTTCATCCATAACTCATATAGAGAAGAGTCGATGTCCTTGGTAGGTACCCTATTGAGAATGTGCACCGCACATAGCAGCGCATCACTCCAATAGGTCACATCCAGTTGGCTTTAGCCATCATGGAACGTACCATGTCCATCAAAGTTCGGTTCTTTCTTTCGGACACACCATTTTCTTTGGGGTGTCCAAGAAAGGGTGAACTCTCTAGCAATGCCTTTTGACTCACAAAAGGCCATGAATGCAAGAGAACTGTACTCACCACCTCTGTCAGTCATTAAGGACTTCACCTTCTTATCTACTTGGTTCTCAACCAAGTGTACATATTTCTGAAAATATGCTAAGGCCTCTGCCTTGTTTTTGAGTAAGAAGACGTGGGTGAATCGTGTATAGTCATCAGTAAAAGTGATGAAGTACTTGAACCCATTTCTAGATTCAATTCTCATAGGTCCACAAAGATCAGAATGGACTAAACTTAGTGCCTCGGTTCTCCTAGTTGCCCTCCCAAAGGGCTTTCTCGTTGCCTTGCCTTCTAAGCAAGGTTGACAAGTTGGTAGGACAACCTTGGTCAAAGATTCAAGCAAGCCACTTTTGGCTAACTTATTCATCCTATCTTGTCCTATATGTCCCAACCGTTCATGCCACAGATTTTGATCTATGACTTTAGTCACGTGGCAACTAGGAGTTGCAACAGAATGGCCATCGGGCCTTAACTCATATAGTCCATTATTAACTAAGCATTTTGTGAGAACTTGATTATCCTTTAATATAGTTACACTATCATTAAAGAATTGAAAGCAATAATTGTACTTCAACATGGCGTAAATAGAAATTAAATTTCTACATATATCGGTACATATAATGTGTCCACAAGATACAAATATCTATTACACAAGGGAACCTTACAGGTTCCTATTCCAACTACTTCTAACTTTACATCATTTCCCACCGAGACGTGCTTCACACCTCTTGAGAGCTTGCGGTATGCCACAAACCAGGACTTATCCCGAGATATGTGGTCTGTTGCTCCAGAGTCTACAATCCAAAAAGAATTGCTTTCAGTTATCATAGTAAATGACGTCACATGTGCTATTGAAGTAGAAGGTTCAAAATGTACCTTAGGTGCACTTTTGCAATCTTTTGCAAAGTGTCCTTTCTTGCCACAGTTGAAGCACTTGAGCTTCGAAACGTCCCTTTTCTTCTTCCCGGGCCCGTTTCCTTTGCCTTTTCCCTTACCCTTGCCTTTGAAGCCGCCCTTTTCCCACCCTTGAACCACTTTTTCTTTTTACCCCGTTGTTATCGGAGGTATTGGCAACATATGCCTTGGAGTGGTCCTTGAGAGCCATTACTTCAGCCTCAAGTAAAAGGTGACGGGCGATGTCATCAAAGGTCTTAATCTGAGGTTGTGGCGTAAGTTGACCTTCATCAACCGCCACTCCTCATCGATAAGGACCTTATTATTGCTTGCACTGCTGCTCGTCGGTGAGGTCGTGCCCAGCTTGTTTAAGCTGATGAATCATTCGTGACATCTCACGAAGGTGGGCACTCATGGTGTGATCCGCTCGTTTACCATAGTTCTCAAACCTTAGTATCATTGAGCGTTGTTTCTCTACGAAACATCTCCATACTTGGCCTTCACAAGATCCCGGATGCCTTTGGCCGAGGAGCATGGAGAACTCCACCATGATCTCATCCACCATTGTGGACAAGAGTGTGACTCTACACATAGAGTTCTTTTTAAGGTAGGCTTCATAAGCCACCCTACTTCCCCCTTCCTCTGGGGGTTTGACCTCAGCGTCGAGCACCTCAAGTGTCTCTTGCTCAGTTAAGATGAACTTGACCTTCTACTGCCAAATTAGATAGTTTTCACCATCTAATTTGAGGTCACGGTTCAACTCTGCTACTATGTTCTTAGTAGCCATCTACAAATATGCAATTCACATGTTTTAGATTCCAATCCACACAATTAGACTTATTCAAGCAATATGTTCATGAAATAACTTAGTTTATACCCAGACGTAGCAAAAGGTATGCATATAGCATCCGATCAGAAACGCCTAAGCATAACTTTTCCATTTTATGAACATACCCTTAATAACCCTATACACTCAATCAATCAATGGGCAACCAAGCATACATCAGTTTATAACCATACTTGACCCTCCAAGAAGGCCTGAATCACGCACTCATGTGTGATCGTAACAACCATAGCACTTCATTTTAAACCTTAATCTCATCACCCATAAGTCTCCTTAATACAATGCCCGGGAATATTGGTGGAGTCACAAACGGCCTCACTTAAGTACCACTTCCTTAGACAGATTATATTAGCTTGACAGATCCCTAGAGACCTTAGTTTAATGAAATGTCTCATCAATTGAATCAAGTTTCAAGTCCTTCAAGTTCACCGTACAAGTACTTGAACTATCTTAAGGTAGAATCTCTTGTTTCAATAGACGTATGTTCCTTCACTTAATTTAAGCTTCAATTCCCTCAAGTCCATTATAGTGGTACAAAACCAATACTAATACTATCAAGGGGCTGAAATTCTTAAATTAGGTAAAGAATAAATGTCACATGCATGCCAAGTCTATGTCACACATGGTCCTTAGGAACCATGAGAGGAGCGCTCCCAGGAAAGATGGAGGGGTCACAGACGGTCCCACTTAAAACCCACCTCCTAGACAGAGCACATTCCGGCAATTACCTCAAGGTATAATGTGATATAGAACTTTGGCACACATTTTCTTTAGGTTCATATGTATACATGTTTTCATGTTGAATCAATCATTCATGGAACAAATAGGCAAGTCAACATGTTATACATCCATTTTCATCATACAACATTCAAGCATGATTCAAAACACATATAACACTCATGCTTCCTTTTCCATTTAAACGACTATAACCCCTTCGAATAACCTTACCGGGGTAGAATCAAGATCCTATTTAAACTAAAAGAGAATATAAAATGGTGAAGATCAAGAGTATATTTGGTAGTTTTTGGTAGAATCAATGGTTGAAAAAGCTATGAAATTTTGCCTCTTAGGTCCACCATGATCGCTATTGATCCGCACTGAGTTATTTGGTGTCGCTATGTCGGGGTGATGATCTAGGCTGCGGATTTGAGGAGTGGGTTGACCCACCATTCCCAACGCTGCAATCTCTGTGATTAATGTGTTGATTTTAGATCGTCTTTAACATGCTTCTCATGTTCGCATTTAATAATACCGAAGAAAGGATTAAGAGTATGAACCTTGCTTCTAGACGCAGCTTAAGAATCTTAGAGATTGTTGCTCCTTGTTGATGAAGAAGACTCGGCTTGGGGAACACCTTAAGGGCGGCTTGAAGATGATTTGTCTCCAAGGTGAGTTCCACTCACAATGCTCCTAGAATGCCAACTAATTCGGAAGAGGAAGTATGTAGAGAGAAGAGAACCAATGCTGGTTGAGAGATGAGAATAATGGCGCCACCCTCCCTCTATTTATAGAGGAGGATGGGCTGCCAATGAGAGGGCACAATGCCTCCTCATTTGCGAAGTAACATGTCTCTATGGCCAAGGGCTGCAACCAATGCCCTTGGTCCATGAGACATGTCTCATGCCTTTGCCTTTTCAATTAACTAATTAATTAGAAAACGAATAAATAAATAATTGTGTCTAATAGGAAATTAATTAACTAATTAATTAATTATCCAAATATGGTGAAGAGGCAAGGGAGGTGACCCATGCCCCTTGCCCATTCGGCCATGGGACATGAGACATGTCCCTTTGGCCGAATGGTGCAAGGCATGAGGTGCACCCCTTGCCTAGAGGCACCTAGGGGAAGGGGCACTCACACCCCTAGGCCTATGGCCGAATGGGTGCAAGGCCCCCTTAGGGTGCCCTTTCGGCACCCAGGGTGCTACGCACCCTTCGGCTTCCTTCGGCCTAAGCCGAAGGTGTGCGTGGCCCTCTTCGACACCTTTTCACCAATTTACGCACCGTTCCGCCAAGAGACACGTCTCTTCGCCAAAAGGTACCTAGACACATTTGTACCAAGCTCACATAGAGCTAGTCCAAGACATATTAAATCATCCATTGAGCTCCTTGAGCTCATATCAGCTCACTAAGAGCAGATACACATCTCTCTAGCTCAAACACTCGGTTTGAGCTGAGTTGAGCCGTGCTTAGCTACTTTAGCTAGCCTAGGTCATCTTGGTGCGTAAGAATTCCAACATAATGAGCTGAAGGACTCCAGAGATGTCCTTCTTAGGAGCAAAATCAAGCTGTCGCGGTCAGCTGATAGGAAGACGGTGGAGGTCGCTCGGATGGAACGGCTCTCGGGTGAGTGAGAGATGCGTTCAAGAGGAGAAGGCTCTACTCGAAGGGCGTCTGAAGATGCAGAATGTGTTGTTTAGTTTGTCTGTGGTAATGGTGTTGTTTTACGTGGTCGCAACGTGTATCAAGGTGGTCGGTGAATGGTGATTAAGCGTGTCCCCCTGACATATTACAATGTAACGATTCTGTTTACGTTAATTAGATAAGGTGGAGGTATGTAAGAAGGAACCCTTGTAAGGAACATTTCTGGTATCTGACAGGGAACGCCGATTTCGATATAAGGCAACGCGGTTGGTTTGTTTACACGCGATCTATTGTAAGCTGTAATGTTATTTTCTGTTTGCCTTCATGTAAGTGCCTAGTGTGTCATTTATGGGGCCTCACATGTCGCAAGTGTAAGAACAGCGTTACGGGCCGCGATTGGCAATTGCCGAGGACGCTGTTGTTAAGTCCTAACGTGCTTTATCTATTTTACTGAAGCAGAGTCTTTTCCTTTGCTTACTATTGTACTAGCTTCTGTAAGCATTTGAGCTTGTCAATGAATTGCTTAACGCATGTTTTCTCCTTTGAGAAGCTGTTGAAGAGGGAAGCTCTTTCGACCTGTTCGGAAAGGGAGTGATCTGCGGTTCCGCCTCACCCGAGCACGAGCAGACGGGAAAGTATGAACTAGAAAAGGGGATGAGCTATGATGAGAGGTCTTAGGGGATGAGCTAGGAAAGGGGCTCAGACTGGGTGTTGTTGACCTCACTCAATTAGATTCGCACACCCAGGGGACAAGTAGTTTTGGGGTATCTACATGGGCTAGACGAATTCAGGAATACAAAAGAAAACTTTAATAAGTAGATCTTGAAAAAGAGGAATTTTAAAAAAGGTCGATAGGGATATAAGTACGTTAATAGTACTATTGTACTATTGTGCTGCTATTTGAAAATCAAGGTGCCTTTGTGCCATTGTTTGTTGTACAAGTGAACGCGGAGTGATAGGGCCAACGTGATTCATCTTATACAGTGACGTTGTTCAGCTGTCACCGCCATTGTGTCGACCTTGTGGGGCCTGACATGTTGCATGTCTGAGAAGAGCGATAGGCACCGCGATTGTCACCTCCCAACAACGCCCGTTAGTTACGCGCAACGTGGTTTCGCTATAGTGGTGACGTTATTTACAACTTTAATAAGTACGAACTGAAATAGAAAAATGTGTCAACCTACAACGTGCGTTACCATAATAGGAGCAAGCATTCTAAGGTTTTTTCATCCTTTTGTAGGCTCTCGTTACAACACGGGGCGGAGTTCTCCTACGCGATTGAACTTCTCGAGCCTTTCCCTCCTCACTGGTTCCACGGTCACCTTCACCACCTTCATCGTCCCTACATACTTGCGAGTCCGCATCAACATCATCATGGAGTGCTTCAAGAACAGCAGCCACAACCACTTCGGCATCGTCATCCATCTCCTTGCCGTCACCTATGTCGAGCTGTCGGGCACCCATACCTGCGTTTTCAGCCTCACATTCAATTGAACCTTGCACGCTTGGACGTGGGTTGATTTGGATGAAGAAGTCCATAACGTCAGATGAATCAACAACCGCTGCCTCCACTTCTTTACCCTGTCCTCCACCGTCCTTATCCACGCCAACCTCATCCCTACTAGTGCAGTGAGACCTAACGTCTTTCACGTTGCCTTCTTCTTCCGGGTTGGTATCCTTGTCCACGGCAACCTCATCCCTACTAGTGGAATGGGACCTACCGTCTTCCGCATTGGCTTCGTCTTCCGGGGTGGCATCCTTGTCAGCCTCATGCGTACGCTCTAGGGCGGATGAGGTGGCCGCTGGTTTTGGGACGGATGACGATGCAGCGCGGTCATCCCCCTTGCAACTCCTGGTGCCTTTCAGCATCCTAATCTTGGCTGTTGCGTCAGTCCTCGCATCGGAGAGAGCCATTTTCTTGCCACCTATCATTCGCAATAGCCGTGTGGCCGTTTCAAGAGGAACCCGCATGAGGTATTGGTGTACGCTATTATGTTAGTTAAGTTAGGTAAGTGGTACGTAAGAACTGACGTAAGACTCGCAACTTTAAAATTACCGATGTCATGCTAGTTGGTATGGGGAAGCCTTCAACTTCGTGGGTAGGTGGCATCGGTATCAGGAACGGCTCACTCGCTCCGGTATCTACATTCGGAATGTAAATCCTCCGCGACGGAAACTCGAACTCCGTCTCCGCATCAGCACTCACCGTGGCAGGAACAATGGATGGAGTTTGGGTGGACTGCAGTTTCATTTTCTGTTTCGGTGGTCGAGGAGGAATGTCTGTTGGAAGAAATTCCTGCTTTATCTTGTTCAATTTCTGCATTTGGGCCATCCACCAGTTCCCATAGGGTATATCCCGCATCAAACCGTCAACCCACTGCCCGGCAAATGTGCCTTGCAATGCGTCATACAGCTCTATTGCGGTCCACTCCCTATGGAACATTGTATTGGGTGGTGGTCGGGGCACCATCTGGTTTCCACCATCCACTGTCCTGCCGGCCCACTGCCGCATAACCCTCTCTCCTAGATACCAAGCCCTCCCATACGGTGACTCCAGAACCACATGTTTCTTCGCTTTATCCTCGCTCTCAAGTACGTACTGGGCACATCATTATCCCATGGAGTCCAAATTACCCTGGCGATTGAGGCGTTCTCCAAACGCTCCTTGTACAGGGTCATGTCTTTCAGGTTCTTCCCTTGTGAACCTTGTGCCCAGTGTCTCCCCCTTGGGAATGAGGTCCTCCCCGCCTCAACACCTAAAGATTCGAATGTCGGGCCTATGTCCCTGAAGTACTCCGAAGCCCAAGCCTGCCATGCCTCCCAGTAACCACCACTACCAGCTCGCCCCCTGCTTAATCCGTCCATATACAAATAAAGGGTTGCCAACCCGGCACTACCCCAATCATACGTCTTCATTGCAGGGATATCCTCGACACAGGAGAGCCAGAATGTGTCAACAAATCCACTGCTAGTGTCAGCCATGAAAGTAGTGCCTATGAGGACAAAGCAAAACACCCGCAGAAGGTGATCCCTTCTCTCAGGAGTAGTGAGGTCATAATTTTCATAATCCTTCATGATATCTGTGTATTTAAATTCCTTTTTCTGATACCACCTTCTCCAGTGGTCTCCAACAGCCTTCTCTAACCTCTCAGCATCGTCTCTTATAGTGATGTCAACCGGCAGCCTCTTGCCGGAACATCGCAAGCCGCTTATGGCCGCAAAATCAAGAGGAGTCATGGTCATCTCACCTATCAGGGGGAAGTGGAAAGAATGTGTTGTGTCCCACCAGAAGTAACTCAACGCCCTCATCAATTGCCGATCACAGTAAGTCCTCTTCATTGCATTTTTGAACTCTTCCAGAATGGTGTATCGTTTAAATGAATCTCTGACGTACCTTGGGAGTTTGCTGTACCATGTCACCATAGTTGAAGACGCTCCATGGCCCTGGAAGGTCGTCAAGTGACCCTGCTCAAGGTTGCGGTCGCACACTCAGTATCCACCAACAACAAAGTGCGAACACAAACGTTAGCTAAAGTAAACCGAACGCACCTTGTGCTGAGGATTCGAAACATGACGCTCGTAGTCATAGTATAACTCTGTGTTCCTGAATCCTCCAACCATCTTGCTGGGTTTGATCGACGACTCGCCCTTGTCACAGGGCATTCGGGGTGCATAGTCAGCCTGAATTTGCGACATCCGCCTACCCAACGAAGGACCCATCCGGTAGAAGAGTTGCGGACAAACCGTGACTACCAATGGAACCCTAGGCCGTTCGGACAAGGCTGCGTCTTTCTTCTGAGATGCCGGTTGAGAAGACCTCAAAAATGGAGCGCACGCATTCGACAACGACGCCCCAGAACGACTATGGAACCCCGCCGTCTGAACCACTTGTTGCGACTCTCTCCATTCCTATTTCTATTTCCAGTCAGTCTATCGGCAACGCACTTGAAGTAGAAGAAGAACAGGAAGGAGGAGAAGAAGAAGAAGTTGCTAAGGAGGAGATATCAGAGTAACGGCGAGATGGTAACCGTTATGGTAACCGTCACGTGCGACGGATTGTCAGTGGCCGATTACTGGGTCCATAAGTTGGCCATAGTCAGCCTTTTGGCACCTCACAAGGTCATCTGTCGGCTTTTAGGGTCCATAAGTGAGTCATTGGGAGATCTCTGAACCCTCACATGCTGCATGGCGGATTTATGGACACCTCTGAAGGTCCACTGGGACTAGGGTGAACAGTAGTAGAGTTGTGGTCAAACTGACCTGACTCACAAATGGCCTCCGTTGTCATTTTCCCCGACGCACTTTTGGGATCCAAAAAGAGCTCACACCCTGCGATTCAACGCACCCCTCACCGTGTGCTTTTAGACTGCCCAACGAAGGGTCCCTGACTACGGTCAGGTGCCTCGACATGGTCGATGACTACTTTAAGGACCCAGAACGACGTCAGGGTGCAACCTCAGGGCATGCGTTGGCTGCGCTGACAGATGTTGGGGGTCTCGAATCGGTAACCGACTACAGTAAAGTACCTAGAACTGGCCCTTATCTGAATAAGTAGAAACGCGGATCCTCACGCCTAACGCTATACACTTGAAGACCAAACGCTATTATACCAAAATAACATCCAGAAGAAACGTAAGCCGCCAATACAATAGTAAGAAAGTTGCCTAAATAGCTTAGGCTATAAATGGGATTTATGTCCTAGTAAATGCATACAATATATATGAACGAAAAGTAGCTCATCAGGTATCTTCAAGGCACTCTCCCTTTTCTCGCTCTCAGACTGTCAATAATAAGACATGTACATTCTTCTATATCCTATCCTATCTGCGATCTCTCAGGACCTTCGGCTTGTACTTTTTTTTTCTTCCCTTCTTTGGAGTACCTTCTTCAATCTCAGTGCTGAGTTGCGGATTCAAGTCATGCGCGTCATCACCAGCCGGGGCAAGATCCACACCAGGGGCTGTAGCTGAGTAGTCCGTACATGTCACTTGCTGTCTGCTAGACCTCCCTCTTGAAGGCCTATCAAGCTCCTCAACCCTCAGTCGGTGCCATAAGATGGCATGCTCCTTCACATAAGTGTTCATTCGCGCTGCATGCAAGCAGTCTGACAGCCAGTTTACATCTTTTCTCATGTGAACGCCACTGTAATTGGATTGTTACATAGTATTAGTGACATATCTATAAATAAGCTCAGTAAGACTAGAAACATGGATCATTACCTCAGTTCTAGTGTGCTTGTCATATTTATGAGATATCCCATCCAAGAATGAACAAACACACCATAGTCATGCCCGTTAGGTTGTTGACCAACCGCCGACGCCCTTCTTCCAAAATCGAGAAGTCTGAATCCATCTCGGCTGAATTATGACATCCAATGCGTGGCACTACAAAGCATAAGCACAACAAACTTATATGACCGAAGACGGTAACGGTGAACTACAATCCTCAGTATTAATGTCTCAGAGGCATACCAATTTGTCTAATACAGCCCGATAGACTGAGGCCGAATTATTACTTCCGCCTATGTTGTCCCATATGTCAATGTACTTACCCTCGAGGGAGAAAACAACCAAGTAGAAGTGCCCTGAATCAATTCGGTTAATGGGTACAAACACCTGCACACATGTATGTAATTTCAAATGACATTTCAACCGTTCAAAGGTATCCACACATAAATATTATTATTTGCGGGCCTAACCTGCTTCAACTTCCCTGAATCCCAACGTAAACCATCATCCGGGATCCACCTGAGCCGTACGGCCCTGTCGAGGGCAACCTGTGGGCTTACCTCTGCAGATCTCTGCCAATTTCAAATATAATGACAATTAGTACAAACACCCAGCAATCCTAAGGTATTTACACATCTGATTCCAGACCTGGAAATCCACCGGGAAATACCAACTGTGGCGCGAGTCCTTCAGAAGACGCTGCCTCTCTTGAAGTATTAAAACCCATGTATTCACGATCCCATCACATAGCAGCCCGTTTGGGGACAGACCTGTTGAAACGTCCCATCTCTCAAGGAAGTAGCCACGTACACTAACTAACTGCTCCCTGCTCCATTACAGAAGAAACTTGGTTACTCAAAGGCATTCTCCTAAAGTGCCCGCTCGCGGTACGCTCATAAAAATAACTAATACCAGGACACTAATACTTACTTCTCATCCTCCCTGTGATCGAAAGCATAAGATATTATTTTGTGGTCCACCTCAGGCAACGCTTTTGAAGCCCTCACATTAAATGGTCCAGCCCACACTAACTTTTCAAGTGCAGCTGACCTCTTCTTCACATAAACCCATGGCGTCCTCTGGAAAGGTCCACTTACTGGCATTCTCAATCTTCCAGACTGCTTTTTCTGGGGGACATCGCCCTGGGTGGTGCCATCTGTAACCTGTTCCAATTAATACCTTTCGCTCTCAATAACTCACTTCTAGGACATGCCTATTCAATTCTATGAACTAAACAAAACACCGAAACAAACTAATCTTACCTCAACAACTTCATGCTCGTGACTTGCGACCACCGGTACCTCTGTCTTCTCAAGCCCTCCACAGATGTCACTGTCCTGCTCCACTTCAACAGATGGGGGCTTCCTGTTCAGTATACTCACCGGCTCAACCAAGGCTCTGGGGGACTCTCGAGGGGTAGCTTCTTAACCACATTGCGATGGACCGGGGCATCCTTCTGGAAAGGTGAATTTACCTCAGTTTCTACATTCCCAGCAAATTCACCCTTGCCTGCCATATTCTCTCTGCTCCTCACATCCTGCTGCCTTTCAACAACAACATTCGTTGACGCTCCCCCCACAAGTGCATCACCATGCCATTGCCCTCCTTAAAATGCTCATAACTTCGTCCACTCTCCTCTGCAAACAGATGACATCTTTACGTAAACTGGCATTGTCTTCATGAAGCTGGCTCACCTGTTGTTTCAGACCAACTATTTCCTCCCGTAGCCCCTTAATAGTCCCAACTTCATGCCGCAGCTCCATCACCCCTCTTCAGCTCAACATCTTCATTTCCAACTTCACTGTTATCTTCATCCACCTTCTCATTCATCTCCCTGACATAGCCTCGACCGCACTCCTCTTCTCCACTACACCCTTCGGCCACACCTCTCTCCTCTTCTGCCTCAACATTCCCATGACCGTCAAGACCCTGCATGATCATCAAAACAGTTTAGTACCACTCTACCAAGCATTGATGAAACTGCACAACTTCAACGCACCTTGTACAATGTCATGTAGAAGATGGTCATCTTGGGAGAGAAGAAGACTATGGATGGCATTCGCTTCAGAATTTTAGCCCCCTTGCACTAGCAATCTTCTGCAAGTAAAACATCTACAAAAACAGAAGGGTAGATTCTGAATTTCTTATTACGGGAACACGACAAACAAAAGTAAGCTAACCACAAAAAACCCTACCTGTAGAAATATTGAACATCCCCCCACCTTTGGAATATAACCCTCACCATGCACTCCATTGACAAACCTCTCAATGCTTCTAACCAACTCATTGAACGCATACCGACCCCATGATTTCTTCGCCCCGTTCGCACAATCCACTACGTTCTTTAGTACGGCGGCCGTAAACCCTTTGCCAGGCGGTGGACAAACAACTGTCTTCAGAGCCAACAGATCATAGGCTATACGTACCATCTTCATGTCGCTGCTCCCACGCAACACATCCACAACTAAATCATGGGAAACGATGGTACGTTCAGCTAACTTCGTACAAAACGCATCAAGCATCTCCTTATTCGGCTTCACAACCTTACTACCTCTAATATCCTAACCCCCATCTTCTATACCCATAACCTCACAAAAGTGTTCAGCAGTCAATCGATAACTGCGTCCATCAAAAGACACACTGTTGTCCTCGCTATTCCATGTATTCAACAGCTCCTTTATCAAATTTTTGTTGGTTGCATCACCCTTCAACCCAAGTAAACTCTTGAAGGGACTATCCCCTATCATATCACACCTCTCCTGCCTTAACCCACTAACTATGCTACAGAATGTCCTCACTTGACATTTCAATACAATCTTCACCCCACCATCCCCACCATCACCCCACTTCATCTTCTCCTCAAAGGACATTTCCCTCCACACGTCATTGATACTTTGTCCCTCCTCCAGGCTAACAACACCAGCTCTTAAATTCTCCGTAAAATCGTGCCTGTCACAAAAAACCATATCACCTACTGAGACATCTTTAAGGGCATAAAAAACTAACATATTTCATGTACTAAACTTACTGAAACTTGTTCCACGCATTAGAACCAATCTTCACAGCTCTCCTCTTCCTATCATATCACGCTCCAAATGACAAAATGCTTAAACAATTAGGGTCACGATGCAGATTAAGATTAAATCATCCTAACATATATATCAAAACAAAAATCATAAGCATGTAGGCGTTGTTCTCTCTAAACCATAACGCCACTACTGCCCTCAATCGTCGTTTATTAAATCGTAATACACTGTCTCTGTCAGTGACCAACTACAGGGCCCTGCGATGCCGCAGGCCGCATTGGCGCCTGCAAGGGGTCTAAAAATCAACATACCTTGCCGCCAAACAGCCTTCTTCTTCCCCACTCTTCCTCTTACTCTTGCTTCTGGTTGACGCACTCATGCTTCAGGAAACTCAAATGCGAACCTACAGAACCCTAAAACTTCAATTCCACTCACGAGCTGATGAAATCAACAAATCCGGAACTCCAAAGACTTACGCGAATGGCTACTTATCTGAAATGCTTCGACAAAGGCTTTCGACGGACGACGTTGGAAGTTCTTTCGCGCCTATCTGCTGCAACCGCTGGAGGAGTGGTGACTGGTCACTCAGATCGTGGGGAAGAACGTTGGGTTGCGCATCGTGGAGAAGACGATTAGCGTTATGTTTCTGTTAAATGCGAAACGACATCGTTTTGCTCCCCAAAAGAAAAATAAACGGAGTACTTCGAGTACTTCAGAATTTGGAGTACTTAGGATTAGCAAGGCCTTCCGGCCGCCACAGATCTAACCGGCCGCCGCCACAGCACCTTCTTGTAGTCGTCGGAGATGATGACGGAGGAGACTTCCAGATCCGAACGGAGCAAGACAAATGTGCAGCAGCAGGATCCGTAGGTGAGAGAAATCAGACAGTTTGCAATATTCATTCAGACGTTATAACTATTTCTAATAGACACTATAAACTATGATACATATATTTTTATTTGGTTATGAATTGGTTCATTTTTATTTTTTTAAATGATAGACACGGTTACATTTTATTACGGATAGTTTTTTATAATTTATTAGACGTTTTTCAATATCATTGAAATGTCTAACACAAATAACTAAACAATATAGATTCTTGTAGTTGACAGTATTGCATGGCACTTTAGACACTATGCAATTAATTAAAAATGAAAGAATTTTTTATATATTATGATATAAATCTTTTATACATTTCAAAATAAGTTACGATTTCCAATCAAAAAAATAAGTTACGATTTTCTATGCAAATAATTGTTTAAAAGTAGATAGTTTCATCACACCGAAATGTGCAAAACAAATAAATAAACAGCTTTCAATATTTATTCGTACATTATGTCACTTTCTAGTAGACACTATAGAAATAATTATAAATTATCTTTAGACAAGATTGCATATATCTTTAGACACTTTTTAATTAATTATAAATTAACAAAAATTGTGAAAATAAATTTCTAAAAACTTGTTCCACAAATTGTAGCGACGACGGGTTTGGTGACGGTGGCGGTGATGGCGGCGGCAGCGGCGGCGGCGGTGGTGGCGCGACGGCGACGGTAAAGCGATGGTGAGGTGAATGGTGGTTTTGGCTTAGAAGGGTATTTTAGTCTTTAGAATTGTTAGTTAATTAGTTAGTTTAGTTAGATAGTGTTAGGATCCACTATAGGTTTTTCCAACTAGTTGGTAATTAAAAGGACTGGTATTAAGATCTCCTTTAAAATTTAAAAGTCTTCGAGTTTTGTTGAACGGTTTGCAAGTCTTGACCGAGTTTTCATCAAACGAGCGTGTTTCAATGGAAAATGAAACATGCATAATTTGGTACAAAATTCAATCAACAGAATGAACACCTCTTTGTTTGCCGTCATGGGCAACAAATTGGAGGACCAGTTTCTTCTATACAACAGTCTAGATTACACTCAGAAATCAAACCGGTGAAAGGCCAAAAAAAAAAATGAACACCTGTCTGTACTACAAAGTATTGTATGCCATTCCATGATTCCAGAAATGTGCAAAATGAAGTGCCTTATGAGCCGCTATCTACTTGCGGATTCATTATCTGGATCTGTTATGACCAAAAAACGAAAGTGATTGCAGCAACAAAAAAAAACGGAAACATAAAGTGAAGCAACGTTGAAGTTCAAGTACCTTATTCACAAGAAGGTTTACTTGTTCTCTATACATTTCCTTTAAATCTACAATATCGTTACGAAGTTCCTCCAGCTGCAAAGCACGGAACATAGAAGTGAGTAAATATTCTATCCATGGAACGGTGGTGGAATCATATCCCGGAAACAATTTTGAGGATCATTCCTGTTAAATAAATACTACTTTATAATAATTAATCTGTGAGCTCTTTTGTCCATAAAAAGATGGTGGAAAACCCTTTTGTCTGTTGATGTATATGATATTAATCCAAAGCAAAAAACTGAAAGATGACCATGTAGCATTTCAATCCTTGCAAACTAGGAAAGTGAGTTTCATTATAAGATTCTATAAATTTGTAGGGATTTTGACTTTCCAAACAATTTGGATTCTTAAAATCTTTGAGCCAAACACATCTAAGTTTATAGTCAACAAAATTGAAGAGGATAAAATCACTTTTCACTCTAAAATAGAAATTTAAATGGCAAGCACTGATACCGAATGTGGATTTCATTCTATCCATCATATTGTGTGTTCATTTCCAAAAACATCAAAGAGAATTTGTCAAATCAATCTTTTCCTCTCACAAACTTCTGAACAATTTTCAAAACTTCAATTTTTTCTCCAAAAGTTTTGGAAAAGAACACACCCACTAAATGTCAGTATTCTTATTAGAAATAGGCCAAATGGAATACCTCTTCGTCACGTTCACCCATCAGCTCCAACGCAGCAGAGTGCCTCCGCCTGAGTGCTTCCAACTCTGCACGGAGGCCTGGCAACATGGCAGCCTCTACCTTCAATTTTTCACACTACATGAAACCAAACAAATATCAAGTTACCAACAACATAATCAAACAATAAGAGTCAATGAGAAAGTCCGCCCACTGATATAATAATTTGAAAAATGGGAAAGCTCAACCTGTTCCGTCATTTTAACCAACTCCTCAGCAAGTGAATCACGGATGGACTCCATTGATGCCTAAATGAAAATAAGAACTTGAGTAAAAGCAAGAAACAAGGATACAACACTTGCTCTATCAAAAAAAGGATATAAGACTTGATGAAACAGTTGAAACACAAAGTACACAGTTTAAAACACAAAGTACTCTTCAATCTACAACTCAGATCAGCTTTTGGCACAAACAAAATTAGAGTATATACTGAAAGAAAGAAGATTGTGTTACCAAGCGGGACATGTATGACTGAAGTTCACCCTCTTTTTGACGAAGGGCAGCCTCAAAAGCGTTAGGAGTCATGCTCTTCATGTAGAAAGAACTTATAACAGGCTCTCCAGTATTTCTCCTTTCTGAGAAACTATCAGATGAACCCAAAGATGCTTGCAGAAAATAGCTTTCCTCCATGCTTCCCATGCTACTAGCACTTGAGAGCTTGCGAGACAAGGTCCCTACACAGAAGTTGTCAAACAATATTAATAGCAGACTAAACAGAATGTTCAAGAGTTAGCAAAGTACAGCGGTCAGACCATTCTCAAAAGCAGAATTATGCCTTGCAATAGGGGCCTGATCAGATACAGATGTCGTATTCATGTGAGACGCACGTTCCAAATCCAACCGTGCAGCCTTCTCCCTTTCTATTTCCTATCAAAGTTGACAATCAGAGTGTCAGCACAACTCTATAAAATGGGCCAAACTTCTTTCTGCAAATCTTGTTGCTCAAATTATCACATATATCAGGGGTTTGTACCATGTTTCCGCCATGGTCAAGAAAACTCACAGGAAATGCTGTAAAGCACATTAAAGGATTGTGGTGCTATAGGTAACTGTTCTAGTTTTTTGTTGCCAAATCTAACCTCACCACATAGAATTCATGTAATCCGTAATGAGAAAGTATGAAGCTATTTTATAAAATGAAATAGGAACAAAAAGCTTCCCTCCTCAAAGCACTCCTAGCTGCTCTACATGAATCATGTCAACAGAAAGAATACAGATATCATGACTCAAAAACTGCTGCTAAAAAAACTGTAGTTTTAGGAGTTTACAATTCGCAACTTTCCAAGCCAGATGGAAAACTCCGACCATGTTGAAGCCAAATGTCATGCACAAAGAATATTAAAGAGTAACGCAATGAAATAGTTGTGAAAATGAAGTAATGCAGACATGAAATAATGACACAACCTGCTGAAGTAGTTCCCTGTGCACCAGTGAATCTTGTAACTCTTGTTTATGTTTTCTTCTCAGTTCCCTAATTTCCTCTTCAAGCTGGTTTGCACGGCCCTCCTGTGTGTCAGCTTCCTCCTTAGCTGCAAGGTACTCTTGCCTATTCTCAGCTGCTCTCTGCCTCTCTTTCTCGAGGGACTTGCTTAACTGTGTTTGTTCTGCTCTAAGACAAGATATCTGTAATGAATTAACTATGTTAGTAACTACTCAGGCTGCTTTACAATAGAAAATATATTACCTAATTAATAGTCTTGACATTGTTGTAAATTTGATGTTAGCAGTCTTATAGCCTGTTTGCCCATAAGTACTATCGCTATTGAGACATTTATATATGGGAGATTAGAATCTAATATCCTCTCCCCCATGTGTGCTTCTACGCTAACCCTACTGATTATCAGATTATTATTTAAAATTATCAATTAGATAATTATATTCTGTTATCTTGGTGTTACGATAACAAATCAAGCTACGAAACCTGAGCTTCAAGAACATTAATTCTAGATAATGTTTGAGATAAGCGTTCGTTGACTGATCGTTCCCCTTCTTCAGCAGCTGCAGCTTTGGTCTCCGCTTCCTGTTATTAATTATTTCTCCAGTTAATGCAAACAAATAATTTACTATTCAGTAAAGAATATTACTGCACTGCAATGATATACACCTGCAGACGAGAGTTTAATGATCTTTCAACAGCAGCCCAAGCTTCTGCTCTTCTGGCATTTGTTTCCTATCAGTGCAAGGCATAAATTATATGAATGTGGCATGTGCAAAAAGTAAAAACTTTATTATTTTTTCTTTAAAGTGCAAAAGAATAGATATTTACCTGCATAGCTTCAATTTGCCTTAAAAGAGGTCTTGTGGATTCTGGAACTTGTGTTATCAATTCTTCACAACGGCGCTCACTAGCCTACGAACCAGATAAAAGCTCAACTGGGGAAAAAAACTAGATCACAGAAAAGGAAAAGCAAAACACTGGAGAAAGATATACTCCTTCCGTCCCAAAAAGAATGCTTTATTTATTTTTCAGCATTTAATCTATGAATTTTTTCTTCAACAATTTGACATTGAAAATGGAAAAATTTATATAGAAATGATTAATGAATGTTTGCAGTTTGTAAATATTGTAGTATTTATTTTAATTTTTTTAAAACAAATCTTTAGAGCAAAAATTTAGGTCAAATGCAACATCAAAAGTCAAACGGAGCATTCTTTTTGGGACAGAGGGAGTATTAGACCATGCTAGAGAATTTCAACGCACTTGATAACGTTTCTGAAGATCTTCGATGTCCCTGCGAAGCATATCTTCTCTAAAAACAGCCTACAGTACAAAATAAAAGTTGCCCAGCAGAAAATTAAGAGATTAATGTAAAAAGAATCAAGTAATGTTTTTGTGTAAAATATTTACTAGGCGCTAGAAGTGAGAAACCTGCTGCTCTTTTCTGCTCAGGGTTTGCCTTAATTCTTCAAGTGTTTGAACAAACATAGCTTCACGTTCCTCAGCCTCTCTTAACTGACTTTCTAACTCAGTTCTAGCTTCAGTGTTAGCACGTGCTTCTGCCAGTGCCTCTGCCTCCTTAGCTGCTGCTAAAGCATTCGTATAATACTCCTTCTGACTTGCAAGTTCTGCTTGATGTTTCTCTATTGTCTCTTGCAACAGCTTCTCTGTTGCTGCCTTATCCTTCTTAACGCTCTCTACCTTGTTCTCCTCAGCCTAGGAGTAGAGTTGCATGGATCCGACTTAAATGCAATGAGTCAAAACAATTGACAAAGAAGAAACAAATAAAAGCTATCTGACAAAACTGAAATGCTAATGTATTTCAAATTAATCATTGGCCATTCACCAAAATATAACAGAAACAAGAACAGAAAAAAAGGTGACATAAAGGCGTGGTTAACCAGCTATCTGCTAAAATGCGGGTTACAAAACATCAATGTAGAAGAATTACAAGTGCTCATGGGTTTGATGTAACTGAGGCCAAATGAATTTCTCTGACAAGGAAAGTCCAAGGTAAAGAATCTTAGTCACAAGTCATAACAAGTCTGGCAATAAAAAATTTTCTGAGGATAACAAAAGGGATGCTTGACATTAATCACATGAGATTATACAACAAGACACACCAAGAAGAATAATTAGACATGCAACTTATAAACAGCGTTTTATATAAAAGGGAAACAGTAAAGGGGAAGATAAGAAGCACTAGAAGTCTAGAATTGCAGTACAGGGTAACGTCATGCTATCAGAAAGTTCATTCCATTGTTTGGAAAATGACAATTTAAGTCTTAATGCTATGAACCAAAGAAGTGCACTACAGGAACATGCCAAAAGAAAAGGTAAACAGAATTCTAACTGTCCTTGTGAAATATAGTTTCTTTTACCCATCCATAAACACTCTCCAGACTCTAAAAGAAGTAATAGTACTGTTACTCAAAGTACAAACAACTGAACCTAAACCTCAACAGCTGGTTCAGTTAAATAAAAACTGCACATCCATTCTGTTTCAATTGTAGAAAGCTCCTCATAAGGCCAAAATTTGTCAGTACATGCTCCCAAGTTCAAAACTCTCCTTTTGTTGTTGTTTACTACTACTACCTAAATTTATCCCATTGCTTTGAATGTGCCAGAACCATTTAACTCTCCTCAACAAATTTACATTGCAACAAATATATGTGTATATGGTTATACGGCTACTCATAGTAAAAGGAGAACACCAATTATATTGCCACACTTGGCAAAACGGATAAATGATTATAAAACAACATTACGAGCGACAACTAGTTCCATTATTTTAATGAATCAATCTGTAAGACTCGAGTAATTCAAACAGATTAAAAATAGATAATCTAGTATGGATGAATGCCATGCACCAAATGTGAGGCACAGTAACCTGTTTGAAAATCATAGTTTATCCCCACCAAACCGAGAGAGAGAGGAGAGAGACGAGAGAGAGAGAGAGAGAGAGAGAGCTGAGGTTGCCGAGCAGTGTGGGAGAGGACAGGGAAGAAGGGATAATTCAAGTAGAGTCGAAGTCAAATGAAACTACCCATACGCATGTTCCAAGATTGTAAAGCCTAAATATAGACATAGATATCTCTGACAATAATTTGTTATGCCTAATAGCCAATTGAACAAGGGACCATTATTTTAGCATCATTGTAAATATCTTAATCTTTCCCGATAGAAACCAGAGTTAAATGCACTAAACATATGCGGTTACCTGAAGCTTGGTAGTTAAGCCTTTTTTCTCTTCTTCAAGCTCTCTTATCTAGTGTGAAGAAAAAGAAAACAAAAAAGGGGAATTACTTAGGAGCGTCCATACAACCAAGACAGAACCACATTTGTGGAGCACAAAGCAAAGCAGCACATAATACCTGAGCCCTTAATTTCCTAATAGTTGATTCCTGAACTGCCTGCTTCTTTGAAAGTTCTTCACCTGAAAAGATGAATATGCATTACAACGTAAGAGTAGGGCACAGGAATACTAGGTACTCGAATAAAGTCAGCTAGAAAACAAGATAACCCTGACATGGAGGTGCAAGAAGCAAAATAAAAACAAGGTTAACATCTGGTTATTGCACTTTTCTAGGAGGCAATCTGGTAACATGGAGGAGCAAGAAGCTGAGTTTAGGGCTATGGCTCAAGTAGTGTGTGAGCTGCTGTGGCTGAAAATAATCCTACAGGACCTAAAGATCTACCCAGAAGGTTCTATGAGACTGTATTGCAACAATAAATCAGCAATACAGATTGTTCTTAACCAAATTCAACATAACCAAGCACATCGATGTGGACAGAAATTTCATCAAGAAGAATTTACACATGATGCATATTTGTACCCCTATTGTTTCATCACAGGAGCAGGTAGCAGATGTTCTCACACCGGGACTTGCTGGCCTAGTGGATTAGGTTAGAATTAGTTAACCACTGTAATTAGAATGAATTAAAGTGCAAATATTCAGTCTTTGGTTTATTATTACTCTATAATTAGTAGGAGTAGAATGTACAGATTAGGATCCCTAAAATCAGGGATAATATTTCAGGAGAAGATCCGTTCCTATTCCTTGCTGATTCTCAGCAAGGCACCAGTGTACTAAATGCTTCTCAATGTTGAATTCAGTAAAAAGAAATTCATCTCTCACACATTAGTAACCACTTAAATGGACATCCACCACCCCCTAAATAATGACGAAAACACTTCACAGTACACCAATGCTTCCTCTCTTTTTTTTGGATTAAATCCATCAATGCTTCCAAAGAATCAGAATCTACAGGGGAATTAATAACTAAAATATATTTCAAATTAGTTTCACTCTCTGATGTGAATTCCGTAGCCTACTCGGTTGTTAAAATAGGCATCAAAGATATTATCATTTGCACTTTCAGCTCACTTATCCGAATCCATGTCACCACTCACAGGAGATGCAAAAAAAAACTGGAGGTGACTATTAAAGAAAGATTAGGTAGCAAAAGTAACTGGTTGCTTTTCTGCCCTATGAAACGATCACTAAATAGGTTCATTTGAACAAATCAAAATGTAGTTAAATAAAAAATTTATGATCGTACAAATTTAGTCAAGTGACATCAGTTATGGCATTTTATTTCATTCATTTAGATAGCACAGTCAAATGAAAAATACCAGAGAGGAGAGTTCTCAAACAAGAGAGTAAGGTCGTGTTCTTCATCACTTTTTTACAAAAAACCAACAACAAATCAACAACTTTTAAAACTTTCCCTCCTAAATTACTCACACTCTCTCCTTTCAAATTTAAAAATGTGTTACTTTTTTGTTGTTTTGTTGTTTACGCAAACACAGGGTAAGTGAAAAATCCCCAAAACCAAAAATATGTAGATGACCACAATCTTGGGTATTCACTTAATTTTGTTACGTATAGATGCTTTTCTTCTCCTATTCAAGGCTCTTTATTTTACAGGTGTGCTGGGCTCCGGGAGGGGGAAATGTAAGGAAACTTACCAAGTTGACTCGCCCAAGTGTCATACTATTTGGTTATTTACTAAAATCTCCTTTGGATGAGAAGGATAACAATCTCCTTGTGGATGAGAAGGATGGATTGCTAGTGTGCAAGATTAGGAAGATATTACAGGAGTAAGGTTAGATTCCATTTGTATATTTGGTGGAATCTAGCATATCTACTATCAACTGATTTATGTCTGTAAGAATAATGCATCTTCAACCCAGCCATGCACATATATGCAGAGAAGCAAGCATACTATATTTTCTAATCCTAAATCAAGATTAAAGTCAATGACATCTAATACAGTCTGCAAAAGCCGTAACAAAACACCACATCACAGACCAAATTACTAGAGAGTCTACTTAACTCATGATAAAAGCCTAATTTGCAGATAATGGTGCAATGCCATCAGATTCTGCTTCAAGAGTGAAGCACCTCATGAAAAACAATTAAAAAAATCTGACCAGAGAACAGCTGAAATAATTGGTGCACTTTGTTTCTTTTTTCCAAAATAGTTAACTATTCCCTCTTTAAAGAGGGAAAAGGTCTTATTAACTGAGCAATGCTACCAACAGACAGCTGAAAATGATGTTCTGTTTATAGCACTAATATGAGCAAAGTCTGCATAAGGCTACCTTCAGCCATTACTTGTGTAATTATTTCATCCTTTTCCTTCAGAAGAGCTGCAGCATCGCTTCTCTTACTTTGCTCTCTCCTAAGTGTATCCCTTTCCTTTGTAAGCGCATAAATCTACAATAGCAAACATCAGAAGAGTCATTATTGCCTAATTCAATACTGCTTTTAACGCTACAAATCAGGAAATAATGAAAACAAATTTTCACATTCAGTTTCTTTGCACTGCACATATGATAGAACCAACTTGAACAAGTACTAATTACATTATGACAGACAAAATCTGGCCATAATGAAACAGCAAAAAATGAACTTTTCATGACTCCACCTTTCTTTTCGGATCTTGCTGAGGTAAATTATATCAGTTCTCATTTACAGTACTAATTGTCAATTGGCCACAGAAAAATAAAATAAGTCAAGAATGGATCAAACTTCAAAAACTGTTTAGAAAAACACCCTTCCACAATTATGATCTAATCATATAAAAGTCAGGTAAGGTCAGATACTATGTAGACCAAACTGATAAAGCAATCGCTTGACGTAGCTTGTGCAGGATCCAATCACAGACTTCGCATGGTAAGTGAAAATTGATACGGAAGTAGTCTATAAATCATGCTACTTCTTCCAAATGCTTCACCGCTTGCACCTTGTTCTTAACATTTTACCCCTATGACTATGTCTTGTTATATTTTCCTTTTCCAAATGAAATAAATTGAAATTATATACACTTACAGGTATGCTTCTGCATTATTTACGTATTTCCAGATAACATGCATAGAACTCCAAGAAACATAGTGCATATGAAGAGCCAAAAAAAAAAGAATCCAAACAGAAATGCGTTCAGCTTTTAAACGCATTATAGCTACTTCATACTTATAACAGAAATCCAGGAACACACCTTCCTTTCTAGAGTTGAAATCCTCTGATGGTATTCCTCTCGTAGAGATTCAATTTCAGCTTCACTGGATTTTCTCTGTTCAATATCTTGGTGTTAAACAGTAATCGCCTCACACAATTACATACAAAGGAGCATATATAATGAGACATTAATTAATATTATCAATCTGAAAGACTAATAGAGGGAAATAAGTAAAAGTGTTCACTAAACAGAGAGAAGTGGGGAAAGAAAAAAGCAGAGAGCAACCATACGAGAAACTGAATCTCACAAGAAAACAAGACAAGCAAGTGTGGTATGCCTGTTCTTAGTTTAAGCAAATCCTGATATAGCTATTGTTCACCATTTTCAATAGATTATATGCAGTATCAGCATTTCTAGAGACAGGAAACCAAAACACAAATAAAGAACATCATAGCAATTCCAGTGATTGATTATATTTTGTTAGATAAGATAATTTTATTCAATTTGAAAAGGCATCCACCATTGTGTTTGGTAAAGACCATGAATCTAGGAGGCAAAAAAAAAAAGTGTTTCCAGCTTCATATCAAATTTCAGAAGCACATTCATAAATCCTGAAAAGAAGCCAACAAGTTCAGTACAACATATTTCAAGAGGAAGCGTACATGATTAGATCAGTTATTGTAAATGCAATCATTATGTTCAGTCAGAAAACTATTACTAACTTATACATGCATGTTCCTTAGAAAAGCACGCAGCCTAAAATGAATCGAATTAAGTTATGAATTCCTCCCTCTTTCCTGTTTCTTCAAGCCCTTCACTAATTCTCTCTGCTTCTCCCTTTTCTTACTGTTTTCTAAGTTTTCCTCTTTCCTCAGAAGGCTTAAACCACTATAATAATTAAAAACCTCCTTAAGAGAAAATCAAGCTCTCCCCTACTACTCCTTTTCATTAAAAGAAAACAAAAAGATAAAATCATTCTCCAGAACAAATGCAATCAGAACTACTGGAAATCACCCCAAAAAAAACAAGGAGCTGTATGTAGAAAAGAAATGTGAAAAGTCATCTGTGGGGATTAAACCAGGAAAACTGTTTTTATATAAACAGGAAGATTTAACTGTGTTCCTAAAAACAGAGTATTCATGATATAGAGTAGAGATCAAATGTACCTTAAGATTCTCAATTACACCTTTCAATTGTTCATTTTCGTTCATCAACTTCGCAATCTCATCAGCCTTTGCCTGAAACAGAGCCATATATACATGAACCTCAAAACAATAACAACACGTTCAAAGAAAATACTTATAAATTCTTTAAATGCATGTACAATCACTAGACAATGCCCATCTTGCCTACACATGTAGCAAAAAGGTATACTTGGTTGTTCATAACTATTCAAACCACTAGCTCTACCACCAGGCAGAACTGGTTTCGGCTTTAATGCTACGTTCCCGCTAACTCCTCTTTCAGGTTCCTCCCCATATTCTTGTATGATACAGAATTGATGATTGGGTACCCAACAGAGAGATTTAACATAAATTGAGGTTGTTACCAGAAATCTCTTCCATCCCTTGCAATTTATCTATCCCTCCACCCCCTAATTTGGTTTTTTATTTCTTGAACAAAATTAAAATTTCCCAAGTCATAATTTAGGAAAACGAATACACGGTTAAGTTTATAAGACCGCATATCTGCTCAGTCAGGGAAAGTTAAGAGTTTCTATGCTATAAAAATATAAAAATGAAAAATGGATTTGAAGGCTCATATCACCAAGAGAGAGAGACTATCACTGTATAAATTCTAAGAAGCACATGCCACAATTTCCTAACATGAAAAAAGTGGCATTGAGTACCTGAGCTTGCCTTGCGGCACCTTGTAATGCAGACTCCATCATTTTCATCTCAGATTTTACCTTCTCCAACTCGATCACTGAAAAAGAGGTGTCAGAGATGCTTATTTGGGGTCCTGGGTCTTGCTTTTCCTTTACATCACTTAATCTATCATTATTTTGGTGATCATTTTTTATTTTCTCAGATATTGTGTCCATTTCTAATGAAATTGATTCAGAAACTAGGCTGGCAGTCCCTTCTAGAGCAAATGCACCCGGCACAGGGAGCTCATTTCCAAGCTCTGAGTCATCAGTGGAAAAACACATGCTAGAAGCCTCGGTCCCATCTCCAGAAGAAACCTTCCCTATGATCTTGTTATCTTCTGTGGTCTCATCATCCAAACCTCCATGCATCTGAACATCATGAAATTGAACAGCACTAGCAATTCCGGTTTTATCTACTCTTTCATCTTCTGACTTCGCTTCATTGAGTTCTGAATTTTCAGAAGGCCTAACATCTACAAGTTTTTTAAGCTCAGCTTCCGTGGGATCTGGAATTTTAGAACTTCCCACATCTGAATTCTCTTTTGGTTCAGAGGGCTCGACAGAAGCTGGCAATGCTACCTCTGTTTCTCTAGTGTCTGAACTTGACTCATCTTGTCCCTCTATAATTTCTGAATCGTTGACATCTTCTTTGGTTTTGACTGCTTGATTATTTCCTTCCTCAATTGTTTGAAGAACAGGGGTATCTGATGAAGCATCACTATTAACCTCTTCTTTCTGCTCAATTTCATCATGTGATGATTCGGGTTTTTGAGATGATTGCACTGGCCCCTCCTCACCTTTGTTACCCATAAAAGCCATGACAGGTGAGGACCATAAGCCAGAAGCTGAAAGAAATGCAGAAGTTCAAATTACAAGCAAATTAAGAAAAGATAGCACTACAATGAGAAAATAAAACTTCTAATTGTAACATGTTTCAACTAAACTGATCCAAATTGCAAATGAGAGGCAGTATCTCATTATATTAGATAAGAAAAAAATTATTGTAGGTGCAAATGGTTGGTGGAAACAATCGAGACATAGAAAGCTAGTCATCATTGACCATTATACAATGATCTTGGGTGAAATTTTACAAAGATTTCACCATTCTCGTTGTATAAAGAGGGGTGAGATTCCTTAGATTGTTGATTAGAAGACTAAAGTGCTCCATGTTGTGGGAAATTTTCACTGGACAGAAACATAAACAGCATGTTAGATGTGCAGTACCTCACTTCAACATTCATAAAACCTCCTTGAACAAACAGAAAACTTGAGTGATGCCCACAAGTGAAGTGACGATCCAATCCTATTCTTATTCGATAGTAACTTTAGTGGAGAAAACTTAACAGCACTTTCCATAATTAAACCAAGTAATGTCCACAAGTGACGTCCAATCATGTTACTTGAACCAGGTAAAGTCTGATTATCATATACTGATCTGCAATCCATGGAGCTAAACTTGTACTGACGGGCATATTTAAATCAACATCATAACACCCACTGAAACTTGAACAGAAAGCACTCTGGGTGGATCAAATATGACTCATAGACCCTAATCCTTATTAGCCACAAAATAGATGACAATAAGCAAGCGTCAAGTAAACGTACTACCCAAGAGCACTGTCAAAAGCTGAGTAGAACGGGAACTGTGAACTTGAATTCAATCACAAAGGTAGGTTCAAGAATAAACATCAAGGAACATAAACTAGATGGAAAATTAACCTTCACTGCTAGTGCCATCAGACTTCTCCTCAAACCCAAGAGCACTGTCAAAATTCTTCTCGATATTCTTAACGCTCTCACTGAACTTATTCACAGCTCCAGCAATATCAGGGAAACCGCCCAGAGTGACCTTCCCACCAAACCAAGCCATCTTGGATCCACAAGCATTCACGAACTCAGCATGAGCAATCCAAGACCGTCATAAAACCTGACACTACAAAGAAACCCTAAAATGCCATCAAGATTCCACAGATCAATTCTGAAGACAACGTAATCCAAACAACCAAGACACCAAGTCAGGAAATTTACCGAGAGAATGAATAGACAATGTAAAGGACCTCTGAACTACACAAGATCGGGGGGGCTATATTGCTCACTTCATGAAGATTTGGGCAACAACACCGACCTGAAATGCAGCTGGATAAAGATTGATGTAGGCATGTTCTACTTTCCATCAAAATCTACGATGTTAGTGTTTTTCAAACATCAGAAGGCTTGTCATGAAGTCAAGTAAACCTTTATGATTGTTCAAGCTTAATGCACAAGAAACCAACTAGGCAGTAACATAGTCTAAGTATCGTACTTTAGTCCATCATTTTTACCCACCAAAAAAAGGAGACATAATCAATATTCAGGAAAGTCTAACAATCATGGGTGAAGAAAACAGTACACCATGTAAGGATTTTCAGCTGCTAGAAACAAACTACTAAGATGATTCTACTTTCTCACAATCTGAAGAACATGTACCTCACAAATTATAGTACAAATCACAACAGTAAACACTTCTTGTGTGTTGAGTACCACTTCATACAGAAATGTCAACCTCACCAGTAAAAAAAATGAGAAATTGAAAAATGCAAACTTTAAACAAGACCCACATAGAAAAGCCACTACACACAGCAACCAGAAAACGCAGCCCAATTCAGAACAAACTGCGTAACAGCAATCAATTCTCTGAAGGGGAGTTACAATCACTATTTTAGATGATCACAACTCTGTTGATTGAAGTAGAGATACACTTACTTGATAACTTTTTTATCTGCCTGCCTTGGTCAGTTTATTACAATATGATTCTCTGAAGTAGATAAAAATAAATGCTCAGCATAATTCATCTTAGTTTTAGCAGTAGTAAGTAGCAGACAACAGAACAATGTATAATCCTTCTAGAACATGGTCTCAGCAAAGCCCAAAATTAAACTAAAAGAAAATTACAATCTCAAATATTCAGTGAAAAATATGGAGAGGCCATGGCACAATCAACAACGGAAATCCCTTATGGTTGAACACCAACCCAATCTTCTCTTTCTTTAGCTCTCGCTCATTTCTCAATTCCCACACTTGAGTTCTGATCCCATTATCATCCTCACCATGCCTAAAACCCTTCACTAGTTTTCCTAATTGAACCGCCCCCAAAAAAAAGCTAAAGGCATGTAATGCCGTGCCAGCACCCTGCTGTTGGACTTGAACAGATCAAACAGACGAAAATCAAAATGACTAGTAAGCTTTGGAGATCGCAACAGCTTCAAAACCATTGAGGATCGATGGAACTAGTCTTTTCCCAAGTCTGACTACGCCTAAAAACAATCAAAGCAGAAGACCAAAATCGAGAGAAAGCAGTAGAGCAAGAGACCTTACGACGAAGAAGACTGAGAGAATCCGGGCGACGGCGTCTGGATGATGAGAAGCACAGAGACGAAGATCGACCGGCGGCGAGGGGAGATCGACGAGTCCGGCGAGCGAGATCGAGAGATCGGGGGGAGTGTCGTAGAGGACTCGAGACTTGAGAGAGGAGGCGAGGAAGGACAGATTTTGCTAATGACGTTTGCTGATTGTCCTTTTTACGAATAAATTTCGCGTCCAGTCCATTTTAAGTTTTGGTGATCTATTTTAGTCTCGTTTTAAATATTTGAGTCAATCGAATCCCATTTTTTAAAATCGTGACCTAATGAGATCCTTTCCGTCCACCCCTTCCGTTTTCTTGGACGGAAAGCTGTGAAATGTCGAACTTGCCCTTAGTGTGTCTGAGTTGTCAGCTAAGGTGGATATAAAATCCGAAAAAATAGGAATAAAATCCGAAAAATCCAAAAAATCCGAAAAAATAGGAATTAAATCATATAAATAAGAATCATATAATTATATAATTATCATATAATTATATATCCGAAAAATCCGATAATAATTAAATAATCCGAAAAATCCAAAATAAAATCATATAATTATATAATTATCATATAATTATCATATAATTATATATCCGAAAAATCCAATAATAATTAAATAATTCGAAAAATCCAAAATAAAATCATATAATTATATAATTATCCGAAAAAAGGGCAAGCAAAAGGTGGATATAAAATCCGAAAAAATAGGAATAAAATCCGAAAAATAGGAATAAAATCCGAAAAAAATCCGAAAAATCCAAAATAAAATCCAAAAAATCCGAAAAAAATAGGAATTAAATCATATAAATAGGAATCATATAATTATATAATTATAATATAATTATATATCCGAAAAATCCGATAATAATTAAATAATCCGAAAAATCCTATATAATTATATGATAATTATATAATTATATGATTCCTATTTATATGATTTAATTCCTATTTTTTGGATTTTTCGGATTTTTTTCGGATTTTATTCCTATTTTCGGATTTTATTCCTATTTTTTCGGATTTTTTGGATTTTATATCCACCTTTTGCTTGCCCTTTTTTCGGATAATTATATAATTATATGATTTTATTTTGGATTTTTCGGATTATTTAATTATTATCGGATTTTTCGGATATATAATTATATGATAATTATATGATAATTATATGATAATTATATAATTATATGATTTTATTTTGGATTTTTTGGATTATTTAATTATTATCGGATTTTTCGGATATATAATTATATGATAATTATATAATTATATGATTCCTATTTATATGATTTAATTCCTATTTTTTCGGATTTTTTGGATTTTATTTTGGATTTTTCGGATTTTATTCCTATTTTTCGGATTTTATTCCTATTTTTTCGGATTTTTCGGATTTTATATCCACCTCAGCTGACAACTCAGACACACTAAGGGCAAATTCGACATTTCACAGCTTTCCGTCCAAGAAAACGGAAGGGGTGGACGGAAAGGACCTCATTAGGTCACGAATTCAAAAAATGGGATTCGATTGACTCAAATACTTAAAACGGGACTAAAATAGGTCACCGAAACTTAAAATGGAACTGTACGCGGAATTTACTCGTCCTTTTTACCACACTTTTAAAAATTAGACTTTGTTTGTCATACGGTCATATGTGGCGCAAACATGGCGTTGCATTAATTGCATTGGCATCTCTAGGTTGAACGCCCTGAATCCTCTTGCTACGATCTCGTGCAGCGGCAGCACCATATTGTCCTCCACCGCATCCCATTCTTCCACCTCCATGAACCTCATGCTCCTCGACAGTAGCGGCAAGCTCACTAGCGCCGACGATTGCTGCTGCATCATCCTATTGATGTTCCCCTTCTCCTGCTGCCTTCTCGCCCACCGTGGAATCGACTGCCCCGCCCTAGACGACACGATCGGCTTCCGACACAACACCTGTTGGTAATCGGACCTCCTCTTCAGCAAAACCACCAATATCCCGGAGCTTGGAGAGAAGGATCAGTGGCGATTGCTGATGGCGGGCTCAGGTGATGGACAACGGTTGCGATTTTCTTGGTAGTCATCGTAAGTACTCAAGAAGACATCGTCCTCGGTGAGCTCGTCGCCGCCGCTGATGGTTCCGAAAGCGGCAGAGGAGTGGCGGATCCCCAATAGGCGGTCCATCGGGAGTTGGATTGGGATGAAATTGGGATGGGTGATGTCGATTGATAGACAACCAAGAACCCTAACCCCCAAATTGATCGAATCAGATGCAAATTAACCCTACCCCCATTTTACCCATTTTACGACTTCAAACTTAACATATACATCTACACGATTTGATAAATAAATAAACTCGAAGTAGTGGCAACAATGGTTCGAAAAACATAACCCGAAGACAACCGTGTATTTAGTACTAACCAAACGAAATTGAACATTAACTTTGGATGGATCTTTAAAACTGCTCAAACCATATACTCCCTCCGTCCCTGAATAATTGAAGGGTTTGACTTTCATGTTTTGCATAGCATAGTTTAACTTAATTTTTTGTCAAGATAAATAGTGAAAAAAAATTAAAAAAAATATATTTCAAATATTTATACTTCAAATTATGATATCCATGTGAATTATTCAACTTTAAATGTCAAAACATTCATAAAAATAAATCATAGATTAAATACATTGAAAACAACAAAACAAACCCTTCAATTATTCAAGGACGGAGGGAGTATAAGAGTAGAGTACTGTTGTTTGAATTTAAAAACATGGAATGGATAATGGAAGAAACATGGTAATAATGAACGGTGTAAATTTATGATATTAAACCTTAATTGTGTAAACTAAGGTAATGTAATGTACATGTTACAAGCATTTGTTTATTGTAATTCACTCGAACCCATGTCATCGACGGATATTTAAGTTAGTTATTTATATTAATAATGGTGGTAGGAACAACAGTGATAATCAATAACCATAATGGTTAATAACGACAACAACAAAAGAATAAAAATATAGGAAAGGAAGAAAATAATTATGATAAAAGTGACTAAAACAACAAGAAACACTTGTGATAAAAACAATCCTAAGAAAATAAAACTTGGTTAGTAAGAGAATGAGAATTGTCAACAGACTCAAAAGATAATAAAATAAAAAAGACATAAATCTGTTAGTGCCTTATTTGCATAAAAACAAAAACAAAAACCTAACCAACCTGTAAAAATTGGAAAGAAATAGAAGTTAGGGACTTAAACGACAAAAATAGAAAAGGTAAAGGACAAAGAGGGGGATACAAGATTTAAATTAAATAAAGGGATCAAAGATGCAGACACGCGGGTCACGACCGGGTCGACGGGTCCAGATACGGGTTGCGCAGCAGGTGGTGGTTTCTGGAGGCGGAACCATTGGGGCTCACAGATGTCAGGGAGAACTCCAGCAATGCTGGGGTAGCTGATCGCGGTTGCAGATGGACGAATTGAGTCGGGTTGGTTAACGGGTCGACCGGTGGGTCCAACCCGATTCTTCGAGGCTGTGGCGTTTTCGACATCTTTTTGGGCTGGGCGGACTTGGGGAGATGGTTTGGCGCTTGTTCTGCCCTAAGGAATTCGTTGGAGGTTGAGAGGAGAGGTGGTGGTTAGCTTCGGCCGGTGCTCGCACGAACAAATGTTTTGGTGATTTTCTTGGTGATTCTCGGATGATTCTGAGTAGAATTAGACTATTTATAGGACTCAAGTTGACAGTGATGAAGCCCTTATAGTTACAACACAACAAAATGAGGAGCCTTGGGGATTTATTTTCTTATTTAATTAGGAGTTTTAAACCAAAAATGCACCAAGACTAGTTTTAATCTTTTGTTACATTTTCTCATTTTTTAACTCCTATTTTTAGATTAATTGTCCTAGAGTTATTAGGAGGGAATATTCTTAGTTTATTCTTATCACCTTTGGCCTACTCGTACACTATAAATAGGAGCCTTGGCTACACATTTTGATCATCAAGAAATGCATCAAGAATTATTCTCTAAGTTTTATATTTTAACTAGTTTCCTACATTTCTTTCTAGCTTAAATTTCTTAGTGAGATTAGCTCCTAATTTAGTCTTCTTCTTACCATCTTCAACTCCATACTTGAGACTCAAGTGTGCTTCAAATTCATCATTTCCATCTTGCTCAAATCTACTAAAGAAGCGAGAAGTTGGATCCACCACCACCGAGTGGCATACTTGTGATTGTCAAGTCCTTTTGGAGCTTGGAGGTTTCAAGTCCTCAAATTCTACCACCATCATCACTTTCACCAAGCACAAGGAGGAAAAAGATCATTCTTGGTTTCGGATAAACATCTATCCATCTGGAACCATATCACATATCCTTCATGTCAAAGGTGGAGGATAACCATCCTTTAATGGTTTTCATCAACTTAATCTTGGTACTTGTCATAAGTATGTAATCTACATACAAAGTCATAATAGCATAATTGGATCCGGATGAGAACAAGTAAACATAATGGTCTTCATGCAGCATTACAAAGCCATAGCTAATAATTGCATGGTGCAACTTCAAGTACCATTGTCTTGAAGCTTGTTTAAGACCATAGATAGACTTCTTAAGTCTACGCACCTTGTTCTCTTGACCTTCTTGGACAAAACCCTTTGGTTGTCTCATATAGATTTCTACACTCAAATCACCATTGAGGGATGTAGTTCGAGATCCAACTTTACTACTATAGCAAGTAATATTCTAATGGAATTAAATTTCACAACAGGTGAGAAGGTGTCGTTGAAATCAACACCCTTCTTTTTGTAAAACCTTTGGCAATCAACCTTGTCTTGTATCTTTCGATACTTCCATCAAAAGTTTGTTTAATCTTAAGCACCCACTTACTCCCAATGGCCTTTCTGCAGGAGGAAGATCTGACAACTCACACACACCATTTACAGGCATTGAGTTCAATTCCTCATGCATTTCCTTTAGCCATTCATCTTTTTATGCACATTCAAGAGCTTCTTTGATGT
This sequence comes from Stellera chamaejasme, assembly GCA_024586325.1. Classification (NCBI taxonomy): domain Eukaryota; kingdom Viridiplantae; phylum Streptophyta; class Magnoliopsida; order Malvales; family Thymelaeaceae; genus Stellera; species Stellera chamaejasme. The sequence continues at coordinate 20,567,649 of CM044982.1, read as the reverse complement.
TGTTTGGTTCATCAAGTTCTGATGCTACCAAGTAAGTCTCACCCTCCGTGAGTCCCCATCTTTTGGGTGCTCTAGATTCTCTCTTTGAGCTTCTCAAAGGAGGATTAGATGGGGCAACTTCTTGCTCAATCCATGGAGGCACATCATTATGGACTTCCTCTTATGGAGACAACTCATGCTCCACTTGATGAGGAATTTTTATTTGCTCTTGATTTATCTCAACTCCCTCTTGAACAATTTCATCCACTTATGGATCTTGTTTAACTTGTCCCGGTTCTATTGGAACCACATTTGGAGTCACAACTCCAATTGGTTGAGATACTCCCTTCGAAATAGGTGGACCTTGTGTAACCGGTGCTCATGTGGCACTTGGTTAATCATCTTCAAGGATTTGAACAAATGAGTTAATATCCTTACATTCATCAACTTTTGGAAACTCATTTTTCACAAGGTTGACATTTCTGGTCGAACACCAAATTGTTCTTGTGACTTATTTCCCCAAAAGATGGTTTGAGACATGCACATGAGCTAAACAACCCCAAGGTTGCATGTAGCTCAAGTTAGGGGACTTATTCTTCCATAACTCATATGGAGAAGTGTTAATATTCTTGGTAGGCACTCTGTTGAGTATATGCACTGCACAAAGCAATGCATCACTCCAATAAGTGGTGTCCAAGTTGGCCTTCGCCATCATGGACCTCACCATGTCCATTAGAGTTCTATTTTTTCTCTCAAACACTCCATTTTGTTGTCGAGTCCAAGGAAGGGTGAACTCCCTTTAAACACCTTTCAATTCATAAAATGACTTAAATGCTTATGAACTATACTCCCCACCTCTATCAGTCCTTAAGGACTTGATTTTCTTACCCAATTGGTTCTCAACCAAATTGACATACTTCTCGAAATATGATAAGGGGCTTTGTTTTTTGAGTAAGAATATGTGGGTGAACCTTGAGTAGTCATCAGTGAATGTTAATAAGTATCTAAAACCATTTCTAGATACCACTCTCATTAGACCACACATGTCTGAATGCACTAAAATTAATACTTCTTCCCTTCTAGTTGCTCACCAAATGGCTTCTTTGTAGCCTTTCATTCAAGGCATGATTAACAGCTTGGCAAATTCACCTTGGTCAAGGATCCAAGTAAGCCATTTTTGTCCAACTTATTCATCATATCTTGACCTATATGTCCAAACCTTTCATGTCAAGTCATTTCATTTGTGACCTCGGTCACATGACAACTAGATGGAGTATTATTAGTGTGGCTAGGTCAAAGTTCATATAAATCATTGTTTATAAAGCATTCACACACAACTTGATCATTTTTCATAATACTTACTGCTATGTCGCGAATTGGACAAGACAAATAAATTTATATGCCCAACTCACCCTCAAGTGTAAGGATCGTTTTATAATAAAGAGGTGAGTAGGGGTCGATCCCACGAAGACTAGATGTATGATATGCTATTGAGAAAGTTATCTACTATGTAAATTAAACTACTTAGAAGATTAGTGATGTAAGTGATGGAATGAGGAAATGATGTTTGAATATGAATTAAGACTAGCTAAAACTAACAACTAGGAATTAAACAAGAAATAATTAATAGAAAAATAACCACCAAGAGTTGGGTCTATTGCTTCCATAATGCATGATCTTAACTAGACGAATGATGATATAAGAGGAGAGGATTCAATCATATGTTCCACCCCTTTCGAGTATGAAACTTGTTCTTGTATCTTAACCTATGGCAATCTCTTACCAAAGCATTAAGACCAAGACCATTAAGAGCTAACCTATACTCCTAAGTGAATCCCTCTTCTTTCTCAAGCAAAAGGCAAGACACTCATGCTAGTTTGATGGTCTAAGTTTCATGAAAAGCTCTCTTGGGCATTTCCTCGAACACCTTGTAGGCATATGCAAGACAAGCTTGTAATCTAAGCATACACTATTTTTAAGCACTCAAACAAGCCTCATATACAATCAACACATCATAAGAGTCAAGAATCAAGCATTACTTCCACAATAGACCCAAACCCTAAGTGGTTTGGGTCCTCTACAAAAGGACCTACGAAATTAGCAAATAATAAAGAAAACTACACATGAAAGAAGAGATAGAATGGATAGAAATATTAGATAAGGATAGAAATCACCAATAGAGTAGAAAATTCGGAGTTGGGTCCTCCATGGAAGAAAACCCTAAGCTCCTTTTGAAGTTCTCTACCAAAATCTCCAAAAAAATGTGTTCTAGTCTCTTTTTCTCCTCTAATTAGAAGAAAAATGACCTATATATACTTTGCTAAAGGTCTAAAGAGTCCCTATACATATTGGATACCTTTAGAGGGTTAAATGGGGGTAAAAAGGTCCAAAACAACTGGTGCAAGTGCATGAGAATCGAGAAAGATCGTGGTGGTCTCGAAATATTTAAATGCAGGTGGTGGCGCCACAATGGTGCCACGATGGCGCCGCGAATATGTCACTTGAGACTGAGAGCTCACGCGGCGCCAGCTTGGCTCCGCGATGGTGCCGCGAGTGTGTCACTTGAGACTGAGAGCTCACGCGGCGCCAGCTTGGCTCCGCGATGGTGCCACGAGCTTGTTGCTTTGAGGCTGAGAGCTCACGCGGCGCCACCTTGGCTTCGCGATGGTGCCACAGCTATACTTGCTAACTTATCAGGGCCATATCTTCTTCGTTTGAGCTCCGATTAACCCGAAATTTGTCGTGAAACGTCCATCTCTTCATGCTTTATCATTTAAGCTCATGTTTGGTGCATTTCCACTCTATTTCCATAGAAGTTACGTGCCTACATTGAAAATATATTATAAGTACAAAACACGTAATTCTAAAGGAGTTAACAACAAATATTGATGGAAATGGCTTAAAACATCATAAGAAATATGACATGTGTATGTCATACATCACTTACGCTACTATTAGAAAATGTTAAGCAGTAATTGTACTTTAACAAGCTACTGATAGAAACAAATTTCTACAAATACCAGGTACATAATTGGTGTCCACAAGATAAACGAAATATTCATTACATATGGGGACTTTACAAGTCCTAATACCAACTACTTTTAATACTTCATTGTTTCCCACCGTGACATGCTTCACACCTCTTGGGAGTTTCCTGAATGTCACGAACCAAGACTTGTCTTAGGCTATGTGGTATGTTGCTCCCGAATCTACAATCCATAAAGAATTGCTTTCAGTAAGCAAAGTGCACGACCCAACATGTACAAATGAAGTATAAGTAGAATGTACGTATACTTTGGTAGGATTCTTGCAATTTTTTGCTAAGTGGCCCTTCTTCTCAGAGTTGAAGCACTTGAGCTTGGAAACACCCCTCTTCTTCTTGAAAGTTTTCAAGTTTGGTCGATTTCCACCACCATTGTCATTAACCTTACCCTTGCCTTTTCCATTTCCATTATTCCCACCCATACCAAATCACTTCCCTTTCCCATTCTTCCCCCTTTGTTGGAGGAAGCGGAGGCAACAAATACCTTGGAGTGATTCTTAAGAGTCATTACTTTCGGTTTAAGTAACAAATGGCGAGCAATGTCATCAAATGACTTAATTTGAGGGACATGGCGCAAGTTGAGCTTCATCAACTGCCACTCCTCATCAAACAAGGACCTAATGATAGCTTGCACTTGTTGCTTATCAGGGAGGTCATGTCCCGCTTCCTTCAATTGGTGGATCATATGTTACCCCCTTCGGCGGAAGCGCACGTAATGCGGAACGCCCGGTGGCATCAGCGGGAACCGGAATCGGGGCAATAGTAAAACGGAGTTCCCTCGGTGTGGTGGCCCAGAACCCAACCTGATTAAGATTTTTCTTTTACTCTACTCATGCTATTAACTTGTAATGCAAGTAACGGGATCGTCTGAACACAACACACATCTACACAAACATACAAATATGACAACACAAGTTTTGCCCCGTAGGCTTCAAAATGCAGCAGAATACTGAAATCCTCATACCGATACATATGTGATATAACATAACTTTAAATGCATGCGTTCACATATACAGAGCCAGAACCTAAAATCCAGAATACCTACGTGTGTGGAGGGATTCGGTGCACCAAGATCCTCTGAAAACAACTCCACGTAGGTCACCGCTGCTGCTAAACAAATAATATAAGACATACCATCAGTTTCCAAAGAATGTGCTCAAATCAGAATTGGATCTTGCAGAATAGCAGAAAATCTCAAACATGACTACCATTTTTCCAAATCAGAAGTCAGGCTCGAAATTAACAATACCTGAAAATCAAACACCAGAAAAGCACCGAGAGACTCTACTCCTCGGACTTCTTATCAAACGAGCCTGAAAAAGTGTAAATGTATAAGAGTGAGTCCTTGTTGAGAACTCGGTAAGGGTTAGGCATAGGATAGGGTATCTCAGAAATGCAGAATACTCAGAACTGATATACCTGCACAGAAAACACATATACAAACGAACACAGATATACAGATAATAATAAATATGGTATCAGAAATGTTAGTTGTCATACAGAATCGGCAGACTTCTGAGGCTTTTAGCCTTACAGAAGAGGTTTTCAGAAATAACAGAGGCATGGTACCAACCCGGGGTCCGGAATCCCCGCTGCCGACAGAACATATCTAGATAGCAGAATACAAAAGGATACTTGTCGGGCAAGTTATCTCGAGTGATGACGGGAGGTAACTTGCCAGACAAGTTATCCTGCGCAGAACAGATCCAAATGCCAGAATGCATGAGGTAACTTGTCGAACAAGTTATCCCGAGTGATGACCGGAGGTAACTTGCCGGACAAGTTATTGAAGATTCAAGTTCTTCAGGACTTCTATCATGTTACATGCACGTTTAGATACAGTGATTCTAATTAACAGCGCATGATGTGTTTTAATCATAATCATGCCGTTCTTCACCATTCATCATCGAAAGAAGAAAGGGAAGAACGAAGAAGACGAAGAAGGAGAAGGAGACGAAGGCGTACCTTGCGCTCAAGGGATATGTTGAAGATGAAGAGTGTATCTGTGTCTTCGCGATCTTCAATTTCAGCAATTGCTCGATGAGGACGAATTGATGATGCATCCAAGAGGCGAAATTGTGTTGAAATGAACACAATGTTAATCCACCCGAAAACTCTAAGAAATATGCTTACTAATTTCGGCCAAGAAATGAGAGAGAGAAGGAGTGTTTCGAATTTGCAAGTGTGTCATTTAATGTGGTATCTCTCCCTTTATTTATAGACAAGGGAGAGATGCCAAGTGGTGGTTAGGACACCCCTTTGGCCGAAAATACATGTACTTTCGGCCAAGGGTGATAACCAACACCTCTTGGTCACAAAAGGAGGGAAGGTTCATGGTAACCTCCCTCCAACTTCCATTTTAGCGAATGGGTGCCTCCTTAGAGGCACCTCTTCGCCTAAAACAGCCTTTCTAGGTGTAGCTACTCATATGTAACCACCTAGGAAGTATCCCATGTAGTAAGGTGCATACACCATGCACCTAGGATGCCCTTTACCAAAATACCCTTTATTTTGTCCAAAAGGTGCAAATGGAAGTAATAACTTGTGAATCAATATGTAACATCCCAAAGATGTTCCAAATGATCACACCACACACATTTGAGCTCTCACGAGCTAACATGAGTTGGTGTTAGCTACTTCTAGCTAACTTGAGCTGACTTGAGTGGAGTTAGCTACATATAGCTAATTTGAGCTCCCACTTAGCATCATAAGCTTAAGTGTCATATCAAATGATCTTGGAAAGTCAAATATACTAACTGCTATCTGAAGCAGATCCAGATGCCAGAATGCATATCCAAAAGCCGAAATGCAGAAGGCAACTTGCTGGACAAGTTATCCTGAATGATAACAGGAGGTAACTTGCCGGACAAGTTATCTCGGAGCGTCCACCCGCATACCCGAGCCTATGCCATAAACTGAGTTCGGTATCACCGAGCCCCACCCTCAACTCGAACTCAGCCCTAGTTACCCCGACACGCATATATAAGCGTCCCGGAATGTAGAGTCAAGGAAAACTAAACCCTTACCTTATACGTCGAAAATTCCCGAACCGGGCTCCCGCGTAGATTCCCAGAAACCAATTTCGGCAGAGTTTCGGCTTAGTTTTTGCCTAACTCCCTGTTGACAATTCATCAAAAGATCACAGAATAAACATCCATGAACCACAAAATCACAGATCTGAGCAACTCCGCCCCACATCAGAAATTTAGACGTTAACGGTTTTTCACACAAAAGCTCATTTACAAAAACTGATCCGTAGGGAATGCATAACTCTTCACCGTGAACAACATATATGATTACCTCTTAACAAATCTGAAGTTGGGTTCTTGTACAGAAAATCAGAAATCGATTTCGGCAGCACTTCAGAATCGATTCAGTTCAAACTCCTGTTCAAGACTGATCTAGAAATATGCAAACAATGTTTAGAAACCAAGAAAATTACCCCACATGTGTGGTGCCTCAACTTGTACCAAATTCTAGAAAAATAGCTTTCAAACGGAGTCGTTTCAGAAAATCTAATCCGTAGGATGTTCCTAACTTCTCAAAAGGATCAGTTTAATATAATTACCTCGAAGCTTGGACGAGTATTGGTGAAGATCACAAGAACTCATCAATGGTTGTTCATTGTCACGTAACAAGCAGGAAGAAGAAGAAGATGATGAGAAAGTAATTTTTTTCTTCTTCTTTTCTCCTTATATATATATATTATTTATTTATTTTTGTCCTCTTCTCCCCCTTGTCTTTTTCTTCTCTTTTCTTTTCTTTCTTTCCTCTCTGCCGACCTCTCTCTCTCTTTCTCTATCATTTTTGTTTCACTTTTCCTTCTTTGCACTTTAGTCTTCAAAGTTTGCAAAGTTGCAGTTTAGTCCAACCGCAATTTGAATATTTTTCAAACGGGAACACCTACGGAACTGAAATTCGGACACCAACTCCGAGACTTCATAACACAGAGAAAACATGTTTAACATATTTAAATCAAAGTCCTGGTATTCACAGAAATCAGAAAACGGATCGTAAATTGCATGGAAATTACCTCGGAAGTCGCCCGATGCGCGGTGGCTGTAACATCATATGTGCAATCTCATGCAAGTGGGAGCTCATGGTCCGATCCGGCCTCTTGACATAGTTCTCAAACTTCAAGATCATGGACTTTTGATTCTCAATAGAAACATCACCAAACTTAGCCTTGGTCCCAAATGCCTTTGGCACTTTCAATAGTCGAGAATTTCACCATTATCTCATCCACCATAGTAGAGAGAAGGGTGACTCAACAAAAACTGTTCATGTTCTGGTATGCCACATCGACATCACCATTTCCACCCTCTTTAGGAGACGCAACCTCATTGCTCAACACATCAAGTGTGTCTTGCTCAATCAATATGAACTTGACCTTTTGTTGCCAAATTGAATAGTTTTCACATCCAATTTCAGATCCTTATTCAATTCAGAAATTATATTCTTACATGTCATCTACAATGATGCAATTCACATGTTCAATGTTCAATCAACACAACATGACTCATTTAAGCAATACATGCACGAAATCACTTTAATCATGTTCATACATAGCAAAAGAGATACATATAACACTCAATTAGATACATACAAACATATTTTCTTGATCTCATACACATGTTCTTAACGAGCCTCAAAAAGGTTCTTTGTACTCATCACATTTTGCACATTTTAGCCATACAACATATGTTTGCGCCATGTACTACAATCTTAAAATATAGTCCTTCAACCCTTTAATCACCATAAGGATGATTCTCAAGAAAGATGGAAGAGTCACTTCGGTCTCGCTTAAAATCCATCTCTATAGACAGAATCTCCATTATTAAACTTTAAGGTAAGAACACTAGCTTAAGATTCCATGTGTGACATGTGCATATGACACTTACATGCACTCATTTTAGAACATGTATTCGAAAAATACACAAAACATATTTGTATATCATGTCATTTACATATTTTCATACATGTTGACACTCGATTTTTGCCCGAAAGTTTAATTAACGGTCATCTTGATCTAGACTAACTAACCTAGGATTAACTCAAGTTCAATTAGAAGGGAGGGACCCAATTGATCTGTGACGATATCTTTGGTGAAAATGGGTAATTTTCCCACTAATGCATAGCTTGGTCACCAAGTTTTTTATTCCTACCTGATAATTCTTTTAGCTAATTTTTTGTTCTAAACTTCTTAGATTTAGGTGTTTAATTCCTACCCAAACTTCCCCTAAGCCTTCCCTATAGATATCCCATCTAATCTAACCCTAAAGGACATCAACTTAAACAAGAAATTCGCAAGAAACATTCCATCAAAAAAGAAGAAAATACGGTGCTTTTTCACGCTCACGGCTGAAGCCATCTCCAACAAATTCAATTTCACAATTCACCCTTTCGATCACTAAACCCTAGTGCGTTAGATTCGAGTCACCGTCAGGAGTCCGAATCTACCTTCCGTTTCGCCAGAAAGTGCCCGACCAAGGAGAATTTCGCCTTGAACCGCGACCCGCCCGCTGCACGACCCGCTGCAATCCAGCGATCTAGGCCGCGGTTCAGCCTCTTATCGCTGCAGTCAAACTCGCCGTGTTCCGCCCTGAAGATCCCCGCCGTTTTCCGCCACCGAAGCCGCCTAGAAACATCAATCCGATTTGCTCCCTCCCTCCTTCGCGAGTTCGCTGCAACAGGTACGTGTTTGTTGCCTTTATTTGTTTTTCTAATTTATTTATTTAGTCCCTCACATGTCTCCCTTTTACTACTTAGATCCCTATAACTCTCTAAGATGTCGTTTTGGTCACTAATACCACTTTGATTTCCAATATTCTTTAACAAGGTTTAAAAACTAACAGTTTGAGCACTATGCTTAAACTTTTGATCTCATCTCTCCTTTTTTTTCTTCTCCATGTTGCTTACTATTTTATTTAATCGTGTTAACTCATTCGTTCTCTTTTCTTTTATTAATTATTGTCATTAGTTCTAGTTTCATTAAGATCAATTATTTTTGTGTATCATTCAATAAAAAATGAAAATAATAATAAAGAATAATCAAACAAAAATATGAAGTAAACCCTGTGGTACCAATTTTGGGCAATCGAGAATTTTCATTTTTGATTGTAATTGACTAGCGAATCTAGAGCCTATGCAAACTAGTGATTTTAGGTTTCCAATCGACCTAAGCCAAATAGATTGGTGACGACTCCTTTCGAAAATCTCGTCGCTACAGCTGGCGACTCCGCTGGGGAAAATAGTCTGGCCACATCAAGGGTTTATTTTATTCTCTTTTGTTTGGTTTATTTTTTTTTCAGTCTTATATATTTATTTATTCTTTTGTGACATACATAACATGGAGTTCTCTACCCGAGCTCCACCAAATCCAATCTCTTTCACAACGGAATATGGTGTTATTGTACTTGTGAGATTTTACTCTCCAAGCCTCCACCGTTTCCTAGTAGGGAAGTAGTGCTAACCCCGTGGGATTAATATTCCCCGCATGGGTTCATGAAAACCTATGACCTGGATTAATCCATTCCTTACATGTCCCTCATGGGTAAGGATTGGGCCGTCGCTTTAAAACAATGGGATCTGGGAACCACCCTAAGCCTTTTGATATACCATTCCTTGCATGTAAAGGCCCCATATCCAACCAGTAGCCTTGGTTTTAGGATTCCTACCTACCTTATGTCACCCGTTAAATATGATGTGTGCTATTGTACATATTGTTATTTTTTCTAATCTGTCTAGTCTTACAATTTTATCTCACTTTGCATGCATATCATATAGGTAATATACTCAGTGAAAGAATTTATACCATGAATATGTTTGAACTTCTCCCCATCACCCATGACGAGTCTTGGACTGCCACAATAGTGGAAAACTAGCCGGAGGCGATGGCCTTTTCCGAGTCAACACATAGTCGTCAAGGGGATTGTCTCACTCCACAACAATCAATCGAACTCAAGCCTAAGGTCCCCATTAATAAAGAGCAAAATGATATGACTGAGCTACTAGGAGTTTGGAGGAGCTGAGAACCATCAGAACATCAACTCTTTATCACCGAATATGGTCATGTTGCTAGCTTACTCAGGATGCCAGTCGATCAATCTCTCATCCGGGCTTTGATACAATTTTGGGATCCTTATTATCGATGTTTTTCATTCAACAAGATGGATCTCGTACCTACGACGAATATGACAATCTCTTAAGCAGACAATCCAAACAGCCAGAGAGCATCTATCAATATGATAAGCAGACCGAACCCCATCGAGCTCTAGCTCAATTAATCGGTATTTAAGCTGCATCACTTAAATCCTTGTTCACAACGAAGGGTCAACACAAGTATATGGTTTGCAATGATCTGAAGCAGCTCATGTCAACATTCCCAGGACAAAAACGCTGCATTTTTGCCTGGCAATATACGGGCTACTGATATTTCCAAAGCTAGTAGGGTATATTGACAGCAGGATCATCTACCTCCTTCACCAAATATGCATGTCACGAGGCACTCCGACGCCTGTCATTTTGGCTGAAACTATCCGATCTCTGAAATTTTGCCTCCTTAATGGAGGAAAATTTATTGACTGCACCCACCTGCTCACCATTTGGATCATAAGTCACCTTCCTTGCATCCAAGACAACATGCGTAATCGGTTTTCCTATGACTTTATTCCCATTCAGTCCTTCTGAGTAGTAAATGGATAGAGCAGTCCATTAAAGATGAGTGGATTGATTATTTCATAAGTCTCACCGAAGAGCAAATTGTTTGGAGAGCACCTTAGAGTTCTATACCAATGTGGTCTCTGTCCATGGGTGCCTCTTCTGGGCATATGGGGTGGTACGGGTTATACTCCAGCCATGGCTCGTAGGCAATTCAATTCCTCGCAGTTCATTCCCATGACACATCTGCTAAATTGTCTTGAGTTCACCTATGAGGATCAACATGCAAAACGATACGTGGTAGGAATCTTAGTAGCCTGGAAGAGACCCATTTTGATCAAGCAAGGGATGGGGTCCCTAACACGATATCATGAGTGGCGAAAATCCCGAAGGGAGGGGATATTACTTCTAGGTGGTGAGTCTCCTCAGTCAACAAAACGACAGTTAGAATCAGAGTTGGGGGAAGAAAAAAGAAACACTAAGAGAGTAAAACAAGAAGTCGAGCATCTTCAAAGTCAGGTAACCCATCTGGAACAGAAGTTAGAGATGAAGAAGCAAGTGATTTCAGCTCTAGTTGAAGACGTGGATTATTGGACCGAGGAGGCCCAAAGGAGGGAGCAAGCTGCGGTGACTTGGAAGAACTGACATGACGAACTCTTAGATCTGGTTAAAATATGGCAATGGAAGCACAGCAGGTCCAACGCTTGATCCAGCCGTCAACATCCCCGACAGTCCAAGCCGTTTTCAACTTCATCATTAAAGCCAAGAGGAATTTCTACAAACTAGCTACTGGGAAGGGCCTAGGCTGAGAGGATTTTAGCAGTAGGAAGAACTAATTAGCTTCATTATTTTGTAATAACAACTGATGGTTCAAGTTTATTCATGGGATATTTTCTTTCACTTGAGTGTTTAGAATAATTGTGTCATGCATCATTCCATTCGCATAAGTCATGCATTTTAAAACTCGTTACCATACCCGATATCACCGCCCATTTGTTTTCCACCCATAGGCATGTGATCTGGTTCCACATATTTGCTATATATTGTCATCATGTGGTGTATGATTCCTCTTTCGTAAAATTCATTTTTCAGGATCAAGTGTGAACATTGGAAGCACCAAAGTTTAGGAAAAGATAAGCACATCGATTCTCAATAGAAAAATTACGAGGCACTATACCTGTCACAAGAGTGAAAAGTCTGGACATAAATTGCAAGAGCAACAAACTATGAGGCTCAAGATCACATGAGGCTGGTAAGCCAAATAAGATGAGTCAACTCGCTGAGTAAACAAGGAACCCAAGTGATTGCACCGAGCTAGAGTACCTGAGTTAAACGCATTAAAATTGGTCGAGAACTCCGGTGCAAAAGGGGATTGTTTCTTTTAAAATTTTCAGTTGTCATTTTGTACTTATATTTTTTGTATATAATTTGTACAAATTGATCTTCTTTTGACTTTTCATGAAATTTTCATGCATAATATTTATTTCTAATCGGTATTGACACCTAGGGGATCACACCAGTCATGCATCTAATCGCTCGTCTCTTCTGATACATCATTGCACATTTTCATTCTAAAAGTTGTTGCAAAAATAGGGAAAATGAAATAAAAAAAGTGGACATTCACGAGCTTGAGAACAATTTTTATGATGTGAAAAAAACTCATGTGACCTCCAATCGTGGTATGAAAGAAACAATTTCTCACAAGTAGTCTTTAAGCTAGTCCAACATGCTGATCTATACAAATTAGTGAATAATTGGGGAAGTCTTTAAATTCACTCCAATCTTTGAGAGCTTGCCAAGATAACTTGAAAGTTGAATTACCTAGATTTAGTCCATAATCTAGAGTATTATATTTTGTTATAATGGACAACTGTTATTCTTTTACTTGAAATGAGGAGGAGTAGAATGTGCACAATGACATCCTTCAGTAAAATTCACATCACGGTTCTATTATTCTCTTCTTCACGATTCTTTCAGCAAGCCCAACAAAACAAGTGTCACCGATGAGCTAAAAGGAAGACTTGATAGTGGTTATCTCGAATACATTCAGGGCTGATCATTTGGTTATTTCGATTATAACCGAAACCGAATTTGTTGATGTATTTGGTTTTCGGTTTTTCATTATTAGTAACCGAATTAACCAAATAAAGTCAGAAACCGTAAAAACCGAAAACCGAATTCGGTTCGGTTATTTCGGTTATTACCCAAAATAACCGAAATTTTTCTATTCTTAAATCAAAGGCTATGTAATTACTGATGCTTGAACATCAACCTCATGATACTAATATATAACAGCAAGCACAACACAACCTATGCAATGCATTCGTGATAAGTCTTAAACCAAATTTCTAAATCCAAGTACAGTCCAAAACAATCAGCATAATAAGTCCAAGTACAGTCCAAAACAATCAGCAAAGTCACAAACAAAAGAGGCCACTGGCAAATACAGTCCAAACAGTCAGCATAATAGGAAATAGTAGCAGCTTGCACTTGCTAAAACAAAAATGCAGCTTCATGACTTTGAGCTAGATTGTTTTAAACTACTTTCTTCACTTGATCTCTAATTCTTCCATATTCATCTACAACAAAAAATGAAAAAATAATAATCAGTTAGTCATGATTATAGTTAGACACTAGAAGGATAAATTCTATAATAGTAAGCAAATCACAAGCCGGAAATCTAATCACCTGATTACTGATCTTTAATAATCTGATCAATCCATCATACATCTACGTTATTCTTGTCCAATGCTAGCTTTGAGAAATCTGGGTAAAACATAATAATAAACATGAACATAGCACTTAAGAAATAAATTGATAAGTTAGCAAGTATTTGAAGAAAAACAGAGTACCTTCATCCATTTTCTGAAAATCCATCAGATCTTCCTCAACACTATCCTCGATATTTAATCTCTGAACCCAATCTTGACAACAAATAAGTGCTTGTGCCATCCTAGGAGCTAATGAACTCCTAAATGCATCAAGCACTCTACCTCCCGTACTAAAAACAACTTCAGATAAGCTAAGTAGTTTTTAAAAAATCCGATCAAGATGCTACATACAACTCTTGGTTTTTTAACAACTAGGTGGTTTTTTAACATTCACCGACCCTTATTTAGGGAAAAAGAAAAGAAGTGGAAGAAAATACTTTTATAGAACGGTTCAAGCTTGATTCATATAGCTACAATAGCATACAATAACAATTACTAGAAACTAGTAACAATTATTTATAAATCCTAAAAGTAGGAGTATATGATCCGTAAGTAAATAGGAGTATATGATCGAGCTAACACTAAAAGTAGAACTAGAGAGCGTGGAGTTAACAGACTTACCATCGGCGACGAAGGAGGAGGTTCTGTTTCTTCAATGAAACCTTCAACCACACCTCTTGAATCTTCAAGCTCCATTAACAGTTGAATGTCCGTGTTTGTGAGACGTCGTCGGTGAGCATAATAGATGAAGATGAAGCGAGTGGAGTGGATAGTTGATGGAATGGAAATTGGAATTGAAGGAACTCTTCTTTCTTTATGTCGTGTGTGTGAGGCTTTGACGAGAGCTTCTGCCTTCTGAGATAGGAGAGGTCTGCCGAGACTGCCGCTGCGTGTGTGTGTTTGTTAGGGTTTTAGTATTAGAGAGTTAGAGACTTAGAGTTATTGGGTAAAGTAGGCCTGGGCTGGGTACATGGGCTGGCTAGTGGCTGGTGGGTATTAGTATAAGGGTTAAAGGTGGGCTGGGTTAAAAGTGGGCTAGTGGGTATTATTAATTCGGTTAACCGAATTATTTAAACGTTAACTAAAAACCAAACCAAAAACCGTATAAAAATTTCGATTAAACCGAAAACCGAACCAAACACCGAATTACCCAAACCAAATTGACCAAATCCGAATTTTTTTTGGTTATTTCGGTTTAACCGTAAAGTTGATCAGCCCTAAATACATTGCTAAATCTTGTGAGAGCAATTTCGATGTGGCCCCTCGATTGTGAGATAGTTTCAAAGAAATGCTACCTCAACTGCCGGCCAAGTGAACATCAAAAGGTTATTTTCTAGCATTAGAAGATCAACATATCTCAAAGATTCTTCCCACGAGAAAAAGAATCTCATACATCAAAAAATGAGGCATGAGAATGAAAGTACATTTCGGATCGTTGCTACACTATCAAGTTTGAGATCAAGTCAAGTTCACTCAATTCATAAATTCCCAGGTCTGATCAAAGGTCAAGATGTCTTCAACACATCGATACCTATGGCTCACAAAAATGGAGAAAATAAAAAAAGGGGGTCAAAGTAAATCCTATTCCGCTTTCTTTGGCTAGAAAGGCCAAAGTAACCATTTGCCTTTGCATTTTAGTCAGAAGTAATCGGGTGTAGGTAGCAATAACTATTTACGCTCGCATAAAAATGACTAAAAATCACAAGTCAAACAAGGTCCGATCCGAACAAAAAAAGGAAGAAGAGAAAGAAGAAAGAAAGAAGGAAAAAGTTGAGTCATGGAGTCTAAACTGAAAATCTACAAAGGCTGTTTAGAATGACGCTCAATTTGAAGTAGTTATTACCATCTCAATACCCGACGGGGGCAACATACATCTACTTTTCAAGTTTCTGAGGAGAAATTCCACACATCATGAGAGTTGGGGGCAACATTTTGACGTTGTTCTCATTGGATAAGGTGATGATTTCGTGATTGACACTATCAGGTTTTTCAAAGAAGTCAAGTCACTAATTGGTGACATTACCAGGCATTTCGCCTAAACCACCCTTCTTTTCATCAGCTCATATCAGAGGATGCCATTTACCTTAAAGAACCATACAAGTGATATTCTTTCTTCATCTTGACCTCCACATAAGTCAGTTATTCATACTAAAAAGTCTTTTGATATCCTCACATATTTTACTTCTTCAAGTGAAAAAGGGAAAGAATAACAAATTTTAATGATTACACAAGGACAATCATATATTTTTTCAAGCTCTGCAAATCGATGAGTTTCTTTAAGGATCAACCATTAAGCATTGATGAGTGTGGATTAGACATAAGATATGGTTTAAAGACTCTTGTAGAGAATTTGCAATTTTGTGACCACAACTGGGGGCAACTAGATCATTCACTCATATAATTGTTCTCGAGACTAAAGAAATCAAGGAATAAATAAATAAATAAAAAATCTTTTGAAGGTAAGATGGGTAAATGTTCGACCATGCATCATTGGTTTTAATTGAAGATCTTCATCCTTGGTTTTACTTGAATATCACTCTGATTTTACGAAAGTATCAAACATTTTCAAAGTCATGCATCATGACCATCATGTACCATGCACGTTGTCATCATCCATTTTCAAACAGAGGCTTCCAAGGAACACTTCAAGCAAGGACTTGAATGTGCACTATTTAAGTACCTCTTTTGGGATCAAGAAAGTCAACCAGCACACAATTCATCAAAAAAAAAAGTCAAGGAAGGTAAGAGGTTCCCAAGGTTATGAAAGAAGCATTTCTCTCATAAAAGGACCAGAAAGTCATTCCCAAGGTTAGCCATTGATTTTCACAAAGACAGGTAAGGACGGCTCCTTAGCTTCATCAAAAGTCAAGTAAGAGGTTCATACTGTTCCATCACATTTCATAAGCCAAGTCTATGTTTTCAGCAAGAAAGGTAAGAAAGGTTCCTTACCCTCAATACACGAGAGAAGAGTTTCTCTCACCAAATGGTAAGAAAGTTCTTACCATTCTCCGCATTTCAGAATCACTTCAAGTTTCCACTCGGAAAAGGCAAGGAAGGTTCCTTAGCCTAGATCCATGAGAGAAAGGTTTCTCTCACTGAATGGTAAGAAAGTTCTTCCATTCGCATCATTTCAAAGTCAATCCAGAGTTTTCCTTAAAAGATGTGGAAGGTTCATTTGCCTTGTCCTGGAGAGAAAAGTTTCTCTCACCGAATGATAAGATTCTTCATATTTCAGAATCACTTCGAATTTCCACTTAGAAAGGCAAGGAAGGTTCCTTTCCCTAAGTCAAGAGAGAAATGTTTCACTCCCGAATGGTAAGAAAGTTCTTACCATCCTTCTCATTTCAAACAATCAACAGAGATTAGCAAGAAAAGTTTCTTCGCCTAATCTATGAGAGAAAGGTTTCTCTCACTGAATGATAGGAACGTACCTACCATTCTTCTCACTTCATGATAATTTCTTGTCACCAGAGGTGAGGAAAGTTCCTAAACCTTAATCATGAAAGAAAAGTCTCTCTGATTAAATGCTAGGACGGTTCTTACCGTTCACTTCATCTAGATGTTTCAATCAAGTCTTTTGGCAAAGAAGCAGGGAAGGTTCCTTCGCTTCATAAGGGAGAGAAAGGTTTCTTCGCTTCACGAATAATGAGAAAGTTCTTGTTATTCGATCACAACTTTCAACAGTCAATCAATCGGCCATTTATTCTTCTAAACATTGAGAAGGTTCTTGATCTCGAATTATTGGAGCAAAGAAGGTTCATTCTCTTCACGAATAATGAGAAAGTTCTTGTTATTCGATCTCAACTTCATCAATCAATCAATCAGTCATTTATTTTGCCGAGCATTAAGAAGGTTCTCGATCTCAAACTATTAAGGCAATGAAGGTTTCTTCGCTTCATGGATAATGAGAAAGTTCTCGTTATCCGAACAACACTTTCGACAGTCAGTCAGTCATCTATACTTGCCGAGCATTGGGAAGGTTCTCAATCTCGCATCTTTAGGGGTAAGGGAGGTTCCTTAACCTCGAATAGTGGGAATGTTTCCACTATTCTATTGGAATTCTTAGCGCACCAAGTCATTTTGAGGTAATGCTTGAGCTCATCTTAGATGGAGAAGTGAGTTTCAGCTCAAGGTGAGCTAAAATGAGTTCTATGGAATTCAACTATGTGAATTGTGGCTATATGGAACATTTGTGATGTTTCATGAGTAGTAACTACTTATTAGCATCCTTTTATATAAAATAAGGATATTTTGGTAAAATGACATGGCTTTGGCCGTTGAGGTGCATGGTGTATGCACCCTAGTGCATGTGTGCACATCCCTTGGAAGTTACCAAGGCATAAATCGGCCATGAGAGGCTTAATATGGCGAAGAGGCACCTCAAGGGAAGACACTCCTTCGCCATATAGGGTAGTTATTTTGTTTTTAGACAAGGGAGTGTACAAGGAGGGAGTAACCACTCCCTCGGCCGAAAGTACACATACTTTCAGCCATAAGGGAGTTGTAACCCTTCCTTGTAACTCCCTACATCATCTATAAATAGATAATTTGGCCACAACACATGGGTAGACTCAAATCCGAAACTTCTCTCTTCTCTCTTGTTCTTGGCCGAATTATTCAAGCATTCTTTAGAGCATTTCGGGTGAATCCGTCCTCATCAAAGAACTTGAAGGCTTGAAGATTGAAGAGGAATTCACCACCAACTTGGAAGACTTGAAGCATACGTTTTGGAGCAAGGACAAAGATCCTTTCGCTGTTTTTCAAAAGGTGCAAGGTACGTATCTACATCTCCTTCTTCTTCCTCCTTCTCCTCTTTCTTCTTTGTGAAAGTGGAGAGGCGTGATTATGGAAAACACATCATGCTATGAATCTCTAAATCTACATATTCAAACTCAATAGGAATGTTCTTATTGAGGCGAAATAAAGAAAGGTTTCTTTTCTTCACATATAATGAGAAGGTTCTCATTATCATAGCATTTGGGGCAAAGAATGTTCTTTCGCCTCGAATAGTAAGAAAGTTCCTGCTATTCAACTCAACGGGAAGGTTTCCGCAGAGCGAAGCAAGGAAGGTTCCTTCGCTTCAGAAAGGTAAGAAAAGTTTCTTCCTTTCAAGAGTAATGGGAAGGTTCTCATTATTCACCAGACAAAATTCAGTGTCATTTTACTTTGCATGCTCCATGTTCCATGAAATATGCAATGGGGGGCAGCTGTTGACACCCGATTTTTGCCCGAAAGTTTAAGTAACGATCATCTTGACCTAAACAAACTAACCTAGGATTGACTTTAGTTAAATTAGAAGGGAGGGATACAACTGATCTGTGACGATATCTTTGGTGAAAATGGGTAATTTTCCCACTAACGCATAGCTTGGTCACCAAGTTTTTTATCCCACGTGATAATTCTTTTAGCTATTTTTTTGTTCTAAACCTCTTAGATTTAGGTGTTTAATTCCTACCCAAACTTCCCCTAAGCCTTCCCTATAAATATCCCATCTAATCTAACCCTAAAGGACATCAACTTAAACACGAAATTCGCAAGAAAATTCCATCCAAAAAGAAGAAAATACGGTGCTTTATCACGCTTGCAGCCGAAGCCATCTCCAACAATTTCAATTTCACAATTCACCCTTTCGATCGCTAAAACCTAGTGCGTTAGATTCGTGTCACCGTCAGGAGTCCGAATCTACCTTCCGTTTCGCCGGAAAGTGCCCGACCAAGGAGAATTTCTCCTCGAACCGCGACCCGCCCTCTGCAATCCAGCGATCTAGGCCGCGGTTCAGCCTCTTATCGCTGCAGTCAAACTCGCCGTGTTCCGCCCTGAAGATCCCCGCCGTTTTCCGCCACCGAAGCCGCCTAGAAACATCAATCCGATTTGCTCCCTCCCTCCTTCGCGAGTTTGCTGCAACAAGTACGTGTTTGTTGTCTTTATTTTTTTGTTCTAATTTATTTATTTATTTATTTAGTCCCTCACATGTCTCCCTTTTACTACTTAGATCCCTATAACTCTCTAAGATGTCGTTTTGGTCACTAATACCACTTTGATTTCCAATATTCTTTAACAGGGTTTAAAAACTAAAGCACTATGCTTAAACTTTTGATCTCATCTCTCCTTTTTTTCTTCTCCATGTTGCTAATTATTTTATTTAATCGTGTTAACTCATTCGTTCTCTTTTCTTTTATTAATTATTGTCATTAGTTCTAGTTTCATTAAGATTAATTATTTTTGTATATCATTCAATAAAAAATGAAAATAATAATAAAGAATAATCAAGTAAAAATATGTAGTAAACCCCGTGGTACCAATTTTGGACAATCGAGAATTTTTATTTTTTATTGTAATTGACTACAGATCTAGAGCCTGTGCAGACCAGTTATTTTAGGTTTCTAATCGACCTAAGCCAAATAGATTGGTGGCGATTCCTGTCAAAAATCTCGTTTCTACTCATGCTCATTGATGTAAACACATCAAATCATCAAGTTTACATGGTTCTGTAACTTTCTGGAATTCATGCAATTACTGCCAATTGCATTGTTTCTAGAAAGTTGCAGTGCTTGCCAAAACAGACCAAATCATCCAATTTGCATGCTCATCAAGCAATATTCGGTCAAATCATCATACTCATATGATATTCATTCATCATTAATTTACATGTCATTCTCATAAATTCACCCAACATTTCATGCACACCACGAAAAATATAACCAATTTCATCATTAAAGTGGCGGTTACAAAGGTGGTTACATAGCGGTTACCAAGTTCAACACAAGAACTAGTTTCGGTTTCATGCTCATCTTTTAACATTTTCAAATGAAATTCACATGCATACACCATGAATGAGATCTTAGAACCACAACTATGATACCAATTTGTTGTTTTATAGGTCCCATTTACATGCTTAAATGTAGATCTTATCTCACACATGTGTAATCCTACAAGTTAACCATTAATGCTCATGATTTTAGTCAAGATTGCATGATGTGTTTTTCACCAAAATCATGCCATATCACCATTGAATCACACTAAGAAAAGAAGATAAAGGAGAGTCCTAAACATGATACTAAGGGACGAGAATATTACCTTGCACCAAGGGAAAAATAGCTTAAAGAAACTATTCTTTGCTCCGTTAAACGTAAGCTCCTCTTCTTGATCTTCAAAGGGGCGGATGTGCTCCAATGGACTCAAATGGAAGGGATGACGTAATGGAACTCTAAGGGATGAAATGTGTTGAAGAGACACACTTAAATCCACCCCAAATGCTCTAAGAAATGCTCCAAAATTCGGCCAAGTGAGTTAGAGAGGAAAAGTAGAACTTTGTGAACCAAGTGGTGGGTTCTAAGGTGTTAGTCATGGTCAAACCCCTCCCCTCTATTTATAGATGGAGAGGGCAGTTGAGGGAGGTATAATTGTTGTCCCAAGTAGGCATCCAAGAGGGGCTGAATTGGAAAACGCTCAACTTATTGAGCAAATATGTTCCAAGTATGAAATCGCTCAACCTGTTGACCAAACTCGTTTCAAGCAGAACTAACTTTAAACATTGAAACAGAGCAATAACATAAACAAGAGTGACACCGAGATTTATAGAAGTTCGGTCAAAGACCTGCGTCATCTCCTAAAATTTACCACTTTGGAGTTCCTTTCACTAGTCTTCAAAATAGTTACATCAACCACAAGAAAACTTTTACACCAAAAAGCCTCTCCACTAGTTTTCTCGAGGCTCACTAGAAACCTATATTAGTTTTCCCAAGGCTAACTAAAAACCTAACAAATGGTTTTCCCGAGGCTCACCAAAAAACCTATTTAGTTTTTCCAAAGCTAACTAAAAACCTATTCTTGGTTTTCCCGAGGCTCACCAAGTAACCTAACACACCCAAGACTTAGTTTTCCCGTGGCTTACTAAGAACCTAACAAAACTCCCTAATTGGTTTTCTCGAGGCTTACCAAACAACCTAACAAAACAATTTTCTGAATAGCGTTCAACCTGTTGAGAGTTTCACTGGTACACTCGAAAAGACTTTTTGCATTCTCCAAAAAATACTTTTGAAAAAACTCAGACTTTGTCAAAATGTGACTATGAATAACTATGAGAAAATCAGCACTGGATATCTTAAGCTTGGCTTGAATGCTTGAGAGATGGAAGATATGGCTTCGAGAGTGACTACTTTCTTGATCTACTTGCTCTTGCTTATATAGAGAGAAGAGGACCATCCTGAGCATCTTCAGCAACGACTCTTTTCATTCTATAGCTTATGAGAATCTTCCAATCTGATTGCAAAAACCCGTTGTCTTTCCTCAGCATGTTGAGCACAGAAAGGAAAGCCTCTTGTCTTTCCTAAATGCGTTGAGCACATAAAGGAAAGATACAATGTCGAGAAAGGAAAGTAGATCTTTCCAATCTTTACAAGATGTCCGAATATCTTCCTTCAAAGGCCTTTAGCAACAAGATATTTAAAGGACACAACTATTCTACACTTTACAACAATACCCCAAAGTTTTACTATCATCAAAATCTAACTTATATGGGAATAAACCTAATATTAATAACCACTCACAGGAAAAAATTATCATCTACAATTCGGCCTAGGGTGCTCTTTGTACATTCCCCTCATGTAGTCTAGGTGCATGGTAACTTCTCATGCCCATTATTTGGATTACCACCCCCACTACCTTCTAAAAGGAAGTGGTGACATTTTTGCCCTCATAACTCCCTCAAAAAAATCGGCCACACTCAAGTAAACTCCAAGAAAATTATCCCATGGTGCAAGGTGCATACACCTTATACCATAAATGCACTATTTTTACTAAAATACCCTTATTTTGTCAAAAGGTGTCAAAAGTGGTTGTCTCACCTAAATGAGATTGGATTTACACAAAGTAACTCCAAATAATTTTCATGACACATAATTGAGCTCACTTTGAGCTGTAGTTACTTCTCCTCCAGAACTAGCTCTTATAAGCTGGAGTTAGTTACTTTTTAACTAACTTGAGCCGGTGGGAGGTTAACCACAACTACCTATAATGTAGTGAGATAACTTTGAGCTTTATTTAGCTACTTTCAGCTAAGATGAGGTACCATGAGTTGATTTGAGCTAAGAATAGCTACTTTTAGCTAAATTGCACCACTTTGGCGAATACAGTGCAATTGCCAGCAATTGTATGATTTTCAGAAAGTTACAATGCTTGCTTGTGCAACTGTCAGCAATCACACAATTTCCAGAAACTTGAACTTAGCTACATAATCTCAAAGATTACCTCAAAGGTTCTTGGTCCGCTAAGAAATTCCAACATCATATGTGCTCCCTAGGTCAAGAAAGTTGAGAACTGTCAAAGCTCTGTTAGTTTTTAGACTCCAAGCAATTCTCTCTCTCTCCCTCTCCCCTCCTCCATTGTTGCTGCTTTTCTTCTCGAGATTATTCCACTGGCAGCACAGTGTCAGAAGAGAAGAAGTCATGAGCCATCTTGGAGATTGGTGGTCATTGGACAACAGCTTGTGCGTAGATACACATAGAAAGCGGTGATTCTACACTTGATTGTGATGGAAAGCTATAAATTGAGGTAATAAATTTTAAACAACTGTTCCGCCCAGCTCTACATGGATCCTTGTGAGGAATTCCGTTTTCCGCTACATTCTTTGAGACTCAGAATTCCTACATGCAGTTCGAGAATTTCTAATTGAAGGTTAACAGCGAGAGCTCGGGGTGGGGGTTGGCTGAATCACCAACGAAAGCACATGCTCAAGGTACCTACAATGGATTGGGTTGGACGAGATATTGGGATGAACAATAAAATCAGAATTACCATGGCTCGAATTGGCTTGTTTTACTAGTCGAAAAAAATTCAACTCGAGCTCAGGTTCATGGCTCGTGATGCTCAGCTCGTTTGCGTGGCTCGAGCTCGAGTCGGCTCGTGAACAACTCGATTAGTTTTATATCCCTATTCCCTACCATTTCTCCTTTCTGGCTGAGACCTTAGGATAAGAAAGGAAAAATAATTCTACAACGCGACTTGATAACCTGTTATTAATTAGCTCATTTGACATATGAACTTATGTTTTGACTCAAATTATTACTATTTTTTTAAAATAATGAAAATAAGCATATTATAAAACTAGAAACATTGAATTATCAGTTGGATATATTTTTTTATAACTTTATGTATCAAATTGATAACGAAAAAACCATAAAAATAATTTTTTAAAACTACTCCATTCGTTCATGGAAAACTAGTTTCTTTTTCGATATTGTGTTAAACTTAATTTATTACTAGAAAGTAGTCATTAAAAATTTGAAACAAAATCTATTTAGAAGTTATAAATATTTAATATTATAAATTAAAGTGATGAAAAATAAAATTATAAATTAAATATTAAAAATGAAATGTATCAATTTCTAGGGATGGAGGTAGTAAAATGGTTGAACTTGTTCCAAAGGATCTAGCATGTTAGAACTAAGAATCTCATCTACTATTATATATTAACTAGCTTAAATACCCGCCGATGGCACGGGTTCTATTGTTACTCCCTCCGTCATAAACGTATTGTCACAGCATCAAAAAATGTCTCAAATAAAATGACATTTTTTCACTTTTATTTTATTTTAATCCGATTTTACTCTTGCATCGCACTCACATAAAAAGTCTAGGAGTGGGTTAAGAGTTGTGAGAATGAGTTTGGGAGAGGGTAATGACGGAAGTTTATGTAAATAAATTAATGATCAAAGACAATCTTAATTTCTACAAAAAGCTAAAAGTGACAACATATTTAAGATGAAGGGAGTAATATATAACCTAACCATAAACAAAAAAATAAAATAAGAAATTCATTCATATTCTCATAAAATTGTAACAAATCACATCACTAGAAGCATAACAATCTACAAACGATTGATCATAATGAAAAAAGATATACATGTTACAATCTAAGCTCTTTAATGAGAAGCTCTGGTATAGCAATTGAAGGAATTGCTTGCAAGAGATAAAATCCTATAGGTGAGCGATTGTTATACCAAAGCCTGTGGAAATAGGAGAAACCGAGAATTTTCATGATACCAATTGTAGAGCAAATTAACATGTGTATAATCTTAATTTTAACACAATTAGAAAACTAAAACATGACAATTCTCTATCGAAGCAAATATCAGTCGAGCCTAATGTTCGGTTGTTCCAGTGTGCAAGAAAGTAAGAGATGAGATCAGACTACTGGAAAACATTAGCTCTAATTACTTTAGCATCAACGGGGATCAAAACCAAGAGCTAACAGTCCAAGGACAGATCAAGGGCAATGCCTATGCTCCTTAGTAAATTGTGAATATATTAACATATGAAAAACTAAATCTTTACTTTATTCAAATTGCAAAAAATGTCAAATCCAAGGCATTCAAATTACTCGTCATGAGGCTTGGAAGCGGCGGATTTCATTGAGGTTGAGGGCGGATTTCATTGAGCGACATCTAAAAAAGAAAGGGAAAGAGAAGAAAGTGGCAGATAAAGAGAACACAATCGAGTGGAATGGAAAGAGATTAGAGAATGAAATAAGAAAGAAACAAAATAGGGAAGACAGAAATTTAAATATAGAATTACTTTTGTATTAATTACTCATAAAAACTTACCAAAATATGTTGAGAGAGATTGATTGGAAACTTACTCATCAAAACTTACCATATATACCTTAGGTCGCCATGTCATTTAAAAAAAAGCTGATGTGGTCCTACATGGCGTTGATGTGGTTTCATGAGGATTGAGTATTCAATTTTTTTTTCTTCCCCTGCCACCTAGATGATCCTGTAATAAGATATAATAGTAGATACATGATCTCTACATTTATTGTCAAAAAAAGGATAACGCCTTCTGGTGAAGCCACCTCAGCGCTACATAAGACCACATCAGTTTTTTTAATGACATGGCTTCCTTGAAATATTAATGGTAAGTTTTAATGAGGTAAGTTTGAATAAGTAATGAATGATTAATACAGATATATTTATGGTATATTGTTATAATGAGTGATTAATACATATTAATTTCACTTAATTCTTGCTCTTTCCTATTTTGTTTCTTTTCAATTCCTATCCTTTTGAGTTTATTCTTTTCAAAATATTAGTTGTCCGTTAATCAGAATCAATCAATTTTAATAATAATAATAATAATAATTTCACTTAATGTTTGCATCCCACTTTAAATTCGTGTTTGACCCTGCACCAGCATCTGGCCGTTACATGTAATCATGCCTTTCATTACAAAGTGTTAACGTCCAGTCATAAATTACACACGTACCAATCAATCAAATACAGATTCCTATTAATGTATCAATAACTTGATTATATTTTTTCTATTATAATAATCAAGATAAATTGAAGTCAAATGAATATCAAAAGTCAAACGTTTCATTATTTTTTAGATAGAGGGAGTAGTTTTAATTATTTTAATTTTATTTTTTTTGCAAACATTTTCCGCACTTTCATTGTTCACAAGTTATATTTAACATTGAACTCCTTTAACTTGTATGTATCTATCCTTGTGTAGGGTCTATAGTTTTTCCTTGATCATTGTTTCACACTACGTGGGGAAGCTTATTCTCACTGCGGCCTTAACTGCGGTTAAGGCCGCAGTGAGCAGCTCCCGCAGTGACCGAACTGCGCCGTTGTGGCAGTTCGTGTTACTGCGGCCTTAACCGCAGTTCGGCCGCAGTATGTGCCTCGTGTTCCACGAGCCTCACCTACCACCCACCCTACTGCGGCCATAACTGCGGAAGAGGCCGCAGGAGGGAAGTCTATAAAAACCCCACCATTCCCTTCCCCTTCATTTCACCCGCAGAACAAATTCCTCGTCTCTCAATTCTCAAGTGAAGTTCGTGGAAGTTGCACTGCCGATTTCAGGTGTATTATTGAGGTAATAAAAATTGTATTTATTTATTTATTTATGCCTATAGAGTTTTTAATTCAATTTAAGTTATGTATGTAATTTTAGTTTATTTTTAAGTAATTTAATTAAATTAGCTGAGCCGTAGTTCCTGTCTATAAAAACTTGTAAGAATATATTTTTTTACACTTTATTTCAATACGTTGGAATAACGGTGTGAAATAATATATTCTACAGAGTTTTCATGGATTGTCCAAGTTGGACAGTTTGTAAAAGTTTACTATCGGTGTATTAAACTTTTATGGTTGTGTATGTAAAACTGAGCGGATTACATAAGTTTCGGTCGCATTTTCGTCTTGTTCCACGTTATACCTATTCTGGGAGTAATATTCGAGAAATGGTATAGTGTGGAACTAAGGCGAAATGTGCCGAAATTTATGTAATTACAGCTTTTACGTACGCAACGATAAAAGTTTATTCACTAATAGTACTTTTATGAACAGGATAGGACCCATGCACCTGCATCCGGATTAGGCGAAAATGGTATGTGAATATCAATTGTGCATGTTTATTGTTTTTATTGATGAATGAACGATCATATATAGGAAAGACCGTAAATGGGCGAAGAACGTGGTTGGATGTATCAGCGCTTTGAGGAAGGGACTCGCTATATAAGTGAAAGATTTTTCACCGGACTTCAGGATTCTTGGATTACGCTTTTGTTGTTGCTAAATCGAATGGAGAAGAACTGGTGAAATGCCCGTGTACAATTTGTAAAAATAGATACTATTATGATCGAATTACAATTGGCAATCATTTACTGTTAGACGGATTTACACCCAATTATCATGTGTGGGATTGCCATGGTGAACTACCTGAGATTAATCCATGTGTCTATCGAGGTTATCGCTTTGACGAAGTAGCGTCGACATCATCAAATCGCGCAAGTACAAGTACTGGAATACATAATTCTTCTGATGGTAGCCAAGAACGGCCGACTTACGAAGAAATGGTTCGTGACGCTTTTGGGGTTCATGAGCACTCTAATAATTTTGAAAATGATCAGAGACATATTAGAGCGAGAGGAAATGTATCTGGCACTGTTGGACATCCATCTCAAGGTGAGGCTTGGAAACACGTCGACGAAATGTATCCGGATTTCGCACAGGAGTACCGAAGCGTACGATTGGGGTTAAGTACTGATGGCTTTAACCCGTTGTCCGAAACAGGACAATCGTATTCGATGTGGCCGGTATTCATCGTTGTTTACACTCTGCCGCCTGATTTATGCATGAAGGAGCCGTACACTTTCATGCCTCTGCTAATTCCAGGGCCCCGATCTCCTGGCCGTAACATTGACGTGTTTCTACGTCCACCGATTGAGGAGCTACAAGTTTTATGGAATACGAGAGTGGAAACTTGGGACGCGCACCGTAATCAGAACTTTGTTATGCGAGCATGTTTGCTTTGGACGATAAGTGATTTTCCGCGTACGGAATGCTATCGGGCTGGAGTACGCATGGAAGACTTGCATGCCCATACCGCATGGGTGATGTTAATAGCTTTCAGTTGAAGCATGGACGGAAAACCAGTTGGTGGGGCTGTCATAGGAGATTTCTACCACGTCGGCATGCTCGCGTAACAATACCGAATCGTGGGGACAAACTGACCGTAGTCATCCGTGTGCGTATAAGTCAGGTCATGAGATCTTAAGAGATCTTAATAGGATTGTATTCCCGGCATTCGGAACACCGTGGGACAAAATGAGGGCTGATAAGTTTGGCGTTGAGCACAATTGGGTTAAGAAATCAATTTTTCGGGAGTTGCCGTACAAGGGCAGACTTGAGAGTACGCCACTGTCTGGATGTAATGCACATTGAGAAAACTGTTTTGATAACATCTTCTACGCTTCAACGTGAAAGGGAAAACAAAGGATAATGCACAGTCGAGACGCGATTTGCAGGAGTTAAATATCCGTGATGAATCGCATTTGAGCATTGGCGGGAACGGGAAACCATTTCAACCAAGGCGTTATACACGTTAAGCGATGATCAGATTGCGATGATTTGCAATTGGTTGAAGCATATCGTTAAACTTCCCGATGGGTATGCCTCTAACATTGGCAGATGTGTCAATACGGCAAACAACACTTTTTACGATGAAAACCCATGATTGTCATGTGTTCATGCGAAGCTCCGCCCGTTACATTACGTGGTTTCATCCCTGACGGCATTTGGATGGTAATTGCAGAATTTTGCAAATTCTTTAGACTACTATGTTCTAAGGATATTCAGTTGGACGATGTGGAGAAGCTTGATGAATTGATCGTCGTAATATTGTGCAAGTTGGAAAAGATCTTCCCGCCATCATTCTTTGACTCAATGGAACATCTGACTATGCATCTACCTTGGCACCTGCGAACTTGCGGACACATCGGCTATTGGTGGATGTTTCCTTTCGAAAGGAATATGAAGAAGTTGAAAGCAAAATGTGCGAACAAACAATTTCTGGAGGGCTCGATCATTGAAAAGTTCCTGATACAGGAGGTAGCTTTTTTTGTGAGCATTACATGGAAGATAATCAAGGAACACGGGTGAACCCTCACATACGGAACGAAATTAGTTTTCCGACAGTTGTTAACGATCCGAGACTATCGATTTTCAGTCATCCTACAAGAACGTTTGGGAAGGCTCGGGCTCGAGATTTGTCTGAAGAAGTAAATCATGTCCAAACATACATTCTTCAGAATTTTTGGGAGGTGGAGCAATTCGTAATTCGATTTAACGAGCTGTCCCGCAATCGGTTCCCAGAAATGAACGATGATGCTGTGGATAACTTACGGCTGGCAGAGTTCGCACGATGGTTCAAGAATGTGGTTAGTTTCTGTTTATTTATTTACTCATTTATATTTGTTGCGATCTTAATCGGTACGAAATTTATATGTTGATTGGTAATTCTGTACAGGCCGACTCAAATCAGGCAGCCCTCCCACACGCACTATATGACCTGGCGTGCGGTCCTAGAATGAGGGCTAAATCGTTCCCAGGTGTCTATGTTAATGGGTACAGGTTTCACACAATACAACATGGTGAAACTAAAAGGACCGCAAATTGGGGCGTCTGCGCCTGGGGACACAAATGCGCAGGACTATTTAGATTTCTATGGTGGATTGACGAAATTCTTGTTCTTGAAGACAGAACAATAATCTTACAGTCTTCAAGGGTACGTGGTTTTCGACCACTAAAGGCATCCGCACCGATAAAATTTCAGGGATCATCGATGTCGACTACACATCCCGACTATATCCTCGATGATCCATTCATTCTTGCAAGCCGTGCCCAACAAGTGGTATACGCCGAATATCCTTCAAAGCGTCGTGACTTGAGAAACCGGTGGAGTTTTCAAAACGAAACCCCGCCGATTTAAAGACGAAAGTGTTGATACTGCAAGTGCCATTGTAATCGATGCGGACCTGCAGAGATTGGTACGGAACATCCTTTAGAAGAATCGACAACACTTGGTGAAACCATACGACCGCCCTCGATGAAAGCATGTCATTACTAGATCACCGTGCCATGCCGATATACTTGAAGTGGATAACGATGTGGAAAATGACCAGGCGTATGACGATGACGATGACGATGACGTTCCTGTGGATTTGTAGTAGCATATCTCCTATTTGAATTTGTACTCTCGGACGATATTTGTACTAAATTCGTAATTCTAAACAATATCCAAATGCATAATTAATTTGGGGGTGAAAGCGTAAGTTCCAAAGATGTTTGGGCTAAATTGTAAGTTTTTGCCGAATTTGCGTGGGCCCCACAATATCCAAATGCATAATTAATTTGGGGGGAAACGAAAAGTTCGAAATTGGCTGTTTGTGGGCTTCACTGCGGCCTCACCACGGCCCAACCGCAGTGAGCCAAATGGGCTGGGCCTCACTGCGCCACGTGCGCAGTGAGACCGCGGTGAGGCCCGGCCATTTACGCCATCATGCGGCGATTGCCGCATGAGGCCGCAGTGATCGATATTAAAAAGTCAAACGTCTTCTTCTTCGCATTTCACTCTCGGTTCGTCTCCTCTCCTCCCAAAACCACCGCCCCTCACCGCCGGCCGCCGGTTGCCGCCACCGCTCGGGCTCGTCACCGCCGCACCGCCGCAGCCTCCCCTTGCCCTGTGAGTTTTATTTTCGAATTCCACGGTTAGTTTTTGAGTTTTTTGAATTTGTTTCATTGATTTGTGTTTTTGAAATTTTGAGTGGAAATTAGTTTAAATCAATTGGAATTAGTTGAGATTAGTTGGAGTTTTGTGGAATAGGTTAGTTTGTGAGTTTTGTGGATTTATGAATTTTGTGGAATTATTTGAGATTTTGTGAATAGGATTTTGTGAATAGGTTAGTTTAATTATTTGTTGAGATTTTGTGAATAGGATTTTGTGAATAGGTTAGGATTTTGTGAATTTTGTTTAATTATTTGTTGAGATTGTTGGGTTGGTTGAGATTATTTGAGATTAGTTGGAATTTTGTGAATTTTGTGGAATTAGTGAAATTAGTAAATTAGTGAATTATTTGTGAATTCTGTGGAATTAGTTGAAATTAGTGAATTAGTGAAATTAATTAAATTAGCCCATTAGTGAATTTAGTTAAAATTAGTGAAATAGTTAAATTAGTGAATTTAGTTGAAATTAGTGAAATTAGTGAATTAGTTAAATTAGTGAATTAGTGAATTTAGTTGAAATTAGTGAATTAGTAAATTAGTGAATTATTTGTGAATTTTGTGAAAGTAATGAATTATTAATATTAGTTGAAATTAGTGAAATTAGTGAATTAGTGAAATTAATTAAATTACTGAATTAGTTGAATTTAATTAGTTGAATTAGTTGAAATTAGTGAATTAGTTGAAATTAATTAAGTTAGACAAAGTAGTGAAATTAATTAAATTAGTTAAATTAGTGAATTTTTGAATGGTTCGAGATATGGCGGACACACCATCCCGTAGCCAGGATGAGTCTACAGGCTCTTTTTCAAGTTGCTCGGGATCACGTGGATAGGGTTCACGGACGCTTGATTTCTCTCGCGGAGGCGTGGTCGCGGCTCTCGCACATCGA
Organism: Stellera chamaejasme; assembly: GCA_024586325.1. Lineage (NCBI taxonomy): Eukaryota > Viridiplantae > Streptophyta > Magnoliopsida > Malvales > Thymelaeaceae > Stellera > Stellera chamaejasme. The sequence goes on along the minus strand of CM044982.1, from coordinate 20,536,299 downwards.
GCCGCCCTGGACCGTCGTCCCAGACACCGGAGCACACCGAATCGGTGGAGCGGCCGATCCCTTCTCCTTGGCCCGATGCTCGACCCGCCTGGCGCCGACGTCTGACGCAGACCTCCTGCGCCTCCTCTTCCCCGCCCGAGAGGGGTCCTGATGGGAGGTTGGTCGCGCACATCGGCGATAAGTTTTTAATTTTAAGTTTTCATAAATTTACTAATTTTAATATTTTATTTCTGCACGTAACATTCAACTCTTATGCAGTTTGAAATGTGCGACGTCGGGCGTGCCCAAGGCGATCGGGGCGATCGTCGCCAGCAAGTTCAAAGGCTTCCCGCCTACGTACTCCGACCTCCCGCGGATGAGCAGGCCGACTACGTCCACGATTCTCGGTATTACAAATACTAATTGCACTATACATTTCTATATACTTTTTAAAACTAATTCTATAACTAGTGACGTTTTGATGTTTTCTCGAACAGAGCAGATTCGTGGACGGATAACAAATTCCTGGAGAAGCTCCATTCCCGGTTCGTGAGTTCTACCGAACACCCAGACAATATCCGGATGCGGCCCAAGAAATGTCCCTCGATCGCGAGGCTCCCAACTACAAGGAGTGGCTGGACATTCCTCCGCCGAGGATAGAACTGCGAAGTGGAAGCCGCCGCTCGAGACATCAGAGCCCGGAGTTCAAGGTCAACTCCGCGCTGAACAAGAGAAATGCCAAGAGCGACAAACGACCAGTCTTCAAGTCGCATGGCAACAAGTCAAAGGCGACAATTTATGAGGAGATGGTAAGTTTTTAAAATATTTATACATAATTACGTATGTATAAAAAAACTTCGAATACCTAACATATTTTAATTGGCGGTGCGAGAAGGCGGGACAATGCTGGGTGGACCGATTCGGGAGGACTGGCTGGGCAAGGAAAATAGGGCATTGGTAAGTTTTGGTCGTTTTTTAACCATTTATATGTTTAACGTATTCAATTTATTATTCATTAACACAAATTTTCTTAATCTTAACTAGGAGGAGTACAAGAAGCGCTTGATCGAGAAGTATGGGGCGGACGGGCCGTTCCCCGATATTGATAAGGACATCTACACGGATGTCTTGGGCCCGCCCACGCGAGGGCGATGGGTCGGTGTCCCGCCCCAGCTTTCTCAGCCCGAGCTGTTCGAGCAACCTCGGCCGTCGCAGGTAATAGAATTGAACTTTTACCACTTCCATACCTTTACAGTACATTCATTATAAGTATAACATTTTCAAAACGTAATTTTGATTTCAGCGAGATCGACCGGAGGAGCAAAGATCGGAGGGACATGGATGAGATCAGCGACTGAGATGCGTGGTCGCCACTCGAGGACAACGCTGCTCGGCGCGGACAGACGTTGCAGCCGAGGTGGCAGCCTGTGGCAGCCCGGGCGACGAGATGACGCGTTCGACCGGGCGGCGATCAGCAAAGATCTGGTCGGCGCTACGCAGGGGGACATGTCCGACTCTCCGACGTGCGAGTCTTTGTCGCCGGATCATCCCGGCCTCCTCCACGCCACGAGCATCCTCCGAGGCCGCCTTCTCCGAATCCCGACCTCACCCTCCACTCCGCTCAAGATGAATATCACCCGAGCCGCCGCGGACATCGGAGAACCCCGATCAACTTTTTTAGCAACTTCCTCAATATGGAAGATCGGGATTTTGACGATTTTCTAAATCAGCGTCCTCCGAACAATTAGAATTAGAATTATCAGTAAATATTTTTAGGATGTAACCGGTTAATTATATTTCAGTTCCGTACCAATTTATATTTATTTCAATTAATAATTACTTTCTTAATTAATTAACATTATTATTATATGTTAATTTACTAATTTAAATAATAGTTACTAAATATTTATAACAATTAATTTTTTTTCACAAAAAATTCTTTGTACTGCGGCCAAAGACGCAGTTCTGGCCGCAGTACAGATTGGCGGCGCCGCCAAAATGGTTGGCAGCTGCTGTCAGGCTTACTGCGGCAATCACCGCAGTGAGGCCGCAGTACGTACCACGGCCTCGGCCGCAGTGAGATCAAAACTGCCGACATTTCAACTGCGGCGTTCACTGCGGCCGTCGCCGCAGTTGGTACCACGGGCCAACTGCGCGTTTGGCCGCAGTGAGGCCTGCCTTCTGGACGTAGTGTCACAAATACAACAGGTTTGCTTGCAAGATTAGTTTTAACTATTTTCGCTCACTACCCACTTCTGTTCATACGCGATTTCTATCATTGTGACTTATATTCATTTTATCGTTTTCAATTAGTGACATATAAAATTCATTTTAGATTAGTTTTCTTATTAGTGTATCAGAAACCAAAAAAATGGAGTTGATGTTTTTAATATTATGCGTATAAAACTTTTGTTAATGTGTAAGGTAAAGATATAAAGCTAGATTCACGGGTGACATGTATAAACATGGAAAATTTATGAATAAGGTTAAAGAAAAGGAGACTACGTACCTTAATCAATATAAATAGTCCCATCCAAACAAAATCAAACGGATAAAAAAGAATTGAAAATGAAAACAATATTTTTTTCTTTGTAATTTACCGGTGCTTTAGTGCCTTCAAGAGACGTGAATTTTTTTTGTTGAGAGATATGTGAATGTTTTTGGATATTTTTCCCAAATTTTTTTTGCCTTTAGTTTCTATTATTTTAACGTCCTATTAATTATCTCATTTTCCATCTTCATGTTTGCAATTTGAGATCAAATATTTTATTTTGACCTATCTGTTATGGGTGTTCATGGGCGGGGAGGACGGATAGTAGAGAAAATGTTATCCATATACAGTGGAAGTGATACCCAGTTTTACAATCAGTAACCGACCCGCACTCTGCGGGTACCCACGTCACAGATACCAACACAACGATGGGTTTTTGCAGATCGGGTTGCGGATACCCGCACAGTAATGAGTATTAATATCATAAAGAAATGTGATTTTAAAAGAAAAAATTTGACTACATCAATTTTTAGCATTATAAATAAGTACTCAAGTACATAACGAAAGCACCACATCCACAAATATAATACGGATGAGCCTCCTACGGAAGATGCAGATGAACTAACACCAATTGATGATCATGTCGATATTAGGTAGTTCTCAAATATTAGATCTTTCTGTAAATGTGTTCTTAATTTAATTTGTCATATATGGTAGGGAAACGGTTAAGATCACTCGATTTTTTATCTTACAGATGAAGTTTAATAAATTTAAGCAATGTTAGTTGATTGTTTGAAGAATGTGGTGTTTTACAATTACATGTACATTCGTCAGTTTATGTACAATAGAATTATCATTTTTTTATAATAAATGAAGTAAAAGTAAAGTTATGTTTATATTCCAAATATATTATATGCATGTTAATATTTCAATTGTAAGTTTACACAGAATTTTGTAAATGCACTAATTTATTATAAATTTGCTCAAACTAATACATTGTTAATTGACATTTTATAAATTTGGTTAAATATTAATTTTTGGAACCGCACGGTATTAGAACTAATTCATCTATAAAAAAACAGAAATAAGAATCTCATGCATTTAGGACATATAGTATTGCAACGACGGAGCTATGCATGGACTGGGGGAGGCTGCTGCCACCCCCATTAGTTGTAGGGGTATAGTGTATATAGTATATAATATTAAGATTAATGCAATAATTTATCCATTAGCCCACTCTACTCAATCCAATAAAATTAAATCTTAGTCAAAATTAAAATTCAACCTAACTCAATCCAATTCCATAAATTATTAACTTATCCATAACTCAATCAAAATACAACCATGTATTTAAATGTTTCATTTTTTCCCACTCTCCCCACCACTACTCCTTCACTTTGTGAAAATCAATTGAAAGTGTCATCCCGTCGAATTATTCAATTATGTCCAAATTTCAATCCAAGTGTTTTGGACTTTTTTAAAGTGCATAAAAGCATACTCCACCAGTTTTTAAATAATTCTACATTTTGATTTTTCTGTTTCAAAATTCAATGTTTGACTCAAATTTTAATAAAGATAACAAAATTTATAAAAAATACATTTAGAAATTTTATACTTCAAATTATGATATGTATATAAATTATTAACTTTAAATATCTAAACATTCATGAAAACAAATCATAGATTAAATACTGTAAAATAACAAAAACAAAGTATTTTTTAAATTATAATAGGAGAGTAAAGAATAATTAAATTATTAATTTTAAATTATTTTTTACAGGGGGAACAATCAATTTAAAATTAATAATTTAATTATTCTTTACTCTCCCACAGGAATTTAAAAAACACTCCCTCAGTTCCCAAATAATTCTACACTTTGTTTTTGTTGTTTTATAGTATTTAATCTATGATATTTTTCATGAATGTTTAGATATTTAAAGTCAATTATTTAAATTGATTGTTTAAATACTCCATTCACGTAAACTTTTAGAAATCTCAGAGAATATCATGTTGAATTTTGAGTATTTTATACGTGTATTAATTTGTGATATTTGTGTAAAATTTAGAGCATTTTTTTGTAAAACTTGTTTTGGTTCCGTCACTCGTGATTGACTTATTATATACTTCCCCGTCCCTTTATTAGTGCAACATTTTGACATTCGATATTCATTTGAATTCAATTTATCTATATTAAATTATTTAGAAACTAGATACATTAAATTATTATTATTTGATAAAATTTGTAAATTTATATCTAAAAATATTAGAGAAATAATAAAATATATTTTATTGAAAGATGGAAAATAAAAAATTACAATAAAAAGGGGCGAGACTTAGCTAATATTAAACTACACACCTACCTAGCCCCCCAACCTCAAATTTCTGGTTCCGTCACTGTAGTATTGGAGGATCCCTTTTCCTATAAAAAAAAGGACATATAGTATTGGTCAGTACATTAACTTGGACTAGAAGTATTGTAGCAGAAATTGGGCCAAGCAAGTGAGCCATGAGTATTGAGACTTGGGCTTTGGGCACAACCACAAGCGTAGAAGGTGGCACGATTTGGAGACCTATCAATCGGTTCCTCGGGCAGACGGCCTCAGCGACGGCGGTGAGGTGAAAGAAGGAAGCTCGACAGTCTGTTATTCCAAGTAATTTGCAATTGATCTGAAATTTTCAAGAACCCAGGAGTGGAGTGAGGAAGAAAGTTGGGTCTTTGTTTCTTTGCTTGATTTATGTATGTGTGTTGAGGAATTTGGAAATGGCGCGGTGGGATGAGATTCTGTCACTCCCTGTCCAAAATCCTCCGACGTTGGAGTTCTCGGCGGGTGACGTGGTGTGGTCGAAGGTGGAAGGGTGGCGCGACAGCATCGACAGGGTGGCTCTGATTCCGTTCGCCAGAGTTGACGATTTCGTGAGAGGCGAGTCGGCCGGCGGCGAGTGCCCAACTAGGTTTCACGTCGAAGCCAGACGGCGGCGCTCGCCGACGGCGCCGTACAAGATTAAGGTCGACGGAATTCTCGAATACATTCTCTATTGGTGCTCCTTCGGCCCCGACGACCACCGCAAGGGCGGTCTGGTTCGACCAAGCCGAAACACTTATATCCCTAAGAAGTCTAACGCCGGCCGGCCAAATACCAAGAGAGGCTGCACCTGTCACTTCATCGTCAAACGCCTCATCGCCGAACCTTCCGTCGCTCTCCTCATCTACAACCAGGACAAGCATGTCGACAAGCAGGGCCTTCCCTGTCACGGCCCTAACGACCGGAAGGCCGCAGGGACCAGGGCCATGTTCGCGCCGTACATCTCCGACGACCTCCGCCTCCGCGTCTTGTCTCTGCTCCATGTCGGCGTCTCCGTGGAGACCATCATGCAGCGCCACAATGAATCCGTCGAGCGACAGGGCGGTCCGTACAACCGCGACCACTTGTTGACGCACAGATACGTCCGCCGGCAGGAGAGGAGCATCCGCCGCTCCACGTATCAACTCGACGCCGATGATGCAGTTAGCCTCACAATGTGGTCTGAAACCCATCCCACCAGTATCTTCTTCTATCAGGACTTCACCGCCTCTGACCCTTTCTGTCTCGGAATCCAGACTGAGTGGCAGCTCCAGCAAATGATACGATTTGGCAACCATAGCCTACTTGCTTCTCACTCAACGTTTGGGACAGATAAGCTTAAGGTTTCTCTCTGCTCTTTATGATCCTTTCTTATTCTGGTGCTAGAAGTAGTATGTTTCTCATTTCTAAATGGATTCATGGAGCTTCTAAATAAATTTCTTGATCAAGCAACTGACTCATATTCCCCACCTTTTTCTGGTTTATCAGTATCCTATTCATACTCTTGTTGTGTTCAACTCGGATAAAAAAGCCATCCCTGTTGCTTGGATAATAGCACCGAGATTCGCAACTGCCAATACACACAGATGGATGAGGGCTTTATACAACAGAGTCCGCACAAAAGATCCAAGTTGGAAATTAGCTGGATTTATTCTGGATGATCCTATATTTGATGTACATACAATTAGGTAACTGTTCAGTGCTTTGTTTGAGCTTTGCTTGAAATTGTAGTATCACTGGTAAACATTAGTTGGCTTTAGAGTATTCTTGTGTAATCACCTCCTGCAAATGAAGGATGTATGTTCTTACAATCCAAACTTGAAAGCAAACAGCTTGTTTTTGTTAGGTAATTAGGTTAATGGAGAAAGGAACTCCGCAATTAGGATATTGTGATGTTTAAATTTTTAAGGAATGCTTCGGAACTGGGTTCTTTCTTCTGTTCTGGTGATCTCTTGTATCTGATATCTGCTGAGCTCATCTGATATTTTCCTTCCATTCAGGGATGTTTTTGAATGCCCTGTCTTGATATCGTTTTGGCGGGTTCGTCATGCATGGCACAAGAACTTGGTCAAGAAGTGTGCAGAAATCAGTACACGCGTTCAGATGTCAAAGCGGCTTGAGCAGGTGATGGATGACATTTTCCGTGAACGGGGAACCATATGCTTGTTCGATGATTTCATGGAAGACTTTGTTGACTGCTTGGATTTCATGGATTATTTCAAGGCAGTCTGGTATCCGAGAATAGGTTGGTTACTCTTTCTATCTTACCCTATTTGACTACCTGTTTCTCTCTGTTCAGCTCAAACAAACACATACAAATTCCTTTAATGTTTTGTTACCTCAACATAACTAAGGTCACTTTGATGTAATTTGTTAGCTTCCAGCCTGTACTCTGTATATAATGCCTTGAATCATAACATCCTTTTAAATATTTGAAGGTTCTTGGATCTCAGCTCTACGTGATCTTCCCATTTCAAGCCAAGAGACTTGCGCTGCGATGGAGTTGTATCACCAGCAACTGAAACTCAGGTTGTTGAATGAGAAGGATCCAACTGTCTATCAGCGTGCTGATTGGTTAGTTGACAAGTTGGGAACAAAAGTTCACTCTTATTTTTGGCTAGATGAGTACTCAGGGAAGGATGATTTCGCGAGATACCGGAAAGATGAGTGGGCTAGTAGTTTGACATCATGGCGTAAGGCACTAACGATTCCTGATTCTCATATCGTCATGGAGCGCCTTTGTGCTAAGGTCACTGACCACCTTAATCAAGATATAGTTTATGTTGTTTGGAATCCTGGCTCACAGTTCTCACTCTGTAATTGCAGTTGGGCAGAATTGGGCTACCTATGTGAGCACATATTCAAGGTTATAAAATGCTGTCGCGAAAACTGTTCTACTGCACCCTCGGTAACCCTAAATCAGTATAAGAAGGCTTTGATTGACATGTTACGCTTCCCGCCACATGATTCGTTGGTCCGGGATCATGCTCTCTCTTTAGCTGTCTACATGCAAGAACTGTTAAGTGAACTGAGTGATCCAATGAACAAGCAGAAAGAGAATTACAGGCTACTAGAGGTTACGAAACTGGTGGCTGCAAATGCAAGTCCAAATGCAAATGCAACTAATTTGGTAAGTGAGGTAGCTGAGCAGGAAATTGCTAATAGAATACATGAAGGGATGGCTGGAGGATATGGGATGAGATTATATTCTGTTGTTGATTGTACGGGTTCTGGTGCTCAGCTAAGTGAAGTTGTATCTTGTGGCGTCATATTGCCGTCAGGAGCTGATCCTAAGACTGATGAAGGTGGGAAAGAACAGAATATAGGGAATCAGAACCACAAAGACACGATGGTTGTGAAGTTGCCACTATCAGAGATGCCTCTCACAGTGGAGTCTTTACCCCATTTCACCGGGAGAACCCATAACAGTTCTCTTACTGGCGATACCGAGCAACAATAGCTTACGGGCGAAACTCTGAATCTATAAATAGAACGTCTTCCCTCCTCTAAACAGTTTTGTAGGATCCTACGTGGATTCCTGACCGTGCCTGTGGGACTGCTTAATCAAGGAGATCTAGTTCTCGAACCGGGTGAAGAGAAGACTCAGATGAGTATGCCTCGTATGCATAAATCTGAGTATATAAGGTGAGTTCGTGTAAAGGAGAATGGTCAGAATTCCTACTGATGATTTTGGATTTGGTGCAGGAGCATGTCACTGTTCAACCGTTGAGATGCGCAGTCTTTTTCTGGATCTTTTTTTGTAGTAAGTAAAATCATCATGAACCATTGGCGAAGCCAGGTCAGAGACTCAGAGACACGAGTCAGTCTTTTCTAGTTGTAGGGATAGCTCAAAGACAGACGTTTAACTGTAGTTTTCCCATTCAGATCCATACTAATTATGGCAGTTGATTTTAGGAGAATGAACAATCCAAATTTTGATTTGCTGTCAATATATTAAAATGACGTTGTTTTGATGCAATTTTTTTTCTGGCGCCCTCCGACAGAGTTGTTGATGATCCTTCCTTCCGCTCCCAATTGAAGGTCACCATTTCTCCTCATCGCTGTCCAGCTCCTCCATCAAAGCCAGCCACCGAGTCACTGGCTCCTCCGACCACCGAGAGTCCAGCTTCGGGTCCACCGCAACATCTCTCCTTTATAGCTCCATTGTGGTTCTTTTTTACCTTTTTTTGAAACAGTGGGGGGAGGGGGTAGTGGAACTTCAACATAAGACTTCTACTCTATGTTCTTAGAGGCTAAGCATTAGACTCGATGTTCAACGATACTTCATCACCATTCTTGATGAAGAGGTAGCCGTCGCTGTTGTCTTCATCCTCAACTCTGTCTTTGGCTTGCTGGCCAATTATCGGCCACTCCCTTGTCCAAGTCGCAATATTGTGTCTTTTCCTCTATCTCGTTCTTTTATGCTTCGCATCCAAACTCAATTTGATCGTTGATCTTGTCTTATAATGTGTTGTCTCCGGTGTCTTCTAGGTCTAAGTACTTTTTATTAATCAATAAATTAGTCAACCAAGTCTTAATCCGAATTGGTTGGTGTTAGCTATATGAATCTTGCGTCTTCATTCCGTTCAATTTGTAATGAGCTCATTCAGAATTTATAGTAGCTTAAGATATCTCTCATCTAGATTTACCCATGTAAAGTTTTACCTTGTAGTGATGAGATTTTTGATAAGGATTCGCCACCAATCTTTTAGGTTAAGTCGATTGAAAACCTAAAATAACTCGTCTATACGAGCTATAGATCCGTTGGTCAGTTATAAAGGAAAATAAAAATTCTCAAATGCCCAAAAATCGGTACCACGAGATTTATTTCATATTTTTGCTTGATTTTTAAAATTAATTATAAATAAAACAAATAAAGTCACAAAAAAATCAATAAACATGCACAAATAGAAAAGAACACATAAAGATGGAAGAGAGAAAAATCTACATAAATAAGATAATGATAACAATAAAAGAAAAGATAAAAAAGGTCAAAACGCAAAAGAAAAAAAACACAAATAAGAGAATGAACAAAAATAGTAAGGAATTATAAAGAAATAATTTTTTTTAAAAAAAAAGGAGAAAAGAAAAATCATACTTTAAAAGAAAAGCAAAAAAATAAAAATAATTAAAGTTGGTTAGGCCTAGTGGCCAAACCGTTGGCTTTTAAACTTTTTCATTGAGTCAAATGACAGTTACTTAGTTTTCTTTTGGAAAGCTATTACTTATTTTATTGAGATTTATAGAAAATATTTATAGTGAGGAGTGAAACGATAAAAGAAAAATAACTACATGTTACTGTTGAAAAAATGAAGATGACGGAGAGGCAGTGATGTTCGCGGGTCCGAGTCAGGTCACCAGGTCTCCGGCGGGTCATGGCAGAAACAGCGTTCGGTGGCTGCGGAAATGGAAGGAAGGCGCGACAGAGGATGTGGAGGAGATTGGCGGCAGCGTTGCGGTGGATTAAGGTGAGGAGAGGATGAACTCCCAACGAGTCGACTAGGGTCTGCGAGGTGGGCGATGGGTCACGACGGATTTTGATACGAGCGAAAACTTTAGTTATGATTCAGCTGCTAGGTCATCTGCCACTAGACTAGTTTACATCATTTTTTATGCTTAGCTGTCCAGTAAGGACTATATATATGTGTTAGGTTGTAATCGTAGGTACACTTGAATCAATGAACTTGTGAGACCTACTGGTTGAGAGTCTGGCGGCTAGGCATGGCAACGGTTCGAATAATCCGCGGTAGGGCTAAAACCGCTAACTGCAATCCACGGTTTTTTCCCTATTCGCATATCATTGTATTCTTCGCGGTTAGATCTCGACACCCATAACCGCCGCGGATATCCGCTGATTGCTATTAACTCAATCCATTATAAATACCTAAATATCATTAATTTTATCAAAATATATATAATAACATCCAAATAAGTTCATTAAAATAACAAAAAAATATATTTTAAAAGATAAGAATCTTTTGCACAAAACCATGAGCAAACATTTTTGAAAACAATAGTACAGATAACCATGAGCAAATTTCTTTGAAGATTATGCGTTTTGTGTAAAATGGATAGGTACGGTTAGTTTTGTTTAGGTTGGGGTTGAATCAATTTAAAAATGATTGGATTGGGTTGGATATTTGAAGAATTGGGCTGTAAGGGTTAGATTATAATTGACTTAACAAAATGTGGGCATAATTAATAATCAGTATATTCTAACGATTAATGGATATCCGTGAAACTGCGGTTAGTGGTTAACCGCAGTGCGAATACCCCATATCCGTTATCCGCAACCGCCAATATCACGGTTATTAAAAAAAGAACCATAACCGTAAAACCGCTGATAAAAACCGCTATTAAAATCGTAAAAAACGGGTGGTTATCTGCGGTTTGTGGTTTTAATCCAGACTGCTGCCATCCCTAGACCCTAGACTTTGGCCTCCTTGCGAGGATTTCTCCCTCTGATCCTTCTCAGTGTGCTTCTTCTTCTCTGTTATGTTCTTCCCTTTTGTTTGAATTATTTGCACGCATCATTTGGTATTAGAGCAAGTGATTCTTTGGATTGAAAATGTTGTGAACGCACGTATATATGGATGAGATTAGAGAAATGTTTTGCGAGTTTATGGGTTGGAGTCGGCAAGAGATGGAAGACTGGCGGGACGCTCGACGTCAGGCACTACAAGGCCATGAACTTTAACGATTGGAACCGATACCTGGTGCTAAATCGAAGGTCCTTGCTTGTGGTGAGGAATCAAGACAATGTCCAAGGCTGAAGGGAGGCCCAGGAAAAGGCAAGGCAAGAGCGGGATGCCGAGCTAGCCCGGTATGGACCAGACTTGATCCCGCGGGAGCCGAAATGGCTCATCCATGAGGATCAGAACCTCATGGATGAAGAGGATGCCAAGGAAATGGCCCTGGAGATCTGGAAAGGTATCTCCACTGCCCGGACCATGGACTGCCTAGAGCACCAGTTCCCGGATCTATCAGTGGCATTGGCCCGGTCACACGTTATAACCACTCAGGTAAGTAACCTTGGAAGTGTTTTTTTACTAAGTCATTATGACCCTGACACTAATATCCATCCGTATTTGTTGCAGGCCGCTTGCCTGACTGGTTGGGCTTCCCAAGTTGTCCAGAAAATGGACGAGGCCCAAAGTAGTGCCGAAGTGGGCTATTAAGGCGGTTCTTTGTAGTGGCGAAACTCATCCAACGGGTTTCCCACTATGAACAACTTCACGCAGGCATCCGGAAATCGAGCTCTTCGCCTTGGCTCTCCCGAATGACGTCCAAAGCGATCTCCCTGATCCTTCCACCGCTTCCCAACTTGCCGCAGTTGAGGCCTCCTTCGAGCACCGTTCTTTGCATAGAGAGATTACGAGGAAGAGCTCGGAGAGAAGTGGAAGCTCGTTGGAGGGAGAAGAAGAATCTTGCGGTCGATCATGAGAATCTCAAGAAACACACCGATCAAGACCTCAAAGATCTTCGGGAGAAACTACAGTCAGCCGACGAGACAACGGCTCTGTCCGAGAGAGAAGGAGGCTTGGGAAGAAGGCTGTGAATGATGCGCTCGGATGGCTTCGACAAATTCAATGAATGCTTCGCCTTGCTCGGTGCCAAATTTTGGATAGGAACCCTCACGCTGACCTCTCCGGGCCCGATTACTTGGATGAGCGTGAAAGGGACCTTTCATGGTGCGGGGAGGAGTACTTGAAGGCTCAGAGCAGTCCATCCGGACCAATTTAGCTTCCCTTAGTACTTTGTTTCTTTTTTGTTTTTGTCCCTTTGGGTGTTGTTCCAGGGAATGTAAATGAACCCTTTGGGTTTTGTCAATGAAACTTCCAAGTTTTTTGTTAAGTTTTGATCTTCAAACTTCTTCCCGTACATATACATATAACTGTCTTCGGGTTTACACATAGTACTTTCATAATGCTTCTGAATGAAATGAGTTGGAAAACTCTCTTCCCTCAGAATCTAATAACTTGTAAACTCCGTTTCTTTCTTCGGCAGTTACCTGGAACGGACCATCCCAGTTCGAGGCGAAGGAACCACCCTGTGGTCTTCGGGAACCCAACTTCGTTTGTCGTAGAACTAGGTCTCCAACCTTGATGCCTTTAGTTTTTACTTTTGAGTTGGCTGAGGTTGCAGTCCTTTGTTGGAAGGCCTTCCTCCTGATTTCTGCTTCTTCTCTTTTGCCTTCGAGAAAGTCCAAATTTGCTCTTAGTCCTTCCTCATTGGCACTCTCTTCGAAAACTGTAGCCCGGAGTGATGGGTTTGTTACTTCAATCGGGATGAGGGCTTCAGTTCTGTAAGCTAAGGAAAATGGGGTTTCCCCTGTTAATATGTGGGGAGTCGTCCAGTAACTCCATAACACGTGCGGGAGTTCTCCGGGCCATTTTCCCTTGGCACTCCCAAGTCTTTTCTTCAAACCGTCCTTCACCGTTCGGTTCGATACTTCGACTTGTCCATTGCTTTGCGGGTGTGCGACCGGAGCAAAGTGAAGCTTAATGCCGAATTTCTCGGCGAAATCTTGGAAACCTCCATCTGTGAATTGTGTCCCGTTATCTGTGACGAGCACCTTCGGACATCCGAACCTGCAGACGATGTTCTTCCAACTAAACTCCCGGATGTTGTCTGCTGTGATTGAGGACAATGGTTCGGCTTCGATCCACTTGGTGAAATAATCTACGGCGACAATGCAGTATTTTAACCCCGAGGACTTTTGACAACGCCCCGATCAAGTCTACTCCCCATACGGCAAAAGGAATTGGATAATCCGAAGATGATACATACTCCGAGGGAACCCTTTGTATCCGAGCATGCTCCTGGCATTTTTTGCACTTGTTGACCAACTTCTTCGCGTCTTCGTTCAAGTTTGGCCAGAAGTAGCCTTTAGGAGTATGCTGCTGCGACAACATCTAACTTGATATGGGACCCGCAGTACCCTCATGGACTTCCCGCAGACTCCTTTTGTTTCTTCTTCGCGATGCATACGGAGGGTGAAGAAAAGCCTTTGCGGATGAGATGACTTCCTACTACAACGAACTTCGTGGATTTTCTCTTCATCTGTTTGGCCGCGATCAGTCCTCCGGGAGTACTCCTTCGGTGATGAACTTCGGTATGGTGCTCTCCATCCCGAAGTAATGTTCGATACCGGAGATAATCGATGCTTGGGCTTTCTCTTTCTTCGTCATAGGATGATGACTTGGAGAGTAAGTCACCGGAATTAAGAGCCCGTGGAATTTTTTCGATAGTCGGTTTCTCGGCGTGTTGCTAACTTTTTGACAACGTCAGCATACTTCTTGAGGCTTGGCTCCTTGACCTCGTATTCCCCGTTTGTTTGCTGGACGAGAAGGTTCGAATCACTGCATGCTCGCAGAGATCGAATTCCGGCTTTCTGAGCTAATTCCAGTCCGGCGATCAAGGCTTCGTATTCAGCCGCATTATTCGTCACCGGGAAAGTAAATTTGATGGACCGGGTTGCTTTCATACCTTCGGGTCCCGCGAGCACTAATCCCGCCCCTTGTCTTTCTGCTCCCGATGCTCCGTCTACATGAAGGGTCCATATGAGATTACTCTCAACCTCGGTAAAGTCGTCTTGATTCACAGGGCAGTTCGGCAATGAAATCTACCAGGGCCTGCGCCATGATTGATCTCCTTGGTTCGTATCGTATTTCATATTCGCTGAGTTGGATACACCACTTGACAGTCTTCCCGAATGGTCCACTCGTTTAAGGATATCCTTTATCGGGACATTGCTTGGACTACGATAGAAAACACGAGGAAGTAGGGCTTTAATCTTCGGGCAGAGAGGACCAAGGCGTAGACTAATTTTTGGATCACCGGGTAATTAAGTTCGGCTCCGTGTAAAGACTTGCTGACGTAGTAGACTGGCCATATTTTCCCGGTCATCTTCTGGACAAGAACTGAACGTACGACCTTCTCTCCTACTGCGAGGTATACGATCAGGGGCCTGTCTTCAGTCGGATGCCGTAGAGTGGGCATCTCTAAGAGATAGGATTTGATCTCTTCCCATGCCTTCTGGCAATCGGGATTCCATTCGAATCTTGCTCGGTCATCTGCATTTTCTTCCTTCGACTTCTTGTCCCCCTTCTTCACTCCTATACGTCCGGGTTTCGCACCCTCTTTGATTAGAAGTTTGAAGAATGAGTGACACTTATCCTCGTACCGAGATATGAAACGGCTAAGGACCGTGATTTTACCGAGCAACCTTTGTACATCTTTGATGAAAGCGGGTGTCTTAGAGTCGAGCAAGGCTTTGATCTTGGCCGGATTTGCATTGATTCCACGTTTGGACACCATGAACCCCGAAACTTTCCCATGATTACCCCGAATACACATTTATCCGGGTTGGGAGTCCGTACTTCGAATCTTTCAAGACTTCTTTGATATCCCGGATAAGATCATCCTCCTCTTTGCTCTTTATGATGATGTCATCGATGTATACTTGAGAATCCTTCCAATCTGACCGGAGAAGATTTTATCCATTAACCTCGATAAGTGGCTCCAACATTTTGAGGCCGAACAGCATCTGATGAGCAATGTGTGCGGAGTCACTTATGAAGGAAGTTTTCTCCTCATCAACTGGATTCATCCGGATCTGGTGGTACCCACTGTAAGCATCGAGGAAACTAAGTCGTGCATGCCCGGCTGTTGAATCCACCAACCTATCGACCAGAGGTGTAGGATATGAATCTTTCGGGCAGGCGTCGTTCACATTCGTGAGGTCAATGCACATGCGCAGTTTGTCGCTATCTTCTCGAGATGCTACTACTGGATTACTCAGCCATTCGGGATAAGATACCTCTCTTATTACTCCAGCATCGAGTAACTTTGAGATCTGTTCCCTGATAAAAGTTCTTTTGAAGGGCGCGTTGTTCCTCTTCTTCTACTTTACGGGTCTAATGTTCGGGTCGGCGTGCAAGCTATGTTGGATTACTTTTGGGTCGATCCCGGGCATATCACTTGGAGAGTAGGCGAAAAGATCTTTATTCGTTTGAAGGAGATTTACAAGTTTTGCCTTACTACCTTCATGCATATCTTCCTTGTAGTTCGATCTCCCTCCGGGACAACTTCTTCGGTGGCTGTTGTCTCTTCATCTTCCTCTTTCGAGGACTTTGGTCCCGGACATACGGGCTAACGCCATGACATCCTTGGCTTCCTTCTGGCTTACATAGACAAAAGCATCGCCTTCATCAGTCTCGAAGGTGATAGTGAGGTACTTGACGTCACTCCTCATGTGGATTGCACCCTGAGTTTCTCTCCCGATGATTGCGTTGTAAGCCGAAGGAACGTCCACAACCAGCTATTTCACCATGATGGTCGTATATCGGGATTGTCCTTGGGCCTGATTCCGATGAACATAGCGGGAGCTTGATACACCCGAGCACTTTGGCGGTTCGTCCGGACCAACTCCATATGTTGCGGTCTGGCCGGATCGGCTTGCTTGCTTTCAACTTCAAACCTCGGTACGCCTCGGCGAATAGTACATCGGCGTTCGAGCCATCGTCGTAGAGCACTCTCCTCACATCTATAGTCCCTATTCGAGGGTGATGATGAGCGGATCATAGTGCGGGAAACGTGCCTCTGTACCATCTGCTCGTTTAATTCTGGAAGCTGGATCCCCGTAGTTCATCGATGCTATCTCTCTCGCCTTCCTCTTCCTTGCATTCGACCCGAGGGTTGCGGTTATGGTATGTAAGGTTCCGGTCGCCTGAGGAGGGGACTTCCTCCCTTTGTTATTCTCTTGCCCTGATGTGTCCCTCTGGACCTTCGCCTTTCCTCGGGAGAGCCCCTCTTCTGAAGGCATCTTCAGGTATTCTCTCAAAGAACCCTTCTTGATAAGAGATTCAATGTACCTTTTCAATTGGTAGCACTGTTCTGTATCGTGGCCGATGTCCCGGTGGAATTGGCAATACTTGGATGTATTCCGTTTTGCTTCCTCCGGCATGGCCCTTGGCCAGCTGATCGTTCGGTTTCCTTGCCTTTGTAAGGCCGCAAGGATGCTTGTTCGGGTGGAATTGAGAGGAGTGAAGTTCGGACTTCTTTCAAAGGGTTTTTCTGCCCTCCCCGCCTCCTTGCTCCTTGACATTCGATGGTTTGGAGTTGTCCCTCCTCTGTTCTGGTTGTCCCGGTTATCGGGCTTTCCTTCTCTTTGGGACAACATCTCGTGGGCGATCATGTGTTCCTCGGTTATTGCGTACATCTCTTCTACATCGGTGATGTTTTTGGGACAGTTCGTAGGCCAACCGAGTTCGGGAGCGGGGCCTTTGTGAACGCCATTATCCGGATATTATCCGTCAAATCTGATGCATGCCTTTGCCTCCTGTTGAATTGTTCGACGAATTCTCGAATGCCCTCATCCGGCCTCTGTTTGATGTCGAACATCTGGATGGCCCTCTTCGTAGATCTCTTACACCTGATGAAGTGGGTGGAGAATTTGATGGCCAAATCCCCGAAGGTGTTTACACACTCCGGGAGGAGGGAGTTGTACCAGGCAGAGGCCGGACCTCCTAGGGCCACCTCGAAACATTTGCATAAGGCTGCTTCGTTGGCACCCTACGGTTCCATCGCCCGTTTATACTTTCGAATGAAAGTGTCGGGATCTCCCACACCGTTGTAGATCTCCGGTAGGTGTGGTAAATTGAACGAGTGGGGCATCGGGCTTTCCCGGATTCGGCTAGTGAGCGGTCCATCCTCCATCGGACTCATACTTGGCCGGGCCCTTTGTACTTCTTTTGACTTGTTCCAGGTGATGCAACATCTGCCTGATAATCTCATCCCGTGGATCCCCAATGGTCAACCGTTCGGGCCTCGGGGATCGCTCTCTTTGGTGGTATCGAGGAGACCGGGACCTCTGTCGGCCTCGCCGGTCCGGGGTGTTAGTTTGTTGCTGATCGTTACGCATCCTCGGGATCTTTCGGACCTATATGCATTTGCTGCGTTCTTCCCGAAATCTTGCTCGCACCATTTGGACTAGGTCCGGGTCTAACCATTGTTGTCGGCGTGAGCGAGAAGTTGGTAGCAAGGAAGTCGCTCCGTGGACATCTCTTGAAGAGCCCCGATAACTGGGATCGGCCGTTCGGCCGTCAGTGGAGCCACCTCCTTCCGGTATTGATGGGTGGGACTGTGAATGGTCCTTCGGTCCTATTGAAAGGACTGGTCAATTCGTGCCTCAACGGTTCCCACAGACGGTGCCATTTGGTGGCGGATCTGTTTGGGCGGCAGCCGCCACGTGTCTACGCAGTTGACGCGTGTTGACATTACTTGATGCCATTGGTATGTGTGCGTTGCACGATTCTCGGAATTCGAGGAATGGGGGTTCTGTTGGTAGTGCGTTAGTCGTTTGTCTTGTCAATGAAGTTACTGGAAGCGAGAGAGTTTGACTTATGCCATAAATGTTGTTATATAGCTGGTATTAATGGTGGCAAGATCGTAATATGTCAATATAACGTCTTTGTATACGTGTTCTATATGTTCGGGTAATGCTTGTTCGGAAATTTCCAATGTCTTGTCCGGGTAAATGTTTTATTAAGTCCGGGAATGTTGCTTAGGTTCTAGTTTGCCACTTGAGTTTTTAATGGGGCCCTTATGGTGGGCTAGTAATTTGGGCCTTTTGGTAGGCTTGTTTGGATGATTGGGCCTAGCGGCCATCAGTCGAGGATATTATTGGCGGAGCAATGGTAGATCATGAATTAAACAAGCCCCTGATAACCAAGAATACAAAGGTTGCTCCACCGAGTGTCCATGAGGTCGGCATCAAAGAAAAAAACCCCAGACTTAAGGGGAAGTGAACGCGAGTATCGACATAGTGAATATGCTCGAGTGAACCCCAAAGATTGTGACCATTGGTTGAATGGCAACGGCTTGAAACCAAATTATAGCTTTCGACATCCATCTATTCCATACAATCTTGGCGTTCTTCCTAGTAGAGAGGTCACCCCATGTATTTTCTCACATTAGGGGTTTCAAACTTAACGTTTTGAGGGTGAATAACTGAGTTTTTCGCTCCTCTTTCTTCACGTGAGTAGGACCGCGTGATTCACCGTTTTCTACGCGGATCTCAAGTGAATAGGACCAAAGTGAGTTTAGTTGTTCACGTGAATAGCCCCTCGTTATTCACCTGAAGTTGTACGTTGCGCACGACAGCCCGCACAAAGTTGTGCACGGCACACAGATGTGCGCACAATATAATTGTCACACTTCCATTTTATGCTGATCTAATTAGGTAGTGATGTCGATCTAACTAGGTAGTCATGTCGATCTAACAATATAGTGATGTCGATCTAAACAACTCATCATGCTGATCATCATTTTATGCTGATCAATCAAGTGTGTTTACATGTTTCCTGCTACACAGCAAGTAAGGACGATGTTTGTTTATCCAGTTACAACAATCAGTCAGAGTGATGGATATAGTAAGGCAAGCGGATTATGAGATGATTAAAACAAGTGTCTTTGCTGGAACTTATGGTGTTGTTGACTCTAGCAAGGGGGTGACAACATTTTCTGATTCCACCAAGGTCCTCGTTTATGACAAGCAAGTAGTGGATGAAAAGCAAGTCTTGTGGCTAAAGATGATTCTAAATTCCCAAGAAGAGGACAAGGGTGATTAATGGAGTAGAGTGGTCGTGGAATGAAGTGCTACTGGCAGCATATATTTGTTGTCCCTTTACTTTCATTGTTTCCTGCGGTTGAAGTCTTAAATTTAGATTTTATTCTCATGTTCTCATCCTTGAGGACAAGGATATTCTAAGGGAGATGGATGGCTTGATAAGAGCCAAAAACTTTAGTTATGATTCAACTGCCATCTCATCTGCCACTAGACTAGTATACATCATTTATTATGCTTAGTGCAGAGCCGCCACGACACGAAGCCCATAAGTATTGTGCTTTGGGCCCCCAATTTTATTTTTTTAGGTACCCTAACCCACACCCAACCCAACCCAACAGACCCACTCTACAGACTCCCCTCTTCAGTCTTCACTTCTCTGTTTCTCTTCTCTCGACGACAGCAACAGCCAACAACAGCAACGCTCGACAGACGACGAGACGACGAATCACTTCCCATCCGCTGCAAGCAACCTGCTGTTGCGCCATTGAATTGAAGGTAATTTACACTAATTCTTTCCTTGATTATTCAGCCTGCAACAAACGATTAAAGGCAGGGGTGTGGGGTGATGTTTCTTTTTAGTATCTTGTTCTTGAGCTTAAGGTAATATTCCATTTAATCAGTTCTGTAAGTTGATTAGTTTTGAGTTAATCATGCTTTGATCATCAGTTAATTCACTCAATTCATTAATATTGACCTAAACTTTGCTCTCTATTTACCAATTCTGACTTAAATTGGAAATCAGATCACGGTGATCACCATGTACAATTTCAAAATGTGTACATGGCGATCACCACGTATCACCACGTACAAACTGATGCGAAACCCTGGTTTTACGGTGATCGCCATGCACAAATCTCTGGCGATCGCCGTGTGTAATTTTTCTGAGAACAAAATTTTAACTCTTCCTCAAGTTTCCTCCAATTGTCAATTTAGCCCTGTTTGCAAAATAATCAAATTCAAGAAAATGTGAGGGAAACTTTGTCCAACTTACTCCAAAATTAACCATAAAATATAAACAAAGTTTCCCATCAACAGTCACATATGTCACAAGAAAGACTAAATGGTTTGGCTATGTTATCGATTGAAAAGGAGTTGGCGGAAAAGCTTGAGTTCTCATGCTTAATTGACTCTTTTGCTTCCAAGAATGCAAGAAGGGCGGTTTTGATATGGTACTAGTATTTGCAATTTTCATATTTTTGTTTCAAATACTATATCATTTTATTATAATTGAAAGCTTTACTTCTATGTTATGACGTACGGGGCCCCGATTTTTATTTTTGCTTGAGCCCACGAAATCTCGGGGCCGGCCTGCTTATTTGTATGCGTGTTAGGTTTTAATCGCAGGTATGCTTGAATCAATGAACTTGTGAGACCTCGACTGGTTGAGAGTCTGGCCTCCTAGTGAAGATTTCTCCATCTGATCCTTCTTCGTGTTCTTCTTCTTCTCTGATTCTGTTCTTCCCTTTTCTTTGAACTATTGGTACGCATCAGATTTCTCATAATTTTGGCAACGTACGGCAAGGATGAAGGTGCCAACGGCCTCCTGGTGGTCCAACGGTAATGATAGAACCGAATGTTGGTGGAGGCGAAAGGTGGTCGGCGGTGGAGAAGCAAGTTGGAACTTGGCTCGGGTGGTCGAAAAATGACAGAGAATAAACTCTCTATTTCTTTTTCTTTTTTTCGACGATTTCTTGGTGGATTTAGGGTTAGGTTTAGAAGTTTATTTATAGGGATGGTTTAGGGTTGAATCAAAAAAGTTTGATTTATGTTAAACACCAGTTTGATATAGCTTATCGGATAAAACTCTCAAACTTGGAGTTAAGTCTATTTTCGTCTATTTTAAGATTTTGTCTATTTGATCCGTAGCTCCATAAATCGTCTCAATTGTCCTTCCGTTAAAGTCCACGTTATGTTGACGTTAAAGTCTTAAGTGTACAGTAAAATGACCATCAAACCCTTCCTTTTCGACCGATCGAGCCCAGCGCCGGCAGCAGGCGGCCGGCAGCCGGATCGGCAGCGCGGACGCGGCCGCCGATCCGGTGGCCTGCTGCCGTTCGCGCTGGCTGCCGATCCGGCGGGCTGCTGTTCGGCTGGGCTGCCGATCCGGCTTGGGCCCGATCCGGCTGGCCGCTGCCTGACGCCATTTGCCGATCCAGATCGAAAAAAGGAAGGGTTTGATGGTTATTTTACTGTACACTTAAGACTTTGACACAAATAAATGGTCAACATAACGTGGTCTCTAACGAAAGGACTACAATTGAGACGATTTATGGAGCTACGGGACTGAAATAGGACAAAATCTTAAAATAGGACGAAAATAGGACAAAGTTGAAAGGTAAGGGACTAAACTTGGAGTTTACCCTTTGGAAAAATAACCATCTCTCATCCCTAAAACTTATAGAGGATCAATGGAGTCCTTAAAATACTAGTTTACTTTACTGTATTTTTAATGACTCGCGGTTAATTTAAAGTTACTAAAACAACCTAAAAATATTCAGTTGAATCAATAAACCTTGCAAAAGTCCTAAATGACCAAAATGGCCACTAAGACGCTGACCATTGACCCAATTTAAAAACCCGGACAAAAACTAGGTGTCAATAGCTTCCCCTTTTGCATGATTCATGGAATATGGAGTATGCAAAGTAGGATGACCCCGAATTTTGTCCGGCAAATAACGAGAACTTTCTCATTATTCGCATGTAGATAAAGATGATGAATGTAGTGACCAAATAACAAGTACCTTCTCATTATCGTGATGGGAAAAAAACTTTATATCCTTCTTCTCAATAAGAACATTTCTATTGACTTGAGCAATGAAACCTTATGAGTAAATGAAAATGAAGAGAAGTTTGACAAAATGACTAAACTTATGAATTGAGAAATTCCATAAAATGAGCAAATTTCGAAAATGTGAGGAAGTTGGAAAAAAGCGACAAAACTTTCGAAATGAGAAAGCAAGAAATGAGCAAATTTTAAAAATGAGTGAAGTTGGAAAAAATGACTAAACTTTGAAAGGAGAAATCTCACAAAATGAGCGAATTTACAAATTGAGAAATCGCACAAAACAAGCTAATTTCTGAAAATGTGTGAAGTTTAACAAAACGACTAAACTTTAAAATGAGAAATCTCATAAAACGAATGAATTTCTGAAAATGAGTAAAGTTTGACATGACTAAACTTCAAAATGAGAAATCCCACCAAACGATTGAATTTCCAAAATGCGTGAAGTTTCACAAAATGATTAAACTTCAAAATGAAAAATCCCACAAAAGCAGTGAACTTACGAAAGGAGTGAAGTTTGACAAAACGATATTTTTTTGAAGTTCGACAAATAACTAAACGTTAAAAATGAGGGAATTTTGAAAATGTGAATCCCTAACTGTGGAACTTTCAACATGCCACCCCATGATTGAGAACAAGGGACTGAATGGCACGTAGAAATGATTAAGGAGTTTAACTTACACCTGTAGGAAGCCCAAATCAAAGCGTACTTGATTCGTTGCCATCTTAACACCTAGAGAGTTTCTTACTCAAATCCTTTTACCTCCATCCCAAAAGGTTAACCTTGCTTTGACGTATTCCTTGAAGATTTACCTTTGAAAATGAATGATGACGATAGCCATGATAGATGATGGTCATGACACGACTTTAAAAATGCTTGATTGAAGTGGCTTACCATAATACTCCCTTTGTCATGTTTTTATAAACACTTCGTTTCAGCACAAATATCTAGGAGATCCTTATTTTTCCCTTGTGTCCCTGTCTTCATGCCTCTGTTCAACTTCTCTCTCCCAACCTTAGCTGTTATGACCCATCCTCCCGGACGTTTCATAACCTGGAAGGGATAAAAAGAATAAGAAATGACCTGAATGTAATAGAGAAGTGTGGGTAAAACTGAAAGTATTATAAAAGTTGGTGTACAATTTTAAAGGATTTAAATTGAATTAATTAGAGGAAGGACCTAAATGAAACTAACTATTGAGAGTGTGGTAAAATTGAACAACTAAAACTAACCTAAAGACCTAGTTGTAATTTTATCTAAAACCTAACACTAATCCTATTTCGTTAAGTGACACGGTTACAGACACGGGGAGGAGGCATTAGATTACTTTAGTGATGGGTTTATTTTGAAGAAAAGGGGAAGAAGTGTTATCCAAAATAACCAATAAATCAATAATGAGATATTTGTAATGACAATCGATAAGTAGTACATTACAAGTACACTACTGAACAAAATTTCAATGTACTCATTGCCATGGTGAAATTTTAAAAATTAATAAATTATATAATAATTCAAAAATTAGGTAAAAATTAATTCCAACTCTACAATTCTTAGAAAAAATCATAGAATGAATAATACATATTAAGTATAATAATATATAAGTAAAGAGAGATTGGAAATTCAAAACCGAATTTTGAAGGAACTCGAGGGTTGTGTTTCACACAATCTCCTTAAAGCAGATTCTCCCCTCTGCTATGAGTGCTCCAAGTTTGATGGACGTCTGTCTCTTATGATACAACAGAATATGTGAAGTGAAGTTGCACCAAACTTCTCTCACCGGCAAATTTGAATGAAGGACTCATGGAACACCACAAAACCGTATGCAAGAAGGATTTTGCAAGAAGAGATGGAGAGATGTTTTGCAAGAAGTGTGCAAAAGGGTTAGAAAATATACATGGTGGAGGTGTCCTTTTATAGTGGTAGGAGAGGCCTAGCTATAAGGGCACCATGATGCACCATTATGCTAGCCATAAACCTCCATCTTAAAAGTCATAAACCACCATACTATGGTGATAAAACCTCCCTACTAATGGCCATAAACATGGTCATAACATCACCACTAAAGACACAAAAACCTCCTAGTAATTAAAATGTGAAAAATTGATAATTTATCATACATTTAATTTTCACAATTTTCATAATATTTCCAACAATCCCCTACATGAATGAAAAATTGTTTTTAGTTCATTTTGAGTATATGGTGGAGTTCATCGATGGAATCATGCATGAGGAAAGTATGTGTCACCTTTTGAACTTTTGCCTTGTAAAATATACTTGCTTTACAAAACCAATTCTTATTTGAACCGACCCTACTTCTCTCTCACATAGGTGATTTCTTAAGTCTCAAGTAACTTGATTACTTTACTTAAGAATCATTAAAGCAACACATTGCTATCCTTACGCACATCGTCATTGTTTCATGACAAGAATGAGTTAAGGGTTATCCCCACAATGATCACACTAAGTTTTATAATTTGGTTGTCCCATTGAACTTAGATTTTGAGATCACTAGTCAACAAGGTTGGGCATCCACTATAAGACTTTATATCCACGGGCTTACATCATTCCTTTTTCATTTTTCCAACTAACTCTCTCTGTTTAATCATTTGATTTATGGATCAATATTAAAGTTATCTTTTAACTTCGCATAGTCAAACTCACTAACTCACATTGAGAGTAGTTGTATGATGGTATTATACCTTTGATGATCACGTCAAGGCTTGCCATTCTACATATATGACATTACATGTTTCTATCATCTTTGGAATGTCCTTCAGAACCGACATAGCCATTCAACTTCTTTCCACATTCATTATATGCTACCATCTTGAACTATGGATTTAGTTTCAATCATTTGTCCTTGAAACTTCCAAGATATAACAACGCTATCATAGTTATTCTAACTCATAATTGTTGTTCCATTTCATTTCGTAGTAAACCTGACTTTCGTTACTTGTTTCTTTTGATCACAAGTAAAGTCTTACTTATCAATGTAACCGTTTCATTTCCTCAAATTACCCACAAGTGATTCCATTTTAAATAGAATCAATTTCACTTTTATGGTTTCTCTCCACAAAAATCTCCACATGATCTTCCCTTTTCCTTTTCTAACGAACATATTCCCACATCACTATGATCTTTATGGCTTTATTAGTTGCTCATCCTTGTATTTCAAAGAATGATGCAATTTGATACCACTTTCCTATCTTGTGTCCATCTGTTTTTTTCTTTCGAATTATTTACAAGAAAAGCGATCACGTTTTCAAAGCAATTCCCACACTCTCAAACATTTGTAGGATTATCTCCTACCTTACCATCACTTATATGATTCAATCATATAACAAGTATGCCATTAAAACACATTTTCATACCTTTCTATTGTCTTCCACATACTCGAGGTCTTTGTGTCTCTTTTGACATATTTTATGACTCTTCATGCCACATTTAACATTTGGGGACATTTTGCCATGTTTGACATACTTTGGGGGCATATGTCATATTTAACATACTTTAGGTTATATATGTCACTATTGACATACCTTGGGGTTCTTTGTGTGACCTTAACGATTTCGGGACTTTTGTCACATTTGGCATACTTTAGTTTTCTCATGCCGTTTTGACATTATTTCATTTTTCAAGCGATCATATTCCAACGAATCGTACCATGCCGTAACAAAATTGTATGTCTCATCCTTGCATTTTTAAATGCAATTTACTCAGTTTGCATAGCAAAACACATTCTATCCATCTTAATATTCCGAATTACCACTTTATTTAGTCTCATGTCTAATATGTCGAAATATCCCATAATTTTTCACAATTGATTCTAGACTCCCATGCGAGCCTTAAATTATTTTTATCTTTACACATAAATATTTAAATTGTTCCAACATGATTTCCTTCGACAACTAAGTTTGAGTTTCTTATAAAGATTTTAGAGGTCCCTTTTCATGCTTTTCACATGGATCTTTGTCAAACAAGTGTAATGCTCAATTTTATCAAACATGTATTCACGGTTTCTTTCACAAGAAGCA
Organism: Stellera chamaejasme; assembly: GCA_024586325.1. Taxonomy (NCBI): domain Eukaryota; kingdom Viridiplantae; phylum Streptophyta; class Magnoliopsida; order Malvales; family Thymelaeaceae; genus Stellera; species Stellera chamaejasme. Next base: position 20,510,038 of record CM044982.1, on the reverse strand, counting down.
TGATATATTTTCATCAAATCATGCCATGAAACCAAGATATCTAGCAAGAGGAGAGCATGAAGATGAAGATCTAAACATGATATTAAGAGGAGAAGATGTTTACCTTGCACCAATGAAAAACCGCTTAAGTATTTTTAATCCTTGCTCCTTCCTTACGTTTGCTCCTTCCTTAAAGCTTGAAGATTGAAGATGAACACCAATGGAGTGGAGAAGTGGTGTCCTAGAACACCAAGGAGAAGAGTAGAGGGTGGATATGATGGTTGCAACTTGAAGTTGTTGTGTTGATGGGCACAAATGATTTCACCCTTAATGCTCCAAGAACTTGCAAGAATTCGGCCACCAATTTCAGAGAAATGAGGGAGAAGAAGAGGAGGAATAATGTGTCAAGGGATGGTCACAAATGGCTGCCCTTCTCATCTATTTATAGATGGAGATGGTGTAAAAGTTGTAAATACACACATTAAAGGTCACCTTTAATATTGCCTTAATGTGCATTAGTTACCTTCATAACTCTTTGTAACATTCACTTTAAATACGATTAATTGATATGTATCCACTCCAAAGAGAAGGATCTATCACCTTGAATGATCTAGCTTGTTGGAAGATGAACAATAAAGAAGATAAACAATTCAGCTCCTAACCACCTCAATCCTCAAATGGATAGCAATGGAAAGGTTAATTGCCAAGGGAGTGAGGGATCTAGCACCTCACTTCTCAAATGAAGAGCAACACTAGATGTCAAGTTTGAATCCACTTCAATGGATTCAAGGGGAGTATGAAGATTACAAAGGAGAGTTCAAAGTGAACCAAAGCCTCACCAAAAGGGAGCAATAATTTCGGCCAACATGTGTTATGGCTTCCAATTGCACATTCAAGTTTTATAAAAGGGAAATGGTGAAAGAATGACAGATGATATGACTAGGAGACCATGATCCTAAGTTTAAGGGATTGTGAAAGGATAAAAGATGATGGAATGACAATTGTAGGTTACCAACTATCTACCCCATTTCTCCATAAAATGTATTTTATAGAAATGGGAGGAAATACAAAAATACAAGTTCAAATGAGTTGAAAAATCAAATATGGCAGACCACTTGATGAGGACATCCCTCCAAGGACTCCACCAGCTCCAAGTGATGCTCAACTTCAAGCACACGCGAACCCGAATCCGCTCCAAGATATAGGGGGCCTATGACAAGGTCCCGACTCAAACAAGTTCAAGCAGGTCTCAATGCTTACATGAGACTTATGGCGCAGGCGAGGAACAAACAAGAGTTCAAGAAAGGACCTTACGGCTTCGCCGTCTCGACATTCCCTTGGAAGGAGAAAATGTGAAGCTTTTTGGAGTTTTGAATGTAAGCACGATTGAGAGAGATGGTGGCGAGGCTTCCTCGCGAGACTCCCAACGCAGGCGAAGCCCCAGGCGAGGCCATCCATGCGAGGCCCCTCGGCGAAGACCCCGTGCAAGACCTCCGAGCACGGGCGAAGCCCAGGCGATGCCATCCTTGTGAGGCCCCTCGGCGAAGGCCCTGTACAAGACCTCCGAGGCACAGGCAAAGCCCCAAGGTTATGCCATTACGGTGAAGCCTCCATACTCTACCGTCTGGCCAACGTTTTGAACTATGAAGTGATTTTCACTCCCATTTCCCATAAAATACAATTCCTAGAGAAATGGAAGAGATAGGAGCAGGTAGCCTACAATGTCATCCATCACCTTCCTCCTTTCACTTCACCTACCATAATTTGAGGAGCTTAGTCCCTAGTCACGTCTTAACTCAACCCTTCACCATCTCATCTTTATAAGGGAAGGTTGTAACGTTTGAAGGGTAGAACATATTTTTAGAAAATCAAAGTTTATTGAAACTCTCCAAGTTAGATTTGGTTTTGTGTTCTCATTTCTTGCAATTCCATTTCCTTTGTGATCCATGCAAGAGGATTCAAATATAATATCTAGTATTGCTTGGTCTTGTAATCAAGTGGTGCTAGATCCCATCTTCTTTCCCAGGCATTATCAAGTGCATTGCCTCATCTTGTAGTGAGGAGGTTCACTTGGCCGAAATTTGTGTCGAATGTTCGTTTCGCCTCCGCCAAGCTAGATCCGTGAATAGCTTGATCGCGAGTCCACTAACCGTGATCATATCACCACTTGAGTTGGCCGGATGGTGTAGGGTGTGGTGGAGGGTGGTGGCGCGTGTGGTGGCACGTGGGAGGTGGAAGGAGGCGCGTTGGAAGGTTGGCCGGCGCGTGGACTCCACTCTCGGGCATCTCCAAGGCATAGGAAGGCAATGCTGCACTCCAAAGGTGGTGGTGCTGCTTCCCGGGAGGTCGAGGGCGCGTGAGGCGCATGGGGTCGGTGTGGTAACGTGTGGGGCGCGTGTGGGTACCTTTATCCGCAAGTAGAGTGACCTTAAGGCTCTCCAAAGTGTTTGGCATGCTTTCCTCCAAGTGAATGCCCATATGTTGAAGTTGGAAGGCCCTCTCTTGGTCTTTATCCCGCTTTCTTCCTTGAGCCATAAGCCTCATTATGGCTTGAAGGCTCTCTTGTGCTTTCTTGGATAGGGACCTTGTCATGGGATCTCGAGACCGTCAAGGGGTTGGGAGGCTTGTGGGCTTGACCTTGGACCCTACTTGGTCCTTGCTTGGTCGGTTGTGTTGTTCCATAGTGATGTCCTCATCATACCCTCTCTCTAAGAAGAATCCATCCTCGGATTCTTCTTGCATTCTAGTTCACCTACATAAGGGATCATGTCACATGCATTAAAAGTTGCATGGACACCATAAGAACCATCACAAGGTAAATCAAGAACATAAGCATTGTCTCCAAATTTCTTTGTAATTTGGAAAGGCCCATCCCCTCTTGGTGCAAGTTTACTTTTCCTAGCTCGTGGGAACCTTTCATTTCTCAAATGCAACCAAACCCAATCACCCACTTTAAAGCTCCTAAAGTTCCTACCCTTGTTTGCCCTCCTAGCATAAGGCTCACTAGCCTTTTCTAATTGCCTTTGAACCTTTTCATGCAAGTCTTTCATTCTTTGAGCTTTCTTCTTTCCTACTACATAAAGTTGGTCCGAATGAGTTAATGGAACTAAATCCAATGGGTGAGAGGATTAAAGCCATATACAACCTTAAATGGACTATGAGATGTAGATGAATGATATGACCTATTTTATGCAAATTCAACATGTGGTAGACACATTTCCCTCTTTTAAGTTCTTTCTTAGTATGGTTCTCAAGATAGTGATGAGTGTTCTATTAGTTACCTCGGTTTAACCATCGGTTTGTGGGTGACTAGAAGTGGAGAACACTAAACTAGTACCTAACCATGACCAAAGAGTCCCCCGAAAGTGACCCAAGAACCTAGAATCTCTATCACTCAATACGGTCCTAGGAATGCCATGATATTTCACAATTTCCTTGAAAAACAACTCGGTTACATGTGATGCAACATCCGTTTTATGGCATGGAACGATATGAGCCATTTTCAAGAATCTATCTACCACAACAAAGATAGCATCATGTCCACGAGAAGTCCTAGGCAAACCACTAATGAAATCCATACTAATATCAACCCATGAAAAAGAAGGAATTGGGAGAGGAGAATACTTCCCTTTTGGTTGCAACCGTGCCTTGGCCTTGTGGCATGTCACACATCTTGCACACACCTTGTCCACATCTCTCTTGAGATTCGGTGATATGGTCACGGCCGTGAAACCGCGATCACGATGTCGCCGATCTAGCTTGGCGGAGCGTGCGAAAGCAGAGGACACAAATTCGGCCAAGTGAACCTCCTCACTACGAGGTGAGGCAATGCACTTGATAATGCATGGGAAAGAAGATGAGATCTAGCACCTCTTGATTACAAGATCAAGCAATACTAGATATTATATTTGAATCCTCTTGCATGGATCACAAAGGAAATGGAACTGCAAGATATGAGAACACAAAAACCAATTCTCTCTTGAAGAGTTTTGATTTAAAATATATTATGCCTTTCAATTCGTTACAAGATTTCCATATAAAGTATGAAAATGGTTAATTGAAAGAGCTTGACTTTGACTAGGGAACCATATTCCTAGAATTATGGTGGGTGAATTGAGAGGAGGCAGATGATGTATGACATTGTAAGCTACTGCTCTGTCGCTTCCATTTTCCTAGGATTTATAGTTGGCGGGAGATGGGAGGGAAAGGCTCTTCATAATTGAAATGGTTCGCCTTTGTGGCGCATGGAGGCTTCTTCGGGTTGGCGAACCCACAGGACTTCGCTTGTCCGAAAGCCTTGCATAGGGCCTTCGCCATATGGCCTCGCGCGAATGGCCTCGCCAAAGGGCTTCGCTGCATCTTGGGGGAAGTCTAGCGCGGGGTCTTCGCCGTATGGCCTCGCGCGAAAGGCATCGCCTTGGGGCTTAGCCTTTGTCTGGAAATCTGGCGCAGGGTCTGCGCCGTATGTCCTCGCGCAAAAGGCATCGCCTTGGGGCTTCGCCTTTGTCTGGGAGTCTTGCGAGGGGGTCTTGTCTTCTCCTTTCTCAACTATGCTTATATTCACGACGCCAAAGGGCTTTGCGTACTCTTCATCCAGGGGAATACCAAGACGGCGCAGCTACAGGGTCCTTCCTTGTTCTTCTGCTTGTGCCATAAGTTTCATGTAGGCATTGAGGCCGGCTTGGACTTGTCTGAAGTGGGATCTTGTCATTGGCCTTCCTATATTTTGGAGAGGATCTGGGGCCTCGCGCGCTTGGGGTTGAGCTCCACTTTGAGTCGGTGAAGTTCTTGCGAGGATGTCCTCATCATTCGGCCAAAAGAAATTCTCCTTGACGGTTTCATAAGTCTTGTGAATCCCAAAGTGTCCCATGAGGCCGCCACCATGGGCCTCCTTGATGATCACTTCTCTAATGAATCCCTTTAGCACACATAACCTTTTCAACTTAAACAAAAAACCATCAAACACATAGTAGCCATCTTCGCTACCCCTAGCACATTTTGCATAGATTTCACCGAAATCATCATCATTTTCATACATGTCTCTAATGCATTCAAATCCAACAATTTTACCATCAAGGGTTACAAGCAATGCATATCTCCTAGACAAAGCATCGACAACAACATTTTCCTTGCCCTTCTTGTATTTTATCACATAGGAGAATGATTCTATGAATTCTACCCACTTAGCATGCCTTCTATTCAAGTTCCCTTTCCCTTGTAAGTATTTCAATGATTGATGATCGGTATGCACAACAAATTCTTTAGGGAGCAAGTAGTGAGACCACACTTGTAATGATCTTACAAGAGCATAAAGCTCTTTGTCATAAGTGGAATAGTTGAGTGTTGCTCTACTTAACTTCTCACCCTTCTTGATGCAACACCGCACCAATGCCTATTCGACTAGCATCACACTCAATTTTAAATACCTTGTCAAAGTTTGGCAAGCAAAGCAATGAAGCACTAATCAACCGAGACTTTAATTCAACAAATGCATTCTCTTGAGCTTCACCCCACTCAAATGTAGTGTTCTTTTTAGTTAGTTCATGCAAAGGTGATGCAATTGTTGAAAAATCTTTCACAAATCGTCTATAAAAACTAGCAAGTCCTAAGAAAGATCTCACTTCACTTCGGTTAAAGTCTTGGGATTTGCCCATTCTTAATTGCATGCACTTTGTTTTCATCTACCTTTATTCCATCTTTTCCCACAACATAACCAAGAAAGTTCACCTCATTTGTAGCAAACACACACTTTTCCATTTTAGCATACAACCTCTCTAACTTAAGTGTGTCAAGCACTTGCCTCAAATGATCAACATGCTCATTATGGGATTTGGAATAAACAAGTATATCATCAAAGTACACAACAACAAACTTTCCAATCAACTTTCTCAAGACATGATTCATCAATCTCATGAATGTGCTAGTGTGCATTAGACAGTCCGAAAGGCATGACATTCCACTCATAAAGCCCAATTTTAGTTTTGAATTCCGTTTTCCATTCGTCTCCTTTCTTCATCCTAATTTAATGATAGCCACTTTATAAATCAATATTAGAGAACACATGCACCACAAAACTCATCAAGCATATCATCAAGTCTGGGAATGGGAGGTCTATACTTTACAGTGATTTTGTTGATGGGACGGCAATCCATGCACATCCGCCATGTTCCATCATTCTTTGGCACCAACAAAAGCGGCACCGCACATGGAGAGAGGCTCTCCTTGATGTATCCCTTGGACAACAACTCTTGCACTTGTGATTGGATTTCTTTGGACTCTTGGGATTGGTTCTATAGGCGACCCTATTTGGCAAAGAGGCACCCAAAACCAAGTCTATTTGGTGCTCAATACAGCGATAAGGTGGGAGACCTTGCGGCTCATTGAACATATCACAATACTCTTGAAGTACCTGTTGCACATGCAAAGGAAGAGAAGACTCTTTGTCAAGTGTTAGCATGCAATTGAGAGTAATCATGAGAAAACACATTTTGTTTCCAAACAAAGCTTTTTTGATGTCTCTCTCTTTGGCTATGATAGGTAATCTCTCTTATTTTCTCTCTTGCCCACTATTGGTGTTTCCCTCCAATGCACTCATTTTTATCACTCAGGGCGCTTGGGTATTACGGTCACCCTGAGGCGGGTTGCGGCCGGGTGACCGGGGCTCGGTTTAGGCACATGTGGGTCACGATTTTGGGCGTTGAGACGGCTCTCGAGTCTTATCCGGGCATCATTGGTGAGCCCGGAGTCGCCGGGACCGCACGTCCGTCCCGAAAAATATGCTCGTAAAAACCGAGCTTTACGGGGATTTTTGCGGGAAAGTGCGGGTTTATGCGAGAAATTGCTTTCTCGGGTTATTTGGATGTGTTACGACTCAACTATGGTTATTCAGCTTGATTACTGCGTTGGTAGAGTAGCGGGGAACCGTAGGAGCCAAGTTTTGCGTTTGGGTCGGGGCGGGATTTCCCAGTTTGGGGCTGCGGGCGGCGTTTACGAGTAAGGGCTTAATTTGGTAAAATGTACGTTTGTTCTGCTCAGTATATGTTTATCAGGTAACGATACTAATGTTTATATTTCTACATTATTATTAATGTATGGTTCTGTTATGTGACGAGACCCGGACGGTCTTAGAGGCAACGGGTGCTCATTGGATACGATACGTGGTATACGCCTTTGGAGGTGCCGACATTCTGCGTATATCCGCGCTTGGGGTGCCGATATATACGTGACCCTACGACAGTTTGGGGATCGCGACCCCAGCCGATACCGTGCTATCTGTTATGTTCTGATCTGTATATTCTGACCTCTGTTGAGGGCTGTCGTTACGGGTCGTTCTGGCGGTTGGACCGCATATGATGGATTTTGATTTACTTTATGCTTTATGTTCGTATGTATATGTATATGTTGTGATATTCTGTTTTGCAGGTTCAGATTGTTGCCCTATGGGCAAACTGCACTTTTACCTCAGCCCTTCGGGTCCTTTCGAGGACTCACCCTTTTATTTGTTTACCACTTTCAGGCCGTTCGACAAGCAACCGGCGGAGTAGAGATCCGCGGTGCTTCCTACGTTTTGGGGTTCGGTTGCAGCAGCAGTACCACGTGCGGAGGTCGCTTCAGATTCCGCGCTAGGTATTTATAGGATTTTGTTTATTGGCTCTGTAGCTGTAACTGCATGCATTTATAGATCAGATCATGGTTTGTATATGTGTTTATATCTGAGGTATATTCTGCTTTATCTATCTTCTGAGTCGTGGGCGGAGCCCCGACTTGCCTATAGTGGGTTTGGTATATTTCAGACTTGGTGTTTTGGTGTTGGTAGCGATGATCGATGTTTGACACCATGAACTATACATATGGTAGAAGTTGGATTGTAAAGCATGCTTGCCTTGTATGAGTTTCTAGGTTGCTAGTCGATACACGATTGTTTGTCATTTGAGCTCGATGCTCTGTTGCCGCGCTTCCTGCTATATTTTCGTTCCGATGTCGCGGCCGGCTTCGCCTCCGCAACCGGGCGGGGTGGCTGTGACAAGTTGGTATCAGAGCAGGTCGGGTCGGATTGACCCAAAAGGTAAGGTATGTTTGGTTATGATATGGTATGTGGAAGGCAAGCATACAAGTCCAAGGGTGGACTTTCGGAGCAAGTCATGCTAGTTCATGGGTAAGTTCTACAAGTAATGACTTCGAAGGGCGAGCTACTGGTTTACACTTCATTCTGGGGCGGTTCGGTACGGAGCCTGATCAACTCCTTATTTGAACCATTTCGGAATGCGTGTGGAGCAGCGGGCGGTTCTTTGGAGCATTTTGGAAGACGTGGGGTGTTATATAAAGTGATTCTGTGATTACAAGCATGGATCGATTCTATGTTTAAGGTTTATTATTTAGTTTCGGGATTACGAAAAGAATCCTTGCATCATGCATTGCATTAACTCTGAGCCTTAGAATCTGCTTTGCTAGCTTGTAGGAGAGAGAGTTAATTGTTGGATTATATGGTTTTGGGTTGGTTTATTTTCAGGTATGGCTAGAACACGCCGTCAGCGTGAGCAAGAACCGGAGGGTCGGGACCGGGATCCCACACCTCCGAGGGTTAGAAGGCGGGGTCAGAGGAACCCGGGACTGGCGATCACACACACCCCAGTGATCAGCGATCGGGGCCCGCTCTGATGTACTACGGGTATTGGGTCGAGTTCTAGCAGTTGTTGAGTACCTTAGTGCCAGCCCGGTGGATTCAAGGGCGGTAGCGAGCACGGGGAGGTTCGGACAGGCCACGGCGGAGGCAGTGGATCGGGGGTGGACAGCGGCCACCTCGGTGTGCGGGATAGTGATTACGAGGAGGGGATCAGCGCGATGCTCGAGAGTTCTCGTCGGTCCCACCGGCAGCGGGAAGAAGGCGAGGCGCTAGTCGATGAGATCGAGACTCTTGGAGCGGTTCCAGCGTTTGAACCCCGAGGTTCAACGGCCGTGGAGGACCGGAGGCGGCGGAGACTTGGTTTGCGGGAGTTGATAAGCTCCTTGGGAGGCTGCACCTTCCATCCGAGGTGAGAGTCTCATTGGCCACGTTCAATCTGCGGGGCAGTGCGAGATCATTGGTGGAGGAGCCTCGGGGCCGTCGAGAGCCGAGGCGGCACGTGACGGAGGGCGGGATGCGGACTTGACACAGGAGCGGTTGCCTACTACTTCCATCAGCAATATATTGGGGATGCCGTCGAGACCTCGGCAGCACGGTTTGATGATCTGGAGCGAGGCACGGGGCTGTTGGAAATACGGCGGGAGTTCGACCGATTGGTCGCTACGTGCCGCGATATTACGGCATGGAAGCGAGAGAAGGCCAATAGGTTCATTCGCCGCTTGCGTCCTGAGTATCGATGGGCTTTGAGACCCACGGACATCACTTCATACCATGAGGCATGCGAAGGCCCAACTCCTCGGCGGGGAGGAGGTTGAGAGTCGGTACCTACCACACCGACCTAGTGATAGAGGAGGGCTTGAGCACGGCGAGTTCAGCGAGATCTACGGGGAGGTCGGGCAGTGCAGGACGGAGCGGCGAGGCAGCGAGGACTACGCCGGTATCTCCGGTTTGTGCGAGTTGCGGCGGGCAGCACCCGGCCGGCCATGTTACGACGATCGGGCGGTGTCTGCGATGCGGGTCTAGCGATCATTGGATTCGTGATTGTCCTCGACACCGGGACGAGGGTCAGCGGTGCTACACGTCCGCAGCCTCAGTTTCAGCCTAACGCACCCCGGGCGCAGTTCACGCCGGGCGGACCGAGGCCACCACAGGCCGAGGCGACCGTTTCAGCCACCCCCTCCGCCATAGCAGCACAGAGTAGGACGTGTATTCCAGTGGAGCGGGGTGAGACATCACGGCGTGAGCCTCCACCACGGCAGCCCGGAGCAGGACGGGTGTTTCAGATCGAGCGTGGAGAGACTTCGCAGCGTGGGGCGCTCCAAGGTACCTTAATTTTGAACGATACTACAGTTCGTGCATTGTTTGATACTGGGCGTCTGTTTCGATTGTGGCACAAAAGTGTGTCGAGTCTCTTCACCTGACTACCAGTGGGCTTCCGAGCGTCTTCTGGTGCGAGGGGAGTCGATTTTGTTCACCAATGAGATGGCACGAGACTGCGAGCTATCCATTGGTAGGCATCGGATACGGTCACATCTACTGGTGTTGAATACACCGAAGTACGATTTGATTCTTGGGATGGAAAGGCAATCCAAGAATACCGTGCACATCGGCTGTGCTAACCGTGAGTGTTACGGTTTACGGAGAGGTGTTACCCTCTCGATTTCGATGGGTTGGAGGCGATCGGTAGCGGCATGGAGCTGCAAGTTACAGATCGAGGTTCCGATAGTAGACTCGGAGGAGTGCTATGACCTGAATCCAGCGAGATACTCGGCAGAGTTGGATAGGATCCCGATTGTTCAGGATTTTCCGCAGGTGTTTCCGGAGGATTTGCCCGGGATGCCACCAGAGCGGGAAATCGTGTTTGAGATCCATTTACAGTCGGGTTCTACTCCCATCTCTATTCCTCCTTATCGGATGCCGATAGTAGAGATGGTTGAGCTGAAGAAGCAGCTGGAGGAGCTGCGAGGAGAAGGGGTTTATCCGTCCGAGCACTTCGCCGTGGGGTGCTCCGGTGTTATTCGTTAAGAAGAAGGACGGATCACTCAGCTGTGTATTGATTACAGGCGATTGAACGCCATCACCATTAAGAACGGTACCCACCGCCGAGGATCGATGATCTTTTCGATTAGTTGAGAGGTGCGAAGATCTTTTCGAAGATCGATCTGCGATCGGGGTACTTTCAGCTGCGGGTGAAGGAGGAGGACATTCCGAAGACTGCTTTCCGGACTCGGTATGGACATTATGAGTATACGGTGATGCCATTCGGTTTGACCAACGCACCGGCGGCGTTCATGGACATGATGAACCGGGTGTTCCGACCGTATCTGGACTCCTTTGTGGTAGTGTTCATCGATGATATTCTGATCTACTCTCGGGATGAGGACTCACACCGGGAGCATTTGAGGATTGTTACTGAGACACTTTGGGAACACCAGCTTTATGCTAAGTTCTCAAAGTGTGACTTCTGATCCGAGAGGTGTCTTTTAAGGGCATATCATCGGTGAGCACGGTTTGTCGGTGGACCCCGAGAAAGTTAAGGCGGTGCGGGAGTGGAAGCAGCCAACCTCGGTGCGAGAGATCGGGGAGTTTTACGGGGTTAGCAGGCTACTACCGACGGTTTGTGCGAGGGGTTTTCCGTTTTGGCTTCCCCACTTACGCAGATTAACCAAGAAGGGCAGCCATTTGTGTGGTCGAGAAGTGTGAGCGAGAACTTTCGGGAGTTGAAGCGACAGCTGACCAACGCACCGATCTTGATTCTACCCGACCCGAGCCTACCTTATGTGATCTACACGGATGCATCCATGTCCGGGTTAGGGTGTGTTTTGATGCAGGGGCGGAACGTGATAGCTTATGGGTCGCGACAGCTTCGACCGCATGAGCAGAACTACCCGACACACGACCTAGAGTTGGCCGCTGTTTTTTTTGCGTTGAAGCAGTGGAGGCATTACCTACTCGGCAGCAAATTTCAGATCTTCACAGATCATAAGAGTTTGAAGTATCTGTTCACTCAGAAGGAGCTGAACATGAGGCAGCGCAGGTGGCTCGAGTACATCAAGGACTACGATTGCACTATCGAGTACACCGAGGGCAAAGGCAATACAGTGGCCGATGCTCTGAGTAGGAAGTACACTGGCGTGGTCAGAGGGTAGCACTGAGGATCGGACTGAGGAGAATGACTTGACGTGCCTTTGGCACCGGTGGGAGCGCTGGGAGCAGGCTCAGGTGTACACTTTGACTATTCACTCGGAGTGGTTGGGCCAGTGCGAGAGGCACAGGAGAGGGATCCAGAGTTGAAGAAGTTGTCCAGGGAGGACAAAGGGGCACTACTACCGACATTTCAGTACAGGCAGGGTTTGCTATACTTCGGGGATCGGTTGTATGTGCCAGGGGATCAGACTCTGCGGGATGAGATTCTGGCAGAGGCGCACTCGAGCCGTTTGAGCATACACCCCGGGAGCGAGAAGATGTATCAGGATTTGCGCACCCACTTTTGGTGGCCAGGTATGCGGAGACACATTGCCTCTCATGTGTCTAAGTGCGCCACTTGTCAGCGGGTGAAGGTGGAGCATCAGAAACCGGCGGGGACATTGCAGACTTTGCCCATTCCGGTCAGGAAGTGGGGCAACATCACGATGGACTTTCTGCACTACCCACGACCCGGTCTCACCACGATGCCATCCGGGTTATCGTGGACCGTTTGGCGAAGTGTGCTCACTTTACGCCGATTCGGATGACGGACTCCCGGAGAAGTTTGCCCGATTGTACATCGAGAGATTGTGCGGTTACATGGAGTGCCGGACTCCATTGTGTCGGATCGAGATCCGCGTTTCACCGCGCAGTTACGGGGTGCCTTTCACAAGGCCACAGGCACGCGACTCCATCGAGTACTGACTTACCATCCCCAAACCGACGGTCAGTCGGAACGGGTGATTCAGATTCTGGAGGATATGTTGCGGAGCTGTACTTTGGATTTCGGAGGAGATTGGGATAGACAGTTGCCGTTGGTAGAGTTCTCATATAACAACAGCTATCAGAGTACCATCGGCATGGCACCGTTTGAGGCGCTGTATGGGCGGCGGTGCATGACACCGCCTTTGTTGGACGGAGGCATCGCGAGATCGAGCTGGGCCCCGAGCTCATTGAGGAGACCACCGCCAAGATCGGGATGATTCGGGCGCGGTTGAAGACCGCGACGACCGCACCACCTCATATGCGAGCAGGCAGCGCGAGGACTTGGAGTTTGAGGTGGGCGGCAGGGTTTGGCTGAAGGTAGCACCTATTCGGGGACAGTCAGATTCGGCGAGGCGGGGTAAGTTAGCCCCAAGGTATATCGGACCGTACGAGATCACGGAGCGGATAGGCAGGTTGGCCTACAGGTTGGCTTTACCTCCGAGTATGTCTGCGGTGCACAACGTCTTCCATGTCAGCATGTTGAAGAAGTGCATTTTGGATCCTGTGCAGACGATTCCAGTGGAGGAGGTTCAGCTGGAGCCTGATTTGTCGTATCAGGAGGTACCGATTGCCTTTCTGGGGCGTGATACTCGGAAACTCCGGAGCAGGTTGATTCCCATGGTCAAAGTTCAGTGGTCACACCATACTGACCGGGAAGCGACTTGGGAGACCGAGCAGGATATCAGGGAGCGATACCCTGAGCAGTATCAGCGGTTGATACCCCTCTTGGAGGACCAAGAGTCTAATCACCCTAAGCGGGTTGCGGCCGGGTGACCCGGGGCTCCGGTTTTGGCCTGCGGGTCACGATTTCGGGCGTTCAGACAGTTCCTGAGCCTTATCCGAGCATCATTCTGGTGAGCCCTTTCATATTTGAGGTCGTGTGGGTCCCCCAGACATTTCCGCCGAAAATATTTTTTCGGCGCCGGGGGGTTGTCGGGGTTGGCTCAGGACAGCGGGCCCGGTAGCGCTCCCAGGACCTCAGATTGAGAAACCGTTTGCGGATTTGGAATCGTGGGAGCGACCCGGTGGTTTTTACGGAGCATATTTTTCGGGGACGGGGCGTGCGGTCGGCGACTCCCGAGGCTCTTGGCGGAATCCGGGGCTCGGGATGGAATTTCTCCGACGGCTCCAGGGTAAGTCATGTTATATTTTAAGGTGGATTTTATGGTTATTTTTGTGGAATTTTGTCGTGACGGGTTGTGGCTCAGGTTGTTATGCGGCCACGCCGGGATTCGTTTGGGCTCAGCGGGCTCGGTAGGACGCTACGGAATGGTAAATAAATATTTGAAAAATGTTTTATGAATGTTATGATATTCTGAGGATTCTGGTCAGTTTTGGGTTCATTTGGAGTTCGTTACTTATATTTGGGGTTTAATTGCAAAGATTTGGAGATTTGGGGGGTTAAATTGCAATTAACCCAAAAGTTATTAATGTTTTGGGCCAGATTGGGCCTTAAGTCGGCAGCAGTAAAGGGGCTGGACACTTGTCCATTTCTGATTTAATTTGTAAAAGAGAAAGAAGTATAAAAGCCTAAAAATCAATTTTAATTCATTTAAATCATTTCATACCATTTTCTTTTCTTCTCTCCTTCGTTCTTCTTCCTGCAGCCTCCATCTTCAACCTTGAGCTCCATGTTCTTCATCATCCCTTGCTGATTTCTTCAAGGTTTTGGCTCCAATCTTTGGTAAGCTTCCTTCCTTCTTCTCTTTTCAAGTTGAAAACAAGTTTTGCTAGAGAAAAGAGGAGAAATTTGAATTCATGGTTTGTTCTTGTCTACATGTTGAATGATCCTCTCCCTCCCATCTTTTAGTATGTTGTTCTTGGGCTTGAGGGGAGTAAGAATCTATGGTTAAATGTTGGAAGAACTTCATGGAGGATGGAACCCTAGGGATGCCGAAATATTGGTGATTTTTCCAAAATTGTGTGTGTTTGTCTTCTTGAATCATGCTTCAAGTATGTTGTTCCTAGCATGATTCTAAGACAATCTATGGTTTTAATTTGATGGAAAACAAGTTGAGTAAAAATCCCCCAAATGGCCGAATTTATCAAGCTAGGGTTTATGTTGATTTTGGTTGATTTAAGTGAAATTGGTTAGTAATCTTGGTTAAGAAGTGTAATTGGTGATTAAAGAGTGCTAATGCTTTCTTTGGATTGAAATGGAAGTTTGGTGGGAAAACCCCTTTTTGGCCGAAATGTTCAAGGTTGAGGTTTGTTAATTTTGATGCAATTGGTTAGTAATTTTGGTTAGGAAGTGAAATTGGTGATTAGTATGATTAATTAGAAGCTTGAATGGTTTGATTTGGAAGTGTGGTGAAAAATTGGTTAAGGGCCGAATTGTTGAAGTGATTCTTTTTCCATGTGAATGTTGTGTTTTGATTGGAATGGATGCTAAATTGGTATTGTGGGTGAAAGTAGGTGCGTTATGGCGTTTGAAATATCGTTTTCGGGTTAGAAATGAGAAAGTTAGGTTTATGCGGGTTTATCGGGAAAAATGCCTGGAATGCGGGTTGTAAGGTTGGAATGTGTTTGTGGGTGTTGGAATAACAAGGTTCTAGCTCGGTTCGTAAAACCGAGCTTTCTGGGGATTTTTGCGGGAAAGTGCGGGGTTATGCAGAAATTGCTTTCTGGGGTTATTTGGATGTGTTCTGACTCAACTATGGTTATTCAGCTTGATTCTGCGTTGGTAGAGTAGCGGGGAACCGTAGGAGCCAAGTTTTGCGTTTCGGGTCGGGAGCCGGGATTTCCCGAGTTTGGGCTGCGGGGCAGCGTTTCTGAGGTAAGGGCTTAATTTGGTAAAATGTACGTTTGTTCTGCTCCGTATATGTTTATCAGGTAACGATACTTATGTTTATATTTCTACATTATTATTAATGTATGGTTCTGTTCTGTGACGAGACCCGGACGGTCTTAGAGGCCACGGGTGCTCCTTGGATCTGTTCTGTGGTGTCTGCACTGGAGGGTGCCGACATTCTGCGTATATCCGCACTTGGGGTGCCGATATACTTCTGTGACCCTACGACAGTTTGGGGATCGCGACCTCAGCCGGTACCGTGCTATCTGTTCTGTTCTGATCTGTATATTCTGACCTCTGTTGAGGGCTATCGTTACGGGTCGTTCTGGCGGTTGGACCGCATATGATGGATTTTGATTTACTTTATGCTTTATGTTCGTATGTATATGTATATGTTGTGATATTACATTTTGCGAGTTTGATTGTTGCCCTATGGGCAAACTGCACTTTTACCTCAGCCCTTACTGGGTCCTTTCGAGGACTCACCCTTTTATTTGTTTACCACTTTCAGGCCGTCCTGACAAGCAACCGGCGGAGTAGAGATCCGCGGTGCTTCCTTCGTTTTGGGGTTGTGGTTGCAGCAACAGTACCACGTGCGGAGGTCGCTTCAGATTCCGCGCTAGGTATTTATAGGATTTTTTTTATTGGCTCTGTAGTATGAATCGCATGCATTTATAGATCAGATCATGGTTTGTATATGTGTTTATATCGAGGTATATTCTGCTTTATCTATCTTGGGTTTCAAGTCGTGGGCGGAGCCCCGACTTGCCTATAGTGGGTTTGGTATATTTCAGACTTGGTGTTTTGGTGTTGGTAGTGATGATCGATGTTTGACACCATGAACTATACATATGGTAGAAGTTGGATTGTAAAGCATGCTTGCCTTGTATGAGTTTCTAGGTTGCTAGTCGATACACGATTGTTTGTCATTTGAGCTCGATGCTCTGTTGCCGCGCTTCCTGCTATATTTTCGTTCCGATGTCGCGGCCGGCTTCGCCTCCGCAACCGGGCGGGGTGGCTGTGACATTACAAAGTTATCCATTGACCAATGCTCTTGTTTGGAAAAGATTTTCCCTTTGTTAAGTGTCAAGGACCTTAGGTGTAGCTTGTAAGACTCTCTTGGATACCAAGAGCATCCCCTCAAGTGGTGCTTCTCCTTCTTCTTCCTCCTTTTCTTCCAAAAGTTCCAAGGAGGTTTCGGCCTCTTCCTCACTAGAAAGGTCACCATTTGGCCTCACAACCATGACTCTTTTGTTTGGACAATCAAAGAGTAGTGTCCCTGCCTCCACACGTGTAGCACTCAAGGGTTCTTGTCTTGAAAGGTTGGTTGGTTGGCAGGTTTGTTTGGGTACTTTGGCCTTGTGGTTTCGGTTGGAACATTGGTTGGTAAGGAGCTTTTGGTTTTGGTGTTTATGGTGGTAGGATGTTGGTTTGGAGGTGGATGGTTGAGATTTACTCCATGGTGGCCGAGGGTAGGAGGATGGGTGTGAGGTGGTGTGTTTCTTGCCTTGCCTCTCAATCTTCATAGCCTTGTGCACCAACTCCATGTAATTCCTCACTTCACACAACTCAAGTAACTTGGTTATTTCGGGCTTCAAACCGAAAGGGAACCGGGCCATCCTTGCCTCTTCTCCTTCTTGCACATTTTCTCTCGTTGAAGATTTTTCAAGCTCTTTTGCATAGTCTTCAACCGTCTTGTTGCCTTGGGTTAGTTGTTGTAACCTTTGACAACTCTCTTGTGCATAGTAGGGTGGGATGAACTTTCTTCTCATAAGAGCCTTGAGTTGCTCCCAAGAGGTGATTAGTGGTCTTCCCACCCTTGCTTCTTCAAATGACAAAGACTCCCACCAAGTCATGGCATAACCCGAAAACTCAATGATAGCTAACTTGAACCTCAAGTGATCCGGTACTCGTAAAAATCAAAGATCATGTCGGCCTTTTTACCCATTCAACGAACTCTTCCAGGTCACTTCTACCATAGAAGGTTGGAACTTGAAGTTTGATGCCTTGCATGGCTTGTTGTTCAAGTGTTTGTGGCTTTCTTTGGTGCGGCTGAAAGTTGTCTCCTTGTGGAGACCGATTCCTTCCTCTTTGTCTCCTCTTTGTCCCTTCATAGTAAGGACCCCTCCATTGTTGGCTTGTGTCTCCTTGGCCGGCCCATTCCTCATATTCCTCCTCATCTTCATCAATGGGTTCATAAAACACTTCTTTTTGTGGAGTTTTATGAACATGGGAATGATCTTTCTTGTTGAGAGGAGTTTGAGGAGGAAGGGTGGAGGCATGCTCTCGGTTAGCATCCTCATCTTCTTTCCTCTTTCCTTGAACTTTGGCCTCTTTTTCTAGCTTGGATATCCTCTCTTGCTCCGAGGACATAGTGACTTGAAGATGACTCATCATGGCCATCATTTTCTCCATTTTCTTGTGAAGACCGAGCATGGATGGATGGGGAGGTGTTGAATCGAAATTCCTTCATCTCGTACCATTGATTCACATGTTCACCTAAGCTACCTCACATGTTTATACTCAAGTATGGCTTTTCTCAAGATGCTCACTCAATGCCTTTTTCCTCTCAAATGTTTAACCAAGTACTCTAACTTGTACTCCACTCTCAACCCGAAAACATTTGCACATCAAAGTGAAAACAAACTAGAAGTTGAAAGTGTAGTTTCTTCCTTTGAAAAGATAGATACTAGTTACTTGGAACTAGTTGAGTGTTTAAAAGGTGGATGGGGATGAAAAAGTAAGGGGTGGTGTTTTGAAAAGGGTTTTGGTGAAAAGAAACACCATTGGTGCAAGTTCAACAACAAATTTCGGATAAAAAGTACTATTCACATGAACTTTGTGAAGAACACTCAAGAACACATATGAACACACATGAACATATCAAGAACATCTAAACTTGTTGTTCATTCTTTCTTTCCTTTTCCTCTTTCTTTCGGTCTTGACAACAACAAGTACTTCTCTCTTTGATTTCTAATCCGAAAACACAAACTTTTCAACAAGAACTTTTTGCACATACCATGAACACAAGGGTTTCAATCTTTTCGGTTTTTGAACAAATTTCAAATAAAACATTTTCTTCAAGTTTAAAAGAGAAGAATAAAGGATTTACTTGAAGAAAACAACAACAACAAAATCTTCAACAAGCACCAAGGGTCTGATACCACTTGATATGGATCCACTCCAAAGAGAAGGATCTATCACCTTGAATGATCTAGCTTGTTTGAAGATGAACAACAAGAACACAAATAAATTCGGCTCCTAACCACCCCAATCCTCAAATGGAGAGCAATGGAAAATTTAATTGCTAAGGGAGTGAGGGATCTAGCACCTCACTTCTTAAATGAAGAGCAACACTAGATGTAAAACTTGATTCCACTTCAATGGATTCAAGGGGAGTATGAAGAGACAAAGGAGAGTTCAAAGTGAACCAAAGCCTCACCAAAAGGGAGCAATAATTTCGCCAACATGTGTTATGGCTTCCAATTTTACATTCAAGTTTTATAAAAGGGAAAATGTGAAGAAATGAAAGATGATAGGATTAGGAGACCATGATCCTAAGTTTAAGGGATTGTGAAAGGATAAAAGATGATGGAATGACAATTGTAGGTTACCAACTATCTACCCCATTTCTCCATAAAATGTATTTTATGGAAATGGGAGGGAAATACAAAAATACAAGTTCAAATGAGTTGAAAAATCAAATATTGCAGACCACTTGAGTTGGTCGGATGGTGTAGGGTGTGGTGGAGGGTGGTGGCGCTTGGGAGGTGGAAGAAGGTGTGTTGGAAGGTTGGCCGGTGCGTGGACTCCACTCTCGGGCATCTCCGAGGCATGGGAAGGCAATGCTACACTCCAAAGGCGGTAGTGCTGCTTACGGGAGGTCGGGCGCGTAGGGCACATGGGCTCGGTGTGGTGACATGTGGGGCGTGTGTGGGTACCTCTATCCATAAGCAAAGTGACACTAAGGCTCTCGAAAGTGTTTGGATTGCTCTCCTCCAAGTGAAGTGAATGCCCATTTGTTGAAGTTGGAAGACCCTCTCTTGGTCTTTATCTTGCTCTCTTCCTTGAGCCATAAGCCTCATGAAGGCTTGAAGGCTCTCTTGTGCTTTCTTGGACCGAGACCTTGTCATGGGACCTCCAAGACCTTCAAGGAGGTTGGGAGGCTTGTGGGCTTGACCTCGGACCCCTGCTTGGTCCTTGCTTGGTCGGTTGTGTTGTTTCATAGTGATGTCCTCATCATTAATGGATATTAATCCTTCATAATTCCCTCCATAATGGTGTCATTATCACATATAACCATCAATAGAATTATCTCATGATGTAAGGTGCATACACCTTATACCACAAATTCATTCTTTTTACTGAAATACCACTAGTTGGATAAAAAGTGCCAAAAGTGATTGTTACAATTGTATGAGGTTGGAATTACACAAAGTAGTTCTAAATATTTGCATGACACATAATTGAGCTCCTTTAAACTTATTAGTGCACTTTTACCAAAATACCATCTACTTTGATAAAAGGTGCCTTAGTTGATTCTTCTCCTTAAAGACTAGCTCAAATGAGCTAAAGTCAGTTACCTTTAGCTAACTTGAGCTGATGGAAGCTAACCACAACTACTTTTAGTTGTAGTGAGCTAACTTTGAGCTGCATTTAGCTTTTTTTAGTTGAGATGAGCTAAAGCCAAGCTACTCCCAGCTCTATGAGGTGAAGTACCACTCGAAAGTTCTTGTCGTGCCAAGGAATTCCAACATCTCAAACATATATTTTGGAACAAAATTTTCATTACTTGTATCCAAGGCAACCAACAATTTTTCTTTCTCAAATAATGTTTCCAACTCGAAGGCAATAAAAATATTTCTATTCCACGGAGAGAATTTATCTTTTCCGAAATCAATCGATAATTTTCTCATAGTGAGAATTCCCAACTCCAATGGCAACAAATTTTTCTTTTCAATAGCAACCAACAATTTTCTCACTACAAGAGAGTTTGCGAATCCGAAGGCAACAAACTATTTTTCTTCCAATGCCAACAAAATATTTATCTTTTCCCAAGAGAATTTTCCATCTCTCACTGTAACATAAAACAAGTTGAAAAATTGAGGCCTAGCCATAACACTACGTAGAGGATACTGCTTTTACTGCGGCCTCTACCACACAAATGGCCGCGATAAAAGCAACTTGTGGTAAGCGGCCACTGCCGACGGCGTTGGCCATTCTGCGATTTGGCTACGGTAAATATCCCATATATATACTTAATTACCGAGTAACCCATCCATTTTCACACACTTAACAATTTTTTCTCTCCAACTTTCTCTTCTTACTAATCTCACGATAGATTTTGGGAACTCGATATCATCTTTTGCTAGATTTATTTGATGTAATAAATGTTTTATTTTTAATTAATTTAGGTTCATTTATTGAGCATTATGAGTTGTTTAATTTTTTTAACTTACTTATTTGATTTACATATGTGGTTAAATTAAATTAGTTGAGCTATAGTACTGTCTATGAAAAGTTATAGTAATATATTATTTTACACTTTATTTCAAAGTATTGGAATAACGTTGCAAAATTATTTATTTTACAAAGTTTTCATGGATTGTCCGATTAGACAGTTTGTAAAAGTATACTATCGGTTAATTAATCTTTTATGATTGTGTATGGATAAATGATGAGAATTACATAAATTTCGGATGTAATATTTGGTCTTGTTCCTCGTTATACCGCTCTAGTCATTATCTTTGGAGAAATGGTATAATAGGGAACTAAGACGAAATGCTGCCGAAATTTATGTAATTATATCAGTTTCTACATACACAAGATAAAAGTTTGATTAACTAATAGTACTTTTATAAATAGGATAGGACCCACGCGTCCTGAATTAGGAAAAAAACGGTAGTGAGAATTTTGGAATTAAGTTGTGTGCTGAATATATATTAATTGTTATGCTTTGTCATATTTTTTTATTGATACAATTATAGGAATTGTACAATAGCCGAAGGACGTGATTGGTTGTATCAGCGTTTTCGGGAGGGGACTCACGATATTAGTAAGAGGTTTTGGAGCGAGCTTCTAGAATTTATTGATTATGCTTTTCTTGTTGCTCGGGAAAAGGAAGAACAATTTGTTTGATGGATTTCAATCGAATTATCATGTGTGAGATTGTCATGGTGAACGATGTCGATAAATCCATGTGTTTATCGAGCTTATCGATTTGATGAGCCATCATCATCATCATAATCGAACATTCCAAGTACAAGTAGTGCACTTAATAATTCATTTGAGGATAATGAAGAATATGGTGATTATTGTGAAATAGTGCGCGAGGCATTTGAGATTTGTGATCAAAATAATAATTTCGAGGGTAATGATATTCATCAGATGGATGAGAACGACAACACACCCGAAAAACCAAATCAAAGGGCTCAAAAAAATTTTGATTTATTATGTGATGCGTCGCAACCTTTATATGAAGGATGTATAGATAAGCACACGAAATTGTCGGTTATTTCGAAGTTCTTGAGCATGAAAAGTCAACATAATGTATCTGACGCCTTTTTCTCAAAGTTGATTGAATTTATCAATGAAATACTGTCCGGAGAAGACACGCCCTTGCCTACGAGCATGTGTAGTACAAAAGCTATGATGAAAGAGTTGGGGTTATTGTACATAAAGATTCATGCATGTGAGAACAACTGTATATTGTTTGATGGTAGATATGAAAAGTTAAACAATTTTAGAGTCTGTGGTGCGGAACGGTTCTAAGAACGTGAGGCGAATCAGAAACCAAAAGCTAAAAAGATTTTACGTTATCTACCAATCACTGAGCGGCTCCAACGGCTTTACCGGTCCTTGAAAACCACTAAATTTATGACGTATCATCTTAGAGCTAGTGAAAATTCGATGGGAATTATTGGACATCCATCCTTAGCCGAGACATGGAAACACATTGATAAGTGTTATCCTGACATGTGAGTATAGAAATGTTCGATTGAGTTTATGTACGAATGGTTTTAACCCGTTGTCAAACTCAAGACAATCATATTCTATGTGATCTGTATTCATCATGATTTACAACTTGCCTCCTGATTTATACATGAAGGAAGCTTACACTTTCATGGCATTGTTAAGCCCTAGCACAAAGTCACTGGACCATAACATTGATGTGATTTTACCTTTGCTGATCAACGAGTTGAAATATCTATGGAATACAGGCGTGGAAACTTGGGATGCGCTTCGTAATCAGAACTTTAACATGTGAGCAAGTCTGCTTTGGACGATTAGTGATTTCCCGGTGTACGTAATTTTATCATGGTGGAGCACGCATGGAAGACTTGCATGCCCGTAATGTATGGAGGATGTTCATAGTTTTCAGCTGACTCACGGAAAGAAAACGAGTTGGTTTGGTTGTCACCGAAAATTTTTACTGCAACGACATGCTCTCCGTAACAACAAGCAATCATGGAAACATACAGATCGTAGGCCAAGATGTGAGTTTAAATCAGGCCACCAGATATTGCGAGGTCCAGAATATTGTGTTCCCACCATTCGGGATACCGTGGGATCACATGAGGGCAAAGACTTTTGGAAATGAGCATAATTGGATTAAGAAATCAATTTTCTGGAAATTACCTTACTGGGTAGATTTGAAAGTTAGACATTGTCTCGATGTGATGCATATTGAGAAAAATTGTTTCGACAATGTTATCTACACAGTTGTCAATAATACCTTCTACAATATGAAAACCCATGATTGTCATGTCTTCATACAAAAGTTGATTCCAATTGCTTTGCGTGGCCAACTCAATGACGGTATTTGGACTACAATATCTTAATTCAGCAAATTCTTTAGACTAATTTGTTCAAAGGATATTCTATTGGAAGACGTCGAAAATTTGGATGAATTTATCGTCGTTACACTATGCAAACTTGAGAAGATATTCCCCTCATCGTTCTTTGACTCGATGGAACATCTTACGATGCATCTGCCTTGGCAACATCGAACTTGTGGATCTGTGTCATATTGGTGGATGTATAGTTTCAAAAGGAACATAAAGAGGTTGAAAGAAAAAGTTGTCAACAAAAGATTTTTGGAGGGCTCCATCATTGAAAAGTTTCTGATACAGGAGGTTGCGACTTTTTACGAGCATTACATGGAAGATAATCGGGGAACATCTGTAAACCCTAATATACGTAATGAAATTCTTCCTGATATTGTCAATCCGAGCGGACTGTCAATATTTGATCACCCATCAAAACCAATGGGCAGAGTGCATGTTCGAGAGTTGACAGTCGCAGAAACAGAACATGTACAAACCTATATTCTACAAAACTGTCGGGAAGTTGATCCATTTATAGATCAATTCAACGAATTGGCTCGATGAAATTTCCCAGACTTGGATGACGTCGGTGTTGACAATTTCAGACTTGCGCAATTCCCAAATTGGTTCAGGAATATGGTTAGTGGTGCAATTTTTTATTTTATATATATATGTATATATATATATATATGCTAATAACTATGTTAGTTAATTTAAATTACCTTTTTAATGTGTAGGCATTTGTAAATGAGGCAAATTTACCACCGGCATTGTATGCCTTGGCTTGTGGACCGAGATTGCGAGCTAAATCGTTTCCCGATGTTTATGTGAACGGTTACAAGTTTCATACAAAACAATACGGTCATCACAAGTTGACTGCTAATTGGGGGGTTTGTGTCATTGGGGATACAATGATTGACGAAATCATTGTCCTTCAGTACATGAATAATCTGAGTATTACGGTGTTCACGGGTACGTGGTTTTGCACAAATAAAGGTATTCGTTATGATAAAATTTCGGGATCATCGATGTTGACTACACAACCAGACTTTATCCAGAAGATCCATTCATTCTTGCCAGCCAAGTGGAACAAGTGGTTTACCTCGAATACCCTTCAAAGAGGCCAAATCTTAAAAACTGGTAGGCGGTTTTCAAAACGAGACCAAGACGCTTTAAGGATGATGGTGGTTATGGGACCGCGGGCAATGCAGATCCGGAGAAAGGTACGGCTAATCCGTTGCAAGAGGCAATGACAATTGGGGAAAGTATACGCACATGACCTGATGTGTCCCTATCATTATTAGATCATCATGCAGATCCTGAGCACGTAGATCATTTGGAGAACCATCTGGAAGAAGATGATGATGACGATGATCCGGTGGAAATGTAGTTAAATGTATGGTGTGATTTGACAACAATCTGAAAGTTGAATGTATCTTTGAACAATATGCAATTTTAAGGTTCAATTGTAACTTTTAAAAAATTTAGGATCAAATTACAAGTTTTGAAAATATTTGGATTAAATTATAAATTTTAAACACAGAACAGAATGCATTTAGGCCACATTAAAGTGGGCCTAACCCACACGCATTTCAAAAATGGGGGGAAAGGAATAAAGTTCAAATTGCAAGTTTTGAAAAAAGTTCAAACGCCGCAGTAAGTGTATGGGCATGGACCGGGATTGGGACTTACCGCGGCCTTGCGCGCGGTAAGCCTATGGGCTTGGGCCTTACTGCAGCCTTTACAGCGCGCAAGGCCGCAGTAAGGTCATATAAACCGCCATAACCCTTCTTCTTCCTCTCCATCGGACTCTTCTTCTTCCTCTCCATATCCGCCGCACCCAACCTCCTTCTCTCCAAAACTGTCGACTCCGACCAATCGACACCATCTCCGAGCCGTTCAACCACCGAAAAACTTCAGGTATGTGTTCTATCATTGTTATTTTCGCTTTAAAAGCATGGTTCTCCATCTCCACCATTGTTCTCTAATTTTGTTTCTTCTTTGTTGCAGGTCTGATTCCATCTCCACCTCCATCTCCATCTCCATCTATAATTTTCGGTTTACAGAAGGTAACTCCCTAAACATTTTTTCTAATTTTTTATTTCTTTTAAACTTGCTTGTTTGTGTTGATAAACTTGCTTGTTTGTGTTGACTTTTTAAACTTGCTTGTTTCTGTTGAATGTGGATTTTTATGATTATTGGTGATTTTTGGGGATTTTGTTAATTATTGATGATTGTTTGTGGTTTTATTGATTATTGATGATTTTTGGTGGATTTTTATGATTATTGGTGATTTTGTTAATTATTGATGATTTTTGGTGGTATTATTTATTTAGTAGCATTTAGTTAGTTGCAATTAATTTTTGTGCATTATTATGAATTTTGTGAGTTTTGAAAACACTTGTGGTTAAAATGAAACTTTTATAAAACATTAGGGTCAAATTGTAATATTTGAAAACATTTGGGGTTAAACTGAAAGTTCTACAAAATTTTAGGTTCAAATTGAAATTTTTGAAATTTTTTGTCTTAAAATGAAACTTTTACAAAAACTGTAGAATCAAATAGCAAGTTTTGAAAATATTTGGTTAAAATGAAACTTTTACAAAATTTTAGGGTCAAATTGCAAGTTTTGAAAACACTTGGGGTTAAAATGAAACGTTTACAAAAATTTAGTGTCAAATTGCAAGTTTTATGTAAACATTAATACTTATATTCATTTTTAAATGTTTTTGAGTTATGTCCCGATCCTTGAGATGGTTCAGGTCGGGATGAGTCGGGTTCGGGTACCCAGGGACTGTCATTCAACTGTAGTTCCTGTGGTCACTCACCGAGATTATCCCGACCGCGTACGGAGGAGTCTCCTGCGAGGTCGAGCGATTCGGTGCATCAAGAAAGCCCTCTTGATGCACCGGCTGCGTCAGGAGTTTGGGGAGGCATGGCTTGGGAAGGAATCGGTCGTCCTAGTATTATTCATTTATTTTACTAAATTCAAATTATTGTTTCTTTCAATATTATTTAACGTAAGTTTATTTGTATTATTACTTAGGAGTAGTATAGGACGCGTCTTGTTGACAAGTATGGGCCAGATGGGCTGTTCCTCGTCATCGATGACGAGATCTACAGATCCGTTGTAGGCCAACCCACCCAAGGACGCTGGGTCAGTGTCCTGCCCCAGATTAGCCATCCGGAGTGCTTCGAGCCACCTCAGCGATCTCATGTAATTAAATTGTCGTTTTATTAGTCGTCCGGAGCGCTTCGAGTTTTCCAGCAGCCCTTTCAGCAGCCAACTCCTCAGCCCTTCCAGCAGCCGCCTCTGCGGTACTAGCAGCCTCGTGAGCAGTGGCCCAATGTCAACTTGGGTCTGGGCTTCACGCATCCCTATAGGGATTATCAGCCCGAGATGTCGATCCAGAGACCGGTCCAGCAGCCGCTCAGGCGGGGATTCCTAGAAGGGTTTATGGGGCTTCAAGACGATGACTTCGTTGATTACATTGACACTGACCAAAACCCGAACCCGAACGACCACTTTTAGGACTTTTTTAAACATTATTAGATTTTGGTGTAAATTAAAAATTTATTATATATATATATATTTGCATTTGAAATTATTTTTTTAATTTAAATTATAAATATACAAACAATTACATCATTATTTTACATTTATTAAAAAAAAACTTTGCCGACTCCTTCGAGCGATCGATCTCCTTGCGTCAAGTGTACCCGTGATCGTATCAATGCTGCGGTAGTGGCTGCCATCCCCATCACGGCTTTACTTTGATGACCAAAACCCGGACCACTTTTAGGCTGAAATTATTTTTTTAATACATTTTTTTAATTTAAATTATAAATATACAAACAATTACATCATTATTTTACATTTATTAAAAAAAAACTTTACCGCGATCGACCGCCCAGCAAGCCGCGGTAGTGGCTGCCATCCCCCATCACAGCTTTACCAGGGCCTGGCTGCGCGGTAAGGCCGCGGTATGACCTGCGGCCTGAGGCATGGTAACGCTCTCTACCGCGAGCTCTTTTATCGCGGGAATGGCCGCGTAACGCCTGTTTTCTTGGCGTAGTGTAAGGGCACCATAATGCTTGCCATAACCTTTCACGTTAAAAGTCATAAACCACCATACTTATTGTGGTAAAACCTCGATACTAATGGCCAAAAACATGATCATAACATCACCACTGAAGGCACAAAAACCTCCTAGTAATTAAAATGTGAAAATATGACAATTTATCATTCATATAATTTTCGCAATTTTCATAATATTTCCAACAAGAAGAAGATAATTGGGAGAAAGGGGAGAAAAAGAGAACAGACTCAACTTCTAGAGGCGGAAACAATTGAGTTGCAAAGGAGGGCCGATAGGCTTTCTTTGCTTCCTGTGAAATTCGATCTAGAGAGAAGGAATGAGAGACCAATTTTGGTCTCGATTCGTGACGGGGAGAGAGAGAGAGGAAGGGGAGAGACACGTTTCTGGAGTCAGAAGTAATTTATTTTTATAAATTAGTTTATAGAAACTGCAAAAGATCCTAGGGTTAAGTGCCGTAACCGTCAGCTGTCTGTATAGTCAGTTTTGTATTCTAACCATGGTTTTGAAAACTAGACCGAACCGGTGGGTCGGACCGCGAACCAGTTTGACGACCGGTCCGGTTTTTGGCTTGGTCAAGAACCAGAAAAAACCGATTGAACCGGAAAACCGGCGATTACCTTTTTTTGAAGAAATTTGTCCTAAACTCCCAAATTTTAATTTATTCTACATATGTTTATAAATTCATATTTAACACCTTAATTTTTTACATTTTTTCTCATACTATCTTTAAAAAAATTGTAAACTAAAATATAAATATAAAAAAACAATTTTCAGTTATTTTAAATTATTATTTTCAATTACATAATTAATTAAAATATCAAATTTTGTTTTCTTTCTTATAAAATGACTAATTTATATTTGAAATTATTATTTTTGTATAAAAAATGTGCATTATTATTTCATATTTAGATTATTTCATGACAATTCTATATAGTGAATAATAATAACTACTCCCTCCGTCCCACCAAATATTAAACATTCAACTTTGCACGGATATTAAGAAAAGTGGTTGACTAGAGGGTAATAAGGTAAAATAGGTATATAAGACAAAAATAACTGTTTGAAGTGAGAAGAGAAATGGAGGGTAATAAGGTAAAGTTGATGTATAAAAGTTTCCTTTTTAGGAAACGTTTGAGTTTTGCTGGGACGGCCCAAAAAAGAATATGTTGAATATTTGCTGGGATGGAGGGAGTAACTTTAAAAAAGTAACCGGTTTGACCGGTGGTCCAAATGGTTGAACCGGTTGGATCATGAACCAGTGCCTAAATAGTGTTACTTCCGGTTCGGTTTTTAAAACCATGGTTGTAACAAGTTGGTATCAAAGCAGGGATTTGAAGTTTGTACAAGTTTTGAAAAGTCTGTTTTCAAAATCTATTTTGGGCTTTTTAAGTCTCTACTTCTGGAATCTCTCGTGAGTTAAGCTTTTGAAGAATAACTGGTACGTCATTGAACTTAGTACTTCCTACTCCTCCGTCCCTAAATAATTGAAAGGTTTGACTTTCATGTTTTATGTAAAGATTTGACTCAAATTTTTTCAAGATAAATAGTGAAAAAAATTAAAAAAATATATATTTCAAATATTTATACTTCAAATTATGATATCCATGTGAATTATTCAACTTTAAATATCAAAAATTCATGAAAGTAAATCATAGATTAAATACACTGAAAACAATGAAAATAAACCTTTCAATCATTCGAGACAGAGGAAGTACTTTCTTTCAAGTAACCAGAACACTAATACCTTGTTTTCTTGTTTCAATGAGCACGCTTTTGCAGGGTTACTTTCAAGGTTACTTTCAGATGAGTTAATTCATGAAAATGCGAGTTGTGTTGAACAACATAAGGGTTTTTCTGAATCTTGAAAATCTGGAATTCAGATTACTAAGGTAATTCTAAACTAAACTTTCTCTTAAAATTGATTGATTTGCATGTTATTTGTTACTCACTGATCACTGATTGATTAAATTTAGAAATAGTTATGCTTTAATTTCTGGTTGTGATTGTTGACCTAGAAAAAGATTAAGGTAGTCTTCTGCCCGGAGCTCACTACTGAACTCTACTAAACATTATTACACTAAACACTGAACATTACTAAACTGAACTGGATCTTTTCTCTGGTGGATTGACTGAGCATTATTTTCTAGAATTAACTGAGAACTACTGACTGTCATTTGATTGCATAAAATTACTGAGAAAGGTTGATAAGAAAAACTGTGACTTTATTAAACTGTAGATAGTTGTAATTACTGAATAATTTGGGTCATCACAGTAGTTATAAAATACTGCTATATTTGGTGTTATTGTAATGATGGGGTGGTATGGGACACTTCGTCATTTTCCTTCATAGAGACTGGCACCATTAGTTGATTATATGGGCACTCATAAAGAGATGGATCTTGGGGAAGTCTAATAACATTAAATACAGACTGTTAAGATAAAAACTGTAGTTAGAAATTACTAAAGTCTTAAAAGACAGTAATCACTGTAATTATTGTTTGTTCAAATAAAAGACACTGGCAACTGAGATTTAGAATTTATTGTTGGACTTTAGGGACAAAATCTTGTTTTAAGAGGGGAAGAATGTTATGAACCTTCGTCTCAGACATGTCATAACTAGAAGGAATAAAAAGAATAAAAACTGATCCGCAAGAAATAGAGAATTGGGTAAAATTGAAAGTATTAGAAAAGTTGGTGTAAAATTTGAAAGGATTAAAATTGAATTAATTAGATGAAGGACCTAAGTGAAACTAATTATTGGGAGTGGGGTAAAATTGAACAACTAAAACTAACCTAGGGACCTAGTTGATTTTACCTAAAAACGTAACACTAATCATATTTCTTTAAGTGACACGGTTACAGACACGGGGAGGGGAGGTATTAGATTACTTTAGTGTGGGTTTGTTCCGAAGAAAAGGGAAAGAAGAAGATAATCGGGAGAAATGGGGGAGAAAAGGAGATTTTTGTTCTGAAAATAAAAAAGTGTAATTATAAAATTAAGATCCATTTATGAGATTTTTTGCGGCTTTCAGTTTGTAGCTCTTCCACCACCATGGTTGTCATCTCATTTGGCCGATGTTCCTGTTGGCCGGTGTTGATTCAGAGAAGCAAGAAGAAATGAACGGGAACCATGGCCATTGACAGCAAAAAGCTTGAGACAGATCCAGGCAAAAAATGAAATTAACAAAAACAATAGAAGTGAAAAGTAAGGAGATTTAGGTTGGAGAATAGAAATTTAAACTTAGAGAGTCTTGCGATGACAATGAAGGAGAGGTGAATTTTTGGACGAGGACTCACCTCTCAAAAGAAGAAATTTTAATGCCCACTCATCTAGAAAAGAACAAGAAGGTTTTGATGAAAGACATGTTTGAAACACCCTAATGTTTGTGGCAGAGGAGAGAGAAATGGACTAAGAGTAAAGAGATGGACTCATATAGGGAGTAAAAATTTAAAAGTAAAAAGATACGAGGGTAACTTAGTAATTATATAGACAAAAACTTACCAAAAGAAAAAATATTTCAATAATTTAGAATGATCTAGAGAAAAAAATGTTTCAAAAATTTAGGGACGGAATATATACTTTTCTATGAAATGGTCAGCATTGGATATCACTGGTTTTTACGATGCAGGTTGGAGGTAAAGTTCATATACATCCGCTTATCCAAATTACTCAAGAAATCGCCCACAGAGAAAATGTTTAATCAAACATTTCAAGTTAAGTGTCTTTTCTAAGTGCAAGTACATTAATCCGCAATAGGTTAGCATCAAAACAATTGTCATCAATTTGCAGAGCTTGGTGTCCATTCCTTGTAAAATTAACTTGTTATTCTTCTCCTTTCAACTTAGAAAAGCAAAATGTGCACCATCACAAATGACAAAAAAAAAAAAAAGGTACCTCAGGTCCCGCATAGGCCTAAATACTTCATATTAGAAGGGTCTGCTAGATTGTTCCCTCATCATAAATTGCTTGACTGAAATTAGCTTGAAATTAGTTTTAGGGTGTAAATTGTTAGATCTATAATAATCAGGGTCAAAATTTTGTGGAAACAAAAATAGGGGCCCTAAAGCAACATTAAAATATAATGACACGTCACAAGATTTAAAAGTGTCAAAACATATAACTTAATGATGCAATTAGATGGAGAGACCAAAACAGGTTAGAGAATAATCTTTTTTTTGGATGCAAATATAGCAAATACTTAAAAAATGATACGTTTAGGTCAAATGTCCAAAAAGTGGGATCTCTGGTGGAATTTACTCAATGTAAAAATACAAAAAGTATGAAGATATAAAATGGGAATCAATTGATTAAAAATCCTTAAAATTTAATCTCATACTTGGTTCAACTATCATTAAGAAATTTCATGTTTAGTTGGAGGATTTTGTTATTCGATTAAGGCCATTTTTTTAAAATTTACAAAAGTTTAGGAACTACATTTGTAATTTCATACGGACCACCCTTTTGTAATTTTTTAGAATTTGCGGACTACATTTATACTTCTTTTTAGAATTTTTTAGAATTTGCGGATTACATTTCATTTCATACATACTACATTTACGGACCCTTTTGTAATTTACGGAGTAATTTTTAGGGGCAACTTTTTACTTTTAATAAAAATTTATGGTCGTAAATATATAATATATATATAAGGGCTTTGATGTAATTTTTTTTGAATAAATAAAACTTATTTATTAATGAAAACTCGTTACAAAATAAGTCAAGACAAATTAAAGTACCTATAATATGTAGGTATAAACCAGCCCACTAAAGGGAAAATCTCCACATAAGTAGAATTACTATTAAAAACCGAAACCACTAAGGCTAGACTCACGTGAATTGGCTTCAAAAGTTATAAGCAAACTCATGATAACGGTCATGATCACTATGGTGGTAAAAGCATATAGAATCTAGCTCCCAATACCCCTGAACGGTACCGGCGCACCATAGTGGGTCATGGAGAGCACTAGCCAAAGTAATACTGGGAAACGCAGCAACCTACTTTTGTAACTACTAGCAATCAAAACTGAAACAACACTAAAGAGTCCTGAACAACTGCATGAAAATTAGCTGAGACTAAAATAGTTGAAACATAAAGAAATAGTCAAGCTCCAAACGAAGACCACCACAAGTTGACCCGAGGAGCCCGATACCCCACCAGCCAAGGACCCAAAGGTTCATTGCTCCAGGCAGGGCTAGGCGGCTAGCACTGGCTCAACCCGCCGTTCCCGAGAATCTGATCAAACCCGCTACCTCACTCCAAGGCATTCTCGGATCACCTCTACAAACCCGCCCACGACCGCGGCCATCGTTCCCTCCGACACAAGATGCTAGCCACGACAAATGAACCCAAAACATGGGAGGCCACAGATGGATATCTTGGAACCCACCGAAAACAACTAGCCAAGGTGGTGGCTTCAACGGCGACTCCGCCTTGGGGACCATCATTGGTCCGCTAACAAAAATTGCACTGTGCTAAACAGGACCGGCGACAACCCACCACACTGAGAACCAATCACTGCAAAACACCAAGAACCAAAACATGCCGGAAAAACAGCACCAACCCATTCGGCGAAACTGGCCAAACATATCCAATCGTCGACGATGCGGAATGACTCGCCCAGCACCAGACCTCACCATGGGAGCCCAATACACCGAACCATCGTAAGCCCGACCTACCACACTCGCCGGGGAGCCCGACTTGTGTAGCTGAGAACCTTTTACGGTGGCCCCAATACCACTAGTAGCCATCGAGATAGATCCGTTGCCCAACGACATTCGCCAGATCAGAGCCTCCCTTCTCCAATCGGCGCCATGATTCGCCCTTTGAACCTAAGGAACCAACGCCATCAGAGGAGGAGCGCCTTGAGTACAAATACCGGTGACAACGGGGGAGGAGGCATCATCGACAATGAGAGACTTGCTGGTGTCGGCACCGGTTGAGGAAGGAAGCACGGCGACGCTTGACGAAAATAGAACAAGGGACTTGCCCTACGATGGCGCTCAACAGGCCAAGCGGACAATCAGACGCCGACGAAACACCTAACGGCAGCAAAGATGAGGCGACGACACATCAATGCGGCTAAAAACCCTAGGAAACATTAATTTAAGCTATTATGTATACTAACTAATGGCTTTGATGTAATTATATAATATAATAATTCTGTGTATTCTAAGAATACTTAACCTATAATTGGTATATTGAATCCAAAGAATTTGTATAGGGTTAAGAACCCATGATTTTGAGAATGTGGAATAATTTTTCAAAATGAACCAAACAAAGGTTTTGGGAAATATTCTAGAAATTCATATTTCTAAAATTATTGAACCAAACACCACTTAACAACACCACTTAACAGTAACAGAAAAAGAAGCACTAAAACGGTATCGTTTGTATGTGATCACACCAGTATTCACAAAATGACTTCACACAAACTACCTTTCCAAATGAAGTTTTGGTGTGATGACACCCCCCTCAGAAATCCAACATTGCAACCAGCTGCTAAGATGATTGAGATCTGCAGTAGTAGTACCTGCAATATCATCTACCTATTATTCCTTGGCATACAAACCAACACCAAAACCTTCTGTTATGTAGAGATGCAAAGAACAGGAGACGTACACATAAATCTTTACACCATTTAAGGCTGCATGCTTGCGAAGGAGACGTTCCACCGTGTACCACTGCGAACGGTCTGATCCGTCTTGATAACCAATACGGGGCATGTGAACAGAAGCTGTTGGTGAGGAGCCAAAATAAATCAGATAGTAATTCCAACCATCAAACTAACAATGTCAGCTCCATCAATTTTTGGATTCTGAATTCACCCTTTATTAATTAGTCAAGCATTAGATGCTTCAGAGAACCCAAGTCAGGTTCAATTCACTACAATAACGGTTACCCCTTGGTTGTGCGGAGTCTGCAATATTAGGAACTACATTGGTAAACTATCTGTAAGTTGCAAGTAAGCCTTCGTGGAGAAGGTTTAAATATGGGGCAAGATTCCGATCTGATACTGCATTTGCCAAGCCAAGAAAAAAACTAGAGAAAAATTGCGCTCAATGCTTGCATTCTGGTAATTGCAAAAAGGGCCAAATTTAACTAGATGTGACATAATAAACGGTAATGCCACTTAAAGGCATTAAGAAAGATGTACTTATTACCATTAACCGCTATAAAGATGTGGTCATTACCCGATTTCTGAGCCGCTGTAAATGCCACCTTTGACAGACATAGTTCCAAATCAGGA
This sequence comes from Stellera chamaejasme, assembly GCA_024586325.1. Taxonomy (NCBI): domain Eukaryota; kingdom Viridiplantae; phylum Streptophyta; class Magnoliopsida; order Malvales; family Thymelaeaceae; genus Stellera; species Stellera chamaejasme. The sequence continues at coordinate 20,475,520 of CM044982.1, read as the reverse complement.
ATAGAGATGCCGCTGCGACGAACTTTACGCCGTGGATTAAAAGATTGCACTACAGCCAAAGCTACCCAAAGATGAGAATCAGCTTCTGCTCCCTGTGCAGTCTGCAGCTCATCTGAAAATGAGCAGAGTTGATGAGTTGAATAGGGTTATCCATCCTATATTCATTAACCACATCAAGTGCAACAAGGGAGGAAAAACCCATACCATTGATTTCTATTAGATGGAGATCACCAAGGTTAAGATCATTAAACTCAGAGGCTCGTCTATATGCATCAGGAATACTTCCACAGAGATTTGCTAAGGCATCAAACATACCTCCATTACCCCAGCTCCCAGAAGTATCAACACAGCTGCAAGTAAAAAATAAAATCAAGATCTAGGACTATTCTGTCAATTATCAAACATCAGGTTAACAAGGTATGTGAATTTCAGTTAGCTAGACTTCAGCAAATTTCAAACTGAAAGCATCAGTAAACCAATGAGTTTGTCGACGAACAAATATTATCTCTAAGATGTCTATAATCAATGCATGGTCCACAAATTTTAAGAAAGCGGGAAAAGGGATACATGTTCATTACTCTCAGAAAACCCAAAAATAAATGATTAATTAATTACAAACAAAAATAACAGAGCTGCAGCGCGTAGTTAAGGAAACCAAGGAATTATAATTCTTTGTTGGAAGTTCTTCAGAAGTTAGCAGCTAAACTCCATGCTGAAAACCTACAGATATAGTGCAGGGATAAGATTAATACTCCCTACATAAAAGCAAAGACTTGAGATGTCTGTCTAGGTCCAGCTAAAAAGGTCACAGAATCAGCAGACTGATAGTAAAAGAAAAAGATTCTTCAATTGGTATCGCAATAAACACCCCGATAATAATCCAGGAAAAGAACTTTATAATGTGGAATTTTGGTAGATTTAGGACAAGAAAAGAAATTAAAGACCTGAATATTATTGCAGGTTCGTTTTGACAGATCTTTGATGGCTCAGTGCAATCCCCATATACAAAGTTAACTGAGCCCAGATCTGACATCATATCGCCATCCACAGGACCAATATCCTTGACACACAGGGACTGGTATCCCTGAGCTTCCCACTTCGCCAACTTAGTCTCCTCTACCTTCCTCTTTGCAGCCTCCAATCTCAGATATTTCTGAACAGGTACATTCCTTCCACTTACCAACTCTGACATTTGACAATCAACTGTCTGTGATTCCACCTTAAACTTTTCAACCCAAGAGCAGTATGCCTCTTCATCAAGACCAGGATCAATGCAAACAGAACTAGAGCTTCTTCTCCCATCCAAACTACCCACCAAACCTACTGGATTGACCTCAAACTTCGTACAATCTTCGCCATCCCTTTTTTCATGGCGTAAAGCAATTACCATCTCAGCCATGGCCTCGAATTTGGATTCATTTTCCTCATTGGATTCCCCATCTTCATTGTCAGCGGGTTTAAACATATGCAGTCCCAAAACAATGGATCTTAAGTCCCCAATGTCAGGTTCCACAGTTTCTCTCCCTTCCCGGTCCATGACATAATCTCCCACCACATCGTGGCTTAGTTGCAATTTTCTTTCAGCTCTTCGCATAATTACCTGTATCAATAATAACATAGGAAACATGAAACCCTGAAAATGGGTACAATCACTAAGCGGATAACAGTTCTTACCTCTTCAACAGTATGCTCAGAAACCAGGTTTATTGACAGAACATGATTCAGTTGACCAATACGATGTGCCCGCTGCAAGGCCTGTTTGTCAACCTGCGGGTTCCAATCTTGTTCATAGAAGATGACCTACATCATTACTTGAAATTAGTTACATATTCATTTGTTTAATCATATTAAGAATAATGCTAGTTTCTCTAATTGCCTGTTTTGCTGCTTTCACCACCTCCCTGACTACCATAATCATCATACAAAACATATACCCAATTACGTTGGGGTCTATGACATGGAAGTCATAAGGTCACTCAACTATTTTGAGTTAATTCATACCACAATTCAAGCAAAAGCGAAGTGAAAAAATGAAGAAAAACAAGAAAGAAAAAGTTGAAAACTTGCTACAAACTTGCACTTCTAAATCAGTCGAGGAATATTTTTCCTTAACCGTCAATTGAGCGTTATATTGACATAACATAAAGTGCCTCATGATATGAAGTCAAAACATAGAATCTCATGCCATAAATGAACTGTTTTCTAAAGCCATTTCAACTTCCTTTTCCTTTCCTTAACCTGCAGGAGTAGCAAAGAAGTTATCTTGTTTGGGTGCACCTACTGTATCTGCTGCTACTAGATTCAAGCCCACACCACCAGCTCTTGTAGAGATCATAAACACGAAGGCAACATCTTGAGTGCTTTGTTGAACTTGCTGCTTGCTGAAGCTCCTTATTGCTGCAAAACGTTCCTCAGCTCGAATAGAACCATCAAGACGCTCATACGAGTATTTCCGAAACTCAAGAAAATCCTAGTCCATATAAGACACATAAAAGCTGATTATCATGACTATATTAGGTATCAGAAATAATATGTTCCTCAACAATTTGGCTTTGAATAAAGGGAAAACCTGTAAGATATCAAGTGTATTGGTCATCTGGGCAAAGAGAAGCACACGATGTCCAGATTGATGCAGCTTTCGCAGTAGTTGGTCCAAGACCAAAAGTTTACAACTGGCCTGGCAGGAGACAAAACATTAAGAGAAATTAAGAGAAAAAAATGAAAAAGGATTATGGATCATTGCTAGAAACATTATGTAATATTCCTATTACGTCGACAGTGAAAAGAAAAAGACATTAAAGTATGATATATGCAACCATCAGCATGCGCAAAATTTTCACCCATATTCCATTCTTCGCTCTTCTCTGAAAGTTACAGGTTGATAACCTTCTTGAAAGGGTGGGATAACAAATTACCTTAGCCAGATGTTCACCCTCTTCATATGGTTCAGGCTCAATACCAGGGAACAAGTAAGGATGGCTGCATGCTTTCCGTAGTTGTATTACCTAGTATTAAAGCAGGTAAGCAAATGAACCAGCATTTTTTACAAATGCTATTCATAAATAGCCTATAAGATCAACCAACTCCAAATTTGAGCATTGTGGCTGAGAAAAATCTTTCTCTAGTATGCATAACTATAATCATTGTACACTGTAAGGAGAAGCAAGCTATTTATTTTGTCTCTGATGTCTAAAACATGGCTCAACAGAGAAGCAGTCTCCTTAATCCCAATAAATGTGTTTCATAGAACTTGCTTTTTCTTCTTAAATATAGATTATATACACCGTAAAAGCAGAAAAAGAAACTAACCAAATGAAAGCAATCCAACAGAAACAAACAAAGAGTAGGAATTATACTATATTTTGAAGTGATTGTCGATTAGAAGTTCCAGAAGATAAAGCTAGCAACTTTTGGAGCTCCTTCCTTAGAATTGAAGCATACACCTTCTGTTGCAAACTAACGAGAGGAACCATCCTAGTAAAAGAAAAATATCAGAACAGTCATTAGCATCTCATGAAAGCAAAGATTTTGAAGAAAGGAAAACATACATTGTGATCTGAGTAAGTGGTGGCAACGCAAGGGTTCCAGACTCAATAAGCTTGGATTTCGTTCTCCGAAGCATGAAAGCATGCAACACATGCTTCAAACTCTTGAAATGTTCTTTTCCCCTGGATGACCTGCTATCTTATCAAAAGAAACAAGATATAAACCATGCAACAGGCATGACATCTCATGTCAGGCCACGTTAACTCATAAGCCAATATAAAGCACATGAAAACCAATCGTGTTTTCAAGAAAACATGGTCAACTAAATCTCTTGCAGTAGTTCCACTCAAGAAGGAGAAGTATTAACAGAAAAATTCACATTTATAAGTGCCACATGAATTTGCCAATATGGAACCAAAACTTATATGCTTCCACCAGTCGTAAACTATACTCGAAACTTGGGCTCAAAATCATAAAACAAACTCACATACTATTATCTTCAACTCAAAGCTGGGCGAGAAAACAAACCTTCTAAATTAGTAGCTACAGCTTCCTTGAAGGTGGAAAGAAACTGTTCTAAAGTCCCAAACACCAAAGGCATGCAAAAGTGCAACAATGCCCAAAGTTCAGTCAAATTGTTTTGCACGGGTGTGCCAGTCATTAACAGCCGTCTTGGTATGAGAAAACGATCAGTAAGGGCATTGTAGAGAACCTGTTAGATTTCTTGTATCAGGTAGCCTCCCAAGACAGAAACCAAAGCAACGGGATGTATGGACCCAATCACTCGTCAGACCTACCTTTTTTATCTCCTTTCTTTTTTATCTTAATACATAGAACCTTTCAAAATCTGGAATCTTAAACCTATATACATACATACATATACAAAAATGCATACATACAAACATACATGTATTTATGTATATACACACATACACACACAAAGTACTTGAGTTTTTATTTTTTTTCAAAAACAGCATATCTTTCGAATTCCAAAAAGCTGACTTGACGAATATTTGAGGAATTTCTGTTTCTAAGAGGTTACTAAGTGCATCCGTTTCAAAATGTCAACTCTGGAATGGTATACCAAGTTGTTCAAATAGAGATAAGAACCGACTCTTCTTTAAGATGGCCAATACATGCACATATGATCATCCAAAATAGAAGGTGGAAGTTTGCTTAAAGAATAGGATAGCCACTCAACTTCAAGGGGAGTTATATGGCTATATAAGACATCCAGCTAAGTACTGACCTAAATATGAATGAATATGCAGTGAACAAAGTTCGTTTATACATAATGACAAAATCATTTAAGAACATAGGCCTGCTACTCATTCTTAGCCATACACTTGATGGGTTCTTAAGTCTTTGAGCCTCATCAACTACTGCATAGTGCCACTGTATCTGACAGAGAAAGTCCTGATCCATCAATGCTATATCATACGATGTCAGCAGCACATCAAAAGGTAATGAGACCTGCAAAATTGATAAAAACGAGTAGATAAACATGTCAACATGGAGAACGTTATACGTTATACGTTGACTTAGAGCACATTCTACCTTCCACCACAGTCCCGGGGCAAGAAAATTCACACAGAAACATCACAGAGCTGTGAACAATAGGGAAAAAAATGCTTCCACTACACAGGCCACAAATGCTAGAATGTTACAAATTCATAAAATTACATGAGGGACTGAGGATTGGCATTTTACATCTTCCCACATGGTCTTGCGCATACTTCGTCGGTGTTCTTTGTCACCAACATAACTGAGGACTCTCAACTTAGGAGAAAACTTGGCCATTTCAGACAACCATCCATCTGTCACACTGAGCGGGCATAATACCACTGCAAAGAATTAAACAGATAAAAAAAAAAAGTTCATTCAATAGCTTTAAACAAGAAGCATACATAAACAGTTAGTCACTTGAACAGCAATAAAAAAATCAAGGGTTTCAATAACTCACAGAAAGGGCCAGGCGAATTCATCTTGAATTTCAAATAGCTTAAAACGGTAATGGCTTGAAGAGTCTTCCCCAGTCCCATCTGCCCACAGCATTTAACAAATTTCAACAGAAATCAGCATGCAAATGTAGAGCCGCCCCTTCTAAACTCAGCTTTAAGTACAAACATACCTCGTCTCCTGCAACGTAATTTCGAATTAGAAGCTTCAGACTACAGATTCTACAATAAAACGATAAACCAACCAGCACATAATCTGGCCGCTACTGTATAGAAGATGGTCTACCAAGGACGACATTGGCTCCGAGTTCGAACCTCCGTATAAGCCAAGAAACACCCTCAACTTGGTGAGGTTTCAGTGTCGCCGTAACTCCGATCTCCGAGCAGTCCACCGACGAGTCTGAAGCGCGTTGATCACTAGCCAGTACAATATTCGCTGCAGCTAGTAGCCTCCCTTCGTAATTCATTTCACTGTTAGAAAGAGAAACGCCAACGGTGAGGGCCGTGAGGCGGTGGTTTTTGAGCTTTGAGCAGTTGGAATTGAAAGCGTGGTGACAGAGAAGAGTCGCTAGCAGTTCAGTCAGTCCTACAAGTTTGGCATTTCTAACGATTCAGTCCTTATTTTGAGTTAACAATCAAGTCCTAATAGTTAAGAACCGTAACTCATTTCAGTCCTAAAGTAACAAAAATTGCCATTTGGCTAACTGAACGGCCACATAGAATTTAATTAACGGTGTTAGTGGTAACGTGGCATTTCAAAAAGACATGGATAAATTACAAAACTTGTAGTAATATCCTTCACATTACACCAAAAACTTTAAGATCTCACAAATGGCCCCTTCCAGTGGCGGATCAGCAAGGGATCGCGCCAAGCTCCCGCTGGGTAAATTTTTTGGTCCAATAGATGCATGGCCCATTTCAATAAAAAAGTTTTGTAGAATTTGTAATCCATATACTTTTAAATATATTTAATGATATTTTTTATTTACAATTCTTACATCCCTCTTAATTGAATTCATAATGAATGCTACATAAAATTGTGTTTTAATTCATAAAAAATTTTACCTGTGATTTAATTTTTTTTCTCACTCATCTAGCTTTTCGACTCTAGATTCGCCACTGGCCCCTTCCCTCCCCTACAGCTAGCCTTGCTACTACCTCCTCATCCTCTCTTGTCATCCGACCGCCCCACATCGCTACACCCCACTGCGTACTCCACCTCCTTTTTTTGCCTAGTCGGCGACATCCCACCACAGTGGTAGTCCCTGACACTACTTTTTCTTCTTTTTCTTCTTCTTCTTCTTCTTCTTCTTCTTCTTCTTCTCCAGTTTTAGTTACTGGAAACCAAATTTTTTAGACAATATAGGTATCCTGAAGGATTAAACTAGTGAGCAAAAATAATTTTGATCCAAAGATTGCATCTTTGATGATGTTGTCTTTTGGAGACAGATTTCATGAAACATTGTTATTTCTACGGTTGATGGAATCATCACACAAGGTTTAAAAGGTAAAAAATGACCTTTTGCCATTGCTTATCGGTTACCTAATTTCTAAGGTGCTCTTGCTAATTTGGTGAACTGAAGATTAAAGAAATACAACCGAAGCAAACATGGAAGAAACTCATTTTTATTCCAATAATCAAATCCATGAGTGTTAACTCTGAGAATGAAATACATAAACACAACAATTGTTAGATTAATACATCAAGTTGTTAACAAATGCCACCAGTCATTGCATAATTTTATTTGTCTTGTTAATTTCTTAACAAATCGAGTTGTTTCAATGGTCTTCGTCAACCATAAAAATGGAAATCAAATCAAGGACGTCAAATTTTAAACACCTTGGGAAACTCATATCTGCCTTTATGCAGCCACCGTCTGTGCCACTCAACGGAGACTTGGATATGGAGAAGATGGAGTAATTTTCACCTAGCCATTAGCCATAACACTTTTTAAAAATTAAGTCCTCTATCTTATTGAGGCATTCCATGTGTGTAATATTAACACCGTTAACTCCCATATGGATGGTCACTTAGCCGTTAGTTTCACATGATTCTTAACGTTTAAGACTCGATCATTAACTCGAAAACAATTAGGACTGAATCGTTAGAAATGCTAAACTTGTGGGATTGAACATGCATTTCCCCCAAAAAATGACCATTTATCAAAAGGATAAATAAATCACTCGATCGTGCTCAAAAAAACTTTTCCACCAAGGGTAGGGATGATCGGGTTCGGGTCAGGCACTTGGGTTTAAGTTGTGTTTGTGTTGAATTACTTTCGATTGGGTTAGATTCGAGTTTCAGGTTGCTTCAGATTTAGCTGATTTCCGATTGCATTTGGCACTGGATCTTCCGGATTGTTTCGGAATGAGCTAATTTCTGGCTGTGCTGGTTTGGGCGTGGGTCATTCAGTTTTAGGTTGTTTAGAGTTAGGTTTGGGTTAGAATCAAATTGGCGTACTTTCATTTTCGAGTTACTTCGATTTGTACAAAGAAAGATTGTTGGGGATAAGAGCATTTTTATAGATCTAACAAGTTTAGGCTATCTCACGTTGCTGGATTTCGTGGCGATGCCTTATGATATGCTTTTGTCCGTTTCAGCAGTCCATTGATGCTCGCACAGGGCTTTGCGTTCACTACGATGTTGGTTAGGGTGCTGGAGCTGGCGGGGTGCAATCTGGTGCCCTCCTTTTGGCTGCCCAAGGCCCCTCCTTGATGGAGAGTTTTTGATTTGGATGTTTGGTTTGGACGATTGGGTTTATACTGGCTCTACATGTTGATTTCTTGTTCGTTCCAAGAATATTTGAAACGTGGATGACGCTTGGATGGGCTAGAGGAATGGTGGTGTTTGTTGTTGCAATGGTGAAGGTCGGGGTATTATTGTTTACGACAGGATGGAGCACAGCCTCGTCCTACGCGGCTCTATGATCCCTTCACATGAGAACTCTTTGGGTGTTGGATCTCCCTTGGCAGTTTTGGTGTTGCTTAAATGGATCCCTTGTTGTTGTTAATGACCTAGACCTTCCAGGACAATTCGAGCTTGTTCGACGGGACATGAATTGGTCTCGAAGATGTTTTGTCTTGTCTGGAGCAGGTCTCGTGCCCAATCCAGCATGCGAGGTGGCCTCACGTGTGAAGGTCTTTTGGTATTCAGCAGATGGATCTTGTCGCTGATGGGGTGGGCAATCTCACAGCCCATCTCTCACACTATTATTTTGACATCTCAGGCTTTTAGCATCAGTCATTTGGATGTTTATCTTCGCAGCACTATGAGTTCTTTTTCAATTTTTGGTTACTTGTGCTTCATTGTTGTTTCTGTTGTTCTTTTCTGTTTTCACAAAGCTTCTCGCGCGAGGTTTTTTCGGCCTTCTTTTTCTGCTCTATTACTTTTAAGGTTTGTATTATGATTCCTTGAATTAATAAAATTGACCTTACTTGTTCAAAAAAATTGGTACTATTCATAATATCACATCAACTCTTCCTATAAATAGTACTCCATCCATCCTCAATTAATTCTACAAATTTCCTTTTTGGGTTGTCCCTAAAAAAATCTACACTTTTCTTAAATGGAAAATTCTCCTCTAAAGTAACTACATAATCCATACTTTATCTTAACTTTTTATATCTCGTTTTTTGTTCTACCTCTTTTCAAGAGTAATTATGTCAAATTATATAAATTCTTACATTCACCTTAATATTCGCGCTTATGTAAAGTGTAGAATTAATTAGGGATGGATGGAGTATATGGTTTTAATCTCTCTTATATACTTCTTGCCTCTTAGGAAAGTTTTACAATTACTACTTATGCCTTCGCCAGGCAGGGCCCACGCCCTTACTGGCCTCGCGCCTATTGCCTTCGCCAGTCAGGGCCCTCGCCTCTCCTGGCCTTCGCCACCCAGCACTTAGTAGCCATCACGGACCGAGGAAAGGAAGCTAGGAACGGTTACCTCCACGATCTACCCATGTTCTCCCTCATCCCTCCTATCCTCCACTACCTAGAACGTGGGGGAAACACCCCACTACTCTGGATCATGGGACATCCGCCACCTCAACGCCTCCTATAAAAGGAAGACTTGGGAAAGATACACTCTATCTACACACTCCCACTCCTCTTTCTACTCCTGAGTATTATGTTCATCTTTTGCAGATTACGCCGGACCAGAAGATCGTCGTTCTGTACACCACGTCACCCTAAGAAGCATCTGAGAGCCCGGAACGTAAAGAACGAGGCTATCAGAGGCCATTTAAGGACATCCCTCTTTTATTCCAAGGTATGGAGGATGTTGGTGCGGGACCCTGAGCAGCGAAAGGGCCGGATACGCCCTATCCATGTTATTCTGTGGAGGCTGCTGCCTTTGTTGCCCTTGAGATCTGAAGTCTGGCATTCGCGAGGGCTGTCCCCTCGCATCAGTTGTGGTGAGTCTGGCATAGGGTCCAGTAACCTCCTCGGTATGCATGAATCCGGTGGCCCTATCGAGGAACTATTCCATGTTGCGGGGAGGGTTGGTGTGGACATCAACGAAGAATAGGGAGTCCCATTGGAGACCCTGCATAGCGGTTAGAAGACGGATCTCCTCACCCAGGTTGGGGACCTGGATGGATTCCGTCTTGAATCACTGGATGTAGTCCCTCAGGGACTCATCTTTCCTCTCACGCACCTTTAATAGGTGCCCCGCAGTCTTGGGGGAGGCTTGGAAACAACAAAGGGATTAGAGAAAGCATGGGAGAGCTCTTCAAAAGAGTGGAACTGCTTACCTCGAAGGGTGGTGTACCAATTGGCTATGGCCCCTGTGAGCGTGGAGCTGAAGGCCCCGCAGAGAGTGCTATTGTCCGCCTTGGCGATTGCCATCGCGGAGATGTAACGTTGGAGGTGGATGTCCGGATCCGAGAGGCCATCATAGGCATCTAGTTTTGGATGATGGAATTGCTCCAGAAGTGGGGCTTCTAAGATTCGCTGGGTGAAAGGCTGGGTCCAGAGGTGGTCTAGGCCCAACATGATGGAGTAAGGCGCATAGGCTCTTTCTTCTCTCTTCTCCATTTGCTCAAGGTTCCGAGCGACAGCTGCAAGAGCAGCCGAGTGAGCAGGGTCAGGGTGGTATCCCTGCTGTGGTAGAGTGGGAGGAAGCTCCCGCAGGTTAACTCGAACGGCCACTGCGGTATCCAATACTCCTCTGAGGGTGCCTGCAAGGGTGTCATGTAGATTATGGGCAACCGCATCTGTGATTGCTGTAAGGATTGCGGGATCAAGGCCGGTCAATGGGGGTTCTGAGGAGCGGTGTTGTGGTGAGTCCCCACTATGCCGGCTAGCCGCAGGTGGTTTGCTGAGAGAGCGACGTGCCCAGTTCTAATGCAACGTCTACTCCCATCGTCTGGATGACTTCCCTCGAGAGAGGGCCATTGTGATCATCGTGGGAGGATCTTTCTCCTGTCGAGTGAACTGATAACCCACCGTGTCCTGGTTGGACATTGGTGGCTGGAGTGTTGGCGGCAGCGGGCGGATTCCTCCTCCCCTGGCCGTTCTGCCGGCTTGCACTTCTGGTTGTAGGCATGGTTGATTCTCGTGATTTCTTCGAGGAATTGATGTGGTTTCCCACAGACGACGCCAATCTGATAGCCCCGTTCCTTTACGGTATGGCCTCTCAAATGCTTCTTAGGGTGACGTGGTGTACAGAACGACGATCTTCTGGTCCGACGTAATCTGCAAAAGGATGAACATAATACTCAGGAGTAGAAAGAGGAGTGGGAGTGTGTAGATAAGGTGTACCTTTCCCAAGTCTTCCTTTTATAGGAGGCGTTGAGATGGTGGTTGTCCCATGATCCAGAATAGTGGGGTGTTTCCCCTACGTTCTGGGTAGTGGAGGACCGGAGGGAGAACATGGGTAAGTCATGGAGGTAACCGTTCCTAGCTTCATTTCCTCGGTCCGTGATTGCTGCTAAGTGCTGGGTGGCGAAGGCCAGGAGAGGCGAGCGCCCTGCCTGGCGATGGCAGTAGGTGCGAGGCTCGCTCGAGAGTGCCTTTGCGAGACGCAATGGCATCACAGTCCTCATCCTTAGGCGCTTACGGCTTTGGACGATGGCGATGGGCATTTGCTTGGGTAGTGTACCATATATAATCATCTATATGTGTATTTTTATTGTAGTTTCCAAATTTTTAAAAAATTACTTTACAAAATAACCACAAAACTAAAGTATATTCAATTTATTAATTTAGTATAATTTGCATACAAATGAATTTCCATGTAGTGTCACTTTCAAAACTAAAGAAAGAAGAAAATGATGAAATGGGTTGAACTAGTTGAATAACAAAATAAATTAGCAATATGAGAAGAAAAGAAAGTTATCAAATAGAAATAAAATATTAATTTCTAGAAAAAAAATATTACTTCTGCAAAATAGGACTAAAATAAAATGTAGAGTTCACTCGCCGATAAAAAACAAAAAGAATCCACTCCAGTTTGAAATACTGCGATGTAACATTAAAGAAAAAACTGTAAATGGATGTATTTGAATAGAAAAGGTTAGTTTGCTACATTTCCCAATCGATCACAGCCGTCCATTCGAATTAGTAGCAAAGCGGAATAATGGAATACGAGAAGTCTTCCCTAAAATATCAAAGCCGCAAGCTGCAACACATCTCTCTCTCACCGCAAAAGAAACACAACAAACAAAAAACCAACAGAGCTAGAGAGAGACGAGGGAATAGAGACAACAAGCAAGAGGAAATGGACCCGAGGAAGCGAAAGGCGGAGGAAGAGAAGCCGGAGATGGTAGCGAAGCGAGTGGGTCAGAGCTCTACTCAATTATCAAATGCCAACACGGTCGAGTCGAAAGAGTTTTCTAACAAAAACCAGAAACAGAAAGCGAAAGATGATTCCATGGAGAATTGGTTAGGGTTCTGAAACTTCTTACCTTGTGCTTTATTGTCTCATTCTCGTTTTGCTTGTTCTATTTTCATATTTCTTATTTTGCCGTATAAATTAGAGTCCAAAATGCTATATAATTTTCCCACCAGTTACTCTTCTTTCTTTGAATCTTTGCGTCTCTTGCTTTCGCGTTTCTGTTGAAAAAAAATACTAGTTAAAATGTCGATTTTCGCTTGTAGTATGCATCTTGCCATTTCAACAACAGTTCTGTTTTTCCTCTCCGCAACACCATTCTGTTGTGGTGTATATGGAGCTGTTAACTGTCTAAGTATTCCTTGTTCAAAATAACTGATAAATTCTTCTGATAAGAACTGACCTCCTCTGTCACTTCTTAACACTTGAGTATTCTCACCACTTTGTTTTTCAATTATTGTTATAAACTTCTTGAAGTTAGCAAAGGTTTAAGATTTCTGATTCAGAAAATATACCCAACTCATCCTAGTAAGATCATCCGTAATCAACAAAAAATACCTACTATCTCCAAGTGATTCCCAGCTTTGTGGTGGTTCTTAAGGCCTTCACAACTGGAGAATTACTCTTTAATTGTTTTCCATAACACTGCTTTCACAGGTCTTTCTGAGCTCTTTGAATTTTGGGAGACCATGCACCCTTTCTTTATTGCTCTGCAACTTCAGTCCTTGAATATTCAGATGTCCATACCTTAAGTGCAATGTCTCAGTCTCATATTGCATAGTCATCATGACCATTTCACTAGAAATCATCAAGGGAAACAACCTGTTTAATGTATGCTTACTAACTCGTTGCTCAGAAATTGTGATAACAACTTGCTTTCTTGTCGAATATTGATTCATATGGTATCAAATGTTTGTGTGGTTCTTGTCATTCTTGTTTTTATGTTGTCTTGTTTTACAGTCCTCAATTACAAGCCAAAAGGTTTTGTCCAGTTCCCCGCATCAACAGAAACGTAAAAGCAAGGATACTCAAAGATGATTGGAATCTGAAACCTAAAACCGAAACCTCCAAGATGGTAGTGCAGGCTGAGACCAATAAAAAGCAAGCTACTGCTGATTGTTCCCAGATTGTGGCGGAGCATTGGGAGTAAGGGTTCTGAATCCTCAGACCATTTTCGTGTGCTTGATTTTCGGTCCTAAATTACAAGCCAAAATGTTTGATAATGAGTATATTAATTGCTTTCTTCACATCACGAAATCTGTTATCAGCTTAATGGAAGATAAGATTCTTATGACAATGAATTTTCCCGCCAGTTACTGTTCTGTCCCGTGAATCTTTGCGTCTCCTTTCATGTTTCTGTTGATGGGAAATGCAGGAAAGAAAATACTAGTTCCAAATGCTATTTAATTTCCTTTATACTATGATTTAAATTTCTTGAATTTAATAGGAACAAATGTAGGCTTTCTCCTGAAAAAAAATGTAGGCTTTCATTGATTTTTTTTTCATTATTCAATGCTGACAGTGAGCATGACGGAGAGGAGCATGATGGTGAGGAGCATCATGATTATGATGAGGATGATGATCCCGATGGTAACACAGATTATGATTACTCTGATAGTTCTTCTACCGAACCGAGTTCAGATTCGTCTCATCATGAACCAGATTTTAAACTATGGGAGAATATGGATTTCATACCAATAGTGGCTGGGAAGTACGTGAAATGCGAAGGTCAAATCTTGTTCGATAAGGATGAGGAGATTGCACTTGTGCGCCGACCACGTGGTATAAAAACAGTTGATGAGTTTGAGAGGGCAATAGATAACAAGTGTGTGAGATGTGTTAGAAGTCTCCTTAGTGCACGGTATCGGAGTTCCAGGAAGAAGTACGTCAACAATTTCGAGGCTGAGTACCTCTCCACAGATGAGCTCAAAGGTGAAAAAGATCCTCTTAACTGGTGTTACTTGAGAGTACAGAGACAATCGAATTCATTATTTCATTGACAAAGAGCTTCACCTATTTATACACACCTAAAAGACTATCTAAGGAAACTGTATATTTTGTCTAAGGAAACTATCTCCTAAATCAGGTTAATTGATTTACAACTAATTACTAATTGATTTACAGCTAACACTCCCCCTCAAGTTGGAGCATATATATTAATCATGCCCAACTTGTTACAGAGATAATCAACCCGAACTCCATTCAAAGCTTTTGTAAAGATGTCCCCAAGTTGCTCTCCAGTCTTCACATATCCTGTAGAAACTAGGCCTTGCTGAATTTTTTCACGAACAAAATGACAATCAATTTCAATGTGTTTAGTTCGTTCATGGAACACAGGGTTTGATGCAATGTGAAGAGCAGCCTGGTTATCACACCACAATTTTGCTGGAACTGAAGTCTTAAGTCCTACTTCAGTCAGAAGTTGATATATCCACATTATCTCACACACAGATTGTGCCATAGCTTTGTATTCTGATTCTGCGCTAGATCGTGACACAACATTCTGCTTCTTACTCTTCTATGAGACCAAGTTCCCTCCAACAAATATACAGTAACCTGTAGTGGATCTTCTATCCATCTTAGACCCTGCCCAGTTTGCATCTGAAAAGCATTCAATATGTGTATGCCCGTGATTTGTATACATGATACCACGACCGGGTGCTCCTTTTAAGTAGCACAAAATTTGGTCTAATGCTGCCCAATGATGAACTGTTGGGGATGACATAAACTGACTGACTACACTGACCGAATATGCAATATCAGGACGAGTTACTGTAAGATAATTCAATTTTCCAACCAACCTTCGATATTTTTCAGGATCTCTGAATAGTTCCCCATCTCCTGTAAGTTGCATGTTAGGAGTCATTGGAGCACTGCAAGGTTTTGCCCCCAATTTTCCTGTCTCAGTCAACAAGTCAAGAACATATTTTCTCTGAGATAGGAAGATACCTTTCTTACTCCTTGAAACTTCAACACCCAAGAAATACTTTAGCATCCCCAAATCTTTCGTATGAAACTGGGTGTGAATGAAGGACTTTAGAGATGAGATTCCTGCAGTGTCATTTCCGGTGACAACAATGTCATCCACATACACAACTAACAAAATGACACCAACTTTGGATTGTTTGTAGAACACAAAATGATCAGACTTGCTTTTCTTCATACCAAATTGTTCAATGGCCTCACTAAACTTCCCAAACCAGGCACGGGGACTCTGTTTCAGACCATACAAAGATTTTCGAAGACGACAAACTCGTCCAGACTCCCCCTGAGCAACAAACCCAAGAGGTTGCTCCATATACACCTCTTCCTGAAGATCACCATGAAGAAAAGCATTTTTGATATCAAGCTGATGCAAAGTCCAGTTGTAAGTAGCTGCCATTGAAATAAATAACCGAACAGATGTCAATTTTGCAACAGGGGAAAAGGTATCAGAATAGTCCACCCCATAGGTTTGGGCATAGCCTTTAGCGACGAGACGGGCTTTCAAACGAGCAGCGGATCCATCCGGATTGACCTTAACAGCAAACACCCATTTGCATCCTATAGCCCTTTTTCCTAAAGGTAAATTTACCAAGTCCCAAGTACCATTGTCATCTAAAGCATTCATTTCTTCTATCATTGCATCATGCCAGCCAGGATGAGATATGGCTTCACGAACAGTCATAGGAATAGAGATAGAATCAAGAGAAGCAATAAAGGAACAAGAGGTAGATGACAGGCCATTATAGGAAACATAGGATGAAATGGGATAAGTACACCGGCGCTTACCTTTGCGTAAAGCTATGGGAAGATCATCGGTCGGTACTGGATCTGATGACGCAGATGGAGGACATGAATCAAGAGGGGAACGCCTGGAGTAGACTTGAATAATAGGGGGCTTGGGAGGAGCTGGTATTGAGGTAGGTTCAGAGGATATGATTGAATACACTAACAAATCATCATTATCCTCCCCTTGATGAGCAGAGGTAGGTGATGACAGAAAGTAAGGTGTGGATTCCATGAAGGTAACATCAACTGAGACAAGATACTTATTAAGACTAGGACAATAACATATGTATCCTTTCTGAAGGCGAGAATAACCAAGAAAGACACACTTTAAAGACTTTGGATCTAATTTAGTGACAAGAGGACGAACATCGCGGACAAAACAAGTGCTACCAAAGATTTTAGGATCGACGGGAAACAATGACTTACTAGGAAAAAGAGCTTTGTAAGGGATCTGACCATGAAGAACAGAGGAGGGCATGCGGTTTATTAGAAATCATGCTGTAGAAACGGCATCAGCCCAAAAAAATTTAGGAACATGCATTTGAAATAAGAGGCTCTTGCAGTTTCTAGAAGATGTCTGTTTTTACGTTCTGCAACACCGTTTTGAGATGGTGTATCAACACAAGAAGTTCATGAAGCATGCCATTTTGAACCTTGTAAGATTGAAATAAACCAGAAGTATATTCTTTGGCATTATCACTTCTTAACGTACGAACAGAAACATTAAATTGAGTTTTAATTTCAGCACAAAATGCGCAAAATAAAGAAAACAACTCGGAACGATTTTTCATTAGATATAACCAAGTCACACGAGAATAATCGTCCACGAAAGTAATAAAATAACGAAATCCAGATTTAGATAAAACAGGACAAGGACCCCAAATATCAGAATGAACTAACTCAAAAGGAGCATTAGCTCGTTTATTGACTCGAGGATTTGAACTAAGACGATGATGTTTTGCAAACTGACATGATTCACAATCTAATGAAGACACCTTACTAAATTGTGGACAAAGCTTCTTGAGAGAAGGAAGAGAAGGATGACCTAACCGACAATGAGCCTCAAAAGGGGAAGTGACACTGGAGCAGGCAATAGAAGTTGGTAGAGGTGTGTCAAGAATGTATAGGCCTCCAGAGACATGTCCTTTACCAATAATCTTCTTCGTCATAAGATCCTGAAATAAACAATGATCAGGAAAAAATGAGACACAACAATTAAGGTTGCGAGTGAGTTGACTGACTGAGAGTAAATTAAAGGACAAATTGGGTAGGTGTAACACAGAGGATAAAGGAAGTGAAGGAGTAGGATTGATAGTGCCAGATCCATGAATAGAAGATGGAGATCCATCGGCTAGAGTAACGGTAGGAGTAGAGGCTTGTGATTGAAAGGTAGAGAAGAGCTGAGAATTACCTGTCATATGATCTGTTGCACCAGAATCAATGACCCAGGTGGAGGATGAGGAAATAAGGCACGCATTGGATTTACTTGAGTCAGCAATAGCCGTGATAGAAGATGATGAATGCTTGAGAGATTCTTGATACTGTGTGAATTTGGCAAACTCATCGGCAGAAATAAGGACTGATTTATCAGTGGAATCATTAGTGGATGCAACATTGGCCAAGTGTTTGTGCTGATTTCTACCATGCTGATTTCTGCCATACTGATTTTTGTACTGGAGCTTTCTGCAGTCGTACTTTGTATGACCTGGATTCTTACAATAGTTGCACACTAGTTCTTCAGAATCTGACTTCTGAGGTTCAAATCTTTGATCACCGCCTTTGTTCCCAGTATGAGTAGAAAATCTCCTAGGAGCATAATTATTGTTTCGCCCGACCAAAGCCCCACCGAGCGAAACGACAACAACACATTAAGCTCCTCATTTGTCTTCTTGAATGTCATGAAATAACTCATAAGGGACTGATCTTGTTTTTCCGCACGGTAAAAGGCTCTGCACACTTCATATATGCGGGAGAGATTTCCTTTACCGAATATAAAAATTCCAAATAATCCATTAGTTCCTTGACAAATTCAGCTTCACCTATTGATACACACCTAAAAGACTATCTAAGGAAACTGTATATTTTGTCTAAGGAAACTATCCCCTAAATCAGTTAATTGATTTATAACTAATTACTAATTGATTTACGGGTAAACTCCAAGTTTAGTCCCTTACCTTTCAACTTTGTCCTATTTGAGTCCTATTTTAAGATTTCGTCCTATTTCGGTCCGTAGCTCCATAAATCGTCTCAATTGTAGTCCTTCCGTTAAAGTCCACGTTATGTTGACCGTTAAAGTCTTAAGTGTACAGTAAAATGACCATCAAACCCTTCCTTTTTTCGATCTGGATCGGCAGCCGGCGCCGGATCGGCAGCCCGGGCGCCGGAACGGCAGCCCAGGCCGCGGATCGGCAGCCCGGGCGCCGGAACGGCAGCTCAGGCCGCGGATCGGCAGCCCGGCGCCGAACGGCAGCCAGGCCGCGATCGGCAGCCCCGCCGCCAAACGGCAGCCAGCCGCGGATCGGAAGCCCGAGCGCAGCAGCGGCAGCCCGGGCGCGGATCGGCAGCCCAGCCGCCAAACGGCAGCCTAGGCCGCGATGCAGGCTGCCGATCCGCGGCTGGGCTGCCGATCCGCGGCTGGGGCTGCCGATCCGCGGCGGCTGCCGATCCGCGGCCTGGCTGCCGCTCGCGCTCGGGCCGCCGATCCGGGCTGGGCTGCCCGTTCGGCTGCCGATCCAGATCGAAAAAAGGAAGGGTTTGATGGTCATTTTTCACAAAGAAACGGTCAACAAAACGTGGACTCTAACGGAAGGACTACGATTGAGACGATTTATGGAGCTACGGGACTGAAATAGGACGAAATCTTAAAATAGGACTCAAATAGGACAAAGTTGAAAGGTAAGGGACTAAACTTGGAGTTTACCCAATTGATTTACAGCTAACAACCTGGGTACACAAAGTGAAGCTGTTGGATGTAGAAGTCGATCAAACCGGTGATTTATCCGATTGAACCACAGGATGGAATCAACTAGATCGAGACCTTTGCACATGATGTCAAACCGACAACTATGAGGTGTTTGTTAGCTATGGTTGTTATCTCCATAAAGAAGTATACATGTTGATTCATTTGAAGGTGGTGATAGATGCTAGGTTCACTGATTTAACAGACATCTGTTAGAATGCGTACCTTTGTTAGATTGTGTATCCAGAATTTAGTCCATGCTTGATCTTTTTCATATACTCTTAACTGCAAATGCCTCTGTTAGATTGTGTATCCAGAATTTAGTCCATGCTTGATCTTTTTCATATACTCTTAACTCGCAAATGCCTCTGTTAGATTTTGGGTATCAAGAATTATGAAAACACAGCTAGTATGTGTGCCTACTTTGCTTGTTTAATAACTGCTCGGGATGGTTAGTGGTTAGTGGCTTTGCTTCTTTACCAATCTGTTCCATGATGGTTAGTGGTTTTGCTTCTTTACTAATCTGTTTCGTGATGGTTAGTGGTTAGTGGTTTTGCTTCTTCATTATATGTTCCGAAAAATTTAGTTATCTATGACATGCATGCTCTTCAGGTTTGTTTTACTTGCGGCTATAAACAACCTCCTATCTTCAACTATTGATTCAATTGGGTGTCTATTTGTCATTGCTATCTCGTTTAGGGTAGGTCTATAGTAACAATCGTGACACACAACTCAAGTAGTCAACTTATTCCAATTGATTTATACTTATTTATCTTACTTAGAGACTACAAATTTTGGAACTATATTCTGAACCGGTTAATGGAAAGGTTGTTGCATCGTCTATGGTTTATGCAAGATTGGCCAATTGTTTGTGCTGATTTCTACCATGTTGATTTCGCCATACCGATTTTTGTACTGGAGCTTTCTGCAGTCGTACTTTGTATGACCTAGATTCTTACAATAGTTGCACACTAGTTCTTCAGAATCTGACTTCTGAGGTTCAAATCTTTGATCACCGCCTTTGTTCCCAGTATGAGTAGAAAATCTCCTAGGAGCATAATTATTGTTTCGCCCGACCAAAGCCCCACCGAGCGAAACTAGTGGAGAAGGACTTTCGGTGCGGAGAACACGAGTGAAGACATCTTGTAAGGAGCAAATCTCAGAACCTGAGAGAATCTGTGACTTAGCAGATTCAAAATCAGGAGACAGACCAGCAAGAAAACTCATGATAGCCATTTGCTCCCACTGCTGTTGTTGAACTTTTACATCAGGATTGAACGGCAGCAACACATTAAGCTCCTCATTTGTCTTCTTGAATGTCATGAAATAACTCATAAGGGACTGATCTTGTTTTTCCGCACGGTAAAAGGCTCTGCACACTTCATATATGCGGGAGAGATTTCCTTTACCAGAATATAAAAATTCCAAATAATCCATTAGTTCCTTGACAAATTCACAATGATTGATCATACCAATTACCGCACTAGCAATAGAATTTCGAATCTGTAGGAACAATCGAGCATCCTCTCTGAGCCAAGTTATGTCTTCTTTCTATTTCAAATCAACTTTAGGAGGCTCCTCGGTCAAATGAGTATCCTTCTCAATACTCCTAAGATAGAGACGAACCGTCTTACTCCAATCCAAAAAATTCGAACCATTAAGCTTGTGATCAGTAATTTTAGACATCACATGTATCACATCAGTGACAACAGAAGCTTTGGGGTCATGATCAGTCATAGTGACAGAGTACGAGGCGAGGAACCTGCAGCGATAGAAGGCGAGCTGACTGTGGTTCGTCACTGTGAAGGAATGGCAAGTCCGGCGAGAAAAGGTGGAGTCGCGCTTCCTAGCATACGATCAAAGATCCAGTTTTAATATCGCGAATCGCAGATTCTCTCGATCGTGAGCAAGTACCGCGCCGAAGACTAGGCGTCACCAAGATCGCGACGGTGACAGAGGCCGATGGCCAACGTCGACTTTGGCGGAGGCGGAAAGTGGAGGCGAGAGTCGCGATGTGTTTGCGGCGTGGAGAGGAGCTGTTGCGGTGGTGGGTGGGCTTCCAAGTGCCGACTGCACGTGACACGACTCCGCGAACAAAAGATCGATGGCTGAGCAGCCTGGCTTTCACGGTGAGAACCACAACTGCAGATTTCCAAATTGGAGCCTAATTCTAATTTCGAACTTCAATCAAATTTTCGAATGGCTCTGATACCATGTTACTTGAGAGTACAGAGACAATCGAATTCATTATTTCATTGACAAAGAGTTTCACCTATTGATACACACCTAAAAGACTATCTAAGGAAACCGTATATTTTGTCTAAGGAAACTATCCCTAAATCAGGTTATTTGATTTACAACTAATTACTAATTGATTTACAGCTAAAAATTGGGTACACAAAGTGAAGCTGTTGGATGTAGAAGTCGATCAAATCGGTGATTTATCCGATTGAACCGGCATGATGGAATCAACTAGATCGAGACCTTTGCACATGATGTCAAACTGACAACTATGAGGTGTTTGTTAGCTAGGGTTGTTATCTCCATAAAGAAGTATACATGTTGATTCATTTGAAGGTGGTGATAGATGCTAGGTTCACCGCTTTAATGAGACATTTGTTAGAATGCTTACCTCTGTTAGATTGTGTATCCAGAATTTAGTCCATGCTTGATCTTTTTCATATACTCTTAACTGCAAATGCCTCTGTTAGATTGTGTATCCAGAATTTAGTCCATGCTTGATCTTTTTCATATACTCTTAACTGCAAATGCCTCTGTTAGATTTTGGGTATCAAGAATTATGAAAACACAGCTAGTATGTGTGCCTACTTTGCTTGTTTAATAATCTGTTCTGGGATGGTTAGTGGTTAGTGGCTTTGCTTCTTTACCAATCTGTTCCATGATGGTTAGTGGTTTTGCTTCTTTACTAACTGCTTTCGTGATGGTTAGTGGTTAGTGGTTTTGCTTCTTCATTATATGTTCGAAAAATTTAGTTATCTATGACATGCATGCTCTTCGAGGTTTGTTTTACTTGCGGCTATAAACGGCCTCCTATCTTCAACTATTGATTCATTGGGTGTCTATTTGTCATTGCTATCTCGTTTAGGGTAGGTCTATAGTAACAATCTGACTGACACACAACTCAAGTAGTCAACTTATTCCAATTGATTTATACTTATTTATCTTACTTAGAGACTACAAATTTTGGAACTATATTCTGACCCGGTTAATGGAAAGGTTGTTGCATCGTCTATGGTTTATGCAAGATTGGCCAATTGTTTGTGCTGATTTCTACCATGTTGATTTCTGCCATACTGATTTTTGTACTGGAGCTTTCTGCAGTCGTACTTTATATGACCTGGATTCTTACAATAGTTGCACACTAGTTCTTCAGAATCTGACTTCAGAGGTTCAAATCTCTGATCACCGCCTTTGTTCCCAGTATGAGTAGAAAATCTCCTAGGAGCATAATTATTGTTTCGCCCGACCAAAGCCCCACCGAGCGAAACTAGTGGAGAAGGACTTGCGATGCGGAGAACACGAGTGAAGACATCTTGTAAGGAGCAAATCTCAGAACCTGAGAGAATCTGTGACTTAGCAGATTCAAAATCAGGAGACAGACCAGCAAGAAAACTCATGACAGCCATTTGCTCCGCCGTTGTTGAACTTTTACATCGATTGAACGGCAGCAACACATTAAGCTCCTCATTTGTCTTCTTGAATGTCATGAAATAACTCATAAGGGACTGATCTTGTTTTTCCGCACGGTAAAAGGCTCTGCACACTTCATATATGTGGGAGAGATTTCCTTTACGAATATAAAAATTCCAAATAATCCATTAGTTCCTTGACAAATTCACAATGATTGATCATACCAATTACCTCACTAGCAATAGAATTTCGAATATGTAGGAACAATCGAGCATCCTCTCTCGAGCCAAGTTATGTCTTCTTTCTATTTCAAATCAACTTTAGGAGGCTCCTCGGTCAAATGAGTATCCTTCTCAATACTCCTAAGATAGAGACGAACCGTCTTACTCCAATCCAAAAATTCGAACCATTAAGCTTGTGATCGGTAATTTTAGACATCACATGTATCACATCGGTGACAACGAAGCTTTGGGGTCGGGGATCACCATAGTGACAGAGTACGAGGCGAGGAACTGCGGCGATAGAAGGCGAGCCGACCGTGGTTCGTCAGTGTGAAGGAATGGCAAGTCCGGTGAGAAAAGGTGGAGTCGCGCTTCCTAGCAGACGATGGAAAGATCCAGTTTTAATATCGCGGATCGCAGATTCTTTGATCGTGAGCAAGTACCGGTGCCGAAGACTAGGCGTCGGTCAAGATAGCGAAGGTGACAGAGGCTGATGGCCAACGTCGAATTTGGCGGAGGCGGAAAGTCGAGGGCGAGAGTCGCGATGTGTTTGCGACGTGGAGAGGAGCTGTTGCGGTGGTGGGTGGGCTTCCAAGTGCCGACTCGTACGTGACACGACTCCGGCGAACAAAAGATCGATGGCTGGGCAGCCTGGCTTTCACGGTGAGAACCACAGCTACAGATTTCCAAATTGGAGCCTAATTCTAATTTCGAACTTCAATCAAATTTCGAATGGCTCTGATACCATGTTACTTGAGAGTACAGAGACAATCGAATTCATTATTTCATTGACAAAGAGCTTCACCTATTTATACACACCTAAAAGACTATCTAAGGAAACTGTATATTTTGTCTAAGGAAACTATCCCTAAATCAGGTTAATTGATTTACAACTAATTACTAATTGATTTACAGCTAACAACTGGGTACACAAAGTGAAGCTGTTGGATGTAGAAGTCGACTGAAACTGGTGATTTATCTGATTGAACCAGCAGGATGGAATCAACTAGATCGAGACCTTTGCACATGATGTCAAACTGACAACTATGAGGTGTTTGTTAGCTATGGTTGTTATCTCCATAAAGAAGTATACATGTTGATTCATTTGAAGGTGGTGATAGAAGCTAGGTTCACTGCTTTAACAGACATTTGTTAGAATGCTTACCTTTGTTAGATTGTGTATCCAGAATTTAGTCCATGCTTGATCTTTTTCATATACTCTTAACTGCAAATGCCTCTGTTAGATTGTGTATCCAGAATTTAGTCCATGCTTGATCTTTTTCATATACTCTTAACTGCAAATGCCTCTGTTAGATTTTGGGTATCAAGAATTATGAAAACACAGCTAGTATGTGTGCCTACTTTGCTTGTTTAATAACTGCTTTCGGGATGGTTAGTGGTTAGTGGCTTTGCTTCTTTACCAATCTGTTCCATGATGGTTAGTGGTTTTGCTTCTTTACTAATCTGTTTCGTGATGGTTAGTGGTTTTGCTTCTTCATTATATGTTCCAAAAAATTTAGTTATCTATGACAAGCATGCTCTTCAGGTTTGTTTTACTTGCGGCTATAAACAGCCTCCTATCTTCAACTATTGATTCAGTTGGGTGTATGCAACATTGGCCAAGTGTTTGTGCTGATTTCAACCATGTTGATTTCTGCCATACTGATTTTTGTACTGGAGCTTTCTGCAGTCGTACTTTGTATGACCTGGATTCTTACAATAGTTGCACACTAGTTCTTCAGAATCTGACTTTAGAGGTTCAAATCTTTGATCACCGCCTTTGTTCCTAGTATGAGTAGAAAATCTCCTAGGAGCATAATTATTGTTTCGCCCAACCAAAGCCCCACCGAGCGAAACTAGTGGAGAAGGACTTTCGGTGCAGAGAACACGAGTGAAGACATCATGTAAGGAGCAAATCTCAGAACCTGAGAGAATCTGTGACTTAGCAGATTCAAAATCAGGAGACAGACCAGCAAGAAAACTCATGACAGCCATTTGCTCCCGCTGCTGTTGTTGAACTTTTACATCATGGTTGAACGGCAGCAACACATTAAGCTCCTCATTTGTCTTCTTGAATGTCATGAAATAACTCATAAGGGACTGATCTTGTTTTTCCGCACGGTAAAAGGCTCTGCACACTTCATATATGCGGGAGAGATTTCCTTTACCAGAATATAAAAATTCCAAATAATCCATTAGTTCCTTGACAAATTCACAATGATTGATCATACGAATTACCGCACTAGCAATAGAATTTCGAATCTGTAGGAACAATCGAGCATCCTCTCTGAGCCAAGTTATGTCTTCTTTCTGTTTCGTTTCAACTTTAGGAGGCTCATCGGTCAAATGAGTATCCTTCCCAATACTCCTAAGATAGAGACGAACCATCTTACTCCAATCCAAAAAATTCGAACCATTAAGCTTGTGATCAGTAATTTTAGACATCACATGTACCACATCAGTGACAACAGAAGCTTTGGGGTCATGATCAGTCATAGTGACAGAGTACGAGGCGAGGAACCTGCAGCGATAGAAGGCGAGCTGACTGTGGTTCGTCACTGTGAAGGAATGGCAAGTCCGGCGAGAAAAGGTGGAGTCGCGCTTCCTAGCATACGATGGATAGATCCAGTTTAAATATCACGGATCGCAGATTCTTTGATCGTGAGCAAGTACCGGCACCGAAGACTAGGCGTCGGTCAAGATCGCGACGGTGACAGAGGCTGATGGCCAACGTCGACTTTGGCGGAGGCGGAAAGTGGAGGGCGAGAGTCGCGATGTGTTTGCGACGTGGAGAGGAGCTGTTGCGGTGGTGGGTGGGCTTCCAAGTGCCGACTCGTACGTGACACGACTCCGGCGAACAAAAGATCGATGGCTGGGTAGCCTGGGCTTCACGGTGAGAACCATAGCTGCAGATTTCCAAATTGGAGCCTAATTCTAATTTCGAACTTCAATCAAATTTTCGAATGGCTCTGATACCATGTTACTTGAGAGTACAGAGACAATCGAATTCATTATTTCATTGACAAAGAGCTTCACCTATTTATACACACCTAAAAGACTATCTAAGGAAACTGTATATTTTGTCTAAGGAAACTATCCCCTAAATCAGGTTAATTGATTTACAACTAATTACTAATTGATTTACAGCTAACAACTGGGTACACAAAGTGAAGCTGTTGGATGTAGAAGTCGACTGAAACTGATGATTTATCGGATTGAACCAGCAGGATGGAATCAACTAGATTGAGTCCTTTGCATATGATGTCAAACTGACAACTATGAGGTGTTTGTTAGCTATGGTTGTTATCTCCATAAAGAAGTATACATGTTGATTCATTTGAAGGTGGTGATAGAAGCTAGGTTCACTGCTTTAACAGACATTTGTTAGAATGCTTACCTTTGTTAGATTGTGTATCCAGAATTTAGTCCATGCTTGATCTTTTTCATATACTCTTAACTGCAAATGCCTCTGTTAGATTGTGTATCCAGAATTTAGTCCATGCTTGATCTTTTTCATATACTCTTAACTGCAAATGCCTCTATTAGATTTTGGGTATCCAGAATTATGAAAACATAGCTAGTATGTGTGCCTACTTTGCTTGTTTAATAATCTGTTCTGGGATGGTTAGTGGTTAGTGGCTTTGCTTCTTTACCAATCTGTTCCATGATGGTTAGTGGTTTTGCTTCTTTACTAATCTGTTTCGTGATGGTTAGTGGTTAGTGGTTTTGCTTCTTCATTATATGTTCCGAAAAATTTAGTTATCTATGACATGCATGCTCTTCAGGTTTGTTTTACTTGCGGCTATAAACAGCCTCCTATCTTCAACTATTGATTCAGTTGGGTGTCTATTTGTCATTGCTATCTCGTTTAGGGTAGGTCTATAGTAACAATCTGACTGACACACAACTCAAGTAGTCAACTTATTCCAATTGATTTATACTTATTTATCTTACTTAGAGACTACAAATTTTGGAACTATATTCTGAACCGGTTAATGGAAAGGTTGTTGCATCGTCTATGGTTTATGCAAGATTGGCCAATTGTTTGTGCTGATTTCTACCATGTTGATTTCTGCCATACTGATTTTTGTACTGGAGCTTTCTGCAGTCGTACTTTATATGACCTGGATTCTTACAATAGTTGCACACTAGTTCTTCAGAATCTGACTTCAGAGGTTCAAATCTCTGATCACCGCCTTTGTTCCCAGTATGAGTAGAAAATCTCCTAGGAGCATAATTATTGTTTCGCCCGACCAAAGCCCCACCGAGCGAAACTAGTGGAGAAGGACTTGCGATGCGGAGAACACGAGTGAAGACATCTTGTAAGGAGCAAATCTCGAACTGAGAGAATGCGTGACTTAGCGATTCAAAATCGAGAAACAGACCAAAGAAGAAAACTCATGACACCATTTGCTCCGCTGTTGTTGAACTTTTACATCAGGATTGAACGGCAGCAACACATTAAGCCCCTCATTTGTCTTCTTGAATGTCATGAAATAACTCATAAGGGACTGATCTTGTTTTTCCGCACGGTAAAAGGCTCTGCACACTTCATATATGCGGGAGAGATTTCCTTTACCAGAATATAAAAATTCCAAATAATCCATTAGTTCCTTGACAAATTCACAATGATTGATCATACCAATTACCTCACTAGCAATAGAATTTCGAATATGTAGGAACAATCGAGCATCCTCTCTAAGCCAAGTTATGTCTTCTTTCTATTTCAAATCAACTTTAGGAGGCTCCTCGGTCAAATGAGTATCCTTCTCAATACTCCTAAGATAGAGACGAACCGTCTTACTCCAATCCAAAAAATTCGAACCATTAAGCTTGTGATCAGTAATTTTAGACATCACATGTATCACATCAGTGACAACAGAAGCTTTGGGGTCAGGATCAGTCATAGTGACAGAGTACGAGGCGAGGAACCTGCAGCGATAGAAGGCGAGCTGACTGTGATTCGTCGCTGTGAAGGAATGGCAAGTCCGGTGAGAAAAGGTGGAGTCGCGCTTCCTAGCAGACGATGGAAAGATCCAGTTTTAATATCGCGGATCGCAGATTCTTTGATCGTGAGCAAGTACCGGCGCCGAAGACTAGGCGTCGGTCAAGATCGCGACGGTGACAGAGGCTGATGGCCAACGTCGACTTTGGCGGAGGCGGAAAGTGGAGGGCGAGAGTCGCGATTTGTTTGCGACATGGAGAGGAGCTGTTGCGGTGGTGGGTGGGCTTCCAAGTGCCGACTCGTACGTGACACGACTCCGGCGAACAAAAGATCGATGGCTGGGTAGCCTGGGCTTCACGGTGAGAACCATAGCTGTAGATTTCCAAATTAGAGCCTAATTCTAATTTCGAACTTGAATCAAATTTTCGAATGGCTCTGATACCATGTTACTTGAGAGTACAGAGACAATCGAATTCATGATTTCATTGACAAAGAGCTTCACCTATTTATACACACCTAAAATACTATCTAAGGAAACTGTATATTTTGTCTAAGGAAACTATCCCCTGTTGGATGTAGAAAATCAGGTGTTAATTGATGGAATTAGATCGAGACCTTTGCACATGATTACTAATTGATTTACTATGGTTGTTATCTCCATAAAGAAGTATACATGTTGATTCCTCTTGAGTTTGTTTTACTTGCGGCTATAAACAGCCTCCTATCTTCAACTATTGATTCAGTTGGGTGTCTATTTGTCATTGCTATCTCGTTTAGGGTAGGTCTATAGTAACAATCTGACTGACACAACAACTCAAGTAGTCAACTTATTCCAGTTGATTTATACTTATTTATCTTACTTAGAGACTACAAATTTTGGAACTATATTCTGAACCGGTTAATGGAAAGGTTGTTGCATCGTCTATGGTTTATCCAAATGTTGTCACTTACTTTAATAATGGCTTGAGAAAATGCTGGAAGTTTGATGAGTGTTTGAAGATACTATAAGATAGGATGAATAAGAATTAGAGACATAAGGATCGTTTTACATATATAGTAGTCTGATTCATGGTCTATGTTGAGCAAGTAATCTTCATGGACAAGGATGTCAATCGGGCCGGTCCGGTTGGGTTTGGATCGGGTCATTCGGGTCTCGGGTTACTTCGTGTTGAGCCGTTTGCGGATCATACTGGGTTTGGGCCATTCGGGTTTTGGTTGCTTCGTGTTCGGCTTATTTCGGATTAGGTCGGGTTCGGTTATTCAAGTCTAACTTATTTCAGTTTGGGTTGTTTCGGTTTCGGGTTCAGGCTGAGTTCGGGTTGGGTTTTGAATCGATTAACGTATTTTCATTTTTGGGTTACTTCTTGTGGAAATCTAGTAGACATTGTCGTCACATGACTACATTACCACCATCAATGATATGATCATCGGAAACCCCGATTCACTCCGGATACACGATTGAAGATCAAAGGAGATTAATCACATTTTGAACCTCATTTTGTTGAGGAAACGGTAGCCACTACTATCAACACGGCCTCCACGCACTGACCACGCGCCGCCACCCTCCTCCCATGCGCTGCCATGCTCCCCACCATTCGGCTATGACACCTAGCCACTTATGTTGACTTTTTCCACCATCTTAAGTTATTTATGTGTTTACCTATAATTTACATAAATGTAGTTTATGATAGGAAGGTAGTAGGTAGCCTACCATTCTCTCACCCACTCCCCTTTACCCATGGTTGTCCATACCTCTCATAATTTCCACTCATGCTGTCTTCTATTATACATGGAGAAGCTTTCTCCAGTAAAATTTAGAACCAGTTTTAGTAAAAGCTTGAGAAGGAAAATTCCTCAAGCCCCTTTATGGTTCTCACTTCTATCTTCTCCATCTCCAGCTCTTGAGGCGCCATTCTCGGGCCTCAAGGATGAAATCGAGTATTGCCTCAACACCCAGAGCGAGGAGGTGCTCAATCCGCAACCTTCGACCTCAACAACGAACTCCCCTATTGCCTTCTATTTGAGGATTGAGGTGGGAGAGAGTCACTTCTACCATTTCCGCCCCTTTTGGAGCTCCCGCAAGCTAGATCCGCCAAATGAGGTGAACCCCGTCCCGGAGGTTCACATCAATTGGTATTAGAGCTATGCTGCTTGAGGGAGTTCGTTTGTGTTGTTCTTCTTCTCGGAGCTGTGAAGAAGCGGAGAAGACGACACCTTGTTTCAGAATTGGAACCTGCATTGCCTTGTCATATGAGCAAGGAGGTGCTCAGTATTCAAAGATGAAGCCCGCCGTTTCTAAGCAAAGACCGAGTATTGCACAACCTTTGAGTTGATGTTAGCTGTTATAGGTAATCATATTTATTATTATTATATTGAATCAACATTTATTTTTTGGTTAGTAATAAATTCTTTTTCTTCGTTCCTAAATTTGGAGAGCCAATTAATAAAAGTTATTATGGCTAACATGATAGTTAGTATTGTTGTATCAAATATTTGTGCATTTTTTCTATTTTTACTAATTATATTTAAGTTAAAAGTATGATAGGTAGTATCATCAATGTTATTTATCACCGGGTGATTTTTCACCCACCTAAAGCATTTGAAAAATGGAGGGTAGATATGTAATTGTCCAGTTAATTGGACTTGAGCTTCCAAATTACCTCATAACTGAACCATTTGAACTAGGTGGGTGTCTATTTACCATATATGTGGAAAAACACACACTATAATAAAAATGTCAAGTTTACCCCCTTAATAAATTTCTACGAAGGTGTTTCTGTCTTTTAATTTATTAGATTAGTTAGTTGAGTTAGTTAATTAATGATACCTTTAATTAAGTATTTTTCCACATACGTGATAAATAACGGAACCTTCTAATATGTGGTAAATAACGGAACCTTCTAATATGTTGTAAATAACGGAACCTTCTACTGAAACCACTTATGATTAACAGGTTGAGGTAGGGCCGCTGATGATTAACAGGGTTGAGGTAGTATTGTTGTAGATGGTTAAATCTTTCTATAATACGCTTCGCTTCTTCCCTGGATCGAAACCTAACAGCCCTACTCATTACCGGCCACTCCATCCAGCCCAGTCACTTGTCGGCATCCATCTGCTCCAGCGTAGTGGCTCGGGCGGGCTCCGATTGATATAACCGGAAGCTAGCTCTCCTTAACAAATCTCTGTTCAGGTGTGGGCCCTCAATGGCTCATGAGGGTGGCAAAGGAGTTGAGTGCAGCAGCTTTGCAGCTTTTAGGGATCTTCTTCCGCTTAAACGATGCCGCTTCATTGGTGGTTTGGGTATTAATGAGGTTCTTCCTACTGACATCTTTGTACAAATTCTGGTATGCCTCCCCTACCAATCTGCTGTGACATCCAAGTTAGTCTGCAAGCGTTGGCTCTTTCTTATTTCAACGCCTAATTTCATCAGTTTCTTCATAAAAGAGCATTACCGTGCCCACCAACAGGAGAAATATCTCATCTTAAAAGCTGATGGCAAGTATTTGTTCTTAACTTCGCAACTTCCCAAATCTGACAACTCTTTCAGCTTCCTTCCAACCACAGAATCATCATCATCAAACTCATGTAAGTCTAAAGTCACGATCCTTGCATCATCTGGTGATTTGTTCTTGTGCCTCTCGTTTCTGAGTACCACTGCATATTTTATATGCAACCCATTCACGAAGGAGTGGTTTGATCTGCCCCTACCGCCTCCAACCTCATGTGATCGTGGTCACGCTATTGTTTTTGGTTTTACCCACAAACCATATTACCATCTAGAACAAGGCTCTGAGCAGCAGCGTGTGCTTGTGAATTCTAGTTGCAGGTTTAGTGTGGTGCGGCTTAACAGTCCTCTGAGAGAAGCATCTAAGTTTGAGATTGATACTTTTTCATCGGAAACCTGGGAATGGACAACTTCTATGCTGCAGCATTCTTCAAGTCCAAGTAGACCTTCTTCTAGTATTTCCCGCAATGGATTGCTGTATTGGTTGTGCAAAATTACTGGACGGGTAATAATGCATGATCCATACAATAACAAGGTTTGCTATGTTGTTGAGGAGTCGCCTGGCTTTCCAGGTTGGTACGGTTTCAGTGTATCCCAAGGCTCTCTTTTTCTATTTGATATATACCCGAGTTTCAGAGTTTGGGAACTGGAAGATGAGGACCATCAGCCCAAGTGGAGGTTTGTGATTCGATCACTTGATAAAGAAGAGTATATGGAGAAGTCTTCAGAAATGTTGGAATGGATAGCAGTGCCGAAAGCTACATTTGCAGTCATTGGTATCCATCCAAATGATAGAAACATGTTCTATTTGTCTGGATCAGGAGGGGTTGGTACCTTAAACTTAAGCACCGGACAGTTCAAGCGAAGATTTGTCCCAAAACTTAATAGAAAAGTTGTCTTCGTAGATCATGAACGTGGATTAAGAAGGACCATTAAGACAACTCCTGGTGTGATGGTTGTGTTCAAGGCACCATGTTGGCCCACTCCAATATCTGCACTTCTCAATCAAGCATGCTAGCTCCACTTTTTATGCTGTTAATTTAAGTGTTTGGTTTTATTCCCAGTTTGCATCTAAAATATCGCATATTATGTATTAGTTAAAATCTTGCACTCTAAGGAGAAAGCAATCCATCAGCCCCAGATGATATAACTATTGGCGATGGAGGGAACCTGAAAGTATTACTACCTCCGCCCCAAATGTATTGTACATTTTCCTTTGCAAATTCCAAAGGAAAATTGTCAACCCATTTGGGATGAAGGGAGTACTCTAGTATTTTCGATTGATTTATTGACGTTATTCTCTTTTTCATTTTCTTAGGATTGATATGGTATCAGTTATGTGGTTTTGTTCAAATAAGAAGGATCAATTTTGATTCAGCGAAGGTTAGTGTTGCTAAGTTTGTGTTATTCAGCTGTCTTTCTATGGCCTACAAATTTCCATGGATTGGTTGCTTGAAATTTCCCGTTTTCTTGATATTGAACTTAGATTATTTTTTGTTTTTGTGCGAGTCACCTGTTTCAGAAAACTACTCATCTCAATATACAGGAAAAGGAAAAATAAAGATTAGAGCATATTCCATTTATTAATTAAACCAAACTGCTTCTCCATCCAAGAATCCACTGGCCAAATTTGCTACTGCTATGCTTCTGTTAGATAACTAGCATGTGAATTCTGTGAGGTAACTGTCACTGACATTGGTCTTCAAAGCCTTCCACTTAAGTAATATACTGCTTATCCTTCTAAGCATAAAATGCAGGCTAAGGGAAATAATTAAATATCACTACAAAAAATCTACCCTGCATGATCAGGATGCTTCTCTAATTTGCTCATTATGGTTCTAAACGTGACATACTAGTTAAGGATCCGATTCTGGCAAACTCCAGAATAAAATATGCATCTTCTCCAACCAAATCTCAGAAAGCCTTGCCCTAATATATAGTGAGCTTTCTTTTTCTTTTCTAATGGAACTTATGAGCAGTTAGCTAATGTATGATTAACAACTTAAACTTGAAGCTTATAGAAAACAAAATGCCAATACAAACTTGACACTGACTTCTATTGTAAGCATAATGAAACATATGTACAACGAGCTTAAGTAAACAAGATATTTCAGATTTGTTTTCTCAAAAAGGAGTTTTCTTTTAATCTGAAAGTATCATCCTGTAAATGGAAAATAAATATTTTAATTTAAGGGATATTCCATCAGGTAATTTACGAATGGCATTTAGCCTCACCTTCTCCAGCGTGTTTGTTTATGCTGCAGTACCTCTGCCCAGGTGATTGAGGAGTACCTTTAAGATGTTCCCCTTCTCTTGTCAACAACCAAGCCCCTGTAAATGTTCTTCCAATCAAATTTCCATTCCAGCAAACAAATTCAACCTTAGAACCATTGTCCTGTTGCCAACCAGGGTGATTGGTATAATTGCACGAGTTCTTAAACCATTGTTCAAAAGATTTCTGTGTTTTGATATGACATCAACTCGATCTTTTGCCTAGAACATCACAAAAAGATTTAGGAAGGCAGATAAACTTTCTGAGCGTAACCCTGATCAAACACCAGTTTCCTAACTGTTCCGTCATGTGCAAGGGTCTTGAAAGTTTCTTGCTTGTACTCTGCCAAAGTGTAATCCATATCAGACCCAACACCAACAATGTTCTCAGTTTTTTCGGTTTTGGCCAAACCATGCTAACCCCTACTTTCGGGCATCCTCCAAAATCCATGTACTGACAAGGACTAATAGCCCTCCAAAATCCATTTTATACAGTGGACCGATGCAAGGAATATCATTATCCATAGTCTCCTGCCGGTGATGCCACTCATGACAAGAACCAGAGCCAGCAGTCGGACAGCTAGATAAACAAAGTGTGATTGGCAAACAATGCCTGCTCAGAGGTCTGGGAAAAGAAGCAAACAGCGGAGACGAGTGCACAAGGATGGGGTCTGCACAGGATTCGAAGTGAAAACCAAGTATGAATTCAATGATGAGTTGCGTATGGAAAAGGAGGCGGCGTATCATTTTCTCTGTTCCATGCTTGGTTGTTCTAGGTTGCTAGATTCTGCTACTAGTTAGCTGTGTCAATGGAGAAGCTACCGCTAAAATGGCCTCTAGAGCGGGGAACGCTAATTCTTGTTGTGATACTGTAGAGTGTATACTACTAGACTTTTATGTTGCCTATAAAAAAAGAAAAAAAGCTTGGGTTGGCATTGTTTGGAATCAAGCATTCTAAACAATTGGCCTTTTATGTCTTGGGCCAATTATATTACATTCACTAATTTATTTATACAACCACTTAAACCTCACACTTGACCACTCTTCTCTCACTCACGGAGCAGTCTTGCTGCAATCTTTCGCACTCACTCTCACTTATGCTTCTTTCACCATTGCTCACTAACCGTTTCACATCTCACTTTGCTCACTCTTCACTCTACGCACACACTACAGCTGGCCTGTATATATGGTAGTGGAGGTCTGTTACAGCCTTAATAAAATAATACTCCTACTAGGTATTTTCTTAGCAGTGATGTTCCATGATGTACATGTTGATTCTGCAATATCAACCTTGTAATGGGACATGACTAGAGCAATTATCTCAACTCATCGCCGCCTCATGATATTTTCCATGAAAGTGGAAAAACCTATGATGATACGGTTTTGAAATTTCATTTCATCTCATTATTCCTTTGAAAGAAGGTTGCTACAGGAATGGCATCCGGCGTAAAACTTTGTCACTATTCTTTTGCATGAATTTATAGTGTCAACTAATTTTTAATTAATTGCCACTATAAATTTCATGGCACAACGTAGTTGGGATTAAGGCGTTGTTGATGATTAGATATTTTCCTAGAACTCTCTAGGATGTCGGTTAGCTTAAGTTAGATATTTTCTGGGACTTCTCTAGTATGTCAGTCGATCTTCCTAGAAATATGAAGGATCCGGCTTGTTCTGAGCAAGTTACAGCTTCTAGACTCTTCTTTAAAAGTCAGTGATGACAATATCTTAACAGGCATCAGCTATCAGTCTTTTACCATGGAATTATTCTGGTATTGATGGAAATAATTGCTTTTGTTTTATATTATACTTCTCCCCTACTTGTCTCCCTCACGTGCAATTATTCCTATTAGTTTGCAGACAAGGTCTCCGAGTGGACATCAAATCTTTCTGATCTTGAGGTCCAGGATGCCTTCTTGTCAACCAGCAATGGTCCAAGGTAAACTACTTCTCGTCCTGTATTTGCTACTTAAGGGTTAAAACTATGTTTGATTATGATTCAAGTTTCCTGCCAGTTTGCAGTTTCAGAAAACACAGGTCTGGTTTCTGTTTTTCTGCAGAAATTAGAGAACATAGTGCTTATTTGTCCAAATTGTACACAAATTGAAACTTTAAGTCTAACTATTATATGTCAAAAGTATGTTATGCTAATACTTATCATTTTCTGGCTCGACATTGAAAGAGTTTTTTTTTTTTTGTAAATGTGCTTTGAATTTTTCCATGGACTGTGAAGTGCATTCTATACATTGGCCAAAAGAAGGAACATGTTATATTGTTTCAATGATATTTGTTTGAGACAAGCTAAAGAAAAAAAATATAATGATGTATTATGGAGTATATGGAGACTGTAAAATGATGATAGGTTGGACATCTTTTGATTCAATAATGTTAATCTTTTGATAGAGCAATTCCACTGTAAATTTCTTCATTCTATCTAACATTATAGATTTTACACTACTAACTAACCCAACATAGTTGGATTAAGGTCCTATATTGTGTGATACATGAAACCTCAAAGTATCTAACGTGAAGCTGTCTCCACTTCTATCAGATCTCCCTCAAAAGGTGTTACAGTCTTTGTTTAACATCTCCAAGAGTTCTGAACATGAACCAAGTACTATGAATTGGAGGAATGTAGTAAAGAAATTGCAGTCGCTAACTCGCTATCAAAAAAATAAGAGAAAAGAAAATGCAATCGTTGGGACCTATGGTTGATGTTAGTCAAAAGAAAATGCAATTGCTGGGACCTATGGTTGATGTTAGTCAAAAGAAAATGCAATCGCTGGGACCTATGGTTGATGTTAGTCCATCTGGTGTTGAGAACGTAACCGGGATAGCATGAGTGTGTTCATTTAAAGCGAGGAAAAAAAAACCTTCGTTTTTTGAAATTGATGTGAAATTTGTGAGAGGAAAAGATGGGAGGAGATGATTGATTTTGATATTTTTCATTTTGTTTTCTTCGAAGGAACATGCCCATGGTATAACTACATTACTTAGCATTTATGCAGTACTTGTTTATTTCTGATAGTTTTTACTTTCCATATGACATTGACATCTCATCGCATTGTTAAGACTTGAGATGGGTTTGACCTGTTCATTTGCACTCGCTGTATTGGGTGGCAGTCCAAACCATCTGCCTTCTGCCACCAATTCACCACTGCAGCTCTCCTATTCTTGCGAAGGATTCCTTTGTTTAGTTAATATCCATTATTTTCCTTCTATGGATGTGTATGCAATTACATCTTAAAGAGATGACGAACATATATGCTTAGGATGTCTTGTATATTAAACTTTTCATGTTAGAAAAGCTTATCGACATGGTCAATTGTTATTACATTCTTTTTCTGTAGCCAAGGGGGATGAATACCAAGTGTTTGAAAGGCTTCGAAGAGCATCAGGATTCAAAAGAGCCTGCTACAATAAAGTATGTGCCTTTACGTTCTTTTTCAGGAATGGGTAAAAGCAGTTGTGGATGAACCATCTGCTCGTTGACGCTGCATTCTTCTGCAGGCAACAGCAGCTTATTCGAAACGGGAGAGGGCCTTACGCCTTTTATCTTTTTAATCAGGTGTGTTGGAGATTGTTGCAATATTTTGCAACCTCTTTCCATTATACTTTAAGTCCTAAATTTGCAGTTCCTATTCCATCATTTATTCAGAATATGCATCTCCCCACTTTTAGTGATTTTAAAGGTAACGATTTGGGAAGACATAATATGTTGGAGGCTTGATGGTATTGCTTATGTAAAGCAATTCTCCTTGTTTTTTTTAATCTTTATATGAACTTTCAGGAGCCAAGTGTCAGTGCATTTTTAGTCCTCTATGTTTGCTCATATGAACAATTAAGTCCTACAACTTTCGGAACTAACAATTGAATCCTAAACGTAAGGCACCATAATCACTTTTAGTCCTAAACTAACAGTCAGGGACATCTGGTTGACACTTGTTTGACGCTATGTGTAATGGTGTTAGATTAAGAAACGTAGAGGACCATTTTGTTAGAACTTGACTTGTTGGAGGTAGCTCGAAAACATGTAGGACTCAAACTTTAATATCATAAATATTAGGACTTGTTTGTCATTATCATTCCTTCCACTCCTTGTTCAGTTCCCTCGTCATCCACCACCTTTACCATACGCCCAACCAAGCTCGTGTGCGATATCCAGTTGCAGCTCTTGCAGCCAGCACATGGACCATGGATTTGATATCATCATTCACTAAGAACGAACCTGCTAAGCCCTAGGACAAGACACGTACAAGCGAAGAACAGCAAAGTAACGTAGAGGACCATTCACTGAGAACGAACCATGGATTTGATATCATTTATTCAGAATATGCATCTCCCCACTTTTAGTGATTTTAAAGGTAATGATTTGGGAAGACGTAATATGTTGGAGGCTTGAGGGTATTGTTTATGTAAAGCGATTCTCCTTGTCTTTTTTTAATCTTTATACGTACTTTCAGGACCAAGTGTCAGTGCATTTTTAGTCCTCTAAGTTTGCTCATTTTAACGATTAAGTCTTACAACTTTCAGAACTAACAATTGAGTCCTAAACGTAAGGCACTGTAATCACTTTCAGTCCTAAACTAGCAGTCAGGGACATGTGGTTGACGCTTGTTTGACACGGTGTATAATGTTGTTAGATTAAGAAACTTAGAGGACCATTTCATTAGAACTTGACTGGTTGGAGGTAGCTCGAAAACATGAGGACTCAAACATTAATACTCCCTCCGTCCCTGAAAAATTGAACACATTTCCTTTTTGGGTTGTCCCAGAAAAATTGATCACTTTCCTTAAAAGGAAACTTCTCACTCTTAAAGTTACTAAACTATCCCCACTTTATCTTTACTTTTTCTACCTCATTTTTTGTGCACTTTCAATCAAGGGGCAATTAAGTAAACTTATTAAAAATCTCACATTCACCTTAATCCCGCTTGACCAAATCCTTCAATCTTTTGGGGTGGAAGAGGGAGATGAAGATGTACAGGTTGGTTGTCTCTTTGCGGAGGGAGTCGATCTAGGTCTCTTTCTGGAAGATCTGTTTGAGGATGAGCTCTTCCTCTTTCAGACATTGTTTCAGAAACAGCATATGGGTTTGTGTTTCCGTGATCTGGTGAAACGGGTGGTGGCTCTTCGACTCCATGATTGAAGAAATTTGTGGTATTGTTACTGGTTTCTCAATCATCTTAATTGGTTTTGTCATCATATATTAATGAATTTTGTTGTCTTCGGAGGGTACCTGATACAAGAAATCTAACAGGTTCTCTACAATGTCCTTCTTGATCGTTTTCTCATCCCGAGAAGGTTGTTAATGATCGCACACTGTGCAAAACAATCTGACTGGACTCTGGGCAATCTTGCACTCTTGCACTCTTGCATGCCTTTGGTGTTTGGGACTTCGCAACAGTTTCTTTCCACCTTCAAGGAAGCTGGAGCCACTAATTTAGCAGGTTTGTTTTCTCACCCAGCCTTGAGTTGAAGATAATAGTCTGTGAGTTTGTTTTTATGATTTTGAACCTAAGTTTCGCATATGGTTTATAACAAATGTGAATTTTTCTGTTAATCTGCTACTTCTCCTTAATGAGTGGAACTATTGCAAGAGATATTTAGTTGACTATATTTTCCTGAAAACATGATGGTTTTCATGTGCTCTACGCATGTGAGTCAACATGACCTGACATGAGATGTGATGCTTACTGCATGGTTTATTTTATTTTCTTATGATAAGATAGCAGGTCATCTTGGGAAAAAGAACAATAACAGAGTTTGAAGTATGTGTTGCAAGCTTTCATGCTTCGGAGAACGAAATCGAAGCTTATTGAGTCTTGAAACCTTGCATTGCCACCACTTACTCAGGTCTGAGATCACTATGTATGTTGTCCTTTCTTCTTCAACATTTTTTATTTCATGAGATGCTAATGAATGTTTTGTTATGTTTTTGTTTTTTAATAGGATGGTTCCTCTCATTAATTTGCAAAACAAGGTGTATGCTTCACTACACCTTGGAAACTTGGCAAAATGGAAACTTGGAAC
This sequence comes from Stellera chamaejasme, assembly GCA_024586325.1. Taxonomy (NCBI): domain Eukaryota; kingdom Viridiplantae; phylum Streptophyta; class Magnoliopsida; order Malvales; family Thymelaeaceae; genus Stellera; species Stellera chamaejasme. The sequence goes on along the minus strand of CM044982.1, from coordinate 20,435,884 downwards.
TTCCGTTTTTTTTCACCTCTATTTCTTGTCAGGAATGCTTAAATTATGCTGTCATTAACATGCAATTACTTAGAACCGGTGATTAATTAAATCTCTCTCCTTGACTGATTTAGAAAGTGAGAGTTTGCAGTAAGTTTTCAGTTTCCTTATTGTTTTTCCTTATCATTTTTTTTCACTTTGCTTTTGATTTAAATTATGCTATGTCATTAACATGCAATTGCTTTTGATTGAGATTGGAGGCTGCAAAGAGGAATGTAGAGGAGGACTAAGTTGGCGAAGTGGGAAGCTCAGGGATACTAGTCCCGTGTGTCAAGGATATTGATCTTGAGGATGGGGATAAGATGTCAGATCTGGGCTCAGATAACTTTGTTTATGGGGATTTCACTGAGCCATCAAGAATCTGTCAAAAGGAACCTGCAATAATATTCGGGTATTTAATTTCTTTTCTTGTCGTAAATCTACCAAAATTCCACTTTATAAAGTTCCAATCGAAGAATCTTTCTCTTTTACTATGAGTCTGCTGATTGTTTTGTTAGAATTTTCTGTATGTGGGCTATATTAATTGTCTAATTTTGTGAATCGGATTAAGGATAAGATTGGTCAAATAAAACATACAGAGGGACCCATATGGTGATTGATCTAATTACAGTAGGTAATTCCATTTGATAAAAGATGTGGGGTTTTAACAGTGTGGTAGATAGAGTTAAGTAGGTAGTTGATGGGTAGGCGACAAACATATAAGGAGAGAGTGAGTCTCTCATGTGCAACTTTCATCACAACGTCGTTAGGGCAAAACTTCGATTGAGAAGTTCTCCACCCATTAAGTCTGCATTGTTGGAATAAGGAGAAGGCCTACGCTCATCAATCTTGATTAATTGCGTTTCTTGATGGGCTAAATCGAGTCGGATGTTTATTATTAGTGTTAATTGTATTATCTTTCTCGTGTTATGATCGCATTGTTGTTGAAATTAATTAACATGTGGTATCAGAGCCAATTACATGATCATAGAATATAATGTTAAAATAATTGGGGTTAGATTTCGGATTGAAATCGCCGTTGGTTGTTTGGATACTTGTTTGACCGAACAACAGACTTTGCTTCTTGCCTTCGTTTCTAATTATTGGAACAAACATGATTCGTGTATTTTGGCTTGTTTGTTTTGAATGGGTGATTGATTATGTGGAGAAAAGAGCAAAAGCTTGTTTGTTGTTGCTTATGAGTTTCATAGCTTTTATCAGTCCGATAAAACAAAATAAATTAGAGACTCTGAATTTGTTCAACTTTTAAACAAAAAAAATCCATTAATTCGGCATTTTTGAAGAAACAACTGCACCCCACTTGAAGGCGATGTGAATGCATGGAGGGCTGTTGCCCTGGGACTGGGCAGCTGCCGGCGGAGACGATCGAGGACGCCGGGTCGCGCGATTGGCTGTGCGCTGTTGGAGGCGAGGTCGAGGCGCCTGGGGCTGGTGCTGGGCGGCGATGGCATGGAGACCACCAGGCCGCATGGTCGGTTGGAGGCCACGACCTAGGCCGTTAGGCTTTGAGATGGCGGCGGCGGCGGTCATGCTGGGCTGTCCCATGGACCGCGGCGGGGGCGGCGACCGGGACTGGCTGCTCCGATGAAGTACCTGCGGCGCCAAGCGCTGTGCAGATCCGTCTGCGCGAAGAGGAAGAAGATGATTTAGGGTTTCTCGGGTTAACTCCACTTTAGTCCCTGAATCCTTCTACTTGTGTCGTTTTGGGCCCTAAAGTTTTATTTCATTCAGTAACATCCGGTTTAGTTGCTGAAATGAAATAATGGCCCTCAAATCTTTCTGGTTCATTCAAAATAGCCCCACCCTTTTCTGTAAAGGACCTAAAGCTGCTGTTTTGACCAGAAAAGCCCTAAACTTTTCCTAAAGCCAAATAAAGTTTATAATCATGCAATAAAGGTTGAATTCACTTTAATTAAAGAGACATATACAGTTTTAATGTCTCATAAGTAAAATTGAAGTGAGTATGCATGATAAATAATTAATTCTTTTGATTAAATTACGTAAATAATTATGGCAACATATGACTTGAGAGAAATTCAAGTGTTTTAATTCTCTCATTTGGTAAAGTCATATGAATTTTTAAAATGAGCCCCTTAATTGCGGATTGTGAAGGTAACATAAAGGTGTGTCCGTTGTGGGAGGGTTTTATGAGGTTTATTAAATTGTTGCCACCAAAGTGGTCGATTTGATGAATCTTGTAAGATTCCGTTCTCGCATGATTAGGGACGTCTCTAGATTTAATGCATGGTTTTTACGCCCAAAGGTGTTGATCATGTATGAAGTTTAGAGATGATACACATATGACATCCGATTGAGGAAGCGACTTGTATGAGCTCTCTATTCACCCAAAGGTGGTAGAAAAGTGAGTATAAGAAATTCCTCGAGTCGTCATTATGTGTGAGAATTTAAGATTGCATGTTATGGATTATGCCCAAAGGTGTTTTCATGATGATGTGCTTGAATTCTCGGAAAGATACTATTTTTGGCTTTAAGTATCATAGTTACCTTACAAATTACGACATTTGCGTTTATTTAATCTTCTTGATCACCTTTTCGTTAACAACAATATGGTCACCATTGAGTTGTTAAGCGGCTCCAATTTCAAAAAGTGGACGCAAGATGTGGAATTTGGTCTCGAGATGGCGGATGTAAATCTTGCCATGAATGTTGATAAAGCTTGTAGATCTCACCGCTACAAGCAATTAAGAGGAGAAGAAGGCTTTTGCTACTTGGGAGAAATTGAACATGATGTGCTATTTTCTACAAAGAGGTCCATTCTTGAACACATTTTCAGTGGTATTTCTGATTCTAAAGTTTCAAATAATTTCCTTCATTTTGTGTCCCAAAGGTACAAAGTATCCTCGAATGCTAAGATAGGTACCCTATTAAGAGAACTTTACTCCATGAGGTATGACGGAGTAAATTGTGTTAGGGAGTAAATCATAAGTATGGTTCACATTCGATCGAAACTCAAATCGCTTAATATTGTCCTCTCTGATGCATGCATTGTGCATCAAGCACTTAACACCCTTCCTGTGGAGTATGGGCTTCTTGTCACTACTTATAACTCTCAGGACGAGGCTTGGGTGGTCAATGACCTCATTACCAAAAAGTGCGTCGGCGAAGAGGAGAAGCTTAAGAGTGAGAAGTCTCAGATTGCCTTGTCTGTATCAAGAAAAAAAAACAAGAAGAAGGGTGGTAAGAAGTATAGTGCTCTAAAAATGTTCGGACTCAATCTAATGGTCAAAGCTGGAGCAGTGGGTGGTCCAAATCTGGTAATTGAGAAGAAAGTGAAGAAATGTTTCTTCTGTAAGAAAAGAGGTCACTTCAAGAATGATTGTCCTAAATTTAAAGCTTGGTCAGCTAAGAATGGGCATAAAGGTAATGACTCATTGGCTCTTGTTTTACATGAATCCAATTTGGCTATGGCCCCATCCAGTTCCTGGTGGCTCGATAGCGGTGCAACCACTCATGTGGCTTTCACTTTGCAGGAATTCATAAGCAAGAGGAAGCTAAATAAAGAAGTGTCAAGGCCCGTCGTTGGCAATAATGAAGAGGTGGAAGTTGAATTCATTGGAGTTGTTTGTCTAAATTTAAATTCTGGATTTAGAATTACTTTGAATAACACATTCTATGTGCCATCTTTTAGGCGGAATTTGGTTTCAGTTTCCATGTTGGACAAAGAAGGTTATGCTTTTGAAATCAATAATAGTTTGGTAAAATTATTTTTGAATTCAAAGCATATTGGTACATGTTCTTTGTCCTCGTGGCTATCTGATTGTGTTTGACTCAGAGTGACATTTATGCCACCTCATATAATGTTGAAAAATTATTGCCAAAAGACCTCTTATAAAGGAAAAATCTTTCATGTTGTGGCATAAAAGGTTGGGCCACATCTCTAGGAAAGGGTAGAAAAGTTGATAAAGGAAAACATCCTACCTACTCTTGACTTGATGACATGGAGACATGTGTTGATTGTTGTAGAGGCAAGTTGACCAAAGTTAAGAGAAGAGGAGCTACACGTAGCTCAGATCTATTAGAAGTGATCCACACTGATATAAGCGGACCTTAGTCACATATTGTTTGTAACTCCAAATATTTTATCACATTTATTGATGACTATTCCCGATATGGTTACTGTACTTGATTAAGGAAAAGTCTCAAGCTCTTGAAAAGTTTAAGATCTTCAAGATGAAGTCGAGAAACTTGATTGGGAAAAGTCATCAAGGTTGTGAGATCTGACCGAGGTGGTGAGTATTATGGCAAACATGGGGACAATGGACAAATTAAGGGTCCGTTTGCCGGATACTTAGAAAGCTGTGGAATAGTGGCTCGATTCACTATGCCGGGAGTCTGAATAAAATGGTGTAGCCGAAAGGCGGAATCGCACCCTAAAGGATATGATGAGGAGCATGCAAAGTAGGACAAATTTGCTGACTTTCTATGGGGTGAGGCTATTAAGGCAGCCTTGTATATTCTCAATCGAGTACCTAGTAAGTCAGTTCAAAAGACGCCTTTTGAGTTGTGGACCGGTAGAAACCCGGCTTGAATCATTTTCGAGTTTGGGGTTGTCTGAAGTGCGATTGTACAATCCCTTTGAGAGTAAATTGCAGCCTCGTTCTACTCGTTATTTTATTGGATACCCCGAACATTCTAAAGGGTATAGATTCTACCGTAAAGATGGAGGTACTAGAATTGTGGAATCACAGACAGCTAAGTTTCTGGAACACGATGTGAATGATGAATGTGATCACTTTGAGATAGATAAGGAGGTACAAGCAAGTACCATTTGTGTCCCTCTACCCTTACATCAAGAGACCGTGGATCCTTTACCTGTGGATACTCCAATTGAGGAAGAACCTTTACAACCACCGGTTGAAGAGGTTATCCCAGCACAGGATGCAGTAGTAGAGGTTCCACTTAGACGGTCAAGTAGGGAGAGGAGGTCAGCTATACCTTCTGATTATGTAGTCTATCTTGGGAGAGTGATTATGATATTGGTCATGTAATTGATCCGGTGACATTTTGAAAGTGTGTCTAGTCCTCAGATGAATTTATGGTGGGATGCAATGAGGGATGAGATGCAATCTATGCAACACAATAAAGTGTGGGAGCTTGTTGAGCTACCTAAAGGCTGTAGACCCGTTGGTAATAAATGGGTGTACAAGACTAAAAGGGATCCTAATGGAAAGATTGAGAGGTTTAAAGCCGGTGGTTGCCAAAGGGTACACACAGAGAGAAGGAATTGACTATGTTGATTTGTTCTCTCCGTGTCCTCTAAAGACTCATTTCGAGTCATTATGGCACTTGTAGCTCATTATGATCTAGAGTTACACCAGATGGATGTTAAAACCGCATTTCTAAATGGGAACTTGAAAGAAGAAGTCTATATGGAACAGCCTGAAGGTTTTAAGGTAGCTGGAAAGGATCATATGGTATGTAGACTTTTAAAGTCTATTTATGGTATGAAACAAGCTTCTCGTCAATGGTACCTGAAGTTTGATGAGGTAATCACCTCATTTGGTTTTCTGGAAAACCAAGTCGATAGGTGCATATATCACAAGGTCAGTGGGAGCAAAATTATCTTTTTGGTCCTTTATGTGGATGATATTTTGCTTGCGACAAATGACTTAGGCATCTTTGCATGAAGTTAAGCGGTTTTTGTCTAGGCAATTCGACATGAAAGACCTTGGTGAAGCATCATTTGTTCTTGGTATTGAAATCCACAGGGACAGATCTCGAAACTTGTTGGGTCTCTCTCAAAAGGCATACATTGAGCGTGTATTAAAGAGATTTAATATGAATGACTGTAAATCTTGGAATGTGCCAATTACTAAAGGTGAAAACCTAAGTTTGGCACAATGTCCCAATAATGACTATGAGAGAGAATCCATGAGAGATGTGCCATATGCTAGTGTTGTAAGAAGCTGATGTATGCTCAGGTATCACTAGACCAGACATCGCATTTGCAATAGGTCTCCTGGGAAGATATTTGTCAAATCTTGACCATTGGGTTGCTGCAAAGAAAGTTTTGAGATATTTAAAGGGAACCAAGGACTGCATGTTGACCTTTAAAAGGGTTGACAACCTTGAGCTGGTTGGCTATACGGATTCAGACTATGCCGGCTGCAAGGATGATCGGAAATCCACATCAGGATACATTTTCATGTTGGCAGGTGGTGCAGTATCATGGAAAAGTGTCAAACGGACACTTGTGACCTCGTCTACCATGCATGCAAAGTACGTAGCGTGCTTTGGAGCTTCAACGCAGGCCGCATGGTTAAGAAATCTCATTAGTGAGATGTCAATTGTTGATTCTATTGCTAAACTCATTCGGTTATATTGCGACAATCTTGCAATTTGTCTTTGTTTGCAAGAATAATAAGAGCATTTAGGGCTAAGCACTTGGAAATCAAATACTTGACTGTTAAGGAGCAAGTCAAAAAGGGTGAAGTTGAGATAGAGCACATTGAGACTGAATATATGGTTGCAGATCCTCTAACCAAGGGACTTCGCTCTGAAAGTTTTAGGAGCCATGTTACTAATATGGGATTAGTAGGGTCCTTTGATGTGTTTGGTTAGTGGGAGTCTTGTTTAGTTGCTCTATCATTCTATTTTTTAAAACACTTTTGGTTTGTGTTTTTTTTTAGTGCATATTATAATGAATGTTGTTATTCAGTCATAAATTCTTCACTATAATATGTTTCTAAAGTCTTAAGATGAGTGTCAATCTTAAGCAAAGGCACAGGGCATTATATGTGGGTCTTGTGATTGTATGTCTTACGTGACACATAAGGGTCATCTCGAGATGCATACAGATTTATAGACATACATGCTCGGATGAGCAATAAAGGATTTCTCTAGCGTGCTTGTGCATTTGAAGGAGAGAAATCAATGTAACCAAACAAGCAAACAACAAGCGATATAGATCATAAAGTTGCTGTTGTTGTTGCTTGCCACACTTCCACATCGTGTTCATGTCGATAAGGTGCATTGATGTGTGTGACCATGGAAGGGGCTGCATTCCTGATTAATGCAGTTTCCGCCACGATCCTCCATTGAGAATCTTATTGGACGGAATGGTATGCGGAGTTGTTTTATGACCAATTATTTTCAAAAGTGCGCATAAAGTTTTAAGTTGTCTTAATCCGATAAAATCGTTTTGTTTTCAAAATGATGTCGTTTTAAAAATTCTTGATAATTAATATGCCCAAGTGGGAGAATGTTAGAATTTTCTGTATGTGGGCTATATTAATTGTCTAATTTTGTGAATCGGATTAAGGATAAGATTGGTCAAATAAAACATACAGAGGGACCCATATGGTGATTGATCTAATTACGGGCCAGTAATTCCATTTGATAAAAGATGTGGGGTTTTAACAAGTGTGGGCCGATAGAGTTAATGGGCCGTTGATGGGTAGGCCCATGACAAACTCTATATAAGGAGAGCTAGGTCCCTCCCTTAGCCACAACTTTCACCACAACGTCATTAGGGCAAAACTTCTGATTGAGAAGTTCTCCACCCATTAAGTGCCGATTGTTGGAATAAGGAGAAGACCTACGCTTCATCAATCTTGATTCATTGCGTTTTCTTGATGGAGCCTAAATCAGTCAGATGTTTATTATTCCATGTTAATTGTATTCTATGCTCTCATGTTATGATCCTGTTGGCTGTTGAAATTAATTAACATGTTTGTGATCTTTTTAGCTGGACCTAGACAGACATCTTAAGTCTTTCCTTTTATCCCTGCACTATACCTGTAGCTTTCCAGCATGGACTTTAGCCGCTTAACTTCTAAAGAGCTTCCAACAAAGAATTATAATTCCCTGGTTTCCTTAACTACGGGCTGCAGCTCTGTTATTTTTATTTGTAAGTTTTTATTTATTTTTTGGGTTAAGTCTTGAACATATATCCTTCAGAACCATTGGCGGCTAGTGAAAGAGGACTTGTATGCTGCAATTGTTTGGTGATTACAAAAGGGGTGCATTTCGAGAGCAATGGCAGCCACTTGTGTGCATGTTATTCCAAAAGTAAGCATGCTACGGCCGGGGACTACAAGCCAATTTCATCTTTGCAATGTGGTGTATAAGGTCCTCTCTAAAGCTCTTACTCTTAGATTGCAACCTATTTTGCCTAATCTGATTTGTTGTAGTCAGGGAGCTTTTGTCAAGGGTAGAACTATAGCTGATAATATACTTCTTTGTCATGAACTTGTTCGGGGGTATGGTCGTACGGGAAATTCCCCTAGAATGTTGATAAAAGCGGGCCTTAAGAAAGCCTATGATTCTGTTAGATGGGGTTTCTTGAAATCCTGTTTAATGGGTATGGGTTTCCCCTCTCGGTTTGTTAAGTGGGTTATGATGTGTATAGAGAGCCCCTGGTTTTCTGTTGTGAATGGGAAGGCTTTTTCAAGGAGGGTAGGGGTTTGAGACAAGGAGATCCTCTCTCCCCTTCTTTGTTTGTTTTGGTTATGGATTATTTTTCCAGACTATTGGGAAAGTTATATGGAGAAAAATTGGTAAGGTTCCATCCAATGTGTGAGGAAGTGGGTATCACTCATTTGCTCTTTGCAGATGTGATGATCTTTTCTAGAATCCGGTCGTCTGATCCCCTGACCGAGTTGTCTATGCTGCGTGTGTCGCTCGCTTTGTGCCCTGTGGGGCCGTCCAGGCCGGTTGCATGTGTTGCCTCGTTCTTCCTGGATCACTACCCGCACCGCCTGAACTAGATTGGGGTCTAGATGCCGAATGTCGCTCTGTCGGAGGCTAGAGGTTGGCCGTAGGGAGGTAGCTCCGTGACTCGTGTCATCAGAACTCTGATAGCTGGGATCGACTGTGCGGCTGTTAGTTAAACCTCCTCCTTCCAGCCTAGATAGGTGGGATTGTGAATGGTATAAATTTATTTAAACGTTAATTATGTCTCATACAATCATCTATATGTGTATTTTTATTGTAGTTTCCAAATTTTTTAAAAAATACTTTACAAAATAACCACAACTAAAGTATGTTCAATTCATTAATTTAGTGTCATTTGCATACAAATGAATTTCCATTTAGTGTCAGTTGCAAAACTAAAGAATGAAGAAATGTAGTGATAGAAAAAAGGAGAAAAATAAAAAAACGAAAGAGCAAAAGAAAGAAGAAAATGATGAAATGGATTGAACTATTTGAATAACAAAATAAATTAGTAATATGAGAAGAAAAGAATGTTATCAAATAGGAATAAAATATTAATTTCTAGAGAAAAAAATATTACTTCTGCAAAATAGGAATAAAATAAAATGTAGAATCCACTCCAATTTGAAATACTGCGATGTAACATTAAAGAAAAAATTGTAAAAAAGCGTAAGCAGATGTAGATGTATTTAAATAGAAAAGCTTAGTTTGCTACATTTCCCAAACGATCACAGCCGTCCATTCAAATCAGTAGCAAGCGGAATCATGGAATACGAGAAGTCTTCCTCTAAAATATCAAAGCCGCAAAGCCTGCAACACATCTCTCTCTCACCCGCAAAAGAAACACAAAGGCAAACGAAAAATCAACAGAGTTAGAGAGAGACGAGGGAATAGAGATAGCAAGCAAGAGGAAATGGACCCGTCGAGGAAGCGAAAGGCGGAGGAAGAGAAGCCGGAGGCGGTAGCGGCGGGTGGCTCAGCTCTACTTGATTATCAAATGCCAACACGGTCGAGTCGAAAGAGTTGTCTACCGAGAACCGAAGCAGAAGCGAAAGATGATTCCATGGAGCATTGGTTAGGGTTCTCAAACTTCTTACTTGCACTTGATTGTCTCAATCTCGTTTTGCTTGTTCTATTTTCAAATTTCTTGTTTTGCCGTCTAAATTAGAGGCCAAAATGCTATGTAATTTTCCCACCAGTTACTCTTCTTTCTTAGAATCTTTGTGTCTCTTGTTTTCACGTTTCTGTTGGAAAAAGAATTCTAGTTCAAATGCTATGTAATTTTCTGATCTTTTTCATGGGTCTAATTGTGTTTAAATGATATACGATAGTAACTTGGTTTCACGTTTACAATGGTTGAAAATATAATACTAGTTCAAATGCTTTGTAATTTTCCTTTATATGACTTAAATTTCTTGTTTAGTATGAACAAACGTAGGGTTTTATTGATGTTTTCCATTATTTATTGGTTGACAGTAAGGATACCAATGATGATCTTCAGAAGTTGAAGGCTAAAGCCGGAATTTCCAAGATGGTGACGGAGACCGAGCAAGCTACTGCTACTGGTTCCATGGCTGATTGGTAAGTTTTCTGAATCTTCTAATCTTTTTCATCGGTCTAATTGTGTTTAAATGATATCTGGTAGTAACAAGGGCTTCACGTTTCTGTTGAAAAAAGAATACTAGTTCTAATGCTTTGTAATTTTCCATTATATGATTGCATAGCATTTGAACTAGTATTCTTTTTTCAACAGAAACGTGAAACCCTTGTTACTATCAGATATCATTTAAACACAATTAGACCCATGAAAAAAATCAGAAGATTCAGAAACTTACCAATCAGCCATGGAACCAAAGCAATGAGCTTGCTCGGTCTCCGTCACCATCTTGGAAATTCGACGCCGCCTTCAACTCGGAGATCATCATTGGTATCCTCATTGTCAATCAATAAAAGATCGAAAACATCAATAAAACCTACGTTGTTCCTACTAAACAAGAAATTTAATTCATATAAAGGAAAATTACATAGCATTTGAACTAGTAGCTTTTAACAACAGAAACGTGAAACCATTGTTACTATCAGATATCATTTAAACACAAGTAGACCCATGAAAAAGATCAGAAGATTCAGAAACTTACCAATCAGCCATGGAACCAGCAGCAGTAGCTTGCTCGGTCTCCGTCACCATCTTGGAAATTCCGGCTTTCGCCTTCAACTTTTGGAGATCATCATTGGTATCCTTACTGTCAATCAATAAATAATGGAAAAAATCAATAAAACCCTACGTTTGTTCAAGAAATTTAAGTCATATAAAGGAAAATTACATAGCATTTGAGCTAGTATTCTTTTTTCAACAGAAACGTGAAAGCAAGAGACACAAAGATTCTAAGAAAGAAGAGTAACTGGTGGGAAAATTACATAGCATTTTGGCCTCTAATTTAGACGGCAAAACAAGAAATTTGAAAATAGAACAAGCAAAACGAGAATGAGACAATCAAGCGCAAGGTAAGAAGTTTGAGAACCCTAACCAATACTCCATGGAATCATCTTTCACTTTACATTTACGGTTCTTGGTAGACAACTCTTTCAACTCGACCGTGTTGGCATTTGATAATCGAGTAGAGCTCTGAGCCACCCGCTTCGCTACCGTCTTCGGCTTCTCTTCCTCTGCCTTTCGCTTCCTCGGCGGGTCCATTTTCTCTTGCTTGTTGTCTCTATTCCCTCGTCTCTCTCTAGCTCTGTTGGTTTTTCGTTTGCCTTTGTGTTTCTTTTGCGGGTGAGAGAGAGATGTGCTGCAGGCTTTGCGGCTTTGATATTTTAGGGGAAGACTTCTCGTATTCCATGATTCCGCTTGCTACTGATTCGAATGGACGGCTGTGATCGATTGGGAAATGTAGCAAACTAAGCTTTTCTATTTAAATACATCTACATCCGTTTACAGTTTTTTTTCTTTCTTTTTTACAGTTTTTTCTTTAATGTTACTCTACATCGCAAAATTTCAAACTGGAGTCATTCTTTCTGTTTTTTATGGGCGAGTATTTTATTCCTATTTTGCTGAAGTAATATTTTTTTCTCTAGAAATTAATATTTTATTCCAATTTGATAACATTCTTTTCTTCTCATATTACTAATTTATTTTGTTATTCAAATAGTTCAATCCATTTCATCATTTTCTTCTTTCTTTTGCTCTTTCATTTTTTATTTTTCTCCTTTTTTCTATCACTACATTTCTTCATTCTTTGGTTTTGCAATTGACACTAAATGGAAATTCATTTGTATGCAAATGATACTAAATTAATGAATTGAATATACTTTAGTTTTTTGGCTATTTTTTAAAGTAATTGTTTTTAAAAAATTGGAAACTACAATAAAAATACACATATAGATGATTGTATGAGACATAAGTAAAGTTTAAATGAATTTATACAATTACTTCTACTCTAATTAAAAAGAGATTATTACAAGTGTGTGTATATATATATACATATAATATTTTAGAGTAAATTTCATAGATGACCCTACTTTTTGGACCGTTGTCTTATACTTTGGTCACTTTTTAACTTTCGTCTCAGCCATTTAAGTGGAATGTCCCATAGGAAATGTTCATTTTACCCCTAGTGCTTAAACGACAGAGTGGATGAGAGGACTTGATTGAGTCATAAATTCAAATTAAGAGACCAATATCGGTCAATAACTTAAAACAAGACCAAAATAGAACAAAAATGCAAAATGTAGAATGGCCGATTAAATTTACTCTTTCGATATGTGGCCATTGGAGAGTTAGCAGTGGTGATCGGATTTCGGTCTGGCGGGATAGGTGGTTACCGGCGGCGGCTATGAAGGGGTTCACATAGCTTGTGATTAGCCTAGAGAATTTGAGGGTGGTAGATCTGATTGAGCAGCGTTCTCTCTCTTGAAAGGAAAGTGATATTGATGCTGTGTTCCATCCGATGGATGTTGCTCTAATTAAAGGCATTCCTCTTTCTCCACACTTTATGAGTGATCTTTTTACCTAGGGAATGGAGGATAAAGGTCAATTTTCGGTTAAATCGGCCTATTATCTGGCTTATGCGGTGTTGTATAGAGCTAATCCTTTGGATACTTTTGATTTTTAGCGTTGGTTTTGGAATTTGTCACTCCCATCGCAGATACACACTTTTTTGTGGCGGGCGTGCACAGACATTTTAACTACACATACCGGTTTGTTACATCGGGGGATGGCAGTGGATGCGTCTTGCCCAGTGTGCGGTATGGCAGAGGAGACTACGCAACACTTGTTCTAGGAGTGGGTGAAGATAGGTGTTACATGCCAAAATCCAGAGGCTGGGGTGGACTGGTGTGTTTGGTTCCGAGAGCTTATGCAGGAAAGACCTGCTGTGATGTTGGTGATTGCAATTACCACTTGGTTTATGTGGAACAATAGGAACTTGGTAGTCCATGAGGACAACTGTTCCCACCCCTCAGCATTAGCGACAGAATCTTCTACTTGGATGGAGGGTTGGCTTGATTCCCTGTCGCGTTGCGTCAGGCTACTGCGTGTGCAAGCATTGGGGTGATCGCGAGAGACGCGTAAGGGCGGTTGCTACAGGCCGTCTCGGTTGGGTATCATTATGAGGGAAGGGATCCTTTGTACTTTTGTGGGGCGTGGGCGAGGCAAGGAGGTTTGGTTGGCAGCAGGTGGAGTTTGAGTCTTGACTCCCAACGCTTGATCCCGAAGCTGCCAAGCTCTCACATCCCTTTGTCATTTTACTTTGGTACTATATTAGATGAGATTAGAATTTATTCGTCATTCTTTACTTCCTGTCAGTTCACATGTTTTCGTAGTCAGGCGAATATGGCGGCACATACTTTACCTGTCTCCGACTTAGAGTGTAGTGGCAGAAGCTCTTGGGATTTGTGCCCATCTTGGCTTGCCACGGTCTTATATTGATTTAATATAACATTTTAGAGTAAATTTCACCGATGGTCCTCCTTTTTGGACCATTGTCCTATACTTTGGCCACGTTTTAACTTCCATCTCAACCATTTAAGTGGACTGTCCCATAAGAAATGTCCATTTTACCCTTAGTGCTTAAACGATAGAGATGGATGGTTGGACTTAATTGTCATAAATTCAAATTAAGAGACCAATATCGGTCAATAACTTAAAACAAGACCAGAATAGAACAACAATACAAAAAATAGAACAACCGATTAAATTTACTCTCTCGACATGTGGTTGTGGTTATTATGTTTTTGAACCATATAACTCTTATTTTTCTAACCTTTTCAATTTATCGTGAACTTTCTCAAATTATAATTATATTTAGATAAATTTATGGAAAATCACTGTAGATGAACAAAAAGTTTCATTTTTTTTTGCTTTATTTCAAATAACGGTAAAGTTACCTTATTTGTTTTCAATTTTTTTCTTTGTTTTGAGAGACCCATAAAATTTCTTACTCACATTTTTTTATCATCACTTTCTCTCTTTATTCAATGGTATAACTACCTTATTTACATTCAGGTTTTAACTTCTTTTTCAGAGAGGCTTCTAAAGTTTTACACGTTTTACACTCATATTTTTGTCACGATCTCTTCATGTTTTCTTGTTTTTCTCTATTTCATAACTATTGTAAATGTTTGATTTGAAGTTTTTTTCTTCAAATTATCAACCAAACATGTTTTCACTGTAAAACCCTCATCTCAGTGAACTAGTGTAAGCTGAAGTAAAAATAATTCACAAATAAAAAATAAAATCTCAAAATCAATTTCTGTTCATTATTAATGGGTGGAATTTTTATAAGTTTCTATAAATCTTCTATAAAGAGACACGATAAAATAGAAATTATTTGAAAAAATAAAGTGAGAAACTTTGAAAATTTTCAACAATTAATAATGAACAAAGATTAATTATTGAAACGTCATTTCCGTTCATCTCCGCCGTTTAAGCAGACGGGCTCATGAAAACGTATATTTATTGTTACATATTATGTCCCTCAATATATAATTTTGGTGCAAGATACACCTTGCACTATGGAATAACTCCATCTTTGCCTATTTATGAAGCTGGCGATGTAGTTGGCAATGTGGTTGGCACATTGATGAGGTTGGCAATATGGTTGGCAAATTGATGAGGTTGACAATGTAGTTGACACATTTAATGGAGAGTTTTTTCATAGCTCTCATCCATCTATAAATAGATGGGAGGAGTGCTTCATTCTCCATCCATCATTCCATTATTTATTCTTCTTCTTCTTCTTCTTCTTCTTCTCAATCTCCCTAAAAGTGTCGAATTCTTGAGGCAAGTTTTAGAGCATTAAGGGTGGAATTATTCATTCCACACAACATCTTCAAGGTGTTTCACATCCCATCCGCCCTCTTCCCTTCTTCTCATGGTGCAAGGCGCCATCATTACCATCTCTTTAAGCCAAGGGCTGCCATTGAAGCAAGCTTGAAAGCTTAAGGAATGAGTATACGTCGGATTGGAGCAAGGATTAAAATAATACTTAAGCGGTTTTTCCTTTGGTGCAAGGTATGTTTACGTCTCTTATTATCATGTTTAGGTCATCATCTTCATACTCTCTTGTTGTTGGATTCATTGGTTTCATGGCATGATTTGATGCAATATTATGCTGGATTCATTGGTTTCATTGGATTCATTAGTTAGAGTATCAAATGTTGCCATGGTTGTTGTCATTATCGTTTTTCTTGCTTTTATGTTGAAATTTCTTGTTTTGCACTCCTAAACTATAGGCCAGGCCAAAATGTATGTTTGATGATGAGTATATTAATTTCTTCAAGTTAATAGGAAGGAACAAGCGTAGGGTTTCATTGATTTTTTCATTATTCAATGATGACGGTGAGCATCGTGATGATGATGACTGAATCTGAAAGCTAAAGTTGAAACCTCTAAGATGGCTGCAGAGGTGGTGACGAAGAAAGAGCAAGCTTTTTGGTTAGGGTTCTAAATCTTCAGACCTACCTTTTTGTCCAAGGAGATTCAGAACCCTAACCAATGAACTTGCTCTTTCTTGGTCAACATCTCCGCTGCCATCTTGGAGGTTTCGCTTTAGCTTTCAGATTCAGGTCATCATCATCATCAAGATGCTCACTATCATTATTGAATAATGAAAATAATCAATGAAACCCTACGTTTGTTCCTTCCTATTAACTTCAAGAAATTAATATACTCATTATCAAACATACATTTTGGCCTGGCCTCTAATTTAGGAGTGTAAAACAAGAAATTTCAACATAAAAGCAAGGAAAACGAGAATGACAACAACCATGGAAACATTTGATACACTGTGAATTCTCGATTTCTGGAAAAATTACTCCTTAAAATTCGTTACTATCAGATTCTACCATTTAAAAAATTGAAACGCAACAAAAAAGTAGATCTGAAGATTTAGAACCCTAACCAATGCTCCATCAGAATCTGGGAGATTTCGGCTTCAACTTTCAGATTCTCTGGTTCTTGGTAGGCAACTCCGGCTCATTCGACTCAATTGTGTTGGCGATTGCTAATCTTGTAGAGCTCCGAGCCATCGTGTCTGGCTTCTCTTCCTCCGCCTTTCACTTCCTTGGCTCCGTTTCCTCGTCTCTCTAGCTCCTGTTTGTTTTTTTTGCCTCTGTGTTTCTTTTGTGGTTGAGTGAGAGACTAGGAGACAGAGTTCAAGAAAAGACATCTCGTAGTCCACCTGATTCAAATGAACGACTGTGATCGACCGGGATTCTTTAAGCGCAGTGTACGTCCATTCCACAATTTTTTTGTTTCCTTTTAAAGGCCATTTGGTAGGCGTAAAGCCTATGGCTTAAGCAAAATGAGCAAGCACTACACGTGTGGCTGAAATCAATTGCCCAAAATGGATAAAAAAATTACAAATGTGCCATTAATGTTACTTTTGGTTCATGAAGCTTTGTTGTTTCAGATCTATCGACACTATTCACCTTCACGCCACCAGTCACCATGGGCATCAACGGTGGAGCCATCAGACGCCGTTTTGTGCAGCACTGTCCTTGCACATCCGTCATCTTCCGTCTCGACTGACCAATGGTTCGGCCACTGAGACGACAGAAGCCAATGGTTCAGATGGTTGGCGAGAGGAATTTAATTTGAAAACGTCATGGGTGTGGATCGATTTTAGGGAGCCATGATCATCGGCCATTTTTGTTGATTAACTCATCAGCTATTCTTGTTCACATCTCAAGACATAAAAGGTTGAATTGCCATATGATGATAAAGGATAATTTTGTAATTGCATGTCAAACACACTTGAGGAAAACTGCTTAAACCAAAGGCTTAAGCGTGTTAAGCCCTGCCAAATGGGCTGTTAACGGGGGCGGATCTGCCTTGTGGCAGACCCAGCTCCAACTGGGCTGAAAATTTGGCCCAATATTAGTACCCATAAGTCATACCCTAACCCAAGCCATAGCCAAAACAAGCCCACCCACCAGCCCACCCAACACTTAGCCACTTCAGCCCTTATTCTCAGCAGCCAGCAACAGCAAGCAAGAAGTTTGTGACTCGTGAGAAAGAGAAACCCCCGTCCCCCTACCCCTGGCTCTGTCATCCGTCATCTCCGTTCGTCACTTCTACCGGTGGATCCTCCGATCTCGGCGCCGTCGTCAACCGGTTTCCAGTTTGGTTTCTCATTTCATTTTGCGTTTCATCAATTTCAGAGAGACAAAACAGTGCTCCGCCCATCTCCGCGCTTGAATCAACAACTGCCGGTTAACCGGTCAGCTCCTCTTGTCGCCGCGGTCAGCCGATGGCGTAGCAACAGCCGCAGTGTCTGTCTCCTCCGCTCACCCACCTCTTCTCTCAATTTTTTAGAATGGCATAATGCATATAATATTATAATTTTGAATTTTTTTGTGTGGTAGAGTAGTTAATCTTCTGTTAATTATCAATTTTACAATTTGCTTAGACTAGTCAGAAGTGGACTTTAATTTCAGAGATGGACATGGACTTTAATGTTTATAGCTTTGTTTTGTTTATACTTTATAGTTTACTGGAGATGGACTTTAATGTTTAGTTTAATTGTTTGTAGTTTATACATTCATAGTTTAATCATGTTTATGTTAATAGTTTAACTTATACTTTCATATGTCATGTGGTACTTTCATAGTTTAATTGCTATAGGAGACAAATAGTGGTTGATGTTAGTTTAGTTTAATCATTTTGGCACTTGTCCATACATTAGTGAATCTTCTAATTGTTAATATTTTGACTAGGATGGGTGATCATCATTCTAAGAAACGAATGAAGACACTTTTTTCTTTCTATGAGAAAGATGGTGATAATCAAGCACCACCTACATCAAAAACATCATTGCCTTATTCTGATTCTCCTAATTGTCTGCGTGCAAACAAAATGACAACTCCACATGAAACAAATATGGATAACTCTCCAATAATAGTTGATGTTCCAAAAGAGCATCTTGTTCAAGCCGATCCTGGATTACGCCAGCTGATTTGTACATTTCCCGTGAATGAACAAGATAGTATTCGAAGGGAATATCTCCTCATGGGGCCTTGTCAACCCAAATTACAAAATTATCCAGAAACTTTTGATGGACGTGATAATCGACGTTTTCAATTTAAATGGTTTACACTATATCCTTGGTTGGAGTATTCAGAAGCTAGTGATATAACATTATGCTTCCCTTGCTTTCTCTTTGAAAAAAATCCACCAAGGTTTCCTTTGTTCACTGTTGATGGGTATTGCAATTGGAGTAGAATGTTGGCCGGGAAGAGAGGAATTTGTGAACATGTAGGAAATTTAAATTCTACTCATCAGAAAAATGTTCAAAGTTGGGCTAATTTATTGAGAACTTCTCAACACATTGATAGAGTGATTGAAAAACTTCCACCGGAAATTGTGAGGCAAAAGCAGTGCGTTTGAAGACAACAATAGCAGCTATAAAGTATCTTGGAAAAGAAGGCTTGCCTTTTAGAGGTCATGATGAATCTTCTAATTCTAGTAGTAGAGGGCATTTCATTGAGATGATAAAGAGCTATGCAGATATGAATGATGAGATAGCGAAAGTAGTTCTTGAAAATGCTCCCAAACATGCCATGTACATTACACCATCAATTCAAAAGGAGATACTAGGTATCATTGCTACCAAAATTCGGAACAAAATTCGTCAAGAAATTGGGGATGCCAAGTTTTGTCTCCTTGTTGATGAATCACTTGATGTATCTCGCAAAAAGCAAATGACAATCATTCTCAGGTTTGTTAATTATTGTTTTTTTGCACTAGCACTAAATTTTATTGATAATTGATAAGTATATTTTGACTATTCTCAGATTTGTTGATGAAGATGGGTTTGTTCAAGAAAGGTACTTTGAAATTGTTAGTGTTGAAGACACTACTTCAGCTAATCTCAAGAAACATATATGTCATGTGCTTTCTTCAAACAAACTACAATTACAAAATATTATTTGTCAAGGATACGATGGAGCTAGCAATATGCGCGGTCAATTTCATGGATTGAAGACATTATTCCTTCAGGAGTGCCCTTTTGCATTAGTTTTATTGCTTTGCATATCGATTAAAATTAGCTTCGAATGCATGTGCTAGAGATGTTCCTGATATGCGATTGTTTTTTCAAATGCTAAGTTCCATTGTTGCTTTTGTTGTATCTTCATCGAAGCGTACAAATCTGTTGAAAGGCATTCAAGCAGCATAAATTGTAGAGAGTTTAGCAACCGGAGATCTTGAAACCGGGAAATGACTTAACCAGTTCGCGGTTGCAAAGAGCGAGTGCAACTCGATGGGGTTCTCACTTTGCTTCGGTTAATACGTTAGTTCATGTGTTTAAAGAGTTACCAAGCTTCTTCAAAGCATGATGACTGATAAAGAGCTCACTGGAAGCATAAGAGGTGATGAAAAAGGTTTTCTTAAGGCATTGAGGGCATTTGAGTTTGTGTTTTGTTTGTTACTTGCTAACAAAATTATGGGAATTACCGATTTACTCTCTTAAGCATTGCAGAAGCAATCACAAGATATTGTAAATGCTATGAATTTGGTTTCAAGTACAAAGACACTTGTTCAAGCATTGAGGGAAGATAGTTGGGATAGTTTTTTACAAAGTGTCCAACAATTTGGTGAAGCTCATGGTCTTGAAATGCCTAATATGGATGTAGCTTACTCAATGGGCACTGGTCGTGGTTGCCAACAACATGATGTTACAAATGAACATTACTATCATTTTGACGTGTTTAATGTGATTATAGATGTTCAGATGATGGAGCTAAAACAGGTTCACAGAGCAAAGTATAGAACTACTTATTTTGAGCTCTGCATTAGATCCTATAAATCAGTTCAAGAAGTTTAATATGGAAAAGATTTGCAAACTTGCAGAGAAGTTCTATCCTGAAGACTTTGATGCATCAGAGATAAGAGCATTAAGGTTGCAATTAGAGCATTACAAGTTTCAAGTAGTTTCTGATAAGGATTTTCAGGAATAGTCTTCTCTTGCACAATTATGTCGAAGGTTAACTGAAACGGACCTATCAAAGCTTTTTCCCTTGGTTGATAGATTGATTCGTTTGGTCTTGACACTTCCTGTTTCCACTGCAACAATTGAGATGCATTTTCAGCTATGAAACTTATAAAAGCTCGACTTAGAAACAAGATGGAAGACGGATACCTTTCAAGTTGTATGATGCTTCATATTGAAAAGGAATATGTGGATGATATTGATTCAGAGGCAGTGATTGATCGATTCGAGTCTTTTGGGGATCGTAAAGCGCAATTCAGATAGAGCATCATGTATTTTTGAATGTGCGTTGTTGTATTTTGATTTACAATTCTTGTCTCATTTGATCGAATATTTCCGCTCAGCTTGATTTTATTCCCTGGATCCGCCACTGCGCCGGCGTGCTCCACCTCAGATCCGTTGTTGAGATTTGAATCTGATCAGTAGAGAAAGCTGAAAATCAGAATCAAACCATAGTAGAAAGGCGAATCAAATTCCAGCACGAACCCTTCAGACTCACATGTTCATATTGCTTTCAATGGACGAATCAGCGCACTCCCAGCTCCAATCAGTAAACTCTGCTCCATTTCAAAAAAAATCAAGTTCTAATAGAAGAATGCAGGTACAAGATCAGCAAGCAAGCAAGAGAAATTGGTTTAATTTGTTCTATTTCCCGAAAAAGAACGTACTGTTAATAGCAAGTTTAAAAGGAAGTTTCTTCCTGTTGGTGACTCGGACCAGATCAAGACTCCTTGAAAATCTTGAATCTCAATTAAGCTCCTCCACAATCCTTAACTTGCAAAAAAAAACAAAGAAAAAGCAACCGATGATGAAGATGATGGGGTTACCGGTGAGCGAAGCTTATGAAGGCGACAGCTCTGCGAGATTTGTGTATGACTTGTAGGATGGAGGCGTCGAAGCTGTGGAGGCCGTCGGAGACCAATCGGGTGGTTGGTGTGGTCGAAAGTGGATGCGGTGGCAGCGGTACAACCGAGGAGGAGGAGGAGGCGTTCGTCGCGATCAACGCCAAGTGAGCCATGGTTTATGTTATTCTATACTCTTCTCTCTTGCGTTCTCACTAGCTAGATCGCCCGCTCATCGGCTAATCACACACGATCGCTTGAAATCTGTGGCGACTCCGTCTCTCTTTCTTCTCTCGTTCTCGCGACATCTCTCTACCCTACCCAAATCGTGTTTCCTTTTCTTCTCTATTTTTCTATTAGCTTGTTATATGGTGTAGGTGAGTGAAGTGTAACTTTTTTCTCAGAAAATGTGAGCTGTAGATCTTGCCGGCTAGGAACAAAGGATAAAACTGCCTGATTAACAGCCTAGGGTTTGTACTCCAGAACATAGTCAAACTCAGCTAATAAGTGTTGTCACCTTGCTTGCTTCAAAGTGAGCTTCTTCTCTGTCTGAAAGTAGCTAGTGGCGACATTATCAGTCTTCACCACGAACTTGGGACCCCAACAAGTAATGCCTCCAAGTTCGCAAGCAATGTACCACGGCCGTCATCTCCTTCTCCTGGACCGTGTAGCGCCTCTCTGTCTCATTGAGCTTATGACTCTCGTAAACTATAGGATGTCCCTCCTGCATAAGGACTCCCCCAATGGCAACGTCTGAGGCATCTGTGTGTACCTCGTAAGTTTTGGTGTGGTCTGGCAAGGCCAACACCGGTTCCTCCATCACGGCTTGCTTGAGTGCCATGAACGCCTCTTGGCAGCTGTCATCCCATTTCCATGGCTGGTTCTTCTTGAGCAGGTCCGTTAGCGGTGTTGCGATGTGGGAGTATCCTCGGATGAACCGCCGATAGTAGTTTACCAACCCAAGGAAGGATCTTAGCTCGGCACCTTCCTTGGCGGCTTTCATTCTTGAATGGCTCGGACTTTGGCTTTATCCATCCTTAGTTTGCCTCGTCCCACAACGTGTCCTAAGAACGCCACCTCCTCTTGGGCAAAAGCATACTTCTCCTTCTTCACATAAAGTTCATTCTCCCGCAAGACTTGGAAGACTTGCCGTAGGTGCTCAATATGATCTTGTAGAGTCTTGTTGTACACTACAATATCATCCAAGTATACTACGACAAATCTATCCAAGAAGGGCTGGAGTACCTTGTTCATGAGTGTAGCAGGAGCATTTGTAAGACCAAAGGGCATGACCAAGAACTCATAAGAGCCATACCTTGTGACGCATGCAGTCTTAGGCACATCCCTTTCAGTATCCGGACCTGGTAGTAGCCTAAGCGCAACTCCAACTTGGTGAACCACCGTGCTTCCCCAAGCTAGTCGAACAGGTCTGCGATGAGTGGAATGGGATACTTGTTCTTCACCGTGATCTTGTTCAAGGCGCGATAGTCGATGCACAACTGAAGTGACCCATCGTGCTTCCTCTGGAACAATACCGGCACGCCGTATGGAGCCTTCGATGGTTGGATGTAGCCCGCATCCAACAATTCCTTAATCTGTCTCCTCAACTCCTCGAGTTCTGGGGGAGACATGCAGTAAGGTACCGCAGCTGGTGGCCTAGCCCCTGGCATCAGCTCAATCTCATGATCCACATCCCTCTTAGGTGGAAGTTTCTTCGGGAGCTCGGGCGGCATAACGTCTTGGAACTCCTCCAAGACAGTAGTGATCTCGGTGGGCACATCAATGACGATCTCTCATGTGTCTTCCTTGATGGCCGCAAGGAAGGTAAGCTCGCCTCTCTTGATGCCCTTGTGGAGTTACAAGGCCGAAAACGTAGCTCCATGTTTTGGTCCCCCACGAGTCAATGGTATCATGCGTGGCTCACCCTTCTCCAAGATGCACATGGTGTTGGCAAAAGGCATCGGGATCGCCTTAACCCAGTCCATGAACTCCATTCCAAACACCATGTCATGATCATCCATAGGGACTACTGAAAAGTTCACAGGACCACGCCACTCACCTATTTGGACCTCCACATCTTTGGCCACGCCATGGATGGGCTTTGGGTTGGAGTTGACAGCCTTCATCCAACCTTGCTCTCCGGAGTACTTGATTCCAAGGGGCCTAGCTTCGTCCAGCCTTAGGAAGTTGTTCGATGCTCTGGTGTCCACCAAGCCACGTACTTCTTGTCCATTAATCCTGGCTTGGACGAAGAGTCGACCACCTTGGTCCTGTTTGGGCGTCTTAACCTTGGCCTTGATAGCGTTAAGGACTTGGAGAGACCCCATGCCAGCATTTGTGCTAGCCTGTTCCTTCTCCTGGGCAAGGGCTGAAAGATGATTCTTAAGAGGACAATCTCGAGCTAGATGCTCACCTTTGCAATTGTAGCATTCGAAGGGTCTCCTCTCGTGGTTGTCCCCATTCTTCCACCTTGGGTTGCCTCCGCCATCCTTTCCCGGGCACCTATGGTACCTCCTTCCCTAGGCTAGGTGCTCCCCCACCTTCACCCTTGGTGGGAATCATGGATTTGGGCTTCTCCGTCTTTTGGAACTCGATAAGAGACTCCACCAAGAACATGACTGTTGGGAGATCCTCCACTCCACGTCTCTTGAGTTCCAACTTAGCTCAATTTTGGAGGCCATCCATGAAGGTGAAGAATGCCTCCTTCTTGGGATGGTCCGGAATCTCCAAGAGTAGCTCGTTGAACTCCTTGACATACTCTCGGATGTTGCCCCTATGAGAGAGGTGTCTCAGCTTTGCCCTCGCCTCATTTTCCGAATTATCCGGACGAAACTGACGTTTGAGTTCCCTCTTGAACTCATCCCAGGTGGTGATTGAGCAAGTTCCCTTCTCAATCTCGGCATGTCGTCGCCTCCACCATACTAATGTCATGTCCTCAAGATAGAGGGTAGCATGGCTGATCTTTAAGCCATCCTCAAAGTACTGCTCCATGCCCTAAAAGAAGTTGTCTACTTCCTTAGCATTCCGACGCCCTTGCCTTAGGCCTCGGCACATCGATCCGGGGTGGTAGTGTAAGGCTTGACATCGATGTAGACGCTGTGGAGTTAATTCCTCTAGCCACCACCGCCTTAAGGAGGGCCACCTCCTAATCCAGCCTAGCAATCGTGCCCGCAAGCTCTTCCCTAAGAGCCTTGTTCTCCTTCTCAAGGTCAAGGACCCTTAGGGTGAGAGCTCCATCCGCCGCCTTGCGATGGGCTCGCTTCGCTTGGTGAGGCCGCTTGGCCCAAGTTAGCCCTAGAACTTTGTTGGGCCAAATTGGGCCGTCACAATATTCTCACGTGTATGCTTTGCTTTATTAATCCTCCCCTCATTTTGTTTTCACTCCCTTTATCTTTTTATTTGATTGTATATATGTTGTATTACTTCAACTTTCCTCTGCTCTCTCTTTTATCTTCTATGGCAAGCTCTTGCTCTTTCTCTCTCACTATTTAACGAGTTGATTTCACACTCCCCTTATTTCCATTTATTTTTGCAGATCAGTCTCTTGGCGTTGATTGTGCCTATTTCTGGTGTTATTGCACAGAAAAAATGATTATACTTGCTGGACCAGGAGTTCTAATCTCAACAGGTATCCTGTTAAACTCAACTCTTTTGTGTAGTTTAGTTGCCTTTCCGTTTTTTTTCCATTATAGAAAGTGCTGAAAAGTTTCATTGTGATGTTGTAGCTCACTTTTCCATACAACTGGAGTTGGAAACTTGCATTGTTACTTAGGGTACTGCTAAGTGCTACGGATCCTGTTGTTGTGTTGGTTGCTTTGCTGAAAGAGCTTAGTGCGAGCAAAAAGTGTAGCACCATTATTGAAGGAGACTCCTCCATGAATAATGGATAATTTGCAATTCAGTTTGTGGTCATGTTGCTTTTCCATGTAAATGCTACGAAGATTAGGCAATTTAAAATTAGATTTAACTGATTGTCTTTTCTTTAATAATTTCTTCTTTTACTTATGAATTTGGTTCACCTTTTCTTTCATGCAGGCGTGTTACAAGTTAGAGGTATGATCCTTTTTTTTCAAATATTTCAAAGATCCTATTTTTAGTTTGCTCATGAACTTATCTCAGTATTTAACTTATTTCAGACGTTTCAATGCAGTTTGTAAGGTACGAGTGTTCAATTTTTACAAGTGTTAAAGTTAAGAAATTTTCATTATATGTACATATATGGACTGATTTTATTCCCATGCTGTTGTCTTTTACACTTCTAGTTAAGCAAGAGATCCAAGCTGTGTAGCAATTAAAGCCCTAGCTTTTCTATATGTTCCTAAAAGGTTAGTTGATTACAAAAATTTGAAACATCAAATATACAAAGTTTTGCAACAATTAAACCAGTTGATGTTCTATAAAGTGTCAATTGATTTTGATAGCAGTTTCGCGCAGATTATGTTTTCATATGGGATTGTTTTTTGTTTTTTATTTTACTTCGGGTCTTCATGGTTGAGTTTAAGATATTTCCTTCTTCATATTATTGTTTCTTCGTTTAGCCAACAATGAAACTTTTCCTCGATTTGAATGTGTTAGTGTAATCTGTTTGATACAAGCATTTCTATCAGTTTGTTTTAGTTAAGCGATTAGTTGATCTTGGTGTATTGCTAAATGTGTTGTGCTAGATTTTTGAAAATCATCGAGTAAAGATTTTACTCTCACAATTATTGCATCAGCTCTCACTAAATAGGTGAATTTTCTATTTTTCTTTTGAGTAGATTTTTTTCCTAGATTTTCCTACACATTGTTTTGCAAACTAATGAGAGGAACCATCCTATTAAAAAACAAAAACATAACAGAACATTCATTAGCATCTCATGAAATAAAAAATGTTGAAGAAGAAATGACAACATACATAGTGATCTCAGACCTGAGTAAGTGGTGGCAATGCAAGCTTTCAAGACTCAACAAGCTTCGATTTTGTTCTCCGAAGCATGAAAGCTTGCAACACATGCTTCAAACTCTGTTATTGTTCTTTTTCCCAGGATGACCTGCAATCTTATCATAAGAAAATAAAATAAACCATGCAGCAAGCATCGCATCTCATGTCAGGCCATGTTGACTCACATGCGTAGAGCACATGAAAACCATCATGTTTTCAGAAAACATAGTCAACTAAATATCTCTTGCAATAGTTCCACTCATTAAGGAGAAGTAGCAGATTAACAGAAAAATTCACATTTGTTAGTACCGCATGAATATGCCAAAAAGGGAAACAAAAATTATATGCTTCCGCAAGTCATAAACCATATGCGAAACTTAGGTTCAAAATCATAAAAACAAACTCACAGACTATTATCTTCAACTCAAGGCTGGGTGAGAAAACAAACCTGCTAAATTAGTAGCTCCAGCTTCCTTGAAGGTGGAAAGAAACTGCGAAGAGGAAGAGCACATCCTCAAACGGATCTTCCAGAAAGAGACCTAGATCGACTCCCTCCGCAAAGAGATAACCAACCTGTACATCTTCATCTCCCCCTTCCACGCTCTTTCCCTCCTACACCTCTTCAAAGGAGGCTTTCTGGAGATCATGGATCTCGAACCATGGGGCTCATTTGGGTGGTGCAGTACAAGTTTGGCTTGAAGGTCCACTATGAGAAAATGCTCGAGAGAGAGAGAGAGAGAGAGAGAGAGAGAGAGAGAGAGAGAGTGGGAGGCGAAGCTTCTGGGGATGTGTGTTGAGGAGATGAAGCAGGAGGGTATGGTGTTGAGAACAAAGATATGCAGAAGTGGTCGTCTTTGGATTTGGTTACTTTGGTGTTCTTCACTGGTATGTGTCTTGTCCTAGGGCTTAGCAGGTTCGTTCTCAGTGAATGATGATATCAAATCCATGGTCCATGCGATGGCTGCTAGAGCTGCAACTGGATATCGCACACGAGCTTGGTTGGGAAGCAACATTAGGCAGTGGTAGGGAGTATGGTAAAGGTGATGGACGACGAGGGAACTAGACAAGGAGTGGAGGGAATGATAATAACAAATACTCCTCTGTCCCTATTCTTTTGAAACACTTCGTTTGGGCACAATTATTTAGGAAAGTTCATGTTTTCCAATTACCCCCCTCTTTACGGCTCTGTTTAAGTATTCACACAGCCTTGTCTCTTTCTCTCTCCTATCCGACCCAGAACAACCCTTGTTCTTCTTCCGATGAACAACAAATTAATGTCAATCCTTTTGTTCTACGAAATTAAACAAACAATTACTGAAATGAAAAATAAAAAATGTAACGAGAAAAATGAGATCAATTTATGAGATTTTTGGTGGTTTTCAATCTTTTGTAGCTTTTCCACCACCAGTCCACTGCCTTAGTAAACCGATGTCCGATGTCCATGTTCGAAAAACACAAAGAAGTGAACTGAACGGCGGCCACTAACTACAAATCCGATCTTCGATGAAGGTGTGAAGGTGACTGATGAAGGCATTGAGTCTCGATTTGTTGGATCGACAGAGGGAGGCGGAGAGTGTTAAGAGTGAAGAACAGAGCACTTGTAGATCTAGCCCAATAGAGACTCCTGCAAGTGGGCAAGATAGGGGATGTGGGCAGAGGGGTGTGGGACTGCACGTTGGTAGGGAGAGTGTATGGGTAGATTGGTAAATGTAGGTTTAAAAAATTACCAAAATTGGAAACGTTTCAATAATTTAGGGACAGCCCAAAAAAGAAAGTGTTTCAAAAAATTTGGGACGGAGGGAGTAACTCCTAATATTTAGTAGTATGATATTAATGTTTGAGTCCTCATGTTTTCGAGCTACCTCCAACCAGTCAAGTTCTAATGAAATGGTCCTCTAAGTTTCTTAATCTAACACCATTACACACCGTGTCAAACAAGCGTCAACCACATGTCCCTGACTGCTAGTTTAGGACTGAAAGTGATTACAGTGCCTTACGTTTAGGACTCAATTGTTAGTTCTGAAAGTTGTAAGACTTAATCGTTAAAATGAGCAAACTTAGAGGACTAAAAATGCACCGACATTTGGCTCCCGAAAGTACGTATAAAGATTATAAAAAGGAGAATCGCTTTACATAAGCAATAC
Organism: Stellera chamaejasme; assembly: GCA_024586325.1. Classification (NCBI taxonomy): domain Eukaryota; kingdom Viridiplantae; phylum Streptophyta; class Magnoliopsida; order Malvales; family Thymelaeaceae; genus Stellera; species Stellera chamaejasme. Next base: position 20,407,770 of record CM044982.1, on the reverse strand, counting down.
CCTCAAGCCTCCAACATATTACGTCTTCCCAAATCTTTACCTTTAAAATCACTAAAAGTGGGGAGATGCATATTCTGAATAAATGATATCAAATCCATGGTTCGTTCTCACTGAATGGTCCTCTACATTACTTTGGTGTTCTTCGCTTGTACGTGTCTTGTCCTAGGGCTTAGCAGGTTCGTTCTTAGTGAATGATGATATCAAATCCATGGTCCATGTGCTGGCTGCAAGAGCTGCAACTGGATATCGCACACGAGCTTGGTTGGGCGTATGGTAAAGGTGGTGGATGACGAGGGAACTGAACAAGGAGTGGAGGGAATGATATTTACTAGTATGATATTAACGTTTGAGTCCTACATGTTTTCGAGCTACCTCCAACAAGTCAAGTTCTAACAAAATGGTCCTCTACGTTTCTTAATCTAACACCATTACACATAGCGTCAAACAAGTGTCAACCAGATGTCCCTGACTGTTAGTTTAGGACTAAAAGTGATTATGGTGCCTTACGTTTAGGATTCAATTGTTAGTTCCGAAAGTTGTAGGACTTAATTGTTCATATGAGCGAAAGTTGTAGGACTTAATTGTTCATATGAGCAAACATAGAGGACTAAAAATGCACTGACACTTGGCTCCTGAAAGTTCATATAAAGATTAAAAAAAACAAGGAGAATTGCTTTACATAAGCAATACCCTCAAGCTTCCAACATATTATGCCTTCCAAATCTTTACCCTTAAAATCACTAAAAGTGAGGAGATGCATATTCTGAATAAATGATGTACTAAGAACAAGCTCAAGCCATGGAACTGCAAATTTAGGACTTAAGTATAATAAAAAGAGGTTACGAAATATTGCAACAATCTCCAACACACCTGATTAAGCTGCTGTTTCGAATAAGCTGCTGTTGCCTGCAGAAGAATGCAGCGTCAACGAGCAGATGGTTCATCCACAACTGCTTTTACCCATTCCTGAAAAAGAACGTAAAGGCACATACTTTATTGTAGCAGGCTCTTTTGAATCCTGATGCTCTTCGAAGCCTTTCGAAACACTTGGTATTCATCCCCCTTGCCTACAGAAAAAGAATGTAATAACAATTGACCATGTCGATAAGCTTTTTTAACATGAAAAGTTTAATATACAAGACATCATAAGCATATATGTTCGTCAACTCTTTAAGATGTAATTGCATACACATCCATAGAAGGAAAATAATGGATATTAACTAAACAAAGGAATCCTTCGCAAGAATAGGAGAGCTGCAGTGGTGAATTGGTGGCAGAAGGCAGATGGTTTGGACTGCCACCCAATACAGCAAGTGCAAATGAACAGGTCAAACCCATCTCAAGTCTTAACAATGCGATGAGATGTCAATGTCATATGGAAAGTAAAAACTATCAGAAATAAACAAGTACTGCATAAATGCTAAGTAATGTAGTTATACCATGGGCATGTTCCTTCGAAGAAAACAAAATGAAAAATATCAAAATCAATCATCTTCTCCCATCTTTTCCTCTCACAAATTCACATCAATTTCAAAAAGCGAAGGTTTTTTTCCGCTCGGTTACGTTCTCAACACCAGATGGACTAACATCAACCATAGGTCCCAGCTATTGCACTTTCTTTTCATAGTACTTGGTTCATGTTCAGAACTCTTGGAGATGTTAAACAAAGACTAACACCTTTTGAGGGAGATCTGATAGAAATGAAGACAGCTTCAAGTTAGATACTTTGAGGTTTCATGTATCACACTATATAGGACTTTAATCCAACTATGTTGGGTTAGTTAGTAGTGTAAAATCTATAATGTTAGATAGAATGAAGAAATTTACAGTGGAATTGCTCTATCAAAAGATTAACATTATTGAGTCAAAAGATGTCCAACCTATCATCATTTTAGAGTCTCCATAATACATCATTAAATTTTTGTCTCTAGCTTGTCTCAAACAAATATCATTGAAACAATATAATATGTTCCTTCTTTTGGCCAATGTATAGAATGCACTTCACAGTCCATGGAAAAATTCAAAGAAAATTTACAAATAAGCACTATTTGGACATATAATAGTTAGACTCAAATAAGCACTATTTGGACCTTTCAATGTCGAGCCAGAAAATGATAAGTATTTGCATAACATACTTTTGACATATAATAGTTAGACTTAAAGTTTCAATTTGTGTACAATTTGGACAAATAAGCACTATGTTCTCTAATTTCTGCAGAAAAATAGAAACCAGACCTGTGTTTTCTGAAACTGCAAACTGGCAGGATACTTGAATCATAATCAAACATAGTTTTAACCCCTAAGTAGCAAATACAGGACGAGAAGTAGTTTACCTTGGACCATTGCTGGTTGACAAGAAGGCATCCTGGACCTCAAGATCAGAAAGATTTGATGTCCACGGAGTCCTTGTCTGCAAACTAACAGGAATAATTGCACGTGAGGGAGACAAGTAGGGGAGAAGTATAATATAAAACAAAAGCAATTATTTCCATCAATACCAGAATAATTCCATGGTAAAAGACTGATAGCTGATGTCTGTTAAGATATTGTCATCACTGACTTTTAAAGAAGAGTCTAGAAGCTGTAGCTTGCTCAGAACAAGCCGGATCCTTCATATTTCTAGGAAGATCGACTGACATACTAGAGAAGTCCTAGAAAATATCTAACTTAAGCTAACCGACATCCTAGAGAGTTATAGGAAAATATCTAATCATCAACAACGCCTTAATCCCAACTACGTTGTGCCATGAAATTTATAGTGGCAATTAATTAAAAATTAGTTGACATTATAAATTCATGCAAAAGCATAGTGGCAAAATTTTACGCCGGATGTCATTCCTGTAGCAACCTTCTTTCGAAGGAATAATGAGATGGAATGAAATTTCAAAACTGTATCATCATAGGTTTTTCCACTTTCATGGATAATATCATGAGACGACGATGAGTTGAGATAATTGCTCTAGTCATGTCCCATTACAAGGTTGATATTGCAGAATCAACATGTACATCATGGAACATCACTGATAGGAAAATACCTAGTAGGAGTATTATTTTATTAAGGCTGTAACAGACCTCCACTACCATATATACAGGCCAGCTGTAGTGTGTGCGTAGAGTGAAGAGTGAGCAAAGTGAGATGTGAAACAGTTAGTGAGCAATGGTGAAAGAAGCATAAGTGAGAGTGAGTGCGAAAGATTGCAGCAAGACTGCTACGTGAGTGAGAGAAGAGTGGTCAAGTGTGAGGTTTAAGTGGTTGTATAAATAAATTAGTGAATTTAATATAATTTGCAAAAGACATAAAAGGACAATTGTTTAGAATGCTTGATTCCCAACAATGCCAACCCAAGCTTTTTTTTTTCTTTTTTTTAAAGGCAACATGATAGCCAAAGGGCGATCTCCGGTCACTGGATGCTCCGGCGACTGCTACAAGGCAGCTCCGTACTGAGAAGAGTAAGACAAAGTACACTTTCAGGTGCAGAAAGAGAGGAGAGGTGGGGGTGTGTAGTAATCACCTTATTTGAGGCGACACCACCCAATATATAGGGTGGTGCCAGTCCCGTTATGGGGCATTGAATCTTTGGAGAATCGCCATAAATGTGTCCATAATTGGGACGGTGTATTAGTGGTGTAATAATGATGGAGTTATTGTGGAGTTACTCCCTTTCTTTTGGCTTGATGCCATAATTAGGGTAACGGTTGACTTGAAGGAGGTAGCAAGGCGTTTGCTATCAGATTATACGGGGCGCCCTTACGTGTCAAATACGAGGGCTCTCCGTTAATACGAGACCGCGGCTCAGTGGGCGTGGCCCATATGGCGTTGTGTTTGGCAATACAATACACATACGAGCTCATATATATCACAACATGAGAATATATTAATAGAAAAGGAGTTCTACTCTGTGGAAGAGTAGAAATCAAGGAGCAAAAGAGCTCAAACAAAAAAACCTGATGAAAGGGCGAAAAACACTATCTTTGGTTAAGGAATCTCAATCAGAACGGACATAAAAGTCTAGTAGTATACACTCTACAGTATCACAACAAGATTTAGCCTTCCCCGCTCTAGAGGACATTTTAGCGGTAGCTTCTCCATTGACACAGCTAACTAGTAGCAGAATCTAGCAACCTAGAACAACCAAGTTTATGAGAATAATTCCTAGTTCTAAATAGACTGAAAAACAGAAACAAACGAGATTAAGAAGAGAGGCAAGTCAAACTCACATAACACATCTCTAAAGACAGTCGGACCGAGCTCGGAGTTGTCACCAAGCATGGAACAGAGAAAATGATACGCCGCCTCCTTTTCCATACGCAACTCATCATTGAATTCATACTTCGTTTTTCACTTCTGAATCCTGTGCAGACCCCATCCTTGTGCACTCGTCTCCGCTGTTTGCTTCTTTTCCCAGACCTCTGAGCAGGCATTGTTTGCCAATCACACTTTGTTTCTCTAGCTGTCCGACTGCTGGCTCTGGTTCTTGTCATGAGTGGCATCACCGGCAGGAGACTATGGATAATGATATTCCTTGCATCTGTCCACTGTATAAAATGGATTTTGGAGGGCTATTAGTCCTTGTCAGTACATGGATTTTGGAGGATGCCCGAAAGTAGGGGTTAGCATGGTTTGGCCAAAACCGAAAAAACTGAGAACATTGTTGGTGCTGGGTTTGATATGGATTACACTTTGGCAGAGTACAAGCAAGAAACTTTCAAGACCCTTGCACATGATGGAACAGTTAGGAAACTGGTGTTTGATCAGGGTTACGCTCAGAAAGTTATCTACCTTCCTAAATCTTTTTGTGATGTTCTAGGCAAAAGATCGAGTTGATGTCATATCAAAACACAGAAATCTTTTGAACAATGGTTTAAGAACTCGTGCAATTATACCAATCACCCTGGTTGGCAACAGGACAATGGTTCTAAGGTTGAATTTGTTTGCTGTAATGGAAATTTGATTGGAAGAACATTTACAGGGGTTTGGTTGTTGACAAGAGAAGGGGAACATCTTAAAGGTACTCCTCAATCACCTGGGCAGAGGTACTGCAGCATAAACAAACACGCTGGAGAAGGTGAGGCTAAATGCCATTCGTAAATTACCTGATGGAATATCCCTTAAATTAAAATATTTATTTTCCATTTACAGGATGATACTTTCAGATTAAAAGAAAACTCCTTTTTGAGAAAACAAATCTGAAATATCTTGTTTACTTAAGCTCGCTGTACATATGTTTCATTATGCTTACAATAGAAGTCAGTGTCAAGTTTGTATTGGCATTTTGTTTTCTATAAGCTTCAAGTTTAAGTTATCTAATCCCTATATAATACTAATAGGAAACCTTTCCAAAAGTAGTCCAAAAAAAAAAGTGAACAGAACCCTCTCGTGAAGCCACTCAGGATCCACGTAGACGCTACGTATGATTCCAATTTTTTTCTTACATTTAATGGTCTCATTAATGTTGTCATTAACATGGTCAATTACCAAGAATTACAACAGTCATTAACACGGACAATTCACAAGATTTACAACAGCCATCAATTACATTTATTACCAATTACGAGTCATTCTATATTTCACAAATCTCTACCACAATTTAAGCACACGTTGAATGTTTTCCCGTATCTGTGTAACAATATAAATACTCCACTGTGCCACAAGTCTTCATGAATAAAAAATGTCTGCTAGCAGCTCAAAAGGGAAGGAAATTATTGTGATTAACAGTGATGATGATTTTTTGCAGGAATCACCTTGCAACCGTGCCAATTACCGCTGGAATATGTTTGTCCAAAGGTGAGCACTTGAAAGAACAGAACGTGCTAATTACCGCTAGAACATGTTTTATGTCATATATGTTTGTGACCAATACGATAGTCATAACATGTCCACGTGTAATTGAAAACGGATGTTGGTTATAACGAAATTATGACGAATTGGGCCTTCATAAATTGTTTTTTATAATGAAAAAAATCAATTCTTTTAGTATTGTTTTATGGGTTGAAAAATTAAATTAAAATGAAAAATATTATAAAAACATTAATAATTAAATAAAATACCAATTTAAATATATTAAAAATATATTAATTTCCATAATTGATATTCTAAAAGTTTGAATATAACATTTTTACAAAGATAAAACTACTCATCCGCCCGGCTATTGATGTACTTGTCGACATCCTCCTCCTCCTCCTTCTACTCCTCGCCGCTCTCCTCTTCATCCCGCAAATCAACCGAGCCTCGCGCGCCGCCGAGCCATCGGGCCAGACGGGTCTGAATAGGCAGTGGCTTTGAAGCAGGTCCCTGGGTCGACTGGAATAGTTGTGCATGCTCCCTCCGTTGATCGTCCAATGACGAGTAAAAGTTTTCATGGCTGAGGAGATCGGTGAACGTCATTCCCGTCGTCTGCCGATAGTCAAAGCCAAGACCGAGACCAAGTATTACTTAAATTACATAAAATACAAATATATGACATAAAACAATATTTGAAAACAAAAATCCTTTAAATTACATAAAATACAAATAAATGACATAAACCAATATTTTAAAACAAAAATTACTTAAATTACAAAAAATACAAATATATGACATAAAACAATATTTTAAAACGAAAATCCCTTAAATTACAGAAAATAGAAATAAATGACATAAAATAATATTTTAAAATGAAAATTACTTAAATTACAGAAAATACAAATATATGACATAAAACAATATTTGAAAACAAAAATCCTTTAAATTACATAAAATAAAAATAAATGACATAAACCAATATTTTAAAACGAAAATTACTTAAATTACAGAAAATACAAATATATGACATAAAACAATATTTTTAAACGAAAATCCCTTAAATTATAGAAAATATAAATAAATGACATAAAACAATATTTTGGAACGTAAATTACAGAAAATACAAAAATATGACATAAAACAATATTTGAAAACAAAAATCCTTTAAATTACATAAAATACAAATAAATGACACAAACCAATATTTTAAAACGAAAATTACTTAAATTACAGAAAATACAAATAAATGACATAAACCAATATTTTAAAACGAAAATTACTTAAATTACAGAAAATACAAATATATGACATAAAACAATATTTTAAAACGAAAATCCTTTAAATTATAGAAAATAGAAATAAATGACATTGAACAATATTTTAAAACAAAAATCCTTTAAACTACAGAAAATACAATAAATGACATAAACCAATATTTTAAAACGAAAATTAAATAACAAAAACTCTTTAAATTAATGGACAACAAATACAAATAAATAACAAAAACTCTTTAAATTACCAAAAATACGTAAATTACAGAAAATATAGATAAAATTACCAAAATAAATATAAATAAAATTACCAAAATATTTAAATACGAACTAAAAATAATATAGCATCATGCACATCAACATAAACTTCAGCAGTTGTTTCTCATGATGAACACAACATTATGAACCCAGAAAAAAAAAATGAACTGATCAAGGGTTTAGGTTTAGGTTTACCTTCTTTGTTCACAACGACGGCCTCAGGGAAGGATGACGACAAGGAGATAGCCTTGGTGGAACGCATTTATTAATTGCGTAATGAATAACATTTAGCACAATGGCGGCGGCAAGTAACAATGATGAAAAAAAAAAAAAAAAAAAAAACATGAAACCCTAAGGTGAGATGGAGAAGAAAATTAAACAAAAACAAAGTAAAGGGAAGAAAGCATACCTGTTGCTGAGCGTATAAACGGAAGAAATTTGAAGATGGTTGAGGGGAAGGGGAAGAAACAGACGTATAAGGGAAGGGGAGGGGAACAACTGATTGATGGAGTATCGGTGAAGATGGAGTATTTACAGACGCTGCATTTAATGCATGGGAAGATATGACGGCCTTATGACCACCAAAGCCGTCATATTGACTTGTATGACGGCTTTATGACAGAAATGGTGGTCATAAGTCCGTCATAAGTCTGAAGTCATAATGAGGGCTTTCGAAAAAAGTTGTGATGGCCAAAGCGATTTATAAAGCCATCATAATTATTATTCATAAATACGTATATCGTAGGAAAAATTTATCAAGCCGTCATAATGTATGACGGCCGTATTCGTCATAAAATTTTCAACCCCTTGTTTTATGACGGAACTATGACGAGTTTTGGAAATACGATTATGACGGCTTAGGCCCTCATTTCACCGTCATAAAAGTTGGGAAAACTATGTAGTGTTAGTTACTCGTGTACTATATTAATCTCATGTTAACAAAGTAAAACCTACAATTATATTGCAGATACAATTCTACTAGCAAATATCAAGGTTAGTCAATATGTTCCATGTAATTGTCATCAATATGATATCATTATGATCATATGCAATTATGAATTGATCTCATGCATATTTGTTGCTTTTATATGTGATGCTGAGCATTTAATTAAATGGGTTTAGGGGTTACCATGCGTATGCCAACTTGAGCATGTTTATATGTCCTGCATGGTTGCTATAAAAACATGATACATTCAGATAATGGTAAATAATAAAATATGCATTTATTCAAAATAAATTGAGTATATAATGTTTTTACCTTTCTTAATCCAACTAGGTTGCGCCCAATATGCAATCATCTGTAAATAATACGTTTAGATAATTTATCATTTGTCAAGATTATTTGAATAATACTTGTAGCTAAATATAATTAAAATAATTAGACATACGGACAATTTTAAAGTATCAAAGATTACTTGGGCTTGACTACAATTGGTAAATGCATGCACTGGCCCGAACACAGAGTCAGTGTTATTAAGCTGGATTGTATTCATTTCCGAATATATGGGCTCAACACAGTTTGGCACAATACGGCTCAAGGTATAAGTTGTATATGAAAATTTTAAAATACAGTCAACTGCAAGTAAATTATGCATTTTGAAGAAAAAAACGTAAGATAAACAATAAGAAAAAAATGTTACATTTAAAATAATATATTTTCAGATTAAAGTTGAAATTTAAAAATAAAGTCAATTTTTTTAAATAAAGTCAAAATTTTAAAATAAACAAATTGATAACTCAGTTTTATGAATTTTAGTCGAATAATATATTTTGTCAAAATATAAGAAACAAACAGTTTTGCACAAAAGGAGTAGTGTACCCGCTGCTTGAACATGAACGTAATATCAAAAAATTTGGTGGTTTGACAACATATCAATTACATACTATTTTTTATAAATAATTGACAGTAGACTAAAAATTTACATCTAAAGCAAATCTAAATGATCAAAATGGACGGATCCAAACACGGAAATTGAAATAATTGTAGATTTACACATAAGTTAAATAAAATTAATGGTAGTACGATTCAAATAAAACATTTTACGGTTTGAACGTAAAACACAACGGATCTAAAGTGGGTTCATAAATGAATGTAAAATACATGGCAAAATTGAATGTAAAACTATTTTTATAAAAAAAATGAATGTTGGCACCGATGGCCGTGAATTTACCGGAGAGAAACTTCCGGCAAGAATCCATCAATAATAGCTAGCTAGATTTAAATATTGGCCAATAGGGGTCGTTGTTCATATGGTTATGACAAGGAAGGCACCAGAAAGACGATTTGCAGGCATGTTTTGGTGAGGACTGAAGGGGAGGCATATCTGACCATATGAGAGAAAATTAAATTATTTGAGTAAAGTGTTTTTCATTGCGGCGAGGAGATGAGAGATCTGTAACTGGTTAGGGTTAGGACGAAATCACAAATGAACAAAATATGGAAAGTTGACAGATTTTGTTGCCTACTGGGGGTAGTTCAGGAATTTCCAATGAAAATACCGAAATGCCCCTATTTATCACTCTATTAATTTGGCTTTTTGGGAATCCGGGTTTTTAGATATTTTTTCGGTAGTAGTAATTACAACCAAGGTCCTTTTAATTGTTTTAAACAAACAATCCTTTGTAAGCCATTTTTAAACTGCTAATCTAATGTATTAACTACTAATTTTTCCAAATCATAACCATTCTATGTTTGCGATAAACACAGTCATATGTTATAAGTTTCTTGAATAAATAAAAAGAGATGCAAATGATTATAATGAGGTTCAGTTATTAGAAAATCGTGATGGATTTGAAAATTAGCATATTTTTAACGCTATATAAGTTAAACAATTATACATTTATATATGTTATTTAATGAGCCGTTTATACATTAATTTGTTTTTGTCTTGGTGTATTATAAGGTATTACGAACTTTTTTTAATGTTGCCCTACAATTTGACGATTTTCAGAATTCGTGCTAATATAATAGAAATCATCATAAATTGTAATAATTTTTCAATGTTGTCATACATATCATCATTAATGTACATATGAGCCCTATGAGAAAAAAGATAAAGTTTGTGTAAACACAAAATTTGAATGACGCAACTGATCATAATTATTACTCGCTCTGTACCTATTTAATTGTTATGTTTAACTTTTGTACTTTTATTTGACTCACTTTTTAATTAAAAAGAATTTGAAAAAAAATATTTTTAGAAACCGCACACATTGATAAATATATAAGTTACTTAACTTAAAAATTTTTGAAAAAAACGTTTGACTCAAATTTTTAGTAAGATAAATAGTGAAAACAAATTCACAAAAAATATACTCTCTCCGTCCCCGATTAATAGATACATTTGTTTTCACTGTTTCACAGTATTTAATCTATCATTTTTTTCATGAGTGTTTGGTCATTTTAAGTTTAATAATTCTTATCCATATTATAATTTGAAGTATAAATTTTCTTAATATATTTTTTTTGAATTTTTTTTTCACCATTTTTCTTAGTAATTATTTGAGTCAAACGTTGAACTTTGAAACAGCAAAGTCAAATGTATCTATTAATCGGGGACGGAGGGAGTATTTTGTATTTTTATACTTCAAATTATGATATGGATAAAAATTATTGACCTTAAAATACCTAAACACTCATGAAAAAAATGATAAATTAAATACTGTGAAACAGTAAATTGTTTGGGGACGGATGGAGTACGAGTCTTGAAATGCTAATCAACACACTCTCGATACTTTACAAATTAGGTTACTAATTATTATATTTCACAAACATGTCATAAATTGGTTGCATTGTCAGACCGTGTAACACATGTTAATTAAATAATTAAATAATGTTTTCTTTCAAGTAGTGATCAAATCTTATATGCATGTGGTGCTTTCATATATCATCGCTTATCATCAATGCCGAATATACTTAAGCTTTAGAACATCTCATTTAAATATAGTGTTAGGCATGGACCAGGGAACTAAGATCTCAACGATCTCGAGATCCTACGAGGTCGTAGATCCAGTGAGCGGTCTATCTAGACCGCCTCGAAGGATTCGTAATGTAGTTAATGCTACATTGGGTGGAAGTGGATCATCATCGAATGATGGGGATCGTGCAGCAATAAAGTGAGAGTAGCGCGTGAATGGCGCGTTGGTCATATCGATGAGGCCGCCGTGAGGCTCCCATACCGGCATCACAAAATGATGCGAATCGTGTCTGTATGAATCAAGTAGTCACCCCACCCCGCCCCTTAAACCCCGCACTTGCGGAAGCGCACGGAGAACGGACCAAACCGGGGAAAGGGGGGAAGTGGGGGCGACGGTTCGCTCACAGTCCTATTACAACAACAATACTAAAAAGGCAACCGCCCCTTGGCATCACCCAAATAATTTCCTTAAACCAAAGCATTCATGCTCAACCAAGTCCCAAGATGCTTACCTAAGCGAATGGGGTTCAAAGAACCAAAAACCCCAAACTCATGGTCCAGGTGACCGCCCGGCTCAAGCCCGGGTCACCTGAACCTTCGCTCGACCTCCTGCCCAGAAACTCGAGGAGCCCGGGCGACCGCCTGACTTGAGGAGAGGGGTCGCCTGGTCCCTCGCTTGCCCAGGCGACCGCCTGCTCCAAGGGAGGGGTCGCCTGGCACTTCGACCGCCCCGAGGTCGCCTGCACTCCTACGAGGGGAGGTCCAGTGCGACCGCCCGATCCAAGGAAGGGGTCGCCCGGCCTTCCGCCCGGACTTACCAAACTTCCTCCCGGGCCTGTGCGACCGCCTGCCAGAAAGGGGTCGCCTAGATCTCGCTCGACCACCTGTATCCAACGAAAGGGGACCAGGCGACCGCCTGCTCCAAGAAATGGGTCACCTGACCCTCCGACTGAACTTAAAACCTAAAGTTTCAACGCAAAACGAACGGTTCCGAACTTGAACTTAACACCTAGGCAATCCTTACCATACACATAACCCAAACCTTACAAAAAGGAACATGCATGTTATGAACATTTTACAGAGCCAGAGACAGATTCAGAATACAAAGAAACCAACCAAGTGGCGGTCTCGCGGGATCCAACCGCGCTAGTAGATGATACTGCTGCTGCTGCCTCTAGTCCAAACCCTCAAACTAGCAACCCCGCCTCTACTCAGCGGCTTGCTTTTCCTTTCCTTTTCCTGAAATGATAGATGTAAGGGTAAGTTCTCGCAAGAACTTAGTAAGAGTACAGGTATAGACATGGTGCAGAGTTCAATATCATTCGATACAATGTACCTGCAATTGAAAACAGAACAAACATACGATACACAAAATAAACAACCAACCAAATGCTCAATCAATGCAACGCAACCATATGCAATGCAAAGCAGCCATTCACAATCACGATCAATAACACAATCGAAACGGTGATGGCCTTGGCCCAGCCAAGGCATATCGGTCACAATCGGTCGGTAGAGCATGGTACCACCGGGGAGCGACCCCATCAATCAATCAATACGAATCATCGATAACCATCGTAGGTATATCGGACTCCCGGTCAATTCATCGATAACCATCGTAGGTATATCGGAATCCCAATCGATTTCGCACAAACAATGTCTATACCACGGAACTAGGTTGGCGCCATCGGGCACTCCTCTTCCAAACCTAGCCTCGCCTATATCCGAGTATGCTTGCTACGCAAGGCAATACTCCTAACACACACTGAACCCTTAACTCGGGTTGTAGTCCGAATCAGAATTCTCGATCGACGGTGCCGGTAGAAATTTCGGCAGAGTTTCAGTCCAATTTCCAAACTACTCCCTGCTCAGAAACAACCCCAGATACAAAAAACATATTCAGAATTCACAAAAACAACCATTAACAATGGCGCCAAAACCGAGGCTCGGGCCGGGAAAAACGGCTTTCACACCGAGCCTTTTCTAACAGAACCAATTACACTAACAGAACCAGAACTTCACTCTGAACACAATTATACCCTTACCTTTCACTCAATCTTCCGTTGGATTTTTACACCCGATTTTCAGACGCTCTTCGGCACCACCTCGGGCGCGTTTCTTCCAACGTTCCTGTTATCAAACATGCACAAGGAAGTGCCGGGAACGCTTAGGAACCAAAGAATCACACAAAGGAGCACATTACACTATTCACTCCAAAATTCAAATGCTCATAACTTGCAAACTACACTGATTCTTCCAAAACAGACTTCAGATTATTGATCTACACAACTCAAAGAACGATTTGAGTACCTTACCTCGGAGTTTAGTCGCAAAACGACGAAGATCAGTGGTGGAGCTCAAGCTTCCAACAATGGCGCAAGAGAGGGAGAGAGAAAGATACGGATGGAGAAGAAGAAGAAATAGGAGAGAGTTGACTCAAAATAAAACCTTTTCTTTACTTATAACTATATATATGTATTATTTACATAAATACATATATATCTCTCCTAAATTCTTTTCTTCCCTTTTCTCCTTCAACCAAGAAGGGACACATGTCCCTTCTTTCCTCTCTCCCATCCGCCCCATCCCTTCCTTTTTACCAAAAAATGTGCAATTTTCCTTTTATCACACATTACAAAATTACAATTTCGTTCAGCCCGAAAATGCAACTTTTTACCAAACTTACTCCGATTGGAACAAAACTTTAACCACTTACTCAGGACATCATAAAACCCATAAAACATATTTTTCTTCTCCAATTATAAGTCCCGAGTCACTCAGAATTGCAACTCCCGGGAATTACGCGCAGCCGCGTAATAAATTCTAAATTCGTCCCGGGTTGCCCCAAAATTCACCAAATAAATTCCACAATTACCACACATGCAAAGCGAGTCCCAAAATAAGATTATAAAAAACCCGGTAATTAAACTTAAACGCGTAATTAATTTAATTACGTACCGGGTGTGGGTAACATTTCACATCAACCGGTGGTGAAATCGATCGTCATATCAATGATGGTGGAGGTCCGTACGCTTTTAAGATTGAAAGGTGAGAACCATCATAGGATCGGTTCCCTTTACCGCCAGATGGTCATCGCCCCGGTTTGCTCGCTTGTACATATACGACATGCGAGCACGAGGATGAGAATCGGTTATGTAGCTTTGGAAATGGTGCTTATAGTGAGACGGATATCCAGATAGTGCAAGGGCTAACATGTATGCTGGATGAACACAACCAACTTGTACGAGAATTTAGAGCTGCAAAAGAATATCTGATTCAACAGATGTCATACCGGTGACAATAAGATTACTATCATCCCGATCCGGTGATGGGCGACGATATAACCTACCAGCGTCAAGTGAGGTGGCTGCCTTGACAGTTGGTTTGGATGAGGATGAAGGCAATCAAAGGGACATTGTCATATTCTCAAGGGCTGAAGGCGCTCAGCGTATAAATGTCACCTATCCTGCACTAATGTCCCTACATTTCCCGATTCTTTTCCTGTATGGATCTGATGGGTATAGGACGGATATCCCACATAGAGATGGCTCTCAAACATCGGTCCGTAAAAAAGTTACGATGCGTGAGTACTATGCATTTCAATTACATCACCGCCATGGTGTATTCTCAACCATTCGAGAGGTGGGCGTTATTTCAGCGTATGTTGTTTACGCATATTCTTGCATATTGGAGGATCTCTTTAAGTATCTAAGATTGAATCGGGATAAGTTTAGATATGAGGTTCTATATGGGTTGGAGGATACTATATCACATGGTGATACTGATGCATCACGCTCCGGTAGACCATGTATTTTACCATCATCATTCACGGGTGGACCACGTTATATGGGCCAGGCTTATCAAGATGCCATGGCTATTTGTAGGTGTTTAGGGTACCCTGACTTATTTATAATGATGACCTGCAACCCCAAATGGAATGAGATTATGAAATTTATTGAATTCATCCCCGGGTAGACAGCAGATGATAGGCCAGATGTTGCCGCACGTGTGTTTGAGATGACACTCCATTCATTACTACAAGATGTAACGAAGAAAGGTTTCTTTGGCCAGTGCATCGGAGGTATATCAGCAACACTATAATCCTTTATATAGTTAACAGATTATTTCAGGCCTTCAACTAATTAGCTGTTTATATTTATGTGAACCTTAATTACAACTATCACAACAATTGAATTCCAGAAACGGGATTTACCACATGCCCATATTGCACTGTTTTTGGACCCATCCGACAAGATGAGGGATGCTGATTCTATCAACCGACATATTTCAGCCGAGTTGCCTGACAAGGAAAATGATCCCATTGCTTATGATGCAGTATCTAGACACATGATGCATGGTCCATGTGGCAATGCTAACATGCGTTGTGCTTGCATGAGTAACGGAAAATGCTCCAAGCGATACCCTCGGAAACTACATTTGGAGACATCAGTCGGTGATGATGGTTACCCGATTTACCGTCGTAGACCTACTAGACATACGATTATCAGGAATGGCATGGAGCTAGATAATTCATGGGTTGTCCCGCATAATGTTGATTTGGTTGTTAAACACGATTGTCATGTGTGCGTTGAAAAAATGAATAGAGACATGTGTGTCAAGTATCTATGTAAGTATATGCATAAAGGTTCCGACAAGTCTACAATTATCATCGAACGATCCGGTAATGGCGTAAATAGGGTTCAACAGGCACGGACCGAACATGTTGATGAGATCAAACAAGATACTTGGATTGCCGTTACATATCAGCGTCGGAGGCATGTTGGAGGATATTTGGGTTCTTTATACACAAGCATAATCCATCGGTCGAGAGACTAACATTCCATCTACCGAATGAGCAAAGTATTATTTTTGATGCTGGAATGGATTTACAGGATGTTGTACAGAGTCATCGAGATAGCGTAACAAAATTCATGGCATGGATGGAAGTAAATCGTGGTGATGCAGAGGCCCGTACGTTTACATATGTTGAGTTCCCAAACAAGTATGTGTGGAATCAACAAGGAAAGAAGTGGACACCCCGCCAGAGGGGTCGGAGCGTAGGTCAACTCCGTTTCGTTCATCCTACTGCAGGGAGAGGTACTACCTAAGGATGATGCTTAATGTTGTTCGTGGTCCGACATCATTCAATGATATACGAACGATGAATGGTGTTATCCTCGCCGACATACAGAGAGGCATGCCTAGCATTAGGCCTACTTGAAGGTGATGGTGAATGGCATGAAGCACTGAATCAGTCTGCTAATTGGGCCATGCCTGGTAGTCTGAGAGAGTTATTTGTAACAATTATGCTATTTTGTCAAGTGGCTGAACTCACAACTTGTGGACACGAAACCGTTTTCTTTTGTCGATGATATCAGGATGATGCAACGTAGGATTCGGGATGACCATCGGTTGGTGCTTACAGAGGATGAGATATTTAACTACGGGTTGTACGAGATTGAGAAAATAGTGAATAGAATAGGTCGGTCTCTTCGCGATTATGATGGAATGCCATACCCGGACCTGAGCACTTTGGTCGTTGAGGATAATTCATTAATTATTGAAGAGATGAACTATGATAGGAATGCACTGAGGACCGAACATGACCATTTATTTCATGGGTTGAATGCATGCCGACCGATGTACTCTTGTATTATTGAGTCCATCTACAATGGGAGTGGTGGTTTTCACTTTGTCTACGGTAGTGGTGGCACTAGGAAGACATACCTATGGCGTACAATCCTCTCTCGCCTTCGATCTGAGGGAAAAATTGTATTATCAGTTGCGTCATCCGGTATTGCCGCATTGCTACTGCCAGGTGGTAAAACCGCACATTCGTGATTGAAGATCCCAATCGAGATCGACAGAGATTCGTTCCTGAATGTTAAACAGTCCACCCCATTGGGTGATTTGATATGTAGAGCATCTTTGATACTTTGGGATGAAGCACCCATGGCACACCGGTATGCGTTTGAGGCAAATTGACCGATCACTCCGAGATTTGATGTGTGTTATTCACCCTGGTGCGCATAATAAGATATTTGGAGGAAAGACGTTTGTTTTAGGTGGTGATTTTAGACAGATACTACTTGTTGTCCCACGTGGTAGTCGTGGTGATATCGTTGGGGCAACGATCTGTATGTCACCTTTAAGGGAACAATGTCAGATTCACGTATTATCAGAGAACATGAGACTACGTAACTCCACATCAGAAGAGGTGATACTATTTACCGAGTGGTTACTTAATCTTGGTGAAGGACGAATACCACTACGTAAATTGTTAGATGATGATATATATGGGCCTAGCTCAGATGGGCTGTATTGCCAAACGCAAACGCCATATAGGCCAAAGCTCACTGTAACCAAAGACGAGGAGTACTCCTCGTATTTA
Organism: Stellera chamaejasme; assembly: GCA_024586325.1. Lineage (NCBI taxonomy): Eukaryota > Viridiplantae > Streptophyta > Magnoliopsida > Malvales > Thymelaeaceae > Stellera > Stellera chamaejasme. Next base: position 20,390,151 of record CM044982.1, on the reverse strand, counting down.
CGGCGAGCCCCTCGTATACAACCCATAAGGGCGCCCCGTATAATCCCGTTGGCGGCAATCGCTTGCTGGGCCAGGCCCAACTAGTCCAACATAGTACACCAACCAAAAAGCTGGCCCAGCACACAATGCCTAAAAGCTGCGCCAGCACACAAGACACAAAAGTCAGACTCAAAGACACCTAAGTACTGTCAGACAAACACTGTTGAAACAGTTGTGTCCAATCCGCCGCTCTGAAGTCAGAAGTCAGCGGCTCAAGCGTGCGGGAAGATCCCACCAAACACTCTACCCCAACGTGGGAGAGTCTGGGCATCTCCCTATAAGTGGGTGATGCCAACCCAAAAATAAGGTGATTACTACACACCCCACCTCTCTTCTCTTTCTACACCTGAGAGTTTCCTTTGTCTTACTCATTGCAGATTCAGTAGCCGCCTTATCACGATCATCAGAGCATCCATACCGCCAGAGATCGTCCTTTGGCTATCAATTTGGCGCCGTCTGTGGGAAACGAAAAACAACCGCTTTTTCTTTCCTACCAACTTTGTTTTTCTCTCCTTACCCATCTTCATGGCCAAAACAAGGAGAACTCACAACAGTGTGCATGTGGAGGATGTCGCTCTCGGCGCACCCCCAGCTCCTCCGGTGCACCCCCGCCACTCCATGTCGATGGCGCAACGGGTATACAACAACCCCCACAACCACAAGTGACTCGCTTAACGTATCTCCCTGGACCTTCTACGGTCCCCCAACAGGTCATCATCGACCCCGCTCAGATGACGCTTCTCCAGGCGAGCATGCTCAACGACATGAAAGCCTTCATGGTGCAAACCATCAAGGCAGAAATGCAGGCCGCACGCCTTCAGCCTCCCAACGAACGGGACGAGCAGTCCCAAAATCAAAACCTATCCACTGGGAACCTCTGCGTCGATAACCTCCTCCGACGAATCAACATAGTCGAGGAACGAGTCAAGACGCCAAACCAGGTCCTCGACGACATCGTGGTCCTCCTGACGCAGCCTTTCATAGAAGACATCATCGCCGCCTGTGCGCCGCCGGCTTTCGAATGCCGCCATCGAAAGCTACGATGCCACCACAGCACTTCGCCGATCATCTACGACGTTACATCTGCCAAATGGAGATGGCTCGCGCTACGGACCCCGTACTTTGCAAGGCTTTCAGCTCCACCCTCAAAGGAGCTGCATCGACGTGGTTTGGAACTCTACGAGGCTAGCATTTTAAATGCTTCAGGGACCTCGCCTCATCGTTCTTACGCCACTTCATGGGAGCTCGACCTCCCCCCAAGACTGTCCAAAGACCTACTAAGGGTGAAACAACAAAGGGAGGAACCACTCCGTGACTACATTCGGCGGTTTCAGCGGAAGCCGCCCAAGTCCAGTGGACTCTCCTCGGACATGCAACTCCAGTGCCGTGATGCAGGCCTCCAAGCGAGTCAAGACTCGCGTACAACATCAACGAAAATCCCTTCACAACGATAGTTGAGTTCATAGATCGAGCAACTCGATTCATGAACTCCGAGGAGATCAACAAGCCCTACAACAGGCCCCCCACAAACGACCGCAACAAGAAGTTTGACAAGGGGTTTGCTTCATTGAGGTACCAACCTCGAACGCGCCCGAGGCCCTTCGATCATCATCCTGCTCTTCGTGACACCCGCACGAATATTCTGCTGCTGCTGGAGAAGCAGAATAAGGTCCCCAATTGGCCCCAACCCATCCAGCACAAGAGCACCAAGGGGTTTGACAAATACTGCCTTTACCACAAAGATCGCGGACACGACACTGCAGGCGTGCTTTCAACTCAGAACCTCATCTCTCGAAATGATCGAGCAGGGCAAGCTCAAAGAATTCTTGTCCGACTCCACCTCCTCTTGCAAAGACTTCCCAAAGGGCCGCAAGAGGGACGACGATAGCGACGATCAGCGAGAAAATGTGTCGTCGACACAAAGCCCTCGAAGGCAAAACTTGCCACCACCACCACCGGCGGGCATCATCCACGTTCTCACAAAGTCGAAGGTGCTTCCTTTAGAAAGCATTATGCGAGAGAAATCCTGCAGATCGACCACCTAGAGGAAAACGTCATCTACCGCCTAACGGACAAAGGTCGCCGTTTCCACACTCCGATCCACCGGTTATCACAAAGAAGGATCGCGGGTTACGACACCAACATGGTCTACATCGACACCGGTGCAAACACCAGGTGTCATTTTCAAGGACATGCTCGATAAACTCGGGATACACATGTCCGCTGTAAGAAGGAGCTTCAGCCCTACATTCGCATCGGCATGGACATTGTCCCAACAATAGGGTCGCCAACCTGCGCCCTCATGTTAATCGGCGACACACACCCGGCACGGTTGATTGCCACTCCATCATGACGGAGTTCCCGGTGCTCAAGTCCCTTCAACATACAATGCCATTGTTGGCCGACCAAGCTAGGTCGATTTCCACATGAGATGCGACATCCGCTCTCTTACAATCACATTCGCAACGCCTCGTGGGGATGCACACATCTACATCGACCAAAGAACCGCAAGGACTAATTACGTGGCCTCTCTAAGCTCAACGGTCGATCCACAAACCTCGAGGGAGGTCAATGACCCAATGAATCCGGACGACGAGCCACGCCGATGATGTCACGTAAGAAATCGAGGTCGCCCCGGCAAGAAGTTTAAGGTTGGCAAAACCTTAAACAAAAGGAGAAGATGGGCCTCATCCACCTCCTCGAGGCAAACCTCGACGCTACCGGGACTTGAAGGACCTGCCAGCGCCGACCCCAAAGATCATCACGCACAAACTTAATGTATTCCTGGATTCCAAACCGGTTAAACAAAGGAAAAGGGGTATGGCTCCCTCTAAAAAGTAGTTTGTAAAAGAGGAAGTTTCTAAACTGCTCGACGCCGGAATAATAAAAGAAATTCAGTACTCCGAGTGGCTTGCTAACATAGTTTTAGCTGACAAAACTAACGGCGACCTTCGTATGTGTGCGACTTCACGGGAGTCAATAGGCATTGTCCTTAGGACCCGTATCCATTACCAATCATCGACCAACTTGTAGATGCCACTTGCAAGTACAAATATCTATCGTTCATGGACGCTAAGAGTGGCTACCACCAAATCTACATGGACCCAGAAGACGCCTTCAAAACGGCATTCACAACGGGCGACGATGTATATTATTACGTTCGAATGCCTTTTGGGCTCAAAAACGCTGGAGCTACATATCAGCGTTTAATGAACAAAGTATTTGCCCATCAAATGGGCCGCAACCTTGAAGCATACGTCGACGATGTCATTGTGAAAAGCATGACATTCGATGACCACCTTCAAGATCTTGACGAAACCTTCAAGTCGTTCCGACGATACAACATGAGGCTCAACTCACCAAGTGCTCTTTCTTGGTTGGAGCCGGGAAATTCCTGGGCTACATGATCTCCGAAAGAGGAATCGACGTAAACCTTAAGAAAATATCAGCCATCGCGGATATGGCGCCACCAAGGAACATTAAAGAAATCCAACAACTCACAGGAAGAGTTGTTGCCTTGGGGCGATTCATTTCCAAACTTGGAGACAAGTGCAGGCCGTTCTTCGAACAGCTTCGCATGAAAAAGACATTTACTTGGACACCGGAGTATCAAGAAGCCTTCGAGCAAATCAAGAGGCACCTCTCCGATTTGCCAACTCTGAAATGCCCGCAACCGGGGGACGAACTCGTCATCTACCTCTCCACTTCGAACAAGACAGCCTCTTCAAGACTTGCCAAGGAAGAAGGCCTACAACAAAGGGCCCGTGTACTACACAAGTCACACACTACGAGGGGCCGAGGCGAACTACCCTCCCCTTCGTAAAATGATCTACGCTTTGATCGCCGCTGCCGTAAATCTACCGCGATTTCCAAGCCCACACAATCATCGTAACGGATCTACCAATCAGGGACATCCTAAATAGACCAGAACATAGTGGTCGTTTAGCCCATTGGTGCATCGAGCTCGGGGAATACGACATCAAATTCGAACCTCGACGAGTCATAAAGGCACAAGCTCTGACAGATTTCATGGCCGAGCTTTCCATCTAGCCCCTCGACCACGGCCCTTCGAGGAATCCACCAGCGGAGTTAAAACCTCCCGAATGGGACATGTTCGTGGATGAGTCGTCAAGTGCTGATCGCCTGTGAGGGGGCATCCATATAAAAGGCCCACACGGCATGGAAGCCAACTTACGAGTGGCTTTCAGCCTCCTCGTCACAAACAACGTGGCAGAATACGAGGCCCTCGTATCGGGGTTAAAAATCGCCCTGAAAGCTGGCTTACGACGTCTAACCGTGCATAGCGACTCACACTGTGGTTAGCCAGTGTCACGGGATAAACGAATGCAAGGACCCCACCTCGCCGAGGTACCTACGGCTCGTCAAAAGTCTAGAAGGACAATTCGAACAGCTAAATATCAACAAGATCCCTAGAGATCAAAACACTAAGGCTGACAAATTGTCTAACGGAAGGACTGACGCAATCCTCGAAACCTTGGCACAGCCTTCGATAAGTACAATACATGGGATCGATGCCAACACAACAATTGACTGGAAGCACCCAATCCTTTAATATCTCCAAAATGGCACAGTCGATGGCCCGCCGGCGTTCCAAAAGAAAATAAGAACGCAGTCCTCACGCCATATCGTCATAGACAGAGCGTTATGGCGTAAAGGGTATTCTGCTCTTTTACAACGGTGTATCAGCTCCGATGACTCCAAGCTCATCTTGAACGAAGTTCACTCCGGAGTTTGCGGAGCACACATTGGCTCTGATGCGCTTGCGCACAAATGCTTGCGCCTCGGCTATTATTGGCCAACGTTGAGGAAGGATGCGCATGATTTGGTGCATACGTGCCACAAATGCCAGCTCAACTCTCGCATCCAACGGCAGCCTGCAAACGAAGCGGTTACGGAGATGTATCCCATACCCTTCGCGTTGTGGGGCCTCGATCTCATAGGGCCAATGCCTAAGGCCCCGGGGCAGTTCAAATTCTGCATAGTGGCGGTCGACTACTTTACTAAGTGGATCGAGGTCCGGCCACTCAAGACAATAACTACTTCCAAAGTCATACACTTCCTCTGGCACGACCTCGTGTCACGATACGGCGCACCAAAGGCCATAATCACGGACAATGGGACTCAATTCTCGAGCACAAAGCTTAAGGATTAGGCCAACAAGATGAACATACAAATGCTATTCGCCCCTGTAACCCACCCACAGTCGAATGGCCAGATAGAGGTCACAAATCACACAATCAAAGAAGGCCTGAAAAAGCGACTCGATGATGTGAAAGGGAAATGGGTCGAGGAGCTACCCAGCGTCCTCTGGGACTACAGAACAACTACACGAGGACCAATAGGGGAAACACCTTTCTCCCTGGTCTACGGCGTCGAAGCTTTGCTCCCAATCGAAGTCTCTGTACCAACAATCAGGACACTGTATTACGACGCTCCTCATAACGAGAGCGGACCGCGGGCACGTCTAGACCTCATGGAAGATTTCCGCGAGGGTGCCAGACTTAGGCTTATGGCCTTACGACAAAGAGCAAACCTCGACCACAACGCTAAGGTTTGGGCAAAACAGATTTACGTGGGTGGTATGGTCTTGCTAAAGGCAGAGTTGTTAGGCCATAACCCTGGGCATGTAGCCCTTCGTTCCAGATGGGCAGGACCATACATCGTGCACAATAAAGAAAGAGACGGCGTTTACAAACTAAAAGACCACCAAGGCAAAATGCCAAAAACAACTATCACGTCGACGACTTGAGGCCTTATTACGTCTAAGTTGTACGCTTTTCCTTAAAGAAATTCAAAATCTTCGCATTATGCAAGCAATATGAATATGTCGAATAAAAGGCAATAAATTCTACAAGAAATTCAACATCTTCGCATTATGCAAGCAATATGAATATGTCGAATAAAAGGCAATAAAGTCTACAAAGACTGTTCGCTACTTTATAAAGTAAAGACAAAAAATAGATACAAGTTAAAACCCCAAATAATTACTTGGGGCATCGTCGTTTCGGGGTACATCAGGGTCCTCTACATGACCTGGCACAATCTCATAAGGATATTCTGCCCCTAGCTTTTTCCCGACCCTACCCCACTCGAACAGTACCTCCTCGGAGGGATCCTCCAACTTCGTCGCATCGAGGGGATCCAGATGCAGCGTTTCAAACATGGCCTCCACTTGGCGGCGGCAGCGTAGGAATCCTTCAGCGTAGCGGACGCCCTCCATGGCCTTAGCGTCGACGACTTCGTCCGTTAACAGCTCGAAGGCCTTCCCCACTCAAGCGGCCCTCTCGGCAATGGGCTTCAAGAAAATGGATGGCTGAGTACTTTCGCCTTCGTACAACTTAAGACCAACTTGGTCTTCAAGTTGTGCAAAGGCGACTAAGTCAGCTACGCTCGAGCCCGCCACCTCATCGAGGGTTGTGGCGCATTCACCAATCTTGGCCGCAGCCCTCGAGGCCTCCTCCTTGGCTTTGGAAGCCCTCAATGACAGCTCTTCGATGAGCCTGTCCTTCTCCTCCACCCTGCCCTCCAACTCGCGGTTCGCGTCGAGCACCTGATTGAGCTCGACTGAAAGGCCTTGGTTCGCGTGGAACTCAGAGAGGAAGAGGGCTTCGAACTTATGCCCATCCGCGTTGGCGGCCTTCAGCCTTTGTTCCAAGGCATTCATTGCCGCGGAATGGGCAGTGTCCTTCTTCTTCGAGGTCTCCTTCATGGAAGACACCTCGGTCTTCAGGGAAGACACCTCGGCCTCCCTCCCGGCCAAAGCCTTCTTCAGGCCATCCACTTCCTCGAAGTCTTTGGCCTTCACCTCGAGACTCTTCAATTGGGCCTGGAGATCCTCGACGACCCTCCTGTCGTCCTCGAGTTTCTCTATCAGGCCACGTGCCACTACAGCCTCCTGCAGGTCAAAAACATGAAGTGTGTAAACAGAAATACACGGACAATGGCAATAATAAAGGTCTCGAGGATTCAGACTTACTCGAGTGGCGCTTTGACAAATATCCTTAGCCAGGTCCAGGGCCCTCGAGGTCGTGTACTACATGTAGTGCCGATCTCGGGGAAAGAGGAGTCCCTCAGCAACACGAAGTCTCACCTCCTCGTCCCCGAGACATAGGGACTCGTCACGGGTCAGCCCCATTATGGGGTCCCAGGCCTCCCTCAAGGCCAGACCCTTGCGCTCGAAGGCTTTGGCCCGCAACTCCCGCCGGTAGTCCTCGAGCAGTTGAGGCTCAAACCTCGGGTCTAACCCTTCGAGGGTCTTCAAAACTTTAGAGGGCCTCTTGACGGCCGCTCGAGGAGCCATAACAGCCCTCCGGGCGTCTGCCAAAAGCCCCAAAGGCTCCCCAACGCCCCTCACGGGGCTGGAGGGCTCCTCTGCAAGGGCCAGCCCCTTGCCCTTATCCATCCTGGGGGTGGGACAGCTGTCCATGGACACATCCACACCTCGCCCCTACAAGATAAAAAACAAGGAATGACATTATACAACTAGAAGTAATCTCCAAAACTACAAACGAACACCCAGAGAAAAAAGGGTCGTACCTTCAATTCGGGGGCGCTTCCTACGAAGGCCAGACTCGTCGGAGTCCCCAGAGCTCTCCTCGATGATCACGGGAGCAACCGCGCTGACTGGTTGCGTCTTCGTCACCAAGGCCTCCTGGCCTCGAACGGGCTCTGAGGGGAGCTGATCCTCCATTTTCTTCCTGAGGGCTTCCCTCAGATCTTTCTTCTTTGCAAACAGGACACTGGGATGCGTCATCTTAACTGCAACGAAGCACAAAACCGGATTACAATAATATCCAAATTACACAATCACAGAAAGGCAAAAGTGAAAGGAAGTGCAAAACAGACGTCGAGGTTTCCTGAAAGCGCTCAATTAGCTCCCCGTCCAAGCCCTCGACCCGCTTAACTCCGGTATCCACATGGCCCACAAGCCGGTGGGCCTCGCTGATCCGCACCTCCTCGCACCACTTCGTCCCATGCTCGAAAGAGTGAAGGGAAATGCACCATCGCAGTCCTCGATCCTCACCGCCGCGCAGATCCACTCACACAGGCGCCGAGGGCCTTCTTTCCTTCACTCCCCGCCCACAAAGAGGGCTTCACAGACACCCTCGCATCCTTCTCTTTGACGAAGTATGCGGGGAACCCCCAACTATCCTCCCTCCGAATGAAGAAGAAGTTACTCTTCCAGCTTCCCCACGAGCTGGTGGTATGGCAAACACACCGATTTTCACCATCTTGTTCCCCACCTTCACCTCCTCGGGGGTTAGTTGATAGAAGGGGTGTCCGACAGGCCTCTTCAGCGTGTAGAACTGCAAGAAGGCTTCCGGCAGCGCCACCGTCTTTGCCAGATGGCGAGCCACTACGAACGCGTTTATGGTGGTAAACACGTTCGGGGCCAATTGCCCAAGGCAAACCCCCCACCCTTCGCACAATTGCAACAGCAGGGAGCAGAGGGGGAGCCTTAGCCCAGCTTTCAGCTGAGCCTCGTAGACCACCATGGTCTGCTCCCTCAGGGCACCGTCATTTAATTCCATCCCCGCCCTTCTCAGCACGTCCGTCGGAGAAAGCCCGCAAACCACCCCCGGAGTACACATGGTGGTTTCGACAAATGTCGACCATTCTCTTCTCCGAAAGGGCGGTTCGGGCCACAACTCCCCGATATCGTGGCCAACGCCAGTGATTACTTGGATTCTTGGGAGCTATCTACGTAAATAGAGCACAAATTGAAAATTAAACCCTAGACCCAAGAACCCAGGCGGCGGCGCGGTGAAATCAGGCTTACAGAGTCGCAACAGAAAAGTAGAAATAAGGAGCATCACTTACCGATTGGAAAAGTAGAGGCGAAAACGGAAAATCAACAGAAGAAGTTCTTCAAATCTTCGAAAATCGCCGAAAGTAGAAACAAGAGCGAGGAAGAAACTGAAGCGAGAAGTCGGGAAAACTGACTCATCACGTGGGTTGGCGTATAAATAGAGGGAGATGGGAGATGAAAAGACTCCCCCCATGATTACAAACGGCGCAAAAAGCGCAATTTCAAAAAGTGCTTGCAACCGCCACAAAAAGAATGGGCCACAACTTGGGCCTTTTCCCCTAAATAAAACACAAAATCGGAGCACAGGGGCCAACCCATCCTCCGCTGTGGGAGGAGGACATACTGATATATATGGGCCCAGCTCGTATGACTGTATTGCCAAACGCAAACGCCATATGGGCCAGGCCCACCAGAACCAGCACGAGGAGTACTCCTCGTATTTACGGCGAGCCCCTCGTATACAACCCATAAGGGCGCCCCGTATAATCCCGTTGGCGGCAAACGCTTGCTGGGCCAAGCCCAACTGGTCCAACATAGTACACCAACCAAAAAGCTGGCCCAGCACACAAGGCCTAAAAGCTGCGCCAAAGACACAAGACACAAAAGCCGTACTCAAGACACCTAAGGCATCAGGACAAACACTGTTGAAACAGCTTGTGTCCAAGCGTGCGGGAAGATCCCACCAAACATACCAACCCCAACGTGGAGAGTCCGGGCATCACCCTATAAGTGGGTGATGCCAACCCAAAATAAGGTGATTACTACACACCCTCACCTCTCTTCTCTTCTCGCACCCGAGAGTTTCCTTTGTCTTACTCCTTGCAGATTCAGAGTCGCTTTATCACGATCATCGGAGTATCCATACCGAGATCGCCCTTTGGCTATCAGATGATGAAGAGGATAGCACTTGGTTTAGAATACCAGACAGACATTTGATTCCACACAGTGGTAATATGATAGACTCTGTGATTGAAAGCACATATCCTGATATAATCAGTAGGTTGACTGACAAGGAATATCTCCATGAGCGTGCCATTCTTTCAACAAGGAATGAGATCGTAGATTTGGTTAACAATCGAGTGATGGGATTCGTAGAAGGGGAAACTGTGACGTACTTAAGTGCTGACAAGATTGCACCCACTTTGGAGAATGTTGATTCTCAAATCGAGTCATACCCTGTTGAATACTTAAACAAGCTAAGATTTTTCTGGGTTGCCAAATCACGAGTTGAGTTTAAAAGTCGGAGTGCCTATCATACTATTGAGAAATATTAACCATGCGAGTGGGTTGTGCAACGGTACTCGATTGATAGTCACAAAATTGGCATCTCGAGTTATAGAAGCTGAGATATTATCAAGGGGTTTCGCTGGACATAGATGCTTGATTCCACGTATTAAGATGGTACCTTCAGATGCAAAATTACCATTTAATTTTGCAAGACGTCAATTCCCGGTTAAGGTGTGTTTCACCATGACCAACAATAAGAGCCAGGGTCAGACGTTTAACCGCGTCGGATTATATCTACCTGAGCCGGTATTTAGCCATGGTCAGTTATACGTTGCTGCTTCACGTGTTACGTCTCCCGAAAGTTTCAATGTCTTGATTGAATCAAATAATTGCCAGAAATTGGATTCACCAAGAATATCGTATATATTGAATTATTTCTTCATTTACGTATATGGTATATAATCGTTTACTATCAGTTAATGTGTGTACTTTATATGTTGTATTGTTCCACAATAACAGTTGGTACGTCTTTCCAGATGAATGCGCAGGTAGTAGCAAAACACATGATTCATCAGTTGGCACAACGTGGATTCAATTGGAGCATGTCACAGCCACCCCGCCCGGTTGCGGAGGCGGAGCCGGCCGCGACGTTCGGAAGCGGAAGCTACGACTGAAAGCGCGGTAACGGTACTACCGAAACCCGCTGCGTGCAGTGGTCCCATGACCCGACCCGCAAAGTCTCGCTCTCGAAGGCCTGAGAGCACTTTGCTCACTTAACAGAATAGCCATACCATGACCCGCAACCTACAAAACCCAAACACGGCAAGTATACAAAATATCTTAAACCATCCATGGTGAGCCCCGCCCCACTGAAATAGGCGAGCACTCGACCATCACCAAACATGCAGTTAATGGAATAACATTCATTGATTATAACAAACAAATCACTGAACTCATCCGATATATATCCAATATAAGAAAGTCTTGGGCTCCGCCCTCGACTCAGAAGGAAGTACAGAGTCAGAATATATATACTAGAATATATACCATATACAACATGATCTGTGTTCTAACATGCATGCCATTACACCTACAGAGCCATCAAAGCAGAAACCCTAGAATACCTAGGTGCGGAATCTGGAAACCTCTCGCTCAGAAGATTCCAGCACGTAGTACTGCTGCTGCTGCTAAACCACAACCAAAGAGAGAGATAAGAGTTAGTCAACCGTATACCAATAGAAAAGAACTCAGATATACCAACCAAAAGCTTCTACCGAGACTACCCCTTAAACAGAACAGAACAGAACAGAGGTTCCACCATGGAATTGTCAATACCTGAAACCAAAAACCAAAAGCACCGCGGATCTCTGCCGGTTGCTTGTCAGATCGACCTGAAAGGTGGTAAACAGAAAGGGGTGAGTCCTCGGGAGGACCCAGTAAGGGCTGAGGTAAGATACAACTTGCATAAAGTGCTAGTGCGTAGTACCTGCAAAACAGAGAAAACACAAACACAAGCATATATATATATATATATATATATATATATATATATATATATAGAAAGTACCACACCAAATCCCGTAGGAAAGTACCACACCAAATCCCGTAGGAAAGTACCACACCAAATCCCGTAGGAAAGTACCACACCAAATCCCGTAGGAAAGTACCACACCAAATCCCGTAGGAAAGTACCACACCAAATCCCGTAGGAAAGTACCAAACCAAATCCCGTCGGAAAGTGTGCAGATATACAGAACAATTAAAAGATATACAGAACAGATAAGAAACCCGAGGTCTCCAAGACCATTCCGGGCCTTGAGACTACAAGCATGTACCTTACCATATGACTGGTCCCGGGATCACTGGACCACCGTCCTCAACCCGGAACCCGCCTCAACTAACCTCGATATACATAAAATCCCTCCCAGAATGCATAACGAGAGAAGTTGAGCCCTTACCTCACAAACACCGCTCCGCAGCAAAATCCCGGGAAAATCCCGTCTCCCGGCACGAAACGTGGTAGTGTGACTTTTGAGGTCCCGCACTACTCCACCACTGCAGAATCAAGCTGAACAATCACACACAAGTCAAAAATTACCAAAATAGACCCCCGGAAACCAATCCCGCACAATCCCGCACTTTCCCGCAAAAATCCACAGAAAGCTCGATTTCTCAAACCGAGCTAGAACATTGTTACTTATACATATATAAACACAACCAAGAATTCAAATCATACCTTCTTCCCAAATCATTCACACAAGTCAGAATCCAAATTCTCGTTCAGCTGTCCCGGTACAAGTTTCGGGAGAGTTTCAGCTACGTTTCTGCCTACCCCATGTTCACATATGATCCACAGATACAGAATATATGTTCAGAATTCACAGAATCAGCCAATATCATTGGCGCCAAAACCGAGGCTCGACCCGGAAAAAACGGCTTTCACCCCGAGCCCGTTCTAACAAAACCAATTACACCATCAAAATAAGAACTTCGCTCTGATCACAAATATATCCTTACCTTTCGCTGAATCCACCGTTGGATTTTACACCAAATTTTTCAGACGCACTTCGGCACCACCTCAGGCGCGTTTCTTCTTACGCTCCTATTATCAAACATGCACAAGAAGGTGTCGGGAACATTTAGAAACCAAGAAATCAAGTAGAGAAGGTGGTTCCATAACCACTTCCAAACTTCAGCAGCTCACGGTTTACAAACCGCGCTGAATCTTCACAAACCGACCTCAGATTATTCACTTACACAACACAAGGATCGTTTTGGTACCCTTACCTCGAAGATTCTTCGAGTTTCCACCAAGTTCACCTTTGAGCTCAACTTGGCGCAACCATGGCTGCCTTGTTTCGGAGAGAAGAAGAAGAGAAGGAAGAGAAGAAAAGAAAAGATAATGCCTTTTGGCATTTTTCAATCCTTTATACTTTCCTTTCTTTTCTTTTTCTTTCTTTTCCATCTCTTTCATAAATGGGACAAGTGTCCCTTATCTCATCACAATCCAGCCGCCACTTCCCTTGTCCATTTCCAAATAATTGCTGATTTTATGCTAAATTACAATTTGGCCCCCAAACTATCCAAAAGTTTCAATTTAGCCCAACCCTAAAATTGCAACTTCCAAACCGTAACTCTGAACGGAACGAAATCTGAGACACATTCTCGAGACCTCATATCATACACAAATCATGCTTCACATGTTTAATTATAAGTCCCGAGTGTCATACCATGCCAGTTTAACCCGAGCAAATCGCGACATGTGCGCGTGCTAACCCGAACCAAAACTCACACCGTGCATAATTCCTTGGTTATCACCATAATATCCGTCCCGGGCCATAACATAACTCACACCAAAGCCGTTGCAAATAGAATGGTGGCTCCAACAAACGCCAATCTGTCTGGCTGGTAGATGATACGTAAGTGCTGACCCACTTGATTTTGGACCTGAATTTCACTTCATTTATTAAAAAACTGTATGTTTGCATGTTACAGTGGATGTCATATGGAGGTAGTTTTCTGGGGTGGTAAGACGAACATCCTTACGGAAATAGACTTGACGGGGGCTGGTGTACCGATAGTGGTTGCAATTACTAGCACGTATATCAAATGCTTTAGGGGTAAGTTGTCGGATATCTGTTTTAGCTTGTCATAATTATGTTGTATGAATTATACCCTTACTATTCCTCTCAGTGTCTAACAACACATATATACACTTTTTATCAACAACTTGTGCGACTAAGTTATATATTAATCCGGAAGTGCCAGAGAAGGATGTGCTACTTAAGAGGTTCATATAAATTTTTGTACATAACCTTTTTCATGATTCTATGTCTTTTATAATGACCTTATGGTTTCTTAACCCGTTTTTAGTGTTGATGTGGCAAGAATGGAAAATGCACAGTCAGCATCCACTGATATCCCCAATACACGTCACATTCGCCAGGTTGGTCTAAAAAATATCGAGGACATTCGAAGTTCCGGACCCAACCAGGTGCGTTTGGTTGAAATCACAATTGTTTAATATTTTATTTTGATGATCTATAATTATGTGTGTTATTTGTTTATACAGGAGAGGGTATTTCACTGTAGGGCAATTATTATGTGTGTGAATAATAAGGCACAACTGTGGTACATGGCATGTATGGTGTGCTCGAGGAAAGTAAATGTGGTTGGTCCGCAATTCTACCGTGATCGTTGCAAGAGCTCCTCTCGAACCGCAACACCTCGGTATGTGTCTCTGTTTACATACATAGTATAGTGGTGTATTCAATTTGATTGGGGGTAGGGAAAATCATACACTTTTATTCCCATTTTAAATTGTGATGCAGATATAAGATTGAAGTTAGAGTGGGCGATTGGACAGGTCAAAGTTCATTCATCATGTTTGACCATATTGCAGTAAAGCTTTTAGGTTGTGATGCATTAACAATGTCCAGAATCGACAACGAGGTACTTAATTGTAAATAATGAGTCGAACTTATCATTAGTGTATAATTAGTACATGGTAAATGTGTTTTTCACGTAGGATGAATTGGCGCGGAGAATAAATAAGCTAAAAGGTATGAAGTGGATGTGGGAGGTGCAGATTACAGATTACAATTTTCAGAATCCAGGGTCTGCTTTCACCGTGAAGAAAGTGTTTGTCGTGGATTATAGTTATAATATGGATATGATTGTGACGGCGATCATGAATGTATGTCACACTCAATCTCATTTAGTGAATGTAGGGTTACTTATATTTATCGACGAAAACAACATTTTTATGTTACAGATCCAACTCGAACGGACAACAGTTTCGGCGAAGCGCACGAACGGACAACAGTTAAGGTAATTCACATATATTGCATGATATTTTTATTTTAGTATTGTTATGGTGCTAAAGCTTTTTATGTTCATTTTGCAGTAGAAGTGTCATTACCGGCCACGCTATCACGGAGCTTAAGGATCAAATGTAGCAAAGATAAGCATAAGTGGAACATTGTTTCATGGGGGCAGTTTCGTTTGAAATAATTGTTTTCAGAAAAGGTGGACTTATGTAATATGTAGTTTTTATGGGCAACTAGTACGGAATCAATACGTATTACTTTATTTTGATCTTAACTTAACACGGTTGATTTAATTTTGAAAAACGAACCCGTAAAGTAGTAGGGTATTAAACCTAGTTAATCATACATTAGCTAACTGCTCATAAGTTCCATCAGAAAAGAAAAAGAAAGCTAACTGTCTATTAGGGCAAGGCTTTCTGAGATTTGGTTGGAGAAGATGCATATTTTATTCTGGAGTTTGCCAGAATCGGATCCTTAACTAGTATGTCACGTTTAGAACCATAATGAGCAAATTAGAGAAGCATCATGATCATGTAGGGTAGATTTTATGTAGTGATATTTAATTATTTCCCTTAGCCTGCATTTTAAGCTTAGAAGGATAAGCAGTATATTATTGCTTAAGTGGAAGGCTTTGAAGACCAATGCAAATTCTGATTACCTCACAGAATTCACATGCTAGTTATCTAATGAAGCATAGCAGAGTAAATTTGGTGATGGATTCTTGGATGGAAAAGCAGTTTGGTTTAATTAATAAATGGAATATGCTCTAATCTTTCTTTTTCATTTTCCTGTATATTGAGATGCGTAGTTTTCTGAAACAGTAGACTCCCACAAAAACAAAAAATAATCTAAGTTCAATATCAAGAAAACGGGAAATTTCAAGCAACCAATCCATGGAAATTTGTAGGCCATAGAAAGCTGAATAACACAAACTTAGCAACACTAACCTTGGCTGAATCAAAATTGATCCTTATTTGAACAAAACCACATAACTGATATCATATCAATCCTAAGTAAATGAAAAAGTGAATAACGTCAATAAATCAATCGAAAATACTAGAGTACTCCCTTCATCCCAAATGGGTTGACAATTTTCCTTTGGAATTTGCAAAGGAAATAGGACAATACATTTGGGGCGGAGGTAGTAATACTTTCAGGTTCCCTCCATCGCCAATAGTTATATCATCTGGGGCTAATGGATTGCTTTCTCCTTAGAGTGCAAGATTTTAACTAATACATAATATGCGATATTTTAGATGCAAAATGGGAATAAAACCAAACACTTAAATTAAGAGCATAAAAAGTGGAGCTAGCATGCTTGATTGAGAAGTGCAGATATTGGAGTGGGTCAACATGGTGCCTTGAACACAACCATCACACCGGGAGTTGTCTTAATGGTCCTTCTTAATCCACGTTCATGATCTACGAAGACAACTTTTCTATTAAGTTTTGGGACAAAGTGTCCCCAAACGTTTTCACCACTATATGACGGGTAACAAGATGGTGAAGATTGGCATGTTTGCTGACACCACCAGCTCGTGGGGAAGTTGGAAGAACTCATTTTTCTTTATCCTGAAGGAGGATAGATGGGGCTTCCCAGCTTATTTCGTCAGAGATAGGGAGTCTCGGGTGTTTACGAAGCCCTCCCTTTGGGTCGGGAGTGAAGGGAAGAAGGTCCTCGATACCCTGTGCGAATGGCTTTGCGCAGTGATGAGGATTGAGGACTGTGATGCTGCGTTTCCATTCACTCTGTCGAGCATGAACGAGATTGTGCTAAGGAAGGTGAAAATCAGTCGGTCCTACCAGCTTTTGGGCCATGTGGACACACTAGAGAATTGGGCCGAGGGCTTGGATGGAGATCTAATCGAACGCTTCGAGAGCTCCTTTAGGAACCCTAGACATTAGTTGGATTTTTCTCCTTTACGACGCTTGCTGGTTGCAATTGAATTTGTAATTCTATTTTTGTATTTGTTTTACAGTGCCGATGACAAAGATTAACTACCTCTTTGCTAAGAAGAAGGACCTTCGAGAGGCCATTCTGAAGAAAATTGCAGATTCATGCGCCGTGTAGCCCATTCGAGGGGACTACGAAGGGTCCTCGGGAGGGGCTTCGAATGTCGGGGCTCCTCGAGCCCCTCAAGTAGTTATGACGAAGGCACAACCGTATCTGTGGTTGCTCCTAAAATCACCGATGAGAGCGTCTTGACTCAGGAGTCAGTCTTAGGAGAAAACGCCCTCAAGTCAAGGTACGATTTAATTTAGTAAAATGTTACTTGTGAATTTGCAAGATTTTTACCAATTCTCTAATTCTCCTGATTTTGTAGTCGGTGATGGGGTAGACGTGTCATCGGACAGCCCCGCCCTTGATTTTGGACAAGGGTAAAGGCTTAGCCACTACTGAGGAGCCCTAGAGTCCTGTTAGGGGTATCGAGGCTCCTGTTGGGTTTCTGGCGGACGCCCGACGAAGTGGAGACGCTCTTCGGATGCCAGTGAAAATTCTAGTTAAGGTTTCAAAGACCTTGGAGGGGATTGACCCGAAATACGAGCTCCAGGCGTGGGAGAATTATCGACGGGAGGCCCGGACGAATGCATTTATTCGGAAGGGCATGGATCTGACTGACGCCCGGGACCCTGTTATGGGGTTGACTCGCAACGAGTTAATCCTTCTGGATGGCGTTGATGTGAGACTAAGGGCGTTGGAAGGTTTTTTTCATCCCCGAGATCGTCACTTCATCACGCATATGCATGAGGGGTCGGTGGGACTGGCAAAGATGTTGTGCCAAAACATGACTTTTGTCAGTGTCCTCATTTATTAACTTTATCTGTGATGTTCGTGTGCTTGTGGGTTTATGTTTTGTGTAACTTTGTTTCACAGGGGTCGCTATATCATATGGTTTTTTTGAGAGGGCCTGCAAGATAGTCGGGTCGCCGAGGGCCTTCTGCGAAGGTAGGGAGCCTTGAGTCCCAGGAAAAGGCCTTAGGGGAGGTGGAGAGCCTGAAGAAGGCCTTGCAGACGAAAGAGTTAGAGGTGGCCTCTTTGAAGAAGTTGATGGAGGATAAGAGGGTCGCCCATTCGATGGCCATAGAGACTCTGGAATTTAAGGTTAACCTCCCGAGGAGGTTGAAAAGACTGCTCGAGCCAGCGTCCTCGAACATAAGGCTTTGGGTGAGAGCTACAAATTTGAAATCGATCAACTGTTAAAGGTAGTCGAGGATCAAGAGGCCCGTATCCGTGAACGAAGAGCGGCGTGGAATCGAAAGATAGCTTGATCGAGGAGCTATCAATCGTGGCAGCTAAGGCTGAGAAGGTGGGGTGTAAGTTTAACCCGTGACCCGAGCCCGACCCGAACCCAACCCGAAATTGTCGGGTGAAGGCTCAAAACACCCTTGAGTGGCCCGAACCCGACTTTTAGCCCAAATTTCAGGTTTGGGTCGGGTTCAACCCGAAATTCCCGAGCCCGATCCGAAGGCCGAACTTCCACTAAATAATTATTTATACTTTGTAAATAAAGACAATTTAACTCTTCACTTGCTATAATTTCTTTAGCTAACTAAGGTAGAGACTCATAATGCATGTTTTTATACATGTTTGGGTGGCATCAAGCCTTTGTAGACATCCAATGTGGGATGAAAGGAGAAAATTAAAGACTCAACTCTTGCTCCTCTTTTATCTACCATCAATGTGGGATAAAGATTAAAATTACAAGGCATGCTTTTTACATACTTCAAGCTTTGAAGTTTGTATGGACCATGAGAGTATTAACCCATTTAAAGACTCCACATTTGCATTTCTCTCATCAACTAACAATGTAGGGTGAGAGCATATAAGGCATGGCCTAGAAAGAAAGACAAATGATGTGGAAGTCGAAACCTTAGAAATATATAAAGACAAGCCTTAATTCTATCTTTCCACCAACAATGTGGGATGAAAACTGATAGCAAGATAAGAAAGAGTGAACCACACAATGTCCCATATTGATGTTTGATGCTAGATAAAGAGGCTCCACACTTATTTGAATAAAGTTCTCTATCCAAGAGGTATTCTTAAGGTGGTACACTACCTAAGCAAATGCGTCCCCGCATCACATCAGAATCAGACCAAGGATCAGCATGGCCATCGCCCCTTGATGGCACCTTCAAGTTATGCCTCCGCAGGTCTCGCCCTCGCGGTCTCACACTCGCCTTCGCGAGTCTCTTATGCCTGCGCAGGTCTCGCCCTCGCCAGATCCTCCGCTCACAGGAGGAGGTATCTTGGTACACTACCCAAGCAAATGCGTCCCCGCATCACATCAGAATCAGACCAAGGATCAGCATGGCCATCGCCCCTTGATG
Source organism: Stellera chamaejasme (assembly GCA_024586325.1). Taxonomy (NCBI): domain Eukaryota; kingdom Viridiplantae; phylum Streptophyta; class Magnoliopsida; order Malvales; family Thymelaeaceae; genus Stellera; species Stellera chamaejasme. The sequence continues at coordinate 20,370,894 of CM044982.1, read as the reverse complement.
GCACCTTCAAGTTATGCCTCCGCAGGTCTCGCCCTCGCGGTCTCACACTCGCCTTCGTGAGTCTCTTATGCCTCCGCAGGTCTCGCCCTCGCGGTCTCAGGTCTCGCCTTCGCGGGTCTCGCCCTCGCGGTCTCAGCTCACCTTCGCGAGGTCTCTCATGCCTATACTGGCCCCGCCGGACAAGGCCCTTGCACTTACGGTTCGTACGACCCTTACCCTTACCTTTATTGGCTTCGCTTTTATCTAGGCCTTCACCCCTTGCTGGCCTTCGCCGCTACATGCTCAACTAAGGAAAGACCACTTGGTCATCTGACATTAAGCAACCAATAAGGAAGACGGTCAGCACGAGCCGGAGTGATCTTCACCAGATTCACACGCCAGATATCCTCTGACAAAGGAATCAACTAAGGCGGTTTACTGACACATTCATCATCACAGCCGCCTTATCTCAAACAGTCTGGCTAAAGGCTTCAACTGGGGGAGGCTCCTCCTGGCATCACCCTATAAATAGGGTGATGTCCACCTTAAAACGGGTAAGACACTTCACGCCCCCCACTCCTCTCTTGCTACTCCTGAGTGCTCTCTTTATCTTTCACAGATCACTCTGAACAGCGAGTTTGGAGTCCTCAAGAACACAACACTATCAACAAATCATCTGAGAGTCCGGACCTGCAAAGGAACGAGACTATCATAAGGCTTTATTTATTTGTCCCACATTGGTCATTTACTAAGCCTTAACTCAAGTTTCCTCTCTATAATGATAGGAATTACAATCAAAATTTTAAAACCATGAATCTAAGTCATTTTCTCCGAAGAAAAAAACTGGAACCATGAAGGTCGGATTACCACCTTAAATCTGACCGGATCCGAAAAAAAGTTTGGGTCGGTTTCGGTCAAATATGCAAGGGTATAAGAATTTTGGGTTCGGGTTGACCTAAATAAATTTATTCTCTTTTTTCTTAATTCTGGAAAAGCAAGAATTCGGGTTACATGGGTCAACCCGACCCTAACCCGAGAATTTCGGATTCGGGTTGACCCGAACCGAAAATATATATGGGTTGGGTTCGGATTTGTATATAGGTAATTTAGATTTTCGGGTTCGTACCAACCCGACCCGAATTTCGTCGGGTTGACTTGACTTACACCCCTAATCCTCGAGGGCGACGACCAACTTGGGGACGTGTGCCACGGCCCTAGGGGAGGTCGGTGGTTCCAGCGCTGCAGATTTGGTGGCCTTTGTGCACCTCGAGGACTGTTTGAACCTTGGGCTATTTGAGAGCTAGTGTGTCGAGCCACCCAATTTCTTGAGGACATGGGTTGGCCGGGTGTAGAAAGCCGTCGAATCACTGACAAACAATACTGTCGAGGCAATGGTAAACGAGGGCATTCGCTTTGCCGAAGGATTTCTGCGTTGCCGACACCAAGTGGAGTCGATGGGCGAGGCGTTAGAGCTGCAAGCACTCGATGCCACAAAGGTAGAGGAGCCCGATAAGGACACATTGTTCGAATGGGGAAGATTAGGACAAAAGTTGGGGCGTGAATTTCCTTACAATATTTTACCCGGTCATATAATAGAAAACGTCGTGGATCAACCCCCGAACGACGAGGTCCCAAAATAGTTTATAGTGTTGTAATATTACTTTATGTAGCAATGGATATTCTTTTGCATTTGAGTTTGTCAAATAGGGTGAAGATTTTAACTTCATTGATGTGGATTGTACAACCTACACGTAGTAAGGTTTCAAGTCATCGACGTGGTAGTCATTCCTTAGGACTTTGCTTTGGTGGTCTTTTATTTTGTAGACATCATGGCTTTCTTTGCTATGCACAACATAAGGTCCTGCCCATCTGGAGCGAAGAGCTCCATGTCCGTGGTTATGGCCTGATAGTTCCGCTTTTAGCAAGACCATACCCTCGACGTTGTTTTGTTTCGCTCGAACCTTTGTATTGTGGTCGAGGTTGGCACATTGTCGTAGTGCAATGAGCCTACGCCTAGCCCCTTCACGCAATTCTTTGACGAGGTCTAAGCGTGCTCAAGACCGCTTTCGTTGTGAGGTACGTCGTAGTAGAGCGTTACATTGTTGGGACAAACACCTCGATTGGCAGTAGGGCTTCCGTGCCATAGACAAGGGCGAAAGGTGTTTCACCTGCTGGTCCTTGAGTGGTGGTTCTGTAATCCCAGAGGACACTAGGTAACTCCACCCATTTTCCCTTGGCGGTATCGAGTCGCTTCTTTAGACACTCTTTGATTGTTCAATTTATAACTTCCAACTGACCATTTTATTGTGGGGGGGCTACGGGTCGTAGAGCATTTGGATGTTCATCTTGTTGGCCCGGTTCCTAAGTTTGGTGTTTGCAAACTGGGTTCCATTATCTGTGATTATGGCCTTTGGAGTGTCGTATCGAGATACGAGGTCGTGCCATAAGAAGTGTATAACTTTGGCAGAGCTGGTTATCTTGAGCGGTCTAACTTCGATCCATTTGGTGAAGTAGTCAACCGCTACTATGCATAATTTAAACTGTCCCGGAGCCTTAGGCATTGGCCCTATGAGGTCGAGGCCCCATAACACAAATGGTATCGGGTAAGTCTCCGTGACTGCCTCGTTTGAAGGTTGTCATTAGATGCGGGAGTTAAGCTGGCACTTGTGACATTTTCGCACCAGATCATGTGCATCCTTCCTTAATGTTGGCCGATAATAGCCGAGGCGTAAGCATTTATGGGCCAAGGCATCGGAGCCGATGTGTGCCCCACACACCCCGGAATGGACCTCATTTAAGCTGAATTGGGAGTCCTCGAGACTGACACATTTTTGTAAAGGCATAGAGTACCCTTTGCGCCAAAGTGTTTCGTCTATTACGACATGGCGCGAGGATTGCGTCCTTATCTTCTTTTGGGACACCGGAGGGCCATCGATGGTGCCCGATTGGAGGTACTGGAGGATTGGATGCCTCCAGTCGGCTGTTGTATTGGTGTTGATGGCGTGAATAGTGCTTATCGAAGGCTTCACCAAAGTTTCGAGGATGGCGTCTGTCCTTCCTTTGGACAGCTTGTCCGTCTTAGTGTTCTGGTCCCTTGGGATCTTGTTGATATTTAGTTGTTTGAACTGTCCTTGTAGGCTTTTGACGAGGCTTAGGTACCTCGACAGAGTGGGGACTTTGCATTCATTCATTCCCGTTACCTGGATTACCACGAGCTGTGAGTCACTATGTATTGTCAGTCGTCGTAAGCCAGACTTAGGCTGTTTTTAGCCCCGAGACAAGGGCCTTGTATTCTACCACGTTATTGATGACAGGAAATTAGAAAATCACGCATAGGTTAGCTTCTATGCCATGTGGGCCCCTTATATGGATGCCCCCTCCTGGGCGATCTGCGCTGGACGAACCATCTACGAACATGTCCCATGTCTGCTGGTGCGATCCTCGAGGGTCCCTGTTTGAGGGGGTAGATGGAGAGTTCGGCCATGAAGTCCGCCAAGGCTTGTGCTTTTATTGTTCGTCGTGGTTCGAACTTAATGTCGTACTCACCAAGCTCGATACACCATCGGGCCAAGCAACCACTATGTTCTGGTCGGTTTAGGATGTCCCTGATTGGTAAATCTGTCCTGACAATGATTGTGTGGGCTTGGAAATTTACTTCAGCTCCTCGTAGAGTGTGAGTCATATAGTAGACATGCTATTGTTGTGGATCATCTTCTTTAACGAGTACTGAAGATACTGTGTCATTCGAAGTGGCGAGGTAGATAATAAGCTCGTCCCCCATTCGAGGGCACTTCAAAGTTGGAAAATCGGAGAGGTGTTTCTTAATTTGTTCAAAGTCTGCTTGACATTCTGGTGTCCAAGCAAATGTCTTCTTCATGCGGAGCTGCTCAAAAATGGTTTGCATTTGTCGCCTAGTTTCGAGATGAAGCGTCAGGGTGACAATTCTCCGATCAACCGCTGAATTTCCTTGATGCTTTTTGTGGTGCCATATCGGCGGTGATGGCCGATATTTTTAAGGTTGGCATCAATACCCCTTTCAGAAATCATGTATCCAAGGAACTTTCTCACTCCTAAAAAAGGAGCAGTTTGCGGGGTTTAGAATCACGTTGTATCGTCGGAATGACTGGAATGTCTCGTCAAGATTTCGTAGGTGATTGTCGAAGGTCATACTTTTCACTATGATATCGCCAATGCAGGCCTCAAGGTTGCGGTCCATTTGATGGGCAAAGACTTTATTCATTAAACGTTGGTGTGTGGCTCCAGCATTTTTGAGTCTGAATGGCATTCGAACGTAATAGTATACATCGTCGCCTGTTGTGAATACCGTTTTGAGGGCATCTTTTGGGTCTATATAGATTTGATGGTAGCCACTTTTGGCGTCCATGAAAGATAAGTATTTGTATTTGCAAGTGGGGTCAACGAGCTGATCGATGACTGCTAGTGGATACGAGTCCTTATGTCAATGCCTGTTGAGGCCCGTGAAGTCAACGCACATACGGAGCTTCCCGTTAGTTTTGTCAGCTAATACTATGTTAGCGAGCCATTCGGAGTATTGAATTTCTTTTATTATTCCAGCATCGAGGAAATTGGAAACCTCCTCTTTTACAAACTGTTTTTTGGAGGGGGTCATACCCCTTTTCTTTTCTTTAACCTGCTTCAAATCCGGAAACACATTCAGCCTATGGGTGATGATACTGAGGTCTACTCCTGGCAAATCCTTCATCTCCCATGTGAAGACATCCAAGTTGGCCTCGAGGAGGTGAATGAGTCATTATTTCTTTCTATTTAAGATCCTTCCCGATCTTGAATTTTTTACCCGGGATGACCTCAACGTCGTCGGTGACGTCACTGAGACGTGGTTGGTCATCTGGATCCATCGGGTCGTCCCTGGCACTTGAGGTCCGCGGGTCGACGGGAGAACTTCGCGTGGCCACGTAATTTGTCCTGGAGATCCACTGGTCAATGTATATATGTGCATTCCCTCGAGGTGTTGTGAAGGTGATGATGAGGGAACGGATGTCGCATCGCATGTGGAAGTCGACCTGGCTTGGCCGGCCAATGATGGTGTTGTAGGTTGAGGGGACATCAAGGACCAAGAATTCCGTCATGATGGAGTGGCAGTTGAGCGTGTTGAACTGCGTATCCCCGATCAACATGAGAGGGAGGTTGGCGACCCTCTTTGTTGGGACAATGTCCCGGCCGATGCCAAATGTAGGACCGAAGCTTTTCCTTATTGCAGACATGTGTATCCCGAGTTTGTCGAGCATGTTCTTGAAGATGACACTGGTGTTTACGTCGATGTCGATGTACACCCTATTGGTGTTGTAACCCATGATCCGTGCCGTGATTAGTAGTGGGTCGGAGTGCGGGAAAATGACTTTGGTCCCATTAGGGCGATAAATGACATTTTCCTCCAAGTGATCGAGCTGCAAGATTTCCCTTGCTTAATGCTTTCTGCTGGAGGTGCCTTCTGATTTTGTGAGCACGTGGATTGTGCCCTTGGTGGGGGTGGTGGTAGGTTTTGCCTCGAGGGCTGTTATGACGTCTATGTGACTTGTCACGGTCGTCGTTGTCGTCGTCCCTTTTGCGACCCTTTGGGAAGTCCTTGCAGGGAGAGGTGGAGTTGGCAAGGAATTCCTTGAGTTCCCCCTACTCGATCATTTCAGAAATGAAATGTTTGAGTTGTCAGCATGCTCGGTGTCGTGTCCACGATCCTTGTGGTAGAGGCAGAATTTGTCAAAACCCTTGGTGGTCTTGTGTTGGATGGGCTGAGGCCACTTGGGGACATTGTTCTGCTTTTCAAGCAGTAGCAAAATGTTCGTGCGGGTGTCACGAAGAGTGGGGTGAGGGTCGGAGGCCCTGGAAGTGCCGATCGAGGATGGATACCTCTATGAATTGGACCCCTTGTCATATTTCTTGTTCCGATCATTGGGAGAGGGTCGGTGGTAGGGTTTGTTGATTTCCTCAGAGTTCATGAATCGAGTTGCTCGATCTATGAACTCACCCATCGTTGTGACGGGGTTTTCATTGATATTGTATGCGAGCCTTTACTTGCGTTGGAGGCCTTGAGTGACGGCCAAGAGTTGCATGTCCGGAGAGAGCCCCTGGACTTGAACGGCTTTTGCCTGAAACCGTCGAATGTAGTCTCGAAGGGGTTCTTCCTTTTGTTCCTTCACCCTCAGTAGGTGTTGGATATTTTTCGAGGGTGGTCGGGTGCCCATGAAGTGGCGAAGGAAAGATGAGGCCAGGTCCTTGAAACATTTGAAGTGTTGCCCGCGTAATGTTCCGAACTATGTGGATGCGGGCCCCTTGAGGGTGGAGCTAAAAGCTTTGCAGAGGATTGGGTCTGTGGCGCATGTCATCTCCATTTGGGAGATGTAACGCCGCAGATGATCGACAGGGTCAGAGGTGGCATCGTAGCTTTCGATGACTGACATACTTCTCAACCATGGAAGGTCCGGGGAGATTGGGTAAGTTAGCCGCTGGTTGTTGTGTGAGCGGCTGGGTACCTGTTGCTCCTCCGATTGGGAGCGGTGAGGGCACGCCTGAGGAGCTAGAATCAACGTCCTCAACATGCACGTTGTTATCAGGATTGTGAGTCCTCCTTGTTTTGACCATTAGAAGGAGAGGAAAAAAAGGTATCTGGAGAAAGTGATGCGGTTGTTTTTGCTCGTTTCCCACAGACGGCGTCAAATTGATAGCCTCCGGACGAACAAGCGGTCAAGGAGGCAGAGAGAGGGGATTGCTGGTGGAACCTGCAAGGACCAAGACACAACAAACTCTCAGATGCAGAAGAAAAGGGGAAGGCGTGGGTGTGTAGCCGGTACCTTATTTTGGGTTGGCATCACCTCATTTATAAGGTGATGCTAGGGCTCTCCCCATGTTGGGGTAGAGTGTTTTCAGGACTTTTCCCTTGCTGGGATTGCTGATTTTCAGGATTTTAGGGATTGACGTATCCCCAAACAAGTGTTGACTGACATTACTTGAATGGGCCTTTGATTTGGAGGTGGGGTGTTAATTGGGCTTGGCCCGTGTGCATCGGCCGGGCCTTTGACAAGATGGTGCTTTCCCGCCGAGGACAACAACACGGGCACACCTTCGTGTTGTTGGTTCGCTGGCCGTTATACGAGGACCCTCCTTGTATTAATCGAGGGTGACTCCTCGTAGTGATGATGTAGCGATAACGTCAGCGTTTGGAACGACCTCCTTGGGCCCCATATATATCAATATTATTTTACACATTTGTTTTCATATTTGATAATTGTTTTGGATATTTTACACACAATCTATAACTAATATTATTGATTTGGAAAGGTACATATTTCAAATAATACATACGTAATTAAGAATAATGACTCAAAATGTAAAATTATAAAGCTAGAGGGGGTCTTTAACACATTTAAAAAATTCTAAGGGTCAATTTGAGTATTTTAACAATGATTCCGTTAGCTTAAACAACAAGTATAGATTAGCAACGAACTCATACTTTAGAGCCATATTACAACAAAAGTTTGTTCGGGTATAGATTTGCAACAATGAAAATAATTTATAGATGGTGCAATTTACTCATTAAAAATTTGTTCTTGCATGTAGTTTTACTTTTCACACTATTTAATCCATATGTTTTATAACTTACACCATCAGTGACTACAGGTAAATGTCAATCTATTAGTCTCGTATGAGATTTTTCCTTACATAAATAACAATTTTGTATCAAAGTTTGGTCACTATCAAACAAATACCACTTAATTCCTACTAAATTTATGGTTAATTATTTTAATGATTTTGATTCTCTCATGTTGATTATCTTTACATACTTAAAGCAATCTTATTTTTTACCTAATCGATAATTTATTATATCATACATTATATTTAAAGTTTATCTTTGCTGATAAGTTAAATAACAAAATATGTACCGCATTATTATGCTACATGATAAGGTGGTCACATTTTGGAACATATAATGTCTCACTTAGATACTATGACATCAACTCACTTTATTACATTTTTTGCTAATTAAATACTTTAAAATATTATTTCTTCATGCTTTAAAAAATTTAATGTCAAGGTTGGTCTGATCTAACTTGTAACCTAATCCATTCCTAAATTCATTTTTATCAACCTTGTTGCATTCAATTAATCGAAAACTTTAAAGTACTACCATAATTCCTTTGTATTTGGGTAAATTGCGCGTATATAGCTGAACTATAGCTCTCATTGCAAATCTATACTCAAACTAAAGTTTGTTGCAAAAATATATTTAAAGTGTGGTTTTGTTACAAATCTATGCTCCGTTAAAAATTACGTTAATACATGACATAAAATGTTGAAAAATGCTGAAATTTACCAACCTTGATTCTAAAATGTGCTAAACAACACCCTTAGTCTATATCTTACTTTTAAGGTCATCATTTTCATAGAAAAGTATAATTTTAAATAAAACCAAATTATGATTAATAATTTCAAACCTGTTTCAACCCCATCCCAAAAATGTCACCAAGCTACCCTACACTCATCATGTGATGTCCGACCAAACCATCTCATCTGATTAATCTGAAGCTTAATACAGCCTAACCATGTACAATGAGCCATTCGAACTCCACCATCACCAGCATCCTCTGGGTTGGGTTGGGATAGAGGTGGGCTAGTCAACAGGTGGGATAAGTTGGAGAAATTTGAGGTATTTATATTTTTGAAATGTTAGATATAGATGATTTTTGTAAATTTTTGACAATAATGTATCTATTTGAATAATAAAATATACTACCTCCGTCCTTAAAACTTTAATCTATAATATTTTATTTCTTCAATAGATGAAGTCAAATAATTTATATGCAAAGTACAGTTCAATATTTATTGTTAATAAATATGTTTTCTAATTTTTTAAATAAATTATTTCTACTGAAAATTTGAGTCTCCCACGACATCGAAAAAAACATGCCAATTTTCAAGGACATAGGGAGTATATAAATTTACATAAATATATCTCGGTGTATAGTCTTTAGATTTTTTATAGTTCTAAACTAAAAGGTAAAATTAATAATAAAATTGGTAAAATTATTGGAAAATATGATACTATTAGTAAGAATAATGACTGAAAAGATTTAATCATAAACTTAGGGGGTATTCGTAAGTTTTAGAAATTAGAAATGTCAACTAGAGCATTTTCCAGCATTTTCATTAAATTTTAACGGAGTTAATGGTTACGTATAATTCAGAAATATTTTTGCAACAATATCATAGTTTAAAGTCATTTTTGAAACAAACTTTAGTTCAGGTATAAATTTGCAACGAATGGTATAGTTTAGGTATATCCAACGCAATCCTTTGTATTTAGAATAATTACATACACAGAATACACAATCATAATACCTTTTCTAATCTTACTAGGATTTTTTCAATTTTTTTTCTAACCATCGTGAATTTTTTTGTATTATTTTCATAAAAAGCTAATATATTTTTTATATTCTGGATTTCCACACTTTTATGAGCATTTTTAAATTATTTTTACACTATTTTTACTATTTATTTTCTATTTTTCCTTTAATTTACAAAACATACAACTTGCTAACTAGGTTAACAAGTTGCATGTGATGAGGTGTCAATTAAAGAAAGATTAGGCATTGGTACCAAATTTTTATGGTGCAATACCATAGAAATTTTCTTAGTTAAAGAGCCCATTTGGCAACTGTTAAGCCAAAGGCTTACCAAAAGTCTAGAACTTTCCTAAACATTTATTTTAACAAATAGCCCAAAATGCTTCACAATATTACATTGATTTGCCCTTCAATAAAAACAACCGCAAGAAAAAGGTGATGAGGGCACATTAGTATTTTACAGGGAGTGGTAAGCCAATGGATTAATCCCAAGGCTTCACACACTCCAAATAGGACCATGGCTAAAAGAACCGGACCGGATCGGCCGGTTCAACCGGTTAAATCGTGAACTGTCATGCTATCCAGTCATGGTTCTAGTTAACCAGTGAATGGGTCAAAACCAGTGGAAACCGTTTAAATCGGTAATTACAAAAAAGTCATTAATTTTTATTTTTTTGTACAAATAAATCCTTTTACTATAAATACTTATTATTCTCAACCTTTAGTTTTCAAAATAAACTCTAAGATTTATTCTTTGTTTACAAAAATATGGATTATTATGTTTGTATGATTTTAATGCTACCTTTGTAATTTAAGCATTTATTAAATATATATTTTGAAAAGTAACGGTCTAACCACTGGCTCAATCAATTCAACTGTTTGAATCTTGAACCACTAAGTTTACGGTTCAATACTCTATCCGGTTTTTTAACCATGAATAGGACTAAAGAAAGAAGCTATTGGGAAACATATGAAGCAAATGGGGTCAGGTCGGGTTTGGGTTGAGTCATTCGGGTTTCGGGTTGCTTTGGGTTGAGCTGTTTCCGGGTCAGGTCGGGTTCGGGTCATTCGGGTCATTCGGGTGCCTTCGGGTTGAGCTTATTTCGGGTTAGGTCGGGCTCGGGTTCAGGCTATTCGGGTTTCGAGTTGCTTCAGACCAAGCTTATTTCGGGTCAGGTCGGGTTTGGGTTCAGGTTATTCGGGTTTCGAGTTGTTTCGGTTTCGCGTTCAGTCCGGGTCGGTTTTCTTCAGGTCTAAGTTCGGGTTTCTTCGGGTCCAAGTTCTAGTTTTCTCGAATGCAAGTTTGAGTATATTTTCAAATTAAATTTTCATTCTTTGTATCTATATTCTTCTTTAATTTTTATACATGTAGATTTTTTCATTATAACTATAATACTATGTATTTTATATTTATAGATACAACAATGATATAATCAAAAAATTATTCATACGTTTTCCTCACCCCTTTTCGTTAGAGTCAAAATAAATCTATTTTGCAGAGTCGTTCGAACAAAATTAAAGAGAAATTTGACATTGTTCCGATAAAATTGGAAATTAAACATTGCTCCAACTACATAAAATCTTGCATTCACCTTTAATCTCAGCGCCACGCAATGTGTAAGATTAATTGGAGACGGAGAGAGTAAGAAAAAAAAAGTTTTAAATTGGAATATAGACATTGATCCAACAAAATTTGAGATTGCACACCCTAAAAAAATTGAAAATTGGACTTTGTTCCAACAAAATTGGAAACTTAACATTGCTCCAACAAAGTTGGAAATTGAATATTGATCTAACAAAATTGAAAAGTAAATTTTGTTATAAAATTAATAATTGGATATTACTGCAACAAAACTGGTACTCTTGGAATTTAATACTTTACAAAATTGGAATCTATAATGTGGACTATAATAAAAAGGAGCCACTTAGAAAATAAGAAAGAATAGTTCAAAAAAAATGAAAACAAGAAAGAAAAGATTCAGGTTTGGACTTTTGATTATATTTATATTCGAGTCATTACGAGTATTTCGGGTTACTTCGGGTTTGAATTCGGGTTAATCGGGTTCAAGTTCGGGTTAATCGGGTTCGGGTCTCAGGTTCGGGTCATTTCGGGTTCTGGGTCTTATCGGGTTCGGGTCTCATCGGGTTCGGGCCATTTCGGGTACGGGTTGCCATCAGGTTTTGCGTATCTCGGATCAGGTCGGGCTCGGGTTCGGGCCGTTGACTTTCTTAGTCAATTCAGGTTCAGACGGATCGGGCTAAGCGGGTTCTTCGGGTCTAGTCAGTTTTTTACCTCCCTATTAGTTTATACGAACAAAATTAAGCTAAGGACTAAAATGGTTATATAGTACTCCAATTCCTTGTAAACCTAGAGGCCAATCGATCCTATATCTACACTCCACTTTCAGAATCGGATACTTGTACGCTTCTTCTTCCCTAGATCGAAAGAAAGCACTACCCACAGCCGTCTGTCTTCCCCGCCGGCGACCAGACCAGTCCCTTGTCGGCATCTATCCGCCTCTAGCCACAGGTAGTTTCCGGTGGTGGCTCCGATTGATAAAACCGGAAGCTAATTAAGCAGCTCGCTCTCCGTAACAATGGCTCAGAAGGGTGGCAAATTAGGAGTTGAGTGCAGCAGCAGCAGCAGCAGCTCCTCTGCAGATCTTCTTCCGCTTAAACGATGCCGCTTCATTGGTGGTTTGGGTATTAATGAGGTTCTTCCTGATGACATCTTGGTACAAATTCTGGTATGCCTCCCCTGCCAATCTGCTGTGACTTCAAAGTTAGTCTGCAAGCGTTGGCTCTTTCTTATTTCAACGCCCAATTTTATCAGTGGCTTCATAAAAAAGCATTACCGTGCCCACCAACAGGAGAAATATCTCATCTTAAAAGCTCATAGCAAGTATTTGTTCTTAACTTCGCAAATTCCCAATTCTGACATCTCTTTCAGCTTCCTTCCAACCACAGAATCATCATCATCATCAAACTCATGTAAGTCTAAAGTCACGATCCTTGCATCATCTGATGATTTGTTCTTGTGCCTCTCGTTTCTGAGTACCAATGCATATTTTATATGCAACCCATTCACGAAGGAGTGGTTTGATCTGCCCCCACCTCCTCCAACCTCATGTCATCGTGGTCACGCCATTGTTTTTGGTTTTACCCACAAACCATATTACCATGTAGAACAAGGCTCTGAGCAGCAGCGTGTGCTTGTGAATTCTAGTTGCAGGTTTAGTGTGGTGCGGCTTAGCAGTCCTCTGAAAGAAGCATCTAAGTTTGAGATTGATACCTTTTCATCCGAAACCTGGGAATGGACGACTTCTATGCTGCAACATTCTTCAAGTCCAAGTAGACCTTCTTCTAGTATTTCCCGCAATGGATTGCTGTATTGGTTGTGCAAAATTACTGGACGGGTAATAATGCATGATCCATACAATAACAAGGTTTGCTATGTTGTTGAGGAGTCGCCTGGCTTTCCAGGTTGGTACGGTTTCAGTGTATCCCAAGGCTCTCTTTTTCTATATGATATATACCCGAGTTTCAGAGTTTGGGAACTGGAAGATGAGGACCATCAGCCCAAGTGGAGGTTTGTGATTCGATCACTTGATAAAGAAGAGTATATGGAGAAGTCTTCAGAAATGTTGGAATGGATAGCAGTGCCGAAAGCTACATTTGCAGTCATTGGTATCCATCCAAATGATAGAAACATGTTCTATTTGTCTGGATCAGGAGGGGTTGGTACCTTAAACTTAAGCACCGGACAGTTCAAGCGAAGATTTGTCCCAAAACTTAATAGAAAAGTTGTCTTCGTAGATCATGAACGTGGATTAAGAAGGACCATTAAGACAACTCCCGGTGTGATGGTTGTGTTCAAGGCACCATGTTGGCCCACTCCAATATCTGCACTTCTCAATCAAGCATGCTAGCTCCACTTTTTATGCTGTTAATTTAAGTGTTTGGTTTTATTCCCAGTTTGCATCTAAAATATCGCATATTATGTATTAGTTAAAATCTTGCACTCTAAGGAGAAAGCAATCCATCAGCCCCAGATGATATAACTATTGGCGATGGAGGAGGGAACCTGAAAGTATTACTACCTCCGTCCCAAATGTATTGTCCATTTTCCTTTGCAAATTCCAAAGGAAAATTGTCAACCCATTTGGGATGAAGGGAGTACTCTAGTATTTTCGATTGATTTATTGACATTATTCTCTTTGTCATTTTCTTAGGATTGATATGGTATCAGTTATGTGGTTTTGTTCAAATAAGAAGGATCAATTTTGATTCAGCGAAGGTTAGTGTTGCTAAGTTTGTGTTATTCAGCTGTCTTTCTATGGCCTACAAATTTCCATGGATTGGTTGCTTGAAATTTCCCGTTTTCTTGATATTGAACTTAGATTATTTTTTGTTTTTGTGCGAGTCACCTGTTTCAGAAAACTACTCATCTCAATATACAGGAAAAGGAAAAATAAAGATTAGAGCATATTCCATTTATTAATTAAACCAAACTGCTTCTCCATCCAAGAATCCACTGGCCAAATTTGCTACTGCTATGCTTATGTTAGATAACTAGCATGTGAATTCTGTGAGGTAACTGTCACTGACATTGGTCTTCAAAGCTTTCCACTTAAGTAATATACTGCTTATCCTTCTAAGCTTAAAATGCAGGCTAAGGGAAATAATTAAATATCACTACATAAAATCTACCCTACATGATCAGGATGCTTCTCTAATTTGCTCATTATGGTTCTAAACGTGACATACTAGTTATGGATCCGATTCTGGCAAACTCCAGAATAAAAGATGCATCTTCTCCAACCAAATCTCAGAAAGCCTTGCCCTAATAATATACAGTGAGCTTTCTTTTTCTTTTCTGATGGAACTTATGAGCAGTTAGCTAATGTATGATTAATAACTTAAACTTGAAGCTTATAGAAAACAAAATGCCAATACAAACTTGACACTGACTTCTATTGTAAGCATAATGAAACATATGTACAGCGAGCTTAAGTAAACAAGATATTTCAGATTTGTTTTCTCAAAAAGGAGTTTTCTTTTAATCTGAAAGTATCATCCTGTAAATGGAAAATAAATATTTTAATTTAAGGGATATTCCATCAGGTAATTTTCGAATGGCATTTAGCCTCACCTTCTCCAGTGTGTTTGTTTATGCTGCAGTACCTCTGCCCAGGTGATTGAGGAGTACCTTTAAGATGTTCCCCTTCTCTTGTCAACAACCAAACCCCTGTAAATGTTCTTCCAATCAAATTTCCATTACAGCAAACAAATTCAACCTTAGAACCATTGTCCTGTTGCCAACCAGGGTGATTGGTATAATTGCATGAGTTCTTAAAACATTGGTTAAAAGATTTCTGTGTTTGATATGACATCAACTCGATCTTTTGCCTAGAACATAAGCATATTCACAAAAGATTTAGGAAGGCAGATAAACTTTCTGAGCGTAACCCTGATCAAGCACCAGTTTCCTAACTGTTCCGTCATGTGCAAGGGTCTTGAAAGTTTCTTGCTTGTACTCTGCCAAAGTGTAATCCATATCAAACCCAGCACCAACAATGTTCTCGGTTTTTTCGGTTTTGGCCAAACCATGCACACCCCTACTTTCGGGCATCCTCCAAAATCCATGTACTGACAAGCATTAATAGCCCTCCAAAATCCATTTTATACAGTGGACAGATGCAAGGAATATCATTATCCATAGTCTCCTGCCGGTGATGCCACTCATGACAAGAACCAGAGCCAGCAGTCGGACAGCTAGAGAAACAAAGTGTGATTGGCAAACAATGCCTGCTCAGAGGTCTGGGCAGGATTCGGAAGCGAAAACCGAAGTGTGAATTCAATGATGAGTTGCGTATGGAAAAGGAGTGGCATATCATTTTCTCTGTTCCATGCTTGGTGACAACTCCGAGCTTGGCTTGACTGTCTTTAGAGATGTGTTATGTGAGTTTGACTTGCCTCTCTTCTTAATCTCGTCTGTTTCTGTTTTTCAGTCTATTTAGAACTAGGAATTATTCTCATAAACTTGGTTGTTCTAGGTTGCTAGATTCTGCTACTAGTTAGCTGTGTCAATGGAGAAGCTACCGCTAAAATGTCCTCTAGAGCGGGGAAGGCTAAATCTTGTTGTGATACTGTAGAGTGTATACTACTAGACTTTTATGTCCGTTCTGATTGAGATTCCTTAACTAAAGATAGTGTTTTTTCGCCCTTTCATCAGGTTTTTTTTGTTTGTGCTCTTTTGCTCCTTGATTTCTACTCTTCCACAGAGTAGAACTCCTTTTCTATTAATATATTCTCATGTTGCCTTTAAAAAAAAGAAAAAAAGCTTGGGTTGGCATTGTTGGGAATCAAGCATTCTAAACAATTGGCCTTTTATATCTTGGACCAATTATATTACATTCACTAATTTATTTATACAACCACTCACACCTCACACTTGACCACTCTTCTCTCACTCACGGAGCAGTCTTGCTGCAATCTTTCGCACTCACTCTCACTTATGCTTCTTTCACCATTGCTCACTAACCGTTTCACATCTCACTTTGCTCACTCTTCACTCTACGCACACACTACAGCTGGCCTGTATATATGGTAGTGGAGGTCTGTTACAACCTTAATAAAATAATACTCCTACTAGGTATTTTCCTAGAAGTGATGTTCCATGATGTATATGTTGATTGTGCAATATCAAACTTGTAATGGGGCATGACCAGAGCAATTATCTCAACTCATTGCCGTTTCATGATATTTTCCATGAAAGTGGAAAAACCAATGATAATACGGTTTTGAAATTTCATTTTGTTAAAGCATCCAACCCAAAACCAATTGGCAGTGGGTGGAGATGCCACATCATATTATATAGCAATGGTTAGCCCTTTCTATTGACCATGTGGGATATAATCCACTTTAACACACCTCCTCACGTGTAGGCTAGATTTTCGCCTACACTTGGCTATTTTGGGCTTTCTTTGTGCATTGGTGGGGCCTTGATCAACCTGCTCTGATACCATTTTAAAGCATCCAACCCAAAACCAATTGGCAGTGGGTGGAGATGCCACATCATATTATATAGCAATGGTTAGCCCATTCTATTGACCATGTGGGATATAATCCACTTTAACACATTTCATCTCATTATTCCTTCGAAAGAAGGTTGCTACAGGAATGGCATTTGGCGTAAAACTTTTGCCATTATGCTTTTGCATGAATTTATAGTGTCAACTAATTTTTAATTAATTGCCACTATAAATTTCATGCCACAACGTAGTCGGGATTAAGGCGTTGATGATTAGATATTTTCCTAGAACTCTCTAGGATGTCAGTTAGCTTAAGTTAGATATTTTCTAGGACTTCTCTAGTATGTCAGTCGATCTTCCTAGAAATATGAAGGATCCGGCTTGTTCTGAGCAAGCTACAGCTTCTAGACTCTTCTTTAAAAGTCAGTGATGACAATATCTTAACAGACATCAGCTATCAGTCTTTTACCATGGAATCATTCTGGTATTGATGGAAATAATTGCTTTTGTTTTATATTATACTTCTCCCCTACTTGTCTCCCTCACGTGCAATTATTCCTGTTAGTTTGCAGACAAGGACTCAGTTTGGACATCAAATCTTTCTGATCTTGAGGTCCAGGATGCCTTCTTGTCAACCAGCAATGGTCCAAGGTAAACTACTTCTCGTCCTGTATTTGCTACTTAGGGGTTAAAACTATGTTTGATTATGATTCAAGTTTCCTGCCAGTTTGCAGTTTCAGAAAACACAGGTCTGGTTTCTATTTTTCTGCAGAAATTAGAGAACATAGTGCTTATTTGTCCAAATTGTACACAAATTGAAACTTTAAGTCTAACTATTATATGTCAAAAGTATGTTATGCTAATACTTATCATTTTCTGGCTCGACATTGAAAGGTTTTTTTTTGTAAATGTGCTTTGAATTTTTCCATGGACTGTGAAGTGCATTCTATACATTGGCCAAAAGAAGGAACATGTTATATTGTTTCAATGATATTTGTTTGAGACAAGCTAGAGAAAAAAAATTTAATGATGTATTATGGAGTATATGGAGACTGTAAAATGATGATAGGTTGGACATCTTTTGATTCAATAATGTTAATCTTTTGATAGAGCAATTCCACTGTAAATTTCTTCATTCTATCTAACATTATAGATTTTACACTACTAACTAACCCAACATAGTTGGATTAAAGTCCTATATAGTGTGATACATGAAACCTCAAAGTATCTAACTTGAAGCTGTCTCCACTTCTATCAGATCTCCCTCAAAAGGTGTTACAGTCTTTGTTTAACATCTCCAAGAGTTCTGAACATGAACCAAGTACTATGAATTGGAGGAATGTAGTAAAGAAATTGCAGTCGCTAACTCGCTATCAAAAAAATAAGAGAAAAGAAAATGCAATCGCTGGGACCTATGGTTGATGTTAGTCAAAAGAAAATGCAATTGCTGGGACCTATGGTTGATGTTAGTCAAAAGAAAATGCAATCGCTGGGACCTATGGTTGATGTTAGTCCATCTGGTGTTGAGAACGTAACCAAGATAGCATGAGTGTGTTCATTTAAAGAGAGGAAAAAACCTTCGTTTTTTGAAATTGATGTGAAATTTGTGAGAGGAAAAGATGGGAGGAGATGATTGATTTTGATATTTTTCATTTTGTTTTCTTCGAAGGAACATGCCCATGGTATAACTACATCACTTAGCATTTATGCAGTACTTGTTTATTTCTGATAGTTTTTACTTTCCATATGACATTGACATCTCATCGCATTGTTAAGACTTGAGATGGGTTTGACCTGTTCATTTGCACTCGCTGTATTGGGTGGCAGTCCAAACCATCTGCCTTCTGCCACCAATTCACCACTGCAGCTCTCCTATTCTTGCGAAGGATTCCTTTGTTTAGTTAATATCCATTATTTTCCTTCTATGGATGTGTATGCAAATACATCTTAAAGAGATGAGGAACATATATTCTTATGTTTTCTTGTGTATTAAACTTTAAAAGTTATCGACATGGTCAATTGTTATTACATTCTTTTCTGTAGCCAAGGGGGATGAATACCATGTGTTTCGAAAGGCTTCGAAGAGCATCAAGATTCAAAAGACCCTGCTATAACAAAGTATGTGGCTTTACGTTCTTTTTCAGGGAAGGGTAAAAGCAGTTGTGGATGAACCATCTGCTCGTTGACGCTGCATTATTCTGCAGGCAACAGCAGCTTATTCGAAACGGGAGAGGGCCTTACGCCTTTTATCTTTTTAATCAGGTGTGTTGGAGATTGTTGCAATATTTTGCAACCTCTTTCCATTATACTTTTAAGTCCTAAATTTGCAGTTCCTATTCCATCATTTATTCAGAATATGCATCTCCCCACTTTTAGTGATTTTAAAGGTAACGATTTGGGAAGACATAATATGTTGGAGGCTTGATGGTATTGCTTATGTAAAGCAATTCTCCTTGTTTTTTTTAATCTTTATATGAACTTTCAGGAGCCAAGTGTCAGTGCATTTTTAGTCCTCTATGTTTGCTTAAACACACCTGATTAAGTCCTTACAACTTTCGGAACTAACAATTGAATCCTAAACGTAAGGCACCGTAATCACTTTTAGTCCTAAACTAACGATCGGGGACATCTGGTTGACACTTGTTTGACGCTATGTGTAATGGTGACGCTATGTGTAATGGTGTTAGATTAAGAAACGTAGAGGACCATTTTGTTAGAACTTGACTTGTTGGGGTAGCTCGAAAACATGTAGGACTCAAACTTTAATATCATAAATATTAGGACTTGTTTGTCATTATCATTCCTTCCACTCCTTGTTCAGTTCCCTCGTCATCCACCACCTTTACCATACGCCCAACCAAGCTCGTGTGCGATATCCAGTTGCAGCTCTTGCAGCCAGCACATGGACCATGGATTTGATATCATCATTCACTAAGAACGAACCTGCTAAGCCCTAGGACAAGACACGTACAAGCGAAGAACAGCAAAGTAACGTAGAGGACCATTCACTGAGAACGAACCATGGATTTGATATCATTTATTCAGAATATGCATCTCCCCACTTTTAGTGATTTTAAAGGTAAAGATTTGGGAAGACGTAATATGTTGGAGGCTTGAGGGTATTGCTTATGTAAAGCGATTCTCCTTGTCTTTTTTTTAAATCTTTATACGTACTTCAGGACCAAGTGTCAGTGCATTTTTAGTCCTCTAAGTTTGCTCATTTTAACGATTAAGTCTTACAACTTTCAGAACTAACAAATGAGTCCTAAACGTAAGGCACTGTAATCACTTTCAGTCCTAAACTAATAGTCAGGGACATGTGGTTGACGCTTGTTTGACACGGTGTATAATGTTGTTAGATTAAGAAACTTAGAGGACCATTTCATTAGAACTTGACTGGTTGGAGGTAGCTCGAAAACATGAGGACTCAAACATTAATACTCCCTCCGTCCGAAAAATTGAACACATTTCCTTTTTGGGCTGTTCCAGAAAAATTGATCACTTTCCTTAAAAGGAAACTTCTCACTCTTAAAGTTACTAAACTATCCCCACTTTATCTTTACTTTTTCTACCTCATTTTTTGTGCACTTTCAATCAAGGGGCAATTAAGTAAACTTATTAAAAATCTCACATTCACCTTAATCCCCGCGCCCAACCAAATCCTTCAATCTTTTGGGGTGGAAGAGGGAGATGAAGATGTACAGGTTGGTTGTCTCTTTGCGGAGGGAGTCGATCTAGGTCTCTTTCTGGAAGATCTGTTTGAGGATGAGCTCTTCCTCTTTCAGACATTGTTTTAGAAACAGCATATGGGTTTGTGTTTCCGTGATCTGGTGAAGCGGGTGGTGGCTCTTCGACTCCATGATTGAAAAAATTTGTGGCATTGTTACTGGTTTCTCAATCATCTTAATTGGTTTTGTCATCATATATTAATGAATTTTGTTGACTGCAAATTCATCCTGTTGCTTTGGTTTCTGTCTTCGGAGGGTACCTGATACAAGAAATCTAACAGGTTCTCTACAATGTCCTTACTGATCGTTTTCTCATCCCGAGAAGGCTGTTAATGACTGGCACACCTGTGCAAAACAATCTGGACTCTGGGCAATCTTGCACTCTTGCACTCTTGCATGCCTTTGGTGTTTGGGACTTATAGCAGTTTCTTTCCACCTTCAAGGAAGGCTGGAGCCACTAATTTAGCGAGTTTGTTTTCTCACCCGACCTTGAGTTGAAGATAATAGTCTGTGAGTTTGTTTTTATGATTTTGAACCTAAGTTTCGCATATGGTTTATAACAAATGTGAATTTTTACATTGTCTGCGACTTCTCCTTAATGAGTGGAACTATTGCAAGAGATATTTAGTTGACTATATTTTCTGAAAACATGATGGTTTTCATGTGCTCTACGCATGTGAGTCAACATGGCACGACATGAGATGCGATGCTTCTTTGCATGGTTTATTTTATTTTCTTATGATAAGATAGCAGGTCATCTTGGGAAAAAGAACAATAACAGAGTTTGAAGTATGTGTTGCAAGCTTTCATGCTTCGGAGAACAAAATCGAAGCTTGTTGAGTCTTGAAAGCTTGCATTGCCACCACTTACTCAGGTCTGAGATCACTATGTATGTTGTCCTTTCTTCTTCAACATTTTTTATTTCATGAGATGCTAATGAATGTTTTGTTATGTTTTTGTTTTTTAATAGGATGGTTCCTCTCATTAATTTGCAAAACAAGGTGTATGCTTCACTACACCTTGGAAACTTGGCAAAATGGAAACTTGGAACTTCCGTTTTTTTTTCACCTCTGTTTCTTGTCAGGAATGCTTAAATTATGCTATGTCATTAACATGCAATTACTTAGAACCGGTGATTAATTAAAATCTCTCTCCTTGACTGATTTAGAAAGAGAGTTTGTAGTAAGTTTTCAGTTTCCTTATTGTTTTTCCTTTTCATTTTTTTTCACTTTGCTTTTGATTTAAATTATGCTATGTCATTAACATGCAATTGCTTTTGATTGAGATTGGAGGCTGCAAAGAGGAATGTAGAGGAGGACTAAGTTGGCGAAGTGGGAAGCTCAGGGATACTAGTCCCCGTGTGTCAAGGATATTGGTCCTGAGGATGGGGATAAGATGTCAGATCTGGGCTCAGATAACTTTGTTTATGGGGATTTCACTGAGCCATCAAGGATCTGTCAAAAGGAACCTGCAATAATATTCGGGTATTTAATTTCTTTTCTTGTCCTAAATCTACCAAAATTCCACTTTATAAAGTTCCAATCGAAGAATCTTTCTCTTTTACTATGAGTCTGCTGATTGTTTTGTTAGAATTTTCTGTATGTGGGCTATATTAATTGTCTAATTTTGTGAATCGGATTAAGGATAAGATTGGTCAAATAAAACATACAGAGGGACCCATATGGTGATTGATCTAATTACGGGCCAGTAATTCCATTTGATAAAAGATGTGGGGTTTTAACAAGTGTGGTAGATAGAGTTAAGTAGGTAGTTGATGGGTAGGCCATGTAAACTACATATAAGGAGAGTTAGTCTCTCTCTCAACTTTCAACACAACGTCGTTAGGGCAAAACTTACGATTGAGAAGTTCTCCACCCGTTAAGTCTGCATTGTTGGAATAAGGAGAAAGCACTCACGCTTCATCAATCTTGATTCCATTGCGTTTTCTTGATGGGCTAAATCGGTCGGATGTTTATTATTCCATATTAATTGTATTCTATGCTTTCTCGTGTTATGATCGCATTGTTGTAGAAATTAATTAACATGTGGTATCAGAGCCAATTACATGATCATAGAATATAATGTTAAAATAATTGGGGTTAGATTTCGGATTGAAATCGCCGTTGGTTGTTTGGATACTTGTTTGACCGAACAACAGACTTTGCTTCTTGCCTTCGTTTCTAATTATTGGAACAAACATGATTCGTGTATTTTGGCTTGTTTGTTTTGAATGGGTGATTGATTATGTGGAGAAAAGAGCAAAAGCTTGTTTGTTGTTGCTTATGAGTTTCATAGCTTTTATCAGTCCGATAAAACAAAATAAATTAGAGACTCTGAATTTGTTCAACTTTTAAACAAAAAAAATCCATTAATTCGGCATTTTTGAAGAAACAACTGCACCCCACTTGAAGGCGATGTGAATGCATGGAGGGCTGTTGCCCTGGGACTGGGCAGCTGCCGGCGGAGACGATCGAGGACGCCGGGTCGCGCGATTGGCTGTGCGCTGTTGGAGGCGAGGTCGAGGCGCCTGGGGCTGGTGCTGGGCGGCGATGGCATGGAGACCACCAGGCCGCATGGTCGGTTGGAGGCCACGACCTAGGCCGTTAGGCTTTGAGATGGCGGCGGCGGCGGTCATGCTGGGCTGTCCCATGGACCGCGGCGGGGGCGGCGACCGGGGCTGGATGCGCCGATGAAGTACCGGCGGCGCCAAGCGCTGTGCAGATCCGTCTGCGCGAAGAGAAAGAAGATGATTTAGGGTTTCTCGGGTTAACTCCACTTTAGTCCCTGAATCCCTCTACTTGTGTCGTTTTGGGCCCTAAAGTTTTATTTCATTCAGTGACATCCGGTTTAGTTGCTGTAATGAAATAATGGCCCTCAAAGCTTTCTGGTTCATTCAAAATAGCCCCACCCTTTTCAGTAAAGGACCTAAAGCTGCTGTTTTGACCAGAAAAGCCCCTAAACTTTTCCTAAAGCCAAATAAAGTTTATAATCATGCAATAAAGGTTGAATTCACTTTAATTAAAGAGACATATACAGTTTTAATGTCTCATAAGTAAAATTGAAGTGAGTATGCATGATAAATAATTAATTCTTTTGATTAAATTACGTAAATAATTATGGCAACATATGACTTGAGAGAAATTCAAGTGTTTTAATTCTCTCATTTGGTAAAGTCATATGAATTTTTAAAATGAGCCCCTTAATTGCCGGATTGTGAAGGTAACATAAAGGTGTGTCCCGTTGTGGGAGGGTTTTATGAGGTTTATTAAATTGTTGCCACCAAAATGGTCGATTTAATGAATCTTGTAAGATTCCATTCTCGCATGATTAGGGATGACTCTAGATTTAATGCATGGTTAGTATGCCCAAAGATGTTGATCATGTATGAAGTTTAGAGATGATACACATATGACATCTGATTGAGGAACGACTTGTATGAGCTCTCTATTCACCCAAAGGTGGTAGAAAAGTGAGTATAAGAAATTCCTCGAGTCGTCATTATGTGTGAGAATTTAAGATTGCATGTTATGGATTCTGCCCAAAGGTGTTTTCATGATGATGTGCTTGAATTCTCGGATAGATACTATTTTTGGCTTTAAGTATCATGGTTACCTTACAAATTACTGACATTTGCGTTTATTTAATCTTCTTTAGCCACATTTTCTGTTAACAATAATATGGTTACCATTAAGTTGTTGACTGGCTCCTACTTCAAAAAGTGGAAGCAAGATGTGGAATTTGCTCTCGAGATGGCGGATGTGAATCTCGCCATGATCGCTGATAAGCCTGCAGATCTCACCGCTACAAGCAATGATGAGGAGAAGAAGGCTTTTGCTGCTTGGGAGAAATCGAACCGCATGTGCTATCTTTCTATAAAGAGGTCCATTCCTGAACACCTGCTTAGTGGTATTTCCGATTCTAAAGTTGTAAAAGAATTCCTTGATTTTGTGTCCCAGGTACAAGGTATCCTCAAATCTTTGAGATAGGTACCCTATTAAGAGAACTTTACTCCATGAGGTATGACGGAGTAAAAGGTGTTAGGAGTACATCATACGAATGGTTCACATTCGTCGAAACTCAAAGCGCTTAATATTGTCCTCCCTGATGCATGCATTGTGCATCAAGCACTTAACACCCTTCCTGTGGAGTATGGGCTTCTTGTCACTACTTATAACTCTCAGGACGAGGCTTGGGCGGTCAATGACCTCATTACCAGGTGCGTCGCTGAAGAGGAGAAGCTTAAGAGTGAGAAGTCTCAGACTGCCTTGTTTGTATCAGGAAAATACAACAAGAAAAAGGGTGGTAAGAAGTATAGTGCTCCTAAAAATGTTCAGACTCAATCTAATGGTCAAAGCTGGAGCGGTGGGTGGTCCAAATCTGGTAATTGAGAAGAAAGTGAAGAAATGTTTCTTGTAAGAAAAGAGGTCACTTCAAGAATGATTGTCCTAAATTTAAAGCTTGGTCACTAAGAATGGGCATAAAGGTAATGACTCATTGGCTCTTGTTTTACATGAATCCAATTTGGCTATGGCCCCATCCAGTTCTGGTGGCTCGATAGCGGTGCAACCACTCATGTGGCTTTCACTTTGCGAGGATTCATAAGCAAGAGGAAGCCAAATAAAGAAGAGTCAAGGCTCGTCGTTGGCAATAATGAAGAGGTGGAAGTTGAATTCATAGGAGTTGTTTGTCTAAATTTGAATACTGGATTTAGACTTATTTTGAATAACACCTTCTATGTACCGTCTTTTAGGCGGAATTTGGTTTCAGTTTCCATGTTGGACAAAGAAGGTTATGCTTTTGAAATCAATAATAGTTTGGTAAAATTATTTTTGAATTCAAAGCATATTGGTACATGTTCTTTGTCCTCAGGGCTATACAGATTGTGTTTGACTCCGAGTGACATTTATGCCACCTCATATAATGTTGAAAAAATTATTGCCAAAAGACCTCTTATAAAGGAAAAATCTTTCATGTTGTGGCATAAAAGGTTGGGCCACATCTCTAGGGAAAGGGTAGAAAAGTTGATAAAGGAAAACATCCTACCTACTCTTGACTTGATGACACGGAGACATGTGTTGATTGTTGTAGAGGCAAGTTGACCAAAGTTAAGAGAAGAGGAGCTACACGTAGCTCAGATCTATTAGAAGTGATCCACACTGATATAAGCGGACCTTAGTCACATATTGTTTGTAACTCCAAATATTTTATCACATTTATTGATGACTATTCCCGATATGGTTACCTGTACTTGATTAAGGAAAAGTTGGACGCGCTTGAAAAGTTTAAGATCTTCAAGATTGAAGTCGAGAAACAGTTGGGAAAAGTCATCAAGGTTGTGAGATCTGACCGAGGTGGTGAGTATTATGGCAAACATGGGGACAATGGACAAATTAAGGGTCTGTTTGCCAGATACTTAGAAAGCTGTGGAATAGTGGCTCAGTTCACTATGCCAGGGAGTCCTGAACAAAATGGTGTAGCCGAAAGGCGGAATCGCACCCTAAAGGATATGATGAGGAGCATGCAAAGTAGGACAAATTTGCCTGACTTTCTATGGGGTGAGGCTATTAAGGCAGCCTTGTATATTCTCAATCGAGTACCTAGTAAGTCAGTTCAAAAGACGCCTTTTGAGTTGTGGACCGGTAGGAAACCCGGCTTGAATCATTTTCGAGTTTGGGGTTGTCTGAAGTGCGATTGTACAATCCCTTTGAGAGTAAATTGCAGCCTCGTTCTACTCGTTATTTTATTGGATACCCGAACATTCTAAAGGGTATAGATTCTACCGTAAAGATGGAGGTACTAGAATTGTGGAATCACGAGATAGCTAAGTTTCGGAACACGATGTGAATGATGAATGTGATCACTTTGAGATAGATAAGGAGGTACAAGCAAGTACCATTTGTGTCCCTCTACCCTTACATCAAGAGACCATGGATCCTTTACTGTGGATACTCCATTGAGGAAGAACCTTTACAACCACCGGTTGAAGAGGTTATCCCGGCCTGAGGATGCGGTAGTAGAGGTTCCACTTAGACGGTCAAGTAGGGAGAGGAGGTCAGCTATACCTTCCGATTATGTAGTCTATCTTGGGAGAGTGATTATGATATTGGTCATGTAATTGATCCGGTGACATTTTCGAAGTGTGTCTAGTCCTCGGATGAATTTATGGTGGGATGCAATGAGGGATGAGATGCAATCTATGCAACACAATAAAGTGTGGGAGCTTGTTGAGCTACCTAAAGGCTGTAGACCCGTTGGTAATAAATGAGTGTACAAGACTAAAAGAGATCCTAATGGAAAGATTGAGAGGTTTAAAGCCAGACTGGTTGCCAAAGGGTACACACAGAGAGAAGGAATTGACTATGTTGATTTGTTCTCTCCCGTGTCCTCTAAAGACTCATTTCGAGTCATTATGGCACTTGTAGCTCATTATGATCTAGAGTTACACCAGATGGATGTTAAAACCGCATTTCTAAATGGGAACTTGAAAGAAGAAGTCTATATGGAACAGCCTGAAGGTTTTAAGGTAGCTGGAAAGGATCATATGGTATGTAGACTTTTAAAGTCTATTTATGGTCCGAAACAAGCTTCTCGTCAATGGTACTGAAGTTTGATGAGGTAATCACCTCATTTGGTTTTCTGGAAAACCAAGTCGATAGGTGCATATATCACAAGGTCGGTGGGAGCAAAATTATCTTTTTGGTCCTTTATGTGGATGATATTTTGCTTGCGACAAATGACTTAAGCATCTTTGCATGAAGTTAAGCGGTTTTTGTCTAGGCAATTCGACATGAAAGACCTTGGAGAAGCATCATTTGTTCTTGGTATTGAAATCCACAGGACAGATCTCGAAACTTGTTGGGTCTCTCTCAAAAGGCATACATTGAGCGTGTATTAAAGAGATTTAATATGAATGATCAGAACCTTGGAATGTGCCAATTACTAAGGGTGAAAACTGAGTTTGGCACAATGTCCCAAGAATGACTATGAGAGAGAATCCATGAGAGATGTTCCATATGCTAGTGTTGTAAGAAGCTGATGTATGCTCAGGTATGCACTAGACCGGACATCGCATTTGTAGTAGGTCTCCTGGGAAGATATTTGTCGAATCCTGGACATGACCATTGGGTTGCTGCAAAGAAAGTTTTGAGATATTTAAAGGGAACCAAGGACTGCATGTTGACCTTTAAAAGGGTTGACAACCTTGAGCTGGTTGGCTATACGGATTCAGACTATGCCGGCTGCAAGGATGATCGGAAATCCACATCAGGATACATTTTCATGTTGGCAGGTGGTGCAGTATCATGGAAAAGTGTCAAGCGAGACACTTGTGACCTCGTCTACCATGCATGCAGTATGTAGCGTGCTTTGGAGCTTCAACGCAGCCGCATGGTTGAGAAATCTCATTAGTGAGATGTCAATTGTTGATTCTATTGCTAAGCCCATTCGGTTATATTGCGACAATCTTGCAGTGTCTTTGTTTGCAAGAATAATAAGAGCATTTCGGGCTAAGCACTTGGAGATCAAATACTTTGTTAAGGAGCAAGTCAGAAAGGGTGAAGTTGAGATAGAGCACATTGAGACTGAATATATGGTTGCAGATCCTCTAACCAAGGGACTTCGCTCTGAAAGTTTTAGGAGTCATGTTACTAATATGGGATTAGTAGGATCCTTTGATGTGTTTGGTTAGTGGGAGTCTTGTTTAGTTGCTCTATCATTCTATTTTTTAAAACACTTTTGGTTTGTGTTTTTTTTAAGTGCATATTATAATGAATGTTGTTATTCAGTCATAAATTCTTCACTATAATATGTTGCTAAAGTCTTAAGATGAGTGTCAATCTTAAGCAAAGGCCTGGGGCATTATATGTGGGTCTTGTGATTGTATGTCTTACGTGACACATAAGGGTCATCTCGAGATGCATACAGATTTATAGACATTCATGCTCGGATGAGCAATAAAGGATTTCTCTAGCGTGCTTGTGCCGAAGGAGAGAAATCAATGTGACCGACAAGCAAACAACAACCGATATAGATCATAAAGTTCTTTGTTGTTGTTGCTTGCCACACTTCCACATCGTGTTCATGTCGATAAGGTGCATTGATGTGTGTGACCATGGAAGGGGCTGCATTCTGATTAATGCGATTTCCGTCACGATCCTCCATTGAGAACCTTATTGGACGGAATGGTATCTTGAGTTGTTTTATGACCAATTATTTTCAAACGTGCCCACATAAAGTTTTAAGTTGTCTTAATCCGATAAAATCGTTTTGTTTTCAAAATGATGTCATTTTAAAAATTCTTGATAATTAATATGCCCAAGTGGGAGAATGTTAGAATTTTCTGTATGTGGGCTATATTAATTGTCTAATTTTGTGAATCGGATTAAGGATAAGATTGGTCAAATAAAACATAAAGAGGGACCCATATGGTGATTGATCTAATTACGGGCCAGTAATTCCATTTGATAAAAGATGTGGGGTTTTAACAAGTGTGGGCCGATAGAGTTCATGGGCCGTTGATGGGTAGGCCCATGACAAACTCTATATAAGGAGAGCTAGGTCCCTCCCTTAGCCACAACTTTCACCACAACGTCATTAGGGCAAAACTTCTGATTGAGAAGTTCTCCACCCATTGGGAGTGCCGACTGTTGGAATAAGGGAGAAGACCTACGCTTCATCAATCTTGATTCCGCTGCGTTTTCTTGATGGAGCCTAAATCAGGTCAGATGTTTATTATTCCATGTTAATTGTATTCTATGCTCTCATGTTATGATCCTGTTGGCTGTTGAAATTAATTAACATGTTTGTGATCTTTTTAGCTGGACCTAGACAGACATCTTAAGTCTTTCCCTTTATCCCTGCACTATACCTGTAGCTTTTCAGCATGGACTTTAGCCGCTTAACTTCTAAAGAGCTTCCAACAAAGAATTATAATTCCCTGGTTTCCTTAACTACAGGCTGCAGCTCTGTTATTTTTATTTGTAAGTTTTATTTATTTTTTTGGGTTTTCTGAGAGTATTGAACATGTATCCTTCCAGAACCATTGGCAGCTAGTGAAAGAGGACTTGTATGCTGCAATTGTTTGGTGCTTACAAAAGGGGTGCATTCCGAGAGCAATGGCAGCCACTTGTGTGCATGTTATTCCAAAAAGTAAGCATGCTACGAAGCCAGGGGACTACAGGCCAATTTCATGCTGCAATGTGGTGTATAAGGTCCTCTCTAAAGCTCTTACTCTTAGATTGCAACCTATTTTGCCTAATCTGATTTGTTGTAGTCAGGGAGCTTTTGTCAAGGGTAGAACTATAGCTGATAATGTTCTTCTTTGTCATGAACTTGTTCGGGGGTATGGTCGTACGGGAAATTCCCCCAGAATGTTGATAAAAGCGGACCTTAAGAAAGCCTATGATTCTGTTAGATGGGGTTTCTTGAAATCCTGTTTAATGGGTATGGGTTTCCCCTCTCGGTTTGTTAAGTGGGTTATGATGTGTATAGAGAGCCCCTGGTTTTCTGTTGTGAATGGGAAGGCATTTTCAAGGAGGGTAGGGGTTTGAGACAAGGAGATCCTCTCTCCCCTTCTTTGTTTGTTTTGGTTATGGATTATTTTTCCAGACTTTTGAGAAAGTTATATGGAGAAAAATTGGTAAGGTTCCATCCAATGTGTGAGGAAGTGGGAATCACTCATTTGCTCTTTGCAGATGATGTGATGATCTTTTCTAGAATCCGGTCGTCTGATCCCCTGACCGAGTTGTCTATCTTTGCGTGTGTCGCTCGCTTTGTGCCACTGTGGGGCCGTCGGGCCGGTTGCATGTGTTGCCTCGTTCTTCTGGATCACTACCCGCACCGCCCGAACTAGATTGGGTCTAGATGCCGAATGTCGCTCTGTCGGAAGCTAGAGGTTGGCCGTAGGGAGGTAGCTCCGTGACTCGTGTCATCGTAACTCGATAGCCGGGATCGGCTAATGCGGCCGTTAGTTAAACCTCCTCCTTCCAGCCTAGATAGGTGGGATTGTGAATGGTATAAATTTATTTAAACGTTAATTATGTCTCATACAATCATCTATATGTGTATTTTTATTGTAGTTTCCAAATTTTTTAAAAAATACTTTACAAAATAACCACAACTAAAGTATGTTCAATTCATTAATTTAGTGTCATTTGCATACAAATGAATTTCCATTTAGTGTCCGTTGCAAAACTAAAGAATGAAGAAATGTAGTGATAAAAAAAGGAGGAAAATAAAAAACGAAAGAGCAAAAGAAAGAAGAAAATTATGAAATGGATTGAAATATTTGAATAACAAAATAAATTAGCAATATGAGAAGAAAAGAATGTTATCAAATAGGAATAAAATAATAATTTCTAGAGAAAAAATATTACTTCTGCAAAATAGGAATAAAATAAAATGTAGAATCCACTCCAATTTGAAATACTGCGATGTAACATTAAAGAAAAAATTGTAAAAAAAACTGTAAACAGATGTAGATGTATTTAAATAGAAAAGCTTAGTTTGCTACATTTCCCAAACGATCACAGCCGTCCATTCAAATCAGTAGCAAGCGGAATCATGGAACCCTAAAATATCAAAGCCGAAAAACACATCTCTCTCTCACCCGCAAAAGAAACACAAAGGCAAACTAACAACAGAGCTAGAGCTAGAGAGAGACGAGGGAATAGAGAAGACAGCAAGCAAGAGGAAATGGACCCGTCGAGGAAGCGAAAGGCGGAGGAAGAGAAGCCGGAGACGGTAGCGAAGCGGGTGGCTCAAAGCTCTACTTGATTATCAAATGCCAACACGGTCGAGTCGAAAGAGTTGTCTACCGAGAACCAGAAACAGAAAGCGAAAGATGATTCCATGGAGCATTGGTTAGGGTTCTCAAACTTCTTACTTGCACTTGATTGTCTCAATCTCGTTTTGCTTGTTCTATTTTCAAATTTCTTGTTTTGCCGTCTAAATTAGAGGCCAAAATGCTATGTAATTTTCCCACCAGTTACTCTTCTTTCTTAGAATCTTTGTGTCTCTTGTTTTCACGTTTCTGTTGGAAAAAGAATTCTAGTTCAAATGCTAAGTTGAAGGCGAAAGCCGGAATTTCCAAGATGGTGACGGAGACCGAGCAAGCTACTGCTGCTGGTTCCATGGCTGATTGGTAAGTTTCTGAATCTTCTGATCTTTTTCATGGGTCTACTTGTGTTTAAATGATATCTGATAGTAACAATGGTTTCACGTTTCTGTTGAAAAAAGCTACTAGTTCAAATGCTATGTAATTTTCCTTTATATGAATTAAATTTCTTGTTTAGTAGGAACAAACGTAGGGTTTTATTGACGTTTTCCATCTTTTATTGATTGACAGTAAGGATACCAATGATGATCTCCAGAAGTTGAAGGCAAAAGCCGAAATTTCCAAGATGGTGACGGAGACCGAGCAATCTACTGCTGCTGGTTCCATGGCTGATTGGTAAGTTTCTGAATCTTCTGATCTTTTTCATGGGTCTAATTGTGTTTAAATGATATCTGATAGTAACAAGGGCTTCACGTTTCTGTTGAAAAAAGAATACTAGTTCTAATGCTTTGTAATTTTCCATTATATGATTGCATAGCATTTGAACTAGTATTCTTTTTTCAACAGAAACGTGAAACCCTTGTTACTATCAGATATCATTTAAACACAATTAGACCCATGAAAAAAATCAGAAGATTCAGAAACTTACCAATCAGCCATGGAACCAGCAACAGTAGCTTGCTCGGTCTCCGTCACCATCTTGGAAATTCCGGCTTTCGCCTTCAACTTCTGGAGATCATCATTGGTATCCTCATTGTCAATCAATAAAAGATCGAAAACATCAATAAAACCCTACGTTTGTTCCTACTAAACAAGAAATTTAATTCATATAAAGGAAAATTACATAGCATTTGAACTAGTAGCTTTTTTCAACAGAAACGTGAAACCATTGTTACTATCAGATATCATTTAAACACAAGTAGACCCATGAAAAAGATCAGAAGATTCAGAAAACTTACCAATCAGCCATGGAACCAGTAGCAGTAGCTTGCTCGGTCTCCGTCACCATCTTGGAAATTCCGGCTTTAGCCTTCAACTTCTGAAGATCATCATTGGTATCCTTACTGTCAACCAATAAATAATGGAAAACATCAATAAAACCCTACGTTTGTTCAAGAAATTTAAGTCATATAAAGGAAAATTACAAAGCATTTGAACTAGTATTCTTTTTTCAACAGAAACGTGAAAGCAAGAGACACAAAGATTCTAAGAAAGAAGAGTAACTGGTGGGAAAATTACATAGCATTTTGGCCTCTAATTTAGACGGCAAAACAAGAAATTTGAAAATAGAACAAGCAAAACGAGAATGAGACAATCAAGCGCAAGGTAAGAAGTTTGAGAACCCTAACCAATACTCCATGGAATCATCTTTCACTTTCTGTTTCTGGTTCTTGGTAGACAACTCTTTCAACTCGACCGTGTTGGCATTTGATAATCGAGTAGAGCTCTGAGCCACCCGCTTCGCTACCGTCTTCGGCTTCTCTTCCTCTGCCTTTCGCTTCCTCGGCGGGTCCATTTTCTCTTGCTTGTTGTCTCTATTCCCTCGTCTCTCTCTAGCTCTGTTGGTTTTTCGTTTGCCTTTGTGTTTCTTCTGCGGGTGAGAGAGAGATGTGCTGCAGGCTTTGCGGCTTTGATATTTTAGGGGAAGACTTCTCGTATTCCATGATTCCGCTTGCTACTGATTCGAATGGACGGCTGTGATCGATTGGGAAATGTAGCAAACTAAGCTTTTCTATTTAAATACATCTACATCCGTTTACAATTTTTTTTTTACAGTTTTTTCTTTAATGTTACATCGCAATATTTCAAACTGGAGTGATTCTTTCTGTTTTTTTATGGGCGAGTGTACTCTACATTTTATTTTATTCCTATTTTGCTGAAGTAATATTTTTTTCTCTAGAAATTAATATTTTATTCCAATTTGATAACATTCTTTTCTTCTCATATTGCTAATTTATTTTATTATTCAAATAGTTCAATCCATTTCATCATTTTCTTCTTTCTTTTGCTCTTTCATTTTTTATTTTTCTCCTTTTTTCTATCACTACATTTCTTCATTCTTTGGTTTTGCAATTGACACTAAATGGAAATTCATTTGTATGCAAATGATACTAAATTAATGAATTGAATATACTTTAGTTTTGTGGTTATTTTGTAAAGTATTTTTAAAATTTTTTGGAAACTACAATAAAAATACACATATAGATGATTGTATGAGACATAATTAACGTTTAAATGAATTTATACAATTACTTCTACTCTAATTAAAAAGAGATTATTACAAGTGTGTGTATATATATATATACATATAATATTTTAGAGTAAATTTCATAGATGGCCCTACTTTTTGGACCGTTGTCTTATACTTTGGTCACTTTTTAACTTTCGTCTCAGCCATTTAAGTGGAATGTCCCATAGGAAATGTTCATTTTACCCCTAGTGCTTAAACGACGAGTGGATGAGAGGACTTGATTGAGTCATAAATTCAAATTAAGAGACCAATATCGGTCAATAACTTAAAATAAGACCAAAATAGAACAAAAATGCAAAATGTAGAATGGCCGATTAAATTTACTCTTTCGATATGTGGCCATTGGAGAGTTAGCAGTGGTGATCGGATTTCGGTCTGGCGGGATAGGTGGTTACCGACGGCGGCTATGGAGGGGTTCACATAGCCTGTGGTTAGCCTAGAGAATTTGAGGGTGGTAGATCTGATTGAGTAGCGTTCTCTCTCTTGAAAGGAAAGTGATATTGATGCTTTGTTTCCGACGGATGCTGCTCCAATTAAAGGCATTCCTCTTTCTCCACACTTTATGAGTGATCTTTTTACCTGGGGAATGGAGGATAAAGGTCAATTTTCGGTTAAATCGGCCTATTATCTGGCTTATGCGGTGTTGTATAGAGCTAATCTTTGGATACTTTTGATTTTTGGCGTTGGTTTTGGAATTTGTCACTCCCATAGCAGATACTCACTTTTTTGTGGCGGGTGTGTGCAGACATTTTAACTACACATACCGGTTTGGTACATCAGAGGATGACAGTGGATGCGTCTTGCCTAGTGTGCGGTATGGCAGAGGAGACTACGCAACACTTGTTCTGGGAGTGTGCTTTTGCTCGTCAGGTGTGGGTGAAGATAGGTGTTGTCACAACCACCCCGCCCGGTTGCGGAGGCGGAGCCGGCCGCGACATCGAAACCGGAATTACGGCGGAAAGCGCGGCGTGAGCATCGAGCTCAAATGCGAGCAAACAAGTATCGACTAGCAACCTACATAACCCATACATGGCAAGTATACATGATAACTCGACAAAATACCAACCAAGCAGTTCATGGTATACCAAACATTGCTCATCGCAACAACCACAGAAACACTGAATTCATATCATAACAAATCCAATATAGGCAAGTCGGGGCTCCGCCCTCGACTCAGAAGACATCAAAGGCAGAATATATTTCCGATCATATGACATATACAAATTCATGATCTGATCTACATGCATGCAGCTACAGCTACAGAGCCATTAAACAAAATCCTATATATATATATATATACCTAAGTGCGGAATCAGAAGCCTCTCGCTCAAGAATTCCCGCACGTGGTACTGCTGCTGCTACAGAACCCAAAATGTCCGGAAGCACCGCGGATCTCTATTCCGCTGGTTGCTTGTCAGACTGCCTGAAAGATGGTAAACAAATAAAAGGGTGAGTCCTCGAAAGGACCCAGTAAGGGCTTAAGGTAAAAGTGCAGTTTGCCCACAGGGCAACAATCAACTCGCAAAGCAGAATATCACAAGCATATGCATGTACATATGAACATAAAGCATAACGTAAATCAGAATCCAACACATGCGGTCCAACCGCCGTAACGACTCAGAACGACGGCCCTCAACAGAGGTCGAATATACAGATCGTAATGTAATGTATAGCTCGGTACCGGCTGGGTTCGCGAGCCCCAAACTGTCAGACGGTCACGTAGTATATCGGCACCCCAAGTGCGGATATACGCAGAAATGTCGGCACCCTCCAGTGCGGACACAGAACAGAAGTATCGGCACTCCCGGTGCGGATACGCAGATCAGAATCAAGGAGCACCCGTGGCCTCTTCGACCATTCGGGTCTCGTCACAGAACAGAACATATAATAACAGTAAGAATACATAAACATAAACAAGTAACATTACCCGATAACCATATACGTAATGTAATAGGAACCCGGGCCTCTAAGGTCATCCGGCCTTGAAACGGAACAAACATACATTTTACCAAATTAAGCCCTTACCTCGTAAACGCGCCTGCAGCCCAACACTCGGAAAATCCCGACTTCCGACCGAAATGCACAACTTGGCTCCTACGGGTCCGCGCTACTCCACCAACGCAGAATCAAGTGCATACAACCATAGTTGGATCGAACACATCCAAACAACCCCGAGAAAACAATTTCCGCACAAACCCGCACTTTTCCGGAAAATTCCACGTAAAGCTCGGCTTTACAAACCGAGCCCGAACATTGTTATTCCAACACCCACAAACATATTCCAACCCTTAAACCCGCATTCCGCATACACTTTTCCCGGTAAACCCGTATAAACCTAACTTTCCCACCGTTGTCCGAAAATGATGTTTCAAACACCATCATGAACCTATTTCCATACACAATAGCAATTTAGGATTCAAACCAACCAATGCACAACCTCATCATGGAAAAAGTTTCACTTGAACATTTTGACCCTTAACCAATTTTTCACCACACCTCCAAATCAAACCATTCAAGCTTCTAATTAATCACACTAATCATCAATTTCATTTCTTAACCCACATTACTAACCAATTGCATCAAAATCCACAAACCCCTTTCTACACAATTCGCCAAAAGGAGGATTCCTCACCCAACTTCCAATTCAATCCAAACAAAGTTCCATTAGCACTCTTTAATCACCAATTGCAATTATTAAGCAAGATTACTAACCAATTGCTTCAAAATCAACAAAACCTCTTCACATTACAATTCGGCCCAAAGAGGGGTTTTCTACCCAACATGTTTTCCTTCAAATTGAAACCATAGATAGTCTTAGAATCATGCAAGGAACAACATACTAAGAGCATGATTCAAGAACACAAACACACACAATTTTAGAATTTTCCATTCAAATTTCGCACCCTAGGTTTCCATCTTCCATGGAGTTTTTCCAAAATCTAACCATAGATTCTTACTCCTCTCAAGCCCAAGAACAACATACTAAAAGATGGGAGGGAGAGGATCACTCTTTCAAGTAGACAAGAACAAACTCATACTTTGAAAACACCTTCTTTATCCACCCAAATCATGTCCTCAACTTGGAAAGAAGAAGAAAGGGAGAAGCTTACCAAACTTGGAGCTCAAAACCTTGAAGAAATCAGCAAGGAATGATGAAGCACATGGAGCTTGGGAAGCTCAACCATGGCGGCAGAGAAGAAGAAGTAGGAAGAAGAAGAAAGATGAAATGAATTATTATATATATATATATATATATATATATATATATATTCTTTCCTTTATCCCATTCCTTTTCCATCATAAATAAAAATAGGACATGTGTCCCTTAATTCTCTCCCCTTCCAGCCGAAAGTACCAGCTGCCCATGCTCCATAATTTTCATTTTGTTACCAAATACAACTTAACTCCCAATTTTTCCGAAAGTTCCAATTCTTTTTGCCCAAAATAATTACCGAATTCCAAAATTAATGAAACTTGGACACAATCTTCAGAATATTATAACATGCACAGAACATTTTTCAGAAATTCATTTGCCTTTCCGGAGTGTCCTACCGAGCTCGCTGAACCCGAACCAAAAACGGACGTGCGAGCGTGACAACCTGAACCGAAATTCCGTCACTCCAAAATTCCATAAAAATTCCCATAAATTCCATCTTAAATTCAAACAAAACTTACCCCAAAGCCGTCAGAAAATTTCCATCCCGAGCCCCGGGATTCCCGGCCCGAGCCCCGGAGTCGCCCGAACCGAACGTCCCGCCCCAAATATTAAACTCTACAACCACCTCCGGACGTTTCCACGACTCCAAAACTACAAACGGCTTCTCAAACTGAGATCTCGAGAGCGCTACCGAGCCCGCTGTACGCCCCGAGGCGACCCGACAACCCCGGCGCGGAAAAATATTTTCGGCGGAAACGTCCGGGGGACCCACACGACCTCAAATACGGAAGGGTTCGCCAAAATGATACTCGGATAGGGCTCGGGAGCCGCCTGAACGCCGAAAAACGTGACCCGCAGGCCAAAACCGGAGCCCCGGGTCACCTGGCCGCAACCCGCTCGGGGTGACCGTAACATTCTCCCCTTAGAACTCTTGGTCCTCCAAGAGTAGCTCGAACCAACCAGACAGGTGTCGCTACCAACCAGAAAATATAACTATTCCTCTAACCCAGAACAATCGGACCACCGTACTGGTGCGGCGGGAGTGGTAGTTTAGACTACCATACAGAGCCTCACGGCGTCCCACCCTCCGGGTGCATCTTATTGCACCCCGAGTCAGTTGCCGGTATTTCTACCAGACAACCCCAGGCAGTACCGAACCTAAATCTAACCGATCCACAACAGGCTATCCTGGAAGATACCACATAAAACAGAAACAGTTGGGGGGGGTAAGGCCAACCTAACAACTTACTCTGGAAACTCATGATAACCGATATAACTCGGGGTAACTCGCCCCGCCTATCAAATCTTACTGTTCCTCTGAACGGTGCTACCTCCAGTCAAATTCTATTACCAAACTCAGATTCAAGAGCCCTACGGCGGCGGTTCGTATAAGCAGTGGTGCAGTCGTTCGCGGTTTTAATCCGCGCCTGTAATAATCTGATCTTTCTTTGTAGACTCCTCAAAAGCTCGGGTTCCAGCTTAACCCCATCGACGCATCTGTCCAACAAAGATGGTGTCATACACCTCCCGCATAACACCTCATATGGTGCCATGTCAAACGTAGTCCGAAAACAATTGTTGTATGGGAACTCTATCAAAGTAATCGCTGGTCTCAATCTCCTCCAAAATCCAAAGTACTGATTCGCAACATATCTTCCAATATCGAATCACCCGCCCGACTACCCATCCGTCATGGGTGATAAGTCGCACAGATGGAGTCGCGTGCCCAATGCTTCATGAAAAGTAATCCGTAACCGTCTTTGTAAAACGCGGATCACGGTCGATTCAATGGAGTCTCGGCGCTCCAAGTAAACGCACAATCTCCCCGATGTAAAGCCGGGCAAGCTTCTCCAGGGTCTGTGACCGAATAGGCGTAAAGTGTACCCACTTTGTCACCGATCCACAAAACCCAGATAGCATCATGATGAAACCGTGTCGGGCGGTGCGGCAATGAAAGTCCATCATAACATTACCCCACTTCCAGACTGGAATGGGCAAAGTCTGCAGTGTCCCTGCCGGTTCCAGATGCTCAAACTGCTCGAGTGTGCCTCCTCTAAAATATCATTCTAGAACTCCTGATCCTCTGGTACACAGAGGCGGTTTCAGAAGTATGGCAATCCTTGCCTATACTGAAACGTCGGTAACACATAAACCCTTATCTTCCCCAGATAACTTCTTCAATACCAAATTCTACCTTGCGCTTCGCGCATCCTATCAAGCCACTCGTAATGTATAATAAGTGTAATAACCGAGCACGCTCCCGTAGCTGCCACCGTGCCAAAGGCACGCGATCACTCTCCTCAGATCGGTCACCAACATTTCCTCTCTTAATTAAGCCGGTATACTTCCTGCTCAGTGCATCGGCAACCGTGTTGCCCTTACCAGAGATGTACTCGACACAACAATCATAGTCCTTAATGTATTCGAGCCATCTATGCTGCCTCAAATTAATTCCTTTTTCGTAAACAGATATTTCAGACTCTTATGGTCGGTAAGAATCTGAAATTTATTACCAAACAGATATTGGTTCCAATGTTTCAGCGCATAAATTACTATAGCCAACTCCAGATCATGTGCCAACCAGTTCAGCTCATGCGGTCGCAGCTGCCTCGACCCACAAGCTACCACATTACACACCTGCACCAACACACACCCCAAACCAGACGTGGAAGCATCCGTATAAACCACATACGGTAAGATCGGATCTGAAAGAGTCAGAATCAGAGCGTTAGTCAACTGCCGTTTCAACTCCTGAAAATTCTGCTCACACCTATCCGACCAGATATAAGGTTGACCCTTCTTGGTCAATCTGCGTAAGCGGAGATGCTAGAATAGAAAGTCCCGGTACAAACCTCCGATAAAATCCTGCTAACCCCAGAGAGCTCTTGATCTCCGTGCCGTGGTAAGTTGTTTCCAATCTCGAACCGCCCTCACCTTCTCTGGATCCACAGCAGCCCATGCTCGGATATAATGTGTCCCGAAAGGTGACTTCCCGAATCAGAACTCACACTTTGAGAATTTAGCATAAAGCCGATGTTCCCAAAGTGTCTGCAGATCTACCCTCGATGATCCCGATCCGAATCCTCATCCCGAGAATATATCGAATATCATCAATATAACCACCGAAATGAGTCCAAGTACGGTCGAAACACCCGATGCATCGATCCAAGAATGTCACCGAACATTGGTCAGCCCGAATGGCATGACCGTAAACTCAAAGTGTCCAAATCGGGTGCAAAAGCAGTCTTAGGTATGTCCTCTACCTTCATCCTAAGCTGAAAATACCCAGATCGTAGATCGATCTTTGAGAAAACCCTCAAACCCCGAAGTTGATCAAAAGATCGTTAATCCTCGTAACGGATACTTATTCTTTTCAATAAGAGCATTCAACCGTCTGTAATCAATACAAAGTCGAGTGTCCCATCATTCTTCAATAACAAACAATACCAGAGCACCCCATGCTGAAGTGCTCGGTCGGACGAAACTCTTTTGCTGTAATTCCTCCAGTTACTTCTTCTACTCCTGCATCTCAGAAATAGGCATCCGATAAGGAGGAATAGATATCGGAGCAGTACCCGACTGCAGGTGGATCTCAAACACAATTTCCCGCGACCCGAAACCCGGAAACCTTTCTTTTTCAACCTTCTGGACCTCAGAATCTGTCAATTCAAGCTGAATTAGCAACTTTACCAACCACACTACCAAACTACACCCCCGACCCAAAACCGAAAATCCGACAGAATTTCGGTAAAATTCCGATTTTCCGAAACATCAGAATTCAGAACCGATTCAGAACATGCAAGAATTCACTTCAATAATCACAAATCAATCCACAGAACACATCAAATTCAACAGAAATTCCCAACATAATCAGTCAAAAATTCGGCCAAAAGGTGAGTTCTCACCCGTGTTGTGTTTCCAACGATCCAACGTTATTTCCCTAATCCTTACCTACCCAACATCAACATATATGAACCACACAACGATCCAACGGTTCAATTCCATCAAAACTCAGATCTAAGCCAAGAACATCAACTTTCCAATATTGCCAAACACTCAACAGAATCGAACCATACCTCAGACAGACGTAGTACTCGAGTTGCTGATCAACTTCCCAGCTTGAACTCTCGGACCAAGAAGCAATCTAGAGCAAGCTTTGGAAGCTTGTAAAACACAACAATGGTGGCTTTAGAGAGAGGAAGAATTCGGCAGTGAAGAAGGAAGAAGAATACGTTTGCATTTTTGCAAGACTTGCCAAAACTTAAGTCTTGTAATAATAAGTCATGTGCTTTGCACATGACATCCTTTTTGACATCATAGTGAATCATAATCACTGGAAATAACAAGAGACCAAGTCCAATACTTCCCACTAATCACATTTCGCCAAGTGTCACAGCTTGGCTCGCCCCGAGCCTGAAAACTGCCCGAAACCGTAATTTCCGACCCAGAACATTTTTCTTCACAGAAAAATGTAAATTATATCCCCGACTCCAGATCTTCCTCAAAACTGCAAATCTGAGTCCCGGGTCACTCCCGGGAGCCGTTTCTCCGCCCAGAATCCCCGAAAATCGTCCGACGGCAACCCCCCGACCCCGAAAAATATTTTCCGCGGAAATGTCCAGACATCGCCAGACACTAGAAATCAGATATCGGGTCAATCCGAACTCCGGTTCGAACTGAAGCAATCGACCGAGTAGCCGTTGGCCCCGGCGCCAACCGGCTCGAATAGCCTCCTCCAGGAGTTTGTCAATTCCTGCAAACCAAGTCTCTAATACCTCGGCCCTCCTCGGCCGCCGAACCTCGGGGGATTCAAACTCAGAACCCTCTCCAAAAGTCCAACCTCGTCAGACTGGTGTATCAGATCTCCCCGTCTTTGATAGGACCGACGAGAAGTCTAGGTGTCGTAGTGACCACACTCCTCGGAGTCACTCACTTACCAATTCCAAAGCCGTAGCGAGCAGTGGCTAAAGTCTCGCTATCACTACCTGATCAAAATGCCCTTACCGTGGCATAAACAGATTTTCCCCTGCCTACTGCCGCCCCTGAACCAGCTAGGCTGGCGGTAATACCAAATCAGAGAGGGGTCCCTACGACAGCTAAGCCTCGGGGGTGGTGAGTGTGGTTGTTCGAGACCACGGGTTACGCTGAACCCGTATCCTATTCCACGGAGGTGTGGGATCCCAGCCCCGCCTCCGGTACCAAATCACGCTATTCGCGTGTAGTAACCATATCTTAAAAATTTCAGACCAAAGCCAAGATCCCATCCAAAAAAATCGGTCACTCCCCATCTCTCCAAAAGCCAGCAGCAGTTTTCTAAGGCTCAGTAGTGTAATGCAATGCATGATGCAAGGATTCTTTTCGTAATCCCGAAACTAAATAATAAACCTTAACATAGAATCGATCATGCTTATAATCACGGAATCACTTCATATAACACCCACACCTTCCATAATGCTCCAAAGAACCGCCACCGCTCCACACGCATTCCGAAATGGTTCAAATAAGGAGTTGATCAGGCTCCGCATCGAACCACCTGCAATGAGGTGTAAACCAGTAGCTTGCCCTTCGAAGTCATTACTTGTAAAGCTTACCCATGAACTAGCATGACTTGCCTTCCACAACCCATACTTTAACTAACCATGCTTTACCTCTTGGGTCACTTCGACCCGACCTGCTCTGATACCAACTTGTCACAGCCACCCCGCCCGGTTGCGGAGGCGGAGCCGGCCGCGACGTCGGAAACAGGAATTACGGCGGAAAGCGCGGCAGCGGAGCATCGAGCTCAAATACAGAACAAACGAGTATCGACTAGCAACCTACAGAACCCATACATGGCAAGTATACATGATAACTCGACAAAATACCAACCAAGCAGTTCATGGTATACCAAACATTGCTCATCGCAACAACCACAGAAACACTGAATTCATATCATAACAAATCCAATATAGGCAAGTCGGGCTCCGCCCTCGACTCAGAAGGCATCAAAGGCAGAATATATTTCCGATCATATGGCATATACAAATTCATGATCTGATCTACATGCATGCAGCTACAGCTACAGAGCCATTAAACAAAATCCTATAAATATATATACCTAAGTGCGGAATCAGAAGCCTCTCGCTCAAGAATTCCCGCACGTGGTACTGCAGCTCTGTA
Organism: Stellera chamaejasme; assembly: GCA_024586325.1. Classification (NCBI taxonomy): domain Eukaryota; kingdom Viridiplantae; phylum Streptophyta; class Magnoliopsida; order Malvales; family Thymelaeaceae; genus Stellera; species Stellera chamaejasme. The sequence continues at coordinate 20,328,156 of CM044982.1, read as the reverse complement.
ACCCAAAATGTCCGAAGCACCGCGGATCTCTATTCCGCTGGTTGCTTGTCAGACTGCCTGAAAGATGGTAAACAAATAAAAGGGTGAGTCCTCGAAAGGACCCGGTAAGGGCTTAAGGTAAAGTGCGGTTTGCCCATAGGCGACAATCAACTCGCAAAATAGAATATCACAAAGATATGCATGTACATATAAACATAAAGCATAACGTAAATCGAATCCAACACATGCGGTCCAACCGCCAGAGCGACCAGAACGACAGCCCTCAACAGAGGTCGAATATACAGATCGTAATGTAATGTATAGCACGGTACCGGCCGGGGTCGCGAGCCCCAAACTGTCAGACGGTCACGTATATATCGGCACCCCAAGTGCGGATATACACGTAATGTCGGCACCCTCCAAAGGCGGACACAGATCAGAAGTATCGGCACTCCCGGTGCGGATACGCAGAACAGAATCAAGGAGCACCCGTGGCCTCTTCGACCATTCGGGTCTCGTCACAGAACAGAACATATAATAATAATAAGAATACATAAACATAAACAGAAGTAACATTACCCGATAACCATATACGTAATGAATAGGAACCCGGGCCTCTAAGGTCATCCGGCCTTGAAACGGAACAAACATACATTTTACCAAATTAAGCCCTTACCTCGTAAACGCTGCCCGCAGCCCAACACTCGGAAAATCCCGACTTCCGACCGAAATGCACAACTTGGCTCCTACGGGTCCGCGCTACTCCACCAACGCAGAATCAAGTCTGCACAACCATAGTTGGATCGAACACATCCAAACAACCCCGTAAAACAATTTCCGCACAAACCCGCACTTTTCCGGAAAATTCCACGTAAAGCTCGGTTTTACAAACCGAGCCCGAACATTGTTATTCCAACACCCACAAACATATTCCAACCCTTAAACCCGCATTCCGCAGACACTTTTCCCGGTAAACCCGTATAAACCTAACTTTCCCACCGTTGTCCGAAAATGATGTTTCAAACACCATCATGAACCTATTTCCATACACAATAGCAATTTAGGATTCAAACCAACCAATGCACAACCTCATCATGGAAAAAGTTTCACTTGAACATTTTGACCCTTAACCAATTTTTCACCACACCTCCAAATCAAACCATTCAAGCTTCTAATTAATCACACTAATCATCAATTTCATTTCTTAACCCACATTACTAACCAATTGCATCAAAATCCACAAACCCCTTTCTACACAATTCGCCAAAAGGAGGATTCCTCACCCAACTTCCAATTCAATCCAAACAAAGTTCCATTAGCACTCTTTAATCACCAATTGCAATTATTAAGCAAGATTACTAACCAATTGCTTCAAAATCAACAAAACCTCTTCACATTACAATTCGGCCCAAAGAGGGGTTTTCTACCCAACATATTTTCCTTCAAATTGAAACCATAGATAGTCTTAGAATCATGCAAGGAACAACATACTAAGAGCATGATTCAAGAACACAAACACACACAATTTTAGAATTTTCCATTCAAATTTCGGCACCCTAGGTTTCCATCTTCCATGGAGTTTTTCCAAAATCTAACCATAGATTCTTACTCCTCTCAAGCCCAAGAACAACATACTAAAAGATGGGAGGGAGAGGATCACTCTTTCAAGTAGACAAGAACAAACTCATACTTTGAAAACACCTTCTTTATCCACCCAAATCATGTCCTCAACTTGGAAAGAAGAAGAAAGGGAGAAGCTTACCAAACTTGGAGCTCAAAACCTTGAAGAAATCAGCAAGGAATGATGAAGCACATGGAGCTTGGGAAGCTCAACCATGGCGGCAGAGAAGAAGAAGTAGGAAGAAGAAGAAAGATGAAATGAATTATTATGCTATATATATATATATATATATATATATATATATATATATATTCTTTCCTTTATCCCATTCCTTTTCCATCATAAATAAAAATAGGACATGTGTCCCTTAATTCTCTCCCCTTCCAGCCGAAAGTACCAGCTGCCCATGCTCCATAATTTTCATTTTGTTACCAAATACAATTTAACTCCCAATTTTTCCGAAAGTTCCAATTCTTTTTGCCCAAAAATAATTACCGAATTCCAAAATTAATGAAACTCGGACACAATCTTCAGAATATTATAACATGCACAGAACATTTTTCAGAAATTCATTTGCCTTTCCGGAGTGTCCTACCGAGCTCGCTGAACCCGAACCAAAACCCGACGCGCGAGCGTGACAACCTGAACCGAAATTCCGTCACTCCAAAATTCTATAAAAATTCCCATAAATTCCATCTTAAATTCAAACACAACTTACCCCAAAGCCGTCAGGAAATTTCCATCCCGAGCCCCGGGATTCCCGTCCCGAGCCCCGGGAGTCGCCCGGAACCGAACGTCCCGCCCCAAATATTAAACTCTACAACCACCTCCGGGACGTTTCCACGACTCCAAAACTACAAACGGCTTCTCAAACTGAGATCTCGAGAGCGCTACCGAGCCCGCTGTACGTCCCGAGGCGACCCCGACAACCCCCCGGCGCTAGAAAAATATTTTCGGCGGAAACGTCCGGGGGACCCACACGACCTCAAATACGGAAGGGTTCGCCAAAATGATACTCGGATAGGGCTCGGGAGCCGCCTGACGCCGATAAACGTGACCCGCAGGCCAAAACCGGAGCCCCGGGTCACCCGGTCGCAACCCGCTTGGGGTGACCGTAACATTCTCCCCCTTAGAACTCTTGGTCCTCCAAGAGTAGCTCGAACCAACCAGACAGTGTCGCTACCAACCAGAAAATATAACTATTCCTCTAACCTTGAGAACAATCGGACCACCGTCTTGCGGGAGTGGTAGTTTAGACTACCATACTGAGCCTCACGGCGTCCCACCCTCCGGGTGCATCTTATTGCACCCGAGTCGATTGCCGGTATTTCTACCGGACAACCCCGCAGACAGATCGAACCTAAATCTAACCGATCCACAACAGGCTATCTGGAAGATACCACATAAAAGCGAAGCTTGATTGGGGGTAAGGCCAACCTAACAACTTACTGCGAAACTCATGATAACCGATATAACTCGGGGTAACTCGCCCGCCTATCAAATCTTCTTGTTCCTGCGAACGGTGCTACCTCGATCAAATTCTATTACCAAACTCAGATTCAAGAGCCTACGGCGGCGGTTCGTATAAGCGGTGGTGCGATCGTTCGCGGTTTTAATCCGCGCTGTAATAATCGATCTTTTTTGTAGACTCCTCAAAAGCTCGGGTCCCGGCTTAACCCCATCGACGCATCTGTCCAACAAAGATGGTGTCATACACCTCCGTACAACACCTCATATGGTGCCATGTCAAACGTAGTCGAAAACAATTGTTGTATGGGAACTCTATCAAAGTAATCGCTGGTCTCAATCTCCTCCAAAATCCAAAGTACATGATTCGCAACATATCTACCAATATCTGAATCACCCGCTCCGACTACCCATCCGTCTGTGGGTGATAAGCTGCACACAGATGGAGTCGCGTGCCCAGCGCTTCATGAAAAGTAATCCAGAACCGTGCTGTAAAACGCGGATCACGGTCAGATTCAATGGAGTCTGGCGCTCCAGGTAAACGTACAATCTCCCTGATGTAAAGCCGGGCAAGCTTCTCCAGTGCAGCGGCCGAATAGGCAGAAAGTGTACACACTTTGTCAGCCGATCCACAAAAACCCAGATAGCATCATGATGAAACCGTGTCAGGGCAGTGCAGTCAGAAAGTCCATCATAACATTACCCCACTTCCAGACTGGAATGGGCAAAGTCTGCAGTGTCCCTGCCGGTTCCTGATGCTCACACTGCTCGAGTGTGCCCCCTCTAAAATATCATTCCAGAACTCCTGATCCTCTGGTACACAGAGGCGGTCTCAGAAGTATGGCAATCCTTGCCTATACTGAAACGTCGGTAACACATAAACCCTTATCTTCCCCAGATAACTTCTTCAATACCAAATCTCTACCTTGCGCTTCGCGCATCCTATCAAGCCACTCAGTATGTATAATAAGTGTAATAACCTGAGCACGCTCCCAGAGCTGCCACCTGTGCCAAAGGCACGTCAGATCACTCTCCTCAGATCGGTCACCAACATTTCCTCTCTTAATTAAGCCGGTATACTTCCTGCTCAGTGCATCGGCAACCGTGTTGCCCTTACCAGAGATGTACTCGACACAACAATCATAGTCCTTAATGTATTCGAGCCATCTATGCTGCCTCAAATTAATTCCTTTTTCGTAAACAGATGTTTGAGACTCTTATGGTCGGTAAGAATCTGAAATTTATTACCAAACAGATATTGGTTCCAATGTTTCAGCGCATAAATTACTATAGCCAACTCCAGATCATGTGCCAACCAGTTCAGCTCATGCGGTCGCAGCTGCCTCGACCCACAAGCTACCACATTACACACCTGCACCAAAACACACCCCAAACCAGAAGTGGAAGCATCCGTATAAACCACATACGGTAAGTTCGGATCTGGAAGAGTCAGAATCGGAGCGTTAGTCAACTGCCGTTTCAACTCCTGAAAATTCTGCTCACACCTATCAGACCAGATATAAGGTTGACCCTTCTTGGTCAACTGCGTAAGCGGAGATGCCAGAATAGAAAGTCCCAGTACAAACCTCCGATAAAAATCCTGCTAACCCCAGGGAGCTCTTGATCTCCCGTGCCGTGGTAAGTTGTTTCCAATCCCGAACCGCCCTCACCTTCTCTGGATCCACAGACAGCCCATGCTCAGATATAATGTGTCCCAGAAAGGTGACTTCCCGAATCCAGAACTCACACTTTGAGAATTTAGCATAAAGCCGATGTTCCCAAAGTGTCTGCAGAACTACCCTCAGATGATCCCGATGCGAATCCTCATCCCGAGAATATATCAGAATATCATCAATATAACCACCAGAAATGAGTCCAAGTACGGTCGGAACACCCGATGCATCGGATCCAAGAATGTCACGGAACATTGGTCAGCCCGAATGGCATGACCGTAAACTCAAAGTGTCTAAATCGGGTGCGAAAAGCAGTCTTAGGTATGTCCTCTACCTTCATCCTAAGCTGAAAATACCCGGATCGAGATCGATCTTTGAGAAAACCCTCAAACCCGAAGTTGATCAAAAAGATCGTTAATCCTCGTAACGGATACTTATTCTTTTCAATAAGAGCATTCAACCGTCTGTAATCAATACAAAGTCAGTGTCCCATCATTCTTCAATAACAAACAATACCAGAGCACCCCACGCCGAAGTGCTCGGTCGGACGAAACTCTTTTCTTTGTAATTCCTCCGATTACTTCTTCTACTCCTGCATCTCGTAAATAGGCATCCGATAAGGAGGAATAGATATCGAGCGATGCCATTGCAGTGGATCTCAAACACAATTTCCCGCGACCGAAACCCGGAAACCTTTCTTTTTCAACCTTGGACCTCGAATCTGTCAATTCAAGCTGAATTAGCAACTTTACCAACCACACTACCAAACTACACCCCGACCCAAAATCGAAAATCCGTGCAGAATTTGGTAAAATTCCGATTTTCCAGAAACATCGAATTCAGAACCGATTCAGAACATGCAAGAATTCACTTCAATAATCACAAATCAATCCACAGAACACATCAAATTCAACGAAATTCCCAACATAATCGGTCAAAAATTCGGCCAAAGGTGAGTTCTCACCCGTGTTGTGTTTCCAACGATCCAACGTTATTTCCCTAATCCTTACCTACCCAACATCAACATATATGAACCACACAACGATCCAACGGTTCAATTCCATCAAAACTCAGATCTAAGCCAAGAACATCAACTTTCTAATATTGCCAAACACTCAACAGAATCGAACCATACCTCGAGACAGACGTAGTACTCGAGTTCTTGATCAACTTCCCGATTGAACTCTCGGACCAAGAAGCAATCTAGAGCAAGCTTTGGAAGCTTGTAAAACACAACAATGGTGGCTTTAGAGAGAGGAAGAATTCGGCGGTGAAGAAGGAAGAAGAATACGTTTGCATTTTTGCAAGACTTGCCAAAACTTAAGTCTTGTAATAATAAGTCATGTACTTTGCACATGACATCCTTTGACATCATAGTGAATCATAATCACTGGAAATAACAAGAGACCAAGTCCAATACTTCCCACTAATCACATTTCGCCAAGTGTCACGGCTCGCCTGAGTTCGAAACCAGCGCCGAAATCGTAATTTCGACCCGAACATTTTTCTTCACGAAAAATGTAAATTATATCCCCGACTCAGATCTTCCTCAAAGCGCAAATCGAGTCCCGGGTCACTCCGGGAGCCGTTTCTCCGCCGAGAATCCCGAAAATCGTCCGACGGCAACCCCGGCCCGAAAAATATTTTCGCGGAAATGTCCGGTCTGCCAGACACTAGAAATCGAGATATCGGGTCAATCCGAACTCCGGTTCGAATCGGAAGCAATCGGCCGGAGTAGCGTTGCCCCGGCGGCCAACCGGCTCGAATAGCCTCCTCCGGGAGTTTGTCAATTCCTGCAAACCAAGTCTCTAATACCTCCGGCCCTCCTCGGCCGCTGAACCTCGGGGGATTCAAACTCAAACCTCTCCAAAAGTCCAACCTCATCGGTGGTGTCTCGGATCTCCCGTCGTTGATAGGACCGACGAGAAGTCTAGGTGTCGTAGTGACCACGCTCCTGAGTCACTCACTTACCAATTCCAAAGGCTGTAGCGAGCGGTGGCTAAAGTCTCGCTATCACCACCTGATCAAAATGCCCTTACCGTGGCATAAACAGATTTTCCCGCCATCGCGCCTTCGAACCGGCTAGGCTGGCGGTAATACCAAATCGGAGAGGGTCCCTACGGCGGCTAAGCCTCGGGGCGGTGAGTGTGGTTGTTCAGACCACGGGTTACGCTGAACCCGTATCCTATTCCACGGAGGTGTGGGATCCCAATCCCGCCCCTCCGGTACCAAATCACGCTATCAACGCGTGTTAACCATATCTCAAAAATTTCAGACCAAACAGAGTCCAGACAAAAATCGGTCACTCCTAATCTCTACAGAAGCTAGCAGCAGTTTTCTAAGGCTCTGTAGTGTAATGCAATGCATGATGCAAGGATTCTTTTCAGAATCCCGAAACTAAATAATAAACCTTAACATAGAATCAGATCATGCTTATAATCACGGAATCACTTCATATAACACCCACACCTTCCATAATGCTCCAAAGAACCGCCACCGCTCCACACGCATTCCGAAATGGTTCAAATAAGGAGTTGATCGGGCTCGTGCGAACCACTCGAATGAGGTGTAAACCCGATAACTTGCCCTTGAAGTCATTACTTGTAAAGCTTACCCATGAACTAGCATGACTTGCCTTCCACAACCCATACTTTAACTAACCATGCTTTACCTCTTGGGTCACTTCGACCCGACCTGCTCGATACCAACTTGTCACAACCTCCCGCCCGGTTGCGGAGGCGGAGCCGGCCGCGACATCGGAAACAGGAATTACAGCAGAAAACGCGGCAGCGGAGCATCGAGCTCAAATACAGAACAAACAAGTATCGACTAGCAACCCACAGAACCCATACATGGCAAGTATACATGATAACTCGACAAAATACCAACCAAGCAGTTCATGGTATACCAAACATTGCTCATCGCAACAACCACGAAACACGAATTCATATCATAACAAATCCAATATAGGCAAGTCGGGCTCCGCCCTCGACTCGAGAAGACATCAAAGTCAGAATATATTTCAAATCATATGACATATACAAATTCATGATCTGATCTACATGCATGCAGCTACAGATACAGAGCCATTAAACAAAATCCTATATATATATATATATATATACCTAAGTGCGGAATCGAAGCCTCTCGCTCAAGAATTCCCTTGCGTGGTACGCTTCTTTGCTCTGAGAACCCAAAATGTCGGGGAAGCACCGCGGATCTCTATTCCGCTGGTTGCTTGTCGATACTGAAAGATGGTAAACAAATAAAAGGGTGAGTCCTCGAAAGGACCCGGTAAGGGCTTAAGGTAAAAGTGCGGTTTGCCCGGGGCAACAATCGAACTGCAAAATGAATATCACAGCATATGCATGTACATATGAACATAAAGCATAACGTAAATCAGAATCCAACACATGCGGTCCAACCGCCCGAGCGACCATGCGGCAGCCCTCAGCAGAGGTCGAATATACAGGTCGAGCGAGCAGATAGCACGGTACGGCTGGGGTCGCGAGCCCCTCACTGTCGTACGGTCACAGAAGTATATCGGCACCCCAAGTGCGGATATACACAGAATGTCGGCAACCTCCAGTGCGGACACTGATCAGAAGTATCGGAACTCCCGGTGCGGATACGCAGAACAGAATCAAGGAGCACCCGTGGCCTCTTCGACCATTCGGGTCTCGTCACAGAACAGAACATATAATAATAGTAAGAATACATAAACATAAACAGAAGTAACATTACCTGATAACCATATACAGAAACAGAATAGGAACCCGGGCCTCTAAGGTCATCCGGGCCTTGAAACGGAACAAACATACATTTTACCAAATTAAGCCCTTACCTCGAAACGGCGCCTGCGCCTGACACTCGGAAAATCCCGACTTCCGACCCGAAATGCACAACTTGGCTCCTACGGGTCCGCGCTACTCCACCAACGCAGAATCAAGCTGTACAACCATAGTTGGATCAGAACACATCCAAACAACCCCAGAAAACAATTTCCGCACAAACCCGCACTTTCCGGAAAATTCCACGAAGCTCGGCTTTACAAACCGAGCACGAACATTGTTATTCCAACACCCACAAACATATTCCAACCCTTAAACCCGCATTCCAGGACACTTTTCCCGGTAAACCCGTATAAACCTAACTTTCCCACCGTTGTCCGAAAATGATGTTTCAAACACCATCATGGACCTATTTCCATACACAATAGCAATTTAGGATTCAAACCAACCAATGCACAACCTCATCATGGAAAAAGTTTCACTTCAACATTTTGACCCTTAACCAATTTTTCACCACACCTCCAAATCAAACCATTCAAGCTTCTAATTAATCACACTAATCATCAATTTCATTTCTTAACCCACATTACTAACCAATTGCATCAAAATCCACAAACCCCTTTCTACACAATTCGGCCAAAAGGAGGATTCCTCACCCAACTTCCATTTCAATCCAAACAAAGTTCCATTAGCACTCTTTAATCACCAATTGCAATTATTAAGCAAGATTACTAACCAATTGCTTCAAAATCAACAAAACCTCTTCACATTACAATTCGGCCCAAAGAGGGGTTTTCTACCCAACATATTTTCCTTCAAATTGAAACCATAGATAGTCTTAGAATCATGCAAGGAACAACATACTAAGAGCATGATTCAAGAACACAAACACACACAATTTTAGAATTTTCCATTCAAATTTCGGCACCCTAGGTTTCCATCTTCCATGGAGTTTTTCCAAAATCTAACCATAGATTCTTACTCCTCTCAAGCCCAAGAACAACATACTAAAAGATGGGAGGGAGAGGATCACTCTTTCAAGTAGACAAGAACAAACTCATACTTTGAAAACACCTTCTTTATCCACCCAAATCATGTCCTCAACTTGGAAAGAAGAAGAAAGGGAGAAGCTTACCAAACTTGGAGCTCAAAACCTTGAAGAAATCAGCAAGGAATGATGAAGCACATGGAGCTTGGGAAGCTCAACCATGGCGGCAGAGAAGAAGAAGTAGGAAGAAGAAGAAAGATGAAATGAATTATTATGCTATATATATATATATATATATATATATATATATATATTCTTTCCTTTATCCCATTCCTTTTCCATCATAAATAAAAATAGGACATGTGTCCCTTAATTCTCTCCCCTTCCAGCCGAAAGTACCAGCTGCCCATGCTCCATAATTTTCATTTTGTTACCAAATACAACTTAACTCCCAATTTTTCCGAAAGTTCCAATTCGTTTTGCCCAAAAATAATTACCGAATTCCAAAATTAATGAAACTCGGACACAATCTTCAGAATATTATATCATGCACAGAACATTTTTCAGAAATTCATTTGCCTTTTCGGAGTGTCCTACCGAGCTCGCTGAACCCGAACCAGAACCCGACGTGCGGCGTGACAACCTGAACCGAAATTCCGTCACTCCAAAATTCTATAAAAATTCCCATAAATTCCATCTTAAATTCAAACACAACTTACCCCAAAGCCGTCAGGAAATTTCCATCCCGAGCCCCGGGAGTCGCCCGGAACCGAACGTCCCGCCCCAAATATTAAACTCTACAACCACCTCCGGGACGTTTCCACGACTCCAAAACTACAAACGGCTTCTCAAACTGAGATCTCGAGAGCGCTACCGAGCCCGCTGTACGTCCCGAGGCGACCACTACAACCCCCCGGCTCCAGAAAAATATTTTCGGCTGAAACGTCCGGTGGACCCACACGACCGAAAATACTGAAGGGTTCGCCAAAATGATACTCGGATAGGGCTCGGGAGCCGTCTGAACGCCGAAAAACGTGACCCGCAGGCCAAAACCGGAGCCCTGGGTCACCCGGTCGCAACCCGCTCGGGGCGACCGTAACAGTGTTACATGCCAAAATCCAGAGGCTGGGGTGGACTGGTGTGTTTGGTTCCGAGAGCTTATGCAGGAAAGACCTGCTGTGATGTTGGTGATTGCGATTACCACTTGGTTTATCTGGAACAATAGGAACTCGGTAGTCCATGAGGACAAGTGTTCCCACCCCTCAGCATTAGCGGCGCGATCTTCTACTTGGATGGAGGGTTGGCTTGATTCCCTGTCGCGTTGCGTCAGGCTACTGCGCGTGCAGGCACTGGGGTGATCGCGAGAGACGCGTAGGGGCGGTTGCTACAGGCCGTCTCGGTTGGGTATCATTATGAGGGAAGGGATCATCTGTACTTTTGTGGGGCGTACGCGAGGCAAGGAGGTTTGGTTGGCAGCAGTTGGAGTTTGAGTCTGACTCCCAACGCTTGATCCCGAAGCTGCCAAGCTCTCACATCCCTTTGTCATTTTACTTTGGTACTATATTAGATGAGATTAGAATTTATTCGTCATTCTTTACTTCCTGTCAGTTCACATTTTTTCGTAGTCAGGCGAATATGGCGGCACATACTTTACCTGGCTTCGACTTAGAGTGTAGTGGCAGAAGCTCCTGGGATTTGTGCCCATCTTGGCTTGCCATGGTCTTATATTGATTTAATATAACATTTTAGAGTAAATTTCACCAATGGTCCTACTTTTTGGACCAATATTGTCCTATACTTTGGCCACGTTTTAACTTCCATCTCAGTCCCATAAGAAATGTCCATTTTACCCTTAGTGCTTAAACGGCAGAGATGGATGGTTGGACTTAATTGTCATAAATTCAAATTAAGAGACCAATATCGGTCAATAACTTAAAAGAAGACCAGAATAGAACAACAATACAAAAAGTAGAACGACCGATTAAATTTACTCTCTCGACGTGGTTATTATGTTTCTGAACCATATAACTCTTATTTTTCTAATCTTTTCAATTTATCCTGAACTTTCTCAAATTATAATTATATTTAGATAAATTTATGGAAAATCACTGCAGATGAACAAAAAATTTCATTTTTTTTCTTTATTACAAATAACGGTAAAGTTACCTTATTTGTTTTCAATTTTTTACTTTGTTTAGAGAGACCCATAAAATATCTTACTCACATTTTTTTATCATCACTTTCTATCTTTATTTAATGGCATAACTATCTTATTTACATTCTGGTCTTAACTTCTTTTTCAGAGAGGCTTCTAAAGTTTTACACTCATATTTTTGTCATGATCTCTTCATGTTTTCTTGTTTTTCTCTATTTCATAACTATTGTAAATGTTTGATTTGAAGTTTTTTTCTTCAAATTATCAACCAAACATGTTTTCAATGTAAAACCCTCATCTCAGTGAACTAGTGTAAGCTGAAGTAAAACTAATTCACAAATAAAAATTAAAATCTTAAAATCAATTTCTGTTCATTATTAATGGGTGGAATTATCCGAAAAAATAAAGTGAGAAACTTTGAAAAATTTCAACAATTAATAATGAACAAAGATTAATTATTGAACGTCATTTCCGTTCATCTCCGCCATTTAGGCAGACGGTCTCATGAAAACGTATATTTATTGTTACATATTATGTCCCTCAATATATAATTTTGGTGCAAGATACACCTTGCACTATGGAATAACTCCATCTTTGCCTATTTATGAAGCTGGCGATGTAGTTGGCAATGTGGTTGGCACATTGATGAGGTTGGCAATATGGTTGGCAAATTGATGAGGTTGACAATGTAGTTGACACATTTAATGGAGAGTTTTTTCATAGCTCTCATCCATCTATAAATAGATGGGAGGAGTGCTTCATTCTCCATCCATCATTCCATTATTTATTCTTCTTCTTCTTCTTCTTCTTCTTCTTCTTCTTCTTCTTCTCAATCTCCCTCAAAGTGTCGAATTCTTGAGGCAAGTTTTAGAGCATTAAGGGTGGAATTATTCATTCCACACAACATCTTCAAGGTGTTTCACATCCCATCCGCCCTCTTCCCTTCTTCTCATGGTGCAAGGCGCCATCATTACCATCTCTTTAAGCCAAGGGCTGCCATTGAAGCAAGCTTGAAAGCTTAAGGAATGAGTATACGTCGGATTGGAGCAAGGATTAAAATAATACTTAAGCGGTTTTTCCTTTGGTGCAAGGTATGTTTACGTCTCTTATTATCATGTTTAGGTCATCATCTTCATACTCTCTTGTTGTTGGATTCATTGGTTTCATGGCATGATTTGATGCAATATTATCTTTGGATTCATTGGTTTCATTGGATTCATTAGTTAGAGTATCAAATGTTGCCATGGTTGTTGTCATTATCGTTTTTCTTGCTTTTATGTTGAAATTTCTTGTTTTGCACTCCTAAACTATAGGCCAGGCCAAAATGTATGTTTGATGATGAGTATATTAATTTCTTCAAGTTAATAGGAAGGAACAAACGTAGGGTTTCATTGATTTTTTTTCATTATTCAATGATGACAGTGAGCATCGTGATGATGATGACCTGAATCTGAAAGCTAAAGTTGAAACCTCTAAGATGGCTGCAGAGGTGGTGACGAAGAAAGAGCAAGCTTTTTGGTTAGGGTTCTAAATCTTCAGACCTACCTTTTTGTCCAAGGAGATTCAGAACCCTAACCAATGAACTTGCTCTTTCTTGGTCAACATCTCCGCTGCCATCTTGGAGGTTTCGGCTTTAGCTTTCAGATTCAGGTCATCATCATCATCAAGATGCTCACTATCATTATTGAATAATGAAAATAATCAATGAAACCCTACGTTTGTTCCTTCCTATTAACTTCAAGAAATTAATATACTCATTATCAAACATACATTTTGGCCTGGCCTCTAATTTAGGAGTGTAAAACAAGAAATTTCAACATAAAAGCAAGGAAAACGAGAATGACAACAACCATGGAAACATTTGATACACTGTGAATTCTCGATTTCTGGAAAAATTACTCCTTAAAATTCGTTACTATCAGATTCTACCATTTAAAAAATTGAAACGCAACAAAAAAGTAGATCGAAGATTTAGAACCCTAACCAATGCTCCATCGAGAATCGAGAGATTTCGGCTTCAACTTTGATTCTCTGGTTCTTGGTAGGCAACACCGGCTCATTCGACTCAATTGTGTTGGCGATTGCTAATCTTGTAGAGCTCCGAGCCATCGTGTCCGGCTTCTCTTCCTCCGCCTTTCACTTCCTTGGCTCCGTTTCCTCGTCTCTCTAGCTCCTGTTTGTTTTTTTGCCTCTGTGTTTTTTTGTGGTTGAGTGAGAGACTAGGAGACGAGTTCAAGAAAAGACATCTCGTAGTCCACGATTCAAATGAACATTTGTGATCGACCGGGATTCTTTAAGCACGGTGTACGTCCATTCCACAATTTTTTGTTTCCTTTTAAAGGCCATTTGGTAGGCGTAAAGCCTATGGCTTAAGCAAAATGAGCAAGCACTACACGTGTGGCTGAAATCAATTGCCCAAAATGGATAAAAAAATTACAAATGTGCCATTAATGTTACTTTTGGTTCATGAAGCTTTGTTGTTTCAGATCTATCGACACTATTCACCTTCATGCCACCAGTCACCATGGGCATCAACGGTGGAGCCATCAGACGCCGTTTTGTGCAGCACTGTCCTTGCACATCCGTCATCTTCCGTCTCGACTGACCAATGGTTCGGCCACTGAGACGACAGAAGCCAATGGTTCAGATGGTCGGCAGAGAGGAATTTAATTTGAAAAACGTCATGGGTGTGGATCGATTTTAGGGGAGCCATGATCATCGGCCATTTTTTTGTTGATTAACTCATCAGCTATTCTTGTTCACATCTCGAAGACATAAAAGGTTGAATTGCCATATGATGATAAAGGATAATTTTGTAATTGCATGTCAAACACACTTGAGGAAAACTGCTTAAACCAAAGGCTTAAGCGTGTTAAGCCCTGCCAAATGGGCTGTTAACGGGGCGGATCTGCCTTGTGGCAGACTCCAACTCCAATCGGGCTGAAAATTTGGCCCAATATTAGTACCCATAAGTCATACCCTAACCCAAGCCATAGCCAAAACAAGCCCACCCACCCGCCCACCCAACACTTAGCCACGTCAGCCCTTATTCTCGGCCCGAACAAACAAGCAAGAAGTTTGTGACTCGTGAGAAAGAGAAACCCCGTCCCCCTACCCCTGGCTCTGTCATCCGTCATCTCCGTTCGTCACTTCTACCGGTGGATCCTCCGATCTCGGCGCCGTCGTCAACCGGTTTCCAGTTTGGTTTCTCATTTCATTTTGCGTTTCATCAATTTCAGAGAGACAAAACAGTGCTCCTCCCATCTCCGCGCTTGAATCAACAACTGCCGGTTAACCGGTCAGCTCCTCTTGTCGCCGCCGGTCAGCCGATGGCAGTAGCAACAGCCGCAGGTGTCTGTCTCCCTCCGCTCACCCACCTCTTCTCTCAATTTTTTAGAATGGCATAATGCATATAATATTATAATTTTGAATTTTTTTGTGTGGTAGAGTAGTTAATCTTCTGTTAATTATCAATTTTACAATTTGCTTAGACTAGTCAGAAGTGGACTTTAATTTCGAGAGATGGACATGGACTTTAATGTTTATAGCTTTGTTTTGTTTATACTTTATAGTTTACTGGAGATGGACTTTAATGTTTAGTTTAATTGTTTGTAGTTTATACATTCATAGTTTAATCATGTTTATGTTAATAGTTTAACTTATACTTTCATATGTCATGTGGTACTTTCATAGTTTAAGTGCTATAGGAGACAAATAGTGGTTGATGTTAGTTTAGTTTAAGCATTTTGGCCCTTGTCCATATATTAGTGAATCTTTTAATTGTTAATATTTTGACTAGGATGAGTGATCATCATTCTAAGAAACGAATGAAGACACTTATTTCTTTCTATGAGAAAGATGTTGATAATCAAGCACCACCTACATCAAAAACATCATTGCCTTATTCTGATTCTCCTAATTGTCTGCGTGCAAACAAAATGACAACTCCACATGAAACAAATATGGATAACTCTCCAATAATAGTTGATGTTCCAAAAGAGCATCTTGTTCAAGCCGATCTGGATTACGCCGGTGATTTGTACATTTCCGTGAATGAACAAGATAGTATTCGAAGGAATATCTCCTCATGGGGCCTTGTCAACCCAAATTACAAAATTATCCAGAAACTTTTGATGGACGTGATAATCGACGTTTTCAATTTAAATGGTTTACACTATATCCTTGGTTGGAGTATTCAGAAGCTAGAGATAGAACATTCTGCTTCCCTTGCTTTCTCTTTGAAAAAAATCCACCAAGGTTTCCTTTGTTCACTGTTGATGGGTGTTGCAATTGGAGTAGAATGTTGGCCGGGAAGAGAGGAATTTGTGAACATGTAGGAAATTTAAATTCTACTCATCAGAAAAATGTTCAAAGTTGGGCTAATTTATTGAGAACTTCTCAACACATTGATAGAGTGATTGAAAAACTTCCACCGGAAATTGTGAGGCAAAAGCAGTGCGTTTGAAGACAACAATAGCAGCTATAAAGTATCTTGGAAAAGAAGGCTTGCCTTTTAGAGGTCATGATGAATCTTCTAATTCTAGTAGTAGAGGGCATTTCATTGAGATGATAAAGAGCTATGCAGATATGAATGATGAGATAGCGAAAGTAGTTCTTGAAAATGCTCCCAAACATGCCATGTACATTACACCATCAATTCAAAAGGAGATACTAGGTATCATTGCTACCAAAATTCGGAACAAAATTCGTCAAGAAATTGGGGATGCCAAGTTTTGTCTCCTTGTTGATGAATCACTTGATGTATCTCGCAAAAAGCAAATGACAATCATTCTCAGGTTTGTTAATTATTGTTTTTTTGCACTAGCACTAAATTTTATTGATAATTGATAAGTATATTTTGACTATTCTCAGATTTGTTGATGAAGATGGGTTTGTTCAAGAAAGGTACTTTGAAATTGTTAGTGTTGAAGACACTACTTCAGCTAATCTCAAGAAACATATATGTCATGTGCTTTCTTCAAACAAACTACAATTACAAAATATTCGCTGTCAAGGATACGATGGAGCTAGCAATATGCGCGGTCAATTTCATGGATTGAAGACATTATTCCTTCAGGAGTGCCCTTTTGCATTAGTTTTATTGCTTTGCATATCGATTAAAATTAGCTTCGAATGCATGTGCTAGAGATGTTCCTGATATGCAGTTGTTTTTTCAAATGCTAAGTTCCATTGTTGCTTTTGTTGTATCTTCATCGAAGCGTACAAATCTGTTGAAAGGCATTCAAGCAGCATAAATTGTAGAGAGTTTAGCAACCGGAGATCTTGAAACCGGGAAATGACTTAACCAGGTTCGCAGTTTGCAAAGAGCAGGTGCAACTCGATGGGGTTCTCACTTTGCTTCGGTTAATACGTTAGTTCATGTGTTTAAAGAGTTACCAAGCTTCTTCAAAGCATGATGACTGATAAAGAGCTCACTGGAAGCATAAGAGGTGATGAAAAAGGTTTTCTTAAGGCATTGAGGGCATTTGAGTTTGTGTTTTGTTTGTTACTTGCTAACAAAATTATGGGAATTACCGATTTACTCTCTTAAGCATTGCAGAAGCAATCACAAGATATTGTAAATGCTATGAATTTGGTTTCAAGTACAAAGACACTTGTTCAAGCATTGAGGGAAGATATTTTAGATAGTTTTTACAAAGTGTCCAACAATTTGGTGAAGCTCATGGTCTTGAAATGCCTAATATGGATGTAGCTTACTCAATGGGCACTGGTCGTGGTTGCCAACAACATGATGTTACAAATGAACATTACTATCATTTTGACGTGTTTAATGTGATTATAGATGTTCAGATGATGGAGCTAAAACAGGTTCACAGAGCAAAGTATAGAACTACTTATTTTGAGCTCTGCATTAGATCCTATAAATCAGTTCAAGAAGTTTAATATGGAAAAGATTTGCAAACTTGCAGAGAAGTTCTATCCTGAAGACTTTGATGCATCAGAGATAAGAGCATTAAGGTTGCAATTAGAGCATTACAAGTTTCAAGTAGTTTCTGATAAGGATTTTCAGGAATAGTCTTCTCTTGCACAATTATGTCGAAGGTTAACT
Organism: Stellera chamaejasme; assembly: GCA_024586325.1. Taxonomy (NCBI): domain Eukaryota; kingdom Viridiplantae; phylum Streptophyta; class Magnoliopsida; order Malvales; family Thymelaeaceae; genus Stellera; species Stellera chamaejasme. Next base: position 20,310,412 of record CM044982.1, on the reverse strand, counting down.
GAAACGGACCTATCAAAGCTTTTTCCCTTGGTTGATAGATTGATTCGTTTGGTCTTGACACTTCCTGTTTCCACTGCAACAACTGAGAGTGCATTTTCAGCTATGAAACTTATAAAAGCTCGACTTAGAAACAAGATGGAAGACGGATACCTTTCAAGTTGTATGATGCTTCATATTGAAAAGGAATATGTGGATGATATTGATTCAGAGGCAGTGATTGATCGATTCGAGTCTTTTGGGGATCGTAAGCGCAATTCAGATAGAGCATCATGTATTTTTGAATGTGCGTTGTTGTATTTTGATTTACAATTCTTGTCTCATTTGATCGAATATTTCCGCTCAGCTTGATTTTATTCCCTGGATCCGCCACTGCGCCGAGCAGTGCTCCACCTCAGATCCGTTGTTGAGATTTGAATCTGATCAGTAGAGAAAGCTGAAAATCAGAATCAAACCATAGTAGAAAGGCGAATCAAATTCCAGCACGAACCCTTCAGACTCACATGTTCATATTGCTTTCAATGGACGAATCAGCGCACTCCCAGCTCCAATCAGTAAACTCTGCTCCATTTCAAAAAAAATCAAGTTCTAATAGAAGAATGCAGGTACAAGATCAGCAAGCAAGCAAGAGAAATTGGTTTAATTTGTTCTATTTCCCGAAAAAGAACGTACTGTTAATAGCAAGTTTAAAAGGAAGTTTCTTCCTGTTGGTGACTCGGACCAGATCAAGACTCCTTGAAAATCTTGAATCTCAATTAAGCTCCTCCACAATCCTTAACTTGCAAAAAAAAACAAAGAAAAAGCAACCGATGATGAAGATGATGGGGTTACCGGTGAGCGAAGCTTATGAAGGCGACAGCTCTGCGAGATTTGTGTATGACTTGTAGGATGGAGGCGTCGAAGCTGTGGAGGCCGTCGGAGACCAATCGAATTGGTTGGTGTGGTCGAAAGTGGATGCGGTGGCAGCAGTACAACTGAGGAGGAGGAGGAGGGCGTTCGTCGCAGTCAACGCCAAGTGAGCCATGGTTTATGTTATTCTATACTCTTCTCTCTTGCGTTCTCACTAGCTAGATCGCCCGCTCATCGGCGAATCACACACAGTCGCTTGAAATCTGTAGCGACTCCGTCTCTCTTTCTTCTCTCGTTCTCGCGACATCTCTCTACCCTACCCAAATCGTGTTTCCTTTTCTTCTCTATTTTTCTATTAGCTTGTTATATGGTGTAGGTGAGTGAAGTGTAACTTTTTTCTCAGAAAATGTGAGCTGTAGATCTTGCCGGCTAGGAACAAAGGATAAAGCGCACGATTAACGACCTAGGGTTTGTACTCGAACATAGTCAAACTCAGCTAATAAGTGTTGTCACCTTGCTTGCTTGAGTGAGCTTCTTTTTGTCTGGAAGTAGCTAGTGGCGACATTATCAGTCTTCACCACGAACTTGGGACCCCAACAAGTAATGCCTCCAAGTTCGCAAGCAATGTACCACGGCCGTCATCTCCTTCTCCTGGACCGTGTAGCGCCTCTCTGTCTCATTGAGCTTATGACTCTCGTAAACTATAGGATGTCCCTCCTGCATCAGGACTCCCCCAATGGCAAAGTTCGAGGCATCTATGTGTACCTCGCAAGCTTTGGTGTGGTCTGGCAAGGCCAACACCGGTTCCTCCATCACGGCTTGCATAAGTGCCTTGAACGCCTCTTGGCAGCTGTCATCCCATTTCCATGGCTGGTTCTTCTTGAGCAGGTCCGTTAGCGGTGCTGCGATGTGGGAGTATCCTCGGATGAACCGCCGATAGTAGTTTACCAACCCAAGGAAGGATCTTAGCTCTGGCACCTTCCTTGGCGGCTTTCATTCTTGAATGGCTCGGACTTTGGCTTTATCCATCCTTAGTTTGCCTCGTCCCACAACGTGTCCTAAGAACGCCACCTCCTCTTGGGCAAAAGCATACTTCTCCTTCTTCACATAAAGTTCATTCTCAAGACTTGAAAGACTTGCCGTAGGTGCTCAACATGATCTTGTAGAGTATTGTTGTACACTACAATATCATCCAAGTATACTACGACAAATCTATCCAAGAAGGGCTGGAGTACCTTGTTCATGAGTGTAGCAGGAGCATTTGTAAGACCAAAGGGCATGACCAAGAACTCATAAGAGCCATACCTTGTGACGCATGCAGTCTTAGGCACATCCCTTTCGTATCCGGACACTGGTAGTAGCCTAAGTGCAAGTCCAACTTGGTGAACCACCGTGCTTCCCCAAGCTAGTCGAACAAGTCTGCGATGAGTGGAATGAGATACTTGTTCTTCACCGTGATCTTGTTCAAGGCGCGATAGTCGATGCACAACTGAAGTGACCCATCGTGCTTCCTCTGGAACAATACCGGCACGCCGTATGGAGCCTTCGATGGTTGGATGTAGCCCGCATCCAACAATTCCTTAATCTGTCTCCTCAACTCCTCGAGTTCTGGGGGAGACATGCGGAAGGTACCGCAGCTGGTGGTCTAGCCCCTGGCATCAGCTCAATCTCATGATCCACATCCCTCTTAGGTGGAAGTTTCTTCGGGAGCTCGGGCGGCATAACGTCTTGAAACTCTTCCAAGACAGTAGTGATCTCGGTGGGCACATCGATGACGATCTCTCATGTGTCTTCCTTGATGGCCGCAAGGAAGGTAAGCTCGCCTCTCTTGATGCCCTTGTGGAGTTACAAGGCCGAAAACGTAGCTCCATGTTTTGGTCCCCCACGAGTCAATGGTATCATGCGTGGCTCACCCTTCTCCAAGATGCACATGGTGTTGGCAAAAGGCATCGGGATCGCCTTAACCCAGTCCATGAACTCCATTCCAAACACCATGTCATGATCATCCATAGGGACTACTGAAAAGTTCACAGGACCACGCCACTCACCTATTTGGACCTCCACATCTTTGGCCACGCCATGGATGGGCTTTGGGTTGGAGTTGACAGCCTTCATCCAACCTTGCTCTCCAGTACTTGATTCCAAGGGGCCTAGCTTCGTCCAACCTTAGGAAGTTGTTCGATGCTCGGTGTCCACCAAGCCACGTACTTCTTGTCCATTAATCCTAGCTTGGACGAAGAGTCGACCACCTTGGTCTGTTTGGGCGTCTTAACCTTGGCCTTGATAGCGTTAAGGACTTGGAGAGACCCCATGCCAGCATTTGTGCTAGCCTGTTCCTTCTCCTGGGCAAGGGCTGAAAGATGATTCTTAAGAGGACAATCTCGAGCTAGATGCTCACCTTTGCAATTGTAGCATTCGAAGGGTCTCCTCTCGTGGTTGTCCCCCTTCTTCCACCTTGGGTTGCCTCCGCCATCCTTCCTGGGCACCTATGGTACCTCCTTCCCTTGGCTAGGTGCTCCCCCACCTAGACCCTTGGTGGGAATCCTGGATTTGGGCTTCTCCGTCTTTTGGAACTCGATAAGAGACTTCGCCACAGACATGGTTGTTGGGAGATCCTTCACCCCACGTCTCTTGAGTTCCAATTTGGCCAAATTTTGGAGGCCATCCATGAAGGTGAAGAATGCCTCCTTCTTGGGATGGTCCGGAATCTCCAAGAGTAGCTCGTTGAACTCCTTGACATACTCTCGGATGTTGCCCCTATGAGAGAGGTGTCTCAGCTTTGCCCTCGCCTCATTTTCCGAATTATCCGGACGAAACTGACGTTTGAGTTCCCTCTTGAACTCATCCCAGGTGGTGATTGAGCAAGTCCCCTTCTCAATCTCGGCATGTCGTCGCCTCCACCATACTACTGCCATGTCCTCAAGATAGAGGGTAGCATGGCTGTCCTCCACCATGCCCTAAAAGAAGTTGTCTACTTCCTTGGCATTCTGAGCGCCCTTATACGCCTTAGGCCTCGGCACATCGATCCGGGGTGGTAGTGTAAGGCTTGACATCGATGTAGACGCTGTGGAGTTAATTCCTCTAGCCACCACCGCCTTAAGGAGGGCCACCTCCTAATCCAGCCTAGCAATCGTGCCCGCAAGCTCTTCCCTAAGAGCCTTGTTCTCCTTCTCAAGGTCAAGGACCCTTAGGGTGAGAGCTCCATCCGCCGCCTTGCGATGCTCTGCTTCTGTTGAGGCCGCTTGGTTCACCGCACCCAGCAACGCATCCTCGAGTCCTTCCACCTTGGCCTCGAGATCCTCCTGCCGACTCTCCACTGTCGTGAGCCTAGCCTCAAAGCCGTCCATCACCCTTTTGGACACACCCCGGGACCTTCCTCTCCTTGAGCTTTCCTCCATCTCGAAGGGTTGCTCCTCGTCGCGCACCACATCGGCTATCCTTGCCTTTGCTGGTCTTCCCACGTACAACCTTTGCTCTGATACCAACTGTCACGGACTGATTTCTCAGCTACTTCGTGCGGCACTTAGACACACCTCCTTTGCTAAGTCAGCCTCGACCCAACCCTACGATGCCTTGAAGGCTTTGAGAAAGTTTTAAGAGAACTTCGAGAGAGCTAGAGAGCTTTTGAAAGAGAACTTGTATTGATTGCTTAGAAATGCTTGGATGGTTACAAATGAGCCCCAAGTGGGGGTATTTATAGGTCTCCACCTCCTCAATGGACGGTTGGGATCATCTTGATCCAATGGTGGAGATTAATCATCTAGAATTCTCTACACTTCTCTCTACTTCTCTACACTTATCTACAATACTCTAGGCTTCCCCAGAAGTCTCTAGAAAGCCCTAGAGAGTGTGAGAGCCTTCTTGGAAGACCCTAGCCCCTTCAAATTCGGATTTGGGCCTAGGGGGCTTGATCTAAAGGACCTGGTACACCTTGGGCTTGGTGTAGGATGCCTGAATGGGCCCAAGTTAGCCCTACAACTTTGTTGGGCCAAATTGGGCCGTCACAATATTCTCACGTGTATGCTTTGCTTTATTAATCCTCCCCTCATTTTGTTTTCACTCCCTTTATCTTTTTATTTGATTGTATATATGTTGTATTACTTCAACTTTCCTTCGCTCTCTCTTTTATCTTCTATGGCAAGCTCTTGCTCTTTCTCTCTCACTATTTAACGAGTTGATTTCACACTCCCCTTATTTCCATTTATTTTTGCAGATCAGTCTCTTGGCGTTGATTGTGCCTATTTCTGGTGTTATTGCACAGAGTAATGATTATACTTGCTGGACCAGGAGTTCTAATCTCAACAGGTATCCTGTTAAACTCAACTCTTTTGTGTAGTTTAGTTGCCTTTCCGTTTTTTTTCCATTATAGAAAGTGCTGAAAAGTTTCATTGTGATGTTGTAGCTCACTTTTCCATACAACTGGAGTTGGAAACTTGCATTGTTACTTAGGGTACTGCTAAGTGCTACGGATCCTGTTGTTGTGTTGGTTGCTTTGCTGAAAGAGCTTAGTGCGAGCAAAAAGTGTAGCACCATTATTGAAGGAGACTCCTCCATGAATAATGGATAATTTGCAATTCAGTTTGTGGTCATGTTGCTTTTCCATGTAAATGCTACGAAGATTAGGCAATTTGAAATTAGATTTAACTGATTGTCTTTTCTTTAATAATTTCTTCTTTTACTTATGAATTTGGTTCACCTTTTCTTTCATGCAGGCGTGTTACAAGTTAGAGGTATGATCCTTTTTTTTCAAATATTTCAAAGATCCTATTTTTAGTTTGCTCATGAACTTATCTCAGTATTTAACTTATTTCAGACGTTTCAATGCAGTTTGTAAGGTACGAGTGTTCAATTTTTATAAGTGTTAAAGTTAAGAAATTTTCATTATATGTACATATATGGACTGATTTTATTCCCATGCTGTTGTCTTTTACACTTCTAGTTAAGCAAGAGATCCAAGCTGTGTAGCAATTAAAGCCCTAGCTTTTCTATATGTTCCTAAAAGGTTAGTTGATTACAAAAATTTGAAACATCAAATATACAAAGTTTTGCAACAATTAAACCAGTTGATGTTCTATAAAGTGGCAATTGATTTTGATAGCAGTTTAGTGCAGATTATGTTTTCATATGGGATTGTTTTTTGTTTTTTATTTTACTTCGGGTCTTCATGGTTGAGTTTAAGATACTTCCTTCTTCATATTATTGTTTCTTCGTTTAGCCAACAATGAAACTTTTCCTCGACTTGAATGTGTTAGTGTAATCTGTTTGATACAAGCATTTCTATCAGTTTGTTTTAGTTAAGCGATTAGTTGATCTTGGTGTATTGCTAAATGTGTTGTGCTAGATTTTTGAAAATCATTGAGTAAAGATTTTACTCTCACAATGAGAGGAACCATCCTATTAAAAAACAAAAACATAACAGAACATTCATTAGCATCTCATGAAATAAAAAATGTTGAAGAAGAAAGGACAACATACGTAGTGATCTCAGACCTGAGTAAGTGGTGGCAATGCAAGGTTTCAAGACTCAATAAGCTTCGATTTTGTTCTCCGAAGCATGAAAGCTTGCAACACATGCTTCAAACTGTTATTGTTCTTTTTCCCAGGATGACCTGCAATCTTATCATAAGAAAATAAAATAAACCATGCAGCAAGCATCACATCTCATGTCAGGCCATGTTGACTCACATGCGTAGAGCACATGAAAACCATCATGTTTTCAGGAAAATATAGTCAACTAAATATCTCTTGCAATAGTTCCACTCATTAAGGAGAAGTAGCAGATTAACAGAAAAATTCACATTTGTTAGTACCGCATGAATATGCCAAAAAGGGAAACAAAAATTATATGCTACCGCAAGGGGAAAAATGCCTATTTAGTCCTATAACTTTTTAGGTTTTCGAGATGTAGTCCTAAAACTATCGTAGTTCGAACCGTCATCCTAAACGTCTTCGCCGTTACCAGGTTTTAGTCCTAAAACGCTTCGTGGCGGACGGAAACGTGACGTGGAGGGCTGACGGCGTTATTTTTTTTTAAAACGCGGACACCTCATCAAAACGACGTCGTTTTGTTGCTGATTCACAGATACGAATACGACGTCGTATTCTTTCTCGTCTTCTTTCTTATATCAGAACCCCAGAAGTATGGCGTTTCTCAGACTGAGGCTAGTATCTCGGAAGAAGAGGCGAGGCGAGGCGTCATACGGGTCGGTCTCGTAACCACCGGAGGAGGGCGTCAGCAATGGCCAGTGCGCCGGTGAAGGCGTTGACATTTCCCTACTCTCCAGCACCAGCAGTAAGGTATTTGGATGGGCAGCTTCGGGTCGTCCTCCGCGACGAGTAATCAAGTAAGTAGATCCGCCACTCTTTGTTTCTGCAAAATGCGAGCAGTGGTGAGGATGGCATGGACCGAGCATAACACTGGGAGAAGGTTTCTTGGTTGCCCTCAGTTTGGGACCGATGGCTTCTGTGGCTTCCGGGAGTGGGTAGATGATCCAATTCCGGAGCACGTAATGAAGATGTTGCTGGAATCAAAGAAAGGGAAGCGATGGGCTAGTGGGTCGGTTGAGGGAGAATCTGTGAAACCGAATGATGGAGTAGGTGTGGTGGCACAAATTGCTGTGATGGAGCAGGAGATGAAGAGACTGAAGCAGATGGTGGACGGTTCACAGAGGAGCTTAGAAATGTACGTCGATGAACGATTGAGGCCTCTGCAGATGGAGAACAAGAGAATTCACATGAAGAACAATGTTCTAATTATTCTATGTTGCATCTCTCTGGTGATTCTTCTTTTGAAGTAGGTTGTTGTAGGCTGGATTAGTAAGCGGACGTATCAGTAAGTTCCATATGTATCAGTAAGTTCCATATGTATTAGTAAGTTATTTTGAAGAACAATGTATGTGTAAGTGGATGTATTAGTAGCTCCATATGTATTAGTAGGTTATTTTGAAGAACAATGTTCTTTTGAAGTAAGTGAAATGTATTAGTAAGTTCTAGTCCCATATGTATTTGTAGGTTACAAGTTGTAGTCCTACATGTATTTGTAGGTTACAAGTTGTAGTCCTGTAACTATTTGTAAGTGACAAGTATCCGTCCTATAACTATTTGTACGTACAAGTACCCGTCCTATAACTATTTGTAAATATCAAGTACTAGTCCTATAACTTTTGGTATGAAACAGAGTATCCGTCATATAACTTTGCGGCACCCACTTCATGTGTAAACCTTACATGTTTAAACCTGCAAATGTTGCATAGCAGAAGCAGAAGAACTCAGAAATAACCAACATGTTCAGAGATACCAATCCTTGACAAATAACCAACATGTTTAGAGATACCAATCCTAGTATCTCTTACTTACAAAATGATAATCAATATTTACATCAGAAATAAGCATTCATCACTTGTACTAAGCATTCTCAGTCACAGTTGGCGAATTTTTTCCTATTCTGATCTCTGATGTAATGCTTAAGAGTTTCAGCGTTTCTCTTAGCAGCTCTTGCAAACGCTTCCTTTGCTGCCTCCTTGTCAAAGTCCTTGGTGGTTCCTTTCTTTTTTCTGCTTGTCCTGCCTTCCTCCAGTAGCTTGGTTAGAGTTGTGGTTTTCACTGCAGGATTTGCTGATCTTCCAACTATCAGCTCACCACTTGCCCTAGGCTGCTACCCAACCAAAGATTTGGATGTTACTAGTGTTGTGTTGACAAATAACCAACATGTTTACAAATACTTACATTGAATGTAGTTGTTGTCTGCCCTCTCGCGTAGCTTTTCTTGGTGGGGTTTTTTTCTTGGTAGGGGTTTTTATCTTGGTAGGGGCTGTTTTCTTGGTAGGGGTTGTCTGAACCTTTTCCTTGTTCGCCTTGCGCTTTTCTTTCTCCTTCCCCCGTCTAGCAATTTCTGCCAATGTTCTCTGCACACAAATTGAGTTAAATTGAGTTAGAGGACTAACCTGTAATTGAGTTAAATTGAGTTAGATTGAGTTAGAGGACTAACCTGTGGACAGCCACCCCTGTTGTGGCCCTTTTCCTTGCAAAGTGAGCAGGTTATTGTGCCTCCTTTCCTTGACATTTGGCTGCCTTTGACCAGTTCCAAAGGATCCAATTTTCTCTTAACTGTTAGCCTCCCTTTGGACTTTACAAATTTAGGTGGTTCCACACATTCACCACTTGTGCCCTTCACCCAAAATTTGCTACTAGGAATAGGTTCCATCATGAACGAGTAGCTGTCCATAACCTTGGACCGACTGTAGCAATCAGCTAAGTACTTATCAGGTTCCTCATCCATATATCTTGCTGCAGCACAAACATGTCTACAAGGTATGCCACTAAGCTGCCAAGCCCCACAGTCGCATGCCCTGGTTTCCACATTAACAGTATAAATCAAATCACCATCTCTCACCTCATACCCCCTGTCCCCATTCCAAACACATGTGCATGAAAGGCTTTCTTTCTTACACTTCTCTAATTTCTTGAAAATGTTTGGGCCAAACTCGTAGCTCCATTTAAGACATGCATCCCTCTGCGTATGCAGCCTCACCATTACTTGACCTCTAACTGTTTCTAACATTGATAATATTGACTTGCATCTAGCGTCTAATATCCATCCGTTGAAGGCCTCACTGAGATTGTTATGCACCACATCACACTTAGTGAAATCACTAAAGAATGCCTTGCACCACTTAGAAGGATCTTTCTCAACTAACCATGCGTGGCCATCAGGTGTCCTTTCACTGAGCTTGCTCATGTGATGCTTGAAGTCCTTTTCAGTAGTGGATCTGGCAGCATCCCAGAAAATCTTCTCAGTCATTGGCCCTCGATGTTTGGCCGCGAAGTTTGAGTACAAATGCCTTGCGCATGTTCTGTGCTCAACAAACGGCAAAAGGGACTGAATGGCATTGAGTAACCCCTGCAGAAAAAAATAATAACCAATATTAACTTTAAAACATATCCAAATCAGTGATAAGTAAACCCTGCAGAAAAAAATAATAACCAACATTACCTTTTGCTTATCACTAATGATCGCCCAACCAAGGCCTTGACCCATACCCAAATCAGTGATAAGTTTCTCAAAGAACCATGTCCAAGACTCAGTGTTCTCCACCTTCACCACTGCCCAATCGATCGGGTACATCTGGTCATTGCCATCTCGACCAACAGCAGCTAACAACACCCCCTTGCACACACCTTTCAACCAACAACCATCAACTCCAAATATTTGCCTACATCCAGCTAGGAAACCCTTTCTCAGTGCATCAAAGCAAACATAAAAGGAGCTGAAGACGTGCTTATTTGAACTTGTAGGAGCCTGATCCAGTTTGAGAAAACAACTGGTCCCAGGATTCCTCAACTTAATTTCCTCAACATATGCAGGGAGTAACCCATACTCCTCCATGTAGGATCCCACCATCTTCAGAAATACCTTCATTTTGGTGTTTCTCGCAACATCTTTACTGATTTCAGCCCCCAATCTTTCCCTCACAAGGTTTCTAAAGGCAAGTAATTTAATGGTTGGCATGACTTTGATCTCTGCCATGAATCTGTTTGCCAGCCACGTTGAATCAATCCTTCTATTTTTGAAGGATATTCCACACGTGTGTGGCTGAACCAATTTCTTCACATGGAAGTGCCCCGTTCTGTTATCAAAGCCAAGAGATATCCTCCACGGACACTTTTTCCCTCGGCATACAGCCCTGACCCATTCTTTGGTCGTTTTGGTAGTCTTGATAGGCCTCATTTCAGATATCGAATAATCAGATAACGCCTTTTTAAACTCATCAGGGCTACTAAAAATCTGAGAAACAACAAACTCAGGGTTGGTGCTTTTCGGATCATACCTGGGGTACCCAAATTTATCAGCCACCATCTGCTCCCTCAACCCCTCTTCACATTGGGTTTTCTGCCCTGCACATAGTATCTCAATCCTGATTTTTTTATCTGCCCATTTTGTCATAAACTCCCTCACTTTACTTCTGATTTCGTTGAGCTCCTCATCATCATCACTCAAATAATTACTATCAATCACCTCATCCTCCTCACCTTGGTCATCATTCTTCCAATGACCATGCAGCCTCTCCAATATGGCAATCTCCTCATCTCCACCTTCCTCCTCACCTTCACTCTCCTCATATCCACCTTCACTCTCACCTTCACTCTCCTCATATCCACCTTCACCCTCACCTTCACTCTCCTCATCTTCACCTTCCTCCTCACCTTCACTCTCCTCATCTCCATCTTCACCCTCACCTTCACTCTCCTCATCTTCACCTTCCTCCTCATTTTCTTCATCTCCTTCGTAAACTACATGTAACCTGTCCACACCACTACCTTCAGCAGTCTCTCCTTGCCCTACAACCTGCTTCTCATGTTCCACCAAAATATATACCGAACCACCTTTAACAACAATATTTGCTATAGCTCTAACACAGTCATCCGAATTAATAAGCTCTTTAACAGCCCCGGTTCCACACTCATTCGGATCAGCGTAGAACAGCCCTGTAAATGTCCCCTCTGTATTCTCCCTCACAAGGTCTACCAAATCAAAGTACGAGAGGCAATCGGTGTCAAGTTCTAGACTTTTTTGGCTTCCCCCTATGTACTTAGCCAGACCTCCTCCCCAATCTATTTTGCCACCGTAAAAAAATACAATGTTCCCAATTGAATCACCCATCCTGCAAGTATTTTTAACTAACAAGTCAGTACCAATCAACAATAACATTAAACTCAGAGATATATTAGTCCTATAACTTTCTGTAGTCCTATAACCTTTCAAATTTAACAAGCAGTAGTCCTGATACTTTTCAAATTTAACAAACAGCAGATCCGATACTTCTCAAATGATTAACAAACAGCAGTCCTATAACCTACGAAATGATTGAACACAATAACAATAAATTTCCACCATGTTCAGTAGACAACCATTCCCATTAACTACCTAGACACGTACTTAACTAACAAGTCAGTACCAATCAACAATAACATTAAACTCAAAGATATAATAGTCTTATAACTTTCTGTAATGGCAATATACTAGTCCTATAACTTTTCATATTGCACAAGCAGTAGTCCTGATACTTCTCAAATGATTAAACAACAAACTGTTGGTGCACACGGTAACAATAAATAACCACCATCTTCAGTAGTTAACCGTTCCCTTAATAATAAGTACCTAGACAGTACTACATGGACAAACAAAGCCCGATTCTTTGATGCACCTCCCCACCCTATTTGAACGATTAATTAACTCGAAGCTTGAAAACATGCAGCTCACTACCTCAACAATAATTTTATTGTCCCACTAACTCAGAAGCCGACAAGTTTATTGTACATTACCAAAGAGGGAAAGAAATTTGCTGAGAAACAAAAAACCCTAAATGAAAACGGTTACCTTGCACGCTCAACGACAAAGACTGCCGACCCCACTTCAACGAACCGGTGCTCGCTTCAAGGTGGTCCTTCGCGACGGTCGACCCCAGCCCTGGCCCCTCCACGCTACTCTGTCGTCTTGGTGGACCGCCGTCGAGAGTGGGTCTGTTAGAATGATACGTTTCGACGCAAAGTGACGTCGTGTGGGTTTCTTATATAAGAAAGAATACGACGTCGTATTCGTATCTGTGAATCAGCAACAAAACGACGCCGTTTTGATGAGGTGTCCGCGTTTAAAAAAAATAACGCCGTCAGCCCTCCACGTCACGTTTCCATCCGCCACGAAGCGTTTTAGGACTAAAACCCAGTAACGGCGAAGACGTTTAGGATGACGGTTCGAACTACGATAGTTTTAGGACTACATCTCGAAAACCTAAAAAGTTATAGGACTAAATAGGCATTTTTCCCCTACCGCAAGTCATAAACCATATGCTGTTTCTGAAACAATGTCTGAAAGAGGAAGAGTATATCCTCAAACGGATCTTCCAGAAAGAGACCTAGATCGACTCCCTCCGCAAAGAGATAACCAACCTGTACATCTTCATCTCCCCCTTCCACGCTCTTTCCCTCCTACACCTCTTCAAAGGAGGCTTTCTGGAGATCATGGATCTCGAACCACCATTCTCAACTCTGTTCCATGGGGCTCATTTGGGTGGTGCAGTACAAGTTTGGCTTGAAGGTCCACTATGAGAAAATGCTCGAGAGAGAGAGAGAGAGTGGGAGGCGAAGCTTCTGGGGATGTGTGCTGAGGAGATGAAGCAGGAGGGTCTGGTGTTGAGAACAAAGATATGCAGAAGTGGTCGTCTTTGGATTTGGTTACTTTGGTGTTCTTCGCTGGTATGTGTCTTGTCCTAGGGCTTAGCAGGTTCGTTCTCAGTGAATGATGATATCAAATCCATGGTCCATGCGATGGCTGCTAGAGCTGCAACTGGATATCGCACACGAGCTTGGTTGGGAAGCAACATTAGGCAGTGGTAGGGAGTATGGTAAAGGTGATGGACGACGAGGGAACTAGACAAGGAGTGGAGGGAATGATAATAACAAATAACAAAAGGTTAAAAAGGAATAATGAGATGAAATGAAATTTCAAAATTATATCATCATAGGTTTTTCCACTTTCATGGAAAATATCATGAGACGGCGATGAGTTGAGATAATTGCTCTAGTCATGTCCCATTACAAGGTTGATATTGCAGAATCAACATGTACATCATGGAACATCACTGCTAGGAAAATACCTAGTAGGAGTATTATTTTATTAAGGCTATAACAGAACTCCACTACCATATATACATGCCAGCTGTAGTGTGTGCGCAGAGTGAAGAGTGAGCAAAGTGAGATGTGAAACGGTTAGTGAGCAATAGTGAAAGAAGCATATATTAAACTGTCAGTGAGCAATAGTAAGATGTGAAACGGTTAGTGAGCAATGGTGAAAGAAGCATAAGTGAGAGTGAGTGCGAAAGATTGCAGCAAGACTGCTCCGTGAGTGAGAGAAGAGTGGTCAAGTGTGAGGTTTAAGTGGTTGTATAAATAAATTAGTGAATGTAATATAATTGGCCCAAGACATAAAAGGCCAATTGTTTAGAATGCTTGATTCCCAACAATGCCAACCCAAGCTTTTTTTCTTTTTTTATAGGCAACATAAAAGTCTAGTAGTATACACTCTACAGTATCACAACAAGAATTAGCGTTCCCCGCTCTAGAGGCCATTTTAGCGATAGCTTCTCCATTGACACAGCTAACTAGTAGCAGAATCTAGCAACCTAGAACAACCAAGCATGGAACAGAGAAAATGATACGCCGCCTCCTTTTCCATACGCAACTCATCATTGAATTCATACTTCGGTTTTCACTTCCGAATCCTGTGCAGACCCCATCCTTGTGCACTCGTCTCCGCTGTTTGCTTCTTTTCCCAGACCTCTGAGCAGGCATTGTTTGCCAATCACACTTTGTTTCTCTAGCTGTCCGACTGCTGGCTCTGGTTCTTGTCATGAGTGGCATCACCGGCAGGAGACTATGGATAATGATATTCCTTGCATCTGTCCACTGTATAAAATGGATTTTGGAGGGCTATTAATGCTTGTCAGTACATGGATTTTGTAGGGGTGTGCATGGTTTGGCCAAAACCGAAAAAATCGAGAACATTGTTGGTGCTGGGTTTGATATGGATAACACTTTGGCAGAGTACAAGCAAGAAACTTTCAAGACCCTTGCACATGACGGAACAGTTAGGAAACTGGTGTTTGATCAGGGTTACGCTCAGAAAGTTTATCTGCCTTCCTAAATCCTTTCGTGAATATGCTTATGTTCTAGGCAAAAGATCGAGTTGAAGTCATATCAAACACAGAAATCTTTTAACCAATGTTTTAAGAACTCATGCAATTATACCAATCACCCTGGTTGGCAACAGGACAATGGTTCTAAGGTTGAATTTGTTTGCTGGAATGGAAATTTGATTGGAAGAACATTTACAGGGGCTTGGTTGTTGACAAGAGAAGGGGAACATCTTAAAGGTACTCCTCAATCACCTGGGCAGAGGTACTGCAGCATAAACAAACACGCTGGAGAAGGTGAGGCTAAATGCCATTCGTAAATTACCTGATGGAATATCCCTTAAATTAAAATATTTATTTTCCATTTACAGGATGATACTTTCAGATTAAAAGAAAACTCCTTTTTGAGAAAACAAATCTGAAATATCTTGTTTACTTAAGCTCGCTGTACATATGTTTCATTATGCTTACAATAGAAGTCAGTGTCAAGTTTGTATTGGCATTTTGTTTTCTATAAGCTTCAAGTTTAAGTTATCTAATCCCTATATAATACTAATAGGGAAACCTTTCCAAAAGTAGTCCAAAAAAAAAGTGAACAGAACCCTCTCGTGAAGCCACCTAGGATCCACGTAGACGCTACGTATGATTCCAATTTTTTTCTTACATTTAATGGTCTCATTAATGTTGTCATTAACATGGTCAATTACCAAGAATTACAACAGTCATTAACACGGACAATTCACAAGATTTACAACAGCCATCAATGACATTTATTACCAATTACGAGTCATTCTATATTTCACAAATCTCTACCACAATTTAAGCACACGTTGAATGTTCTCCCGTATCAGTGTAACAATATAAATACTCCATTGTGCCAGAAGTCTTCATGAATAAAAAATGTCTGCTAGCAGCTCAAAAGGGAAGGAAATTATTGTGATCGACAATGATGATGATTTTTTTGCAGGAATCACCTTGCAACCGTGCTAATTACCGCTGGAATATGTTTGTCCAGTGTGAGCACTTGAAAGAACAGAACCGTGCTAATTACCGCTAGAACATGTTTTATGTCATATATGTTTGTGACCAATACGATAGTCATAACATGTCCACGTGTAATTGAAAACGGATGTTGGTTATAACGAAATTATGACGAATTGGGCCTTCATAAATTGTTTTTTATAATGAAAAAAATCAATTCTTTTAGTATTGTTTTATGGGTTGAAAAATTAAATTAAAATGAAAAATATTATAAAAACATTAATAATTAAATAAAATACCAATTTAAATATAATAAAAATATATTAATTTCCATAATTGATAATCTAAAAGTTTCGAATATAACATTTTTTACAAAGATAAAACTACTCATCCGCCCGGCTGTTGATGTACTCGTCGACATCCTCCTCCTCCTCCTCCTTCTACTCCTCGTCGCTCTCCTCCTCATCCCGCAAATCAACCGGAGCCTCGCGCGCCGTCGAGCCAT
This sequence comes from Stellera chamaejasme, assembly GCA_024586325.1. Taxonomy (NCBI): domain Eukaryota; kingdom Viridiplantae; phylum Streptophyta; class Magnoliopsida; order Malvales; family Thymelaeaceae; genus Stellera; species Stellera chamaejasme. The sequence continues at coordinate 20,294,392 of CM044982.1, read as the reverse complement.
CGGGCTGTATCGGGGTCTGAATAGGCAGTGGCTTTGAAGCAGGTCCCTGGGTCGACTGGAATAGTTGTGCATGCTCCCTCCGTTGATCGTCCAATGACGAGTAAAAGTTTTCATGGCTGAGGAGATCGGTGAACGTCATTCCCGTCGTCTGCCGATAGTCAAAGCCAAGACCGAGACCAAGTATTACTTAAATTACATAAAATACAAATATATGACATAAAACAATATTTGAAAACAAAAATCCTTTAAATTACATAAAATACAAATAAATGACATAAACCAATATTTTAAAACAAAAATTACTTAAATTACAAAAAATACAAATATATGACATAAAACAATATTTTAAAACGAAAATCCCTTAAATTACAGAAAATAGAAATAAATGACATAAAAAAATATTTTAAAACAAAAATTACTTAAATTACAGAAAATACAAATATATGACATAAAACAATATTTGAAAACAAAAATCCTTTAAATTACATAAAATAAAAATAAATGGCATAAACCAATATTTTAAAACGAAAATTACTTAAATTACAGAAAATACAAATATATGACATAAAACAATATTTTTAAACGAAAATCCCTTAAATTATAGAAAATATAAATAAATGACATAAAACAATATTTTGGAACGTAAATTACAGAAAATACAAAAATATGACATAAAACAATATTTGAAAACAAAAATCCTTTAAATTACATAAAATACAAATAAATGACATAAACCAATATTTTAAAACGAAAAGTACTTAAATTACATAAAATACAAATAAATGACATAAAACAATATTTAAAAACGAAAATTACTTAAATTACAGAAAATACATATATATGACATAAAACAATATTTTAAAACGAATATCCTTTAAATTATAGAAAATACAAATAAATGACATTGAACAATATTTTAAAACAAAAATCCTTTAAATTACAGAAAATACAATAAATGACATAAACCAATATTTTAAAACGAAAATTAAATAACAAAAACTCTTTAAATTAATGGACAACAAATACAAATAAATAACAAAAACTCTTTAAATTACCAAAAATACGTAAATTACAGAAAATATAGATAAAATTACCAAAATAAATATAAATAAAATTACCAAAATATTTAAATACGAACTAAAAAAAATATAGCATCATGCACATCAACATAAACTTCAGCAGTTGTTTCTCATGATGAACACAGCATCATGAACCCAGAAAAAAAATGAATTGATCAAGGGTTTAGGTTTAGGTTTACCTTCTTTGTTCACAACGACGGCCTCGGTGAAGGATGACGACGGCGACGGCCTCGGTGAACGACGACAACGGCAGCGGCCGTAGCGAATGACGAGTACAATGGCGGCGGCGGCGAACAACAGATGAAAAAAAAACAAGAAACCCTAAGGTGAGATGGAGAAGAAAATTAAACAAAAACAAAGTAAAGGGAAGAAAGCATACCTGTTGTTGAGCGTATAAACGGATGAAACTCGAAGATGGTTGAGGGGAAGGGGAAGAAACTGAGTTAAAGGGAGGGGAAGAAACTGAGACGTATAAGGGAAGGGGAGGGGAAACGACTGATGGAGTATCGGTGAAGATAAACAAAGACTGCATTTAATGCATGGGAAGATATGACGGCCTTATGACCACCAAAGCCGTCATATTGACTTGTATGACGGCTTTATGACGGAAATGGTGGTCATAAATCCGTCATAAGTCTGAAATCATAATGAGTGCGTTTCCCGAAAAAGTTGTGATGGCCAAAGCAGTTATAAAGCCATCATAATTATTATTCATAAATACGTATATCGTAGTAAATTTTCAACCCCTTGTTTTAAATGACGGAACTATGACGGAGTCTACTGGTTGCACAGTTATGACGGCTTAGGCCCTCATTTCACCGTCATAAAAGTTGGGAAAACTATGTAGTGTTAGTTACTCGTGTACTATATTAATCTCATGTTAACAAAGTAAAACCTACAATTATATTGCAGATACAATTCTACTAGCAAATATCAAGGTTAGTCGGCATGTTCCATGTAATTGTCATCAATATGATATCATTATGATCATATGCAATTATGAATTGATCTCATGCATATTTGTTGCTTTTATATGTGATGCTGAGCATTTAATTAAATGGGTTTAGGGGTTACCATGCGTATGCCAACTTGAGCATGTTTATATGTCCTGCATGGTTGCTATAAAAACATGATACATTCAGATAATGGTAAATAATAAAATATGCATTTATTCAAAATAAATTGAGTATATAATGTTTTTACCTTTCTTAATCCAACTAGGTTGCGCCCAATATGCAATCATCTGTAAATAATACGTTTAGATAATTTATCATTTGTCAAGATTGTTTGAATAATACTTGTAGCTAAATATAATTAAAATAATTAGACATACGGACAATTTTAAAGTATCAAAGATTACTTGGGCTTGACTACAATTGGTAAATGCATGCACTGGCCCGAACACAGAGTCAGTGTTATTAAGCTGGATTGTATTCATTTCCGAATATATGGGCTCAACACAGTTTGGCACAATACGGCTCAAGGTATAAGTTGTATATGAAAATTTTAAAATACAGTCAACTGCAAGTAAATTATGCATTTTGAAGAAAAAAACGTAAGATAAACAATAAGAAAAAAATGTTACATTTAAAATAATATATTTTCAGATTAAAGTTGAAATTTAAAAATAAAGTCAATTTTTTTAAATAAAGTCAAAATTTTAAAATAAACAAATTGATAACTCAGTTTTATGAATTTTAGTCGAATAATATATTTTGTCAAAATATAAGAAACAAACAGTTTTGCACAAAAGGAGTAGTGTACCCGCTGCTTGAACATGAACGTAATATCAAAAAATTTGGTGGTTTGACAACATATCTATTACCTACTATTTTTTTATAAATAATTGACAATAGACTAAAAATTTTCATCTAAAGCAAATCTAAATGATCAAAATGGACGGATCCAAACACGGAAATTGAAATATTTGTAGATTTACACATAAGTTAAATAAAATTAATGGTAGTACGATTCAAATAAAACATTTTACGGTTTGAACGTAAAACACAACGGATCTAAAGTGGGTTCATAAATGAATGTAAAATACATGGCAAAATTGAATGTAAAACTATTTTTTTTTAAATGAATGTTGGCACCGATGGCCATGAATTTACCGGAGAGAAACTTCCGGCAGGAATCCATCATTAATAGCTAGCAAGATTTAAATATTGGCCAATAGGGGTCGTTGTTCATATGGTTATGACAAGGAAGGCACCAGAAAGACGATTTGCAGGCATGTTTTGGTGAGGACTGAAGGCATATTTGACCATATGAGAGAAAATTAAATTATTTGAGTAAAGTATTTGTCATTGCGGCGAGGAGATGAGAGATCTGCTGGTTAGGGTTAGGGCGAAATCAAAATGAACAAAATATGGAAAGTTGACAGATTTTGTTGCCTCTTTGAGGGTAGTTCAGGAATTTCCAATGAAAATACAGAAATGCCCCAATTTATCACTCAATAAATTTTTCTTTTTTGGAATACGCGTTATTACAAATTTTTTCGGTTGTACTAATTACAACCAAGGTCCTTTTAATTGTTTTAAACAAACAATCCTTTGTAAGCCATTTTTAAACTGCTAATCTAATGAACTAACTACTAATTTTTCCAAATCATAACCATTCTATGTTTGCGATAAACACAGTCATATGTTATAAGTTTCTTGAATAAATAAAAAGAGATGCAAATGATTATAATGAGGTTCAGTTATTAGAAAATCGTGATGGATTTGAAAATTAGCATATTTTTAACGCTATATAAGTTAAACAATTATACATTTATATATGTTATTTAATGAGCCGTTTATACATTAATTTTTTTTGTCTTGGTGTATTATAAGGTATTACGAACTTTTTTTAATGTTGCCCTACAATTTGACGATTTTCAGAATTCGTGCTAATATAATAGAAATCATCATAAATTGTAATAATTTTTCAATGTTGTCATACATATCATCATTAATGTACATATGAGCCCTATGAGAAAAAAGATAAAGTTTGTGTAAACACAAAATTTGAATGACGCAACTGATCATAATTATTACTCGCTCTGTACCTATTTAATTGTTATGTTTAACTTTTGTACTTTTATTTGACTCACTTTTTAATTAAAAAGAATTTGAAAAAAAATATTTTTAGAAACCGCACACATTGATAAATATATAAGTTACTTAACTTAAAAATTTTTGAAAAAAACGTTTGACTCAAATTTTTAGTAAGATAAATAGTGAAAACAAATTCACAAAAAATATACTCTCTCCGTCCCCGATTAATAGATACATTTGTTTTCACTGTTTCACAGTATTTAATCTATCATTTTTTTCATGAGTGTTTGGTCATTTTAAGTTTAATAATTCTTATCCATATTATAATTTGAAGTATAAATTTTCTTAATATATTTTTTTTGAATTTTTTTCACCATTTTTCTTAGTAATTATTTGAGTCAAGCGTTGAACTTTGAAACAAAGAAAGTCAAATGTATCTATTAATCGGGGACGGAGGAGTATTTTGTATTTTTATACTTCAAATTATGATATGGATAAAAATTATTGACCTTAAAATACCTAAACACTCATGAAAAAAATGATAAATTAAATACTGTGAAACAGTAAATTGTTTGGGGACGGATGGAGTACGAGTCTTGAAATGCTAATCAACACACTCTCGATACTTTACAAATTAGGTTACTAATTATTATATTTCACAAACATGTCATAAATTGGTTGCATTGTCAGACCGTGTAACACATGTTAATTAAATAATTAAATAATGTTTTCTTTCAAGTAGTGATCAAATCTTATATGCATGTGGTGCTTTCATATATCATCGCTTATCATCAATGCCGAATATACTTAAGCTTTAGAACATCTCATTTAAATATAGTGTTAGGCATGGACCCGAGGGAACTAAGATCTCAACGATCTCAGATCCTACGAGGTCGTAGATCTGGTGAGCGGTCTATCTAGACCGTCTCGAAGGATTCGTAATGTAGTTAATGCTACATTGGGTGGAAGTGGATCATCATCGAATGATGGGGATCGTGCAGCAACAGTGAGAGTAGCGCGTGAATGGCGCGTTGGTCATATCGATGAGGCCGCTCGTGAGGCTCCCATACCGGCATCACAAAATGATGCGAATCGTGTCTGTATGAATCAAGTATCCACCCAAGGTGCAACCATAGAATTACCCAACTCGAGTAATCTCCGAAGACCTCTTATGGATATAACCAATCAAACATCACCGAACGAGGCCCATATTGAGAATTTCATACAGACACCTAATGACCCACAGTCATGTCTGACACATATTGGATTAAACAATGCTCCCAACAGACGAGTATACGAAGTCGGCGAGTCATCGAATCATCAACTGTCACCCCACCCCCGCCCCTTAGACCCCGCACTCGCGGAAGCGCACGGAGAACGGACCCAACCGGGGAAAGGGTGGGGGAAGTGGGGGCGACGATTCGCTCACAACCCTAACACAAAACAATACTAATAAGGTAACCGCCCCTTGGGATCACCCAAAAGTTTCCTTAAACTATAGCATTAATGCTCAACCAAGTCCCAAGATGCTTACTTAAGCGAACGAGGTTCAAAGAACCAAAAACCCCAAACTCAGGGTCCAGGCGACCGCCCGGCTCAAGCCCGGGTCGCCTGAACCTTCGCCCGACTCGCGGCCCAGAAACTCGAGGAGCCCGGACGACCGCCTGACCTGAGGAGAGGGGTCGCCTGGCCTCTCGCATGCCCAGAAACTCGAGGAGCCCGGGCGACCTCTTGACCTGAGGAGAGGGGTCGCCTGGTCCCTCGCCTGCCCAGGCGACCGCCTGATCCAAGGAAGGGGTCGCCTGGCCTTCCGCCCGGACTTACCAAATCTTCCTTCTGGGCCCAGGCGACCGCCTGCTTCAGGAAAGGGGTCGCTTGGATCTCGTCCGACCATCGGTATCCTACGATAGGGGGGTCCAGGCGACCGCCTGCTCCAAGGAAGGGGTCGCCTAACCCTCCGACTGAGCCCAAAACCTGAAATTTCAACACGAAAGCAAATGGTTCCGAACTTGAACTTAACACCTATGCAATCCTTACCATACACATAACCCAAACCTTACAAAAAGGAACATGCATGTTATGAACATTATACGGAGCCAGAAACGGATTCGGAATACAAAGAAACCAACCAAGTGGCGGTCTCCCGGGATCCAACCGCGCTAGTAGATGATACTGCTGCTGCTGCTGCCTCTAGTCCAAAACCCTCAAACTAGCAACCCCGCCTCTACTCGGCGGCTTGCTTTTCCTTTCCTTTTCCTGAAATGGTAGATGTAAGGGTAAGTTCTCGCAAGAACTTAGTAAGAGTACATGTATAGACATGGTGCAGAGTTCAATATTATTCGATACAATGTACCTGCAATCGAAAACAGAACGAACACAAGATACACAAGCAACCAACCAATCAAATGCTCAATCAATGCAACACAACCATATGCAATGCAATCTATCATTCACAATCATGATTAATACACAATCTAAACGGTAATGCCCTTGGCCCAGCCAAGGCATATCGGTCACAAACGGTCGGTAGAACATGGTACCAGCTCGGGGGAGCGACCCCCATCAATCAATCAATACGAATCATCGATAACCATCGTAGGTATATCGGACTCCCGGTCAATTCATCGATAACCATCGTAGGTATATCGGAATCCTAATCGATTTCTGCACAAACAATGTATATACCACAGAACTAGGTTGGCGTCATCGGGGCACTCCCCTCTTCCAAACCTAGCCTCAGTCTATATCCGAGTATGCTTGCTACGCAAGGCAATACTCCTAACACACACTGAACCCTTACCTCGAGTTGTAGTCCGAATCAGAATTCTCGATTGACGGTTCCGGTAGAAATTTCGACAGAGTTTCAGCCCAATTTCCAAATCACTCCCTGTTCACAAACAATCCCAGATACAAAACAAATTCAGAACTCACAGAAACAGCCATTAACAATGGCGCCAAAACCGAGGCTCGGGCAGGGAAAAACGGCTTTCACACCGAGCCTTTTCTAACAGAACCAATTACACTAACAGAACCAGAATTTCACTCTGAACACAAAAATACCCTTACCTTTCACTGAATCCTCCGTTGAATTTTACACCCGATTTTTCAAACGCGATTCGGCAATACTTCGGGCGCGTTTCTTCCTACGTTCCTGTTATCAAACATGCACAAGGAAGTGCCGGGAACGCTTAGGAACCAAAGAATCACACAAAGGAGCACATTACACTATTCACTCCAAAATTCAAATGCTCATAACTTGCAAACTACACTGATTCTTCCAAAACAGACTTCAGATTATTGATCTACACAACTCAAAGAACGATTTGAGTACCTTACCTCGAAGTTTAATCGCAAAACGACGAAGATCAGTGGTGGATCTCAAGCTTCCAACAATGGCACAAGAGGGAGAGAGAGATACGGATGGAGAAGAAGAAGAAATAGGAAAGTTGACCAAAATAATCCCTTTTCCTATATATATATATATATATATATGTATTATTACATATATACTCATACATTTCTCCATAAATCCTTTCTTTTTCTTTTCTCCTTCAACCAAGAAGGGACACTTGTCCCTTCTCTCCTCTCACCAATCCGCCCCATCCCTTCTTTTTACCAAAAAAATGTGAAATTTTCCTTTTATCACACATTACAAAATTGCAATTTCATTCAGCCCGAAAATACAAATTTTTACCAAACTTACTCTGATTGGAACAAAACTTTAACCACTTACTCAGGGCATCATAAAACCCATAAAACATATTTTTCTTCTCCAATTATAAGTCCCGAGTCACTCAGAATTGCAATTCACGGGAATTACGCGCAGCCGCGTAATAAATTCTAAAACCGTCCCGGGTTGCCCCAAAAATCACCAAATTAAATCCACAATTACCAAACAAGCAAAGCGAGTCCCAAGACAAGATTATCTAAAACCCGATAATTAAACTTAAACGCGTAATTAATTTAATTATGTACCGGGTGTGGGTAACATCAACTGCACAAAGCCAAGAGAGGAAGGGTTACTGATCATGCCATAAATCCCATACCCATTGTCGACTTTGAGTTTGTTGATGACACCTTGGAAGGTATGTCACATGTTAGTTGTCATAGTCATCTGTGTTTATAACAACGATGAACTGATGTCTATCGCACATGTGACAGATGTACCCGACCATGAGAACTCCAACGTGCATGATAATATAACAACTGACCTTAGTGGATCTAGGCATCGAAGTATGACCCTATTCTTGCTAAATATAATATGACACTTTTTGTTGATACATGGGATAATTTTCCGTTATATGATTATTAGGAAGTTTATTTGAGAAAGAGGACTTTGGACCACCAGACAGTGTCTGCCCATTCAATCATTGTAGAGCAGTTGTTTGGAATATGGAAAGGAGTGTACGATCTAAATCTGGACGAAATGCGACATTCTTAGTGTGTTGTCAGAATGGGAAGGTGCAATTACCATTTGAACATGATCCATCTGCTTATCTGAAAGGAATACTTCATCCTTCTAATGGCCAATTATATCGATATTTTCGACGGAACATCCGAGATTTTAATTGTCGATTCTCTTTCACATCAACTGGTGGTGAAATCGATCGTCATATCAATGATGGTGGAGGTCCGTACGTTTTAAGATTGAAAGGTGAGAACCATCATAGGATCGGTTCCCTTTTACCGCCAGATGGTCACTGCCCCCGGTTTGCTCAGTTGTACATATACGACACAGAGCACGAGGATGAGAATCGGTTATGTAGCTTTGGAAATGGTGCTTATAGTGAGACGGATATCCAGATAGTGCAAGGGCTAACATGTATGCTGGATGAACACAACCAACTTGTACGAGAATTTAGAGCTGCAAAAGAATATCTGATTCAACAGGATGTCATACCGGTGACAATAAGATTACTATCATCCCGATCTGGTGATGGGCGACGATATAACCTACCAGCGTCAAGTGAGGTGGCTGCCTTGACAGTTGGTTTGGATGAGGATGAAGGCAATCAAAGGGACATTGTCATATTCTCAAGGGCTGAAGGCGCTCAGCGTATAAATGTCACCTATCGCACTAATGTCCCTACATTTCCCGATTCTTTTCCTGTATGGATCTGATGGGTATAGGACGGATATCCCACATAGAGATGGCTCTCAAACATCGGTCCGTAAAAAAGTTACGATGCGTGAGTACTATGCATTTCAATTACATCACCGCCATGGTGTATTCTCAACCATTCAGAGAGGTGGGCAGTTATTTCAGCAGTATGTTGTTTACGCATATTCTTGCATATTGGAGGATCTCTTTAAGTATCTAAGATTGAATCAGGATAAGTTTAGATATGAGGTTCTATATGGGTTGGAGGATACTATATCACATGGTGATACTGATGCATCACGCTCCGGTAGACCATGTATTTTACCATCATCATTCACGGGTGGACCACGTTATATGGGCCAGGCTTATCAAGATGCCATGGCTATTTGTAGGTGTTTAGGGTACCACGACTTATTTATAATGATGACCTGCAACCCCAAATGGAATGAGATTATGAAATTTATTGAATTCATCCCGGGTAGACAGCAGATGATAGGCCAGATGTTGCCGCACGTGTGTTTGAGATGACACTCCATTCATTACTACAAGATGTAACGAAGAAAGGTTTCTTTGGCCAGTGCATCGGAGGTATATCAGCAACACTATAATCCTTTATATAGTTAACAGATTATTTCAGGCCTTCAACTAATTAGCTGTTTATATTTATGTGAACCTTAATTACAACTATCACAACAATTGAATTCCAGAAACGGGATTTACCACATGCCCATATTGCACTGTTTTTGGACCCATCCGACAAGATGAGGGATGCTGATTCTATCAACCGACATATTTCAGCCGAGTTGCCTGACAAGGAAAATGATCCCATTGCTTATGATGCAGTATCTAGACACATGATGCATGGTCCATGTGGCAATGCTAACATGCGTTGTGCTTGCATGAGTAACAGAAAATGCTCCAAGCGATACCCTCGGAAACTACATTTGGAGACATCAGTCGGTGATGATGGTTACCCGATTTACCGTCGTAGACCTACTAGACATACGATTATCAGGAATGGCATGGAGCTAGATAATTCATGGGTTGTCCCGCATAATGTTGATTTGGTTGTTAAACACGATTGTCATGTGTGCGTTGAAAAAATGAATAGAGACATGTGTGTCAAGTATCTATGTAAGTATATGCATAAAGGTTCCGACAAGTCTACAATTATCATCGAACGATCCGGTAATGGCGTAAATAGGGTTCAACAGGCACGGACCGAACATGTTGATGAGATCAAACAGTACTTGGATTGCCGTTACATATCAGCGTCGGAGGCATGTTGGAGGATATTTGGGTTCTTTATACACAAGCATAATCCATCGGTCGAGAGACTAACATTCCATCTACCGAATGAGCAAAGTATTATTTTTGATGCTGGAATGGATTTACAGGATGTTGTACAGAGTCATCGAGATAGCGTAACAAAATTCATGGCATGGATGGAAGTAAATCGTGGTGATGCAGAGGCCCGTACGTTTACATATGTTGAGTTCCCAAACAAGTATGTGTGGAATCAACAAGGAAAGAAGTGGACACCCCGCCAGAGGGGTCGGAGCGTAGGTCAACTCCGTTTCGTTCATCCTACTGCAGGGAGAGGTACTACCTAAGGATGATGCTTAATGTTGTTCGTGGTCCGACATCATTCAATGATATACGAACGATGAATGGTGTTATCCTGCTGACATACAGAGAGGCATGCCTAGCATTAGGCCTACTTGAAGGTGATGGTGAATGGCATGAAGCACTGAATCAGTCTGCTAATTGGGCCATGCCTGGTAGTCTGAGAGAGTTATTTGTAACAATTATGCTATTTTGTCAAGTGGCTGAACCTGTCAACTTGTGGACACGAAACCGTTTTCTTTTGTCGATGATATCAGGATGATGCAACGTAGGATTCGGGATGACCATCGGTTGGTGCTTACAGAGGATGAGATATTTAACTACGGGTTGTACGAGATTGAGAAAATAGTGAATAGAATAGGTCGGTCTCTTCGCGATTATGATGGAATGCCATACCCGGACCTGAGCACTTTGGTCGTTGAGGATAATTCATTAATTATTGAAGAGATGAACTATGATAGGAATGCACTGAGGACCGAACATGACCATTTATTTCATGGGTTGAATGCATGCCAGCGACCGATGTACTCTTGTATTATTGAGTCCATCTACAATGGGAGTGGTGGTTTTCACTTTGTCTACGGTAGTGGTGGCACTAGGAAGACATACCTATGGCGTACAATCCTCTCTCGCCTTCGATCTGAGGGAAAAATTGTATTATCAGTTGCGTCATCCGGTATTGCCGCATTGCTACTGCCAGGTGGTAAAACCGCACATTCGTGATTGAAGATCCCAATCGAGATCGACAGAGATTCGTTCCTGAATGTTAAACAGTCCACCCCATTGGGTGATTTGATATGTAGAGCATCTTTGATACTTTGGGATGAAGCACCCATGGCACACCGGTATGCGTTTGAGGCAGTTGACCGATCACTCCGAGATTTGATGTGTGTTATTCACCCTGGTGCGCATAATAAGATATTTGGAGGAAAGACGTTTGTTTTAGGTGGTGATTTTAGACAGATACTACCTGTTGTCCCACGTCTTAGTCGTGGTGATATCGTTGGGGCAATGATCTGTATGTCACCTTTATGGGAACAATGTCAGATTCACGTATTATCATAGAACATGAGACTACGTAACTCCACATCAGAAGAGGTGATACTATTTACCGAGTGGTTACTTAATCTTGGTGAAGGACGAATACCACTACAGAAATTGTTAGATGATGATATATATGGGCCTAGCTCGTATGGCTGTATTGCCAAACGCAAACGCCATATAGGCCAGGCTCACCAGAACCAGCACGAGGAGTACTCCTCGTATTTACGGCGAGCCCCTCGTATACAACCCATAAGGGCGCCCCGTATAATCCCGTTGGCGGCAATCGCTTGCTGGGCCAGGCCCAACTGGTCCAACATAGTACACCAACCAAAAAGCTGGCCCAGCACACAATGCCTAAAAGCTGCGCCAGCACACAAGACACAAAAGCTGTACTCAGCACACCTAAGTACTGTCAGACAAACACTGTTGAAACAGTTGTGTCCAATCCGCCGCTCTGAAGTCAGAAGTCAGCGGCTCAAGCGTGCGGGAAGATCCCACCAAACACTCTACCCCAACGTGGGAGAGTCTGGGCATCTCCCTATAAGTGGGTGATGCCAACCCAAAAATAAGGTGATTACTACACACCCCCACCTCTCTTCTCTTTCTACACCTGAGAGTTTCCTTTGTCTTACTCATTGCAGATTCAGTAGCCGCCTTATCACGATCATCAGAGCATCCATACCGCCAGAGATCGTCCTTTGGCTATCAATTTGGCGCCGTCTGTGGGAAACGAAAAACAACCGCTTTTTCTTTCCTACCAACTTTGTTTTTCTCTCCTTACCCATCTTCATGGCCAAAACAAGGAGAACTCACAACAGTGTGCATGTGGAGGATGCTGCTTCCAGCTCCTCCGGTGCACCCCCGCCACTCCATGTCGATGGCGCAACGGGGATACAACAACCCCCACAACCACAAGCGACTCGCTTAACGTATCTCCCTGGACCTTCTACGGTCCCCCAGCAGGTCATCATCGACCCCGCTCAGATGACGCTTCTCTAGGCGAGCATGCTCAACGACATGAAAGCCTTCATGGTGCAAACCATCAAGGCAGAAATGCAGGCCGCACGCCTTCAGCCTCCCAACGAAGCGGGACGAGCGGTCCCAAAATCAAAACCTATCCACTGGGAACCTCTGCGTCGATAACCTCCTCCGACGAATCAACATAGTCGAGGAACGAGTCAAGACGCCAAACCAGGTCCTCGACGACATCGTGGTCCTCCTGACGCAGCCTTTCATAGAAGACATCATCGCCGTCCAGGCGCCTGCCGGCTTTCGAATGCCAGTCATCGAAAGCTACGATGCCACCACAGACCCCGTCGATCATCTACGACGTTACATCTGCCAAATGGAGATGGCTCGCGCTACGGACCCCGTACTTTGCAAGGCTTTCAGCTCCACCCTCAAAGGAGCTGCATCGACGTGGTTTGGAACTCTACGAGGCTAGCATTTTAAATGCTTCAGGGACCTCGCCTCATCGTTCTTACGCCACTTCATGGGAGCTCGACCTCCCCCCAAGACTGTCCAGCACCTACTAAGGGTGAAACAACAAAGGGAGGAACCACTCCGTGACTACATTCGGCGGTTTCAGGCGGAAGCCGTCCAAGTCCAGGGACTCTCCTCGGACATGCAACTCCAGGCCGTGATGCAAGGCCTCCAGCGCGAGTCAAGACTCGCGTACAACATCAACGAAAATCCCTTCACAACGATAGTTGAGTTCATAGATCGAGCAACTCGATTCATGAACTCCGAGGAGATCAACAAGCCCTACAACAGGCCCCCCACAAACGACCGCAACAAGAAGTTTGACAAGGGGTTTGCTTCATTGAGGTACCAACCCTCGAACGTCAGTTCGAGGCCCTTCGATCATCATCCTGCTCTTCGTGACACCCGCACGAATATTCTGCTGCTGCTGGAGAAGCAGAATAAGGTCCCCAATTGGCCCCAACCCATCCAGCACAAGAGCACCAAGGGGTTTGACAAATACTGCCTTTACCACAAAGATCGCGGACACGACACAGAGGCGTGCTTTCAACTCAGGAACCTCATCTCTGAAATGATCGAGCAGGGCAAGCTCAAAGAATTCTTGTCCGACTCCACCTCCTCTTGCAAAGACTTCCCAAAGGGCCGCAAGAGGGACGACGATAGCGACGACCGCGAGAAAATGTGTCGTCGACACAAAAGCCCTCGAAGGCAAAACTTGCCACCACCACCACCGGCGGGCATCATCCACGTTCTCACAAAGTCAGAAGGTGCTTCCTTTAGAAAGCGTTATGCGAGAGAAATCCTGCAGATCGACCACCTAGAGGAAAACGTCATCTACCGCCCCAACGGGACAAAGGTCGTCGTTCCACACTCCGATCCACTGGTTATCACAGCAAGGATCGCGGGTTACGACACCAACATGGTCTACATCGACACTGGTGCAAACACCAGTGTCATTTTCAAGGACATGCTCGATAAACTCGGGATACACATGTCCGCTGTAAGAAGGAGCTTCAGCCCTACATTCGGCATCGGCATGGACATTGTCCCAACAATAGGGGTCGTCAACCTGCCCCTCATGTTAATCGGCGACACACAATTCGGCACGGTTGATTGCCACTCCATCATGACGGAGTTCCTGGTGCTCGAAGTCCCTTCAACATACAATGCCATTGTTGGCCGACCAAGCTAGGTCGATTTCCACATGAGATGCGACATCCGCTCTCTTACAATCACATTCGCAACGCCTCGTGGGGATGCACACATCTACATCGACCAACGAACCGCAAGGACAAATTACGTGGCCTCTCTAAGCTCAACGGTCGATCCACAAACCTCGAGGGAGGTCAATGACCCAATGAATCCGGACGACGAGCCACGCCTCGATGATGTCACAGAAGAAATCGAGGTCGTCCCGGGCAAGAAGTTTAAGGTTGGCAAAAACCTTAAACAAAAGGAGAAGATGGGCCTCATCCACCTCCTCGAGGCAAACCTCGACGTTTTCGCCTGGGACTTGAAGGACCTGCCAGGCGTCGACCCCAGCATCATCACGCACAAACTTAATGTATTCCTGGATTCCAAACCGGTTAAACAAAGGAAAAGGGGTATGGCTCCCTCTAAAAAGTAGTTTGTAAAAGAGGAAGTTTCTAAACTTCTCGACGCCGGAATAATAAAAGAAATTCAGTACTCCGAGTGGCTTGCTAACATAGTTTTAGCTGACAAAACTAACGGCGACCTTCGTATGTGCGTCGACTTCACGGGCGTCAATAGACATTGTCCTAAGGACCCGTATCCATTATCAATCATCGACCAACTCGTAGATGCCACTTGCAAGTACAAATATCTATCGTTCATGGACGCTAAGAGTGGCTACCACCAAATCTACATGGACCCAGAAGACGCCTTCAAAACGGCATTCACAACGGGCGACGACGTATATTATTACGTTCGAATGCCTTTTGGGCTCAAAAACGCTGGAGCTACCTATCAGCGTTTAATAAACAAAGTATTTGCCCATCAAATGGGCCGCAACCTTGAAGCATACGTCGACGATGTCATTGTGAAAAGCATGACATTCGATGACCACCTTCAAGATCTTGACGAAACCTTCAAGTCGTTCCGACGATACAACATGAGGCTCAACCCAGCCAAGTGCTCTTTCTTGGTTGGAGCCGGGAAATTCCTGGGCTACATGATCTCCGAAAGAGGAATCGACGTAAACCTTAAGAAAATATCAGCCATCGCGGATATGGCGCCACCAAGGAACATTAAAGAAATCCAACAACTCACGGGAAGAGTTGTTGCCTTGGGCGATTCATTTCCAAACTTGGAGACAAGTGCAGGCCGTTCTTGAACGACCGCATGAAAAAGACATTTACTTGGACACCGGAGTATCAAGAAGCCTTCGAGCAAATCAAGAGGCACCTCTCCGATTTGCCAACTCTGAAATGCCCGCAACCGGGGGACGAACTCGTCATCTACCTCTCCACTTCGAACAGCACAGTCTCTTCAGTACTCGTCAAGGAAGAAGGCCTACAACAGTGGCCCGTGTACTACACAAGTCACACACTACGAGGGGCTGAGGCGAACTACCCTCCCCTTCAGAAAATGATCTACGCTTTGATCGTCGCTGCCAGAAATCTACTGGCGTATTTCCAAGCCCACACAATCATCGTCAGAACGGATCTACCAATCAGGGACATCCTAAATAGACCAGAACATAGTGGTCGTTTAGCCCATTGGTGCATCGAGCTCGGGGAATACGACATCAAATTCGAACCTCGACGAGTCATAAAGGCACAAGCTCTGACAGATTTCATGGCCGAGCTTTCCATCTAGCCCCTCGACCACGGCCCTTCGAGGAATCCACCAGCGGAGTTAAAACCTCCCGAATGGGACATGTTCGTGGATGAGTCGTCAAGTGCTGATCGCCCAGGAGGGGGCATCCATATAAAAGGCCCACACGGCATGGAAGCCAACTTACGAGTGGCTTTCCAGTTCCCTGTCACAAACAACGTGGCAGAATACGAGGCCCTCGTATCGGGGCTGAAAACCGCCCTGAAAGCTGGCTTACGATGTCTAACCGTGCATAGCGACTCACAGCTCGTGGTTAGCCAGGTCACGGGGATAAACGAATGCAAGGACCCCACCCTGTCGAGGTACCTACGGCTCGTCAAAAGCCTAGAAGGACAATTCGAACAGCTAAATATCAACAAGATCCCTAGAGATCAAAACACTAAGGCCGACAAGTTGTCTAACGGAAGGACTGACGCAATCCTCGAAACCTTGGCACAGCCTTCGATAAGTACAATACATGGGATCGATGCCAACACAACAATTGACTGAAGCACCCAATCCTTTAATATCTCCAAAATGGCACGATCGAAAATGCCAGCTCAACTCCCGTATCCAACGGCAGCCCGCAAACAAAGCGGGTACGGAGACGTATCCCATACCCTTCGCGTTGTGGGGCCTCGATCTCATAGGGCCAATACCTTAGGCCCCGGGGCAGTTCAAATTCTGCATAGTGGCGGTCGACTACTTTACTAAGTGGATCGAGGTCCGGCCACTCAAGACAATAACTACTTCCAAAGTCATACACTTCCTCTGGCACAACCTCGTGTCACGATACGGCGCACCAAAGGCCATAATAACAGACAATGAGACTCAATTCTCGAGCACAAAGCTTAAGGATTGGGCCAACAAGATGAATATACAAATGCTCTACGCCCCTGTAGCCAACCCACAGTCGAATGGCCAGGTAGAGGTCACAAATCACACAATCAAAGATGGCCTGAAAAAGCGCCTCGATGATGCGAAAGGGAAATGGGTCGAGGAGCTACCCAGCGTCCTTTGGGACTACAGAACAACTACACGAGGACCAACAGGGGAAACACCTTTCTCCCTGGTCTTCGGAGTCGAAGCTTTGCTCCCAATTGAAGTCTCTGTACGAACAATCAGGACACTATATTACGACGCTCCTCATAACGAGAGCGGACTGCGGGCACGTCTAGACCTCGTGGAAGAACTCCGCGAGGGTGCCAGACTTAGGCTTATGGCCTTACGACAAAGAGCAAACCTCGACCACAACGCTAAAGTTCGGGCAAAGCAGATCTACGTGGGTGGTATGGTCTTGCTAAAGGCAGAGTTGTCAGGCCGTAACCCTGGGCATGGAGCCCTTCGTTCCAGATGGGCAGGACCATACATCGTGCACAACATAGAAAGAGGCGGCATTTACAAACTAAAAGACCACCAAGGCAAAATGCTCAAAAATGACTATCACGTCGACGACCTGAGGCCTTATTACGTCTAAGTTGTACGCTTTGCCTTAAAGAAATTCAACATCTTCGCATTATGCAAGCAATATGAATATGTCGAATAAAAGGCAATAAAGTCTACAAATGCTGTTTGCTACTTTTTAAAGTAAAGACAAAAAATAGATACAAGTTAAAACCCCAAAGAATTACTTTGGGGCATCGTCATTTCGGGGTAAAACAGGGTCCTCTACATGACCTGGCAGAATCTCATAAGGATATTCTGCCCCCAGCCTTTTCCCGACCCTACCCCACTCGAACAGTTTCTCCTCGGAGGACTCCTCCAACTTCTTCGCATCGAGGGGATCCAGCTGCAGCGTTTCAAACATGGCCTCCACTTGGCGGCGGCAATGCATGAATCCTTCAGCATAGCGGATGCCCTCCATGGCCTTAGCGTCGACGACTTCCTCCGTTAACAGCTCGAAGGCCTTCCCCACTCGAGCGGCCCTCTCGGCAATTGGCTTCACGAAAATGGGCGGCTGAGTACTTTCGCCTTTGTACATCTTAAGACCAACTTGGTCTTCAAGTTGTACAAAGGCGACTAAGTTAGCCACGCCCGAGCCCACCACCTCATCGAGAGTTGTGGCGCATTCGCCAATCTTGGCCGCAGCCCTCGAGGCCTGCTCCTCGGCCTTGTCAGCCCTCAATGACAGCTCCTCGATGAGCCTGTCTTTCTCCTCCACCCTGCCCTCCAACTCGCGGTTCGCGTCGAGTGTGTGATTGAGCTCGACCGAAAGGCCTTGGTTCGCGTGGTACTCAGAGAGGAAGAGGGCTTCGAACTTATGCCCATCCGCGTTGGCGGCCTTCAGCCTTTGTTCCAAGGCATTCATTGTCGCGGAATGGGGCCAGACCCTTGCGCTCGAAGGCTTTGGCCCGCAACTCCCGCCGGTAGTCCTCGAGCAGTTGAGGCTCAAACCTCGGGTCTAACCCTTCGAGGGTCTTCAAAACTTTAGAGGGCCTCTTGACGGCCGCTCGAGGAGCCATAACAGCCCTCCGGGCGTCTGCCAAAAGCCCCAAAGGCTCCCCAACGCCCCTCACGGGGCTAGAGGGCTCTTCTGCAAGGGCCAGCCCCTTGCCCTTGTCCATCGTGGGGGTGGGACAGCTGTCCGAGGACACATCCACACCCTCGCCCCCTACAAGATAAAAAACAAGGAATGAGATTATACAATTAGAAGTAATCTCCAAAAACTACAAACGAACACCCAGAGAAAAAAGGGTCGTACCTTCAATTCGGGGGCGCTTCCTACGAAGGCCAGACCCTTCGGAGTCCCCAGAGCTCTCCTCGATGATCACGGGAGCTACCGCGCTGACTGGTTGCGCCTTCGTCACCAAGGTCTCCTGGTCTCGAGCCTCGTCGCCCTTCGAGGGCTCAGCAGAGTGTCCCTCGTGGCCTCGAACGGGCTCTGAGGGGAGCTTATCCTCCATTTTCTTCCTGAGGGCTTCCCTCAGATCTTTCTTCTTTGCAAGCAGGGCACTGGGATGCGTCATCTTAACTGCAACGAAGCACAAAACCGAATTACAATAATATCCAAAATACACAACCACAGAAAGGCAAAAGTGAAAGGAAGTGCAAAACAGACGTCGAGGTTTCCTGAAAGCGCTCAATTAGCTCCCCGTCCAAGCCCTCGACCCAGTTAACCTGGGTATCCACATGGCCCACAAGCCGGTGGGCCCTGCTGATCTGCACCCTCCTCAGCACCACTTCGTCCATGCTCGAAAGAGTGAAGGGAAATGCGCCATCGCAGTCCTCGATCCTCACCGCTGCGCAGATCCACTCACACAGGGCGTCGAGGGCCTTCTTTCCTTCACTCCCCGCCCACAAAGAGGGCTTCACAGACACCCTCGCATCCTTCTCTTTGACGAAGTATGCGGGGAACCCCCAACTATCCTCCCTCAGAATGAAGAAGAAGTTACTCTTCCAGCTTCCCCACGAGCTGGTGGTGTCGGAAAACACACCGATTTTCACCATCTTGTTCCCCACCTTCACCTCCTCGGGGGTTAGTTGGTAGAAGGGGTGTCCGACAGGCCTCTTCAGCGTGTAAAACTGCAAGAAGGCTTTCGGCAGCGCCACCGTCTTTGCCAGATGGCAGGCCACTACGAACGCATTTATGGTGGTAAACACGTTCGGGGCCAATTGCCCAGGGCAAACCCCCCACCCTTCGCATAATTGCAACAACAGGGAGCAGAGGGGGAGCCTTAGCCCAGCTTTAAGCTGAGCCTCGTAGACCACAATGGTCTGCTCCCTCAGGGCACCGTCGTTTAATTCCATCCCTGCCCTTCTCAGTACGTCCGGCGGAGAAAGCCCGCAAACCACCCTGGAGTACACATGGTGGTTTCGACAAATGTCGGCCATTTTCTTCTCTGAAAGGGCGGTTCGGGGCCATAACTCCCCGATATCAGGGCCAACGCCGGGATTTCTTGGATTCTTGGGAGCCATCTACAGAAATAGAGCACAAATTGAAAAATTAAACCCTAGACCCAAGAACCCAGGCGGCGGCGCGGTGAAATCAGGCTTACAGAGTCGCAACAGAAAAGTAGAAATAAGGAGCATCACTTACCGATTGGAGAAGTAGAGGCGAAAACGGAAAATCAACAGAAGAAGTTCTTCAAATCTTCGAAAATCGCCAAAAGTAGAAACCAGAGCGAGGAAAGAAGCAAAGGAAGCGAGAAGTCGGGAAAACTGACTTCTCACGTGGGTTGGCGTATAAATAGAGGGAAATGGGAGATGAAAAGACTCCCCCATGATTACAAACGGCGCAAAAAGTGCAATTTAAAAAGTGTTTGCAACCGTCACAAAAAGAGTGGGCCAAGATTGGGCCTTTTCCCTAATAAAATAAAAATCGGAGCACGAGGGCCAACCCATCCTCCGCTGTGGGAGGAGGACATCTTGATATATATGGGCCCGGCTCGTATGACTATATTGCCAAACACAAACGCCATATGGGCCAGGCCCACCAGAACTAGCACGAAGAGTACTCCTCGTATTTACGGCGAGCCCCTCGTATACAGCCCATAAGGGCGCCCCGTATAATCCCGTTGGCAGCAAACGCTTGCTGGGCCAGGCCCAACTGGTCCAACATAGTACACCAACCAAAAAGCTGGCCCAGCACACAATGCCTAAAAGCTGCGCCAGCACACAAGACACAAAAGCTGTACTCAGCACACCTAAGTACTGTCAGACAAACACTGTTGAAACAGTTGTGTCCAAGCGTGCGGGAAGATCCCACCAAACAGTCAACCCCAACGTGGGAGAGTCTGGGCATCACCCTATAAGTGGGTGATGCCAACCCAAAAATAAGGTGATTACTACACACCCTCACCTCTCTTCTCTTTCTGCACCTGAGAGTTTCCTTTGTCTTACTCCTTGCAGATTCAGTAGCCGCCTTATCACGATCATCGGAGTATCCATACCGCCGGAGATCGCCCTTTGGCTATCAGATGATGAAGAGGATAGCACTTGGTTTAGAATACCAGACAGACATTTGATTCCACACAGTGGTAATATGATAGACTCTGTGATTGAAAGCACATATCCTGATATAATCAGTAGGTTGACTGACAAGGAATATCTCCATGAGCGTGCCATTCTTTCAACAAGGAATGAGATCGTAGATTTGGTTAACAATCGAGTGATGGGATTCGTAGAAGGGGAAGCGTGACGTACTTAAGTGCGACAAGATTGCACCCACTTTGGAGAATGTTGATTCTCAAATCGAGTCATACCTGTTGAATACTTAAACAAGCTAAGATTTTTAGGTTGCCAAATCACGAGTTGAGTTTAAAAGTCGGAGTGCCTATCATACTATTGAGAAATATTAACCATGCGAGTGGGTTGTGCAACGGTACTCGATTGATAGTCACAAAATTGGCATCTCGAGTTATAGAAGCTGAGATATTATCAAGGGGTTTATTTGGACATAGATGCTTGATTCCACGTATTAAGATGGTACCTTCAGATGCAAAATTACCATTTAATTTTGCAAGACGTCAATTCCCGGTTAAGGTGTGTTTCACCATGACCAACAATAAGAGCCAGGGTCAGACGTTTAACCGCGTCGGATTATATCTACCTGAGCCGGTATTTAGCCATGGTCAGTTATACGTTGCAGCTTCACGTGTTACGTCTCCCGAGGGTTTCAATGTCTTGATTGAATCAAATAATTGCCAGCAAATTGGATTCACCAAGAATATCGTATATATTGAATTATTTCTTCATTTACGTATATGGTATATAATCGTTTACTATCAGTTAATGTGTGTACTTTATATGTTGTATTGTTCCACAATAACAGTTGGTACGTCTTTCCAGATGAATGCCCAGGTAGCAGCAAAACACATGATTCATCAGTTGGCACAACGTGGATTCAATTGGAGCATATGTGTTCGGGTTTGTCACGACCACCCCGCCCGGTTGCAGAGGCGGGGCCGGCTGCGACGTCGGAAGCGGAAGCTACGGCGGAAAGCGCGGAAACGGTACTACCGTAACCCGCTGGGTTCAGTGGTCCCATGACCTGGCCCGCAAAGTCTCACTCTCGAAGGCCCAGTGCCTGAGAGCACTTTGCTCACTAAACAGAATGGTCGTATCATGACCCGCAACCTACAAAACTCAAACACGGCAAGTATATGAAATATCTTAACTATCCATGGTGAGTCTCGCTCCACTGAAATAGGCGAGGACTCGACCATCACCAAACATGCAGTTCATGGAATAACATACATTACTCATGAAAACATAACACCGAATCCATTTCATAACATATCCAATATAGACAAGTCTCGGGCTCCGCCCTGAACTCAGAAGACAGTACAGAATCAGAATATATCCCAGAATATATACCATATACAACATGATCTGTGTTCTAACATGCATGCCACTACACCTACAGAGCCATCTAAGCAGAAACCCTAGAATACCTAGGTGCGGAATCTGGAAACCTCTCGCTCAGAAGATTCCCGCATGTAGTACTACTGCTGCTGCTAAACCACAACCAAAGAGAGGGAAAAGAGTCAGTTAACGGTGAACCAACAGAACCAAAGTATGATACACCAACCAAAAGCCTCTACCGAGACTACCCCTTAAACAGAACAGAACAGAGGTTCCACCATGGAACTGTCAATACCTGAAACCAAAACCCAAAAGCACCGCGGATCTCTAGTCTGCCAGCTGCTTGTCAGATTGACCTGAAAGGTGGTAAACAGTAAGGTGTGAGTCCTCGGGAGGACCTAGTAAGGGCTGAGGTAAGATACAGTTTGCATAAAGTGCTAGCGTGCAGTACCTGCAAAACAGAGAAAACACAGAATACAAGCATATATATATAACAGAGTACCAAACCAAATCTCGTAGGAAAGTACCACACCAAATCCCGTAGGAAAGTAACACACCAAATCCCGTAGGAAAGTACCACACCAAATCCCGTAGGAAAGTACCACACCAAATCCCTTAGGAAAGTACCACACCTAATCCCGTAGGAATGTATCAAACCAAATCCCGTAGGAAAGTATTACACCAAATCCCGTAGGAAAGTATCATCAAATCCCTGAGCACCCGTGGTCTCTAAGACCATCCCGGGTCTCGCCACAGAATAATACATAACATGATAGTATAAACAGAGATATCGGCACCTAGTGCGGATATACAGAACAGAACATGAACCCGTGGCCTCCAAGACCATCCGGGCCTTGAAGCAGAACAAACATGCATCTTACCACGTGACAGGTCCCGAGATCACCGAACCACCGTCCTCAACCCGGAACCTGCCTCAACTAAACCCGATATACATATAATCCAGCCCAAAATGCATAACGAGAGAAGTTGAGCCCTTACCTCAGAAAAACCGCTCCGCAGCAAAAGTCCCGGGAAATCCCGGCTCCCGGCCCGAAATGTGGTAATGTGCCTTTTAAGGTCCCGCACAACTCCACCAATGCAGAAACAAGCTGAACAACCACACACAAGTCAGAACTCACCAAAACAGACCCCCAGAAACCAAACCCGCACAATCCCGCACTTTCCCGCAAAAATCCACAGAAAGCTCGGTTTCTCAAACCGAGCTAGAACATTGTTATTCATACACCCACAAACACAACCAAGCATTTAAATCATACCTTCTTCCCAAATCGTTCACACAAGTCCGAATCCAAATTCTCGTTCAGCTGTCCCGGTACAATTTTCGGCAGAGTTTCAGCTGCGTTTCTGCCTACCCCCTGTTCACATATGATCCACAGATACAGAATATATGTTCAGAATTCACAGAATCAGCCAATATCATTGGCACCAAAACCGAGGCTCGGGCCGGAAAAAAACGGCTTTCACCCCGAGTCCGTTCTAACAAAACCAATTACACCATCAGAATCAGAACTTTGCTTTGATCACAAATATATCCTTACCTTTCGCTGAATCCACCGTTGGATTTTACACCAAATTTTCAGACGCACTTGGCACCACCTCGGGCGCATTTCTTCCTACGCTCCTGTTATCAAACATGCCCATGAAGGAGCAAGGAACGTTTAGAAACCAAGAAATCATGCGAAAAGGTGGTTCCATAATCACTTCCAAACTTGACTCACGGTTCACAAACCGGGCTGAATCTTCACAAACCGACCTCAGATTATTCACTTACACAACACAATGATCGTTTTGGTACCCTTACCTCGAAGCTTCTTCGAGTTTCCACCAAGTTCAGCTTTGGCCCAACAATGGCGTCTCCATGGCTGAAGTCACGGTGAAGGAAGGAAGAAGAAGAAGAAATGAAGAAATTTACCTTTTCTTACCTTTTATACTTTCTTTTTCTTTTCTTTTCTTTTTCTTCCTTTTCCATCTGTTTTAAAATAAGGACAAGTGTCCTTATCTTCCCCACATAGCCGACCTCATCTCATCCTTCTACCCAAATTATTGCTGATTTTGGGATAATTACAAATTGGTCCCCAAACTTTCCAAAAGTTGCAATTTAGCCCAACCGCAACTTTCAAACCGTAACTCCAAACGGAACGAAATCTTAGACACATTCTCGGAACCTCATAACACACACAAATCATGCTTCACATGTTTAATTATAAGTCCCGAGTGTCATACCGTGCCAGCTTAACCCGAGCAAATCCTGACGTGCGCGCGTGCTAACCCGAACCAAAAATCTCGCCATGCCAAAAATCCTCGATTATCACCATAATATTCGTCCCGAACCATAACATACCTCACTACCGAGCCCGCTATACGTTCCAAGACAAGTCCAGGCCCCGGAAAAATATTTTCGGTGGAAATGTCCGGGGAACCCATACGACCTCAAATCCCGAAGGATTCCCAAAAATAATTCCCAGATAAGCCTCGGAAGCTGTCTGATCATCCAAATACATGACCCCCAGACTAAAACCGAAGTCTCGGGTCACCCGGGTCACTACCCGCTCGGGGTGACCGTAACAAATAATATTTTGTACATTGTCTTATCTATCTAGATGTGATTGGTCGTCTAGAAAATATAGATTCGGCACAAGAATGCTCTATCAGGAATGGTGGCTCCAACAAACGCCAATCTGTCTGGCTGGTAGATGATACGTAAGTGCTGACCCACTTGATTTTGGACCTGAATTTCACTTCATTTATTAAAAAACTGTATGTTTGCATGTTACAGTGGATGTCATATGGAGGTAGTTTTCTGGGGTGGTAAGACGAACATCCTTACGGAAATAGACTTGACGGGGGCTGGTGTACCGATAGTGATTGCAATTACTAGCACGTATATCAAATGCTTTAGGGGTAAGTTGTCGGATATCTGTTTTAGCTTGTCATAATTATGTTGTATGAATTATACCCTCACTATTCCTCTCAGTGTTTAACACAGATATACACTTTTTATCAACAACTTGTGCGACCAAATTACATATTAATCCGGAAGTGCCAGAGAAGGATGTGCTACTTAAGAGGTTCATATAAATTTGTGTGCATAACCTTTTTCATGATTCTATGTCTTTTCTAATGACCTTATGGTTTGTTAACCCGTTTTTAGTGTTGATGTGGCGAGCATGGAAAATGCACAATCAGCATCCACCGATACACCCAATACACGTCACATTCGCTAGGTTGGTCTAAAAGATATCGAGGACATTCGAAGTTCCGGACCCAACTAGGTGCGTTTGGTTGAAATCACAATTGTTTAATATTTTATTTTGATGATCTCTAATTATGTGTGTTCTTTGTTTATGCAGGAGAGGGTATTTCACTGTAGGGCAATTATTATATGTGTGAATAATAAGGCACAACTGTGGTACATGGCATGTATGGTGTGCTCGAGGAAAGTAAATGTGGTTGGTCCGCAATTCTACTGTGATCGTTGCAAGAGCTCCTCTCGAACTGCAACACCTCGGTATGTGTCTCTGTTTTACATACATAGTATAGTGGTGTATTCAATTTGATTGGGGGTAGGGAAAATCATACACTTTTATTCCCATTTTAAATTGTGATGCAGATATAAGATTGAAGTTAGAATGGGCGATTGAACAGGTCAAAGTTCATTCATCATGTTTGACCATATTGCAGTAAAGCTTTTAGGTTGTGATGCATTAACAATGTCCAAAATTAACAGCGAGGTACTTAATTGTAAATAATGAGTCGAACTTATCATTAGTGTATAATTAGTACATGGTAAATGTGTTTTTCACGTAGGATGAATTGGTGCGGAGAATAAATAAGCTAAAAGGTATGAAGTGGATGTGGGAGGTGCAAATTACAGATTACAATTTTCAGAATCTGGGGTCTGCTTTCGCCGTGAAGAAAGTGTTTGTCGTGGATTATAGTTATAATATGGATATGATTATGACGGTGATCATGAATGTATATCACACTTAATCTCATTTAGTGAATGTAGGGTTACTTATATTTATCGACGAAAACAACATTTTTATGTTACAGATCCAACTCGAACGGACAACAGTTTCGGCGAAGCGCACGAACGGACAACAGTTAAGGTAATTCACATATATTGCATGATATTTTTATTTTAGTATTGTTATGGTGCTAAATTTATTTATGTTCATTTTGCAATAGAAGTATCATTATTGACCACGCTATCACGGAGCTTAAGGATCAAATGTAGCAAAGATAAGCATAAGTGGAACATTGTTTCGTGGAGGCAGTTTCGTTTGAAATAATTGTTTTCAGAAAAGGTGGACTTATGTAATATGTAGTTTTTATGGGCAACTAGTACGGAATCAATACGTATTACTTTATTTTGATCTTAACTTAACACGGTTGATTTAATTTTGAAAAAACGAACCCGTAAAGTAGTAGGGTATTAAACCTAGTTAATCATACATTAGCTAACTGCTCATAAGTTCCATCAGAAAAGAAAAAGAAAGCTAACTGTCTATTAGGGCAAGGCTTTCTGAGATTTGGTTGGAGAAGATGCATATTTTATTAAGGTTTGCGAATCGGATCCATAACTAGTATGTCACGTTTAGAACCATAATGAGCAAATTAGAGAAGCATCATGATCATGTAGGGTAGATTTTATGTAGTGATATTTAATTATTTCCCTTAGCCTGCATTTTAAGCTTAGAAGGATAAGCAGTATATTATTGCTTAAGTGGAAGGCTTTGAAGACCAATGCAAGTTACAGTTACCTCACAGAATTCACATGCTAGTTATCTAACAGAAGCATAGCAGTAGCAAATTTGGCCAGTGGATTCTTGGATGGAAAAGCAGTTTGGTTTAATTAATAAATGGAATATGCTCTAATCTTTCTTTTTCCTTTTCCTGTATATTGAGATGCGTAGTTTTCTGAAACAGGTGACTCCCACAAAAACAAAAAATAATCTAAGTTCAATATCAAGAAAACGGGAAATTTCAAGCAACCAATCCATGGAAATTTGTAGGCCATAGAAAGCTGAATAACACAAACTTAGCAACACTAACCTTGGCTGAATCAAAATTGATCCTTATTTGAACAAAACCACATAACTGATATCATATCAATCCTAAGTAAATGAAAAAGTGAATAACGTCAATAAATCAATCGAAAATACTAGAGTACTCCCTTCATCCCAAATGGGTTGACAATTTTCCTTTGGAATTTGCAAAGGAAATAGGACAATACATTTGGGGCGGAGGTAGTAATACTTTGAGTTCCCTCCATCGCCAATAGTTATATCATCTGGGGCTGATGGATTGCTTTCTCCTTAGAGTGCAAGATTTTAACTAATACATAATATGCGATATTTTAGATGCAAACTGGGAATAAAACCAAACACTTAAATTAACAGCATAAAAAGTGGAGCTAGCATGCTTGATTGAGAAGTGCAGATATTGGAGTGGGTCAACATGGTGCCTTGAACACAACCATCACACCGGGAGTTGTCTTAATGGTCCTTCTTAATCCATGTTCATGATCTACGAAGACAACTTTTCTATTAAGTTTTGGGACAAAGTGTCCCCAAACGTTTTCACCACTATATGACGGGTAACAAGATGGTGAAGATTGGCATGTTTGCTGACACCACCAGCTCGTGGGGAAGTTGAAAGAACTCATTTTCTTTATCCTGAAGGAGGATAGATGGGGCTTCCCAGCTTATTTCGTCAGAGAGAGGGAATCTCGGGTGTTTACGACGCCCTCTCTATAGGCCGAGTGAAGGGAAGAAGGTCCTCGATACCTGTGCGAATGGCTTTGCAGTGATGAGGATTGAGGAGCGTGATGCTGCGTTTCCATTCACTCTGTCGAGCATGAACGAGATTGTGCTAAGGAAGGTGAAAATCAGTCGGTCCTACCAGCTTTTGGGCCATGTGGACACACTAGAGAATTGGGCCGAGGGCTTGGATGGAGATCTAATCGAACGCTTCGAGAGCTCCTTTAGGAACCCTAGACATTAGTTGGATTTTTCTCCTTTACAATGCTTGTTGGTTGCCACTGAATTTGTAATTCTATTTTTGTATTTGTTTTGCAGTGCCGATGATAAAGATTAATGGCCTCTTTGCTAAGAAGAAGGACCTTCGAGAGGCCATTCTGAAGAAAATTGCAGATTCATGCGCCGTGTAGCCCATTCGAGGGGACTACGAAGGGTCCTCGGGAGGGGCTTCGAATGTCGGGGCTCCTCGAGCCCCTGAAGTAGTTATGACGAAGGCACAACCGGTATCTGTGGTTGCTCCTAAAATCACCGATGAGAGCAGTGCTGACTCAGAGGAGTCAGGTCTTAGGAGAAAACGCCCTCAAGTTGAAGGTACGATTTAATTTAGTAAAATGTTACTTGTGAATTTGCAAGATTTTTACCAATTCTCTAATTCTCCTGATTTTGTAGTCGGTGATGGGGTAGACGTGTCATCGGACAGTTGCCCCGCCCCAGTTTTGGACAAGGGTAAAGGCTTAGCCACTACTGAGGAGCCCTAGAGTCCTGTTAGGGGTATCGAGGCTCCTGTTGGGTTTCTGGCGGACGCCCGACGAAGTGGAGACGCTCTTCGGATGCCAGTGAAAATTCTAGTTAAGGTTTCAAAGACCTTGGAGGGGATTGACCCGAAATACGAGCTCCAGGCGTGGGAGAATTATCGACGGGAGGCCCGGACGAATGCATTTATTCGGAAGGGCATGGATCTGACTGACGCCCGGGACCCTGTTATGGGGTTGACTCGCAACGAGTTAATCCTTCTGGATGGCGTTGATGTGAGACTAAGGGCGTTGGAAGGTTTTTTTCATCCCCGAGATCGTCACTTCATCACGCATATGCATGAGGGTCGGTGGGGCGGCAAAGATGTTGTGCCAAAACATGACTTTTGTCAGTGTCCTCATTTATTAACTTTATCTGTGATGTTCGTGTGCTTGTGGGTTTATGTTTTGTGTAACTTTGTTTCACAGGGGTCGCTATATCATATGGTTTTTTTGAGAGGGCCCTGCAAGATAGTCAGGTCGTCGAGGGCCTTCAAGCGAAGGTAGGGAGCCTTGAGTCCCAGGAAAAGGCCTTAGGGGAGGTGGAGAGCCTGAAGAAGGCCTTGCAGACGAAAGAGTTAGAGGTGGCCTCTTTGAAGAAGTTGATGGAGGATAAGAGGGTCGCCCATTCGATGGCCATAGAGACTCTGGAATTTAAGGTTAACCTCCCCGAGGAGGTTGAAAAGACTGCTCAGGCCAGCGTCCTCGAACATAAGGCTTTGGGTGAGAGCTACAAATTTGAAATCGATCAACTGTTAAAGGTAGTCGAGGATCAAGAGGCCCGTATCCGTGAACTGAAGAGCGGCGTGGAATCGAAAGATAGCTTGATCGAGGAGCTATCAATCAGGGCAGCTAAGGCTGAGAAGGTGGGGTGTAAGTTTAACCCGTGACCCGAGCCCGACCCGAACCCAACCCGAAATTGTCGGGTGAAGGCTCAAAACACCCTTGAGTGGCCCGAACCCGACTTTTAGCCCAAATTTCAGGTTTGGGTCGGGTTCAACCCGAAATTCCCGAGCCCGATCCGAAGGCCGAACTTCCACTAAATAATTATTTATACTTTGTAAATAAAGACAATTTAACTCTTCACTTGCTATAATTTCTTTAGCTAACTAAGGTAGAGACTCATAATGCATGTTTTTATACATGTTTGGGTGGCATCAAGCCTTTGTAGACATCCAATGTGGGATGAAAGGAGAAAATTAAAGACTCAACTCTTGCTCCTCTTTTATCTACCATCAATGTGGGATAAAGATTAAAATTACAAGGCATGCTTTTTACATACTTCAAGCTTTGAAGTTTGTATGGACCATGAGAGTATTAACCCATTTAAAGACTCCACATTTGCATTTCTCTCATCAACTAACAATGTAGGGTGAGAGCATATAAGGCATGGCCTAGAAAGAAAGACAAATGATGTGGAAGTCGAAACCTTAGAAATATATAGAAACAAACCTTAATTCTATCTTTCCACCAACAATGTGGGATGAAAACTAATAATAAGATAAGAAAGAGTGAACCACACAATGTCCCATATTGATGTTTGATGCTAGATAAAGAGGCTCCACACTTATTTGAATAAAGTTCTCTATCCAAGAGGTATTCTTAAGGTGGTACACTACCTAAGCAAATGCGTCCCGCATCACATCAGAATCAGACCAAGGATCAGCATGGCCATCGCCCCTTGATGGCACCTTCAAGTTATGCCTCCGCAGGTCTCGCCCTCGCGGTCTCACACTCGCCTTCGCGAGTCTCTTAGGCCTTCGCAGGTCTCGCCCTCGCCAGATACTCCGCTCTCAGGAGGAGGTATCTTGGTACACTACCCAAGCAAATGCGTCCCCGCATCACATCAGAATCAGACCAAGGATCAGCATGGCCATCGCCCCTTGATGGCACCTTCAAGTTATGCCTCCGCAGGTCTCGCCCTCGCGGTCTCACACTCGCCTTCGTGAGTCTCTTATGCCTCCGCAGGTCTCGCCCTCGCGGTCTCAGGTCTCGCCTTCGCGGGTCTCGCCCTCGCGGTCTCAGCTCACCTTCGCGAGGTCTCTCATGCCTATACTGGCCCCGCCGGACAAGGCCCTTGCACTTACGGTTCGTCGACCCTTACCCTTACCTTTATTGGCTTCGCTTTTATCTAGGCCTTCACCCCTTGCTGGCCTTCGCCGCTACATGCTCAACTAAGGAAAGACCACTTGGTCATCTGACATTAAGCAACCAATAAGGAAGACGGTCGGCCACGAGCCGGAGTGATCTTCACCGAGATTCACACGCCGAGATATCCTCGACAAAGGAATCAACTAAGGCGGTTTCTCGACACATTCATCATCACAGCCGCCTTATCTCAAACAGTCGGCTAAAGGCTTCAACTGGGGGAGGCTCCTCCTGGCATCACCCTATAAATAGGGTGATGTCCACCTTAAAACGGGTAAGACACTTCACGCCCCCCACTCCTCTCTTGCTACTCCTGAGTGCTCTCTTTATCTTTCACAGATCACTCTGAACAGCAAGTTTGGAGTCCTCAAGAACACAACACCATCAACAAATCATCTGAGAGTCCGGACCTGCAAAGGAACGAGACTATCATAAGGCTTTATTTATTTGTCCCACATTGGTCATTTACTAAGCCTTAACTCAAGTTTCCTCTCTATAATGATAGGAATTACAATCAAAATTTTAAAACCATGAATCTAAGTCATTTTCTCTGAAGAAAAAAAACTGGAACCATGAAGGTCGGATTACCACCTTAAATCTGACTTGATCCGACAAAAACGTTTGGGTCGGTTTCGGTCCAGCATGCAAGGGTATAAGAATTTTAGGTTCGGGTTGACCTAAATAAATTTATTCTCTTTTTTCTTAATTCTGGAAAAGCAAGAATTCGGGTTACATGGGTCAACCCGACCCTAACCCGAGAATTTCGGATTCGGGTTGACCGAACCGAAAATATATATGGGTTGGGTTCGGATTTGTATATAGGTAATTTAGATTTTGGGTTCGTACCAACCCGACCTGAATTTCGTCGGGTTGACTTGACTTACACCCCTAATCCTCGAGGGCGACGACCAACTTGGGGACGTGTGCCACGGCCCTAGGGAGGTCGGTGGTTCAGTAGCTGCAGATTTGGTGGCCTTTGTGCACCTCGAGGACTGTTTGAACCTTGGGCTATTTGAGAGCTAGTGTGTCGAGCCACCCAATTTCTTGAGGACATGGGTTGGCCGGGTGTAGAAAGCCGTCGAATCAGCGACAAACAATACTGTCGAGGCAATGGTAAACGAGGGCATTCGCTTTGCCGAAGGATTTCTGCGTTGCCGACACCAAGTGGAGTCGATGGGCGAGGCGTTAGAGCTGCAAGCACTCGATGCCACAAAGGTAGAGGAGCCCGATAAGGACACATTGTTCGAATGGGGAAGATTAGGACAAAAGTTGGGCGTGAATTTCCTTACAATATTTTACCCGGTCATATAATAGAAAAGCGTCGTGGATCAACCCCGAGCAGCGAGGTCCCAAAATAGTTTATAGTGTTGTAATATTACTTTATGTAGCAATGGATATTCTTTTGCATTTGAGTTTGTCAAATAGGGTGAAGATTTTAACTTCATTGATGTGGATTGTACAACCTACACGTAGTAAGGTTTCAAGTCATCGACGTGGTAGTCATTCCTTAGGACTTTGCTTTGGTGGTCTTTTATTTTGTAGACATCATGGCTTTCTTTGCTATGCACAACATAAGGTCCTGCCCATCTGGAGCGAAGAGCTCCATGTCCGTGGTTATGGCTTGATAGCTCCGCTTTTAGCAAGACCATACCCTCGACGTTGTTTTGTTTCGCTCGAACCTTTGTATTGTGGTCGAGGTTGGCACATTGTCGTAGTGCAATGAGCCTACGCCTAGCCCCTTCACGCAATTCTTTGACGAGGTCTAAGCGTGCTCGAAGACCGCTTTCGTTGTGAGGTACGTCGTAGTAGAGCGTTCTGACTGTTGGGACAAACACCTCGATTGGCAGTAGGGCTTCCGTGCCATAGACAAGGGCGAAAGGTGTTTCACCTGCTGGTCCTTGAGTGGTGGTTCTGTAATCCCAGAGGACACTAGGTAACTCCACCCATTTTCCCTTGGCGGTATCGAGTCGCTTCTTTAGCCCCTCTTTGATTGTTCAATTTATAACTTCCACCTGACCATTTGATTGTGGGTGGGCTACGGGGTCGTAGAGCATTTGGATGTTCATCTTGTTGGCCCAGTTCCTAAGTTTGGTGTTTGCAAACTGGGTTCCATTATCTGTGATTATGGCCTTTGGAGTGTCGTATCGAGATACGAGGTCGTGCCATAAGAAGTGTATAACTTTGGCAGAGCTGGTTATCTTGAGCGGTCTAACTTCGATCCATTTGGTGAAGTAGTCAACCGTTACTATGCATAATTTAAAGCTGTCCGGAGCCTTAGGCATTGGCCCTATGAGGTCGAGGCCCCATAACACAAATGGTATCGGGTAAGTCTCCGTGACTGCCTCGTTTGAAGGTTGTCATTAGATGCGGGAGTTAAGCTGGCACTTGTGACATTTTCGCACCAGATCATGTGCATCCTTCCTTAATGTTGGCCGATAATAGCCGAGGCGTAAGCATTTATGGGCCAAGGCATCGGAGCCGATGTGTGCCCCACACACCCCGGAATGGACCTCATTTAAGCTGAATTGGGAGTCCTCGAGACCGACACATTTTTGTAAAGGGGCAGAATACCCCTTGCGCCAAAGTGTTCCGTCGATGACGACATGACGCGAGGATTGCGTCCTCACCTTCTTTTGGAACGCTGGAGGGCCATCGATGGTGCCCGATTTGAGGTATTGGAGGATTGGATGCCTCCAGTCGATTGTTGAATTGGTGTCGATGGCGTGAATAGTGCTTATCGAAGGCTTTGCCAAAGTTTCGAGGATGGCGTCTATCCTTCCTTTGGACAGCTTGTCCGTCTTAGTGTTACGGTCCCTTGGGATCTTGTTGATATTTAGTTGTTTGAACTGTCCTTGTAGGCTTTTGACGAGGCTTAGGTACCTCGGCAGTGGGGACTTTGCATTCATTCATTCCCGTTACGGATTACCACGAGTGTGAGTCACTATGTATTGTCGATCGTCGTAAGCCGGACTTAGGCTGTTTTTAGCCCGAGACAAGGGCCTTGTATTCTACCACGTTATTGATGACAGAAATTAGAAAATCACGCATAGGTTAGCTTCACATGCCATGTGGGCCCCCTTATATGGATGCCCCCTCACAGGCGATCTGCTGGGCCAGAACCATCTACGAACATGTCCCATGTCTGCTGGTGCGATCCTCGAGGGTCCTTGTTCGAGGGGGTAGATGGAGAGTTCGGCCATAAAGTCCGCCAGAGCTTGTGCCTTTATTGCTCGTCGTGCTTCGAACTTAATGTCGTACTCACTAAACTCGATACACCATCGGGCCAAGCAACCACTATGTTTTGGTCGGTTTAAGATTTCCCCGATTGGTAAATTTATCCTGACAATGATTGTGTGGGCTTGGAAATTTACTTCAGCTCCTCGTAGAGTGTGAGTCATATAGTAGACATGCTATTGTTGTGGATCATCTTCTTTAACGAGTCTTCAAGATCTTTGTGTCATTCGAAGTGGCGAGGTAGATAATAAGCTCGTCCCCCATTCGAGGGCACTTCAAAGTTGGAAAATCGGAGAGGTGTTTCTTAATTTGTTCAAAGTCTGCTTGACATTCTGGTGTCCAAGCAAATGTCTTCTTCATGCGGAGCTGCTCAAAAAATGGTTTGCATTTGTCGCCTAGTTTCGAGATGAAGCGTCCGAGGGTGACAATTCTCCCAGTCAACTGCTGAATTTCCTTGATGCTTTTTTGTGGTGCCATATCGGCGGTGATGGCCGATATTTTTTTAAGGTTGGCATCAATACCCCTTTCAGAAATCATGTATCCAAGGAACTTTCTCACTCCTAAAAAAAAGGAGCAGTTTGCGGGGTTTAGAATCACGTTGTATCGTCGGAATGACTGGAATGTCTCGTCAAGATTTCGTAGGTGATTGTCGAAGGTCATACTTTTCACTATGACATCGTCAATGCAGGCCTCAAGGTTGCGGTCCATTTGATGGGCAAAGACTTTATTCATTAAACGTTGGTGTGTGGCTCCAGCATTTTTGAGTCTGAATGGCATTCGAACGTAATAGTATACATCGTCGCCTGTTGTGAATACCGTTTTGAGGGCATCTTTTGGGTCTATATAGATTTGATGGTAGCCACTTTTGGCGTCCATGAAAGATAAGTATTTGTATTTGCAAGTGGCGTCAACGAGCTGATCGATGACCGGTAGTGGATACGGGTCTTTAGAACAATGCCTGTTGAGGCCAGTGAAGTCAACGCACATACGGAGCTTCCCGTTAGTTTTGTCAGCTAATACTATGTTAGCGAGCCATTCGGAGTATTGAATTTCTTTTATTATTCCAGCATCGAGGAAATTGGAAACCTCCTCTTTTACAAACTGTTTTTGGAGGGTCATACCCCTTTTCTTTTCTTTAACTTTGCTTCAAATCCGGAAACACATTCAGCCTATGGGTGATGATACTGAGGTCTACTCCTGGCAAATCCTTCATCTCCCATGTGAAGACATCCAAGTTGGCCTCGAGGAGGTGAATGAGTCATTATTTCTTTCTATTTAAGATCCTTCCCGATCTTGAATTTTTTACCCGGGATGACCTCAACGTCGTCGGTGACGTCACTGAGACGTGGTTGGTCATCTGGATCCATCGGGTCGTCCCTGGCACTTGAGGTCCGCGGGTCGACGGGAGAACTTCGCGTGGCCACGTAATTTGTCCTGGAGATCCACTGGTCAATGTATATATGTGCATTCCCTCGAGGTGTTGTGAAGGTGATGATGAGGGAACGGATGTCGCATCGCATGTGGAAGTCGACCTGGCTTGGCCGGCCAATGATGGTGTTGTAGGTTGAGGGGACATCAAGGACCAAGAATTCCGTCATGATGGAGTGGCAGTTGAGCGTGTTGAACTGCGTATCCCCGATCAACATGAGAGGGAGGTTGACGACCCCTACTGTTGGGACAATGTCCCGGCCGATGCCAAATGTAGGACCGAAGCTTTTCCTTATTGCAGACATGTGTATCCCGAGTTTGTCGAGCATGTTCTTGAAGATGACACTGGTGTTTACGTCGATGTCGATGTATACCCTATTGGTGTCGTAACCCGCGATCCGTGTTGTAATTAGCAGTGGGTCGAAGTGCGGGAAAATGACTTTGGTCCCATTAGGGCGATAAATGACATTTTTCTCCAGGAGATCGAGCTGCAAGATTTCCCTTGCGTAACGTTTTCTGCTGGAGGCGCCTTCTGATTTTGTGAGCACGTGGATTGTGCCCACTGGTGGGGGTGGTGGTAGGTTTTGCCTCTGAGGGCTGTTATGACGTCTATGTGACTTGTCACGGTCGTCGTTGTCGTCGTCCCTTTTGCGACCCTTTGGGAAGTCCTTACAGGGAGAGGTGGAGTTGGCAAGGAATCCTTGAGTTTCCCCTGCTCAATCTTTTCAGAAATGAGATGTTTGAGTTGGCAACAAGTATCAGTGTCGTGTCCACGATCCTTGTGGTAGAGGCAAAATTTGTCAAAACCCTTGGTGGTCTTGTGTTGGATGGGCTGAGGCCACTTGGGGACCTTGTTCTGCTTTTCGAGCAATAACAGAATGTTCGTGCGGGTGTCACGAAGGGTGGGGTGAGGGTCGGAGGCCCTGGAAGTGCTGATCGAGGATGGATACCTCGATGAACTGGACCCCTTGTCGTGTTTCTTACTTCGATCATTGGGAGAGGTTCGGTGGTAGGGTTTGTTGATTTCCTCAGAGTTCATGAATCGAGTTGCTCGATCTATGAACTCACCCATCGTTGTGACGGGGTTTTCATTGATATTGTATGCGAGCCTTTACTTGCGTTGGAGGCCTTGAGTGACGGCCAAGAGTTGCATGTCGGAGAGAGCCCTGGACTTGAACGGCTTTTGCACAGAAACCGTCGAATGTAGTCTCGAAGGGGTTCTTCCTTTTGTTCCTTCACCCTCGGTAGGTGTTGGATATTTTCGAGGGTGGTCGGGTGCCCATGAAGTGGCGAAGGAAAGATGAGGCCAGGTCCTTGAAACATTTGAAGTGTTGCCGCGTAATGTTCCGAACTATGTGGATGCGGGCCCCTTGAGGTGGAGCTAAAAGCTTTGCAGAGGATTGGAGTGCTGTGGCGCATGTCATCTCCATTTGGGAGATGTAACGCCATGAGATGATCGGCAGTCGTCGAGGTGGCATCGTAGCTTTCGATGGTGACATACTTCTCAACCATGGAAGGTCGGGAGATTGGCTAAGTTAGCCACTGGTTGTTGTGTGGGCGGTTGCGTCCCTGCTACTCCGCAGATTGGGAGCAATGGGGGCGCGCCTGAGGAGCTAGAATCAACGTCCTCAACATGCACGTTGTTGTCAGGATTGTGAGTCCTCCTTGTTTTGACCATTAGAAGGAGAGGAAAAAAAGGTATCTGGAGAAAGTGATGCGGTTGTTTTTGCTCGTTTCCCACAGACGGCGTCAAATTGATAGCCTCCGGACGAACAAGCGGTCAAGGAGGCAGAGAGAGGGGATTGCTGGTGGAACCTGCAAGGACCAAGACACAACAAACTCTCAGATGCAGAAGAAAAGGGGAAGGCGTGGGTGTGTAGCCGGTACCTTATTTTGGGTTGGCATCACCCCATTTATAGGGTGATGCCAGGGCTCTCCCCATGTTGGGGTAGAGTGTTGGCAGGATTTTCCCCATGCTGGGATTGCTGACTTTTAGGATTTTAGGGATTGACATATCCCCCAAACAGTGTTGACCTGACATTACTTGAATGGGCCTTTGATTTGGAGGTGGGGTGTTAATTGGGCTTGGCCCGTGTCTGTCAGCCAGGCCTTTGACAAGATGGTGCTTTCCCGCCAGGACAACAACACGGGGCACACCTTCGTGTTGTTGGTTCGCTGGCCGTTATACGAGGACCCTCCTTGTATTAATCGAGGGTGACTCCTCGTAGTGATGATGTAGCGATAACGTCAGCGTTTGGAACGACCTCCTTGGGCCCCATATATATCAATATTATTTTACACATTTGTTTTCATATTTGATAATTGTTTTGGATATTTTACACACAATCTATAACTAATATTATTGATTTGGAAAGGTACATATTTCAAATAATACATACGTAATTAAGAATAATGACTCAATCTGTAAAATTATAAAGCTAGAGTTGGTCTTTAACACATTTAAAAAATTCTAAGGGTCAATTTGAGTATTTTAACAATGATTCCGTTAGCTTAAACAACAAGTATAGATTAGCAACGAACTCATACTTTAGAGCCATATTACAACAAAAGTTTGTTCGGGTATAGATTTGCAACAATGAAAATAATTTATAGATGGTGCAATTTACTCATTAAAAATTTGTTCTTGCATGTAGTTTTACTTTTCACACTATTTAATCCATATGTTTTATAACTTACACCATCAGTGACTACAGGTAAATGTCAATCTATTAGTCTCGTATGAGATTTTTCCTTACATAAATAACAATTTTGTATCAAAGTTTGGTCACTATCAAACAAATACCACTTAATTCCTACTAAATTTATGGTTAATTATTTTAATGATTTTGATTCTCTCATGTTGATTATCTTTACATACTTAAAGCAATCTTATTTTTTACCTAATCGATAATTTATTATATCATACATTATATTTACAGTTTATCTTTGCTGATAAGTTAAATTCCAAAATATGTACTGCATTATTATGCTACATGATAAGGTGGTCACATTTTGGAACATATAATGTCTCACTTAGATACTATGACATCAACTCACTTTATTACATTTTTTGCTAATTAAATACTTTAAAATATTATTTCTTCATGCTTTAAAAAATTTAATGTCAAGGTTGGTCTGATCTAACTTGTAACCTAATCCATTCCTAAATTCATTTTTATCAACCTTGTTGCATTCAATTAATCGAAAACTTTAAAGTACTACCATAATTCCTTTGTATTTGGGTAAATTGCGCCAGATATAGCTGAACTATAGCTCTCATTGCAAATCTATACTCAAACTAAAGTTTGTTGCAAAAATATATTTAAAGTGTGGTTTTGTTACAAATCTATGCTCCGTTAAAAATTACGTTAATACATGACATAAAATGTTGAAAAATGCTGAAATTTACCAACCTTGATTCTAAAATGTGCTAAACAACACCCTTAGTCTATATCTTACTTTTAAGGTCATCATTTTCATAGAAAAGTATAATTTTAAATAAAACCAAATTATGATTAATAATTTCAAACCTGTTTCAACCCCATCCCAAAAATGTCACCAAGCTACCCTACACTCATCATGTGATGTCCGACCAAACCATCTCATCTGATTAATCTTAAGCTTAATACAGCCTAACCATGTACAATGAGCCATTCGAACTCCACCATCACCAGCATCCTCTGGGTTGGGTTGGGATAGAGGTGGGCTAGTCAACAGGTGGGATAAGTTGGAGAAATTTGAGGTATTTATATTTTTGAAATGTTAGATATAGGTGATTTTTGTAAATTGTTGACAATAATATATCAATCTGAATAATAAAATATACTACCTCCGTCCTTAAAATTTTAATCTATAATATTTTATTTCTTCAATAGATGAAGTCAAATAATTTATATGCAAAGTACAGTTCAATATTTCTTGTTAATAAATATGTTTTTCTATTTTTTTAATAAATTATTTTACTGAAAATTTGAGTCTCCCACAGCATCGGAAAAAAAACATGCCAATTTTCAAGGACGTAGGGAGTATATAAATTTACATAAATATATCTCGGTGTATAGTCTTTAGATTTTTTATAGTTCTGAACTAAAAAGTAAAATTAATAATAAAATTGGTAAAATTATTGGAAAATATGATACTATTAGTAAGAATAATGACTGAAAAGATTTAATCATAAACTTAGGGGGTATTCGTAAGTTTTAGAAATTAGAAATGTCAACTAGAGCATTTTCCAGCATTTTCATTAAATTTTAACGGAATTAACGGTTACGTATAATTCAGAAATATTTTTGCAACAATATCATAGTTTAAAGTCATTTTTGCAACAAACTTTAGTTCAGGTATAAATTTGCAACGAATGGTATAGTTTAGGTATATCCAACGCAATCCTTTGTATTTAGAATAATTACATACACAGAATACACAATCATAATACCTTTTCTAATCTTACTAGGATTTTTCAGTTTTCTAACCATCGTGAATTGTTTTGTATTATTTTTCATAAAAAGCTAATATATTTTTTATATTCTGGATTTCCACACTTTTATGAGCATTTTTTTTATTTTTTTTACACTATTTTTACTATTTATTTTCTATTTTTCCTTTAATTTACAAAACATACAACTAGCTAACTAGGTTAACAAGTTGATGTGATGAGGTGTCAATTAAAGAAAGATTAGGCATTGGTACCAAATTTTTATGGTGCGGTACCATAGAAATTTTCTTAGTTAAAGAGCCCATTTGGCAAGTGTTAAGCCAAAGGTTTCGCAAAAGTCTAGAACTTTCCTAAACATTTATCTTAACAAATAGCCCAAATGCTTCACAATATTACATTGATTTGCCCTTCAATAAAAACAATTGCAAGAAAAAGGTGATGGGGGCACATTAGTATTTTACAGGGAGTGGTAAGCCAATGGATTAATCCCAAGGCTTCACACACTCCAAATAGGACCATGGCTAAAAGAACCGGACCGGATCGGCCGGTTCAACCGGTTAAATCGTGAACTACCATGCTATCCGGTCCTGGTTCTAGTTAACCAGTGAATGGGTCAAAACCAGTGGAAACCGTTTAAATCGGTAATTACAAAAAAGTCATTAAGTTTTATTTTTTTGTAGAAATAGATCCTTTTACTATAAATACTTATTATTCTCAACCTTTAGTTTTCAAAATAAACTCTAAGATTTATTCTTTGTTTACAAAAATATGGATTATTATGTTTGTATGATTTTAATGCTACCTTTGTAATTTAAGCATTTATTAAATATATATTTTGAAAAGTAACGGTCTAACCACTGGCTCAATCAATTCAACTGTTTGAATCTTGAACCACTAAGTTTACGGTTCAATACTCTATCCGGTTTTTTAACCATGAATAGGACTAAAGAAAGAAGCTATTGGGAAACATATGAAGCAAATGGGGTCAGGTCGGGTTTGGGCCTGGTCAATCGGGTTTCGGGTTGCTTCGGAGTGAGCTGTTTTCGGGTCAGGTCGGGTTCGGGTCATTCGGGTTTCGGGTGCCTTCGGGTTGAGCTTATTTCGGGTTAGGTCGGGCTCGGGTTCAGGCTATTCGGGTTTCGAGTTGCTTCAGACCAAGCTTATTTCGGGTCAGGTCGGGTTCGCGTTCAGGTTATTCGGGTTTCGGGTTGTTTCGGTTTCGCGTTCAGGCCGGGTCCGGGTCGGTTTTCTTCAGGTCTAAGTTCGGGTTTCTTCGGGTCCAAGTTCTAGTTTTCTCGAATGCAAGTTTGAGTATACGATATTTTCAAATTAAATTTTTATTCTTTGTATCTATATTCTTCTTTAATTTTTATACATGTAGATTTTTCATTATAACTATAATACTATGTATTTTATATTTATAGATACAACAATGATATAATCAAAAAATTATTCACACGTTTTTCTCTTCCCTTTTCGTTAGAGTCAAAATAAATCTATTTTGCAGAGTCGTTCGAACAAAATTGAAGAGAAATTTGACATTGTTCCAATAAAATTGGAAATTAAACATTGCTCCAATTACATAAAATCTTACATTCACCTTTAATCTCAGCGCCACGTAATGTGTAAGATTAATTGGAGACGAAGGGAGTAAGAAAAAAAAAGTTTTAAATTGGAATATAGACATTGATCCAACAAAATTTGAGATTGCACACCCTAAAAAAATTGAAAATTGGACTTTGTTCCAACAAAATTGGAAACTTAACATTGCTCCAACAAAGTTGGAAATTGAATATTGATCTAACAAAATTGAAAAGTAAACTTTGTTATAAAATTAAAAATTGGATATTACTGCAACAAAGCTGGTACACTTGGAATTTAATACTTTAAAAAATTAGAATCTATAATGTGGACTATAATTAAAAGGAGCCACTTAGAAAATAAGAAAGAACTATTCAAAAAAAATAAAAACAAGAAAGAAAAGATTCAGGTTTGGACTTTTGATTATATTTATATTCGAGTCATTACGAGTATTTCGGGTTACTTCGGGTTTGAATTCGGGTTAATCGGGTTCAAGTTCGTGTTAATCGGGTTCGGGTCTCAAGTTCGAGTCATTTCGGGTTCCAGGTCATATCGGGTTCTGGTCTCATCGGGTTCGGGCCATTTCGGTGCTGGGTTGCCATCGGGTTTGCGTATCTCGGATCGGGTCGGGCTCGGGTTCGGGCCGTTGACTTTCTTAGTCAATTCAGGTTCAGACGGATCGGGCTAAGCGGGTTCTTCGGGTCTAGTCAGTTTTTACCTCCTATTAGTTTGCACGAACAAAATTAAGCTAAGGACTAAAATGGTTATATAGTAATTCCTTGTAAACCTAGAGGCCAATCTATCCTATATCTACACTCCACTTTCAGAATCGGAGACTTGTACGCTTCTTCTTCCCTGATCGAAAGAAAGCACTACCCACAGCCGTCTGTCTTCCCCGCCGGCGACCAGACCAGTCCCTTGTCGGCATCTATCCGCCTCTAGCCACAGGTAGTTTCCGGTGGTGGCTCCGATTGATAAAACCGGAAGCTAATTAAGCAGCTCGCTCTCCGTAACAATGGCTCAGAAGGGTGGCAAATTAGGAGTTGAGTGCAGCAGCAGCAGCAGCAGCTCCTCTGCAGATCTTCTTCCGCTTAAACGATGCCGCTTCATTGGTGGTTTGGGTATTAATGAGGTTCTTCCTGATGACATCTTGGTACAAATTCTGGTATGCCTCCCCTACCAATCTGCTGTGACATCCAAGTTAGTCTGCAAGCGTTGGCTCTTTCTTATTTCAACGCCTAATTTCATCAGTTTCTTCATAAAAGAGCATTACCGTGCCCACCAACAGGAGAAATATCTCATCTTAAAAGCTGATGGCAAGTATTTGTTCTTAACTTCGCAAATTCCCAATTCTGACATCTCTTTCAGCTTCCTTCCAACCACAGAATCATCATCATCATCAAACTCATGTAAGTCTAAAGTCACGATCCTTGCATCATCTGATGATTTGTTCTTGTGCCTCTCGTTTCTGAGTACCAATGCATATTTTATATGCAACCCATTCACGAAGGAGTGGTTTGATCTGCCCCCACCTCCTCCAACCTCATGTCATCGTGGTCACGCCATTGTTTTTGGTTTTACCCACAAACCATATTACCATGTAGAACAAGGCTCTGAGCAGCAGCGTGTGCTTGTGAATTCTAGTTGCAGGTTTAGTGTGGTGCGGCTTAGCAGTCCTCTGAAAGAAGCATCTAAGTTTGAGATTGATACCTTTTCATCCGAAACCTGGGAATGGACGACTTCTATGCTGCAACATTCTTCAAGTCCAAGTAGACCTTCTTCTAGTATTTCCCGCAATGGATTGCTGTATTGGTTGTGCAATATTACTGGACGAGTAATAATCCATGATCCATACAATAACAAGGTTTGCTATGTTGTTGAGGAGTCGCCTGGCTTTCCAGAATGGTACGGTTTCAGTGTATCCCAAGGCTCTCTTTTTCTATTTGATATATACCCGAGTTTCAGAGTTTGGGAACTGGAAGATGAGGACCATCAGCCCAAGTGGAGGTTTGTGATTAGTTCACTTGATAAAGAAGATTGTATGGAGAAATCTTCAGAAATGTTGGAATGGATAGCAGCACCAAAAGCTCCATTTGCGGTCATCGCTATCCATCCAAATGATAGAAACATGTTCTATTTGTCTGGATCAGGAGGGGTTGGCACCTTAAACCTAAGGACCGGACAGTTCAAGCGAATTTTTGTCCCAAAACTTGACAGTAAAGTC
The DNA here is from genome assembly GCA_024586325.1 of Stellera chamaejasme. Classification (NCBI taxonomy): domain Eukaryota; kingdom Viridiplantae; phylum Streptophyta; class Magnoliopsida; order Malvales; family Thymelaeaceae; genus Stellera; species Stellera chamaejasme. The sequence continues at coordinate 20,250,257 of CM044982.1, read as the reverse complement.
GTCCCCATATATCATGAACTTGGAGTAAGAAGGACCATTAAGATAACTCCCAGTGTGATGGTTGTGTTCAAGGCACCATGTTGGCCCACTCCAATATCTGCTCTTCTCAATCAAGCATGCTAGCTCCACTTTTTATGCTCTTAATTTAAGTGTGTGGTTTTATTCCCAGTTTGTATCTAAAATATCGCATATTATGTATTAGTTAAAATCTTGCACTCTAAGGAGAAAGCAATCCATCAGCCCCAGATGATATAACTATTGGCGATGGAGGGAGGGAACCTGAAAGTATTACTACCTCCGTCCCAAATGTATTGTCCATTTTCCTTTGCAAATTCCAAAGGAAAATTGTCAACCCATTTGGGATGAAGGGAGTACTCTAGTATTTTCGATTGATTTATTGACATTATTCTCTTTGTCATTTTCTTAGGATTGATATGGTATCAGTTATGTGGTTTTGTTCAAATAAGAAGGATCAATTTTGATTCAGCCAAGGTTAGTGTTGCTAAGTTTATGTTATTCAGCTGTTTTTCTATTGCCTACAAATTTCCATGGATTGGTTGCTCGAAATTTCCCGTTCTCTTGATATTGAACTTAGATTATTTTTTGTTTTTGTGGGAGTCACCTGTTTCAGAAAACTACTCATCTCAATATACGGGAAAAGGAAAAATAAAGATTAAAGCATATTCCATTTATCAATTAAACCAAACTGCTTCTTCATCCAAGAATCCACTGGCCAAATTTGCTACTGCTATGCTTCTGTTAGATAGCTAGCATGTGAATTCTGTGAGGTAACTGTCACTGACATTGGTCTTCAAAGCCTTCCACTTAAGTAATATACTGCTTATCCTTCTAAGCTTAAAATGCAGGTTAAGGGAAATAAACAAATATCACTACATAAAATCTACCCTACATGATCAGGATGCTTCTCTAATTTGCTCAGTATGGTTCTAAACGTGACATAATAGTTAAGGATCTGATTCTGGCAAACTCCAGAATGAAAGATGCATCTTCTCCAACCAAATCTCAGAAAGCCTTGCCCTAATATACAGTGAGCTTTCTTTTTCTTTTCTCATGGAACTTATGAGCTGGTAGCTAATGTATGATTAATAAGTTAAAACTTGCAGCTTATAGAAAAAATGCCAATACAAACTTGACAATGACTTCAATTGTAAGCATAATGAAACATTTGTACGGCGAGCTTAAGTGAACAACATATTTCAGGTTTGTTTCTTTTTTTAAAGTCTTTTTGAACAGCAACAATAAGAATGTTATTAATAATATATATATATATATATATATATATATATATATTAATAACTTCGTGTCAGGCAATGAACCAAACATCAGTCCAGAGTAAAAGATAATTCAAATTTGCCATGAAATACTTGAGGAGCTGACTGTAATAGTATGAGTTTTCCCTGAAATTTTTTTTGATGCTGCTAGGAAGTGCAATTTAGGATACAGCTATAATTCTGGAATTGAAAGTAGAGTGAGAAATAGTCATGTCATCATTTCCATGAATAATAACATCAAGACCTGTCTGTTAGATCAAACCTCCTGAGATTTACCATCTATTGTTGAAAGAGCTTCAATTCCATGGAGAATAACATCAAGACCTGGAGTGTACATGATCATAACATCAGCTCCACATAATGACAGCTTCCTTTAACTCAAAATCAAGGATACTGTACAAACGAATAAATTATTACAGTCACAGGTAATATCCTTGCAAAGACCACATAAATGGAAAATGCGGAGTCGTTAAGAGGAAACTGACTGGATTGTATCTTTTGCAACTTTTGCAACATAATCAGTTATTTTGTATCTTTTGCAACATTTTTTGTTTTCTCAAAAAGGAGTTTTCTTTTAATCTGAAAGTATCATGCTGTAAAGGGAAAATAAATATTTTAATTTAAGGGATATTCCATCAGGTAATTTACGAATGGCATTCAGCCTCACCTTCTCCAGCATGTTTGTTCATGCTGCAGTGCCTCTGCCCAAATGATTGGAGTACCTTTAGGAGGCGTTTGGTTCGCGGATTCTAAAAATTCGTGGATTGTGAAATTATAGAAAGTATCAATGATGGAAAATATAAATAATTGTTCTCACAATCTTGTGTTTGGTTCAAGGATTATAGGAATATAAATTTTACAAGGACCGTTTTGTAACTTTCACAAAAGTTTATGGACTAATCACATAATTTTATCGGGACCATTTTGTAAAATTTACAAAAGTTCAGGGACTAAATGGTAATTTAAAAGGACCATTTTATAAATTTTTAAAAAATTAAGGACTAAATGTGTAATTTAATAGGGACCATTTTGTAATTTTTTCAAAATTCAATGACTAAATGTGTAAATATAAAGTTTAAGAGCTTTATTGAAATTTTTGAAACATAATAGGGGGCTCAAACATGAGAGAAGTGCAAAAACAAATTCGGTGATTTTCCCCGAAAATCACCGTGAAAAACCGTAAAATCCCCTCCCCCATTCTCCTCCCCCATTCGCCGGAAAGCAGCTGCCCAGGCAGGAGGGCCGCCGGAAGCATTGCTGCCTCGCCGGAAAGCAGCTGCCCAGGCAGGAGGGCTGCCGGAAAGCAAGCTGCCCAGGCAGGAGGGCTGCCGGAAAGCAAGCTGCCCAGCCAGGAGGGCCGCCGGAAGCATTGCTGCCTCGCCGGAAAGCAGCTGCCCAGGCAGGAGGGCTGCCGGAAGTCACCTACAGCAGCTCCGAAAATTCACCTGTTGCCGGAATTCACCTCCGAAAATCACGTTGAAGTGATTCACGTGAGGTCCGCATGGTGAGTTTTTGGCAAATTCATGGTGAAAATGGGGAAGTGAATATTTTTTAATTCACCCAAAATACTCCAACTTTGAGATGTTCCCCTTCTCTTGTCAACAACCAACCCCTGAAAATGTACATCCAGTCAAATTTCCATTCCAGCAAACAAATTCAACCTTAGAACCAATGTCCCGTTGCCAACCAGGGTGATTGGTATCATTGCATGAGTTCTTATAACCAAGTAAAGATTTTACTTTCAATCGCCTAATTATGGTGTTTCCTCACTGGTATAAAATGACGTTAGAAAACGCATTGAATGATTTAATAGCTCATGATGATTTAATAAGTTCTTATGCTAATGAATTAAGACTATTGAATGAATTACTTTTTCAAAATGATCGTGCTTCGAGTTCATGTCTTGAACACAGGTTTAATATTTTCGCTAGGAGAAGTGAACTTGTTGAAATTATTACCAAAGAAGAAGAAATTTTCAGTAAGAATCGTAAGAAATTTGAGAACTTAAAGATCCTTTTATATGTTGCTTAGATGGTTCTGCAATGGTACAAGACTGCTACTGATCAAGCTTTTAATAATTTGGTTAATTTACATCAAACCATTGGTATTCTTGAACATGAACTAGCTTTAATAGAGCACCGTCTCCATGATTTTGAAAGTTCTATTAATATATCATTGGATGAGAGATTTAATTTATATAACAAAAGAACTGATCTAAAATTCCAAATTCCAGAACTTAAGGATCTTCTTAATGAAAAACTGGAACGTTTTAATAGGATAAAAGCTTTATTGTCAATTGCCTAATCTTGGTTGTCTCCACTTGGTAAGTTGGATAACGCTGTAATGAATTTAATAATGCTTGAAGATTTGACTAATTATTATGCTTGCGAGCTAAGAACCATAAATTCTTTGTCTCCTCCATCTAGTTTTAATTATAGAATTAATAAAAGCATTAGAAAGGTTGAACTTGTAACAATAATAACTAATAGAGAGTCTCTAAGGAGATTTCAAGAATTAAAGACTATTTTAGCACTTGCTTGATTCAGGATTTGAAACCTGAGTCTTTATCTGCAAAAGATTGTTGCTAGGTCTATTAATTTTAAAGAAAGAATCTAAGTCTGTTAGGTTCTAAAGTTTTCTGAAAGGATTTTAAGATTTGAAGTTGTTTCAAGCGTTGGTAAGCCGGAAGATCCTAGAGCGACGAGTGGCAGATAGGAGTGTAAGTCCACGTTTTGCGCATAAGGAGTTGGTGTTCCCGGTTGAAACAATTAGAGTCTTAGATTTTGGAAGAAAAGCTTAGAATTTAATTAGATTGAAATTCAATCTTTAAAAGAAATAGAATGACAAAACTCTTTTCTGGTAAAGGAACAGTTTCATTTCCTTATCAAGTAATGGGTAAAATGGATTTTAATTCTACTGAGATCAATATAGCAGACTCAAAAGGTTTTGTTAATATGATAACTAAGGAATTCGAAATTAATAAAGAGTTTTTAAAGAGAGATTTGAAGTCTCCTGAAAATAGCAAAAAGGCTAATTGGTATTTTAATACGTTTTCCAAAAAAGAAATTGAAGAATTCAAAGAAAAATGGTTTGCTGAAATGAAAAGATTTAATATTCATATTCCTCTTTTTACTTGGTTTGAACAATATGCTAATAATAATAAGATTAATTATCCTTTTTCAACTATTACTTCTAATCATGCTAATAATAAATGTGTTGGTCAAACTTTTAAGACTGTTCCTCAAAAGGGGTTGGAAGACTCCACAAAAATGCATTCTGATCCTATACAAAAAATCCAGATGGAAATTGATAACATTAATAAAAAGATACGTGTTAATAAATATTCCAAAAAACCTTTTAAAAAGAAAGGACCTCCAACATGTTGGAAGTGTCGGCAAAAAGGTCATTGCAAGAAAGATTGCAAAATGAAGAAAGGAATTAATGTCTTAGAAATCCCATATAACATGAAAGAAGAAATTCCTTTTATTAATGAAATTCAAAATAATTCTGAAACAGAATCTGAAGGTTCTGTTGTTATTAATGAAATTCAAAATGAAGGTTCTGTTGTTAATTCTGATATTAATTCTCCTGATATTAATAAATGCTCTGAAAAGGAATACTGCAATATGCTTTCTACTAATATCGACTCTTTACAAGAAGCGGTCATTCAAGTGGAAGATTTAGAAAAAAGAAAGGAAGCCTTTTTAGTTATAAAATGAATCATAGAGAAGGATAATGATATTAAGCCCCAGTCCAAACAGGTTATTAATATTTCTGATTTTATTAAAGATCATGGGAAGCAGCAGAAGCCTGCTACCATTCAAGATTTACAGTTAGAGATTAATGATATTAAAAAGGATATTAAAGAGTTAAAAATAGAAAATCAAAATATCCAAAGGACCTTATGGATGAAAGGGTTAGAAGAAGCAGAAAAGCTGCAAAGAGAAGATGTTAATGAAAATGCTAATAAAGGAGAATGTTCTAGCAAACATGATAATCAGAGAGATTCCTACTTGAACGTTGTTTCTAAAATTTGCTACCACAAATGGTATGTTTTCATAAGCCTAATTATTAATGATGAATATCACCTTAATACTGTCGCACTCGTTGACACAGGTGCTGACCAAAATTGTATTCAAGAAGGATTAATTCCTACCCAGTATTTTGAAAAAACCAAAGAGACTTTACTTGCTGCTAATAATCAAAACCTGCATATTAATTATAAGATTAGTAATGTAAAAATTTGTAATGAAGGTTTGTGTTTTTCCAAAATACCTTTTATATTAGTTAAGAATCTAGGTACTAGGGTTATCTTAGGGACTCCTTTTATTACAAAATTGTACCCTTTTAAAGTTATCCCATATGAAATAAAATCCAAAATCCTAGGGAAAGAAATAAGATTTAAATTTGCTTATCCGGTAGAAGAAAAGAGCATAAAAATTTTACAAGATTCCAATAATAAGCCTACTTCTATTAATCTGCTTCAAGCAAAACAAAAGCATTATAAATTTTTGGTTAATGAAGTTAAAAACTTAAGGATAAAAGATGAGCTTAATCAACCTCCTGTAAAAGAAAGAATTGAAAGATTAAAAGAAAAATTGGAAAAGGAAGTATGTGCTTCCATTCCAAACGCTTTTTGGAACAGGAAAAAACATATTGTTAATTTGCCTTATACTCCCTTCGTCCCTGAAAAATTGTACACATTTCCTTTTTGGGCTGTCCCAGAAAAAATTGATCACTTTCCTTAAAAGGAAACTTCTCACTCTCAAAATTACTAAACTATCCTCACTTTATCTTTACTTTTTCTACCTCGTTTTTTGTGCACTCTCAACTAAGGTGCAATTAAGTAAACATATACAAACATCTTACATTCACCTTAATCTCCATGTCCAAACAAATCTACCAATCTTTCGGGGACGGAGGGAGTATTAAGGATTTTAATGAAAAGGATATTCCTACAAAATCTAGATCTATTCATATGAATGAAGAATTGGAGAATGTTTGCAAAAAGGAGATTAATGAGTTACTTGAGAAAAAATTAATAAGGAAATCTAAGTCCCCTTGGTCTTGTTCATCATTCTATGTTATGAACGCAGCTAAATTAGAAAGAGGAGCACCCAGACTTGTTATTAATTATAAACCGCTTAATAAGGTTTTAGAATGGATTAGATACCCAATTCCTAATAAAAGAGATTTGCTCAAAAAGCTACATAGCGCAAAAGTATTTTAAAAATTTGACATGAAGTCAGGATTCTGGCAAATACAGATTAATGAAAAGGACAAACACAAAACTGGTTTCAATGTCCCTTTTGGACATTATGAATGGAATGTGATGCCTTTTGGCTTGAAGAATGCTCCTTCTGAATTTCAGAATATAATGAATGACATTACTCAACCAATCCAGAATTTTGCAATTGTTTATATTGATGATGTCCTAATATTTTCTAATTCTATTAATCAACACTTTGCACATTTAGAAAAATTCTACAATGTGATAAAGCAAAATGGGTTGGTCGTTTCCCTTCCCAAGATGAAATTATTCCAAACAGAAATTAGATTTCTGGGTCATGATAATAAGAATAACCTGATTAATCCTATTGCAAGAAGTCTTGAGTTCACAACAAAATTTCCTAATGAAATCAAAGACAAGACTCAGTTACAAAGGTTTCTAGGTTGTCTTAATTATGTTTCAGATTTCTTTAAAGACTTAAAGATAATCTGCAAGCCTTTATACCAGAGATTAAAGAAAAATCCAAAACCTTGGTCTAATGAGCATACTGAAGCTGTCAAATTAATCAAAGAGAAAATCAAAACTCTTCCCTGTTTAAGTATTCTAAATCCAGATGCTAATTTAATCGTTGAGACAGACGCCAGTAACATTGGTTATGGCGGAATCTTAAAACAAAAGGTTAATGATCAAAATGGTGAATCCCTAGTAAGGTTTACTTCGGGATTCTGGAACCAAACCCAGATTAATTACAGTACTATCAAGAAGGAGATCCTTTCTGTAGTACTTTGTATTAATAAGTTTCAAGACGACCTTTACATGAAGAAATTCTTGTTAAGAATAGATTGCAAATCTGCTAAGGATATAATTGAAAAAGATGTTAAGAATTTAGTTTCTAAACAAATCTTTGCTAGGTGGCAAGCTTTACTTAGCAATTTTGATTTTGATATTGAATTTATTAAAGGTGAATCCAATAGCCTTCCTGATTTTCTTTCAAGAGAATTTTTGCAGGGACAAAATTATTCAAGATGAGCAAGAAGGTTGCAATCACCAAATCTGATCCAAAGGAGGAACAGATTACTGCTAATACTCCTAATAAAATGGTAATGATTTCTCCTAATGACTATTCTAGGAATAGTGATACTATTCCACCTACTAATTACTTCCAAGCCCTTTCGGCTCCAAAAACTAGCTTTGAGCTGGTATCTCCAAATCGTTTTACTGTCTTGGGAGAATCAAAGCTGATATCTTCCAGTATTCCTAATATTCCTAAAATTCCTAATGTTCCTAATAATACCAGACCAGCCTCTTTTTCCAGATATCCAGAGTTTCTAGAAAGACAAACCTATCATGTTAAGCAAAAGGCCTATGAATTCCTTTTTCTGGCAGAAAAGAATTTCTTCACCACTGAAAACAAATCCAAAGCCTCCTTCGACACTGTCGTCGAAAAGATTTTCTTTCCTGATTTCCACTACCACAGTGAGTCTATTAATAAATCCAGGGACTTTTATGAGTTTATACTGACAGACACAAAATCTGCGGTAATAACTCATTTTAAGAATTCTGGCTCCAATTATATTAATTATTCCAAAGTTAAGATCGATAAGGTCATGACTCCGTCCAGTTAGGGTATGCCTTTATCAACTCCTAGACGTTTTCAAAAGCCTAATGATGTTTTCAAGAGTTTTAATTATCACGACTACATGAAAGCTTGGACCAACACTTGGTACTTGCGCAGTTTTAATCATTCATGGATGTTCTTCTTCCATGAAAACCTTATTAATGATATTGATGATATCCCCAGATGGTTTATTAATGATTTCTGGTTCTTTATGGGACTGGAAAAGAAATTCCTTCCTGATATATGTCAAGAGGGATTTCAATGTTTTAATAATTATTTTAATGAGCCTAATGATCCCTCCCCCGATTCGAAAGAATCCTCCCTATTAATGAGGTTCGTGATCAAGTACAAGATCCCATGGATAATGGCCTGGCAGTACACCTTCCTTGAAGAAGATGCTCCTTGCCTGGCACGAGAATACAAAATTAAGTTGTGGGAAAAATTCAATCCAGAATGTTGTTCTAAGGAGAAGGTTCGACAAGACCACTTCCAACCAACAGCCAAAGAACAGCAAGATCATGCCTCTTTTCTCACGGCGAAATCAAGAATTCAAGCTGAACTGGCAGCATGCAATAAACCAGAAGAATGGCTCAAGTTAATCCAGAATCTAGCAGGAGCTAGTGTTGCTAATGACTCCGCAAGACCCATGTCTACAGAAAGCGGAGAACCCAGTTTAATGACGGTCCAGTTCGCTCAAGATCCATATGAAGACCTTACATTAGATATGTAAGGATAGTCCAAAGCCCAGCCCATCCGGGGCTCAACTTCCTAATCGGCCCATTCAGGGTCCAGATCCTACTGATATTAATGACTCAAGATTTTCAAGATTCAAGAGTGCTCCAGACGTCAAGATCCACGACATGACTCATCAGTTTTAATAATTCAAGAAGAAGACAAGAATTAATGACTCAACAAGATAATGACTCCTCCAGAAGAATTAATGACTCAACAAAATAATTAATGATTCAGCAAATGAATGACTCCGTCAGAAGAAGACAAGAAGATTAATGACTCATCAAGACTTTTTCAGACACATCCAAATCAATGACTATTCAAGATAATGACGCATCAAGACTTTTGAAGATAAATCCAAACTAATGACTGTTCAACACTGTTCATCAGTCACCTCAAGATTACTATTCAAGACACTATTCATCAGTCACATCAAGATATTCAGACTCTACTCAAGAAATGCCAGATGTTTTAATCAGACTCCACTCAAGATATTTTAATTCAAGTGCGCAACACGTCACGGATGACGACACAGCGGACTTCAGAAGGTTTTAATTCCGGGTTCAACTCTCTATAAATAGAGACGCCCGGCCAACGTTTCAGGACATCCCTTGGCACCTTGCCTACTAGAATTACTACTTCTCTCCCTCTTCCTAATACTTGTAATAATTTCCATCTTTTAATTACTCTGATGAATGATGACTCCATCTCATCCCCCAAATGGTATCAGAGCCATCTTTTCGGCCTGGTAGGGAGATAGACTGTCGGTCTCATCCCCCAAATGGTATCAGAGCCATCTTTTCGGCCTGGTAGGGAGATAGACTGTCGGTTAATGATCGCCTCAAGAAGTTTGTAATTCCTCATCTCTTTGTGAGATTTCTGTAAGTTGTTTAATAAGTTTTCAATACAAGAAGTATTTCAGTCCATCTTTCTAAGTTTTAATCATGCATCCTTATGAACATTATCGTCGTATTTTATGTGAAATTCTTTGGGACTTTATTAATGAAATTAATACTTTTCATGTTAAAATTCAAGAATCCGAAAGAAGAATTGAATCCTATAATCAAGAACTAAATACTGTTGGAATTTCTAATTCTAATATTCGATATTATAAAGTTATGATTAATTGTGAAGAATACCTGATTAATAGATGGACAAATAAAATTGAAAAACTAAAAAACCAAAGAAGACGACTTGCTTCAATCTTGAATACTGACTAAATCTTTCTATCTGTTTAAATATGGTGTTTCCTTTGTGGTACCGTAATACTTTAGAAGAACTTCTACAAGATTTAATAATAAAACATAATTGGTTAGAATCACGTATTAATGAAATTAGAAGTTTGAATGCATTGTTTTTTGATCTAGATGATAGCGAAGCTTTGAGTTTTGAATACAAGATGAATATTAATGAAAGAAGATACGAACTTGACGGTTTAATCAAGAAGGAAAAGCTAGAGTTCGAAGCAGCTTTAAAGAAATTTGAGGATTTAAAGGTCCTTTTGTTGCTTAAATTTAGTTTTTGAAACTGTTTTCTAAGGTTGAAAGAATTTGGTTAGATTATTCCTTTTAAAGAAAGAATCCAAGTCTGTTAGGTTCTAAAGTTTTCTAAAGAATGTTAAGATTTGAAGTTGTTTCAAGCGTTGGTAAGCCGGAAGATCCTAGGGCGATGTGTGTGGCAGGAGTGTAAGTCCACGTTTTACCGCGGAAGGAGTTGGTGTTCCCGATTGAAACAATCAGAGTCTTATTATTTGGAAGAAAAATTTAGAATTTAGTTAGATAAAGATTTAATCTTTAGAATGGATAAAATGACTAAACTCTTTTCGTCTAAGGAAACAGGGTCAATATCTGGATTTAACCCTGATAATTGTGAAGACTTTAATTCCACAGAGATTAATATTGCTGAAATTGAACAAAAGCTTAATAATTGGTCTATTCCTAAAGTTAATCCAAATACTATTTACAAGATCGGAACGTTTGATTTTTCGTCTAGTTATTCCATAAAACAAACAGAACAAACTATTCCTTTGAATCAAGAAATTGAAACAATCCGGTTAATAAGTAATCAAGCAGTTAATAATCATAAGAAAGATAAATATAAGTTTATGCATATTGGGATGGTCCAAATTGCTATTAAACCTATGTTTAGAATAGGACTTGATATTCCTCTTTTAATGATTCTAAGAGATGCCAGACATTTGAATTTTAATAATTCTCTGCTAGCAATGGCGTAATCCAATCTTGCTAATGGTCCAAGATTTTTTAATTGTTATCCAAATTTTACAATTTCTCTTTTTGATCCCCATATACTTGATACGTTGAGTTTGACTATTAAAATTAAGAATATGAATTTTGCTAATAATGCTAAGTCTATTTGTTTAATCTACCGTGTCTATTACAAAGTCATGACCACCACCATAGAACCAAAAGCTAGGTTCAGCTCGTTAAGAGACGAAACCATAGTCTTTGAGGCCAATTCCCAAAATTCCCAGATCCATGTTCCAAAGAAGTTAAAATGGAATGAAATTTCAAAATCTAATGAATGGGACTTGGAGAATCTTGTTCCCATCAACCCATAGATTTAATGAATCAAAAGCTTTAATCATCGAATCAACGGATGGTTCGGTCAAAATTAATTTTGCTAATTATTTTCCTCAATCTAGGTTCAGTCAATCTGAAACCTCCAGATCCTCAAACTACCAATCCAGATCTCCTTTTCGAAATCATATTCCACGATCTCTTTCACCTGAAAATGTTTCTGTTCCTACGGAATTAAGAAATGTTGACTTTAATAGTGAAATTCCTCATCCAGTCTATGATTTTAAAGATGAAGCTTCTTCGAGTATTAATCCTACTCCCAGTCAACTGGAAGTATTTTCTCCCAAAGGTTTTGTTAATGTTATAATTCAAGAATTCAAATTGATAAAGAATTTTTAAAAAGGATTTGAAGTCTCCTGAAAATAGAAAAAAGGCCACTTGGTATTTTAATACGTTTTCAAAAGAAGAAACTGATGTTTTTAAAGAAAAATGGTTTGCCGAAATGAAATGTTTAGGAATGAATATTCCTCTTTTCGTTTGGTTCGAAAGATTTGCTAATATTGAAAATATTAATTATCCTTTTTCTACCATCACTCCGACATCAAGTTACAAAAAAATGGATCACTATTAATGATAAAGAAATAACATCTGTTCATCCTCCTCCGAAAGTATTTTAATTACTCCTCATCATACTAATGACGACAAATGTGTAGGACAGCCTTTTAGGTCATTCCTCAAAAGGAGTTGGAAGACTCCGCAAAGAAACCTTTTATTGCTATTAATTCTCAGCTTAATTATGCTAATCAGTCTCTAATCTCTATTGGAGAACAATTGAATAGGATAGAGCCGCTTGTTGTTAATAAAGAACCCAGAGCTTTTAATTTTCCTTTAACTAATCTGCCTTCAACTAGTTATGTCAAAGAAACTCCTCCTTCAAGACCTCCTCCTGCCTCAGCCGGCACCTTTATACCTATAAGCCCGGACTTTAGGTTAAAAGGAATTAATAAGTTTAATGATAACCCCATATCGAAGATCCAGTCGGAAATTGATAACACTATTAAGCAATTAGCAAAAGGAAAAAATATTAATGTCATCTCTGAAATAGATGAGTTAGAAAATCAATTCAAAACCATGAATATTAATAATCCTTCCTCAAGTATTAATAAGATCCAAAATCCAGATTTTTACAAATCCAAAACTTGGTATCCAAAACCTTCTCCTCCTGATATGATGTTTGAAGAAAAGAAGAATACTCCCAATTCCTATGATGGGACCTCAATATGTGTTTGGAATCTGGATGGATTAACAGATTACCAAATCTTTTCTTTAGTCTGTGAGATGGAAATGGCAGCTAATGCTTACATGAATAATGATAATTCAAATCCAATGGCCATGCATCTTCTCGTGAATGGATTCACAGGTCAACTGAGAGGTTGGTGGAATAATCTTCTTACTAATGATCAAAAAAATCATATTAATAGAAGTACCAAGAAAATAGTTGTAGATGGTATAGAACAAGATACTGGAGAATCCAATGCGGTAGAAGTCCTACTTTGGGCTATACTAAAATCTTTTCAAGGAAATCCAGAGTTACTTGGACAAAGAGAATCCGAAATTTTAATGAATTTAAGATGCCCAAAACTTCATGATTTTAGATGTTATAAAGACGTTTTCCTGACAAAAGTTTATACTAAAACCGATTGTGCTAATATCGTTTGGAAAGAAAAATTTATTGCTGGTCTGCCTAATTTATTCGCTGAGAAAGTTCGAATGCGAATCAAGACAAAATATAATGGTGTAATTCCTTATAATGATCTAACTTTTGGTGAAATAATAAATTTTATTAATTTGGAAGGTTTGGAATTATGTACAAATATGAAACTCCAAAGTAAAATTAAAAATGATAAAAAAAAACAAACTAGAGCAGAATTAGGAGATTTTTGTTCTCAATATGGCTATGAAAAAGTCCATGCTCCTTCCTCAAAAAAGATGAAAGTTCAAAAGTCCAAGAGAAAGAGTTACAGTTTTAATAAACCTGAATTTTATAATCATAAGAGTTCAAGATATAAAAGACGGGATCAGGATAATTTTAAAAATTCCAAAAGATCTTTTAATGGGAAAAGGAAAGGACCTCCTACCTGTTGGAAATGCAGGCAAGTGGGTCATTTTGAAAGAGACTGCAAAATGAAAGAAAAAATTAATGCTTTAGAGATTTCTAATAAAATGAAAGAACAATTAATGAATTTAATGACCTATGACTCTCCTTTTGAATATAGTCAAACTGATAATACTTCTGATAATGAAGAAGAAGGAATCCCTTTTATTAATGAAATTCAATCTACCAATAGTTCTGATAAAGAATCTGAAAATTCTGAGATTAATGAAAACTGTGTTGAAAAATGCCACTGTAATGTGCTTTCCTCTGACATAAATTCTTTGCATGATGCAATTATTCAAATAGAGGATTTAGAAAAAAGAAAGGAGACCTTTTTAGCATTAAAAGGAATCCTCGAGAAAGATAATGAAGTCAAAAAACCCCAGTCCAAACCGGTTATTAACATTTCTGATTTTCTAAAAACTTATGGGAAGCAGCAAAAGCCTGCTACCATTCAAGATTTACAGTTAGAGATTAATGATATCAAAAGGGAGATTAAAGAATTAAAAATAGAAAATCAAAATATCCAGAGAACCCTTTGGATGAAAGGGTTACAAGAAGCAGAGAGGCTGCAAAGGGAAGATTTCAATAAAAATGCTAATGAAGGAGAATGTTCGACCAAAATTGATGATCAGATGGATTCCTACCTGAATGTTGTTTCAAAAATTTACAATCATAAATGGCTTATTCATATAAGCTTGATCATTAATGATGAATATCACCTGAACACTACTGCATTGGTAGATACATGTGCAGACCAAAATTGTATTAATGAAGGACTAGTTCCTACCCAATATTTTGAAAAAACAAGAGAAATCTTGTATGCTGCTAATAACCAAAATCTGCATATTAATTACAAGATCAGTAATGTAAAAATTTGTAATGAAGATTTGCGTTTCAAAATGCCTTTTATTTTAATCAAAAATTTAAGTACTAATGTTATCTTAGGAACTCCATTCATTACGAGTTTGTTCCCCTTCGAGGTAACCTCTTCTGAATTAATTTCAAAAATCTTAGGAAAAGAAATAAGATTTAAATTTGCTTATCCCGGAAAGGAAAAGAACATAAAAATTTTACAAGATTCTTTTATAAAGCCTTTTTAGGCAAGTTTTATTTAATTCCAGATTAATATTTAATTAAACTAACTTTCTTCCAAGCAACTTTATTTTGCAGGTACAAAACTGTTCAAAATTACTCCAAATGAGCAAAAGGATCGCAGTCGCCAAAGTCCAAACCAAAAGAAGAAAAGGAAAGGAGTTCTACTCCCTATTAATTTCAACAACTAATAATGAACAAAGATTAATTATTGAACGTCATTTCCGTTCATCTCCGCCATTTAGGCAGACGGTCTCATGAAAACGTATATTTAATGTTACATATTATGTCCCTCAATATATATGCTATAATTGTCTTTTATTGCTATGTCCTTAGTCTTTAGCAAGGGTTTTGTAGGAATAAATTTGGGAGACAAGTGAGACGAATTGGAGCGAAAGAGGACTAAAACATGACAAGAAATAAAGCTTAAGGACCAAGTTGATGAAGGATAAAGTTTAGGACTGTAGTGATCAAAGTTCAATAGTTGAGGACCAAGAATATAAAAGTTCACTTTGTGGTCACATACACATAAGCCAATTGCATTCGGATTCCTAGGTATTGGTGGATTACTTTTACTTTGGCTTATTACAAAAGCCAATTTTTTTCATAATTCTTGTTTGTTTATTTATTTGGAATGTTGATACATTCAGCTTACAGAAGTATTATCAACGTAGCTACAAGTAAAAAATAAAATCAACGTTTAGGCCTATTCTATCAATTATCAAACATCGGGCCAACAAGGTATGTGAGTTCTAGCTAGACTTCAGCTACGTTCAAACTAAAAGCATCACTAAAGCAATGAGGTTGTTGACGGACAAAAATATCATCTCTTTTATTTTATTTTTTATGAGGACAAATACCATCTCTTAGATGTCTATAATCCATAGATGGTCCACGAATAATATTACTCCCTCCGTTCCTCCGTCCCCAATTAATTCTACATATTTTTTAAAGATTATCCCTAAAAGTTTTACACTTTCCTGAAATGAAAACTTCTCTCCTATAAAGTTACCAAATTGCCCCTACTTTATCTTATCTTTTTTTATCACGTTTTTTGTGCAACCTCCACTCAAGAGTAATTATGTCAAACTACATAAAATTTTACATTTACCTTAATCTGCGCACACACACAAAATGTAGAATTAATTAGGGATGTAAGAAGTATGTACTATTTATCATAGTTGATGGGACAGGAGATGATGAGGGCATCAGCCCCCTTTCGTCCCTAAAGGACAATCATTCCTTCAAGGGGTCTAAAGGACCCTTGGCGAAGGCTCGATTGAAGAGGATGCGGCACTCTCGGCACCGGCGAGGCCCCAAAGCGAAGCCACACCTGCCAGGTCTCCAGGAGAGGACCCTGTACGCATCCTCCAAGTTAAGGCCAAGCTCCGAGTCAAAGCTGTGCTCGCGAAGCCCCATTGGCGAACCCATGACCATATGGCGAACCCATGGTCTTATGGCGAACCCATGGCCCTTGGCGAGGCCATGCCCCATTGGCGAGCCCAAGGCCCTTGGCGAACTCCTGGCCCTTTGGCGAGCCCCTGGGCCTTGGCGAGGCCATACCCCATTGGCGACCCCATGGCTTCTCCTGCGAACCCATGGTCCCTTTGCGAACCCACGGTCTCTCCGTGAACCCATGACTATCGGCGAAGACCCTGCGCCAAACTTCCAGAAGCAGGCAAAGCTCCAAAGGCAATGTCAATCGCGCGAGGCCATATGGCGAAGCCACTGCGCAAGGTTTTCAGACAAAGCGAAGCCTCAGGTGTTCGCCAACCTGAAGGAGCCTCCATACGCAAGTCAGGCGAACCATTCGAATTATGAAGAGGCCTTTCCTCCCTTTCCCGCCAAACTACAATTCCTGGGGAAATGGAAGCGACAGGAGCAGGTAGCCTACAATGTCACTCATCACCTACCTCCTTTCACTTTACCCACCATAATTCAAGGAAGGTGGTTCCCTAGTCAAGTCAAGCTCTTTCCTTCTACCATTTTCATCATATATAAGGAAAGCTTGTCTCCATTGTAATACTTAGAACTCATTTTGTAAGAACACATATCTGCCGAAAATAGGCTATATTGTTCTTCTTTGTTCTCAAATCTTGCTCCACCAATCCATTAGTGATCCAAGCAAGAGGATCCAATATAATACCTAGCATTGTTTGATCTAGTAATCAAAAGGTTCTAGGTTCCATTTCCTTTCCCAGGCATTATCAAGAGCATTGCCTCACCTCGTAGTGAGGAGGTTCTCTTGGCCGATTTGTGTTCTTCGTTACTGTACGCATTTGTTCTTTCCATTTTATTGGAACCCGCCTCTTTCAAGTTAGATCGCGAGCTTTTGATCATACCTCCCAAGTGTGATCATATCAGGAGAACAGTAGCATTTTTGTTGTTTTTTTCTTTTTTTTTGCTTAGGCCCATAGATTTAATGGTTTTACAATTAAGTCCAACTGGAATTCTATTTTAGGAGTGCTAAACCTGTAACTAATGAGAGTCCAAAGGTTTAAGCTTATGAACAGACTTTCTTTAGGGATCGTGAGGCAAGAGAAAGAGAAATTACCCTGCCAGTGAATTTATTTGAAAATTCTCCATCTTCTTTAAATTGTTCAAAAAAACCCCGCGTCCCCATTATTCATCAAATACCCTTCTTATTTTGTTATAGTTTTCATTTAACTCCCCACATTATGTACCAAAAAACATCTGAACAACTTGACTTATATACCAAAAACTAAGTCCGTAAAATAAACCATTATATATAGCATAGATTCATTAAATGTGTTTCCACTTATCTAAATGTTTCAATTAAAAACACACTTCTTCAACCTCCAAAAATCATTAACTTATCCTATCACTTTATGCAAAAATCGACCATTTATGTGTTTAAAGTATTCATCATTTCGTTGCAATTTCTTTGCTTGTCTCATCTCTAAAGTAATGTAACATTTATTTTTCATAATTTAATTTATGATTTTATTGTTCGATTATATCCAAATATAAATCTAAAACTCTGCCAATACTAATGATAATTTGACATGTCCACTTTACAAACATAATTTCTTCAATTTTTCAAATAATGTATAATAAATTGAAGTCAAATTAAAATTAACATTAGAGTCAAACGTTGCTTTACTTTTGAGACGGATAGAGTATTATTATCAATTAATTTTCAGTTTTTTAATAATCTACCTATTGCATACAATTTCAAAAATGATATACATAAATTATAGTTTAAAATAAACCTACAAACTTTTATTCAAAACTTCTAAATGTTTTTTAGCAATTACATTTAAAGGAAATTTAAGCTAAACACTTCATAAAAGTCAGTTCTATCATAAAGTTATCAAAGACAAATTCTTTTATATACTAAATTACTATAGGACAAAAATAATACAGATTAATTTTATCTTTTGAGAGTTTTAAAATGATCTCACAATTATTAAACCACTATATGAATTTCTTTTTATTTTTGGACAAATCCAAATTATTCTTATGTAAACCACCTTAGTCCATTATCTATTATACATTATTCATACAAAACACACAGTTTTCAACACTGATCTATAATTATATTTTATAATATTTCTAGTTGTAAATTCAAATTTTTGTACATATATACTATCTTCGTTCATCATTAATGGGTTGAATTTTTATAAGTTTCTATAAATCTTCCGGACATGGTAAATTAGAAATTATGCGAAAAAAATTAAAGAAGGTGAGAAACTTTGAAAAATTCTATCATTCAATAATGAATAAAGATTAACTATTGAAGTTCATTTTGAAGCGAAAATGCCACCAATGTTTTAATTAAGGGATGAATTTGCCACTAGACGTTAGTTTGTCTTAGTTGGCGCTCATATGACATGCCACTGGATGATTACGTGAACATTGATTATACATTTAGTAGAGTTAATATTGAGTTTCACCTTAAAATCTGTCACGGTTTAAGTGTTGAATTGTTAGTTTTACAAATTTTATGTGAAATTAAAATATTAACCCTACAAAAATGTACAGTCAACGTCCACGTAATCGTTCAGTGGCACGCCACATGAGCGCTAACTAGGACAAACACTATGTAGAGAAAAATTCATCTACTACGGCCAAACCTGCAGTAGAGCCGCGGTAGTTACAGCGGGAGAGGCCATAGTGCTTGCCGTGGTAAAATCCTCCGCAGTTCGTTTTCCACTACGGTCATGGCCGCAGTAGCTATTGCGGCCTTACTACAGCCATAGCCGCAGTAACCGGTTTGAATAATTAAAAAAAAGTGGACGAATCCGGATGAATGTTCATCCGGATTCGTCCAATGAAACCCAGAAGAAGAAGAAGAAGAAGAAGAAGAAGAAGAAGAAGAAGAAACATAAGAAGAAGAAGAAGAAGAAGAAGAAGAAGAAGAAGAAACAGAAGAAGAAACATAAGAAGAAGAAGAAGAAGAAGAAACAAAAGAAAAAGAAGAACTAGAAGAAGAAGAAGAAGAAACAGAAGAAGAAGAAGAAGAAGAAGAAGAAGAGGAAGAACAGAGAAGAAGAAGAACAAGAAGAACAAGAACAAGAACAAGAAGAAGAAGAATTGTGCGGCGGATGAAGAGAAATGAGAGTTTAAACCCTAAAAAAAAAAAAATTTACTGAGGCCTTACTGCGGCCAAGACCGCAGTAAATCTTACCGCGCCAGCAACTACGCCATTTACTGCGTAAATGGGCTTACTGCGGCCCAAACCACAGTAAGGGCCGCAGTAGCTTTTGTCCTCCAGTGACAAATTTACCCATTCAATAAAACATTTGTGGCATTCTCGGTTCAAAATGAACCTAACGAATTTAGAGATTTTATAAAATTCAGTGATAAAATGACTAATTTTCCCTAATTTTTACTCATAATTTTACTAATTTACCCATATACATTGTCTCACGCAAGTAACTCCTTTTCTCCCTTTCCCACCAGTTTCTCTCTCCCTACCGCCGATTGCTTTATCATCTGCTAGCGTGATAGTGTGTGGTGTTCAGCTGATTTGCCAGATGAAATATTGTTCTTTGTGTTCATTTGTTTTTATTCTTTTTGCTTGTTTTGTTACTTTTTCCATTTATTGACTTTTACTCTTTATTCTTTGTTGTCCTTTCATTTTTACTTTCTTTTATTATACATTTTGAAACCATGGTTGTGAATAGTAATTTAAGTCATTTCGAGTTAAGGCATGTTTGGATCATTCTAAATACATATATAGACTATTTTGGTTTTCATCTTAATCAGGTTTGGGTGAGATGAGGTTTCAAGTTATTTGACTTCCTCGTTAAACTGGGTCATGTTTCAGTTTAGCCGTTGGCCCTGAGATTTTCGGGGCCCCAAGCGAAAGAAATATTGGGACCCTTGTCAAAATACTTCTTCCGTCCTTAAATTTTTTGTGTGTTTTTTTTAATGTTGTGGAGGATTTAGATCATTACTTGAAAGAATTCATTAGAATTTTGGAAAAAAATATATTTTCTTTTTTGAAAAGCAATACAAAAATTTCTTGTAATAAAATTACACCTAAGCCCAAAGAGACAATTGGGCTTTAAAAATATTTGACTTTACATATTAAAATGTTAAAGTAAAATCATAGATTAAATGCTAAAAATGAAACGCACCATTTTTTTAAGGACGAATGTAGTAGTATTTACATAATATTTTACTTTAAAAATATGTATATTAATATGTTCTAATATGGGAATATTACTACATCCATCCCACAAAAGATTATGTTAATATGTTCTATTATTGGGAGAGAGATTTTAATTAATCACCGGTTCTAAGTAATTGCATGTTAATGACATAGCATAATTTAAGCATTCCTGACACAAAACAGAGGTGAAAAAAAAAACGGAAGTTCCAAGTTTCCATTTTGCCTCATGATATGAAGACAAAACAAAGAATCCTATGCCACAAATGAACTGTTTTTCAAAAGCCATTTCAACTTCCTGTTCCATTTCTTAACCTGCAGGAGTAGCTAAGAAGTTATCTGGTTTTGGGTGCACCTACCTGTATCTGCTGCTACCAGATTCAAGCTCACACCACCAGCTCTTGTAGAGATCATAAACACAAAGGCAATGTCTCGAGCTCTTTGTTGAATTGCTGCTTGCTGAAGCTCCTTATTGCTGCAAAATGTTCCTCAGCTCGAATAGAACCATCAAGGCGCGCTCATACAGATATTTCCGCAACTCAAGAAAATCCTAGTCCATATAAGACACATAAAAGTTGATTAGCATGACTCTATTATGTATCAGAATTTGTTTTCTCTGCAAAAATGGTTTTCTGTCTACGAGCTTTCGTATGTGCTCGGTATGATCAGGGCTTTCTCAACAGACTAGCTTCGAATAAAAGGAAAACCTATAAAATATCGAGTGTGTTGGTCATCTGAGCAAAGAGGAGCACACGACGTCCATATTGATACAGCTTTTGCAGTAGCTGGTCCAAGTCCAAGAGTTTACCACTGGCCTGGCACGAGACAATAATATTATGAGAAAAAATGACAAGGGATTAAGGATCATAGCTAGAAGCATTATGTAATATTCCTATTATGTCGACGGTGGAAAGAAAAGAAAAGAAAAAAGTATGAAATATGCAAGCATCAGCATGCGCAAAATTTTTACCCATACTCCATTCTTCACTCTTCTCTGAAAGTTACAGGTTGTTAACCTTCTTAAAAGGGTGGGATAACAAATTACCTTAACCAGATGTTCAGGCGCAATACCAGGGAACATGTAACGATGGCTGCATGCTTTCCGTACTTGTATTACCTGGTATTAAAACAGATGACCAAACTGAACAAGAAGCAAAAGAAAAGCAAATTTTACAAATATTATTCATAAACAGCCTATAAGATCAACCAAATCCAGATTTGAGCATTGTGACAGACAAAATCTTACTCCAGTCTGTATAACCATGCTACATTGTAAGGAGAAGAAAGCAACGTTTTGTTTTTCGTTTTATTGCAAAAGCAAGCAATTTTTTTTTGTTTCTGATGTCTAAGAAAACGGCTCAAAAAAGAAGCAAACTGTGTTTCCTAGAACTCACATTTCCTTCTTAAATATAGATAATATACAGTTAAAAACAGAAATAGAAACCAACCTATTAAAAAACAAAAACATAACAGAACATTCATTAGCATCTCATGAAATAAAAAATGTTGAAGAAGAAAGGACAACATACGTAGTGATCTCAGACCTGAGTAAGTGGTGGCAATGCAAGGTTTCAAGACTCAATAAGCTTCGATTTCGTTCTCCGAAGCATGAAAGCTTGCAACACATGCTTCAAACTCTGTTATTGTTCTTTTCCCCAGGATGACCTGCAATCTTATCATAAGAAAATAAAATAAACCATGCAGCAAGCATCACATCTCATGTCAGGCCATGTTGACTCACATGCGTAGAGCACATGAAAACCATCATGTTTTCAGGAAAATATAGTCAACTAAATATCTCTTGCAATAGTTCCACTCATTAAGGAGAAGTAGCAGATTAACAGAAAAATTCACATTTGTTAGTACCGCATGAATATGCCAAAAAGGGAAACAAAAATTATATGCTTCCGCAAGTCATAAACCATATGCGAAACTTAGGTTCAAAATCATAAAAACAAACTCACAGACTATTATCTTCAACTCAAGGCTGGGTGAGAAAACAAACCTGCTAAATTAGTAGCTCCAGCTTCCTTGAAGGTGGAAAGAAACTGTTGTGAAGTCCCAAACACCAAAGGCATGCAAGAGTGCAAGATTGCCCAGAGTCCAGTCAGATTGTTTTGCACAGGTGTGCCAGTCATTAACAGCCTTCTCGGGATGAGAAAACGATCAGTAAGGACATTGTAGAGAACCTGTTAGATTTCTTGTATCAGGTACCCTCCGAAGACAACAAAATTCATTAATATATGATGACAAAACCAATTAAGATGATTGAGAAACCAGTAACAATGCCACAAATTTTTTCAATCATGGAGTCGAAGAGCCACCACCCGCTTCACCAGATCACGGAAACACAAACCCATATGCTGTTTCTGAAACAATGTCTGAAAGAGGAAGAGCACATCCTCAAACGGATCTTCCAGAAAGAGACCTAGATCGACTCCCTCCGCAAAGAGATAACCAACCTGTACATCTTCGTCTCCCTCTTTCCAAGTATGATATTAATGTTTTGAGTCCTCATGTTTTCGAGCTACCTCCAACCAGTCAAGTTCTAATGAAATGGTCCTAAGTTTCTTAATCTAACACCATTACACACCGTGTCAAACAAGCGTCAACCACATGTCCCTGACTGTTAGTTTAGGACTAGAAGTGATTACGGTGCCTTACGTTTCGGACTCAATTGTTAGTTCTGAAAGTTGTAAGACTTAATCATTAAAATGAGCAAACTTAGAGGACTAAAAATATACTGACACTTGGCTCCTGAAAGTATGTATAAAGATTAAAAATGAAACTATCAAAATCAATCATCTCCTCCCATATTTTCCTCTCACAAATTTCAAATCAATTGTAAAAAACAAATCACTCTATTTTCTCTAATGAACACAACCATGCTATCTCGCTTAAGTTGCCAACAACACTAGATGGACTAACATCAACCATAGGTCCCAGCGACTGCATTTTCTTTCTCTTATTTTTTTGATAGTGAGTTAGCGACTGCAATTTCTTGACTACATTTCTCCAATTCATAGTACTTTATTCATGTTCAGAACTCTTGGATATGCTAAATAAAGACTGTAACACCTTTTGAGGTAGATCTGACAGAATACTGCTTGGGCTAGTGGAGACAACTTCAAGTTAGATACTTTGAGGTTTCATGGATCACACTATATAGCACCTTAATCCAACTATGTTGGGTTAGTTAGTAGAGCAAAATCTATAATGTTAGATAGAAAAAAGAAATTTACAGTGGAATTGCTCTATCACAAGATTAACATTATAGAGTCAAAAGATGTCCAACCTATCATCATTTTACAGTCTCAATATACTCCATAATACATCATTAAATTTTTGTCTCTAGCTTGTCTCAAACAAATATCATTGAAACAATATAATATGTTCCTTCTTTTGGCCAATGTATAGAATGCACTTCACAGTCCATGGAAAAATTCAAAGAAAATTTACAAAAAAAATACCCTTCCCTTGTCGAGCCTGAAAATGAAAAGTATTAGCATAACATACTTTTGACATATAATAGTTAGAATTAAAGTTTCAATTTGTGTACAATTTGGACAAATAAGCACTATGTTCTCTAATTTCTGCAGAAAAAATAGAAACCAGACCTGTGTTTTCTGAAACTGCAAACTGACAGGATACTTGAATCATATTCAAACATAGTTTTAACCCCTAAGTAGCGAATACAGGACGAGAAGTAGTTTACCTTGGACCATTGCTGGTTGACAAGAAGCCATCCAGGACGAGAAGTAGTTTGCCCTTGCCACTCGCGTTCTGCAGCAACATCCGACGTTCCATTTGTTGCTCATGTCCTACACCTAAGATCTGCCTCTGCATCTGTTGGCGTCCACGGCGAGGGTTTCATGAGCATCTGGCATTTTAAGTTCCTCTGTATTTTTTTTTTCGAATCTTCCGTCATCTGAAAGAGCACTGTAGTAGTTGCGAAAAGTGTGGGATTATTTTTTTATATGATTCAGACTTCCTTATTTTTCTTTCTATTTTTTTTCCAATCTGAAATATTGCATATTTAGGAATTTCGGGTCAACCTTTCAAACCCGAGCCTAACCCGAAGTATTCGGGTTCGGGTTGACCCGAGCCTAACCCGAAGTATTCGGGTTCGGGTTGACCCGATCCGAAGTGTTATTATGGTCAGTTTCGGATAAATTGATAAGGGTATTCCGAGTTCGGGTTCGGGTTCGGGTTGACCCGAACCCGAAATGGACCAACCCGACCCGAATTACACCCCTAAGAAGGATCACTGAGGTTGCGGCTGCAGCGTCGGGATCATGTATGTGGAGTAGTTTGGCGGCACGTACTGGTCTTGCGGTGGCCGGGATGATCCTCCCACAACAAAGTCCCGGGGCACCTGATGTTGTTGTAAGATGCCCCGCTCTAGAAGCGCCGGCCAAAGGACGTTAAAGGATGCGTCGTACTACCGCCGCAGCTCCGTACGAAGGGTCTATTGCATCTCCTCGAACCGACGTCACTCCTGCGAAAGAGTACGGTTCATATGAACCTCATACTCAGCCTGGCGCTCCCTCAGTGTACGCAACTCATCCTCTATCCTGATGCGATCCTCCTCCGCCTTACGGCGCGCCTCTTCAGCGGCAAGCTCGCGCTGAAAGGATGTGAATGAAAATA
Organism: Stellera chamaejasme; assembly: GCA_024586325.1. Taxonomy (NCBI): domain Eukaryota; kingdom Viridiplantae; phylum Streptophyta; class Magnoliopsida; order Malvales; family Thymelaeaceae; genus Stellera; species Stellera chamaejasme. The sequence goes on along the minus strand of CM044982.1, from coordinate 20,225,310 downwards.
ACTTTAGAAAACTTTTAAAGCTTGTAGATATTTTAAAAAACTTCTAACTAGTTTCAAATTAGTTTACCTGAGATGGCCGAGGTGGCCGGAACAGCTCCGGATGGACTAATTGCGGGGAAGTGCCAACCCAACGGCCTTTGTAGGGCCCATCTATCACAGCTTGGAATATCGCCTCATCAAAAGGGGGCGAGTCATGATCCGGGTACTTCTCCAGCACCATCCGTGTATACTCCTCCTAGTAAATAAATAATGCACAAGTAAGTTAGGATAAATAAATGTAAATGATAAAATACCTCGAACTAAGTGTTCTCCGCACCATCTCAATGACGTCGGAAGTCGGTGATGGTGATGAGCCGACGCTCTCTGATACGATCACGGGGACGACGGAGGCGAACCCGCGTGATCGTACGGAAGCGCTGATCTAGCTTGAAGGAGTCGACGAACAAGGAAGGGATAGATTCGGCCACATACACCTCCCAACTACGAGGTTGGGCAATATCTGCGATAAGCCTGGGGAGTATGGAGGATCTAGCACCTCTCAACTACGAGATTGAGCAATACTAGATATTAAACTTGATGATAAACAATCAAGGGGGATTGCGGAAAATAGCAAGGGGGTGAGAACCGGAGCTTAAGGAATTTTCCTTCTTAAGCTTTAAACATGTTCTAACTATTCTAGGAGTCTGTTGTTCCTTTTATAGGGAAGAAGGAAACAGACTCTGACACTTGCGCATGCATGCCATAAAACGTACAGTACTTGTGCATGCATGTCTGACTAAAAGATAAAAAGGTAAAAGCTAAAGTAGATAATTGGCTCTCGAGTGTCAGCGTGAAAGGTGGGAGTGTGCCAGAGTGGTTGGGAGTGGTCGGCCGATTTAGGGAGCTTAGGTGGCTTTGCTTTAGGGCTTCGCCTGAACTGGGAGGCCCCGCTCTGAAGGCCTCGCCTTCGTTAGGAAGCTTCGCGGAGATGGCTTTGCCAGAAGGCCTCGCCTTCTCCTGGAGGCTTCGTGAAGAAGGCTTCGCCTTTGCTTGGAGGCTTCGCAAGAGGGAAGCCCAGCCTTAGCGTCTGAACTGGAAGTCTTCGTGTTGAAGGCTGGTCCTTGCCAGGAGGCTTTGCTGAGATGGCTTCGCCCAATAGCTATGCCTTCGTCAGGAAGCTTCGCATGGAGGTCTTGCCTTCACCTTGAAGACTCCACGATGGAGAATCTCGCATGAGGGCTTCGCCTTGAGTGTTCGCGGGGAAGGCTTCGCCATCGCCGGAACACCTTCGTTTGATGAAGCCTAGCCCTCACCTTGAGGCTTCGTAGGAATGGCTTCGCCTGAAGGCCTCGCCATTGCCTGGATGCCTTAGCATGATGTAGTTCATCCTTCGCCTTGAGGCTTCACAGGGACGGCTTTGCCAAAGTGCTTTGCCAACGCCTGGGTGCCTTCGCGTGAAGAAGCCTATCCTTCGCCTTGAGGCCTCGCGTAGGGTCCTCGCGTGGAGGCGTTGCCTTTTCCATGTCAGGTGCTAGTCCAAACCATGGATTAGGCCGCCTGGGCCTCTGAACCTCCTCGCCAAGGGGTTGCTCCGAGTTTCATTCGACTGCCTCTTCGTCTGGGACACTTCGTTGTTGCTTGGGGATCCCATGATCACATCACTCTCGGATCACCATCTAGGATCAACATGGTTAACAAGTAGATCAACATGACAAAGAAGATAGATCAAAGTTCTAAGAAGATTGATCAACAAATTTTATAGAATTATGAATTTATTTCAGTTTTTTTGGAATTTATTTAGGTATTTTAGGTATTATTTATGAATTTGTTGGTATTTTGTGGAATTTTAGTATATACTTTAGGTATTTTAGGAAAATAAGAATATTTTATGAATTTTAGTATTTTAGGAATTACTTTTGTATATATTGAATTATTTTAGTATTTTAGGATTTACTTTGGTATTTTAGTATTTTAGGAATTATTTTAGTATTTTAGGAATTTATGTAGGTATTGATGCTGATCTAATAAGGTATTGATGCTGATCTAATTTGAGATGGAAGGAGTATATCATAACAAAATCATTGAATTAGTATTACCACTAATTCTAACAAAATAGAATTAAAATAAGACTGGATAATCAAAACGAAATTTTGCCCAAGATTTATGTTTAATATAATATCCTTAAAATAGATTCATTATCTCGATAAGAGTATTCGAGGTTTGATAAGAGTATTCGAGGTTTAATGGGCATTTATTTCCCATATACCAAAACAAAAGACACTTGACAAACTTTGTACTACAAGTTCTTTCACCGCAACTAGCTAGAACTTTGAACTTAGTGAACACGTAAGAAGATGAATCTAGATGACAGAGGTTTAGTGGTAATTTTACGAGTAAAGTCCACGTATAGTCCCTTAGCTTTAATGCGTATCATATTTTGTTCATTTTTTAGGAATTCGTCTCATATTAGTCCTTTAGCTTTAAATTCGTCTCAAATTTGTCATTTTAATTTCTCACAGTTTCCGTTAAGTTTTCTGTTATCAACATGACTTTACTTAAATTTAGTCATACTTCATTATTTCCTCCCAGATTCTTCTTCTCCAACCTCATGTCGCGCCATCATGCCGCCAGACGATCACCGCCCCGAACAGTCCGAATACGACCCACTTGCTCTGTGAGACAATTCAACAAACAAAAGCTAAGCACACCCCATTAAAACACATCTCATTCCTACTCCCTCCTCCTAACTCACCAATCGATTAACAGTTGCCTCGAGGCCGTTGACCTCAGCCGAGTGCTTGTTGACCAACGCCTCTTGCTCCAGCGCTGGCACGCCGTCGTCTCCAGTACTGCCGTTACCGAAAGCGACTGTCATCTTCTTCATAGTTCTGGATCCACGAGACAAGACTTGCCGAAGGAAGGCCCGGACCCGGAAATCGGTTTCAAAGACCGGGTCTAGAAGGAGGACTTGGGATCTAAACTGCGGTGGAGGAAACTAAACCTTGTGAGGCAGAGAATTGCGGAAGCCGCAGACATCTTGTTACGGTGCAATTGTGACGATGGCTCTAGAAATGGGCTTCATTGAAATCAGAGACTTTGGTCAATCGGAGAGAAATGAAAAAATAGAAGGGTTAAATGAAAATTTGGATATGGGCATTTAAGTAAACACATGTTGATAACATAAAACTTAACGAAAACTATGAGAAAAAGACCAATTTGAGACGAATTTAAAGCTTAGGGACTAATATGAGACGAATTCCTGAAAAAAGACCAAAATAGGACACGCATAAAAGCTAAGGGACTATACGTGGACTTTACCCGTAATTTTACCATTGAAATTTATGAAATCTCTTAATTTGACACTGAAGTTCATAATTTTGAAGCGAGATTCCAGTTGAAAAGTTGGGAAGGGCTTCTGCTCTTATATCAGAGGGAACCAGAAATGGCCTCTGGAAGAGGATTCACTTTTCTAACGAAGGTGGCCACCCACCTCTGTAAGTTCTCTGAATCTTTTTCTTCTTTCATCCTTCACCGGTTCACTTATGTTTTTATTGTGTCTGCTTATACATACTCATATCCCTTATACAAAATTTGCAAGGAATCTGACATTTTTCAAGATTGGAAGGGAGATCAAGAATGAGATTCTAAAAGTTGAGGAACTCAAGCAAAAAAAGGACTTGAAGACTAGCTAGACATTACTTGGCTTTGTAAAGTTTTAGAGTTTTAATTTCTTTCTTGCCTAACTTTTGTATAGACACACTTCAAACCTTAGGAACTGTATTAAGAGACTTTGGAAACTCCTTTTGACATTTTAACAGAAAGTTTCTCTCTTTTCTTTTCAAAACTCAACTCGTTTTCAGAACAAAATTCAGAAAGTTGTGGTCCTAAAACAAGCCGATAGTCTGCCAAAATTTGGGTCACAACACAAAATTAATATTTTTTGAGCGACTTGATGCATTTATATATTTAATATTATATTTGTATAACATTTTATTTAATTTTTTGTTTGAGTTGTGGTCCCAAAATAAGCTGACTCGTGTTTAGAGACCAAAGAGAAGAAGCCAAGCGACAAAGCTTTAATTTGAACAAATCTATATAATATGTAAAGTTAATCCTTTTCTATTTTCCGTTTGGCCCATATCTTAATATTATCTTAATATGTAGGCGAAGTCTAGCGCGCTGCTAGGGTTTCGAGGTCTAGGTTATGTCCTAGAGTTTTACACTTTCTTGAAGTGAGGCGTGTTGTTACCAGTTTATTGAGGCGTTTTCGATGGCCGGTCAGTAGAAGAACATGGATGATCTCCATGATGCGTGGAAGAAATTGAAGTTAACAGAGGCAGAAGCATAAGTTATTGAGGATGATGAGGAGGCTGGTGTGGAAATTGGGCCACCGAAGGTCTACTGTGTTGGACGGCTCCTAGCTGTCCGGCCGTTCAATGCGGCGGCGCTAGTGACAACTATGAAAATCTGTGGAAAACTATGAAGACTTTGGAGGCGGAGACCATCGATGATAATTGCTTCCTCTTCAAGTTTCATAATAGGGCTGATGCTGATCGTGTGTTGGAGGTTCGCCCGTGGTTTTTTGACAAGCACGACTTTCTCCTGTGCGAAGTTGGGGGTGACGCTCAACCACGGCCACGGATATTAGACACCTCTCCGTTTTGGCTGCATCTGTACGACCTACCGATTGGGGCATGGAAGGAGAACATTGTTCGAAGACTCGCTAGATAGGCCGGAGCGGTAAGACAAATCAGCTATAGTGATTCGAGGGATGTTGGAGGCAGATACGCTAGGGTTCTTATTGAGTTGCCGATGATGAAACCGTTAACTCGAGGGGCATTCTACAAGGCTGCAGGGAAGGAGAGAATCTTTATCCAATTCAAATATGAGAGGCTGCAATTTTTCTGCTATCGATGTGGACGGTTGGGTCGTGTTGAAAGAGATTGTGAGGAACCAGACATTGGCAATCAATATGGGCTGGAAATGAGAGCTTCTCCGGCGGTTAAGAGGGGTAGAAGAGTGTTTGGGTTTACTGGTGGATGGGGACAGTCACATAGTTAATCAAATGGGTCCAACTTCCCCACTAAAATGCAAGGGGAGGGTCGGCGGATCATAGTCCAGGAGGGCGGTGATGATAATATAGGATGGCTGAAGGAGGAGTCGTCACAAAATAGAGTGGCTCGCAAATTGTTTGATGCTCAAGAGGAAGGTGTGAAGTCTCCAGTGCTTGATCAGCGAGGTGTAGCGGGTGCCGTCATTAATTGGAGGATATTTCAGACGCTGCTTCTTTAGACGAAAATGTTGGGAACTCTGTGCATGGTTCAAAGGAAGGTGAGCAGGCTATTAGTGTATCTGTGATAGCTGAGACCCATACACAAGCAGTGTAGTCGTGGGAACCAAAATAGGAGAAAGTGGCCCTTGCAAGTGAAGCGTGCTAAAAAAGTAAGAACCAAGAATCAAGGTGAGATACAGGAAGCCGTAGTTTCAAAGAAGAGGGCCGAACAAGAAGACATGGACATTGATGATGTGGAGGCTAGGAGGAAGTTAGCAAAGATTTTTGAGCATGTGTTTCGAGATTGTTAAACAACGGTGGTCCCTGCGGAGCAGGGCCGCCGAGAACAATGAATCCATTATTTTTTACCTGTAGGGGTTTGGGAGATACCCGAAAAGTTCGGATTCTAAAAACTCTCCTACGTAGAGAGGAATCGACGGTGGCCTTTGTGAAACTAAACTGTCAAGAACCCGAATGGTATGTATCAAAGACAAGTGTGGGTTCAAGAATATGTTTGTGGTGGATAGTGTTGCTGGTTTCGGAGGTTTAGCTCTATTTTGGTCGGCGGATGTTAATTTGAGGCTCTTGAGTTATTCGCAGAGACATATTGATGTCATAGTGGAAGGGGTTGTTCCTTGGCTACTCACAGTGGTTTATGGTGAGCCAGATCAGGGCAGATGGGATGAGTTCTGGAAGCTTCTGAAAATCCTGAAAGGGCAGCATGGTTTACCTTGGCTGTATGGTGGGGACTATAATGAGATTATGTGGGCTTCAGAGAATAAAGATTGAGAAATGTGTAATCAAAGACTGATAATAAATTTTAGGGATTGTCTCAACTTTTGTGACTTGGTGGATTTAGACTATCAGGGGCCAGCGTTTACTTGGTCAGGCCGCAGGGCATGTGGTAACATGGTCTGGTGTAGATTAGACCGGTGTTGTGCTAATATTGAGTGGATTACTATGTTCAACTTGTGCCATGTGAAAAAAACCATTCATCACTTCCTATTACTTGCTGATACACTTCATCAATTGCAGCTTCAAATTTAATACAGTGACTTCTGAAATTCAAATCAACAATTAATATGCAAACCTTACGAAAATAGAAATACTATTTATGTATACACTAACGGATTAAGTGTTTTTTACTGACATTTGCTTTTTCAAGTTCTCAAAGATAATATTTATGTTCCTGGGATATTCTCTATTTAAATATTTTTAAACATATCATTTTTAACATTTAAATTATAATTGTACTCTAACATTTTGAATTATAAATACATACTTTGTGATAGTTATACTATAGCGTTCAACGTTCAAAATGCTAGCTAAAAATATCTGTTATCAAGAATTCCAAATGATATAATGAGTCTTCAACGTGCACAATTCTATGAGTCTTCATATGCACAAGTACTTTATCATATACAAAACCCTCTTTGCTTGATACCCATAGTAAAATCCAGACTAGGTTTCATGGCTGGATCATAACCACAACATTTGGTACACATGAATCTTGATCAATATGCACATTCCATGAGTGATCTCCATGCAAAACTTCATCTACAAATCTTCTTGCTTCCTACCCATAATAGAATCCAAACTATGTTCATTAGTCGGATCGTGACCAAAATATTTAGAATAGAATTTAGCACCGGACATGGTCGGATGAAAACCAATATTGTCAGAGTATACAACATCTTCAACTTGTGTCATGTGAATAAACCATGCATCACTTCGTATTAGTTGCTGATACACTTCATCAATTGCAGCTTCAAATTTAATACAGTGACTCCTGAAATTCAAATCAACAATTAATATGCAAACCTTACGAAAATAAAAATACTATTTATATATACTAAAGGATTAAGTGTTTTTTACTGACATTTTTTTTCAAGTTCTCAAAGATAATAATTATGTCCGTGGGATATTCTCTATTTAAATAGTTTTAAACAAATCATTTTTAACATTTAAATTATAATTGTACTCTAACATTTTGAATTATAAATACATACTTTGTGATAGTTATACTATAGCGTTCAACGCTCAAAATGCTAGCTACCAGAATCTGTTATCAAGAATTCCAAATGACATAATCAGTCTTCAACGTGCACAATTCTATGAGTCTTCATATGCACAAGTACTTTATCATCTACAAAAATCTCCTTGCTTGGTACCCATAGTAAATCCAGACTAGGTTTCATGGCCGGATCATAACCACAACATTTGGTATCCATGAATCTTGATCAATATGCACATTCCATGAGTGATCTTCATGCAAAACTTCATCTACAAATCTTCTTGCTTCCTACCCATAATAGAATCCAAATTATTTTAATTGGGCGGATCATGACCAAAATATTTAGAATAGAATTTAGCACCGGACATGGTCGGATGAAAACCAATATTGTCAGAGTATACAATATCTTCAACTTGTGTCATGTGAATAAACCATGCATCACTTCGTATTACTTACTGATACACTTCATCAATTGCAGCTTCAAATGTAATACGGTGACTCCTGAAATTCAAATCATCAATTAGTATGCAAACCTTACGAAAATAGAAATACTATTTATATATACTAATGGATTAAGTGTTTTTTACTGACATTTTTTTTTTCAAGTTCTCAAAGATAATATTTATGTCCGTAGGATATTCTCTATTTAAATATTTTTAAACATATCATTTTTAACATTTAAATTATAATTGTACTCTAACATTTTGAATTATAAATACATACTTTGTGATAGTTATACTATAGCGTTCAACGCTCAAAATGCTAGCTACCAGAATCTGTTATCAAGAATTGCAAATGACATAATCAGTCTTCAACGTGCACAATTCTACGAGTCTTCATATGCACAAGTACTTTATCATATACAAAACCCTCTTTGCTTGATACCCATAGTAAAATCCGGACAAGGTTTCATGGCCGGATCATAACCACAACATTTGGTATCCATGAATCTCGATCAATATGCACATTCCATGAGTGATCTTCATGCAAAACTTCATCTACAAATCTTCTTGCTTCCTACCCATAGTAGAATCCAAACTATGTTCATTGGGCGGTTCATGACCAAAATATTTAGAATAGAATTTAGCACCGGACATGGTCGAATGAAAACCAATATTGTCAGAGTATTCAACATCTTCAACTTGTGTCACGTGAACAAACCTTGCATCACTTTGTATTACTTGCTGATACACTTCATCAATTGCAGCTTCAAATTTAATACAGTGACTCCTGAAATTCAAATCAACAATTAGTATGCAAACCTTACGAAAATAGAAATACTATTTATATATACTAAAGGATTAAGTGTTTTTTATTGACATTTGTTTTTTCAAGTTCTCAAAGATAATATTTATGTTCGTGGGATATTCTCTATTTAAATATTTTTAAACATATCATTTTTAATATTTAAATTATAATTGTACTCTAACATTTTGAATTATAAATACATACTTTGTGATAGTTATACTATAGCGTTCGACGCTCAAAATACTAGCTACCAGAATCTGTTATCAAGAATTCCAAATGACATAATCAGTCTTCAACGTGCACAATTCTATGAGTCTTCATATGCACACTTTATCATCTACAAAAATCTCATTGCTTGGTACCCATAGTAAAATCCAGACAAGGTTTCATGGCCGGATCATAACCACAACATTTGGTACCCATGAATCTTGATCAATATGCACATTCCATGAGTGATCTTCATTCAAAACTTCATCTACAAATCTTCTTGCTTCCTACCCATAATAGAATCCAAACTATGTTCATTGGGCGGATCATGATCAAAATATTTATAATAGAATTTAGCACCAAAAATCTCCTCGCTTGGACATGGTCGGATGAAAACCAATATTGTCGAGTATACAACATCTTCAAATGCAAGAATCATATCATGAATTTCAAATGACATAATCAGTCTTCAACGTGCACAATTCTATGAGTCTTCATATGCACAAGTACTTTATCATCTACAAAAATCTCCTCGCTTGGTACCCATAGTGACGTCTAGACTAGGTTTCAGGTTTCATGGCCGGATCATAACCACAATATTTGGTACCCATGAATCTTGATCAATATGCACATTCCATGAGTGATCTTTGTGGAAAACTTCATCTACAAATCTTTTTGCTTCCTACCCATAATAGAATCCAAACTATGTTCAATGGGCGGATCATTACCAAAATATTTAGAATAGAATTTAGCACCGGAAATGGTCGGATGAAAACCAATATTGTCAGAGTATACAACATCTTCAACTTGTGTCATTGAAAAAACCTTGCATCACTTCGCATTAGTTGCCGATACACTTCATAAATTGCAGCTTCAAATTTAATACAGTGACTCCTGAAATTCAAATCAACAATTACTATGCAAACGTTACGAAAATAGAAATACTATTTATATATACTAAAGGATCAAGTGTTTGTTTTTTCAATTTCTCCAAGATAATATTTATGTCCGTGGGATATTCTCTATTTAAATATTTTTAAACATATCATTTTTAACATTTAAATTATAATTGTACTCTAACATTTTGAATTATAAATACATACTTTGTGATAGTTATACTATAGCGTTCAACGCTCAAAATGCTAGCTACCAGAATCTGTTATCAAGAATTTCAAATGACATAATCAGTCTTCAACGTGCACAATTCTATGAGTCTTCATATGCACAAGTACTTTATCATCTACAAAAATCTCCTTGCTTGGTACCCATAGTAAAATCCAGACTAGGTTTCATGGCCGGATCATAACCACAACATTTGGTACCCATGAATCTTGATCAATATGCACATTCCATGAGTGATCTTCATGCAAAACTTCATCTACAAATCTTCTTGCTTCCTACCCATAATAGAATCCAAACTATGTGATTTTGGGCGGATCATGACCAAAATATTTAGAATAGAATTTAGCACCGGACATGGTCGGATGAAAACCAATTTTGTCAGAGTATACAACATCTTCAACTTGTGTCATGTGAATAAACCATGCATCACTTCGTATTACTTGCCGATACACTTCATCAATTGCAGCTTCAAATTTAATACAGTGACTCGAAATTCAAATCAACAATCAAGATGGAAAACTTACGAAAATAGAAATACTATTTATATATACTAAAGGATTAAGTGTTTTTACCGACATTTGTTTTTTCAAGTTCTCAAAGATAATATTTATGTTCGTGGGATATTCTCTATTTAAATATTTTTAAACATGTCATTTTTAACATTTAAATTATAATTGTACTCTAACATTTTGAATTATAAATACATACTTTGTGATAGTTATACTATAGCGTTCGACGCTCAAAATTAATGCTAGCTACTTAATCATTATCAAGAATTCCAAATGACATAATCAGTTTTCAACGTGCACAATTCTACGAGTCTTCATATGCACAAGTACTTTATCATCTACAAAAATCTCAATGCTTGGTACCCATAGTAAAATCCAGACTAGGTTTCATGGCCGGATCATAACCACAACATTTGGTACCCATGAATCTTGATCGATATGCACATTCCATCAGGTATCTTCATGCAAAACTTCATCTACAAATCTTCTTGCTTCCTACCCATAATAGAATCCAAATTATTTTAATTGAGCGGATCATGACCAAAATATTTAGAATAGAATTCAGCACCGGACATGGTTGGATGAAAACCAATATTGTCAGAGTATACAGCATCTTCAACTTGTGTCATCTGAAAAAACCTTGCATCACTTCGTATTAGTTGTTGATACACTTCATCAATTGCAGCTTCAAATTTAATACACTGACTCCTGAAATTCAAATCAACAATTAGTATGCAAACCTTACGAAAATAGAAATACTATTTATATATACTAAAGGACTAAGTGTTTTTTACTTATATTTGTTTTTTCAAGTTCTCAAAGATAATATTTATGTTTGTGAAATATTCTCTATTTAAATATTTTTAAACATATCATTTATAACATTTAAATTATAATTGTACTCTAACATTTTGAATTATAAATACATACTTTGTGATAGTTATACTATAGCGTTCAACGCTCAAAATGCTACCTACCAGAATCTGTTATCAAGAATTTCAAATGACATAATCAGTCTTCAACGTGCACAATTATTCTATGAGTCTTCATATGCACAAGTACTTTATCATCTACAAAAATCTCCTTACTTGGTACCCATAGTAAAATCCAGACTAGGTTTCATGGCCGGATCATAACCATAACATTTGGTACCCATGAATCTTGATCAATATGCATATTCCATGAGTGATCTTCATGCAAAACTTCATCTACAAATCTTCTTGCTTCCTACCCATAATAGAATCCAAATTATGTTAATTGGGCGGATCATGACCAAAATATTTAGAATAGAATTTAGCACCAGACATGGTCGGATGAAAACCAATATTGTCAGAGTATACAACATCTTCAACTTGTGTCACGTGAACAAACCATGCATCACTTTGTATTACTTGCTGATACACTTCATCAATTGCAGCTTCAAATTTAATACAGTGACTCCTGAAATTCAAATCAACAATTAGTATGCAAACCTTATGAAAATAGAAATACTATTTATATATACTAAAGGATCAAGTTTTTTTTTTCAATTTCTCCAAGATAATATTTATGTCCGTAGGATATTCTCTATTTAAATATTTTTAAACATATCATTTTTAACATTTAAATTATAATTGTACTCTAACATTTTGAATTATAAAAACGTACTTTGTGATAGTTATACTATAGCGTTCAACGCCCAAAATCTGTTATCAAGAATTCCAAATGATATAATTAGTCTTCAACTTGCACAATTCTACGAGTCTTTTTATGTACAAATACTTTATCATATACAAAACCCTCTTTGCTTGATACCCATAGTAAAATCCGGACAAGGTTTCATGGCCGGATCATAACCACAACATTTGGTATCCATGAATCTCGATCAATATGCACATTCCATGAGTGATCTTCATGCAAAACTTCATCTACAAATCTTCTTGCTTCCTACCCATAGTAGAATCCAAACTATGTTCATTGGGCGGTTCATGACCAAAATATTTAGAATAGAATTTAGCACCGGACATGGTCGAATGAAAACCAATATTGTCAGAGTATTCAACATCTTCAACTTGTGTCACGTGAAAAAACCATGCATCACTTCGTATTAGTTGCCGATACACTTCATAAATTGCAGCTTCAAATTTAATACAGTGACTCCTGAAATTCAAATCAACAATTAGTATGCAAACCTTACGAAAATAGAAATACTATTTATATATACTAAAGGATTAAGTGTTTTTTATTGACATTTGTTTTTTCAAGTTCTCAAAGATAATATTTATGTTCGTGGGATATTCTCTATTTAAATATTTTTAAACATATCATTTTTAATATTTAAATTATAATTGTACTCTAACATTTTGAATTATAAATACATACTTTGTGATAGTTATACTATAGCGTTCGACGCTCAAAATACTAGCTACCAGAATCTGTTATCAAGAATTCCAAATGACATAATCAGTCTTCAACGTGCACAATTCTATGAGTCTTCATATGCACACTTTATCATCTACAAAAATCTCATTGCTTGGTACCCATAGCAAAATCCAGACAAGGTTTCATAGCCGGATCATAACCACAACATTTGGTACCCATGAATCTTGATCAATATGCACATTCCATGAGTGATCTTCATTCAAAACTTCATCTACAAATCTTCTTGCTTCCTACCCATAATAGAATCCAAACTATGTTCATTGGGCGGATCATGATCAAAATATTTATAATAGAATTTAGCACCAGACATGGTCGGATGAAAACCAATATTGTCAGAGTATACAACATCTTCAAATGCAAGAATCTGTTATCATGAATTTCAAATGACATAATCAGTCTTCAACGTGCACAATTCTATGAGTCTTCATATGCACAAGTACTTTATCATCTACAAAAATCTCCTCGCTTGGTACCCATAGTGACGTCTAGACTAGGTTTCAGGTTTCATGGCCGGATCATAACCACAATATTTGGTACCCATGAATCTTGATCAATATGCACATTCCATGAGTGATCTTTGTGGAAAACTTCATCTACAAATCTTTTTGCTTCCTACCCATAATAGAATCCAAACTATGTTCAATGGGCGGATCATTACCAAAATATTTAGAATAGAATTTAGCACCGGAAATGGTCGGATGAAAACCAATATTGTCAGAGTATACAACATCTTCAACTTGTGTCATTGAAAAAACCTTGCATCACTTCGCATTAGTTGTTGATACACTTCATCAATTGCAGCTTCAAATTTAATACAGTGACTCCTGAAATTCAAATCAACAATTAGTATGCAAACCTTACGAAAATAGAAATACTATTTATATATACTAAAGGATGAAGTGTTTTTTACTGATATTGTTTTTCAAGTTCTCAAAGATAATATTTATATCCGTGGGATATTCTCTATTTAAATATTTTTAAACATATCATTTTTAACATTTAAATTATAATTGTACTCTAACATTTTGAATTATAAATACATACTTTGTGATAGTTATACTTTAGCGTTCAACGCTCAAAATGCTAGCTACCAGAATCTGTTATCAAGAATTTCAAATGACATAATCAGTCTTCAACGTGCACAATTCTATGAGTCTTCATATGCACAAGTACTTTATCATCTACAAAAATCTCATTGCTTGGTATCCATAGTAAAATCCAGACTAGGTTTCATGGCCAGATCATAATCACAACATTTGGTACCCATGAATCTTGATCAATATGCATATTCCATGAGTGATCTTCATGCAAAACTTCATCTACAAATCTTCTTGCTTCCTACCCATAATAGAATCCAAACTATGTGATTTTGGGCGGATCATGACCAAAATATTTAGAATAGAATTTAGCACCGGACATGGTCGGATGAAAACCAATTTTGTCAGAGTATACAACATCTTCAACTTGTGTCATGTGAATAAACCATGCATCACTTCGTATTACTTGCCGATACACTTCATCAATTGCAGCTTCAAATTTAATACAGTGACTCCTGAAATTCAAATCAACAATCAGTATGGAAAACTTACGAAAATAGAAATACTATTTATATATACTAAAGGATTAAGTGTTTTTTACTGACATTTGTTTTTTCAAGTTCTCAAAGATAATATTTATGTTCGTGGGATATTCTCTATTTAAATATTTTTAAACATGTCATTTTTAACATTTAAATTATAATTGTACTCTAACATTTTGAATTATAAATACATACTTTGTGATAGTTATACTATAGCGTTCGACGCTCAAAATTAATGCTAGCTACCAGAATCTGTTATCAAGAATTCCAAATGACATAATCAGTTTTCAACGTGCACAATTCTACGAGTCTTCATATGCACAAGTACTTTATCATCTACAAAAATCTCAATTCTTGGTACCCATAGTAAAATCCAGACTAGGTTTCATGGCCGGATCATAACCACAACATTTGGTACCCATGAATCTTGATCGATATGCACATTCCATCAGGTATCTTCATGCAAAACTTCATCTACAAATCTTCTTGCTTCCTACCCATAATAGAATCCAAATTAATTTAATTGGGCGGATCATGACCAAAATATTTAGAATAGAATTTAGCACCAGACATGGTCGGATGAAAACCAATATTGTCAGAGTATACAGCATCTTCAACTTGTGTCATCTGAAAAAACCTTGCATCACTTTGTATTAGTTGCTGATACACTTCATCAATTGCAGCTTCAAATTTAATACAGTGACTCGTGAAATTCAAATCAACAGTTAGTATGCAAACCTTACAAAAATAGAAATACTATTTATATATACTAAAGGACTAAGTGTTTTTTACTTATATTTGTTTTTTCAAGTTCTCAAAGATAATATTTATGTTTGTGAAATATTCTCTATTTAAATATTTTTAAACATATCATTTATAACATTTAAATTATAATTGTACTCTAACATTTTGAATTATAAATACATACTTTGTGATAGTTATACTATAGCGTTCAACGCTCAAAATGCTACCTACCAGAATCTGTTATCAAGAATTTCAAATGACATAATCAGTCTTCAACGTGCACAATTATTCTATGAGTCTTCATATGCACAAGTACTTTATCATCTACAAAAATCTCCTTACTTGGTACCCATAGTAAAATCCAGACTAGGTTTCATGGCCGGATCATAACCATAACATTTGGTACCCATGAATCTTGATCAATATGCACATTCCATGAGTGATCTTCATGCAAAACTTCATCTACAAATCTTCTTGCTTCCTACCCATAATAGAATCCAAACTATGTTCATTGGGCGGATCATGACCAAAATATTTAGAATAGAATTTAGCACCGGACATGGTTGGATGAAAACCAATATTGTCAGAGTATACAGCATCTTCAACTTGTGTCATCTGAAAAAACCTTGCATCACTTTGTATTAGTTGCTGATACACTTCATCAATTGCAGCTTCAAATTTAATACAGTGACTCCTGAAATTCAAATCAACAATTAGTATGCAAACCTTACGAAAATAGAAATACTATTTATATATACTAAATGATGATGTGTTTTTTACTGACATTTGTTTTTCAAGTTCTCAAAGATAATATTTATGTCCTTGGGATATTCTCTATTTAAATATTTTTAAACATATCATTTTTAACATTTAAATTATAATTGTACTCTAACATTTTGAATTATATATACATACATTGTGATAGTTATTGATATATATGGGCCAGCCCATACGGTTGTATTGTCAAATGCAAGTGTCATATGGGCCGCGTCCACCACTGCCGGCCTCGTAATTACGGACAGCCCCTCTTACCAATAAGGGCGCCCCGTATAGATCCGTTAGCTGTAAAACGTTTGCTGCCTCCCTCAAAACAACCGTTACACTAATTAGGGCATTAAGCCAAAGGAGAGGGAGTAACTCCGCAATAACTCCACTGTTATTACACCATTAATACGCCGTCATCCCAATTATGGACACATTTATGGAGATTCTCCAGCATTTAAGGCCCCACAATGGGACCTAGCACCACCCTATATATTGGGTGGTGCCTGCCTCAAATAAGGTGATTACTACACACCCACACCTCTCTTCTCTGTCTGCACCTGAAAGTGTCCTTTGTCTTACTCTTCTCAGGTACCGGAGTTGCCCTACTGCAGTCATCGGAGATCACTTGACAGCCGGAGATCACTCTTTGGCTATCAATTTGGCGCCGTCTGTGGGAAACGAAAAACAAGCCGTTTTTCCTTTTCTACTCAACTTTTTTCTCCCCTAACCGTTTTCATGGCGAAAACAAGAAGAACTCACAAACAGTGTGCATGTTGAGGATGCTGCTTCAGCCTCCTCCGACGTGCCTCCACCACTCCCTGCTGGTGGTGCAACGGGGACGCAACAGCCCCACAACTCCTAGTTGGTGGCAATCCCGCCACTCCCTGTTACTGACACGCCAGGGGTGCAGCAGCCCCCACAACCGCAAGCAGCCACTCTGACATACCTCGCTGGGACCTCGACGACCCCCCAGCAGGTCATCGTCGATCCGCTCGATAGCATCGCCCAGTGCGAGCATGCTCAATGAAATGAAAGCCTTCATGGTGCAAACCATCAAGGCGGAAATGCAGGCTGCTCGCCTCCCGCCTCACAACGACCGGGATGAACAATCCTTAATCAAAACCCATCTGCTGGGAACCTTGATGTCGACGACCTCCTCCGACGAATCAACGTGGTCGAGGAACAAAGTTAAGACGCCAAACCTGGTCCTCGACGACATCGAGGTTCTCCTCACCCAACCCTTCACAGAGGACGCCATCGCCGTCTGTGCCCCGCCAGCTTTCGAATGCCGCCATCGAAAGCTACGACGCGACGATGCACTTCGTCGACCATCTACGACGTTACATCTCCCAAATGGAGATGGGTCGCGCCTCTGACCCCATACTCTGCAAAGCTTTCAGCTCCACCCTGAAAGGGGCTGCTTCAACGTGGTTTGGAACGCTACGAGGCCAGCATTTTAAATGCTTTAAGGATCTCACCTCATCGTTCCTGCGCCACTTCATGGGAGTTCGACCTCCCCAAGACTGGCCCAACACTTGCTAAGAGTGAAACAAAGAAAGGGAGGAACCACTCCGTGATTACATCCGACGGTTTCAGTGCGAAGCCGTCCAAGTCCAGGGTCTCTCCTCGGACATGCAACTCCTGGCCGTAACTCAAGGCCTTCAACGCGAGTCAAGGCTCGCGTACAACATTAATGAAAACCCCGTCACAACGATGGGTGAGTTCATTGATCGGGCCACTCGATTCATGAACTCCGAGGAGATGAATAAGCCTTACAACAGGCCCCCCACAAGCGACCGCAACAAGAATTTCGACAAGGGGTCTGCTTCTTCGAGGTACCGGGCCTCGAACGTTGGTCCGAGGACCTCCGACCACCACCCCGCACTTCGTGACACCCGCACGAACATTCTTCTAATGCCGGAGAAGCGAATAAGGTCCCCAAGTGGCCTCAGCCTATCCAAAGATAAGAACACGAGGGGTTTGACAAGTACCGCTCTACCACAAGGACCGTGGCCACGACACGGAGGCTTGCTTCCAGCTGTAAATCTCATCTCTCGAGATGATTGAGCAGGTAAGCTCAAGGAATTCTGTCGACTCCTCTTCCCCTGCAAGGAATTCTCCAAAGGCCGCAAAAGGGACGACGACAGCGACGACCGCGAAAAGACGCGTCGTCGACACAACAGCCCTCGGAGGCAAAACTTGCCGCCACCACCACCAGCGGGCATCATTCACATGCTCACCAAGTCCGAAGGCGCCTCTTCCGTAAAACGATATGCAAGGGAAATCTTGCAGATCGATCACCTCGAGGAGAACGTCATCTATCGCCTAACGGGACAAAGGTTGTCGTTCCACACTCCGATCCACCGCTTATCACAAAGAAGGATTGCGGGTTACGACACCAACAGGGTGTACATCGACACTGGTGCAAACACTAGTGTCATTTTCAAGGACATGCTCGATAAACTCGGGGTACACATGTCCGCTATAAGAAGAAGCTCTCGCCCTACCTTCGGCATCGGCAGGGACATTGTCCCAACAATAGGGGTCGTCAACCTGCCCCTCATGTTAATTGGGGACACACAATTTGGCACGGCTGATTGTCACTCCATTATGACGGAGTTCTTGGTGCTCGAAGTCCCTTCCACGTACAACGCCATTGTTGGTCGACCAAGCCAGGTCGAATTCCACATGAGGTGCGACATCCGCTCTCTCACGGTCACATTTGCAACACCTCGTGGGGACGCAAACATCTACATCGACCAGCGAACAGCAAGGACAAACTACGTGGCCTCTTTGAGCTCTACAGTTGATCCACGCCTCGATGACGTGACAGAAGAGATCGACGTCGTTCCAGGCAAGAAATTTAAGGTTGGCAAAAACCTTGAACAAAAGGAGAAGATGACACTCATCCACCTCCTCGAGGCAAACCTTGACGTCTTCGCCTGGAGCTTGAAGGACCTGCCGGGCGTCATCACCCACAAACATAATGTATTCTCTGATTCAAAGCCGGTTAAGCAAAAGAAAAGGGGTATGGCCCCTTTCAAAAAGAAGTTTGTAAAAGAGGAGGTTTCTAAACTCCTCGACGCTGGAATAATAAAAGAAATTCAGTACTCCGAGTGGCTCGGTAACATAGTTTTAGCTGACAAAACTAATGGTGAACTTCGTATGTGCGTCGATTTCATGGACGTCAATAGGCATTGTCCAAAGGACCCCTACCCGTTACCTGTCATCGACCAACTCGTGGACGCCACTTCCAAATACAAATACTTGTCTTTCATGGACGCTAAGAGTGGTTACCACCAAATCTACATGGATCCTGAGGACGCTTTCAAAACGGGCGTTCACAACGGGCGATGACGTATATTACTACGCTCGAATGCCTTTTGGGCTCAAAAACGCCGGAGCCACCTACCAGCGTCTAATGAACAAGTTCTTTGCCCACCAAATGGGCCGTAACCTTGAAGCGTCGTCGACGATGTCATTGTGAAAAGCATGACATTCGAAGACCACCTTCAAGACCTGGCCGAAACTTTCAAGTCGTTCCGACGATATAACATGAGACTCAATCCAGTCAAGTGCTCTTTCTTCGTTGAGCCGGCAAATTCTGGGGTACATGATCTCGAAAGGGGAATCGACGCCAACCTTAAGAAAATATCAGGCATCACGGATATGGCTGATGAGGCCATTTTATGTTCTAATTTTGAGGAAGTATTTAATGGATTAAATTGAAAATGTAATTATTTTCCTAATAAAATTATTGATTTTGGCACTTCAGGTCATTTTGGGGCAAGATGTAACAAAAGAAGAAACAAGAGGATCAAAACAGGGGAAATTTCAGAGTTCGTGATCACCGGTGATCACCTAAAAGGCTAAAAGCTCTCGGAGCCCATGTTCGTGATCACTGGTGATCACCTAAAAGGCAGGAGCCCTCGCCCATCGCCTCGGTGATCACCTAAAATCCCGAGCTCAATGTGGTGATCACCTAAAATCCACAGATGAATGTGGTGATCACCAGTGATCACCTAAAATACAGGGAGCATGAAGTTGCAGAGTAATGGAGTTGGTGATCACCTGGTGATCATCACGCCAGGTGATCACCTGGTGATCACCTGGTGTCGAGAATAAATCCTGACCATTGATCCCTTTAATGAATCAATCCTAGCCCTTGGTTGCCAACATGCCCTACTTAAAAGAGAAGCCCCATTTCAGCTGAGAAGGGGAATCGTTTAATCAATTCATTTATCATTCTTGCGCCAACCTTAAGAAAATATCAGGCATCACGGATATGGCGCCACCAAGGAACATTAAGGAAATCCAACAACTTACAGGAAGAATTGTTGCCTTGGGACGATTCATTTCCAAATTGGGAGACAAGTGTAAGCCGTTCTTGAACAGCCTTCGCATGAAAAAGGCGTTCGTTTGGACACCGGAATGCCAAGAAGCCTTCGAGCAAATCAAGAAGCACCTCTCTGATTTGCCAACACTGAAATGCCCGCAACCAGGGGACGAACTAGTCATCTACCTCTCCACTTCGAACAGCACTGTCTCTTCAGTGCTCATTAAGGAGGAAGGCCCGCAACAGTGGCTCGTCTATTACACAAGCCACACGCTACGAGGGGCCGAGGTTAACTACCCTCCCCTTCAAAAAATGATCTACGCTTTGATCGTGGCTGCCAGGAAATTACGAGCATTTTCCAAACCCACACGATCATTGTCAGAACGGACCTACCAATCCGGGACGTTCTAAACAGACCAGAACATAGTGGTCGTTTAGCCCGTTGGTGCATCGAGCTCGGGGAATATGACATCAAGTTTGAGCCTCGACGAGCCATAAAGGCACAAACTTTGGCGGATTTCATGGCCGAGCTTTCCATTTATCCCCTCGAACATGGTCCTTCGAGGGAACCACCAGCAGAGTTGGAGCCTCCCGACTGGGACATGTTCGTGGATGGTTCATCCAGTGCAGATCGCCCAGAGGGGGCGTTCATATCAAGGGCCCACATGGCATGGAGGCCAGCTTACGAGTAGTTTTCCAGTTCCCCGTCACAAACAATGTGGCAGAATACGAGGCACTCGTAGCGGGTCTCAAGACTGCCCTAAAAGCTGGTTTGCGACGTCAACTGTACACAGTGACTCACAGCTCGTCGTAAGCCAGGTTACGGGGACCAATGTTTGCAAGGATCCAGTACTCTCGAGGTACTTGCGCCTCGTCAAAAGCTTACAAGGGCAATTCGAACAGCTGAATATTAATAAGATCTCACGGGATCAAAACACTGTGACGGACAGGTTGTCTAAGGGACGGACGGATGCAATCCTCGAAACCTTAGCACAACCTTCGATAAATACAATTCATGCAATCGATGCCAACGTAGCAGTTGATTGGAGGCACCCAATCCTCCAGTATCTCCAAAAGCGCAATCGAGGGCTCACCGGCGTTACAAAAGAAAATAACGCGATCATCCCGCCATGTCATCATAGATGGTACGTTATGGCGTAAAGGGTATTCTGCTCGGTGTATCCCGCCATGTCATCATAGATTGGCTATGCGCTTATGCTTGCGTCGGTTATTATTGGCCAACTTTGAGGAAAGTCGCGCATGATTTGGTGCGAACGTGCCATAAGTGCCAACTCAACTCTCGCATCCAGCGGCAGCCTGCAAACGAAGCGGTTACGGAGACGTATCCTATACCCTTCGCGTTGTGGGGCCTCGATCTAATCGGGCCAATGCCTAAGGCCAAAGGGTAGTTCAAATTCTGTATAGTGGTTGTCGACTACTTCACCAAGTGGGTCGAGGTCCGGCCACTCAAGAAAATAACGACGACCAAAGTCATACACTTCCTCTGGCACGACCTCGTGGCGCGATACGGCGCACCGAAAGCCATAATCACAGACAATGGGACACAATTCGCGAGCAAAAAGCTCAAGGATTGGGCCATCAAGATGAATATACAAATGCTCTACGCCCCTGTGGCACACCCACAGTCAAATGGCCAGGTAGAGGTCACAAATCGCACAATCAAAGAGGGCCTGAAAAAGCATCTCGATGACAACAAAGGGAAATGGGTCGAGGCGCTACCCAGCGTCCTCTGGGATTATCGAACAACTGCGCGAGGACCTACGGGGGAGACTCCTTTCTCCTTGGTCTACGGCGTCGATGCCTTGCTCCCAATCGAAGTCTCTATACCAACAATCCGAACACTATATTACGACGCCCCTCATAATGAGAGCGGGCTTCGAGCACGTCTGGACCTCGTCGAAGAACTCCGCGAAGGTGCCAGACTCAGGCTTATGGCCTTGCGGCAAAGAGCAAACCTCGACCACAACGCTAAAATTCGAGCAAAACAGATCTGCGTGGGTGGTATGGTCTTGCTAAGGGCAGAGCTGTCAGGTCGTAACCCTGGCCATGGTGCCCTTCGTTCCAGATGGGCAGGACCCTACGGCGTGCACAGTAAAGAAAGAGGAGGCGTCTACAAATTAAAGGACCACCAAGGCAAAAGGCTAAAAAACGACTATCACGTCGACGACTTGAGGCCTTATTACGTTTGAGTCATGTATTCTCCTTTAAATAAATTGCCAGAGATATTCAAACTCTTTGCGTTGTACAATCAGTATTGAATAAAAGGCGATGAGTGTTACAAAACAATCTTCAAAGTCTTGGCATTATGCAAGCAATATTGACACACAGTCGACTCTACGAACAATGTCCATTGCTTCATTAAGTAATGACAAAAATCAATTACAGAGTAAAACCTCGAAAAATTGAACGTTTAAAGAGAATTTAGTATTCGAGCAACACGCATCGAATAAAAGACAGTCAATGCTACGAAGAGTTGCACACTTACTCTTTAAATTTTTTTTTTTGCTTTGACGCAATGCAAACAAAATATGACGTCCACGCGTTGTGCAAGCAGTATTCATACGACAAATAAAAAAGCAATGAAGGCTACAAAAATTGTCCACTGCTTTATAAAGTTTGCAAAAATTTAGTTACAACTCAAACCCTAAAATCACTTGGGGGTCTCATCGTTTGGGGGTACAACAGGGGCATCTTCTACATGTCCTGGCAGAATATCATAAGGATACCCCGCCCCTAATTTCTTCCCCGTCCTACCCCACTCGAACAGTGCTGCTTGGGCTGGCTCTTCGACTTGGGTTGCTTCGAGGGGATCTAGCTGTGCATTCCCAAGCATGGCTTCCACTTGGTGGCGGCAGCGAAGGAACCCTTCAGCGTAGCGGACCCCCTCCATGGCCTGAGCATCGACCAATTTGTTGGTCAACACCTCGAAGGCCCTGCCCATTCGAGCAGTCCTCTCAGCGATGGTCTTTACAAAAACAGGTGGCTGAACACTTTCACCACCATACAACTTCAGACCAATTTGGTCTTCTAGTTGTATGAAGGCTATATGGTCAGCCACACTGGAACCCACCACCTCATTAAGGGGGCAGTCTTCGATCTGGACTGCAGCCTTCGATGCCAGATCCTCGGCCTTGCCAGCCCTCAAGGACAGCTCCTCGATGAGCTTATCCTTCACCTCAGCCTGGGCCTCCATCCTCTGGCACTCCCCGAGCACTTGCTCCATCTCAGCTTCGAGCTCTTTCTTCGCGTGGTGCTCGGTGAGGAAGAGGGCCTCGTGCTTCTTCCCATCCGTCATGGCAGCCTTCAGCTGTCGGCCAAGGACACCCATAGCCTTCAGGAGGTTGGCCTCCTCTTTCTTCGAGGAAGCCAGCGCGGCCTCCTTCTCAACCAGGGCCTTCTTTAGGCTCTCCACTTCCTGAGTCCTTTGCCTTGGCCTCGAGGCTCCTCACTGGGATTCGGGTCCTCAATTTTGGCCACTGTGCCTTGAGCCGATCTGATCTCCTAAAAATTGAAAGTGCAGAACGTATAAATAAAAGTACGCTAACAAATAATAAATAAGAGAATCGAGGACAGTAGCTTACTCGAGTAAGGCCCTGGCAGATATCCTTCGCAATACCCACGGGCCCCGAGGACGTATGCTTCAAAAAATGTCGGTCACGGGGAAGCGGGAGCCCTTCCGCAACTTTCAACCTCACCTCCCTCTCCCCGAGGAGTACTGACTCGTCACGAGTCACCCTCATCACGGGATCCCAAGCTTCCACCAGGGCCAGACCCTTGCGCTTGAAGGACTTGGTTCGCAGTTCTCGCCGATAGTCCTCGAGCAGCTGGGGCTCGAACACTGGGTCTATCCCCTTAAGGCTCTTCGGGACCTTTGAAGGCCTCTTAACAGATGCTCGAGGAGCTCTAACAGCTCTTCGAGCATCTGCCAAGAGCCCCACAGGCTCCTTCATGCCTCGAGCAGGGCTGGTGGACGGCTCCTCGAGGGCCGGTCCCTTCCCTTTGTCCTTAACGGCACTCAGGCTGCTGTCCGAAGACACTTCCAGGCCCTCTGCCGCTGCGAAATTAAAAAGGGCTGAGAATACAAAATAAGGAAGGTTAACCAAACACCCAGAGGAAACAAGAGTAATACCTGCGACTCGGGGGCGTTTCCTCCGAAGATTCTGCTCCTCAGAATCCTCGGAAATTTCCTCGATGAGTACGGGGCCGGCCACACTGACTGGTTGGGCCTCCGTCACCAAGGCCTCCACTCCTCGGGCCTCCCCACCCTTCGAGGTCCCAGCAGTTGGCCCCTCGATAGCCCTTTGAACGGGCTCTGCGGGGACCTCCTCGTCCATCTTTATCTTGAGGGCTTCCCTCAAGTCCTGCTTCTTGGCAAAGAGGACGCTGGGATGCGACATCTTGGCTGAAACAAAACACAAGGTCAGGTTCTAATAGCATTCAAAATGCGCAAACACAGAAACAAAAAAGCAAAAAAGGGTACGAAACAGACAATGGGGGTTGCTGAAAGCGCCTTCGAAGCGCTCGATGAGGTCTCCGTCCAGGCCCTCCATCCAGTTCTTTAGGGCATCTACGTGGCTCGGAAGACGGTGGGCCCTGCTAACCCCTACCCTCCGCAGGACCACTTCGTCCAGACTGGATAGAGTGAAGGGGAACCCACCCTTACACTCCTCGAGTCTTTCCACATAGCGGACCCATTCGCACAGGGCGTCGAGGGTTTTCTTCCCCTCGCTACCCGCCCACAACGAGGGCTTCACCGACACCCTTGCGTCCTTCTCCTTGATGAAGTACGCACGGAACCCCCAACTATCCTCTTTGAGGATGAAGAAGAAGTTGTTCTTCCAGCTCCCCCACGAGCTGGTAGTTTCAGCGAAGACCCCGATCTTCACCATTTTGTTGTCCACCTTCACCTCCTCGGGGGTCAACTGATAGAAGAGGTGTCCGACCGGCCTCTTCAGGGTGTAGAATTGTAAGAAGGTCTCCGGCAACACCACCGTCTTCGCCAAGTGGCAGGCCACCACAAACGCGTTTACGGTGGTAAACACGTTCGGGGCCAGTTGCCCAGGGCAAACACCCCATCCCTCGCATAATTGCAACAGCAGGGAACAAAGGGGGAGCCTCAATCCGGCTTTAAGTTGGGCTTCGAAGACGACCATGGTCTGTTCCCTCATGGCCTCGTCGCTCAACCCCAACCCCGCTTTTCTCAAATACGTCTGCCGGAGAAAGCCCGCAGACCACCCGTGTATACACATGGTGGTTTTGGCAAATATCTGCCATCTTCTTCTCCGACAGTGCAGTTCGGGGCCATAGCTCCCCGACATCAGGGCCAACGCCGGGCTTGCTTGGATTCTTGGGAGCCATCTACAGAAATAAACCACGAATTCAAAAAATTAAACCCTAGACCCAAGAACCCAGGCAGTGGCGCGGCGGCGCCTCACTCGCGACACTGTCGCAACGAAAAAAAAGAGAGAAATTAAAAGGGATACCACTTACTGATTAATACGCCGGAAGCGAAAACGGAAGATTCAACGGTTGGGTTCTTCGAATCTCGGCGGGAAATTCTTCAGTAATCGCCGAAAATGGAAACTAGTGAAGAGGAAACTGAAGCGCAAAAGCAAGGAAAGAAAGAATTCGGGAAACTGACCCCCCACATGGGTTGACGTATAAGTAGAGGCCGATGGGAGGTGAAACGACTTCCCCCATAATTACAAACGGCGCAAAAAGCGCAAATTTTGAAAAGTGCTTTGCAAACCGCCACAAATTGGGCCAACATTGGGGACAGCTCCTGGGCTCTCCCCCAATTAGGCTCCAAACCGGCACAATACCGCATGGGCTCAACATCAATCATGATACTTCCTTCCAAAACGGAGCACAGGGGCCCAACCCATCCTCCGCTGTGGGAGGAGGACATACTGATATATATGGGCCAGCTCATACGGTTGTATTGTCAAATGCAAGTGCCATATGGGCCGCGTCCACCACAGCCGGCCTCGTAATTACGGACAACCCCTCTTACCTACCAATAAGGGCGCCCCGTATAGATCCGTTAGCTGTAAAACGTTTGTTGCCTCCCTCAAAACAACCGTTACACTAATTAGGGCATTAAGCCAAAGGAGAGGGAGTAACTCCGCAATAACTCCACTGTTATTACACCATTAATACGCCGTCATCCCAATTATGGACACATTTATGGAGATTCTCCAGCATTTAAGGCCCCACAATGGGACCTAGCACCACCCTATATATTGGGTGGTGCCTGCCTCAAATAAGGTGATTACTACACACCCACACCTCTCTTCTCTGTCTGCACCTGAAAGTGTCCTTTGTCTTACTCTTCTCAGGTACCGGAGTTGCCCTACTGCAGTCGTCGGAGATCACTTGACAGCCGGAGATCACTCTTTGGCTATCAGTTATACTATAGCGTTCAACGCTCAAAATGCTAGCAACCAGAATCTGTTATCAAGAATTCCAAATGACATAATTAGTCTTCAACGTGCACAATTCTATGATTGTTCATATGCACAAGTACTTTATCATCTACAAAAATCTCCTTGCTTGGTATCCATAGTAAAATCCAGACTAGGTTTCATGGCCAGATCATAACCACAACATTTGGTACCCATGAATCTTGATCAATATGCATATTCCATGAGTGATCTTCATGCAAAACTTCATCTACAAATCTTCTTGCTTCCTACCCATAATAGAATCCAAACTATGTTCATTGGGCGGATCATGACCAAAATATTTAGAATAGAATTTAGCATCGGACATGGTTGGATGAAAACCAATATTGTCAGAGTATACAGCATCTTCAACTTGTGTCATCTGAAAAAACCTTGCATCACTTCGTATTAGTTGCTGATACACTTCATCAATTGCAGCTTCAAATTTAATACAGAGACTCCTGAAATTCAAATCAACAATTAGTATGCAAACCTTACGAAAATAGAAATACTATTTATATATACTAAAGGATTATGTGTTTTTTTCTGACATTTTTTTTCAAGTTCTCAAAGATAATATTTATGTCCGTGGGATATTCTCTATTTAAATATTTTTAAACATATCGTTTTTAATATTTAAATTGTAATTGTACTATAACATTTTGAATTATAAATACATACTTTATGTACAGAAATGTAAATCTTTCATATGTGTAGTAACTTTATACTATAAACGAAAAATAATCTTTTAGCTAATTTATAAAATGAAATATTTTATTTTTATTGCCTATATTACAATTAAAATTTTAGGCAACCCGGGTAGCTAAAACTATTGCTAGTAATTCTAGCTAAGAAAATGAATATACCTGCTGTTTACAGCTTCACCATTTGTAAAGTTATCTGTCCGTCGCCACTTGGGCCGTTTTACAGGTTGTGAATCATTGCCAAAGCGGAAGTATTCCGGGGGATCTCGTAACTATTTTTAAAATGAAAAGCAAAAGGGAAAAAATAAAGGTAATTGATAATGTCAAGCTATAGTATAACTATCACAAATTTAAAAAAGTAATCTAGTTTTTATTTTTTTTCAATATTTAATTTATAGTTTTATCTCTTTAGCACATTTTTTTATAAACACGTTATTTTATATTTTCAGATCAATAATATAAAAAATTTGAAAACATATCAATATTAAAATTAAATCACTGGTGAATTTTTTTTTTAAAAAAAATAAAGACAAGAAAGACAACATACCTCAATTTCCCAAATTCCTTGCTCATTGATAGATCTCAAGGAAATTATATTACCCCAGTCAATTTCAATTCTTCTTTTAATTGCATTTTCCTTGAACTCCCACATCATTTTTTTGGTTCTGAAGCAAACTTTTCCTACTAAATCACTGGGTTGCTGAGATACCCTCTGTATCAAATAATGGTAATTAAGTCAGTTGGAAGAAAAAAAATGGTTAGCCAATTGAAAGTATATTGACTAAAAAAATCCAAACTAAATATGTGCATTCACTGACCTCCCACTTTCCAATTCTTATAAGGGAAGCTTGCAAGTAGTAGTCCTTGACTGTTTCATTTTTGGGAATATGCTGAATCTGTTTGCCTTCGGCTTTGGAGGAATCATCTTCAGTCCTTTTTTGTATCTTATCTTCAATAACAGTTCCATGGAGTAGATGTTCACTTAAGCTGCTTGAGCCCTAAAATGAAAATTAACCAAAACAAAAGAATTAAATGAAACAAATTATTCAAAACTGGCAGGTATGCTGAACAGAGTTTAATTACCTTTTGGAATCTTAAACCTAAAAACCTTGAATATATAATTATTTAAGTTTTAGTTTCATGCAATCAATCCAACAATAAACATAAATCTTGTAAATTTTATAGGATATATATATATATGATGAATAGTTATTCGAGCAAAGTTTTCCCATTTTTTTTCAAAATGAAAGTGAAATTTGTGGTAGTAAAAATTAAAGGAAAAATTTGACTTTCTTTTTTTTTTACAAATAAATAAATACACCTGACGGTCGCCCGCAGAGGTTTCTTGACGAAATGGTCCAGAACTTTCGATCCGCCTCCAAGCAAAGACAGCGACACCGCCACCCAGGTGGTTCCAATCAACAGAAGCGTCCGCCGTCCGAATATTTCTGAGAAATTCGCTATCAACACGAACGAAGCGTTGCTTAAACCCATTATCACGTTGATCCCAAAAAGCGTTTCTTCTTACCAAATTTCGGGTTTCTTTGGGTCCAAGTTTAGGTTTCTTCCACTCCAAGTTCGGGTTTCTACGGGTTCAAGTTCGAGTTTCGTCGATCCAAGTTCGAGCAGCTTAATTTTCAATCTAAAATTGAAAATTAAATATTTTTCCAATAATTTTTTAGATCAGGATCAATACCTTGTTTGATCGACATCAATACCTTGTTAGATCGACATCAATATCTTGTTAGATCAACATCAATACCTTGTTAGATTAGCATCAATACCTTGTTAGATCGACACCAATACCTTGTTAGATCAACATCAATACCTTATTAGATCAGCATCAATACCTTGTTAGATCAGCATCAATACCTTATTAGATCGACATCAACACCTTGATAGATCGACATCAATACCTTGTTAGATCAGCATCAATACCTTGTTAGATCGACACCAATACCTTGTTAGATCAGCATCAATACCTTGTTAGATCAGCATCAATACATTATTAGATCAGCATCAATACCTTGTTAGATCAGCAACAATACCTAGTTAGATCGACATCAATACCTTGTTAGATCAGCATCAATACCTTGTTAGATCCACATCAATATCTTGTTAGATCAGCATCAATACCTTGTTAGATCAGCATCAATACCTTGTTAGATAAGCATCAATACCTTGTTAGATGTGCATCAATACCTTGTTTGATCAACATCAATACCTTGTTAGATCAGCACCAATACCTTGTTAGATCAGCATCAATACCTTGTTAGATCAACATCAATACCTTGCTAGATCGACATCAATACCTTGTTAGATCGACATGAATACCTTGTTAGATCGACACCAATACCTTGTTAGATCAGCATCAATACCTTGTTAGATCAGCATCAATACCTTGTTAGATCAGCATCAATACCTTCTAAGATCAGCATCAATACCTTGTTAGATCGACATCAATACCTAGTTAGTTCAGCATCAATATCTTGTTAGATCAGCATCAATACATTGTTAGATCAGCATCAATACCTTGTTAGATCAGCATCAATACCTTGTTCGATCGACATCAATACCTTGTTAGATCAGCATCAATACATTGTTAGATCGACATCAATACCTTGTTAGATTAGCATCAATACCTTGTTAGATCAGCATCAATACCTTGTTAGATCAGCATCAATACCTTGTTAGATCAGCATCAATACCTTGTTAGATCAGCATCAATACCTTGTTAGATCAGCATCAATACCTTATTAGATCAGCATCAATACCTTGTTAGATCGACATCAATACCTTGTTAGATCAACATTAATACCTTGTTAGATCGACATCAATACCTTGTTAGATCAGCATCAATACCTTGTTAGATCGACATCAATACCTTGTTAAATGGTTAGCCAATTGAAAGTATATTGACTAAAAAAATCCAAACTAAATATATGCACTAACTGACCTCTCACTTTCCAATTCTTATAAGGGAAGCTTGCAAGTAGTAGTCCTTGACTGTTTCATTTTTCGGAATCTGCTGAATCTGTTTGCCTTCGGCTTTGGAGGAATCATCTTCAGTCCTTTTTTGTATCTTATCTTCAATAACAGTTCCATGGAGTAGATGTTCACTTAAGCTACTTGAGCCCTAAAATGAAAATTAACCAAAACAAAATAATTAAATGAAACAAATTATTCAAAGCGCGGGTATCTTTGAACGGAGTTTAATTACCTTTTGGAATCTTAAACCTAAAAACCTTGAATATATAATTATTTAAGTTTTAGTTTCATGCAATCAATCCAACAATAAACATAAATCTTGTAAATTTTATAAGATATATATATGATGAATAGTTATTCGAGCAAAGTTTTCCCATTTTTTTTCAAAATGAAAGTGAAATTTGTGGTAGTAAAAATTAAAGGAAAAATTTGACTTTCTTTTTTTTCACAAATAAATAAATACACCTGACGGTCGCCCGTAGAGGTTTCCTGGCGAAATGGTCCAGAACTTTCGATCCGCCTCCAAGCAAGACAGCGACACCGCCATCCAGGTGGTTCCAATCAACAGAAGCGTCCGCTATTAGAATATGTCTGAGAAATTCACTATCAACACGAACAAAGCGTTGCGGAAACCCATTATCACGTTGATCCCAAAAAGCGTTTCTTCTTGCAAAATTTCGGGTTTCTTTGGGTCCAAGTTCAGGATTCTTCCACTCCAAGTTCGGGATTCTACGGGTTCAAATTTGAGTTTCGTCGATCCAAGTTCGAGCACCTTAATTTTCAATCTAAAATTGAAAATTATATATTTCTCTAATAATTTGTTAGATCAGCATCAATACCTTGTTAGATCGACATCAATACCTTGTTAGCTCAGCATCAATACCTTGTTAGATCGACACCAATACATTGTTAGATCAGCATCAATACCTTGTTAGATCAGCATCAATTCCATGTTAGATCGACATCAATACCTTGTTAGATCAACATCAATACCTTGTTAGATCCGCATCAATAGCTTGCTCGATCGGCATCAATACCTTGCTAGATCGTCATCAATACATTGCTAGATCGACATCAATACATTGCAAGATCGACATCAATACCTTGTTAGATCGACACCAAGACCTTGTTAGATCAGCATCAATACCTTGTTAGATCAGCATCAATACCTTGTTAGATCAGCATCAATTCCTTGTTAGATCAGCATCAATACCTTGTTAGATCGACATCAATACCTAGTTAGATCAGCATCAATACCTCGTTAGATTGACATCAATATCTTGTTAAATCAGCATCAATACCTTGTTAGATTAGCATCAATACCTTGTTCGATCGACATCAATACCTAGTTAGATCAGCATCAATACCTTGTTTGATCGACTCCAATACCTTGTTAGATCAGCATCAATACCTTGTTAGATCAGCATCAATACCCTGTTAGATCAGTATCAATACCTTGTTAGATCAGCATCAATACCTTGTTAGATCGACATCAATACCTTGTTAGATCGATATCAATACCTTGTTAGATTAGTATCAATACCTTGTTAGATAGACACCAATACCTTGTTAGATCAGCATCAATACCTTGTTAGA
This sequence comes from Stellera chamaejasme, assembly GCA_024586325.1. NCBI lineage: Eukaryota > Viridiplantae > Streptophyta > Magnoliopsida > Malvales > Thymelaeaceae > Stellera > Stellera chamaejasme. Next base: position 20,193,362 of record CM044982.1, on the reverse strand, counting down.
TCAGCATCAATACCTTGTTAGATCAGCATCAATACCTTGTTAGATCAGTATTAATACCTTGTTAGATCGGCATCAATACCTTGTTAGATCGACATCGTTACCTTGTTATATCAGCATCAATACCTTGTTAGATCGATATCAATACCTTGTTAGATCAGCATCGTTACCTTGTTAGATCGACGTCAATATCTTGTTAGATCAGCATCAATATCTTGTTAGATCAGCATCAATACCTTTTTAGATCAGCATCAATACCTTGTTAGATCAGCATCAATACCTTGTTAGATTTGCATCAATACCTTGTTAGATCGACATCAATACCTTGTTAGATCGACACCAATACCTTGTTAGATCGGCTTCAATACCTTGTTAGATCAGCTTCAATAGCTTGTTAGATCAGCATCAATAAATTGCTAGATCGACATCAATACCTTGTTAGATCGACATCAATACCTTGTAAGATCAGCATCAATACCTTGTAAGATCAGCATCAATACCTTGTAAGATCAGCATCAATACCTTGTTAGATCGACACTAATACTTTGTTAGATCAGCATCAATACCTTGTTAGATCAGCATCAATACCTTGTTAGATCAGCATCAATACCTTCTTAGATCAGCATCAATACCTTGTTTGATCGACATCACTACCTTGTTTGATCTACATCAATACCTTGTTAGATCAGCATCAATACCATGTTAGATCGACATCAATACGTTGTTAGATCGACATCAATATCTTGTTAGATCTGCATCAATACCTTGTTAGATCTGCATTAATACCTTGTTAGATTAGCATCAATACCTTGTTAGATCGACATCAATACCTTGTTAGATCAACATCAATACCTTGTTGGATCGACATCAATACCTTGTTAGATCAGCATCAATACCTTGTTAGATCAGCATCAATACCTTGTTAGATCAGCATCAATACCTTGTTCGATCGACATCAATACCTTGTTAGATCAACATCAATACCTTGTTAGATCGACATCAATACCTTGTTTGATCAGTATCAATACCTTGTTAGATCGACATCAATACCTTGTTAGATCCGCATCAACACCTTGTTAGATCAGCATCAATACCTTGTTAGATAGACATCAATACCTTGTTAGATCAACATCAATACCTTGTTAGATCAGCATCAACACCTTGTTAGATCAGCATCAATACCTTGTTAGATCGACATCAATACCTTGTTAGATCAACATCAATACCTTGTTAGATCAGCATCAATACCTTGTTAGATCAGCATCAATACCTTGCTAGATCGGCATCAATACCTTGCTAGATCGACATCATTACCTTGCTAGATCGACATCAATACCTTGTTAGATCGACATCAATACCTAGTTAGATCAGCATCAATACCTTGTTAGATCGACATCAATATCTTGTTAAATCAGCATCAATACCTTGTCAGATTAGCATCAATACCTTGTTCGATAGACATCAATACCTAGTTAGATCGACACCAATACCTTGTTAGATCAGCATCAATACCTTGTTAGATCAGCATCAATACCTTGTTAGATCAGCATCAATACCTTTTTAGATCGACATCAATACCTTGTTAGATCGACATCAATACCTTGTTAGATCAGCATCAATACATTGTTAGATCGACACCAATACCTTGTTAGATCAGCATCAATACCTTGTTAGGTCAGCATAAATACCTTGTTAGATCAGCATCAATACCTTGTTAGATCGACATCAATACCTTGTTAGATCAACATCAATACCTTGTTAGATCGACATCAATACCTTGTTAGATCAGCATCAATACCTTGTTAGATCGACATCAATACCTTGTTAGATCGGCATCAATACCTTGTTAGATCAGCATCAATACCTTGTTAGATCGGCATCAATACCTTGTTAGATTAGCATCAATACCTTGTTAGATCGACATCAATACCTTGTTAGATCAGCATCGTGACCTTGTTAGATCGACATCAATATCTTGTTAGATCAGCATCAATATCTTGTTAGATCAGCATCAATACCTTGTTAGATCAGCTTCAATACCTTGTTAGATCAGCATCAATAGCTTGTTAGATCAACATCAATACCTTGATAGATCAACATCAATACCTTGTTAGATCGACATCAATACCTTGTTAGATCAGCATCAATACCTTGTTGGATCGACATCAATACGTTGTTATATCAGCATCAATACCTTGTTAGATCAGCATCAATACCTTGTTAGATCGACATCAATACCTTGTTAGATCAGCATCAATACCTTGTTAGATCGACATCAATACCTTATTAGATCAACATCAATACCTTGTTAGATCGACATCAATACCTTGTTTGATCAGCATCAATACCTTGTTAGATCGACATAAATAACATGTTAGATCTGCATCAATACCTTATTAGAGCAGCATCAATACCCTGTTAGATCGACACCAATACCTTGTTAGATCAACATCAATACCTTGTTAGATCAGCATCAATACCTTGTTAGATCAGCATCAATACCTTGTTAGATCAGCATCAACACCATGTTAGATCAGCATCAATACCTTGTTAGATCCGTATCAATACCTTGTTAGATCGACATCAATACCTTGTTAGATCGACAGCAATACCTTGTTAGATCAGCATCAATACCTTGTTAGATCGACACCAATACCTTGTTAGATAAGCATCAATACCTTGTTAGATCAACATAAATATCTTGTTAGATTAGCATCAATACCTCGTTCGATCGACATCAATACCTTGCTAGATCAACTTCAATACGTTGTTAGATCGACATCAGTACCTTGTTACATCGACATCAATGCCTTGTTAGATCAGCATCAATACCTTGTTAGATCGACACCAATACCTTGTTAGATCAGCATCAATACCTTGTTAGATCAGCATCAATACCTTGTTAGATCAGCATCAATACCTTGTTAGATCAGCATCAATACCTTGCTAGATCGACATCAATACCTTCTTAGATCAACATCAATACCTTGTTAGATCAGCATCAATACCTTGTTAGATCGACACCAATACCATGTTAGATCAGCATCAATACCTTATTAGATCAGCATCAATACCTTGTTAGATCAGCATCAATACCTTGTTAGATCGACACCAATACCTTGTTAGATCAACATCAATACCTTGTTAGATCAGCATCAATACCTTGTTATATCGACATCAATACATTGTTAGATCAGTATCAATTCCTTGTTAGATCGACATCAATACCTTGTTAGATTAGCATCAATACCTTGTTAGATCGACATCAATACCTTGTTAGATCGACACCAATACCTTGTTAGATCGACATCAATACCTTGTTAGATCGACATCAATACCTTGTTAGATCAGCATCAATACCTTGTTAGATTAGCATCAATACCTTGTTAGATCACACCAATACCTTGTTAGATACCTTGTTAGAGCATCATACCAATACCTTGTTAGATCCGCATCAATACCTTGTTAGATCGACATCAATACCTTGTTAGATCGACAGCAATACCTTGTTAGATCAGCATCAATACCTTGTTAGATCGACACCAATACCTTGTTAGATAAGCATCAATACCTTGTTAGATCAACATAAATATCTTGTTAGATTAGCATCAATACCTCGTTCGATCGACATCAATACCTTGCTAGATCAACTTCAATATGTTGTTAGATCAACATCAATACCTTGTTAGATCGACATCAATACCTTGTTTGATCAGTATCAATACCTTGTTAGATCGACATCAATACCTTGTTAGATTAGCATCAATACCTTGTTAGATCAGCATCAATACCTTGTTAGATCGACATCAATACCTTGTTAGATCAACATCAATACCTTGTTAGATCGGCATCAATACCTTGTTAGATCAGCATCAATACCTTGTTAGATCGACATCAATACCTTGTTAGATCAACATCAATACCTTGTTAGATCAGCATCAATACCTTCTTAGATCAGCATCAATACCTTGCTAGATCGGCATCAATACCTTGCTAGATCGGCATCAATACCTTGCTAGATCGACATCAATACCTTGTTAGATCGACATCAATACCTAGTTAGATCAGCATCAATACCTTGTTAGATCGACATCAATATCTTGTTAAATCAGCATCAATACCTTGTCAGATTAGCATCAATACCTTGTTCGATCGACATCAATACCTAGTTAGATCGACACCAATACCTTGTTAGATCAGCATCAATACCTTGTTAGATCAGCATCAATACCTTGTTAGATCAGCATCAATACCTTGTTAGATCAGCATCAATACCTTGTTAGATCGACATCAATACCTTGTTAGATCGACATCAATACCTTGTTAGATCAGCATCAATACCTTGTTAGATCGACACCAATACCTTGTTAGATCAGCATCAATACCTTGTTAGGTCAGCATAAATACCTTGTTAGATCAGCATCAATACCTTGTTAGATCGACATCAATACCTTGTTAGATCAACATCAATACCTTGTTAGATCGACATCAATACCTTGTTAGATCAGCATCAATACCTTGTTAGATCGACATCAATACCTTGTTAGATCGACATCAATACCTTGTTAGATCAGCATCAATACCTTGTTAGATCGACATCAATACCTTGTTAGATTAGCATCAATACCTTGTTAGATCGACATCAATACCTTGTTAGATCAGCATCGTGACCTTGTTAGATCGACATCAATATCTTGTTAGATCAGCATCAATATCTTGTTAGATCAGCATCAATACCTTGTTAGATCAGCTTCAATACCTTGTTAGATCAGCATCAATAGCTTGTTAGATCAACATCAATACCTTGATAGATCAACATCAATACCTTGTTAGATCGACATCAATACCTTGTTAGATCAGCATCAATACCTTGTTGGATCGACATCAATACGTTGTTAGATCAGCATCAATACCTTGTTAGATCAGCATCAATACCTTGTTAGATCAGCATCAATACCTTGTTAGATCAGCATCAATACCTTGTTCGATCGACATCAATACCTTATTAGATCAACATCAATACCTTGTTAGATCGACATCAATACCTTGTTTGATCAGCATCAATACCTTGTTAGATCGACATAAATAACATGTTAGATCTGCATCAATACCTTATTAGAGCAGCATCAATACCCTGTTAGATCGACACCAATACCTTGTTAGATCAACATCAATACCTTGTTAGATCAGCATCAATACCTTGTTAGATCAGCATCAATACCTTGTTAGATCAGCATCAACACCATGTTAGATCAGCATCAATACCTTGTTAGATCCGTATCAATACCTTGTTAGATCGACATCAATACCTTGTTAGATCGACAGCAATACCTTGTTAGATCAGCATCAATACCTTGTTAGATCAATACCTTGTTAGATAAGACATCAATACCTTGTTAGATCTTGTTAGATTAGCATCAATACCTCCTTGTTAGATCAACTTCAATACGTTGTTAATACTTCAATACGTTGTTAGATCGACATTGTTAGATGCCTTGTTAGATCAGCATCAATACCTTGTTAGATCGACATCAATACCTTGTTAGATCGACATCAATACCTTGTTAGATCCACATCAATACCTTGTTAGATCGACACCAATACCTTGTTAGATCAGCATCAATACCTTGTTAGATCAACATCAATACCTTGTTAGATCAGCATCAATACCTTGTTAGATCGACATCAATACCTTGTTAGATCAGCATCAATACCTTGTTAGATCGACATCAATACCTTGTTAGATCGACATCAATACCTTGTTAGATCAACATCAATACCTTGTTAGATCAATACCTTGTTAGATCGACACCAATACCTTGTTAGATAAGCATCAATACCTTGTTAGATCAACATAAATATCTTGTTAGATAAGCATCAATACCTTGTTAGATCGACATCAATACCTTGTTAGATCAACATCAATACCTTGTTAGATCGACATCAATACCTTGTTAGATCGACATCAATACCTTGTTAGATCAGCATCAATACCTTGTTAGATCGACATCAATACCTTGTTAGATCGGCATCAATACCTTGTTAGATCAGCATCAATACCTTGTTAGATCGGCATCAATACCTTGTTAGATCAGCATCAATACCTTGTTAGATCGACATCAATACCTTCTTAGATCAGCATCAATACCTTGTTAGATCAGCATCAATACCTTGTTAGATCGACATCAATACCTTGTTAGAGATCAATACCTTGTTTAGATTACCTTGTTAGATCGACATCAATACCTTGTTAGAGCATCGGCATCAATACCTTATTAGATCAACATCAATACCTTGTTAGATCGACATCAATACCTTGTTAGATCAGCATCAATACCTTGTTAGATCAACATCAATACCTTGTTAGATCAGCATCAATACCTTGTTAGATCAACATCAATACCTTGTTAGATCAGCATCAATACCTTGTTAGATCAACATCAATACCTTGTTAGATCGACATCAATACCTTGTTAGATCAACATCAATACCTTGTTAGATCAGCATCAATACCTTGTTAGATCAACATCAATACCTTGTTAGATCAGCATCAATACCTTGTTAGATCAGCATCAATACCTTGTTAGATCAGCATCAACACCTTGTTAGATCAGCATCAATACCTTGTTAGATTGTTAGATCCGCATCAATACCTTGTTAGATCGACATCAATACCTTGTTAGATCGACAATACCAATCAATACCTTGTTAGATCGACATCAATACCTTGTTAGATCAGCATCAATACCTTGTTAGATCAGCATCATCAATACCTTGTTAGATAAGCATCAATACCTTGTTAGATCAACATAAATATCTTGTTAGATTAGCATCAATACCTTGTTAGATCGACATCAATACCTTGTTAGATCAACATCAATACCTTGTTAGATCGACATCAGTACCTTGGTAGATCGACATTAATGCCTTATTAGATCAGCATCAATACCTTGTTAGATCGACACCAATACCTTGTTAGATCAGCATCAATAGCTTGTTAGATCAGCATCAATACCTTGTTAGATCAGCATCAATAGCTTGTTAGATCAGCATCAATACCTTGCTAGATCGACATCAATACCTTCTTAGATCAACATCAATACCTTGTTAGATCAGCATCAATACCTTGTTAGATCGACACCAATACCATGTTAGATCAGCATCAATACCTTGTTAGATCAGCATCAATACCTTGTTAGATCGACACCAATACCTTGTTAGATCAACATCAATACCTTGTTAGATCAGCATCAATACCTTGTTAGATCAACATCATTACCTTGTTAGATCAGCATCAATACCTTGTTAGATCAACATCAATACCTTGTTAGATCGACATCAATACCTTGTTAGATCAGCATCAATACCTTGTTAGATCGACATCAATACCTTGTTAGATCAGCATCAATACCTTGTTAGATCAGCATCAATACCTTGTTAGATCGACATCAATACCTTGTTAGATCAGCATCGATACCTTGTTAGATCAACATCAATACATTGTTAGATCGACATCAATACATTGTTAGATCGACATCAATACCTTGTTAGATCGACATCAATACCTTGTTAGATCAGCATCAATACCTTGTTAGATCAGCATCAATACCTTGTTAGATCAACATGGATTATTATATTTTAGAATTGTGTATTTTATGCATTGGATGATTACATTTTGGATGTTACAATTGTTGTTGGTCATTAGTGCACAATTGACGTTATTTACTATCTTTTTCTTGCTTTAGAGTTTAGACAATGAATGATAGTAGTTTATTTTGTTATGATGATAGTAACTCTATAATGCATTAGATGATTATGTTTTGTTATGATGAAAGTTTATTTCGAGTTCCTTAGTATTCGGATTCGGGATTCGGGTCAGGTCGGGTTCGGATTCGGGTTAACCGGGTTTGAGATTTTGGTCAGGTCGGGTTCGAGTCACGGGTTAATCGGGTTCGGGTCATTCTGGTTTCGGGTCATTTCGGGTTGAGATGGTTTCAGGTCAGGTCAAGTTCGGGTTCGGGTTACGGGTTCATTCGGGCCGAGTTGTTTTCGGGTCAGGTTGGGTTTAGGTTCAGGTCAGGTCAAGTTTAGGGTCATTGACTTTTTTAGTCAGCTCAGGTTAGGTCAGGTCGGGTTCGGGCTTGTTAATCAAGTCTGGTCAGCTTTTGACACCCCTAATCACGGCGTCGTTTCCAGATGCTTTAAAAAAGAAGTTTATCCCAATCGCCACGATCAAAATCCGGCGGACGACGGCCGGAGAATCAGGTCTTTTCAGACGCTGCCTCAACTGCCGTCTTCTCAGTCGCATCTTTGATTATGTCCTGATGCCGAAACTCTGCCTCTTAAGGATCATCTAAAATTCGGAGCAAAACCCGTTTAGCTCACCAGCCGATCAGACCCACTGGGATTGCGGCGGCGCCAAGCATAACTCACCAACCGAGTTTAATCGGCAGACCCATTAACGCGGAGTTGATAATGTAGCCGATGAGGATTCGGGTGACGATGAAGACTTCCGGGAGGGAGGTGAGGAGGCCGCGTGACTTGGCCGGAGAGATCTCGGGGGAGTAAAACAATAGATTATCATGTTTAATTTTTAACTATATTTTTTGAAAGAAAGAAACAGATTGCGCTAGCTCGTAGGAAGGCATCGAATAGTTAAAGAAAGAAATAAAGAAGAATGTCATCAAGAAACAGAACACGGTGATAAAGAACCTGAGCAATAGCATTGTTGGTGACAGTCCCTTGTAGAACTCGGTTTTGCATTTCTGCAGAAACAATGGCTTGAGGATCTTTGTCGGCGGAAGACATAGCGACCGGTAGTCTATCGCCACGCAAAACTTCGTGTCAAGAACTCATTCGGATGGAACATAGGAAAACGGAGAAACAGAAACTTAGAACAGAGGAAATTGGAAAACAGAGAACTAACTTACTTCAGCGGAGCGGAGCAGAGCACAACGGCGAATGGGCGGGACCGGAGGATTCTGGGCAAGTGTTCGTTGAATAACTAACTTCACCAGCTAAAACCCCGCGCGCGCTTTCGCTTCTATTTTCTGTTTTTTTTTTCTTCGTCTTCTTAATTCACTTCCCCAAATTTCAATTATTTGCTTGTATATACTCCCACCATCATTAAAAAATTGAGTGAATTTTTTTCTTCTGTTTTTAATATATTTAATCTATGATTTTTTATCATACATGTTTAGTCATATAAAATTGAATAATTCATATGTGTGTCATAATTTGAAGTACACATTTTTTAAATATAGTGTTTTTAAAATTTTTTCTCATTATTTATCTTAGTTTTAATTTGAGTTAAATATTACAAGATAAAATATGGAAAACAATATTCACTCAATTTTTCAGGACCGGGAGTATTTACGGATACATTACTGTAGCTGTAGAGTACATCGTGTTTTTTTTAATGAACTACATCGTTTTTTCTTGAGTAACTATACATTATGTACTCCTTAACTTATGCTTAAGTGTGCACCCACAAGGATAAGGAAGGACGAAGGAGCCGACAAAAGTGATCAGTTCTACAATTTGGTAATTTATCCTTATGAGTGCACTCTTTAGCACACTTTAAGGGGTGCACACTTTATCCTAAACTTTTTTTCTTTGTTTTTTTAGTTCAGTTTATTTTTATGGTTTAATTCAGTCATTTGTAATCAAGTTTTTTGTTTTTGTTTTTTTGAAGGTAGTCCTCATGTTTTCCACTTCTTTGTTTTATCTAAGGGTGTTCACGGGCAAGGTGGGTAGTAAGAAAAATAGTATCCGCCTCGCCGAGTGCGGGTACCGACGGGATAGGTACCCTATTTCGCTGTTTTTATGCGGTTTGGATCGCGGTTATCTATTGGTATTTCTTAGTGTACTTATCTTATAAATATTTCTGATATATATAGAGATATTTTAAACTTTTGTACTATAAATATGCGGTTTGGATCGCGGTTTTCAGCCTAACAGGGCATTTCGCAGCCTCAGAGGGCAGTTGTCGGACCCAAGAGGGCGGTTGTCGTTCCCGAAGGGTGGTTGTCAGACTCATAGGCCGGTTGTTGGCCTTATAAGGCGGTTGTCGGCCCTAGAAGCGCTCCTCGAATGAGGATTTAATACTATTCCCTTGAGGGTGTTCCTCAGTTGAGGAGATGTTCCTCAAGCGATGAGGCACAAATGTGATCTTTTGTCCGGATTCTTACAGACACGTCAATGTTAATGCCAAGCTTAACATGAAAGAAATGAGAATCAGTTGTGGGGTATTTATCAAGTGAGATGTGGTCATTTATCAAGTGAGTGGGACCAAGACCTCCACGTTGGACATGTGGCTTGGCCCAAAATGACGGCCCAAATTATCGGGCCTGATCCAGATTTGGGGCGGGAGGCCCCCCATCATCATTTAACAATGAGAGTTGTAATGATCACAGTAGAGTAGAGGGCAGTTTGAGTTAACCATTGATTCACTCTTTCCAATCATACGGGGCACGCTCAACCACTAAGTAGTCATCCCTGATGTCCTTCACAACTCGCATCTCATCATCTATGTACAGCGACTCAAACCTACATGAAAAGATGGAAGCCAGTGAAACACAAACACTTGCGAAGAAAATCGCGGGGATCTATTTACCACATATATGGAAAAACACACATCATAAAAATGTTAAATTTACCCTTTTAATAAATCTTTATGAAGGGTGTTTTAATCTTTTAATTTATTAAATTAATTAGTTAAATTAGTTAATTAATAGTATATTTAGGTAGGTGTTTTTTCACAAATGTGGTAAATAAACGGCCTCAAGAAAATCAGAGAGAGTTATAATCCCAAATCTACATTTTAGCATTCTCTTTGGTTTGAAGAGATGTATTACACTTACACAGACCAATAAACATACTGTTTTAAATTCTTTCACACACTTAAATTAAACTTCACAGGCAATTACACGCCTATGTTCTGTTTTCCACCATTGCAATCTGTGCTCTGCTCTCCTGGCTAGCTCTTGCTTTCCACATTTTAGCTTTCACTCCCACAAACCAGCAGACCCTTATCTCCAATATTCAGTTGTTCCATGTCATATCATCTAAGCTAATCGTTACTTAATTCCTTAAACTTCTAGAACGTTCTATACAGCAATAGCTTAGTATTTAGTCAGAGTTATCTAACAAGCTGTTCTAGCTACTTGGATCAATGGAGTAGAAAAGAAAACAGAAACAGGCGAAGATAGATGAAAGAGGTTGAGGGAAGAAAGCAATTAACATATAAATAATCATGATTTGGTCCACAATTAGCATAAGTGGTATTAGTAATTAACGTATAAATAATCACCAATCTGTTCTTACCAACCCTTCCCAAATGGTGGCAATGGAATCTCCCAGCTTTGCCCCCTTAACACAGCACTCGTAAATCTGCAAAGATTACAAAAACCCTAAATCAATTGCTCAAATTGGTGGCCTAAATCAACCCTTAATCAACCTGAAATTAACTCTCTGGGGCGAAGCAATCTGGATTTCAGAGCGGACGAAGAAGACGCCATGAGGAGGGAATGTGATGACATTGTTGAGGGTTTTCCTCTCCACATCGATCACCTGTAAAACGTCGCCGGCTTCCGTGCCGAAGAGCGGCGCCTTCTCGATTATGAACAGCTGCTCCTTCTCCGTGGTCCACAGAAGCCGCCACGTCGCTGATAGAGTGTCGCCGGTTGTCGCCGTACCGAGCCCGAGCTTGGCCATGGCGTCGATGGCCTTGATAATTTCGCCACGTTTGCTTGGATTTTGCTGGGTCTTGACGCCCCGGCCCTGGTCCGATATGAGAGCGAGGAGATGCTCCTTGGCGGACTGCGAATGGCCTGAGCAAGTTATTTTAGCAGCTCGTAGGCGGCGGAATCCCGGAGACGGAGGGCCCCCGCTGAGACTGACAAGTCCCGCCACCATCTTCGTCTGCTAAGAGAATCAGATTCAACAAAAAACTGGCGGTTACAGTTCAAGAGAGACTGGTTTTGATAAAGCAAAAAGTACGTGAAAACCATTGAAATGCCGAGTTTGGATGATTCAGTCACTGAACTGTCTTTTTTTTTTTTTTTGATAAGAGGTGGGTTCCCAGAGACGGAACCCGTACACTAGCACAATTTCTTTTGAAAGATGAACTACCTAGTCTGAATTCGCTAACCTAACAAGAACAACGAGAAAGATATCAGGTAGAAACCCCGATGACCTAGTGGGGGCAAAAGAGGGAGAGAGAACAAAACGAAGCGGGAGTGAAAGTGTTCAACGAACAGAAAAAACCGCCTTACATGCAAGAGTTGATATACTTAATACATCCTAAGCCTATTAAAGATAGTAAGAAAGAGGTCCAGACTTGAGACAAAGCTGAGTGAAGGCTGAATTGGGCAAGCTGGTGAGCTATCTCATTACCGTCACGAAATACATGGCAAACCTCCAAACAATTCATTTGCTCAAGTCTATGTTGAATATCATGAACACAATCCATTGCCTCTGAATCACCTGAAAGGCCTTTCTTAATAGCGCGGACAGCTTCCAACGCATCCAATTCCAAAATTAACTTGGTCACAGATAGAGAAATTAGTTGGAGTAGTCTTTCATGAGCTGCCCGCTGTTCGCGAAAGGATGCCTCTGGAATCCCAGGCACTTGAATGGCCATCGTTGCCTGCACCATTCCATTGGAGTCACGGAGGACAACACCCAAGCCAAGAACCCCCCGCGGAGATACTGCCACATCAGAATTGAGCTTCCACCAGCCAGTCGACAAGAGGGGGAAACCATTGGAGACGTCTAGTGTTTGATCAGTAGCTCGTGAACATGTTTGAACTTGCGCCAATTGAGCATTAATACCTCACCTGATGGAGTTAATCGTTTGTAGACTGGCTCCATGTACAATGGTGTTCCTGTAATGCCAAACATAAGAGAAAGCAACCAAAAGAATATCCCAAATGTGAGCCGGGTTGTATCTCTTAACTTGTTGAAGCCATTGCATTAGGGAGAAGCCTCCTAGCATGTGCAACATTGGTAATCTGCATGTAGCCAGAATATTGCGCATGATGGTGCAATCACGTAGTAGATGTAGTGTTGTTTCATCTGACAGGTTGCAGAAGGGGCAAATTGTCTCATCAATAACATTACGGGCAACAAGGTTTGTGCGTGTGGGAAGAACATAATGCACTGCACGCCACATGAAGTTTTTATGCTTATTCAATGCTGTTGGTCCCCAGATATCACGCCAAAGCTGGGAGATGGCGGGGCATCCATGAGAATCTTGTCTTTTCTTCTAGAGATATGTATAATATCCGTTCTTGACTGAGTATTTTCCATCATAATTAATTTGAATATATAAGCACATAGACGCATCGTAAAGTGACACTAAAGTTTTTTTCCATTTTCTTGTGAATTTTCAAAAAAAGAAAAAAGAAAACGGAGTCATTATATTTTCCACCTATGTGTTTTTACACATACTGGTGGGATCCACTCAAAAGTATTACTCCTTACTCCTGATTCTTTCTATCAGTGTTCAAATAAGTCCTCGCAGTTAATTTTGTACATAACCTGGCTCTAATATCATTTACGCCCAGATATTAAACTAATATTAGACAGAGAGAGATGTATATGAAATCAAGCAACTGATATTCAAATATTAAACATGAACTTACAAAATCTGGTGAATACCAGATAATTACAGCACACAGTGGTTGTTGGATAAACACACTAGCACACCAAGCTTCCAACAACAGCAACACACATACAAACCAAAATTGAAATTAGGAAAATATTAACAGTAGTAGAAGAATGTTCAACACATGAACAAGGAAGGCAGAGAGAGGATCTACCCAGTGCTCCCTCCTTTCATAGATTCCCGCGCCAACATCCTCCACACCCTTGAGCATGTTGGGGTTTTGTATCATCAAATAACGCAGCGGAAAAATAAAACCCCGGACAGGATCCATGTACAATCGAAAACGGTACAATTATGGTTGAAGAAATTACCAGAAAATTACTTCAAATGCGTTCCCGGTAGATCTGAACGTACAGACCCTCTACGGTATCCACGCGCGAGCAATTACTGAGTCCACGTTCCTCCTTTTTGTCGTGCTAGCGACAGTTCCTCGGAGAACAGAGCACACGAGATCAATAAGAAGTTACAGAGAACGTTTCTGTATTTTCTAATAATTTTTCCGGTTCAAAACCAGAAAAAGTATTTGGTGAAACTGTGTCAAAAACACAGACTGAGCATAACGGCAAAACCGTCTGCGCATCTAGGGGCGGCGACAAGTATATAATTAACCTAGCTTTTTGGGTTAATTACATAACTAGTCCCTAGCCTCATTCCTCTATATTACTTAAGTGTTTAACTTTCCAAAAGTTGACACTTAAGTCACCAAACTTTTATCTCTTGCTGAAAACACTCTATAATTAACTCACTGAGCGTGCGACCACAGAGGTTCTTATTACATTGGCAATAATTATGATGTCTCACTCATAATTACTGACAGTGAGCGGTATCTAGCAACACATCACCGTTACCCAAGTAATATAGAATCCGTTTAAAACGCGACGGAAACTTCACCTATCAACCAAACCACATTAGTGCACATGTTATGTCTTTTCATCATATTCTCTAATTGAACCGTGTTCAACCTGGCCAGTGGATAATAAAGTCCCGTGACATGGGAGTGACGAATCCCGTCTTGACATGTGACAGTCTTACTCCGTAATTCACTACACACCCAAAACTAGCACACTCCTTCGGTCAAGAAGGGATAGCACATAGAATCAAAGTATGCAGCTCACTACGAGAAGATCTTCATACTCTCAGGTCAGAAGACTACACGCACTATGGTTTATGTGTAGAGCTTATAATAATCATGTCACGATTACTTAAGTTCTACCAAGTGGGTCGGACCATTACAACCTTTGTTCTTTGTTCTACCAAGTGGGTCGGACCATTACAACCTTTGTTATATCAACCTTTTATTATTATTGTTATTTATTAACGCAAAAACAAAAGACAACAATAATAATCTGAACAATGCCTCTTAATTAAATAATTATGTCAGCGTTCCAAAGCCAATACACACCAATATAGGTTGGATGGCTTTTGGGCACTACATACACCTACAGAGCAAAGGCAGGAGGTCCCGAAATGGCCACCAAACAGACAGACAAGTACTGTCACTATTATCGTGACAATGGCCACGACACGGGGGATTGCATCGAGCTGAGGAGGATGCTAGCAGAAATGATCGGCCAAGGTAAACTCACTGAATTCCTCATCCGCGATCCCTCCTCGCCTAGAGACTCCCCCAGGGGCCGTAAGCACGAAGGCGTTCCCCTTGTTAGAGGGCACATCAACGTCATTGATAATTGTGCATTATCGATATATATTTTCCCTCATTTCACGTGCTTTGTCGATAATTATGCTAGTACTTAGTGTGGGCGCAAGCGTTTTTGTAGGTAATTCATGTTGGATGCAAAATGGTGCAAAATGACCATTTTTCGGACAAAAAGGGGCACCAAGAAATGAAACCGAGGACAACATTGCAAAATCTCAAAAAGGCTCAAGGATTGGTGAAGAAAGTGGTCCGGGCGAGCCTCGGGCGACCCAATTCCTTAGGTCAGGCGATTGCCCGGACCTGGAGAAATCCCACGGAAATTCTGGAGCCAGGCGGAGGGTCAGGCGACCAAATTCCTTAGGTCAGGCGATCGCCTGAACTCAAAACATAAGAGACAGGGAGCCAGGCGGAGGTCAGGCGGACCAATTCTTGGATCAGACTATCGCCTGACCGCACTTTTCAGGATTAGTCCACTCTTCTTTTCTCCCGAAAATGAGCATTTATATTGCGTTTTTTCACTTCTTTTCACATCTCCTCACTCTTAGACTTGCTCTTGAACCCATCTAGGGTTCTTGAGCTCTCTCTTCTCCTTCATATTTCTTATTTATGAATTTGTATGAAGATTTGAAGACTTGAAGACAATTTTCTAGCTCCCTCCTTCCTCTTTAACTTCTACTTTCCTTTTTGTTCATAGTTATTGTGAATTTCGTGAATAGTTGAATATTGATTAGTTCATCATCCCTAGGGTTGTTTAGCATGTTGTTGTGTTGCTAGATGATTTAGAATTGTTTGGTTGTTGATTATACATAATTAGTGACATTTTCTTGGGCTTAAAGAAGGTAGGGTTAGAGTAGAAGGCCAACTACTCTACCATGCCCACCAAGTGTTTGATGAAATGCTTGAGAGAACATTTTGTTGAATTGACCAAAGAGAATTGGTTAGATACTCTAGGATTATTTGAGAAGGTAATCTAGGGTGTTAGGAGACATCAACTGGCTAAACTTAGTGCCTCCATAGTTGATGCAAGTGAAGAGATTCTACTTGGTCTTCTATGGAGAGGATGGTTCTAACTTAGGAGGTTAGAACTTGTTAATTATCCAACTCCTCTAACTTGTCATATATCACAACCAAACACTCCATCTAGCAACCTCAACTCTAATCAACCCTAAGGAACATTTACTTTTCATAATTGTTTATTGCATTGCATTCTAGTTCTAGTTGCATTAGTGATAGAAGTAGAATTAGTTAATTTAGTTTATCATCCATCTTATCACTTGTCATCTAAATCCAAAATCACCAAAAATATTGCATTTAACTAAACTTCATAAATTGCACTACAATCTCTTGGGTTCGACCCCACTCACCCTACTACAATTGCACACCTTGCACTTGAGGATGAATGGGTTTTATTACTTGATATTGTGCTTAATTCATACACATGTAAAACACCCGTCAGTCATCACCCAATGCGAAGGAGCAACTGCAAGACGCCGCTATATGAGGTAAATCTATTAGATTGATCACACTGTGAGTCGCCTCATTCATCGTCGCGACGACACCTTTGTGGTTGTCCTGCACTCGGACCACCTGATCATCACCGCCCAAATTGCAATATGGGACACCGATAGGATCTACATGGACATAGGGGCCAATGCCAACGTCATATACAAGCACACCCTGGTAGAGGCAAAGGTCCCTCTATCGCGTATCCAACCCGCGAAGGGAGCAACTTATGGCGTCAGGATGGAGGAAATCCCCACACTAGGGGCGATCATGCTCCCATTCATGATAGTGGGCACCACAAAGGACAAGAGACTAGTCTGCCATTCGAGCTTCGTGGGCTTCATCGTCCTGGATCTACCAACCCCCTACAATGAAATCATCGGGTGACATACGCAGACAGAGTTCCACATCCGCTGCGATGTGCGAACCTTAACGCTGGTATTCAACACCAGCTCCGACGACATCTATATCTACGTTAACCAGAACGTAGCCAGAGGTAAATACATTGCCACACTCGTTGGGCCCCCGCAGCTCCCACAATGTATAGAGCCAAAGCGAAAGAAGCCCGCAAAGGAGCCTGACCACGGCGACGACTCCGCTCCAAACCTCTCTGGCGCATTTGAAGAAGTAGAAATCACCCCAGGAAAGAAATTCCGCGTGGGAAACGACCTCCTGGAACAAGACAAGGAAGCATTCATCCACCTTCTACACGCCAACATGGATGTCTTCGCATGGAGCCCAGCCGATCTACCCGGCATAGACCCCATGATCATTACGCACAAACTTTATGTACTCCCTGGCTTTAAGCCAGTTAGGTAAAAAACTAGCGACATGGCACCCGATCGCAGAAAATTTGTACGCACTGAGTTGCAGAAATTGTTGGACGCTAATATAATTAAGAAGGTTCACTACTCCGAATGGGTCGCTAATATCGTCCTCGCTGTCAAGGAAAACGGGGAATAGCGCCTCTGCGTAGACTATAAGGGAGTCAGCAAAGCGTGTCCCAAAGACCCATACCCCTTACCTCCGATCGACCAACTGGTGGACTCCACTGTGCGATACCCTGTCCCGTCCTTCCTTGATGCGTACAGCGGCTATCATCAAATCTTCATGAAACCAAATGACACAGTAAAGACTGCATTCACAATCGGCGATACCGTCTACCACTATATTCGCATGTCATTTGGCCTAAAAAACGTAGGAGCAACCTTCCAAAGGTTGGTGAACAGGGTCTTCGCCAGCAAATGGGAAGGAACTAGGAAGCCTATGTCAATGACATAGTAGTCAAGAGCAAGACAGTTAACACCCATCTGCAGGACCTGGAAGAAACCTTCGCCTGTTAGTATATTTGACGCACCAAGATCATTTGACATGACACTTAAGCTTGTGATGCTAAGTGGGAGCTCCGAATTAGCGATATGTAGCTAACTCCTGCTCAAGTCGGCTCAAGTTAGCTAGAAGTAGCTAACACCAACTCATGTTAGCTCGTGGGAGCTCAAATGTATGTGGTATGATCATTTGGAACATCTTTAGGATGTTTCATATTGATTCACAAGTTATTACTTCCATATGTACCTTTTGGACAAAATAAAGGGTATTTTGGTAAAAGGGGCATCCTAGGTGCATGGTGTATGCACCTTACTACATGGGATACTTCCTAGGTGGTTACATATGAGTAGCTACACCTAGAAAGGCTGATTTAGGCGAAGAGGTGCCTCTAAGGAGGCACCCATTCGCCAAAATGGAAGTTAGAGGAGGTTACCATGAACCTTCCCTCCTTATGTGACCAAGAGGTGTTGGTTATCACCCTTGGCCGAAAGTACATGTATTTTCGGCCAAAGGGGTGTCCCAACCACCACTTGGCACCTCTCCCTTATCTATAAATAGAGGGAGAGGTACCACATTACAAACACACACAATCAGAACGGAAATACTTCTTCTCCCTCTCATCCTCTTGGCCGAAATTAGTGAGCATATCTATTAGAGGTTTCGGGTGGACTAATATTGTGTTCATCTCAACACAATTTCGCCTCTTGGATGCATCCTCAATTCGTCCTCATTGAGCAGTTGCTGAAGTTGAAGATTGCAGAAGACAGAACATACACTTCATCTTCAACGTCTGGTTACTTGAAGAACAAGGTACGCTCTTCTTCTTCTTCTTCTTCTTCTTCTTCGTTCTTCCCTTTCTTCTTTCGATGATGAATGGTGAAGAACGGCATGATTATGAATAAAACACATCATGCGCTGTTAATTAGAATCACTATATCTAGTAACGCATGTAACATGATAGAAGTCCTGGAGAACTTCGAATCTTCAAATGGTATCAGAGCCAAGTTTCGAAATTCATGTTATATGCTTTCTGTAATAATGATTTCGGTTTGTTAAATTGTTCATAGTAACACTTGTAACCGAAATATGTTTGAAAACTATCTGTAAATGCGAAAAGTTGTGATGCTTCATTATATAACCGCCGATTGTTCATCATGTTGAGTAACTCGTATGTTGATTTCGGCCTTGATGATATATGTGTTGCATCTGTGATAAATGTTTAAGTATGAATGTTCGCGGAGACAGTGTTCGCGAATCTGTGTTCGCGATGGCATGTGTTCGCCTAACTGTTCGCGATGACATGTGTTCGCCAAACTGTTCTGCGAGACCCCCGATGAAGTTATTCGAAGGGGTGATAATTATAATTATTTGAATCATGTTTGTATATGATTGAATAAAATGTTAAATTGTTGTATGATCCATGATTGTATCTTTGAACATGTAAATGTTGTTGAAACTTGTGATACATGTTCTTACTTGGTGTGCTTTTGTAGCATACATGTGACATTAATCCTTGACTTAGACTAAGAACTTCAGCCCCTTGATGGTCTTAGTACTGGTGTATGTCACCACTATGATGGACTTGAGGGAATTGAAACTTAGTTTAAGAAGGAACATGACATTCGTTATATCAAGATACTCTACCCTATGATGATTCAAGTACTAATGTTTCGACATTACTATGGTGAATCTAAGGGAGTTGAGACTTGATTTAATGGATGAGTCACTTCAAATAAGTTAAGGTTCCTAGGGACCTGTCAAGTTGGTATGATCTTGTCTAAGGAGGTGGTACTTAAGTGAGACCGTTTGTGACTCCACCATCTTTCCCGGGTATTGTATTGATGAGACTTATGGGTGATGGAACTAAGGCTTGGATGAAGTGCTCATGGTTGTTACATTAGGATTTCACGTATGTGTACTTGAAATTATAAAGTAAGTGTAGATTGAACCTTCTTGGAGGCTCAAAACGAACATGTATGTGAAATTTTGCAAACTTGTTTATGTGTTTCTAATTGGATGCTATAAGCACTCCTTTTGCCACATATGAACATATTTGTGTGGTTTCATGTGTTTGTAGCTTGTTTTGAGTCTTGTTGTGATTGATTGAACTTTGATACATGTGATTTGCATCATGTAGATGACATGTAAAAGTATTGTTGATGAACTTAACAAAGACCTGAAATTGGATGGTGAGAACTATCCTATTTGGGAACAGAAAGTCAAGTTCATCTTGACGGAGCAGGAGACATTAGATGTCTTAACTACTGAGATTGTCCAACCACCGGCTGATCAAGATCAAACTGCCTATGTGGCACTCTTGAAAAAGAATAGTCATTACCGGGTTACTCTTTTGTCAACGATGGTTGATGAGATCATGGTTGAGTTCTCGACCCTTGATAGTGCCAAAGAGATTTGGGACCGAGTCAAGGCAAAGTATGGTGATGTCTCGGTTGAAAAACAGAGAGCCATGATTCTGAGGTTTGAGGACTATCAGAAGCGTGCTGACCATACCATGAGTGCTCACCTAAGGGAGATGTCTCGAATGATCTACCAGTTGAGGAAGGCTGGACATGAGCTCACGGATGAACAGCAGGTCCAGGCTATTATCAGATCCTTGCCGGATGAGGATTGGCAGTTGATGAAGGTCAACTTGCGTCACAATGCTCAAATCAAAACATTTGATGATATTGCGCGTCACCTAATACTTGAGGCCGAGGTGTTGGCACTCAAGAACCATTCCGTGCATATGTTGCATCTACCTCTTCCTCCAAAAAGGGAGGATTCAAAAAGAAGGGTAAATGGTTCAACAAAGGAGGTAAGAAGGGTGGCGGCAATGGCAAGGAAAGGGGTGGTGGAAATGACCCGAACTTGAAGAAATTCAAGAAGAAAAGGGACGTTTCCAAACTCAAGTGCTTCAATTGCGGGACTAAGAGTCATTTTGCTAAGGATTGCAAGAACCCTCCCAAGGTACATTTTCCTACTTCTATTTCTGATGTATTTGTTACATCTTGTACTATGCTAACTGAGAGCAGTTCTTTGTGGATTGTAGACTCGGGGCAACGGACCACATAGTCCGTGATAAGTCATGGTTCGTGGCATACAGGAAACTTCCCAAGGGCGCAAAGTGTGTTGCAGTTGGGAACAATGATGTAATAGAAGTATTAGGAATGGGGACTTGTAAAGTCCCGGTGTGTAATGGATATTTGTATCTTATTGACACTTTATATGTACCTAATATTAGTAGGAATTTAATTTCTATTAGTAGTTTGTTGAAGTATCGATATAGCTTGAATTTTACTAATAGTAGTGTAACTATTTATAAAGATGACCTATTTGTTCATGAATGCTTCGTTAACAATGGTTTGTATGAACTTAGACCGAATTGCGATTTTAACGCATCTTCTAGTTGTCATGTGACCGAGGTCACAACTGAAATGACTTGGCATGAAAGGTTGGGACATGTGGGTCAGGATCGGTTGAAAAAGTTATCCAAGCAAGGGCTACTTGGATCCTTGACCAAAGTTGTTCTACCAAGTTGTCAAGCATGCCTTGAGGGCAAGATGACAAGAAAGCCCTTCGGGCGTGGAGCTAGGAGGGAAGAAGCGTTAGAATTGGTCCATTCCGATTTGTGTGGACCATTGAGAGTTGAATCCAGAAATGGATTCAGATACTTCATCACATTTACGGATGACTATACACGATTCACTCACGTTTTCTTACTCCGGAACAAAGCGGAGGCTTTCACTTACTTTCAAAGTATGTACATTTGGTTGAGAACCAAATGGGTAAGAAAATCAAGTCCTTGAGAACGGACCGTGGTGGAGAGTATAGTTCAAATGTCTTTAAGGCATTTTGTGACATGAAGGGGATTGCCAGAGAGTTTACTCTTGCTTGGACACCTTAACAAAATGGTGTGTCAGAAAGGAAGAATAGGACTCTTATGAACATGGTTAGGTCCATGATGGCGAAGGCCAATTTGGACGCCATCTATTGGAGTGACGCACTGCTTTGTGCAGTTCACATTCTCAATAGAATCCCAACCAAGAGCATTAATTCTTCTCCATATGAGTTATGGAAGAAGAAGACGCCTAATTTTAGCTATATGCACCCATGGGGTTGCTTGGCTTATGTGCATGAAACGGACCACCCTTTGGGGAAATTAGGTCCCCGAGGCAAGAAAAGTCCATGTCTGGTTCACTGCACTGTATCTAGGGGTTATGTGTTCTTGGATCTCAGTCACAAGAATGGTCTTGTATTTGATGCAAGAAACGCTAACTTCTTGGAAAATGAATTTCCAAAAGTTGGTCAATGTGATGATTTACACTCTTTGGTACCAATCCTAGAACAGGATCAACCGAGTATTACAGAAGTACCGGTTGCACAAGATGCACCCATCTTGGATGGAATACCTCAACACGAGGGAGTAGTGACTCCTCAGGGTAACTCCAATGAGTTGGAAGAACCTACGGAACAAGATCCTGAAGAAGGAGGATCTGTTCAAGAGGGAGTTGAGGATCAACAAGAGCTGGAGCCGCCTCCGCCTCAGTTGAGAAGATCAACTAGGGAATCGAGACAACCTAAAAGGTGGGGTCTCTCGGAGGGTGAAACTTATTTGGTATCATCTGAGATAGATGAGCCAAGTAACATCAAAGAAGCTCTAAATAGTGCACAAAAGGAAGAATGGATGAATGCCATGAATGATGAGTTGCATTCAATGGCAGTAAATGGTGTTTGGGAGCTTTCGATCTTCTGTTGGCCGTAAGGCCATTGGTAATAAATGGGTTTTAAAGATAAAGAAAACGCTGATGGAAGTATCGAAAGGTACAAGGCCCGTTTGGTGGCCAAGGGCTTCACACGAAGGAGGGAATTGATTTTAAGGATACATTCTCTCCGGTTGTCAAGTTCAATTCCATCAGTTCTTGCTGGCCATTGTGGCGCATTTGGATCTTGAACTCCATCAGATGGACGTCAAGACAGCCTTCCTTAATGGTGATTTAAGTGAAGAGATCTACATGAGACAACCAGAAGGGTTCGTCCAGGAGGGTCTTGAGGACAAGGTCTGTAGACTCAAGAAGTCTATTTATGGTCTTAAGCAAGCTTCAAGACAGTGGTACTTGAAGTTTCATCATGCAGTCACAAACTATGGATTTGTGATGATGCACGAAGACCATTGTGTGTACTTGTACTCAGCTGGATCCGATTATGCCATAATGACTCTTTATGTTGATGACATTTTGATTGCCAGCAATGGAGTTGGTTTGATGACAACCATCAAAGAATGGTTATCCTCCACTTTCGACATGAAAGATATGGGGGAAGCTTCCTTTATTCTAGGTGTCAAAATCCACCGGAAAAGAAAGGAACGCTTGTTAGGCTTATCTCAAGAACCTTATGTAGATAAGATTCTGGATAGGTTTAACCTAACCAACTCAAAACCCATGAATACGCCACTTGCATATGGATGCAAGATTGGAGGGGATAAGTGTCCCACAACTCCAAAAGAAAAGGAAGAAATGGCTCAAATCCCATACTTAAGTGCGATTGGTTCCCTTATGTACGAGATGTTGTGTACCAGGCCTGATATTAGCCAAGCAGTTGGCTTGTTAGCACGGTACTCTTCAAACCCGGGAATTCAGCATTGGAAGAGTGTAAAGAGGGTTCTCCGGTACCTCAAAGGTACGAAGGATTATTGGCTATGCTATCAAGGAAAGAATCTTGATTTGCATGGCTATTCTGATGCTGATTGGGGTGGTGATCGAGATTCATGCAAATCTACTTCTGGTTATGTTTTCATGCTTAACGGAGGGGCAACTACTTGGTGTAGCAAAAAACAGACACATGCGGCATTATCAACCATGGAGGCTGAGTTTATCTCATGTGCCTCAGGTGTGCAGAGGCCCTCTGGCTTGGTTATTTCCTTAAAAACTTGGAATCTAGGATTACGGTGGATAGGCCTATTACTATCTACAGTGATAGCATAGCGGCCATGGCTTACACCAAGGATCCCAAGTATCACGGGAAAACCAAACATATAAGCATGAAATATCATTTCGTCCGGGATGCAATTGAAGAAGGTGAAGTTAAGATAGAGTACATATCTACAGACCTCATGGTGGCTGATCCTCTAACTAAGCCACTTCCACCAATTGTATTTGCCCGTCATGTTAAGGCAATGGGTCTACGTAGATTGTAGTTTGTTGGATGATATATTTCACCATCTTCGGTGTCACACATGTAATATGAATGATTGTTTAATGTAACTTATTTCATTCATTTCTTTTGGTTCAAATCTACTTATGTTCATAACGAAAATTAGAACATGTCAAGTATAGACATTAGAGAGGGCTTTCTCACATGAGCCTCTCGCCCTCTGTCTTGAGTAGATTTGAGGATGAGACAAGTTAAGGACTTAGAATATGTAGTTCTATCCAAAGAACTTGTGACTTATTGTCATATTTCTAAGTGGGAGACATGTCCAACACCTGTCACCTTAACTATTTGTCGTCTTGGTTTCCTAAAATCAGGGTAAGATGAACTGATTCATCGAGTTTGTATGATCTACATACATCCTAGTCTATATTTTTAGTAGTAAGCGATGCTTACTTGTTAACAAATTCATGGATTTGACATGTCCTCCTATTATTTGATAAGTGGAGAACACTATGGTGTTTTAAGAGGGAGAAATGACACACTCCCAAATCGATCGAGTGGACATCACTCCAAGTGGGAGTGGTGTATGTAAAACACCCACTAGTGTTATTTGAGAACTTACAAGTTCCATATCCATGAAAATCCGACTATATAAAGAACTTAAACAAGTTGTCTTTATTCTTGTTTAATGTGAGGTTCTTTAATCCAGACTCTTAGTGACTTTAGTTTGCTATTAGTACTTTACACTTACAACACTACTTTGATTGGATGTTGAAGGTCTTAGTTTGAAGACTGGAATATCTTCCTTTTGGGTAGTTGAGTTTGTGTAATGTGTTAAGTAGTTTAAAACTGATAGGAAAGACACAGTTTGTATGATACATCTACTCTTGATTCAATCTTGGGCCCACATGCTATGCGTAGTATGATTTTTGATTGAATTATGAGAATTTGTAATTGAGTACTCAATGGCTTAATACGACCATGTTTTTTCAATAAGTTGAAATCCATAAAAGAGACTGGTTGTGATTAAGTAACATGTATCATGTGTCTGGGGTCTGTAAGGCTTCATTTGATGTGATCAGATGAGCTTGATAAGTTCAAGCGAGTTTGAAGGAGTTCAAACAACACTCCGTTGCTATATGAGTTCTAGCATGTTGTTCTATAGAGGATAAGCTTTCATTGTGAGTCTAACAACCACAATGGAGGTGATTGAGTGTGTATGCCTTGGGGTCGCACCCTTAACTCTACTTGTGTGAATGTGCTTTGTATTTTTCGGCTTATTCTTGGTTTGAGATTATATCTTTGAGTGGGAGCTGATTCACAAATGTATCGTTGGTGCGAGTGGGAGTTTGTTAGTATATTTGACGCACCAAGATCATTTGACATGACACTTAAGCTTGTGATGCTAAGTGGGAGCTCGAATTAGCTATATGTAGCTAACTCTAGCTCAAGTCGGCTCAAGTTAGCTAGAAGTAGCTAACACCAACTCATGTTAGCTCGTGGGAGCTCAAATGTATGTGGTATGATCATTTGGAACATCTTTAGGATGTTTCATATTGATTCACAAGTTATTACTTCCATATGTACCTTTTGGACAAAATAAAGGGTATTTTGGTAAAAGGGGCATCCTAGGTGCATGGTGTATGCACCTTACTACATAGGATACTTCCTAGGTGGTTACATATGAGTAGCTACACCTAGAAAGGCTGATTTAGGCGAAGAGGTGCCTCTAAGGAGGCACCCATTCGCCAAAATGGAAGTTAGAGGGAGGTTACCATGAACCTTCCCTCCTTATGTGACCAAGAGGTGTTGGTTATCACCCTTGGCCGAAAGTACATGTATTTTCGGCCAAAGGGGTGTCCCAACCACCACTTGGCACCTCTCCCTTATCTATAAATAGAGGGAGAGGTACCACATTACAAACACACACAATCAGAACGGAAATACTTCTTCTCCCTCTCATCCTCTTGGCCGAAATTAGTGAGCATATCTATTA
Source organism: Stellera chamaejasme (assembly GCA_024586325.1). Lineage (NCBI taxonomy): Eukaryota > Viridiplantae > Streptophyta > Magnoliopsida > Malvales > Thymelaeaceae > Stellera > Stellera chamaejasme. The sequence continues at coordinate 20,167,061 of CM044982.1, read as the reverse complement.
GAGGTTTCGGGTGGACTAATATTGTGTTCATCTCAACACAATTTCGCCTCTTGGATGCATCCTCAATTCGTCCTCATTGAGCAGTTGCTGAAGTTGAAGATTGCAGAAGACAGAACATACACTTCATCTTCAACGTCTGGTTACTTGAAGAACAAGGTACGCTCTTCTTCTTCTTCTTCTTCTTCGTTCTTCCCTTTCTTCTTTCGATGATGAATGGTGAAGAACGGCATGATTATGAATAAAACACATCATGCGTTGTTAATTAGAATCACTATATCTAGTAACACATGTAACATGATAGAAGTCCTGGAGAACTTCGAATCTTCATCTTCAACCAGATTAGGAAGAAAAAGGCGTGCAAGTGGATAGAGGATTTCCAGGAGGCCTATGAGGCCAACAAGAAACACCTTCAAGATCTCCCAACACTCAAATGCCCCAGGCCTGGCGATGACTTGATCCTCTACCTCTCAACAACCAATAACATCGTTGCTTCAGCCCTCATTCAGGAGGAAGATGGCAAACAATGACCCATCTATAACACAAGCCACACATTGCAGTCGGCAGAAACGCGATACCCTCCCTTACAAAAAGCGATCCTAGCGCTTGTCTACACCGCTCGAAAGTTGAAGCCTTACTTTCAAGGCCACACAATCACAGTCCGCACTGACCTCCCAATAAAGGAAATACTGCTATGACCAAAACACTCGAGCCGCCTCTCCAAATGGTGCATCGAGATGAGCGAATACAACATCAACTACGAGTCGCGCATGGTGATAAAGGGACAAGCCCTTGCAGATCTCCCCAGGCTTCAGCACCGCTAGCGAATCCGCTACCACCCGAATGGAATATGTTCGTCGGTGGCGCCTCAAAGACAAGCTCACCGGCAGGTGGCATCAACCTATAGGGATCACTAGGTATGAAATCTTCTTTACGAGTCACATTCCAGTTACCGATGACTAACAATATTGCAAAATATGAGGCCCTCATCGCGGGGCTGAAATTGGCACTGAAAGCGGGCATCCACCGCCTTGGTAGGGCTCGCCATCAGGCCAGTCACAAAGCAGGCCAAGTCAGCAGGCCTAACCCCTCCCGCCTTCTCTTGGACAGGCATGTCGCCAGCCGCCTCCTCAGCCCTCGCAGCAGGACCTTCCCTGGCCACCACCTCCTGGGTAGGAACCTCGCCCACCAACACATCTGCCCTCGCAGCAGGGTCCCTCCCAACATTACCTGAAGGATTTTCCGTGGGTATAATGCACGTCCCCTCACCAGACATGACCACTTGGGATGTGACCTTCGCCTTCTTCCTCTTCGCCTCTCCTTGCAAGGGCGCCAACTCACTTGTGGCCGCCCTCTTCTTCCTGGCAGGTATAATCTTGCCAAGAGCCTTGACAGACCCTGCGGGCCACTTTCTCTTGGTGCACTCAAGTTGTCTGCACCGTAAAACGGGCTGCAGCCCTCTGCTTTCCCATCTCCAAGTCTTCCCGCGAAGGCTCGTCTACACAAAAGCGCCATTCAGTACAAGTTCCAAAACCTACAAAGGAGTCAACAAAAAACTTACCCCTTGGCCCCGCGAGAGTAGCAAACAGTGAATCCACGACAGTGCCTCGCTTCTCCGGCCTCCATCCTTCATGCGGTAGCGCCATCTTCTAATCGACCAGGTGACAGGTGCTAACACCAGCCCACCGCAAGACAACTTCATCAAGCTGAGCCAACTCAAATGGAAAACGCTTGTCACACGCCTTCCTCACGAAGACGCAGTCCAACCATTCCAATAGCTTCACGTACGCTCTCCATTTGGCACCGTCTGCGTACAACACTGGCTTCGCCGCCAGTGTGTGCGCCGCTTCGCTGGTCCTAGCCACGGGAAACCTCCACTTAGGATCCTTGCAAACAAAGAAAAAAGCATTGTGTTGTGCCAGTCGTGGTAAGACTTCTGAGAAATGACAAATGGCACAGACTGATTTCCCCCAACATTGATAGGGGTCAAATGGAAAAATTGACCCCCGGTCCTGAGGTCCAGCCGATAGAACCGCAGGAACACATCCGCCATCTTGCACTCCACACAAAAACATGCAATCTGGATGAAACAATTGGGACCAAGCTATAATGGCAGAACTTTCCACCACATGCACAGATCTTGCACCAGTGGCGGTATAGGCATCCTGAAGCCTGCCACTAGCTGTGCCATAAATAAAACCATCGCATGGCCCTCCAAGTCCTCTGGACTTAGAGAAAACCCCATCGATTTGATCATCCCCTTCTTGGTAGGCCAACAATCGTGCTTCTCTAGAGGCCAAAAACACCTCTCCAGTTCTTTCCTCAATTTATCCCCCGCCAAACCACTCTTATCCACGGGGCAAAAGAGGGCAAGCAGCCTCCTTGGGTGCCAGATCTGCACCAACAAAGAAAGCAAATCAACCAACGGACCAAAGGGACATTTCGCCTAACACCTACTATGCACCCAACCATTCACCAACCTTAAGGAGAAGCAGAGTCTTAGATGTCGAAGAACGAACACGGACAACAAATCGAACAAGACAAAACGAGAATCTATGGTACCAAATAACAAGCACAAATGAGACAGTAAGGTAGAGAGAATGTAAGAAGGAAGAAGCAAGGGTCAGAACACGTGTTGAAAGGTAACCCTGTTAGGGTTTGTAGCATCAAATAACGCAGCAAAAAAATATAAACCCTTCCAAGATACATGCACAATATGAAACAGTATAATTATTGTTCAAGAGATTACCAGAAAATCACTTGAATTGTGTTCTTCCGACAGACCTGAATCTACAGATTCTCTAAGGTATCCACGCGCGAGCAATTGCGGAGTCTCTGTTCTTCCTTCGGTTGTGCTAGCAACAATTCCTTAAAGAATAGATCACTAGAGACAGTAGAGAAAAATCCCATAGAGTTTTCTGAATTTTTTCTGATAATTTTTTAGTTCCAAACTGAACAAATTAATTGATTAACTGTCATCATCCAGACTCAGAGAGAGTGCACATATATTTGTGCGCAGCATGCTAGGCGGCTAGGGTTTCAATTTGCCAAACTATTAGCTTAATTAAAACCCTAGTCCCTAGCCATGATTTCTCATATTACTTAAGTGTCCAACTTTTACAAAGCTGACACTTAAGTCACCAAACTTTTGTCTCTTGCTAAAATACTCCATAATTCACTCATTGAGCGTGCGACCCTGTAGGTTCTCATTACGCTGGCAATAATTATGATGTCTCACACATAGTTATTGACAGTGAGCGGTATCTAGCAACATATCACTGTTACCCAAGTAATATAGAATCCGTTTAAAACGCGATGAAACTTTTACCTATCAACCAAACCACACTAATGCACATGTCATGTCCTTTCATCATGTTCTCTAATTGAACCGCGTTCAATCTGGCCAAGGAGAATAAACTCCCGTGACATGGGAGTGATGAATCCCGTCTTGACATATGACAGTCTTGCTCCATAATTCGCTAGACACTCAAAACCAGCACTCTCCTTCGGTCAAGAAGGGATAGCACATAGAATCAAAGTATGCAGCATACTACGAGAAGATCTTCATATTCTCAGGTCAGAGGACTACACGCACTATGGTTTAGGTGTAGAACTTACAATAACCATGTCACGATTACTTAAGTTCTACCAAGTGGGTCGGACCATTACAACTACTTATGTAATCATAAGTTAGATTCCACGTCCCACGTGAATCTACCCTTGTGCTAGTCTCGCATGTGTTATATCAACCTTTGTTCTTTATAACACTTGACTAGGGTCATTTAGGAACATCGTATGTTCCAAGATTGTATTATTATTTTGTTCTTTATTAACACAAAAACAAAGACTACAATAATAATCTGAACAATGCCTCTTTAATTAAATAATTATGTCAGTATTCCAAAACCAATACAAGTCGGATGGTTTTTGAGCACTACATACACCTACAGACTCCCAATTGCACTAAAGCCAATCCAGCATCTGTCTTCTGTTGTGCCAGAGCCTTCGTTAGCGGATCTGCCACATTGCGATCCTTGTCTACTCTCTGTATGGATACATCGCCTCGCTCCAAGAATTCTCTAATCAAGTGATAACGGCGAAGGGTATGTTTGAATCTCTGGTGAGATCGTGGCTCCTTTGCTTGTGCGATCGCTCCATTGTTGTCACAATAAAGCTGGATCGGATCCTGAGCACTAGGGACCACATCAAGTTCTGAAATGAACTTTCTGATCCAAACAGCCTCCTTCACAGCGCCTGAGGCGGCAATATATTCTGCTTCTGTTGTAGAGTCAGCGACTGTCTGCTGCTTTGAGCTCTTCCAACTCACAGTACCACCATTTAGGCAAAACACATACCCAAATTGTGACCTGAAATCGTCCACGTCAGTTTGGAAGCTAGCATTTGTGTAACCCTTTACACAAATTTCTTCTTCACCTCCATAGACCAAGAAGACATCCTTAGTCCTTCTCAAGAGCTTAAGAATGTTCTTAACAGCCACCCAGTGTTTCTCACCTGGGTCTGACTGGAATCTACTCGTCATGCTCAAAGCATACGATACATCTGGTCGAGTACATAACATGGCATACATGATAGATCCGATTGCCGATGCATACGGAATTCCATCCATTCGTTTCCTTTCCTCACGTGTCTATGGACACTGCGTCTTGGAAAGAGGCGTGCCATGGGTCATAGGCAAGAATCCCCTCTTGGATACATGCATATGAAACCTCCTCAGAATTTTATCTAGGTATGTACTCTGACTTAGTCCAAGCAACCTGTTCGATCTATCTCTATGGATCTTTATGCCAAGCACATAGGTTGCTTCACCTAAGTCTTTCATCGAGAAGCATTTTCCTAACCACGTCTTGACAGACTGAAGTATAGGAATATCATTTCCGATCAAAAGTATATCATCGACATACAACATCAGAATGATAACAGCGCTCCCACTAACCTTCTTGTATACACAAGGTTCATCTTCGTTCTTGATAAAGCCAAACTCCTTTATTGCTTCATCAAAACGTAGATTCCAGCTTCTGGAAGCCTGCTTTAATCCATAAATGGATCTCTGCAGCTTGCATACCTTATGAGTGTTTTTAGGATCGACAAAACCCTCGGGTTGTGTCTTATACACATCCTCAAGTAGCTTTCCATTCAAGAAAGCAGTTTTGACATCCATCTGCCAAACCTCATAGTCGTGGTATGCGGCTATAGCCAAAAGAATCCATATGGATTTAAGCATGGCAACCGGCGAAAATGTTTCGTCATAGTCAATACCATGAATTTTCTTGAAACTCTTTGCAACGAGTCGCCCCTTATAGGTAATTACATTACCATCCATGTCGGTCTTCCTTTTATAGACCCACTTGCAACCTATGGGCTTCGCCCCATTAGGTGCAATGACCAAGTCCCAGACTTGGTTTTGTGACATGGATTCCATCTCAGATCTCATGGCCTCTAGCCACTTCTCAGAATCTGGTCCTGACATAGCTTCCTGGTAGGATGTCGGCTCGTCGTCAATGACAGTCACATCACCGGAATTAGTCACGAGGAAACCGTAGTATCTCTCTGGCTGATTTCGGGCTCTACTGCTTCTACGCAGGCTTGTGTTATTTGAACAGGTTGTGCAACCACATTACTATGTGATTCCTGTTCATGGTCCCTCTCAAGAACTAAAGTATTCTCTTGTTCTCAGATTTCTTCGAGTTCTATGCCTCTCCCACTGTTTCCTCTGGAAATGAAATTCCTCTCAAGGAAAACGCAAGTACGTGCCACAAACACTTTCTGGTCAACGGGGTCATAGAAATAGTATCCTTTAGTCTTACTAGGGTACCCAACAAAAGAACACTTAAGAGATCTAGACTCGAGCTTATCTGTGATCAACTTCTTCACATAAGCCTCACAGCCCCAGACTCTCAAAAATGACAAGTTGGGCCTCTTCCAACGCTGTAACACATATGGTGTCGTTTGTACTGTCTTGGATGGAACTCGGTTAAGTGTAAACACTGCCGTTTCAAGAGCATAGCCCAAGAAGGATATTGGAAGATCAGCGTGACCCATCATAGACCGGACCATATCCATCAAGGTCCGATTCCTCCTCTTGGACACACCATTTAACTGAGGTGTTCCAGGCGAAGTGAGTTGTGACACAATGCCACAATCTCTCAGATGGTCAAGAAACTCTTGGATCAAGTACTCACCACCTCGATCCGATCAAAGTTTCTTGATACTCTTTCCAAGTTGATTATGTACTTCATTCTGAAATTCTTTGAACTTTTCAAAAGTCTCAGACTTGTGCGTCATCAAGTATACATAACCATACCTACTGAAATCATTAGTAAAGGTAATGAAGTACCGAAACCCTCCTCTAGCCTGAGTGCTCAGTGGCCCACACACATCACTGTGAATAAACTCCAGCACCTCAGTGGCCCTTTCGCTGTTTCCAGCGAATGGTGCCCTTGCCATCTTGCCAAGTAAACAAGCTTCGCAAGTCTCATATGATCCGAGATCAAATGAGTCCAACATCCCACTTTCATGGAGTTTGGCTATGCATTTCTCGTTTATGTGGCATAATCGACAATGCCAAACATACGTTTCGTTTGAATCATTAGATTTGATCTTCTTAGCTTGGATGTTATAGATTTGATTATGCAAGTCTAGAACATATAAACCATTATTCAAATGTGCGTCAACATATAGGATTTCATTCAAATAAACGGAACAAACATTGTCCTTTATAACGAATGAAAAACCTTTCTTGTCCAAACAAGAAACATAAATCAAATTTCTGGAAATCACAGGCACATAATAACAGTTTTCAAGTTCCAAAACTAATCCAGTGGGTAAAGTAATAAAGCGAGGATCCGACAGCTACAAAGCAGCGGTAACCCGTGCCCCGTTGCCAACTCGAAGATCCACTTCTCCCTTTACCAATGTTCTACTTTCCCTTAGATCCTGCACATTTGAACAAATGTGAGATCCACATCCAGTGTCTAACACCCAAGATGTAGAAGTAGCAACATGTAAGTCTATAACAAGGATACCTGAAGTGTTGCCCGTGGCTCCCTTCTCAGTCTCCTTTATCCAGAGCTTGCAGTCTCACCTCCAATGTCCTGGTTTCCCGCAATGGAAGCAATTCTGTACCTTCTTGCTAACCTCTCAGATGGTTTCAGTGTTTGAGTAGGAGCTGGGATAGCGGTTTTAGCTACCTTAGCCTTACCCTTTCCCTTCCTATTCCTTCTGGACCTTCCCTCCCCTCCGTTGTTCTAGACAACCATAACAACCTTCTCTTTACGAAGATTGTGCTCAGATGTTCGCAACATATTGAGCAACTCGGGAAGAGACTTATGAAGATCATGCATATTATAGTTCATAAAAACTGGTTATAGCTCTCCGGGAGAGACTGCAAGATCAAATCAGTGGCCAGATCAGCTGGCAAACCGACATCTAACTTCTGGAGTCCCTCTATATACCCAATCTTCTTGAGTACATGAGGAACAACAGGAGAGCCTTCTGCCAACTTACACTGAAACAACGCCTCGGATATCTCAAACCTCTCTTGCCTTGCCATCTTGCCAAACAGAGTCTTGAGATGCTCAATCATATCATAAGCACTCATTCTCTCATGTTGCTTCTGCAGCGTTGGCTCCATGGATATAAGCATGAGACCTCAATAGAGTCAGCACGATGCTTCAAGATAGCATCACGCTCCGCTCTAGGAGTAGTAGCCGTCGGCTCATCAAGCAAAGGCTCCTCGAGCACATAACCTTTCTTCTCTTGCATCAAGATAATTCTTAGATTACGAAACCAAGAGAGAAAGTTAGTCTCACTGAGCTTCTCCTTCTTGAGGGCAGGTCGTAACGATAAAGTGGGTGTGGTTTGCGACATGGTTATCTACAATAAGTAAACATACAGAAAAAGTAAGAACACAGTTATTTAATTTCTCCTTTAATAAGGACTTTTGATTAAAAGGGCTCCCACTATTTTCTTCAAGATAATAGCCCTCACTATCACCTCAGAATGTCTGAGCGAATAGACATTCTTAGCGGGACAAGATCCATGAGTTCCCCGTTCAACTCAAACCTTCTATGGCTAGTGTTTGAATAACAGTAACTTTCAGTAGGCTACCATGCCAATTGCACCTTGTGCAATTCTTGTATCATTGAGTGGAGTTACAGTGCAGCACCTCGCTTTGGCGAAACCTACTCACTTAACTGTAGATTTAGAGATTCATAGCATGATGTGTTTTCCATAATCATGCCTCTCCACTTTCACAAAGAAGAAAGAGGAGAAGGAGGAGGACGAAGTGGAGATAGAAGGCATACCTTGCACCCTTGAAGAACAGCGTAAGGATATTTTATCCTTGCTCCAAACGTATGCTCCAAGTCTTTCGATTGAATCTTCAGGCCTTCGAATTCCTTGATGAGGGCAGATTGCATGTGATGCAATGAGGTTGTTTTGTGTTAAAGAGACACAAAAAACGTTCCACCCGAAATGCTCTAGGAATGCTTAATATTTCGGCCAAGAACAACAGAGAAGAGAGAAGTTTCGGATTCTTGAATATATGTTGTGTTGTGGCCAAATCATCTATTTATAGATGATGTAGAGAGTTATTAGGAAGAATCACAACTCCTTATGGCCGAAAGTACACATACTTTCAGCTTAAGGAGTGGTTACTCCCCCCTTGTACACTCCTTTGTCCAAATGCTAAGTAACTCCTTATTTAGGCGAAGGGGTGCCTACCCTTGAGGTGCCTCTTCACCAATTTTAGGCTCTCATGGCCGAAATCTCTTGGTAGCTTCCAAGAGATGTGCACACATGCACTAGGGTGCATACACCATGCACCTCGATTGCCAAAACCATGTCCTTTTACCAAAATACCCTTATTTCGTATAAAAGGATGCTAGCAAGTAGTTACTACTCATGAAACATCACAAATGTTCCATATAGCCACAATACACAGTTGAATTCCATAGAACTCATTTCAGCTCACTTTGAGTTGAAATCACTTCTCCATTTGAGATGAGCTCAAAAGGACTTGGTGTGCTAAGAATTCCATGACGACGACGCCGCCGCCACTGGATGCGTCTCGCTGCCGATTAGCCATCCATACTACTTCCGCCGCCATCCAACGATGGATTGCCGTGACAGTGGCGTCGAGCCGGGGGGTACTTTTCATCCGAATTAAAAAACGTGAACAATAACATATTTTTGTTTTTCGATTTAATTTTTGCCAAAATTTACCCAGAAAAATTAATTCAAAATCCGATTTTAATTAATTTTTCTCCAATTATTAACATGCAACAATTTTTCAATATAGAAACAATTAATTGCACACATATATAATTATACTGGATTGTACAAGATGCTCTGATACCACTGTTAGGGTTTGTAGCATCAAATATTTTTTCGGAAAAATAAAAACCCTTCCAGGATCCATGTACAATCTGAAACAGTATAATTATTGTTCAAGAGATTACTAGAGAATCACTTGAATTGCGTTCTTCCGGCAGACCTGAATCTACAGATCCTCTACGGTATCCACGCGCGAGCAATTGCGGCGTCTCTGTTCTTCCTTCAGTTGTGCTAGCAACAATTCCTTGAAGAACAGATCACAAGAGACTGGAGAGAAAAATCCCATAGAGTTTTCTGAATTTTTTCTGATAATTTTTCAGTTCCAAATTGAACAAATTAATTGATTAACTGTCACCATCCAGACTCAGAGGGAGTGCACATATATTTGTGCGCAGCGTGCTAGGCGGCTAGGGTTTCAATTTGCCAAACTATTGGCTTAATTACAACCCTAGTCCCTAGCCACGATTTCTCATATTACTTAACTGCCCAGCTTTTACAAAGCTGACACTTAAGTCACCAAACTTTTGTCTCTTGCTAAAATACTCCATAATTCACTCACTGAGCGTGCGACCCTGTAGGTTCTTATTACGTTGGCAATAATTATGATATCTCACACATAGTTATTGACAGTGAGCGGTATCTAGCAACACATCGCTATTACCCAAGTAATATAGAATCCGTTTAAAACGCTTCGAAACTTTTACCTATCAACCAAACCACACTAATGCACATGTCATGTCCTTTCACCATGTTCTCTAATTGAACCGCGTTCAATCTGGCCAAGGAGAATAAACTCTCGTGACATAGGAGTGATGAATCCCGTCTCGACATATGACAATCTTGCTTCGTAATTCACTAGACACTCAAAACCAGCACTCTCCTTCGGTCAAGAAGGGATAGCACATAGAATCAAAGTATGCAGCATACTACGAGAAGATCTTCATATTCCCAGGTCAGAGGACTACACGCACTGTGGTTTATGTGTAGAACTTACAATAATCATGTCACGATTATTTAAGTTCTACCAAGTGGGTCAAACCATTACAATTACTTATGTAATCATAAGTTAGATTCCACGTCCCACGTGAATCTACCCTTATGCTAGTCTCGCATGTGTTATATCAACCTTTGTTCTTTATAACACTTGACTATGGTCATTTAGGAACATCGTATGTTCCAAGGTTGTATTATTATTTTGTTCTTTATTAACGCAAAAATAAAGACAACAATAATAATATGAACAATGCCTCTTTAATTAAATAATTATGTCATTGTTCCAAAACCAATACAAGTCGGATGGCTTTTGAACACTACATACACCTACAAACCCAACATCCTTTAAAAATCGGGTATTTGTACCCATCCCACTAGGATGTCACCCGCAACACTTAGCCGTGATTAAGAAGGGGCAACTGGTGGTGGTTAACTGCCATGATGCGCATAAATCTCTCACGTTCACCACTACTCCTCCACCTCCCCCAGTATTTGGGAAAAATAGGTAACCACCCTACTATCTCAGGTCATGGGACATCCACGATCTCAACACCTCCTATAAAATGGAGAATTGGGAAAGGTACACCCGATCTACACACACCCGCTCCTCTTTCTGCTCTTGAGTATGTTGTTTCATTCCTTGCAGATCACCCTGTCAACAACAGATTATCATTTCTGGCACTAGATTACTTCACCCAGCATCTCAGAACCCGGCTCGTTTAGGAACGAGATTATCACCAAGAAAGGAATATCAAGGAGATTCCTAAACATGCTACTAAGGAACGAGAATATTGCCCTGCACAGGAAAAACAGCTTAAGGAAATCATTCATTGCTCCTTTAAACGTAAGCTCATTTCCTTGATCTTCAAAGGGGTGGATATGCTCCAAATGGACTCCAATGGAATGGCTGACTTGATGGGATGCCAAGCGGTGGAATGTGTATATGAAACGCACTTAAATCCAACCAAAATGCTCCAAGAAATGCTCAAAGGTTCGGTTAATTGAGTGAGAGAGGAGAAGGAGAAGTTTGTGAACCAAGTGATGGGTTCTAAGGTGTTAGTCATGGCCAAACCCCTCCCCTCTATCTATAGATGGGGAGGGCAGTTGAGGGAGGTTTAATAACCACCCCTAGGCCAAAATTATCATGTACAATTCGGCCTCGGGTGCTCCTTGCACCTTCTCCTCATGTTTTCTAAGTGCATGGTAACTTCTCATGCCCACTACTTGGATAATCACCCCCACTATCACCTAAAAAGAAGTGGTAGGTTATTTTCACAAAATAACCCGTCCTATTGGTTGGCCATATCAGTTAACCTCCATAAGAATTATCCCATGGTGCAAGGTGCATACACCTCATACCATAAACGCGCTTTTTTAAACCAAAATACCCTTATTTTTCCAAAAGGTGCCAAAAGTGGTTTTCTCACCTAAATGAGATTCGATTTGTACAAAGTAACTCTAAATAATTTCCATGACACGTAATTGAGCTCACCTTGAGGTGATAGTTACTTCTCCTTCAAAACTAGCTCACATAAGCTGGAGTTAGTCACTTTTAACGAACTTGAGCTAGTGGAAGCTAACCACAACTACCTATAGTTGTAGTGAGCTAACTTTGAGCTACATTTAGCTCATTTTAGCTAAGATGAGCTACCATTAGTTGATTCGAGCTAAGTATAGCTACTTTTAGCTAAATTGAACCACTTTGATGAAACAATGCAATTGCTAGCAACTACATGATTTCCAGAGAGTTACAGTGCTTGTTAGTGTTACTGTTAACAACAACATAATTTCCAGAAACTTGAACTTAGCTCCATAAGAGGGAAAAAATATAGTAAGAGTTAATAGTAACATTTTTTAATGTTATTAGAATGAATGCTTAGAATGATAGATTACTAACATTTTTGCATTTAGTAGACATCATTGTATTAAGCAATTCAACGCGACGTGAGGCTTCACAATTCTATCTGGTTTAGTATTGCGAATGTCAGAATAATTCTTTTGCTTGTGCACGCCAATGTTTTTCAATTTCACCCTAAATGGATTTTTCAACGATTTAAACTTTATATTTATTTCACAAAAGTTTAAACTAATAAAACAATAAAAGATAAAGTAAATGAACTTACGATTCCACCATTTATTTCACTTCCCATATGTCAATATTAACATAAATATTTGTTCCCCAGTAGAGTTCAAGTAATATTTACCTAATTCAATAAAGACAAAATTATATATATATATATATATATATATTACAATTGAGTCATCCCTTGATTACACATCAGAGTATGATTAAAATGAAAGAGATTACAAGTGTTTGAGAGAGAGAGAGTAATAAGAGTTGCAGGAGTGCAAGGGTTCTTTGGGGTTGGTTTCGACTCTGGCTGAGCTTCTCTATTTATAGCAAGCTGAGGCCTGATTTGAAACCTCTGGAATCCGTCGTGATGTCATCTCTGACGTAAGACGCACTATCTTGAAAATAGCTTGAATAATAACCTTTTGAATTATTCGGATGAACAGTAAAAATGAATAGTGTCCGATGAAGTGACTTATGAACAGTAATCTTATCCTTGAGTCACCATTTTCTTTTGTCTGCTTTTGACTGTTTTTGATTTGTTGGGCTGGTGAGTCATCACCCTTGAAAATTGTGGCCGACATCTTAGGTCCACCAATCTTGAAATCTTGAAATCTTTTGATCATTGAGGCTGAATTTGAAGTCTGCCTCTTTTGAATTTTGAGCCCCTGTTGGGCTGGGCTTTTGATATCCTTACATATCTAATGTAAGGTCTTCATATGGGTCTTGGGCAAACTGGACCGCCATTAGACTTGATTCTCCGCTTTCTGTAGATATGGGTCTGGCGAAGTTATTAGAAACACTTGCTCCAGCAAGATTTTGGATCATCTTAAGCCATTCTTCTGGATTGTTGCATGCTTCCAGTTCAGCTTGAATCTTGGACTTGGTGGTGAGGAAAGTAGCATGGTCTTGATTGTCTTTTGCTGATGACTGAAAGTTCTGTTGGACTTTCTCTCTTGAACATCCTTCTGGATTAAACTTTTCCCACATCTTGATCTTGAATTCTCGGGCTAGACAGGGATCATCTTCTTCAAGGAATGTGTATTGCCACGCCATTATCCAAGGAATTTTGTATTTGATAACGAACCTCATTAATAGGGGGGATTCTTTCGAATCAGGGAAGAGATTTTGAAAAAATTGAAACCCTTCTTGACAGATGTCTGGAAGGAATTTCTTTTCAGGACCCATAAAGGTCCATAAATCAGTAATCCACCATTTTGGAATATCATTAAAATTATTAATAAGGTTTTCATGGAAGAAGAACAAACATGAATGATTAAAACTCCGCAGGAACCAGGTATTGGTCCAAGCTTTAATGTAATCATAATAATTAAAACTTTTGAAAATATCATTAATCTTATTATACCGTCTAGGGTTAGATAAGGGTAGTCCCCAACTAGATGGAGTCATAACCTTATCAATCCTGACTTTTGAATAATTAATAATCTGTGAGCCAGATTTTGAGTCTGTCAGTATATACTCATAAAATTCCCTGGACTTATTAATAGATTCACTTTGAAAGTGAAAGTTGGGATAAAAAATCTTCTCGATGATATAATCAAAGGAAGCTTTGGATTTATTATTAATAGAGAAAAAATCCTTTTCTGCATGAAAAAGGAATTCATATGAATTTTGTTTTATATGATAAACTTGTTTTGGTAAATATTCTGGCTTATTAGAAAAGATTGTTGTTTTGGTATTATTAGAAATACTGGGGGAAATCAATTTTGAATCTCCCAGAATAGTAAAACGAGAAGGGGAGACCAACTCAAGGCTGGGTTTTGGAGAAGAAAGAGCTTGAAAATAATTAGGAGTATTATTATAGGGAATACTTCCCTTTTCTTCTTTTGGATCGGATTAGGTGACTGCGATCCTCTTGCTCATTTTGAATATTCTTGACCCTGCAAAAATTCTCTTGAAAGAAAGTCAGCCAGGCTATTGCATTCTCCTTTGATAAGTTCAATATCGATGTCGAAATTACTAAGAAGAGCCTGCCATCTGGCAAAGATCTGTTTTGAAACTAAATTTTTAACATCTTTTTCAATTATGTCTTTAGCAGATTTGCAATATATTCTTAACAGTAATTTCTTCATGTAAAGATCATCTTGAAATTTATTAATACAAATTACTACTGAAAGGATTTCCTTTTTAATAGTACTGTAATTAATCTGAGTTTGGTTCCAGAATCCTGAAGTAAATCTTACCAAGGATTCATCATTTTGATTATTTAATTCTTGTTTTAGTATGCCACCTTAGCCAATATTGCTGACGTCGGTTTCAACTATTAAATTAGCATCTGGATTAGGAATACTTAGACATGAAAGAGTTTTAATCTTTTCTTTGATTAGTCTAACAGCTTCAGTATGCTCATTAGTCCATGGTTTTGGATTCTTTTTTAATCTTTGATACAAAGGTTTACAGATAATCTTTAAATCTTTAAAGAAATCTGAGACGTAATTAAGACATCCTAGAAACAATTGCAATTGGGTTTTATCTTTTATTTCATTAACAAATTTTGTAGTAAATTCGAGACTTCTTGCAATTGGATTGATTAAACTATTTTTAATGTCATGACCTAAAAATCTAATTGTTGTTTGAAACAATTTCATTTTAGGAAGGGAAACAACTAACCCATTTTGTTTTATCACATTATAGAATTTTTCTAAATGTGAAAAATGTTGATTAATAGAATTAGAATATATTAGGACATCATCGATGTAAACAATGGCAAAATTTTGAATAGGTTGAGTAATATCATTCATTATATTTTGAAATTCTGAAGGAGCATTTTTCAATCCAAACGGCATAACATTCCATTCATAGTGTCCGAAAGGGACATTAAATATTGTTTTATATTTATCATTTTCATTAATTTGAATTTTCCAAAATCCTGATTTCATATCGAATTTTGAAAACACTTTTGCGCTATGTAATTTTTTTAATAAGTCTCTTTTGTTAGGGATTGGATACCTAATCCATTCCAAAACTTTATTAAGAGGTTTGTAGTTTATTACTAACCTGGGTGCTCCTCTTTCTAACTCCGTTGCGTTCATAACACAGAACGCTGAGCAAGACCAAGGGAATTTTGATTTCCTTATTAATTTCTTTTCAAGTAATTCATTAATCTCCTTTTTGCAAATATTTTCTAATTCTTCATTCATATGAATCGATCTAGATTTAGTAGGAATATCTTTTTCATTAAAATTTTTAATATAGGGTAAATTAACAATATGCTTCTTCCTATTCCAAAAGGCATTTGGGATAGAAGCACACTTCCTTTTCTAGTTTTTATTTTAATTTTTGGATTCTCTCTTTTGTAGAGGATTGATTAATCTCTTCTTATATTCTTAAGCCTTTAACTTCTTGAACTAAAAAATTGTGATGTTTTTGTTTCGCGTGAAGCGAATTAATAGAGAAAGGTTTTATAAAGGAATCTTGTAATATTTTGATACTTTTTTCCTCCACAGGATAAGCAAAATTAAACCTGATTTCTCTTCCGAGAATCTTAGCTATTATTTCAGTAGGAGTTACTTTGAAAGGGTAGAGACTTGTGATAAAAAGAGTTCCTAAAATGATATTAGTACTTAAATTCTTAATAAGTATCATACTCTGATGTGTAATCAAGGGATGACTCAATTGTATCCCCCAGTTAGTATCAAAGCCATCTTTTTGGCCTGGTAGGGAGATATATCCATTGTATTAATATCATCAAGATCAACAATTTCCGTGTGAGATCTTCTGTAAGTTGTTTAATACAAGTATTATTCCAGTCTATCTTTCTGAGTTTTAATCATGCATCCTTACAAACATTATCGTCGTATTTTGTGTGAAATTTATTGGGACTTTATTAATGAAATAATTTTTTAAGATTGAAAATCAGAGAAGCTGAAAGGCTAATCGAATCTCATAATCAAGAATTAAATACTGTAGGAATTTCTAATCTCAATCTTCGATATTATAAAATCATGATTAATTGTGAGCAATACAAAATTAATAGATGGACTATATCAATTGATAAACTAAAAGACCAAAGAAAAAGGCTTGCTTCAATCCTGTATACTGATTAATTGTTTGTTATGGCACCTCACTGGTATAAAGAAGCTTTAAGAAAAGCTGTTATTAGTTTAATATTCAAAAACAATGCTATTAATCATTATGAAAATGAATGGATTAATTTAAATAATACGATTTCTAGACTTGAAACCCTTAAGGGTCAAAAATTGGACGAAAATCATAATTTAAACCAAAGAAGAATAAGGTTAGCCTCTTTGATTACTGAAAGCACTGATCGTTTTAATAAAAATATAGAACATTTTAATAAGATAAAAGTTATTCTATCAGCCGCTTATATCCAGTCTTGAAACTGTTTTCTAAGTTGAAAATATTTTGTTAGATTATTCTTTTAAAGAAAGAATTGAAATCTGTTAAGTTCTAAAGATTTCTAAAGAAATCCAAGATTTGAAGTTGTTTCAAGCGTTGGTAAGCCGGAAGAACCTAGGGCGATGAGCGGCACCAGGAGCGTAAGACCGTATTTTCTGCTAAGGTGTTGGTATTCCAGTTTGAAACAATCAGTGTCTTAGACTCTAGAAGAAATACTTAGAATTTAATTGGATAGAGATTTAATCTTTAGAATGAATAAAATGGCAAAACTCTTTTCTTCTAAGGTAGTTGCTTCATTTTCTGGAAATAACACTAATAATAATGAAGACTTCAACTCTACCGAGATTAATATAGCAGACATAGAACAAAAGCTTCATAATTGGTCTATTCCTAAGGTTAATCCAAAAACCATTTACAAAATAGGAACTTTTGATTTCGCTTCAAGTTATTCAATCAAACAAACAGAACAAACTATTCCTTTGAATCAAGAAATTGAAACAATTCGTTTAATAAGTAACAAGCTATTAATCTTCATAAAAAGGATAAGTATAAGTTTATGCATATTGGAATGGTCCAAATTGCAATAAAACCTATGTTTAGAATAGGAATAGATATTCCTTTAATAATGATTTTGAGAGATGCTAGACATCTGAACTTTAATAATTCTCTGCTTGCAATGGCAGAATCAAACCTTGCAAATGGTCCAGTCTTTTTTAATTGTGACCCAAATTTTACCATATCTCTTTTTTATCCCAATGTTCTTGATACATTAAGCTTAAATATCAAGACAAAAAACATGAACTTTGCTACTAATGCTAAATCAATCTCTGTAATTTATTGAGTCTATTACAAAGTCATGACTACTACAATTGAGCCAAAAGCTAGGTTCAGTTCATCGAAAGATGAAACTGTAGTCTTTGAAGCTAATTCTCAAAATTCTCAAATTCAATGGACTGAGATTTCAAAATCTAATCAATGGGATTTAGAAAACCTTATCCCTCATAAACCTTTAGAAATAATGAACCAAAAGGCTTTAATCACGGAATCAACAGATGGTTCTGTTAAAATAGATTTTACTAATTATCTTCCTCAAACTAAGTTTAGTCAATCTGAGGCATCTAGGCCTTCAATATATAGATCTACTTCATCTTTTCAAAATCAGATTCCAAGATCACTTTCCTTTGAAAATGTTTCTATTCCTACGGAATTAAGAAACGTTGATTTTAATGATGAGATTCTTCAACCTGTTTATGATATTAAAGATGAAGCGTCCTCAAGTATTAATCCAACTCCCAGTGAAACGGAAGTCTTTACTACAAAAGGTTTTGTTAATGTTATAATCGAAGAATTTGTTATTGATAAAGAAATTTTAAAAGAAGATTTAAAATCTCCTGAAAATGATGAAAAGGTTAAATGGTATTTTAAAACATTTTCCAAAAAAGAAACTGATAATTTCAAAGAGAAATGGTTTGCTGAGTGGAAAATCTTAGAATACATATTCTTCTTTTTGTTTGGTTTGAGTCTTATGCTCAAAAGGAAAATATTAATTATCCCTTTTCTAATATTACTCCTGTAACAGAAGTTACAAAAAATTGGACCACTATTAATAACAAAGAAGTAATATCCATTCATCCTCCACCTGAGAGTGTTTACATAGTTCCTCATCATACTAATGAAAACAAATGTGTAGCTCAACCTTTTAAATCTGTTCCTCAAAAGGAAATTGATGATCCTTCAAAAGTGCCTTTTATTAATATAAATTCTCAGCTTAATTATACTAATCAATCTTTAATTACTATTGGAGAATAACTGGATAGAATAGAACCAGTTATTATTAATAAGGAACCCAGGACTCTTGGTCCTCCTTCGATT
This sequence comes from Stellera chamaejasme, assembly GCA_024586325.1. NCBI lineage: Eukaryota > Viridiplantae > Streptophyta > Magnoliopsida > Malvales > Thymelaeaceae > Stellera > Stellera chamaejasme. The sequence continues at coordinate 20,148,394 of CM044982.1, read as the reverse complement.
AATCTTCCCTCAACTAGTAATGTCAAAATTGTACCTTCAATCCCTCCTTCGGTTACTCCAGCCTTAGCAGGAACTTTTACTCCTATAAGTCAAGACTTTAGGTTAAAAGGATTTTTCTAATAATAATAATAATCCTATATCAAAAATTCAGTCAGAAATTGATAACATCAATAAACAAATAGCAAAAGGAAAAAATATTAATGTCATCTCTGAAATTAATGAACTAGAAAGTCAGTTAAAAAATATGAATATTAATACATCCTCAGATATTAATCGAGTTAAAAACCCAGATTATTATAAATCAAAAGCTTGGTACAAAAAACCTACTCCTCCAAACATTATGTTTGAGGAAAAGGATAATGAAAATACTAATTATGATGGAAGCTCGTTGCATGTGTGGAACATAGATGGCTGCACTGAATATCAAATCTTTAATTTAATTTATGAAATGGAAATGACAGCCAATGCCTATATGTGTAATAACAATACTAATCAACAAGCCCTTCAGCTTCTTGTAAACGGATTTATAGGACAGTTGAGAGGTTGGTGGCATAATTATCTAGATGATGAAAAAAGAAACCTTATTGATAATAGTACTAAAAAGGTCACTATTAATGAAGAAGAAGTTGATACTGGTGAAAGTAACGTTGTACAAGTATTACTTTGGGCCATATTAAAATACTTTCAAGGAAATCCTGAATTGCTTGGTCAAAATGATTCTGAAATTTTAATGAATTTAAAATGTCTAAAACTACATGATTTCAGATGGTACAAAGATGTTTTCCTAACAAAACTTTTAAACAGAAGTGATTGCGCTAATACTTTCTGGAAAGAAAGATTTATCGCAGGATTACCAAAATTGTTTGCTGAAAAGGTTAGAATGAGAATGAGAACAAAATTTGACGGAGTAATTCCGTTTGATATGTTAACTTATGGAGAAATAATAAATTTTATTAATTTGGAAGGATTAGAATTATGTACTAATATGAAACTCCAAAGTAAAATCAAAAGTGATAAAAAACAAACTAGAAAGGAATTACGAGATTTATGTTCCCAATATGGTTATGAAAAAATCTCCGCTTCTTCTACTAGAAAAATAAAAAGAAATAAAAAAATTTGTAAATCTAAAAAAAATTATAGTTTTAATAAACCTAAATTTTACAATCGCAAAAGGTCTAGATATTCAAAAAATAGGAATCAGAATAACTATAATAAAAAATATTCCAAAAGACCCTTTAAAGGGAAAAGAAGAGGACCTCTTACCTGCTGGAAATGTAGGCAAGTTGGTCATTTTGAAAAGGATTGCAAAATGAAAGATAATATTAATGCTTTAGAAATTTCAGATCAAATGAAAGAACAATTATTAAGTTTAATGACCTATGACTCCCCAATTGAATATAATCAGAATAGTCAGTCTAATACTTCAAATGATGAAGAAGAAGAAATTCCTTTTATTAATGAAATTCAATCAACTGATAATGAAGAATCTGAAGATTCTGCTATTAATTCTGATAATAATAAATGTTTTGAAAATGTTATTGTAATATGCTTTATGCTGATATAGATGTCTTACATGAGGCAATAATTCAAATAAGTGATTTAGAAAAAAGAAAAGAAGCTTTTTTAGCTTTAAAAGGAATTTTAGAAAGAAATAATGAAGTCAAGAAACCTCCATCAAAACAGTTATCAAAATAGTTTATTAATATTTCTGAAATTATTAAAAATCATGGGAAGCAGCAGAAGCCAGATACTATTCAAGATTTACAACAGGAAATTATTAATATAAAGCTTGAGATAAAAGAACTAAAAGCTCAAAACCAAAATATTCAAAGAACTCTACGAATGAAAGAGTTAGAAGAGGCAGAAGACCTGCCAAGAGATGAAGGAGAATGTTCTAATAAAAATGATCAAATAAATTCCTACTTAAATATTGTTTCAAAAATTTATTACCATAAATGGTATGTTCATATAAGTTTAATTATTAATAATGAGTATCACTTGAATACTATAACCCTAGTTGATACAGGTGCTGATCAAAATTGTATACTTTTTTTTAACAAAATACTTTGAAAAACAAAAGAAATTTTATATGCTGCTAATAATCAAAATCTGCATATTAATTACAAAATCAGTAATGTAAAAATCTGTAATGAAGGTTTGTGTTTCAAAATGCCATTTATATTAATTAAAAATCTAAGTACTAGTATTATTTTAGGGACTCCTTTTATTACAAGTCTTTACCCTTTCAAAGTAACTCCTTCTGACATAATATCTAATATTTTAGGAAAAGAAATAATATTCAAGTTTGCTTATCCGGTAGAGGAAAAGTGTATAAAAATATTACAAGATTCCTTTATAAAACCTCTCTCTATTAATTCGCTTCAAGTGAAACAAAAACATCACAATTTTTTAGTTCAAGAAGTTAAAGGCTTAAGAATAGAAGAAGAGATTAATCAATCCTCTACAAAAGAAAGAATCCAAAAATTAAAAGAAAAACTAGAAAAGGAAGTATGTGCTTCTATCCCAAATGCCTTTTGGAATAGGAAGAAGCATATTGTTAATTTACCTTATATTAAAATTTTTAATGAGAAAGATATTCCTACTAAATCTAGATCGATTCATATGAATGAAGAATTAGAAAATGTTTGCAAAAATGAGATTAATGAATTACTTGAAAAGAAATTAATAAGGAAATCAAAATCCCTTTGATCTTGCTCAGCGTTCTATGTTATGAACGCAGCAGAGTTAGAAAGTGGAGCACCCAGGATAGTAATAAACTACAAACCTCTTAATAAAGTTTTGGAATGGATTAGGTATCCAATCCCTAACAAAAGAGACTTATTAAAAATATTACATAGCGCAAAAGTGTTTTCAAAATTCGATATGAAATCAGGATTTTGGCAAATCCAAATTAATGAAAATGATAAATATAAAATAGGATTTAATGTCCCTTTCAGACACTGTGAATGAAATGTTATGCCATTTGGATTGAAAAACGCTCCTTCAGAATTTCAAAATATAATGAATGATATTACTCATTCTATTCAAAATTTTGCCATTGTTTACATTGATGATGTCCTAATATATTCTAATTCTATTAATCAACATTTTTCACATTTAGAAAAATTCTATAATGTAATAAAACAAAATGGGTTAGTTGTTTCCCTTCCTAAAATGAAATTGTTTCAAACAGCAATTAGATTTTTAGGTCATGACATTAAAAATAGTTTAATCAATCCAATTGCAAGAAGTCTCGAATTTACTACAAAATCTCCTAATGAAATAAAAGACAAAACCCAGTTGCAAAGGTTTCTAGATTGTCTTAATTACGTCTCAGATTTCTTTAAAGATTTAAAGATTATCTGTAAACCTTTATATCAAAGATTAAAAAAGAATCCAAAACCATGGACTAATGAGCATACTAAAGCTGTTAGATTAATCAAAGAAAAATTTAAAACTCTTCCATGTCTAAGTATTCCTAATCCAGATGCTAATTTAATAGTTGAAACCGACACCAGTAATATTGGCTACAGTGGCATACTAAAGCAAAAATTAAATAATCAAAATGATGAATCCTTGGTAAGATTTACTTCAGGATTCTGGAACCAAACCCAGATTAGTTACAGTACTATTAAAAAGGAAATCCTTTCAGTAGTACTTTGTATTAATAAATTTCAAGATGATCTTTACATGAAGAAATTCCTGTTAAGAATAGATTGCAAATCTGCTAAAGACATAATTGAAAAGGATGTTAAAAACTTAGTTTCAAAACAGATCTTTGTTATATGGCAAGCTCTTCTTAGTAATTTCGACTTCGACATTGAATTTCTTTCAATAGCCTGCATGACTTTCTTTCAAGAGAAAAAGAGAGAGAGAGTAATAAGAGTTGCAGGAGTGCAAGGGTTGTCCTTTAACTCTGGCTGAGCCCCTCTATTTATAGCAAGCTGAGCCCTGATTTGAAACCTCTGGAATCCGTCGTGACGTCATCCTTGACGTAAGATGCACTATCTTGAAAATATCTTGAATAGTAACTTTTGAATTATTCGGATGAATAGTAACAATGAAAAGTGACTAATGAAGTGAGATGCACTATCTTTTGTCTATTGCTGAATTATTGAGCTAGTGAGTTATCACCTTTGAAAACTGTGGCCGACATCTTAGGTCCGCCAATCTTGAATTTTTGAAATCTTTTGATCATTGAGGCTGAATTCAGAATCTGCCTCTTTTGAATTTTGAGCCCCTGTTGGGCTGGGCTTTTGATATCCTTACATATCTAATGTAAGGTCTTCATATGGATCTTGGGCGAACTGGATCGCCATTAGACTTGATTCTCCGCTTTCTGTAGACATGGGTCTGGCGGAGTCATTAGAAACACTAGCTCCAGCTAGATTTTGGATCATCTTTAGCCATTCTTCTGGATTGTTGCATGCTGCCAGTTCAGCTTGAATCTTGGACTTGGTGGTGAGGAAAGTAGCATGGTCTTGATTGTCTTGTGCTGATGACTGAAAGTCCTGTTGGATTTTCTCTTTTGAACATCCTTCTGGATTAAACTTTTCCCACATCTTGATCTTGAATTCTCGGGCTAGACAGGGATCATCTTCCTTAAGGAAGGTGTATTGCCACGCCATTATCCAAGGAATTTTGTATTTGATAACGAACCTCATTAATAGGGGGGATTCTTTCGAATCGGGGAAGAGATTTTGAAAAAGTTGAAACCCTTCTTGACAAATGTCTGAAAGGAATTTGTTTTCAGGACCCATAAAGATCCAGAAATCATTAATCCACCATTTTGGAATGTCATTAAAATTATTAATAATTTTTTCATGAAAGAAGAACAACCATGAATGATTAAAACTTCGCAGGAACCAGGTATTGGTCCAAGCTTTAATGTAATCATAATAATTAAAACTTTTGAAAACATCATTAATCTTATTAAACCGTCTAGGGTTAGATAAGGGTAGTCCCCAACTAGACGGAGTCATAACCTTATCAATCCTGACTTTTGAATAATTAATAATCTCTGAACCAGAGTTCTTGAAATGAGTTATCACTGCAGATTTTGAGTCTGTCAGTATATACTCATAAAATTCCCTGGAGTTATTAATAGGCTCACTTTGAAAGTGAAAGTTGGGATAAAAAATCTTCTCGATGATAGAATCAAAGGAAGCTTTGGATTTATTATTAATAGAGAAAAAAATCATTTTCTGCATGAAAAAGGGATTCATATGAATTTTGTTTTATATGATAAACTTGTTTTGGTAAATATTCTGGCTTATTAGAAAAGACTGCTATTTTGGTATTATTAGGAACAGTAGGGGAAATCAATTTTGAATCTCCCAGAATAGTAAAACGAGAAGGGGAGACCAACTCACACTACGTGAAGAAGACCAAGCTTACTGCGGCCCGTACTGCGATTTGGGCCGCAGTAAGCTCAAAGACGCAATAAATCGACACAGTTAGTGGCAGTAAGCGTTACTGCGGCCAACGCCGCAGTAAGTGGCCGCAGTAAGGCCGCGGTAAGGCTGCAGTAAACTATTTTTTAGGGTTTCTCTATCCGCCTCTTCCTTCTTTTTATTCAACTTCTTCAATCCTTCTTCTTCGTCTTCTTCATCATCGTCTCCTCCTCCTTCTTCATCTTCTTCTTCTTTCTTTTCATCATCATCATCATCATCATCATCATCATCATCATCATCATCATCATCTTCTTCTTCTTCCGTTTTCTTCTTCCTCTTCTTTCTTTCTTTCTTTCTTCTTCCGTCTGCTTCTGCTTCTTCTCCTTCTTCTTTCTTTCTTTCTTTCTTTCTTTCTTCTTCTTCCTTCTTCTTCTTCTTCTTCTTCTTCTTCTTCTTCTTCTTCTTCTTCTTTCTTTCTTTCTTCTTCCGTCTTCTTCTTCTTTCTTTCTCTTTTCTGTTACCTCCCTTCTCCTTCTTCTTCTTTCTTTCTTTCTTTCTTTCTTTCTTTCTTTCTTTCTCTTTTCTGTTACCTCCCTTCTCTTTCTTCTTCACCGCTCCACTAACGCCGTCGCCACCGCCACTTGCTCCGATTTCTGGGTATTTCTGGGAAAAGGTGGCTGAATCCGGATGAATTTCATCCGGATTCATCCACCTTTTTTTAATTATTGAAAACGGTTACTGCGGCCTTGTGCGTGGTGAGGCCGCAGTACGCACCACGACCTCAGCCGCAGTGAGCGTGATACTGCGGCCATTTTTACCGCGGCGTGCACTGCGGCCCTCGCCGCAGTAGCTACCGCGGGCCAACTGCGTTGAGGGCCGCAGTGAACGCCCTCCTCCCCACGTAGTGTCAAGGCTGGGTTTTGGAGAAGAAAGGGCTTGAAAATAATTAGTAGGAGAAATAGTAGAACTATTTTGAAAATAATTATTAGGAGTATTATAGGGAGTACTTCCCTTTTCTTCTTTTGGATCGGATTTGGTGACTGCGATCCTCTTGCTCATTTTAAATATTCTTGACCCTGCAAAAATTCTCTTGACAGAAAGTCAGGCAGGCTATTGCACTCTGCTTTGATAAATTCAATGTCGAAGTCGAAATTACTAAGAAGAGCTTGTCATCTGGCAAAGATCTGTTTTGAAACTAAGTTTTTAACATCCTTTTCAACTATGTCTTTAGCAGATTTGCAATTTATTCTTACACAGGAATTTCTTCATGTAACGATCATCTTGATATTTATTAACGTACTACTGAAAGGATTTCCTTTTTAATAGTATTGTAATTAATCTGGATTTGGTTCCAGAATCCTGAAGTAAATCTTACCAATGATTCATCATTTTGATTCTTTCTTTAAAAGAATAATCTAACAAAATCTTTTCAACCTAGAAAACAGTTTCAAGACTGGATCTAAGCGACTGATAGAATAACGTTTATCTTATTAAAACGTTCTATATTTTTATTAAAATGATCAATGCTTTCAGTAATCAAAGAGACTAACCTTATTCTTCTTTGGTTTAAATTATGATTTTCGTCCAATTTTTTACCCTTAAGGGTTTCAAGTCTAGAAATCGTATTATTTAAATTAATCCATTCATTTTCATAATGATTAGTAGCATTGTTATCGAATATTAAATTAATAACAGCTTTTCTTAAAGCTTCTTTATACCAGTGGGGAGCCATAACAAACAATTAATCAGTATACAGGATTGAAGCAAGCCTTTTTCTTTGGTCTTTTAGTTTATCAATTGATATAGTCCATCTATTTGTTTTGTAATGCTCACAATTAATCATGATTTTATAATATCGAATATTGAGATTAGAAATTCCTACAGTATTTAATTCTTGATTGTGAGATTCTATTAGCCTTTCAGCTTCTCTGATTTTCAATCTTAAAGAATTTATTTCATTAATAAAGTCCCAATAAATTTCACACAAAATATGGCGATAATGTTCGTAAGGATGCATGATTAAAACTCAGAAAGATAGACTGGAATAATACTTGTATTAAACAACTTACAGAAGATCTCACACAGAGATTGTTGATCTTGATGATATTAATACAATTGATATATCTCCCTATCAGGCCAAAAAGATGACTCTGATACCAACTGGGGGATACAATTGAGTCATCCCTTGATTACACATCAGATATATATATACATGAAAGTTATATTTATCTATCTATGTAATCTGATTTGATGTACCTTTAGATTCCCGAACTATTGTACTGCTAACTACAACAATGACATGTTGCATTGACAAATAAAGTTCATCGAAATCAAAGATCTGGGTTTTGTCACCCCATAAAGTAACTCGACTCGTAGTTCAACATCACTAAATTTTTTTTCATGGTATAGTATCGATGGGTATGTCTTAACTTTCCGTACTTGACACATAAGATATTTGAGTCCGAAATAAGATGACATTAAAAAGAATAAATTGCACAATCTATGCCTAAACTATAGCCTCTGTTGTAAATTTATACTCGAATAAAATTTTGTTTCAAAAATGGCTCTATATAGTATGAGTACGTTGCAAATCTATACCTGCGATTTAATACCGTTAAAACTTAATGGAAATTTCACTTGAAATGATAAAATTGACACTTAGGGCTTTGAAATGTGTTGAACACTCTAACTTTATAATTTTACATTTTGAGCCATTATTCCTAATTACGTGTGTAATATTTCAAATAATCTTTCCAAATCAATAATACCAATTGAAAATTGAGTCCAAAATAAATAAAAAACAAATAAAAAAGTGTTTAATAATACTATCAATAATAATATTTGTACTTAAATTTATCGCAAAAATAGTAATTATCAAAATAAAATGGAAAATTTAATAATACTAATTTTCTAAAACAAACTTTCATTGTGGAAGATTTTGTACATTATCTAAATAACTAGTTCATATACCCGACGCCACGAGTGAGGAAAATAACGCAACACGGGAAAATAAATGCAAATGTTTATAACATAATGACTTCTAAATAAAATGTTCAAACGGTGCAGATTCAATTAAAAAAGTGTATTAATGTTTCCGTTATTTGCTAAAGATTAATGATCGCTAAGAATAACAAGGGCATTAACTATTCTATTTTAAGAATAACATTGTCAATCTGTTTTGTGTGCTCCCTACAAAATAAATAAAAATAAATATAAGTTCACCAATCATGTATTACCTTGTGTTTAATCATTATCAATATTAAATTGAATTAAATGGTGAACATACATACCTAGTGACATTATACGGCATAGTCGATGGGAATCTTGTATGTGGATTGGAAGTGTGTTTATGCATATCAAGCATATAAAAAATTATTTAGTATAGAAATTCACAATCTTAAATGTGGTACAAATGGCATAGAATACTCAGTATCTCAGCAACACAGAATTCTTGTGTTGAATTATTAACTATCCAATCAACATACTGATCAAGAAGTTTAGTGGAAAGAAATGAAGATAATATGTTATACAAATACAATATATTTATTAAAGTACACATGTAAATAAAAATACATTAATGGTGTGTAGACAACACACCTATCAGTTGTGGTTGTGGTCATTGAATTTATACCAAATGGTGGACGATCATTTGATGGCTTAACTGAAATAAAAAAGAAAGAGAGTTAAATTTAAAATAAAAATGGTTTACATAAATGACTTTATATAAATTAATTATAAAATTAGTAATACGAGACAAAAAAAATTTGTAATCTACCATTCCAATGCTTGTCTCTTAAGTGGCCGACATTCTGGAATTTTATGCTTCTGAAGATCGGTTTGAGTTTCATTTTAACCAATTGATAATTTCTCTTGACATGCTAACATAACAAAAATTCAAGAAACATTGATTTAATATGAAATAAACCAAAGAGTTAATGGAATATAAACATAGGTATGATCTATATGACACCTTGGAACTTATATACCCGATAACGCAATTTCATCAAATGTCTTTCATGTTCATAGTCGACATCGGTAAATTCCTGGTCTTTGACACTATCAAAAACTTCATCAACCTTTTGTTGACCATTAACCTAGCACATAAATTTTATTACTTAAAAGTAGAATAATAATAATAATAATAATAATAATAATAATAATAATAATAATATACTCAACTAACATGGTAAATGTAGAGAAAAAATAATAGTATTCGAACAAAGTTTCAAATTGAACAACTTACCGAGTTAAGCATGCTGACCAAATCTGCAGCAAGATAACCAAAAAGCTCTTGTGCGACTGAATCAAAAGCTATAAATTTATTAGCATGTTTTTCATTGGCCACAAAAAGCTCAACCATGTATCTGTCAGATTTTAATTAACTTCATGTAATTGGGTAGACATAATAATAACATTAATGGTATGAAGAAAATACTAACTAATTACCGAATAATAGGGTTAGTGACCGTCATGTTGCACTTTTTACACCAGTAACTATCACTACGGCCTCCGCCGCAATAAATACCGCAGTAAATTTCATTTACTGTGATATTTACTGCGGCAGAGACCGCAATTAGCCACAGTAAATCGGTTTACTGCGGTCTCCGTCGCAGTAAATCTTTGTCTTCTCTACGTAGTGTATTGCCAGTTTCTACAACTTTTCTAGCACAGATGCGACATCCTTTATAATAGAATGGCCACTTCTGATCTACATCAATCATGTTTGCACGACATTTCCATATACCAAAACTCTACATTACAAAAAATAGATAGTTTTAACATGGTGTAAATAAGGAAATAAAACTTTTCTATAAATTGTACCTTAATAATAATAATAATGATAACTATTATAATAGCATGATGACAATTGTGAAAGAAAATACCTCCGTTCCATGAGTCTTGATATGATACACATATGTGTAAGTACACATAGTAGATTAGATGTCTAATTTACAAAACAGTTTCAGCCCAAATCCACTAAAAAATACTAAATGTCTAAACTATCCATACATACTTTCTCTATATATTGCTATGTGTACCTACACATATGTGCACCATATAATTGGTACCGTTCCATGAGATGCCATCATTAACTTTAGTATTTCAATGTTAACACGAGATTTTGGAATAACTTGAGGCTGTTCGGGTCAAACTTCCTTTCTCGATCTTTTGACTAAGACATTTGGATCACCAATATTCATCCTTTTTCAGTGAGGTATGAAATCATTAAATTAATAAAAGTAAACATAGTACTCTCTTTGAAAAAGATAATACAATTGAAATAATTTGAATAAAACGAATCAAAAGGGAGAACGTCAACTTCGTCTCCCCACAATGAAATTTGAATCTCTTCACCACTACATGTTTTTTTAGAGTTCAAGAAAGAAATAAATATAAGTGTATACGTTATATATGAACCAAACTTTTTTTTTTAACAACACTGCATTTCATTAAGAGATGGTCAGAACAAAGAAATCTCAAGCTTCATCCTATGAGAAATAGGAACAAACTTGAAGGGGAATATATGAACCAAACTTAGTAACGAATACCATATTAATTAGACAATTAACTTTCATTGATAATCCATAGTTTACGCATTGGGGTTGAAACGCCTCTATCCCCCATGGTATGATGTTGTATTGGCTCACATGTTAAAAGTTTATTACCAACAACATCTATTTTCAATAGTTAATCATCACCTAAGTGATATTTCACCCACTAGTTCAAATGGCTCAGTTACAAGGTAATTTGGAAGCTCAAGCCCAACTAACTGAAACAATTACATATCTACATCTTATTTTTCAAGTGTTCTAAATGGGTGAAAATTCACCCGGGTGATAAGTAACATTGACGCGATATTTATCCACGAGTTGAGGTGGAATCCTAGCACATATATGGTCATTCTCCAAAAATAACATTACTTGATATAAACACGTCATGGTTAAATGATACAATAAAATGAAAACCATATTAGGTAAAATGCACTTACATTCTCAATGAGTAAAATCATGTCAATTCTGATAAATGATGAATCTGTAACCTTATATGCATCCCACATATGTGTCACGTGAACTTTTAAAACCCAAGTTTGCCCTCCAACGTGTGCTAGGTGTCTCTAAGTGCATATTTAGTGTTGGTCTTCTGAGTAGGGTACCAAATGTGAAGCATAAGCTATAACATGCAAAATAATTACTGTCTATAGACTTTATGAAAGACTTCAGTATAAACAATATTCTTCGTCAAAGCAACATTAGTGGAACCATTTTTTCAGAGGAAGACTTTGAATCCATCCGGAGAGGTAACTCTAGGAGCTACAACATATAACTTACCATGTCCAAAAAGTGGGTCCGACAAATATAGTCCAACATTGTCAAAAGTTTGTCCCTGACTTTTGTTAATCGTCATTGCGTAGGATTGTTTAATGGGAAACTGACGTTGTGAGAGATCAAAGTGAAGTTTTGTATTAGATGGAACCATCTCAATCCGTGGTATGAAACATCGGTTTCCACTAAATGAACCACATAGGATCTCATCTTCAATAACTATATATGTCAGCAAGTTGTGTTATCAATAACCTTGTACCACTGCATAAACCATGGTCTTGATTCAAATTCTGTAGCAATATGATTTGCATTCCCACCTTCAACTCCAATCGGTGATTAGGAAGTCTAGAAAATTTAAGGAGTTTAGGTACTTAACGGGATATAACACACTATGTAAATAAACATTCTCAGATGTCGATGAAATACGATCAGCACTAAGATATATTTTACTCTCATCAAGTAATATATTAAGTATACGGTTATTCACACCATCAACTGTATCATTTTTTGGTCCAGGTAATTTTACTTCGCCAAGTTCCAAAGTCCACCAGAAAAAAGATGAAACATCATCTGACCCTAAATGTCTAAATCTCATATTTTCTGTTAAGAGATAGACCTGACAAAGTGATCAGATTGAGGAAGAGCATATTGATGCACATACAATATCACCTCTACTCACCTTACTGATGACGGGTAAAATTTGTCTGAAATCACCACCAAGCATAACTGTTTTCCCCCGAAAGACTATCCGATGCAGAAATACCATGGACACGCATGATGTCCCGTAAAGTACGATCAAGTGCCTCAAATGCATATCGATGGGTCATTGGTGCCTCATCCCATATTATCAAAGTTGTCTTTTGTACGAGCTCTGCTACTATAGTAGAATGACGAATATCACAAACGGAATCAATATCAAGTTGTATAGGAATATGAAAATATGAATGTGCGGTACAACCACCAGGTAGCAATCAGAGCAGCAATACCAGATGATACTACAACAAGTGCAAATTTCCTTAGAGAACGAACACGGGCAAGAATCGTACGCCAGAAGAATGTTTTACCAGTTCCACCCTTCCATAAACAAAGAAAAGGCCACCCATTACATGGTCAATACTATCAACAAATGCATAATACGTACACTCTACCTTGACCATCATCAAGTCCTTGAAGAAGGCTAACATGTTCCAGTGCAAAACAATCATGGTTGTAATTAAGTCCTGGAACAAGAGAGAGTTATCTTCTAACAGAAGTATGCTGAGATCTGGATATGGCATGTCGAGGAATGCCTTTAACATTTCGTCTTGACGGTTCAATAACTTTTCAATCTCATATAATGCATGATTATACACTTCAAGGGACGGATCATTCCTAATACTTCTCTTCACATGTAGAACATCGTCAGATAAATCTTGATGACGTTCATTCCATAATGAAAATTGATCAGCAACTTCACAGTAGATTAAAGTTGTCACGAAAAGGTTGCGTAACTGAGCACCTATAGCCTATGCAGCAGCTTCACCTATGGCAACATGTCATTCACCATCTCCTTTAAGAAGGCCTAACGCTAGACGAACTTCATAGAATGTGTTACACACAACATTATCAACTGTACAAATATCTTCATGCAATGTGGGTCCCTTTATGACATTCAACAACATCCATAATTAATGAAGTATAAATAAATAAATTTTTTGTATTTGTTACGAGATTCAAGTATTCATAGATATGGAACACAAATCCTAGTACCTTTATTGATATTTGGAAATCTGATAACTTTTAAGGAAACAAAACACGAAAGTCCTAGATATTTCTAAAACGCCCAAGTGAAATAAAAACATAAACTCCAAATGATTCCTACAATGTTTAAGAAAAATGAACGGCACAAAACAACAATTTGAAATCCATCACTACTCTAGCAGTAGTAGTGTTGGCTACGTTTGTCTAACTTCACATGGGTGGGTATTTAGTAAGATAGGGAAAACTAAGGCCTTACCTTTATATACAAAGGGCGCTCCAGCGCGCTTTACTAAAAAAATAAAATATCAAGTAAAGGGGCTTGAAGGCTTTCCTTATTATTAAGGAAAGGAGAAGGGACGAATGGCTCTTATACCATTCTCCTAAACTCCTGATTTTACGAATCAAAGTGACGAATCCAACTCTGATTATTCATAAACCCACCTCTGGACAGTACGACTCAAACTGTACTGAACCTATATCACTTAGCTCTTATTGCAACATTCCTTGATATGGCACTCATTTCCATGAAAGCTAGGGTTTTATGTAGAGAATATCATGTAACATCATGTGGAACTATTCTACATCTGATGTATTTATAGGCTATGAGTAATTCTAATCCAATCAGAATTCCTAATACTACAAGGAGTCCTAATCTTATTAGAACTTACATATTAGTCCCTAGACTTATTGGTTTTGGGCACATGTATTATCTAATAATACTAACAATCTCCCACTTGCCCAAAAATCAATTAAACTCTCTCACGGATGTGGATATAATCGACCTTATTGTCACCCCACCCCCGCACCCTCACACCCCGCACTCGCGGAAGCGCACGGAGAACGGAACTAAACCGGGGAAAGGGGGAAGGTGGCGGTGACGAATCACTCACAACCTTACCATAAGTCCTTACACCCAAGCCAAAGTGTTCAACTAAGCCCCAAGACACTTACCTACGCGAAAGGGGTTGAAAAGAACCAAAACTCTCGAAACCAGGGTCCAGGCGACCACACAGGCCCAAGCCCGGGTCGCCTGAACCATCGCCTGACTAGCTGCCCACTTTCTTTGAGTGGCCTGTGCGATCGCCCGACCCGAGGAGAGGGGTCGCCTGGCCTTCGCTCACCCAGTGCGACCGCCGCTCCAAAGGATGGGTCGCCTGGCCTGCCGCCCGCCTGCCTGCCTCCAAAACCTGGGGGCTCCAGTGCACCGCCGCTCCAAGGGAGGGGTCGCCCGGCCTCGCCCGATCTCGCCTACGGAAGTGGTCCAGGCGACCACCCGCTCCAAGGGAGGGGTCGCCTGGCCCTCCGACTGAACCCGAAACCTGAAAATCTCAACGCCAAACCTAAACGGTTCCGAACCTGAACCTTAACACTTAACTAATCTTTATCATATACACAACCGAACCTTACAAAACGAAACATGCATGTTATGTACGTTATACAGAGCCAGAAACCAAATTCGGAATACAAAGAAAACCAACCAAGTGGCGAACACGCGGAACCCAACCGCACCACTTGAAGTTACTGCTGCTCCTCAAGTCCAAAACCTTCACAGTCTAGCAACCCCGCCTCTACTCGGCGGTTTGCTTTTCCTTTCCTTTTCCTGAAATGGTAGATATAAGGGTAAGTTCTCGAAAGAACTTAGTAAGAGAACAGGTATAGACATGATGCAATCACTATAACAGTCGATACAATGTACCTGCAATCGGAAACAGAACGAATACGATATACACAAAGCATCTCACCAATCAATCAAATGCTCAATCAATGCAACACAATCAAACATATGCAATGCATTCGGTCAATCACAATCACATTCAATTCACAATCGAAACGGTAACATTCTTTGTTATGGACCATGGCGAGATCTGCCCCGGTCCAATCGGCAATGGTCATGCGTCCATTCACAATCGGTCGGTATATCATGGTACCAGCTCAGGGGAGCGACCCCCATCGATCAATCAAAACGAATCATCGATAACCATCGTAGGTATATCGGAATCCCGGTAATTTCATCGATAATCATCGTAGGTATATCGGAATCCCAATCGGTTCCTGCACAACAATGTCTATACCACGGAACTAGGTCGGTGTCATCGGGGCACTCCCCTCTTCCAAACCTAGCCTCGCCTATATCCGAGTATGCCTGCTACGCAAGGCAATACTCCTAAACACACACTGAACCCTTACCACCGATTGTAGTCCAAAATTGAATTCTCGATCGACGGTCCCGGTAGAAATTTCGGCAGAGGTTCAGTACAATTTCCAAACAACTCCATGTTCACAATCAAATCCAGATACCGAAACCACACTCAGAATTCACAGAATCAATCACTAACAATAGCGCCAAAACCGAGGCTCGGGCCGGGAAAAACAGCTTTCACACCGAGCCTCTTCTAACAGAACCGATTACACTAACAAAATCACAATTCTACTTTAAACACAGAAATGCCCTTACCTTTCGCTAATTCCTCTGTCGAAAATTACACCCAAATTTTCAGACGCGAATCGGCACAACCTCGGGTGCGTTTCTTCCTACGTTCCTGTTATCAAACATGCACCAGGAAGTGCCGAGAACGCTTAGGAACCGAAAAATCACACAAAGGAGCATATGACACTATTCACTCCAAAATTCAAATGCTCATAACTTACAAACTAAACTGAATCTTTCAAAACAGACTTCAGATTACTGATCCATACAACCCAATGAACGATTTAAGTGCAATACCTCGAAGTTTGGTCGCCAAACGACGGAAATCAGTTGTGAGCTTAAGCTCTCAACAATGGCGCATCACAGAAGAGAGGGAGAGAGATACGGATGGTGAAGAAGAAGAGAATGACCAAGTTGACCAAAAATTCTTCTTTTTCCTTATATATATATATGTATTATGCATAAATACATATATACACCATAAATTCTTTTCCTTTTCATTTTTCCTTCAACCAAGAAGGGACATGTGTCCCTTTCTCTCCCTTTCCCATACGCCCCATCACTTTCTTTTCTTCCAAAATGCCCAAATATTACTCTTTTCTTTACTTACACATATATATATATTATTAGCATAAATACATATATGTATAACTCTTCCATAAAACCTTTCTTTTCTTTTCTTCTTCCACCACAAAGTGACACTTGTCCTTTTTCTTTTCTCTCCCATCCATCCCACTACCTTTCTTTTACCAAATTTGCCAACTTCCAAATATCTCACACACTTACAAATCTACATTTTCGTTCAGCCCGGAAATGCAACTTTTTACCAAACTTACTCCGATTGGAACCAAACTTTAACCACATACTCAGGACATCACAAAACCCATAAAACCTATTTTTCTTATCCAAATATAAGTCCCGAGTCACTCAGAATTGCAACTCCCGGGAATTACGCGCACCCGCGTAATAAATTCTAAATCCGTCCCGGGTTGCCCCAAAATTCACCAAATTAAATCCATAATTACCAAACATGCAAAGCAAGTCCCAAAACAGAAATTAACGAAAATCCGGTAATTAAACTTAAACACGTAATTAACTTAATTACGTACCGGGTGTGGGTAACAATTCTCCCCCCTTAAGACCCTTGGTCCTCCAAGGCAGTCTTAAGGCGTTCGTACTCTTGGGGGTACCGATCCTGTATCTTCTTAACCTTCGCTGTCGTTTCCTCAATCAATTGAGGACCCAATTCCACTCGATCTGAAGCTTCTGCCTAACAGTGTGGCGTTACACAACGCCGCCCATACAAAGCTTCATATGGTGCCATTCCAACGGTGGACTGATAACTGTTATTATACGAAAATTCCACCAATAGTTGTGAAAATCCCACTCACCACCAAAGTCCAGTGCACAACTCCGTAACATATCTTCCAATACTTGAATCACCCGTTCCAAATGCCTATCTGTCTGTGGGTGATACGCTAAACTCATATGCAAATGTGTACCCAAAGCTTTATGGAAAGCTTTCCAAAACCGCGCTGTAAACCGCGGATCTCGATCGGACACTATGGAGTATGATACTCCATGTAACCGTACAATCTCCTTGATGTACAGTTGAGCTAACTTCTCCAAAGAGTCTGTGATCCGCATTGGCAGAAAATGGGCACACTTCGTCAGTCGATCCACTACAACCCATATAGCATCGTGGTGCGCTCGGGTCATAGGTAATCCTGTCAGAAAGTCCATAGAAATATTGCCCCATTTCCTGACCGGAATGGGCAATGTCTGTAAGGTACCCGCTGGTTTCTGATGCTCCGCCTTCACCCGTTGACATGTTGCACACTTAGAAACATAAGTGGCAATGTCCTTGCGCATACCCGGCCACCAGAAATGAGATCTCAAATCATGATACATTTTCTCACCTCCCGGATGTACGCTCAATCGACTCGTATGTGCCTCCTGAAGTATTTCATTGCGAAGGGTCGGTTCCATCGGTACATACAGTCGATCTCTGAAATATAACAATCCCTGCTTCTAACCAAATGACGGGTGAAGGGATCCTTTCGTTTCTCCCGATACCTTCTTCAGTGACGTATCTGCATTCTGAGCGTCTCGTACCCTGTCCAGCCACTCTGACTGGATCGTCAAAGTAAATAGTTGCTCCCGTTCTCGGTGCTCCCACAAAGTCCACAAACAAACCAAGTCATTTTCTTCATCATCACCATCCCGATCCCCACCTTTCACCAAGCCGGTGTACTTCCGACTTAGTGCGTCAGCTACCGAATTCCCTTTGCCAGCGGTATACTCGATACTACAGTCGTAGTCCTTCATATACTCAAGCCACCTTCGTTGTCTCATATTCAAATCCTTCTGGGTAAACAAATATTTCAAACTCTTATGATCCGTAAAGATTTGAAATTTGCTACCCAGCAGATAGTGTCGCCATTGCTTGAGTGCATAAATAACCGCTGCAAATTCCAAATCGTGAGTCGGGTAGTTTTGGTCATGCGGTCGAAGCTGTCTCGACCCATAAGCTATCACATTCCGATCTTGCATGAGTACACAACCCAAACCCGACCTAGAAGCGTCCGTGTAAATCGTATAAGCTGCACTCGGATATGGCAATATCAGAATAGGTGCGTGAGTCAGCCTGTCCTTTAGTTCCTGGAAGCTGCGCTCACACGCCTCAGACCATACGAATGCTCGCCCCTTCTGCGTAAGCTGAGTAAGGGGTAGAGCCAAAGTTGAAAATCCAGATACAAACCTCCGATAATAACCTGCCAGTCCGAGGAAACTCCGGATCTCTCGTACTGTAGTCGGTTGCTTCCAGTCCATTACTGCCTTAATCTTTACAGGATCCACAGATATACCATTCTCCCTGACAACGTGCCCCAAAAAGGACACTTCCCTGATCCAAAACTGACACTTGGAGAGTTTGGCATACAATTGATGATCACTCAAAGTCTTCAATACAATTCGCAAGTGCTCCTGATGTTCACTCTCATCCTTAGAGTACACCAGGATATCATCAATAAAAACCACCACAAACTGATCCAGGTATGGACGGAACATTCGGTTCATCATATCCATAAATGTTGCAGGCGCATTCGTCAAACCAAATGGCATGACGGTATACTCATAGTGTCCATACCGGGTTCGGAAAGCCGTTTTGGGGATATCCTATTCTTTCACTCGAAGCTGGAAATACCCCGATCTCAAATCAATCTTCGAAAATACCTTTGCCCCCTTCAGCTGATCAAACAAATCATCAATTCGAGGGAGGGGGTATTTATTCTTCACAGTTATCGCATTCAGTTTGCAATAGTCGATACACAGTCGTAACGTTTCATCCTTCTTTTTCACAAACAACACCGGAGCATCCCACGGGGACGTGCTCGGCCGAATGAATCCTTTAGCAAGCAATTCATCCAGTTGCTTCTTAAGCTCATTCATTTCAGAGATAGACATTCGATAAGGGGGAGCAGATACGGGTACTGATCCCGGCTGAAGCAAAATTTCGAAAACAATTTCTCGTTCCGGAGGCATCCCCGGTAAATCTTCGGGAAATACCTGCGGAAACTCTCTTACTACCAATACTCACAGTAATTGTTAGAGACCAAGGCGAGATCTTCCCCTACCATGGCTAGATCTTCCCCGGTCCAACCGGCATCGCCATGCGTCGGCATTGCCATGCGTCCCAACTCACGGTCTTTTCCACACCCGGTTGTGGAATTTTTGCCTTCCCCGGTCTCGAACCTGGGACTCCGGGATTAATGTCCCATTTCATATGAGACCGAGTACCACTGTAATCATCCTCATCGATCACTTCAAACTCGTCTAGAATTTGCAATTCTAGACTCCTCATCTCCGATCCCTACTCAGAAGAAGCGGAGGACAAAAATACCTTCCCGGTAGATAAAGTCACCTCCCGCTTCCCACAATCAATCTGTACTCCACTTTTAGCCAACCAGTCCATTCCCAAAACCACATCATACCCCGAAATATCTAGAACCAGTAAGTCACTCAGAATCTGATGTTTCCCCAAATCGATCACACAATTCCGAACCATAACATTAGAGAGCAACCACTGGCTCCCTGCAGTCTTAACTAAAGCTACGCGTGGCATGGAACTCACAGATAAATGTTGAGCCAAAAGAAATTTCTGAGCCACTATAGATACAGAAGCACCAGTATCGAACAATACAATAGCAGGAATGTTATTTAATAATATGGTACCTTTAAGGGCACCCTGTCGTGCCATTTCCCCTTCCTTTTGCTGAGTTGCCTCCCCGCGTTCAATTTGGAATACTCTTCCCATTCTCAGTTGCGGTGGCGGAGGAGGTGCTTGCGGTCGCGGAAATTGCTGCCTGGCACCACCTCGTGGTGCCCCCGATCGAATCAACGGTAACCCAAATGGAGGCCTCGGACGGTGGCCGACCTCCCTTCTCGGTATAGCTTGAGGACAATCCCGGATCCAGTGGTCCGAAGAACCACATCCCAAACACTGACCTTTCTCCCGATAGCATGCTCTGCCCGGGTGAGAATGCTGACAGGTCGGACAAACAGTAGTGGAGGGTGAAGCTGTTCCCTTCCCTCTAGCGCTCGGGTCGGAGTGCCAATCGAATATCAGGTCGCAACCCTCTGATAAATCTCTTTGCCTTTCGCTATTCCATCCCATGACACTGTGGGACGTAGCGAATCAATCGATCAAACTCGTGCTCGTAGTCCAGCACGCTCATAGTACCCTGAGTCAGATTGTCAAACTGTGCCTGTCGCAAGTCCCGAACAGCATCACTCACATAGTGATCGTGGAACAAGTGAGTAAACTCATCCCACGCCACATCAGTATCAGGCTCCCCCGCGCGAATTGCTCCGCTCGGCGCCTGATTCTCACACTTTCCCACCATATTAAAGCTCGGTCATCCAGATTGTACGTTGCCAACGATACCATTGCAGTAGGTGAGAATTCCAACCTTTCAAACATGGAATCGATCCGTCGAAACCAGACTTCCGCCGCCTCAGGTCCACCCTTTTCGCTGAAACGGGGTGGGTTCAGGCGTTGGAATCGCTCGAGCATCCTACCAGGGCGCTCATTCTCTTCCCGTTGCCTCTTGGGTCGATGTGACCCTTCGGCTTCTTCAGATTGTCGACGGTGACGTCGACCACTAACACTTCCCTGAGACGGGCCATGATCATCATGACCCTGTCTTGCAGCTAAATCAATCTCTCGATGCACCCTCCTACCTCTAGGGTGTCGTCGCTCTTTATCTGTACTAGCCTCCTCCTCATTCTCAGATGAGGATGGGCTGTTATCAGTCACAGTATGGGGTCCATGACGCCCCGTTCCACTTCCACTTGCAACTTGAAGTTGTTGTACTGTCCTTGAGTCTGTCGGTTCCGGCAATAACTGTGCCAAACTATCCCGGATCTGTTCTAAGACCCGCACTAACTCAGGGAAAACTTGTCAGAGACCATGGCGATATCTTCCCCGGTCCATGGCGAGATCTTCCCCGGTCCAACCGGCATTGCCATGCGTCCTAACTCACGGTCTTCCCCGGGTGTTAACCATTTTCTGAGAATCATTATAAACACAATATTACGGTAACAATCAAAACATAGCAGTAGCAGTATTCCAATTCGCTCTGTATATGTACACGTATGATGCAATGAAATGCAACCTTACTATCACATAAACCATTCGCAACTAGGTAAACCTGCTCTGATACCAACTTGTCACCCCACCCCCGCACCCTCACACCCCGCACTCACGGAAGCGCACGGAGAACGGAACTAAACCGGGGAAAGGGGGAAGGTGGCGGCGACGGTTCACTCACAACCTTACCATAAGTCCTTACACCCAAGCCAAAGTGTTCAACTAAGCCCCAAGACACTTACCTACGCGAAAGGGGTTGAAAAGAACCAAAAATCTCGAAAACAGGGTCCAGGCGACCGCCCGGGCCCAAGCCCGGGTCGCCTGAACCATCGCCTGACTCGCTGCCCACTTTGCTGAGTGGCCTAGGCGACCGCCTGACCTGAGGAGAGGGGTCGCCTGACCCAGGCGACCGCCTGCTCCAAAGGACGGGTCGCCTGGCCTGTCGCCCGTCTGCCTGCCTCCAAAACCTGGGGCTCCAGCACCGCCGCTCCAAGGGAGGGGTCGCCCGGCCTCGCCCGATCTCGCTTCTACGGAAGTGGTCCAGGCGACCGCCTGCTCCAAGGGAGGGGTCGCCTGGCCCTCCGACTGAACCCGAAACCTGAAAATCTCAACGCCAAACCTAAACGGTTCCGAACCTGAACCTTAACACTTAACTAATCTTTACCATATACACAACCGAACCTTACAAAACGAAACATGCATGTTATGTACGTTATACAGAGCCAGAAACCAAATTCGGAATACAAAGAAAACCAACCAAGTGGCGAACACGTGGAACCCAACCGCACCACTTGAAGTTACTGCTGCTGCTCCTCAAGTCCAAAACCTTCACAGTCTAGCAACCCCGCCTCTACTCGGCGGTTTGCTTTTCCTTTCCTTTTCCTGAAATGGTAGATATAAGGGTAAGTTCTCGAAAGAACTTAGTAAGAGAACATGTATAGACATGATGCAATCACTATAACAGTCGATACAATGTACCTGCAATCGGAAACAGAACGAATACGATATACACAAAGCATCTCACCAATCAATCAAATGCTCAATCAATGCAACACAATCAAACATATGCAATGCATTCGGTCAATCACAATCACATTCAATTCACAATCGAAACGGTAACATTCTTTGTTATGGACCATGGCGAGATCTGCCCCGGTCCAATCGGCAATGGCCATGTGTCCATTCACAATCGGTCGGTAGAGCATGGTACCAGCTCAGGGGAGCGACCCCCATCGATCAATCAAAACGAATCATCGATAATCATCGTAGGTATATCGGAATCCCGGTAATTTCATCGATAATCATCGTAGGTATATCGGAATCCCAATCGGTTCCTGCACAACAATGTCTATACCACGGAACTAGGTCGGCGTCATCGGGGCACTCCCCTCTTCCAAACCTAGCCTCAGTCTATATCCGAGTATGCTTGCTACGCAAAGCAATACTCCTAAACACACACTGAACCCTTACCTCCGATTGAAGTCCGAATCAGAATTCTCGATCGACGGTCCCGGTAGAAATTTCGGCAGAGGTTCAGTACAATTTCCAAACAACTCCCTGTTCACAATCAAATCCAGATACCGAAAACACACTCAGAATTCACAGAATCAATCACTAATAATGGCATCAAAACCGAGTCTCGGGCCGGGAAAAACAGCTTTCACACCGAGCCTCTTCTAACAGAACCGATTACACTAACAGAATCAGAATTCTACTTTAAACACAGAAATACCCTTACCTTTCACTAATTCCTCCGTCGCAAATTACACCCAAATTTTCAGACGCGAATCGGCACAACCTCGGGTGCGTTTCTTCCTACGTTCCTGTTATCAAACATGCACCAGGAAGTGCCGAGAACGCTTAGGAACCAAAAAGTCACACAAAGGAGTATATGACACTATTCACTCCAAAATTCAAATGCTCATAACTTACAAACTAAACTGAATCTTTCAAAACAGACTTCAGATTACTGATCCATACAACCCAATGAACGATTTAAGTGCAATACCTCGAAGTTTGGTCGCCAAACGACGGAAATCAGTTGTGAGCTCAAGCTCTCCAAAAATGGCGCAAGTGAGAAGAGAGGGAGAGAGATACAGATGGTGAAGAAGAAGAAGTTGACCAAAATGCCTTTTCTTCTTTTTCCTTACATATATATATATATATATGTATTATGCATAAATACATATATACACCATAAAAACCTATTCATTTTCCTTTTTCAAATTCAACCAAGAAGGGACATGTGTCCCTTCTCTCCGTTTCCCATACGCCTCTTTTCTTTCTTTTCTTCCAAAATGCACAAATATTACCCTTTTCTTTACTTACACAAATATATATATATATAACTCTTCCATAAACCTTTCTTTTCTTTTCTTCTTCCACCACAAAGTGACACTTGTCCTTTTCTTTTCTCTCTCATGCGTCCCACTACCTTTCTTTTTACCAAAATTGCCAAATTCCAATATCTCACACACTTTACAAAACTGCATTTTCGTTCAGCCCGAAAATGCAGCTTTGTACCAAACTTACTCCGATTAGAACCAAACTTTAACCACATACTCAGGACATCCCAAAACCCATAAATCCTATTTTTCTTATCCAAATATAAGTCTCGAGTCACTCAGAATTGCAACTCCCGGGAATTACACGCACCCGCGTAATAAATTCTAAATCCGTCCCGGGTTGCCCCAAAATTCACCAAATTAAATCCATAATTACCAAACATGCAAAGCAAGTCCCAAAACAGAAATTAACGAAAATCCGGTAATTAAACTTAAACACGTAATTAACTTAATTACGTACCGGGTGTGGGTAACACTTATGGTGTGACCCCTTAGGTTCACGAAATGCCAGTAGTAGGGCCACAACCCTTGTGATCTTATTAGGTACTTAAACCTTTTATAATTAAACTCTTTAATTATACATTAACTAACACTTAGTTAATATTTCTTGAAATGGTCACATTCCAAGAAATCCTACAAATCATGGTTGACGTCTAGCAACATGCCATGAAGACCCAGATTAGGTGAATGTATAGCGAACCTTTCCAATTACAATTATCATGCAATGCGATCCTTCCATCAAACAATGTCTCGACTGAGCTTAGGGTATGGATAACCGAAATCCCTAACCACTCAATAACTATGTATCCATTCCAAAATCATAACTTACATGATGAACTAGAAAACTCTTTTCTAATCATTTCACCTTGCCCAAGGATTTTCCAAGTCATAATTTAAAGGAAAACATAGGACATTCTCTTGTCCTAGTGACAAGTGATGGATCCTTTGTTGACATTCACAAGATTCCATATATGACAAATATTATATCCAATACTTATCCCTTTTATGATTCCTTGGAATCAAGACTAGATAAAAATATTATATGTCATACACAAATCTACTATGATATCTCAAGTCAAAGGATTATTAAGCACAATTGTAACATGAAAATTCTTTTCGGTAATTAAATACTTCCATATAAGAATTTCCAGATGGATCAGTCCGGTGAACTCATTCCTGTAATGAGCACCTACATATATGCACTAGTGTCTCCACACCAATATCCATGAAACGAGACATTCTTTTCTCGAAAGCATGCATCATATGTACTAGTCTATCCGAGTTACTACTGCCCATTCATAGCAACTCTATGACTAGGAACATTTAAGATCAGGACTCACAAGGAGCATGTTTCATGATCGTCATCCTATGCACGACCATACTCCATATGCCCTATTGATCTATGGGCTTTACCAAAATTGAACTCAATTTTGATAAAGAAAGCAATGCCTTTATACTAATATTGATTGAATACCATGTAACACTTACATGCTTGTAACAAATCTACCTTAGTTTGCTACATTAAATTTCATCTTCTCAAGATGTTTTTTTCTTTTTATATGCATTTTGTTTGTATAATGTTAATAGTGTCATAATACTTCATCATGACTAGATTAACAATGCTAGGAATTACATCCAACTTTTGAATGAAATCCATTAGTTACACTAAACTATTAGGTGTATATATACTATGGTCACTTCTGTGGAACTCTTTCATCACAACTCTTCTTGCTTAGGGTTTGAGATGTACCCTAACAAGAATTTCAGGTGATCTACATGTGAGTGATAACCTGAGTTTCTATAGCAGCCTCAATTCCACTTATTTCCTCCAAAACTTATGAAATTATCCTTAGTGCTTCTCAAGTACTCATGGATATTTTTCATACTCTTCCAATGTATCTTACATGGAATGTGTTGATATCTATTTGTGATACAACATATGATATCAAGTCTTGTACATAGTATTGCATGCATTACACACATCTGAATATATCCACTCTCGGATATTTCTATGTTGATCTCTTTCAACAAATTATCTATGTACACGTGGAAGGATGAGTTAAACATTTCATTAGATCTATTTCTATAGATTATGAATAAAATGTTTCATCCAAATCTTATATGGAGAAAATAATAGATAACCATTCTTTAGTTGATTACACGGTACTTAACTTCCAATGAGAAGTACGTCATCAACATAAATACATTAGAAATAACAATGAACTCCTACTTCATAGTCTTTGTTAAATTGAGTGAAGTCCATTTTGGGATTTCATGGCTCCTAGCCATTCTCTTGAATTGATGACTTTCATCACTTCTTCGTAGCATCTCGGATCTGTATCCATGTGAAGACTAATCATATTATCTTTAACATGAGATTTAACCTTTTAGGAGGCTTTAATCTCCTTTGAGATCCACGAATTTCTAGTGTACTAGAATATCTAGTGGGTTCATTAACTTACTCTACTTTAATATCGTGTGGATTATGTATTGTGATCCTTGACAACTTTCAAGATCTATCGCATGTCCAACTTTCCCATTCCCATCTAGTAGAAACGTTTTCTCTAGAAAAGTGACATTCATTAAGGAAACAACTTTTTCTTCTCAAGGTAGGTGATAAAAGTAGTATCCACATAACCTTCTAGATATTGACATACATGTCAAGTTTCTCTCTCACTAGTCTCACAACATAGGGTATCTCTATATCCTCAAATGTTTGAGACTAGATTTCTTGCCTAAACATATCTCATATGGTAACTTAGGCGTGCACTTGGAAAGAACCCAATTTGTCATGCATGCAACAATCTCTAGGGCATATCCTTAAAAGGAATGATGGAAGAATGATGGAACTCACATTGAAATGGACCATATCTAATAAGGTCTTAAACTTCAGGGAGTTTTTAATGAGACAATCTCAATATCTTAGAGATGATCAATAATCATAGTATTCAAGTATTCATGTCCTTGATCAAATCACAAGACTTTAATACTTTTTTCTATTAGTTTCTCAATCTCACCATGAAACTTCTTAAACCTTTTAAGAGTTTCATAATTATAATATCGTAAGATAAACATCCATAATATGAGAGATCATCAGTAAAAATGATGAAATATGAGAAATGTCTTTTCCACTAACACTTAGTGACTATTATACCCTTATATGGATCAAATCCAATAAGTTTGTAGCATGGTTCACTTGTCCTACAAATGGAGATTTGGTCATCTTTCCCATAAAATGATACTTATAAGTGGCAACGAGTCATACTCAAGACAGATTTTCATCTACCTTTAACCAACTTATTTATCCCCTTCTTGGAAATATGACCTAATCTCACATGCTACATGTACACATGATCATACTCTTAAGCTTTCGTTTTTGTTACTTTATTGAAATCATACTTTCAAGAGTACAGGGATTGTTAAGTACATCATTATAAGAAACATCACTCTCAATATGGAACATATTCCATTAATTGATAGGAGGTTCATAACCTTTTATCTCCAATTAAGATAAAGTGATTTTCTTAATAATATTAAACACAAAACAATCCTCTAAACTAAAGAAATTATGATTCCAGAACTAAATAAATAGCTCTTAAAGCTTTTGTAGCAATATTTGCTCCATTTTACAGCTTTTAAAACTTTTTTATTTAGCGTAATACTTCTTGTGAGCAATTGCAAACTATTGCAATTATGTTGTGATATCCAATACCCAACAATACCCAAGAAGTTTTGTTAATCAAAAGATTAATCTCAATAAAGAACATGTCTGAAATAGAACTTTTCTATTTCCATCTTGCAAGATAGAACTTGCAACCCTTCTTCATATGCCTTTATAGTCCACAATGGAAGCATGGTCTTTAATCATTCAACTGTTTGGTTTGATCTTTTCTTTTTATCTACACCACCTATTTGTTTCAACTTCTGGTCTTCTCAAGAACTACTCTTTTCCAACCTTTTGGATTTAGAACCATTAGATGAAGCAAAATTCTTGATCTATTTACACATCCAACTTAGAAAATTTTCCAATTAGACTATTCATCTTTAGTCCATTTTCATGAACTAAAGAGTTTTCATCATATGGGTCATGGAAAATATTTCAAATATCCAATATCTTAATGTTGGATTTCTTCACCACACAACATTTGCAAGTGAAGATAGATCAGACCAGCATGTCTCACATGCTTCTTCTTGATGATCATTAGACATTTATGTTATCACATAACAATCTGTCTTAGGATCATCAAGTCATTTCACTTTCACAAAGTGTCATTTCTAGGTATAAATACCTTAAAGTAATTGGTGGTACATGTACTTATTAGCACATAGGTGATCTTCTCAAGATCTAGAACCATTCTCACAATCACTAACCAAATTGAATAATTAAGACCAACAAACTTGTTTATCCAAAAACATGTGCTATAGAAATCATAAATAATAACCATACCAGATCTTCACAAATCTATAATACAAACAATAAGCAATAGACAAACATTCAATCAACATGTAAATTTATGAATAAGGTCTTAAATTCACAAATTATTCTCCCACTAATTTAGACAGAATTTGACACCCTTAACAAATAAAGTCTTTAGTAGTAGGAATGAGGCTCCATCATTATCTATCATAAGCCCAAATTTTATTGGCGATCCTACAATAGACATGAAAGATAAACAACTCTTGTTAATCATATCTCATGTGACCCTCATTTTATTTAGCCTCATATTTGCATAAACCTAAATTTTATTAGCGCCCTTATGCAAATAATGTTAAGTCAACCACCATCTGCACAAGTATGATAAAAAGATAATACCCCTAAATTTTATTAGCGATAGCACTAAATTTTCATCACCCTACGCACATCTCATATACATCTTAACAATATAATTTGCCACATCTAGCATGCCCCAAATTTTATTGGCGATCCATACTAAACATAACAAAATCTCATATTATTAAGTATGATGGAAAGGCTGCGATTAATCAAACTCTTTG
Organism: Stellera chamaejasme; assembly: GCA_024586325.1. Classification (NCBI taxonomy): domain Eukaryota; kingdom Viridiplantae; phylum Streptophyta; class Magnoliopsida; order Malvales; family Thymelaeaceae; genus Stellera; species Stellera chamaejasme. The sequence goes on along the minus strand of CM044982.1, from coordinate 20,119,520 downwards.
ATTTATCGCTTTCAACTTAATATTAAAATTGAAACTTTTTCTAAGTGTTCAAGGGTTTTAATCATAGAATTCATCTCATGAATAAACATCACAAGTCAAATTTATAAGACGAAACATGCATCTCATACATAGCATCACAAACATATAAACAAAAATGTAACATGCTAATTATAAAAAACTCTCACTCAATAAAACAATTTTATCAGCAAGATTTGTGTAACTTTTACACTTTCAAACTCTTTTGAAAATATAGGGGTTAATCTGGATATTGAACATAACTTTTGGGTCTTTTCTAGTCATACCAAAAAATATTTGAGGACCATTCTAAACTTTTCTCAAAAGTTTATGAGCGATCTAGTCAAATTAGAAAGTTTTGGGACCAATCTGAACACTTTCAGAAAATTTTATGGACTAATCTCATCAATCCTAGAATTAAGTTTTGAACTTTTCAAAACATTTGGTCCTTAATTTAATAGGAAATAAAATTTCAAGGATTGATCCTATCAATTCCTTATGAATTTTCCAGATTTCTGAACTCTTCAGAAAATTAAGTCCTCATTTGAATAATAATTAAAATCTCAGGGACAGATCACATTCTTAAGAAACTTTCCGATTTTGAACTTTTCAAAACTACAGGTCCTTATTTGCACAAAGAAGGAAAGACCGGGGGCAAAGGGCTGCTGGGTCAAACCCAGCCTTCTGGGTCGACAGGTCCGGTCCGACCCGAACCCGAACCGACCCGGGTTCTGGTTCCAGCCCAGAACGGACCTTCTCCTTCCTCACCCGATCCCACCTTCGATCCCCTCTCCGCCGGTTGCCATGGGCACCGCCGCCACCAGGCGACGCGGCCAGGAGACCGGCGACGCTGAAGCCGGCATCCCTCACCGCATTCTGGTGCTAATCCGCGCCAACATGCCCGCAGCAGCGATTCGCGGCTTCCCAGTGTGATTCCGGCGTCAAACGCCGTTGATGATAGGGGCTTTTCCCTGTCCTTGAATGCTCGGCCTTCGGCCAGCAATGTATTGCTCCCAATTTCGCTCAAATCTTCTCAATTTAGAGCAATTTGGGTTAGGGTTCATAACCCAAACCCTAACCTTCCGAGAACAATTCTCAAAATTGGATGATTTCGAGAAGCAATTTCAACAAATTGATTGAGGGCTTTTGATGAGGAACCCTTCCTCTACAAAACCCAATCATTGGATTTTTCAATTGATGAACGGATCAAAAAATCCCAATTCGAAATTAATTCGGGATTAATTCTTAATTAACCAAAAATATCCAGATTATTGATTTAACTATTAAATCATTCAATACCTTTGATTTTTAGGCAAAAATAATAATTATTACTGATCTCTAGCAACAATAATCATCAATTAAAGCCTTAAATCAAAGCACTTGCAACATTATGATCTAGGGTTCATGCAATTTTAATTCTTAAACATATTTAATCACCAAATCACATAAACATGCTAGAATCATAAAATAACCATGCTCTGATACCACTGTAAGATAATATACGGATCAATTTGCATAACATCACATGCACGCAGCGGAAACATAAAGTATATAATCAGAATGATGAAACATGGTCCACATTGTAGAGCCTCAAGTGCGACTCCTCTAAGGTTGATCCACACGATCGACGCACCACTCCGATGATTCCGTGCTAGCGGAATTGGACCGGATGTTTCCTAGAGAGCTAGGGTTTTCTGTAGAGAATATCATCATGGAACTATTCCATATATGATATATTTATAGGCTACGGGTAATTCTAATCCAATTAGAATTCCTAATGCTATAAGGAGTCCTAATCTTATTATAACTTGTATTAGTCCCTAGACTTATTGGTTTTGGGCATATGTATTATCATATAATACTAACAAAGGCTACTCCCATTGAAAGAAGCCTGCCAAAGAAGCAAGGGCTGAGCTGCTTTTGACTTGAGTTCTTTTTGCTCGGACTCGGTTACAGTATGCCAATGAATTTGATCGGACAGTCAAGCTGTCCTTGTCCTGTCTAAGACCTTCTTTTATAGGCGTGGATAAAGAAAGAACCGGAATCGATTCGTCTTTCTATTGTCCCAAAGGCAAGCGGATCAACCCTTTCATGCACGAGCATCCGCATCCATCGCGATCGGCTAATCCGCTCAAGCAAGAGAATAATAGGACTCATTTTTCACTACGTAATTATACCTATGTGCCTTATCATCCCTAAAGAAGACTCCTTGTTTTGTTATAAGGCATCCCGAACTCATACTCCTTGTTATAAGGTATGGTCTTTCCTTTGCTGGTTCGAATCCAGCTTGTGACTAAACCAAACCAATCCCGTACCCTCTTTCGGCAGGGATGAAAGTTCCACTAGTCAAGCCGAGGAAAGAGCTAAACAACTCATCCGATTCTACAAGCAGAAAAGACTTTCTTACCTTTTTACCTATAGCTTTTGTTAAAAATAGAGTAAAAAAAATGGGTGAGTAGATATTGGATCTAGGGGGCGGCATCTGCCATGATAAATGGAATTTACTGCGGCATTTACTACGACGGAGGCTGCAGTAAGCGGATTTCTCTACGTAGTGTTTCCATGTGTTGGAATCTTCACCACAATCCATGTGAACTAGTGAAAGAGACCGATTTTGATGCTGGTCTCGGTCATAACAATTGGATTCAAGGTATTAAATATCGTATCGGTGATCGTGCTTTTTGCAATGATACGAGACGATCTGCAGACATCGGGTATACCGGTTGTACTGGAAAAATCAGATCTTGGTGTGTGTGTGTGTGTATATATACCTGTAAAAGTATCTGAGATTCTAAATTTTTTACCTGGAGTACTTGGGTGATCACCTATTTGACTAAGAGAAAAAGAATGTAATAAACAAGTATTTACTAGCTGAATACAAGAACTAAATATACTAATTAAAATAATTAAAAAAATGAATAAGGTAAATTAATTTTCTAAATTAAAAATTGGGAGTCTGAAGAAATATAAACATGATAATTCTAACTGATCTCATTAGTCAACATCAGAAACTAATTTAAGTATGGAAAACAAATTTAAATAGCATGGATCTCAAATAGATTAATATATTATTTCTTTCTTTAACGTAATTAACATGTTCCAAAACAATCGGTGAGGAGTTTTTATGAATCTTGTGATTTTGTATTTTAATTTCTTTAATTTAGTAGATATTTTTCATTCATGATTCATCCTCAAACTTTTAAAAAATGTTCATTTAAACCCCTGTACCGCCGTTTTCTTCGTTTCGGCCGGTACACGGCCGAAACGGCCGAAATGGCCGGTACAGTCCGGTACGACCGCCGATACAATTTTGGTCTAAACGGTGCTGTTTCCCAGCCGGTACCGAAACGAAACCGGCGTACCGGTCGGTACAAAACAAAATTTAATACTATGATTGGATTAGGTAAGTTGTAGGTACGAATAATGCACATAAGAATGTAGAAATATATTGGACATTTATGGAAGTCATCTTTTTGCACAGAAAAAGATCAAAGAGAAAAACAGCTTGGAATTTCAGTGAAATAGTGGAGATGCACAAATGTGGTGATAGGTTCCTATTTATAGGTTCACATGGGCTTGATATTTACTGTTTTTTAATGTTTTTTCCCATATGTTATAATGCAAACAATAGCCCCTGATTTTGATTCCAAAAAATCTTGAAAGTTTGTTAATTTCCATATATCTCCTTTCCAGGTGGTACAGTGGTAGCATAGTTTTGTGTGTATATTTTTGGACATTTTTACCATCATTTTAGGGGTTATTATAGTCATTATTTATTGGTTATTTGGAAATTTACTGGAGACAAGTGTGAAAGCGTTGCATCGTACGGTTTTGGTTATTTTTATTTTGATAATTACTAATTTTTTGCAATGAAAAATAATTTTTTTTAAATTTTATTATTGATATAATTATAACCTTTTGTTTTCATTTGATATTTTTTGGATATTTTAGACTCAACCAATAATTTGTATTTATGATTCGAAAAGATTATTTAAAAAAATACACACGTAATTAAAAATAATTGCCCAAAAAGTAAAATTATAAAGTTAGAGGGGTATTTAGGACATTTGAAAAACCCTAGTGTCAATTTTAGCATTTTAATCATAATTTCCGTTAAGTTTTACCAACATAGAGCCACTTTAACAACAAAATTTTGTTCGGGTGTAGATTTGCAACACGAGCTATACTTTAGATATAGATGGTGCAATTTACTCACTTTAAAAACATTGCTTACTTTGTATTAGTAAGCCATAATTTACGCAAAGGTGTCAAAACCCCTCGACCTCCTGCGTTTTGCATTTCAAGAGCTGTCAAACAGTTATTTAATTAGACCTCCATGGTTTTGCAATAAGACAACATTAGTTTGATTCTTAAAAAATTAAACAAATGATTAGATAGGTAAAATGAATAGGGACACGTGCTAATTTCAAAAAACATGGAAAGAGAGAACTTAAATGCTCGTCAAGTAAAATCATGTCAATACCAAGGAACCTTGTAAGAGTCCCGCATACGCGTTACTCGTACACAGATTTTCCAAATTTGCCCTCCAACTGCTGCTAGGTGAGCAATGTCCATGAATCATCATGCAAAACTGAGAACCTATTTCATAGACATAAAAATATATAGTGAACTGCAAGTGATTAAACTTTCAATTAGCATATGTTAGAAAATATAATAATAAAAAATAAATGAATTTCAACCTCACGATGACTCTGACAATTTGGATGACTACATTGTCTCAATCTTTGTTAAGCTTGCCAAACACTTCATTTTATACTACTCCATTCCATCCGTCCTCAAAAAATAGATACAATTGTTTTTAGTATTTTACAGTATTTAACCTATCATTTTTTAATGAGTGTTTAGGCATTTTAAGTTCAACAATTCTTATCCATATCATAATATGAAGTACAGATTTTATAAAAATATTCTTTTATGAATTTTTTCACTATTCATCGTAGTAAATATTTGAGTCAAACACTTAATCTGTAAACATGAAAGTCAAATGTATATATTAATTGAGGACGAAGGAAGTATATTTTTCGTCGTCAACGGTTGGTTTGCGCTTCTTCTTCAACGAAGGAATATATTAAATCCATTAGGGGATGTAACTCTACAGGCAGCGACATAAAGTTGGTCATGTCCAAAGACTAGGTCTGGAAGATACGCTCCCACATTATCAAATGTTTGCCTTTGAATTTTATTTATAGTCATCGCAAAACATTGTTTTAGAGGGAAGTACCGACATGCTATCTGAAAGAGAAGATAAGTGTAAGATGGAATCATCTCGATACGTGGCTAGAAACAACGATTTCCAAAGAAAGCTCCACATAGTATTTGAGCTTCAACAACACAATCTCCTAGATGGGTAAGCACGAGCCTTGTTCCATTACATAGTCCACTTTCTTGGTTTATATTACGCAACAATATAAACGGCATACCAACCTTTAACCTAACTGATGATTAGGTAACTGATAGCCAAAGTACGATCTCCGGCTGAGAAAGATCTTCCGACGACCAGGACAGGTGGCTCCGATACCTGAAGGACAAGACAAAAGACACTTTCAGGTGCAGACAAAGGAGGAAAGTGTGGGTGTGTAGTAATCACCTTATTTGAGGCGGGCACCACCCAATATATAGGGTGGTGCTAGGTCCCGTTACGGGCCTTAAACGCTGGAGAATCTCCATAAATGTACCCATAATTGGAATGGCGGCGTATTAATGGTGTAATAACAGCGGAGTTATTAGGGAATTACTCCCTCTCCTTTGGCTTAATGCCATAAGTAGTGTAACGGTTAGTTTGAGGAGGCGATGGCGTTTCATGACCAACGGCTTTATACGGGCGCCCTCTGGTAAGAAAGGCTCTCCGTAATGACGAGATCTCTTTGTGGTGGACGCGCCCAAATGGCTTTTGCATTTGACAATACTGGCCGTATGGTGGCCCATATATATCAAGATGCCCTCCCCCCACGGAGGATGGGTTGGGTCCTGTGCTCCGGTTTGGAAGGAAGTATGCCTATAGACATTGAGCCCACGTGGTATTGTGGTGTTTTGGAGCCTGATTAGGGAGGCCCAAGAGTTGTCCCCAATGTTGGCCCAAAACTTTGGCCCAATATCAATTGTGGCGGTTGGCAAAAGCACTTTTCAAAATTTGCGCTTTTGCGCCGTTTGTAATTATGGGAAGTCGCTTCACTTCCCATCGCGCTCCTCTTATACGCCAACTCAAGTGGGAAGTCGGTTTCGAAATCTTGCTTTCCTTGCTTTTGCGCTTGACTTCCTTTGCAATCTAGTTTCCATTTTCGGCAATTACCGAAGAATTTCCCGGCGAGATTCGAAGAACCCAGCCGTTGAATCTTTCGTTTTCGTCTCCATCGTACGAATCAGTAAGTGGTATCCCTTTTTAATTTTTGTTTGTCGCCGCGACAGAGTCGCGATTGAAGTGTCGCCGCGCCGCTGCCTGGGTTCTTGGGTCTAGGGTTTAATTGTTTCTTAAATTTGTGTTCATTTCTGTAGATGGCTCCCAAGAATCCAAGCAAGCCCGGCGTTCCCCGATGTCGGGAGGTTTGGCCCCGAATCGCACTGTCGGAGAAGAAGATGGCAGACATTTGCCGTAACCACCATGTGTATACACGGGTGGTCTGTGGGCTTTCTCCGGCCGATGTGTTGAGAAAAGCGGGATTGGGTTTGAGCGACGGGGCCATGAGGGAACAGATCATGGTCGTCTTCGAAGCCCAACTTAAAGCCGGATTGAGGCTCCCCCTTTGTTCCCTGCTGCTGCAACTATGCGAGGTATGGGGTGTTTGCCCTGGGCAACTGGCCCCGAACGTGTTTACCACCGTAAACGCGTTTGTGGTGGCCTGCCACCTGGCGAAAACGGTGGTGTTGCCGGAGACTTTTCTGCAATTCTATACCTTGAAGAGGCCGGTCTGGCATCCCTTTTATCAGTTGACCCCCGAGGAGGTGAAAGTGGGCAATAGAATGGTGAAGATTGGAGTCTTCGCCGAAACTACCAGCTCGTGGGGGAGCTGGAAGAACAATTTCTTCTTCATCCTGAAGGAGGACAGCTGGGGGTTCCCTGCGCACTTCATCAAGGAGAAGGACGCAAGGGTATCGGTGAAGCCCTCGTTATGGGCGGGAAGCGATGGAAAGAAGGCCCTCGACTCTCTTTGTGAGTGGGTCCGCGACGTGGAGCGGCTCGAAGAGTGTAAGGGTTGGTTTCCCTTTACTCTCTCCAGCTTGGACGAAGCGGTCCTGCGGAGGGTAGAGATTAGCAGGGCCCATCGCCTTCCAAACCACGTAGACACCCTAAAGAACTGGGTGGAGGGCCTGGAGGGGGAACTTATCGAGCGCTTTGAAGGCGCTTTCAGCAATCCCCATTGTCTGTTTCGTACTGCTTTCTGCTTTTTTGTTTCTGTGTTTGCGCACTTTGAATGCTACTAGTATCTGACTTTGCGTTTTGTTTCAGCCAAGATGTCACACCCCAGCGTCCTCTTTGCCAAGAAGCAAGATTTGAGGGAAGCCCTCAAAATTAAGATGGACGAGGAGGTACGGGCGGAGCCCGTCCAGAGGGCTATCGAGGAGTCGGTTGCTGGCTCCTCGAAGAGTGGAGAAGCCCAAGGCCCAAAGGCCTTGGTGACGGTGGCTCAGCCAATCAGTGTGGCTGGCCCCGTAATCATCGAGGACCCGTCCGATGGTTCCGAGGGGGAGATCCTTCGTAGGAAACGGCCCCGCATCGCAGGTATCACACTTGTCAACCCTCGGTATTTGGTGAACTTTTCTTTTATTTTGTATTCTGATTCCCTTTTTGACTTTGCAGTGGCGGAGGGCTTGGAAGTGTCTTCGGACAGCTGCCCGAGCGCCGCGAAAGACAAAGGGAAAGGGCCGGCCCTCGAGGATCCTCCCAAAAGCCCCGTACAAAGCGCCAAGGAACCTGTGGGGCTCTTGGCAGATGCCCGAAGGGCTGTTGTGGCCCCTCGAGCGTCTGCGAAGAGGCCTTCGAGGATCCCGAAGACCCTCCAGGGTATAGATCCAGTCTTCGAGCCCCAATTGTTCGAGGATTACCGGCGGGAACTGCGGGAGAAATCCTTTAAACGCCAGGGTCTTGCAGTGGTGGAGGCCTGGGACCCCGTGATGAGGGTGACTCGCGACGAGTCCGTGCTCCTCGGGGAGAGGGAGGTAAGGTTGAAAGTTGCGGAAGGGCTCCCACTTCCCCGCGACCGGCATTTTTTGAAGCACACATCCTCGGGGCCCGTGGATATTGCGAAGGATATCTTGCAGGGCCTCACTCGAGTAAGCTATTGTCCCCGACTCTCTTTGTCTTATTTAATATCTGTCAGCGCAGTTTTATTTACACGCTCTGCGCTTTCAATTTGTAGGAGACTGTACTGACTCAAGACTTGGTGGCCAAAATTGAGGACTTGGAATCCCAAGTGAGGAGCCTCGAGGCCAAGGCAAAGGACTCCGAGGAAGTGGAGAGCCTAAGGAAGGCCTTGGCTAAAAAGGAGGCTGAGTTGGCTTCCTCGAGGAAAGAGGAGGCCAGTACTCTTAAGGCCATGGGCCTCCTCGGCCACCCGCGGAGGGATGCCACGACTGAGGGGAGGAAGGTCAAGGCCCTCTTCCTTACCGAGCACCATGCGAGGAGAGAGCTCGAAGCAGAGATGGAGCAAGTGCTCGGAGAGTGCCAACGAATAGAGGCCCAGGCTGAGGTGAAGGACAAGCTCATCGAGGAGCTGTCCTTGAGGGCTGCTAATGCCGAGGATTTGGCCTCGAAGGCTGCAGTCCAGATGGAAGACTGTGCCAAAACCCTTAATGACGTGGTGGGCTCCAGCGTGGCTGACAATTTAGCCTTTGTACAACTAGAAGACGAAATTGGTCTGAAGTTGTATGGTGGTGAAAGTGTTCAGCCGCCTGTTTTTGTAAAACCCATCGCTGAGAGGACTGCTCGAATGATCAGAGCCTTCGAAGTGTTGACCAACAATTTGGTCAATGCGCAAGCCATGGAAGGCGTCCGCTATGCTGAGGGTTTCATACGATGCCACCACCAAGTGGAGGCAATCGTTGAGAAGGCCCAGCTGGATCCCCTTAACGCGATGGAGGTCGAAGAGCCCTCGCAGGCGGCTTTGTTCGAGTGGGGTAGGGCAGGGAAGAAATTAGGAGTAGAATATCCTTATGATATTCTGCCCGGGCATGTAGAGGATGCTCCTGCTGTACCTCCAAACGATGATGCCCTGAAGTAGTTTTGGGGCTTGTAATTAAATATTTGCTTCAAAAATAGACAACGTTTCAGCAATTATTGCCTTTGTAGTTGTTATATGAGTTTTATTTGCATAATGCGAAGTGTTTATACTTGTGCTGGGCAAATGAAATCGCGTTACTCTTCATAGAGTGATTTTATTCGATGCGCACTGGTCGAGCAGTGACCTTACAATAAATTTTTAATCTTACTGTATAAAGTAGGGGACACTCTTCATAGAGCGATTTTATGTGAAAATAGCCTGCATAATGCAAAGACTTGGAATATTGTCTTTCCTTTGATGTATGAATAGTATTTCGTACAACGCAAAGACTTTGAAAGCGTACAACTTAAACGTAATAAGGCCTCAAGTCGTTGACGTGGTAGTCATTTTTGAGCTTTTTGCCTTGATGGTCCTTTAACTTGTATACACCTTCTCTTTCTTTACTGTGTACCACATAAGGCCCCGCCCATCCGGGAACGAAGTGCACCATGGCAGGATTACGACCCGACAATTCCGCCCTTAGCAAGACCATACCACCCACGTGGATCTGTTTTGCCCGAACTTTGGCGTTGTGATCGAGGTTTGCCCTTTGTCGTAAGGCCATAAGCCTAAGTCTAGCACCCTCGCGGAGTTCCTCGACGAGGTCCAGATGCGCTCGAAGACCGCTCTCATTGTGAGGGGCGTCGTAATATAGCGTTCGGATTGTGGGTATTGAGACCTTGATTGGTAGTAAGGCATCGACGCCGTAAACCAAGGAGAAAGGAGTTTCTCCCGTGGGTCCCCGTGTAGTTGTTCGATAGTCCCAGAGGACGCTGGGTAGGGCCTCGACCCACTTCCCTTTTTTGTCCTCGAGGCGCTTTTTTAAGCCCTCTTTGATCGTGCGATTTGTTACTTCTACCTGGCCATTTGACTGCGGGTGTGCCACGGGAGCGTAGAGCATTTGTATGTTCATCTTAGTGGCCCAATCCTTAAGCTTTTTGCTCGCGAATTGAGTCCCATTGTCTGTGATTATGGCTCTTGGTGCCCCGTATCGTGCCACGAGGTCGTGCCAGAGGAAGTGTATGACCTTGGCGGTTGTTATGTTCTCGAGTGGCTGGATCTCGACCCACTTAGTGAAGTAATCGACCGCCACTATACAAAATTTGAACTGCCCTTTGGCCGTAGGCATTGGGCCGATTAAATCGAGGCCCCACAGCGCGAAGGGTATAGGGTATGTCTCCGTAACCACTTCGTTTGCCGGCTGTCGCTGGATGCGAGAGTTGAGTTGGCATTTATGGCACGTTCGTACCAAATCATGCGCGTCCTTCCTCAAAGTTGGCCAATAATAACCGAGGCGCAAACATTTGTGTGCTAGCGCATCGGAGCCAATGTGTGCTCCGCAGACTCCTGAGTGTACTTCGTTCAGGATGAGTTTGGAATCGTCGGGGCCAACACATCGCTGCAAAGGAGTAGAATATCCTTTACGCCATAATGTGTCATCTATGATGACATGGCGGGCTGACTGCGCCCTTATTTTCTTTTGCAACGCTGGTGGGCCCTCGATTGCGCCAGTTTGGAGATACTGGAGGATTGGGTCCCTCCAATCAGCTGCTGCGTTGGCGTCGATTGCATGAATTGTATTTATGGAAGGTTGTGCTAAGGTTTCGAGGATTGCATCCGCCCGCCCTTAGACAACCTCGTCACCATAGTGTTCGATCCCTTGGGATCTTATTAATATTCAGTTGCTCGAACTGCCCTTGTAAGCTTTTGACAAGGCGCAAGTACCTCGAGAGTACAGTGGTCCTTGCAGTCATTGGTCCCCGTAACTCGGCTTACGACGAGCTGCGAGTCATCGTGCACGCTTAGACGTCGCAAACCAGCTTTCGAGCAGCTAGAGACTGCTACGAGTGCCTCGTATTCTCGCCACATTGTTTGTGACGGGAACTGGAAGGCCACTCGTAAGCTAGCTTCCATGCCGTGTGGGCCTCGATATGAACGCCTCCTCCTGGGCGATCGGCACTGGATGAACCATCCACGAACATGTCCCACTCGGGAGGCTCCAACTCCGGTGGTGGTTCCCTTGAAGGGCCATGCTCGAGGGGATAAATGGAAAGCTCGGCCACGAAATCCGCCAAAGCTTGTGCTTTTATCGCTCGTCGAGGCTCAAACTTGATGTCGTACTCCCCGAGTTCGATGCACCAACGGGCTAAACGACCACTATGTTCTGGTCTGTTTAGGATGTCCCGGATTGGTAGGTCCGTTCTAACAATGATTGTGTGGGCTTGGAAATATGCTCGTAATTTCCTGGCAGCCACGATCAAAGCGTAGATCGTTTTTTGAAGGGGAGGGTAATTAACCTCAGCCCCTCGTAGCGTGTGGCTTATGTAATAGACGGGCCACTGTTGCGGGCCTTCTTCTTTAACGAGCACTGCGGATACAGTGCTATTCGAAGTGGAGAGGTAGATGACGAGCTCATCTCCCGGTTGCGGACATTTCAATGTTGGCAAATCAGAGAGGTGTTTCTTGATTTGCTCAAGGCTTCTGGCATTCCGGTGTCCAAGTGAATGCCTTTTTCATGCGAAGTCGCTCAAGAACGGCCTACACTTGTCCCCCAATTTGGAAATGAATCGCCCCAAGGCAACAATTCTTCCTGTGAGTTGCTGGATTTCCTTAATGTTCCTTGGGGGCGCCATATCTGTGATGGCTGATATTTTCTTAAGGTTGGCGTCGATCCCCCTTTCGGAGATCATATAGCCCAGGAATTTCCCGGCTCCAACAAAGAAGGAACACTTGGCTGGATTGAGCCTCATGTTATATCGCCGAACGATTCAAGGTCTCGCCAGATCTTGAAGGTGATCTTCGAATGTCATGCTTTTGACAATGACATCGTCGACGTACGCTTCAAGGTTACGGCCCATCTGGTGGGCAAAGACCTTGTTCATTAGGCGCTGGTAGGTGGCTCCAGCGTTTTTGAGCCCAAAAGGCATTCGAACGTAGTAATAGACGTCATCACCAGTCGTGAACGCTGTTTTGAAGGCGTCCTCGGGATCCATGTAGATTTGGTGGTAACCACTCTTAGCGTCCATGAACGACAAGTATTTATATTTGGAAGTTGCGTCCACGAGTTGGTCGATGACAGGTAACGGGTAGGGGTCCTTTGGACAATGCCTATTGACGCCCGTGAAATCAACGCACATACGAAGTTCACCATTCGTTTTGTCAGCTAAAACTATGTTAGCGAGCCACTCAGAGTACTGAATTTCTTTTATTATTCCAGCTTCGAGGAGTTTAGAAACCTCCTCTTTTACAAACTTCTTTTTGGAAGGGGCCATACCCCTTTTCTTTTGCTTAACCGGCTTTGAATCCGGGAATACATTAAGTTTGTGGGTGATGACGCTAGGGTCGACACCCGGCAGATCCTTCAAGCTCCAGGCGAAGACGTCAAGGTTTGCCTCGAGGAGGTGGATGAGTGCCATCTTCTCCTTTTGCTCAAGGTTTTGCCAACCTTAAACTTCTTGCCAGAACGACGCCGATCTCCTCTGTCACGCCATCGAGGCGTGGCCTGTCGTCGGGTTCCGCAGGCTCCTCGAGCTTCTTCGAGGCTCGGGGGTCCACCGCAGAGCTCAAAGAAGCCACGTAGTTCGTCCTCGCCGTCCGCTGGTCAATGTAGATGCTTGCATCTCCACGAGGCGTCGCAAATGTGACCGTGAGAGAACGGATGTCACACCTCATGTGGAATTCGACTGGCCGGGTCGACCAACGATGGCGTTGTATGTGGAAGGGACTTCGAGGACCAAGAACTCCGTCATAATGGAATGGCGATCAACCGTGCCAAATTGTGTGTCCCCAATCAGCATGAGGGGCGGGTTGGCGACCCTATTGTTGGCACAATGTCCCCGCCGATGCCAAAGGTAGGGCCGAGCTCTTCAGATAGCGGACATGTGTACCCGAGTTTATCGAGCATGTCCTTGAAAATGACACCGGTGTTTGCACTAGTGACGATGTAGACCCGGTTGGTGTCGTAACCGGCGATCCTCGCTGTGATAAGCAGTGGATCGGAGTGCGGTACGACGACCTTTGACCCATTAGGTCGGTAGATGACGTTCTCCTCGAGGTGGTCGATCTGCAAGATTTCTCTTGCATACCGTTTTCTGGAGGAGGCGCTTTCCGATTTCGTGAGCATGTGAATGACGCCCGCGGGTGGTGGTGGTGGTAAGTTTTGCCTCCGAGGGCTGTTGTGTCGACGGCGCGTTTTGTCACGGTCGTCGCTGTCATCATCCCTCTTGCGGCTTTTGGGGAATTCCTTGCAGGGGGAAGAGGAGTCGGACAGGAATTCCTTGAGCTTACCCTGCTCAATCATCTCAGAAATGAGATTTCTGAGCTGAAAGCACGCCTCCGTGTCGTGGCCCCGGTCCTTGTGGTAAAGGCAGTACTTGTCAAACCCCCTCGTGTTCTTATGCTGGATCGGCTGAGGCCACTTGGGGTCCTTATTCTCGCTTCTCCAACATGAGAAGAATGTTTGTGCGGGTGTCACGAAGGCGGGGTGGTGGTCGGGGGCCCTTGGACCGTTGTTCGAGGACCGGTACCTCGATGAAGGCCCCTTGTCAAATTTCTTGCTGCGGTCGTTTGCGAGGGGCCTGTTGTAAGGCTTATTCATTTCCTCGGAGTTCATGAATCGGGTTGCCCGATCGATGAACTCACCCATCGTTGTGACGGGGTTTTCATTAATATTATACGCGAGCCTGGTCTCACGTTGAAGGCCTTGAGTCACGGCCAGGAGCTGCATGTCCGAGGAGAGACCCTGGACTTGGACGGCTTCTGCCTGAAACCGCTGGATGTAATCACGGAGTGGTTCCTCCCTTTGTTGTTTCACTCTTAACAAGTGCTGGACAGTCTTGGGGGGAGGTCGAGCTCCCATGAAGTGGCGCAGGAACGACGAGGCGAGGTCCTTAAAGCATTTGAAATGCTGGTCTCGTAACGTTCCAAACCATGTTGAAGCAGCCCCTTTCAAGGTGGAGCTGAAAGCTTTGCAGAGTATGGGATCGGAGGCGCGAGCCATCTCCATTTGGGAGATGTAACGCCGCAAATGGTCAACGGGGTCCGTCGTCGCGTCGTAGCTTTCGATGACTGGCATTCGAAAGCTGGCAGGGGCCTTGACGGCAATAACGTCCTCTGTGAAGGGTTGAGAGATGAGAACCTCGATGTCGTCGAGGACTAGGTTTGGCGTCTTAACCTGTTCCTCGACCACGTTGATTCTTCTAAGAAGATCGTCGACATCCAGGTTCGCAGCAGACGGGTTTTGGTTCTGGGATTGTTCATCCCGGTCGTTGGGAGGCGAGCAGCCTGCATTTCCGCCTTGATGGTTTGTACCATGAAGGCCTTCATTTCGTTGAGCATGCTCGCCTGGAGCAGTGCCATCTGAGCGGGATCGACGATGACCTGCTTGGGGTCGTCGAGGTCCCAGCGAGGTATGTCATAGTAGCTGCTTGCGGTTGTGGGGGCTGCTGCACCCCTGGGGTGTCAGCAGCAGGGAGTGGCGGGGTTGCTACCAATTGGGAGTTGTGGGGTTGTTGCGTCTCCGTTGCCCCACCAGTAGGGAGTGGTGGAGGTACATCGGAGGAGCTGGAAGCAGCATCCTCAACGTGTACACTGTTGTGAGTTCTTCTTGTTTTCGCCATGAAAACGGTTAGAGGTTGAAAAAGTTGAGTAGAAAAAGAAAAATGGCTTGTTTTTCTTTCCCACAGACGGCGCCAAATTGATAGCCAAAGTACGATCTCCGGCTGAGAAAGATCTTCCGATGACCAGGACAGGTGGCTCCGATACCTGAAGGACAAGACAAAAGACACTTTCAGGTGCAGACAAAGGAGGAAAGTGTGGGTGTGTAGTAATCACCTTATTTGAGGCGGGCACCACCCAATATATAGGGTGGTGCTAGGTCCCGTTACGGGCCTTAAACGCTGGAGAATCTCCATAAATGTACCCATAATTGGAATGGCGGCGTATTAATGGTGTAATAACAGCGGAGTTATTAGGGAATTACTCCCTCTCCTTTGGCTTAATGCCATAAGTAGTGTAACGGTTAGTTTGAGGGAGGCAGTAAACGTTTCGTGACCAACGGCTTTATACGGGGCGCCCTTACTGGTAAGAGAGGCTCTCCGTAATGACGAGATCTGCTGTGGTGGACGCGGCCCAAATGGCTTTTGCATTTGACAATACAGCCGTATGGGCTGGCCCATATATATCAGTAACCCTGAGAATTTCAAAGAGTTTAAATACTCAACTGGATAAAGAAGCATGTGTGAGTCAACATTCTCTGATGTTAGAGAAATTTTGTCGGTGCTAAGATATACTCAACTATCATTAGGGATAATGATGTGATTCTGGGAGGGTATCCTGGAACACGAAGAGCATATCTAGCCAACAAAGGAGCAACACGGGGTAGGTATGATTGATGAAGCGAAAATGTCAACAGGTTGACAAATCTGGAATGCACAAAAATAATATGATGCGGAAGCTTGTGAAACGAACTGATATGACCGCCAACTCCTCATGGATCCTTGCCCAGACAAAGATGGTGTTATGCCTTTGGCGACTCCTCTTTCTTGATACCAAAAACGGTTCAAGACAAAGAAAGTCTTCATCGCCAAAATTGTGGGGGAATGTGGATGGGGCCAACACCTCCTTCTTCCAGTGAGAAGGCAATATTGGTCTTAGTAGACTTGTTAAGAAAACTCAACAAGAATTGAGTGGAAAATGTGGATAGATTGAAAAGAGAATCACTCTCAATTTCAAGGAAAAGTTTAATATATTTTTGATGATTGAAATCTTTTTGCAAATAAGACCTAGACCTCCTTTTATAGGACAAGGAAGCTGGATGATATATATGGGCCAGCCCATACAGCTGTATTGTCAAATGCAAACGCCATATGGGCCGCGTCCACCACAACGGGCTTCCCATTTACGAAGAGCCCCCCCTTTTTTTTATAAGGGCGCCTCGTACAATACCGTTAGCCATAAAACGTCCACCGCCTCCTTGAAGGCGACCGTTACACTAATTATGGCATTAAGCCAAAGGAGGGGAATAACTCCACAATAACTCCGCTGTTATTACACCATTAATACGCCGCCATCTCAATGATGGACACATTTATGGAAATTCCCCAGCATTTAGGGCCCCATAACGGGACCTAGCACCACCCTATATATTGGGTGGTGCCTGCCTCAAATAAGGTAACTACTACACACCCACACTTTCCTCCTTTGTCTGCACCTGAAAGTGTCTTTTGCCTTGTCCTTCAGGTACCGGAGCCACCTGACCAGTCATCGGAAGATCCTTGGACGCCGGAGATCATCTTTTGGCTATCAATTTGGCGCCGTCTGTGGGAATCGAAAAACTAGTCGTTTTTTCTTTCCTACCACCAGATTTTCCTCTCTTCATCGTTTCTATGGCGAAAACAAAGAGAACCAGCAACAGTGTGCATGTGGAGGACGCTGCTTCCAGCTCCTCCGATGTGCCCCCACAACACCCTGCTGGTGTCGCAACGGGGACGCAGCAGCCCCGTAACTCCCAGGCGGTGGCAAACCCGGCGCTTCCTGTTACTGACACCCCGGGGGTGCAACAACCCTTGCGACCGCAACCCGCTACTCTGACATACCTCGCTGGGCCCTCCACGGCTCCCCAGCAGGTCATCGTCGATCCTGCTCAGATAGCACTGCTCCAGGCGAGCATGCTCAATGAAATGAAAGCCTTTATGGTGCAAACCATCAAGGCGGAAATGCAGGCGGCTCGCCTCCCGCCTCCCAACGACCGGGATGAACAATCCCAGAATCAGAACCCGTCTGCTGCGAACCTGGATGTCGACGACCTTCTTCGAAGAATCAACGTGGTCGAGGAACAGGTTAAGACGCCAAACCTGGTCCTCGACGACATCGAGGTTCTCCTCACCCAGCCCTTCACAGAGGACATTATTGCTGTCCAGGCCCCTGCCAGCTTTCGAATGCCAGTCATCGAAAGCTACGACGCGACGACAGACCCCGTTGACCATTTGCGGCGTTACATCTCCCAAATGGAGATGGCTCGCGCTTCTGACCCCATACTCTGCAAAGCCTTCAGCTCCACCTTGAAAGGGGCCGCATCGACGTGGTTTGGAACGTTGAGAGGCCAGCATTTTAAATGCTTCAAGGATCTCGCCTCCTCGTTCCTGCGCCACTTCATGGGGGCTCGGCCTCCTCCCAAAACTGTCCAGCACCTCTTAAGGGTAAAGCAACAAAGGGAGGAGCCACTCCGTGACTACATTCGACGTTTCCAAGCGGAAGCTGTCCAAGTCCAGGGTCTCTCCTCGGACATGCAACTCCTGGCCGCAACTCAGGGCCTACAGCGCGAGTCGCGGCTTGCATACAATATCAATGAAAATCCCGTCACAACGATGGGTGAGTTCATCGATCGGGCTACTCGATTCATGAACTCCGAGGAGATGAATAAGCCCTACAGCAGGCCCCCTACAAATGACCGCAACAAGAAATTTGACAAGGGGTCTGCTCCCTCGAGGTACCAGCCCTCGAACATTGGTCCGAGGACCTCCGACCACCATCCCGCCCTTCGTGACACCCGCACGAACATTCTTCTTATGCTGGAGAAGCAGAACAAGGTCCCCAAGTGGCCTCAGCCCATCCAGCATAAGAATACGAGGGGTTTTGACAAATATTGCCTCTACCACAAGGATCGTGGCCACGACACGGAGGCGTGCTTTCAACTCCGGAATCTCATCTCTGAGATGATTGAGCAGGGCAAGCTCAAGGAGTTCCTCTCCGACTCCTCTTCCTCTTGCAAGGAGTTTCCCAAAGGTCGCAAGAGAGATGACGACAGCGACGACCGCGAAAAAACGCGTCGTCGACACAACAGCCCTCGGGGACACAACTTGCCGCCACCACCGCCCGCGGGCGTCATCCACATGCTCACTAAATCGGAAGGCGCCTCCTCCAGAAAGCGATATGCAAGGGAAATCTTGCAGATCGAACACCTCGAGGAGAACGTCCTCTATCGGCCCAATGGAACAAAGGTCGTCGTCCCACACTCCGACCCACTGCTTATCACAGCAAGGATCGCGGGTTACGACACCAACAGGGTCTACATCGACACTGGTGCAAACACCAGTGTCATTTTCAGGGACATGCTCGATAAACTCGGGATACACATGTCCGCTGTACGAAGGAGCTCCGGCCCTACTTTTGGCATTGGCAGGGACATTGTGCCAACGGTGGGGGTCGTCAACCTGCCCCTCATGTTAATTGGGGACACGCAATTTGGGACGGTTGACTGCCATTCCATTATGACGGAGTTCCTGGTACTTGAAGTCCCCTCCACGTACAACGCCATTGTTGGTCGGCCTAGCCAGGTCGAATTCCACATGAGGTGTGACATCCGCTCTCTCACAGTCACATTCGCAACACCCCGTGGAGACGCAAGCATCTACATCGACCAGCGTACGGCAAGGACGAACTACGTGGCCTCGTTGAGCTCAACGGTTGACCCACGGGCCTCGAAACAGATCGAGGAACTTGCGGAGCCCGACGACAGGCCACGTCTTGATGATGTGACGGAGGAAATTGACGTCGTCCCAGGAAAGAAGTTTAAGGTTGGCAAAAACCTTGAGCAAAAGGAAAAGATGGCTCTCATCCACCTCCTCGAAGCGAATCTTGACGTCTTCGCTTGGAGCCTGAAGGACTTGCCGGGCGTCGATCCTAGCGTCATCACCCACAAGCTTAATGTATTCCCGGATTCAAAGCCGGTTAAGCAAAAGAAGCGGGGTATGGCCCCCGCTAAAAAACAATTTGTAAAAGAGGAAGTTTCCAAGCTCCTTGAAGCTGGAATAATAAAAGAAATTCAGTACTCCGAGTGGCTCGCTAACATAGTTTTAGCTGACAAAACTAACGGTGACCTTCGAATGTGCGTCGATTTCACGGGCGTCAATAGGCATTGTCCAAAAGACCCCTATCCGTTGCCGGTTATCGACCAGCTCGTGGATGCCACTTCCAAGTACAAATACTTGTCATTCATGGACGCTAAGAGTGGTTATCACCAAATCTACATGGACCCCGAAGACGCCTTCAAAACGGCATTCACAACGGGCGATGACGTATACTATTACGTCCGAATGCCATTTGGGCTCAAAAACGCTGGAGCTACCTACCAGCGTCTAATGAACAGGGTCTTCGCCCACCAAATGGGACGTAACCTGGAAGCGTACGTCGACGATGTCATTGTGAAAAGCATGACATTCGACGATCATCTTCAAGATCTGGCTGAGACTTTCAAGTCATTTAGACGATATAACATGAGGCTCAATCCAGCCAAGTGTTCTTTCTTCGTTGGGGCCGGGAAATTCCTTGGCTACATGATCTCCGAACGGGGAATCGACGCCAACTTGAAAAAAATCTCAGCTATCACGGATATGGCGCCACCAAGGGACATTAAGGAAATCCAGCAACTTACAGGAAGAATTGTTGCCTTGGGGCGGTTCATTTCCAAGCTGGGAGATAAGTGCAAGCCGTTTTTTGAACAGCTTCGCATGAAAAAGGCGTTCACTTGGACGCCGGAATGCCAAGAGGCCTTCGAACAAATCAAGAAGCACCTCTCGGATTTGCCAACGCTGAAATGCCCACAACCAGGGGATGAACTCATCATTTACCTCTCCACTTCTAACAGCACCGTCTCTTCGGTGCTCGTTAAAGAGGAGGGCCCGCAGCAGTGGCCCGTTTATTATACAAGTCACACGCTACGAGGGGCCGAGGTTAACTACCCTCCCCTTCAGAAGACGATCTATGCTTTGATCGTGGCTGCCAGGAAATTGCGGGCATATTTCCAAGCTCACACGATCATTGTAAGAACGGACCTACCAATCAGGGATATCCTAAACAGACCAGAACATAGTGGTCGTTTAGCCCGTTGGTGCATCGAGCTCGGGGAATACGACATCAAGTTCGAACCTCGACGAGCCATAAAGGCACAAGCTTTGGCGGATTTCATGGCCGAGCTTTCCATCTATCCCCTCGAACACGGCCCCTCGAGGAACCCTCCAGAGGAGTTGGAACCTCCCGAATGGGACATGTTCGTGGATGGTTCATCCAGTGCTGATAACCCAGGGGGGGGGTTCATATCAAAGGTCCTCACGGCATGGAGGCCAGCTTACGAGTGGCTTTCCAATTCCCGGTTACGAACAATGTCGCAGAATACGAGGCCCTCGTATCGGGTCTCAAAACTGCCTTGAAGGCTGGCTTACGACGCCTGATGGTGCACAGTGACTCACAGCTCGTCGTAAGCCAGGTTACGGGGACCAATGACTGTAGGGACCCCGTACTCTCGAGGTACTTGCGCTTGGTGAAAAGCTTACAAGGGCAGTTCGAGCAGTTAAATATTAATAAGATTCCAAGGGATCAAAACACTCTGGCGGACAGGTTGTCTAAGGGGCGGGCGGATGCATTCCTCGAAACCTTAGCACAACCTTCGATAAATACAATTCATGCAATCGACGCCAACACAGCAGCTGATTGAAGGGACCCAATCCTCCAATTTCTCCATACTGGCGCAATCGAAGGCCCACCAGCGTTGCAAAAGAAAATAAGGACGCAGTCAGCCCGCCATGTCATCATAGATGGCACATTATGGCGTAAAGGATATTCTACTCCTTTGCAGCGATGTATTGGCCCGGACGATTCCAAACTCATCCTGAACGAAGTCCACTCAGGAGTTTGCGGAGCACACATCGGCTCCGATGCGTTAGCACACAAATGCTTGCGCCTCGGCTATTATTGGCCAACCTTGAGGAAAGACGCGCATGATTTGGTACGAACGTGCCATAAGTGCCAACTCAATTCTCGCATCCAACGACAGCCGGCAAACGAAGTGGTTACGGAGACATACCCTATACCCTTCGCGATGTGGGGCCTCGATTTAATCGGCCCAATGCCCACGGCCAAGGGCCAGTTCAAATTCTGTATAGTGGCTGTCGATTACTTCACTAAGTGGGTCGAGGTCCAGCCACTCGAGAAAATCACAACCGCCAAGGTCATACACTTCCTCCGCACGACCTCGTCGCACGATACGGGGCACCAAGAGCCATAATCACAGACAATGGGACTCAATTCGCAAGCAAAAAGCTTAAGGATTGGGCCACGAGGATGAACATACAAATGCTCTACGCTCCTGTGGCACACCCACAGTCAAATGGCCAGGTGGAAGTAACGAATCGCACAATCAAAGAGGGTTTAAAAAAGTGCCTCGAGGACAAAAAAGGTAAGTGGGTCGAGGCCCTACCCAGCGTTCTCTGGGATTATCGAACAACTACACGGGGACCCACGGGAGAAACTCCTTTCTCCTTGGTTTACGGCGTCGATGCCTTATTACCAATCGAAGTCTCAATACCTACAATCCGAACGCTATATTACGACGCCCCTCACAATGAGAGCGGTCTTCGAGCGCGTTTGGACCTCGTCGAGGAACTCCGCGAGGGTGCTAGACTTAGGCTTATGGCCTTACGACAAAGGGCAAACCTTGATCACAACGCCAAAGTTTGGGCAAAACAGATCCACGTGGGGGGTATGGTCTTGCTAAGGGCCGAGTTATCTGGTCGTAATCCTGGCCATGGTACACTTCGTTCCAGATGGGCAGGACCATACGTCGTACGCAGTAAAGAAAGAGGAGGTGTCTACAAATTAACGGACTATCAAGGCAAAATGCTCAAAAACGACTACCACGTCGACGACTTGAGGCCTTATTACGTCTAAGTTGTACGTTTTTTCCTTTCAAATTTGCCAGAGACATTCAAACTCTTTGCATTGTACAGTCAATATTGAATAAAAGGGGTTGAATGTTGCAAAACAGTCTTCAAAGTAAAATTACACAGCACAAGTACAAGCACTTCGCATTATGCAAGTCGTACATACATAACAGCTGAAAATGCAATAAATGCTGAAAAGTTGTTCATTAACTCATCAAAAATGTGCAAAAATTCAATTACAAGTCCACAAACTATTTCGGGACATTATCGTTTTGGGGTATACCAGGGGCATCCTCTACATGCCCGGGCAGAATATCATAAGGATATTCCCCACCTAACTTTTTCCCTGCCCTACCCCATTCGAACAAAAACGCTTGGGAGGGCTCCTCGATCTGCATCGCGTTAAGGGGATCCAGCTGTGCCTTCTCAATGATGGCCTCCACTTGGTGGCGGCATCGTAGAAAACCCTCAGCATAACGGACACCCTCCATGGCTTGTGCGTTTGCGGTCTTCTCGATCAGCACCTCGACAGCCCTGCGCACTCGACCAGCCCTTTCAGCAATGGGCTTTACAAAAACCGGGGGCTGAACACTTTCACCATCGTACAACTTAAAACCAATTTGGTTTTCTAGTTGCACGATGGCTAAGTGATCAGCCACACAGGAGCCCGTCACCTCATCAAGGGTCCTGGTGCAGTCTTTAATCTGGACTGCAGCCTTCGACGCCAGATCCTCGGCCTCGGCAGTCCTCAAGGACAACTCCTCGATGAGTTTGTCCTTCGCCTCAGCTTGGGCCTCCATCCTTTGATACTCCCCGAGCACTCGTTCCATTTCAGCTTTGAGCTCTTCCTTCTCAGCTTCGAGCTCTTTCTTCTCGGCTTCGAGGTTCTTCTTCGCCTCGTGCTCAGCGAGGAACAGAGCCTCGTGCTTCTTCCCATCAGCCATGGAGGCCTTCATCTGTTGGCCGAGGACTCCCATGGCCTTGAGAGTGCTGGCCACCTCACTCCTCGAAGAGGCCAACTCCGCCTCCTTCTCAGCCAAGGCTTTCTTCAGACTCTCCACCTCTTCGGAGTCCTTAGCCTTGGCTTCGAGCTTCCTCACTTGGGATTCCAGGCCCTCGATTTTCGCCACAAGGCCTTGAGCCAATACGGTCTCCTACAAATTACGAACAACAGGCATATAAATAAAGTATGCTGACAAAACACAAATCGGTAAAATACAGGGACTTGAGAAATATGACTTACTCGAGCAAGGCCCTGGCAGATATCCTTTGCGATGTCCACGGGCCCCAGAGCAGTGTACTTCAGGTAGTGCCGGTCACGGGGTAGTGAGAGCCCCTCGGCAACCTTTAGCCTCACTTCCCCATCATCAAGGAGTATTGACTCGTCCCGAGTCACCTTCATCACGGGGTCCCAAGCATCCACCAAGGCCAGGCCCTTGCGCGTGAAAGATTTTTCCCGCAGCTCCCGCCGAAAGTCCTCGAGCAATTGCGGCTCGAATACTGGATCTATGCCCTTAAGGGTCTTAGGGATCCTCGAAGGCCTTTTCGCAGACTCCCGAGGGGCCACAGCAACCCTACGGGCATCTGCCAAAAGCCCAACGGGCTCCCCAGCACCTCGAGCGGGACTGTTGGGCTGCTCCTCGAGGGCTGGCCTCTTTCCTTTATCTTTGGCAGGACTTGGACTGCTGTCCGGGGACACAGCCAAGTCCTCTGCCACTGCGAAGTCAAAAGGGGAATCACAACACAAACCAAAAGCAAAACTCACCAAGCAGCCAAGGAAGATAAAAGTAATACCTGCAATTCGGGGACGCTTCCGCCGAAGGATATCCTCCTCGGAGTCCTCGGATAGCTCCTCGATTACGACGGGGCCAACCATATTCACTGGCTGGGCCATCGTTATCGCAGCCTCCGCCACTCGGGACTCTCCCCCTTTCGAGGTCCCCGCCACTGATCCCTCGACAGCCTTCTGGGCAGGCTCTACGGGGACCTCCTCCTCCATCTTCGCCTTCAGAGCCTCCAGCAAATCCTGCTTCTTCGAAAAAAGGCTGCTGGGGTGCAACATCTTGGCTGCAACAAACCACGAAGTCAGATTATAATAGAGTTTAAAATGTGCAAGCACAAAAACACAAAAACGAAGAGAACAACAAAACAGACAATGGGGGTTGCTGAAAGCGCCTTCGAAGCGCTCTATAAGGTCCCCGTCCAGTCCTTCTACCCAATTCTTAAGGGTGTCTACGTGGCTCGGAAGACGGTGGGCCCTGCTAACCCCTACTCTTCGTAAGACGACCTCGTCCAGACTGGATAGAGTGAAGGGAAATGCACCCTTACACTCCTCGAGCCTTTCCACACTCCGAGTCCACTCACAAAGGGCGTCGAGGGCCTTTTTCCCCTCGCTACCCGCCCACACAGAGGGCTTCACCGACAGCTTTGCGTCCTTCTCCTTTATGAAGAACGCCGGAAAACCCCAGCTATCCTCCTTCAGGATGAAGAAGAAGTTGCTCTTCCAACTCCCCCACGAACTGGTGGTTTCAGCGAAGGCTCCGATCTTCACCATTTTATTCCCCACCTTCACCTCCTCGGGGGTCAGTTGATAGAAGGGGTGTCCGACCGGCCTCTTCAGTGTATAGAACTGTAAGAACGTCTCCGGTAGCACCGCCGTCTTCGCCAAGTGGCAGGCCACCACAAATGCGTTTACGGTGGTAAACACATTCGGGGCCAGTTGCCCAGGGCAAACGCCCCATCCCTCACAGAGCTGCAGCAGCAGAGAGCAAAGGGGGAGCCTCAGCCCGGCTTTCAGTTGGGCTTCATAGACCACCATCGTATGCTCTCTCATGGCCTCGTCGCTCAACTTCATCCCCACTTTCCTCAGCACGTCCGCCGGTGAAAGCCCACAAACCACCCCTGTATACACATGGTAGTTTTGGCAAATATCTGCCACTTTCTTCCCCGACAAACTTGTCCGGGGCCACATCTCCTCGACATCAGGGCCGACGCCGGGGTTGCTTGGATTCTTGGGAGCCATCTACAAAAATAAAACGCAAAATTCAAAAACTAAACCCTAGACCCAAGAACCCAGGCAGTGGCGCGGCGACGCCTCACTCGCGACACTGTCGCGACGACAAAACGAGAAATTAAGAAGAATACAACTTACTGATTCGCGTACTGGAGACGAAAACGAGAGATTCAGCGGCTGGGTTCTTCGAAACTCGTCGAGAAATTCTTCGGTAGATGCCGAAAAGGGAAATTAGATTGCAAAGGAAGCTGAAGCGAAAAGGCAAGCAAAGCAAGATTTCGGGATACTGACTTCCCACTTGGGTTGGCGTATAAAAGTAGCGCGATGGGAAGTGAAACGACTTCCCCCATAATTACAAACGGCGCAAAAAGCGCAAATTTTGAAAAGTGCCTTTTTGCAACCGCCACAATTCGTATTGGGCCAAACCCATGGGCCAACATTGGGCCAGCTCCTAGGCCCCCCCTAAATCAGGCTCCAAAGCACAACAAATGACACATGGGCTCAATGTCTATAAAGACACTTCATTCCGAAACGGAGCACAGGGGCCCAGCCCATCCTCCGCTGTGGGAGGAGGACATACTGATATATATGGGCCAGCCCATACAGCTGTATTGTCAAATGCAAACGCCATATGGGCCGCGTCCACCACAACGGGCTTCCCATTTACGAAGAGCCCCCCCTTTTTTTTATAAGGGCGCCTCGTACAATACCGTTAGCCATAAAACGTCCACCGCCTCCTTGAAGGCGACCGTTACACTAATTATGGCATTAAGCCAAAGGAGGGGAATAACTCCACAATAACTCCGCTGTTATTACACCATTAATACGCCGCCATCTCAATGATGGACACATTTATGGAAATTCCCCAGCATTTAGGGCCCCATAACGGGACCTAGCACCACCCTATATATTGGGTGGTGCCTGCCTCAAATAAGGTAACTACTACACACCCACACTTTCCTCCTTTGTCTGCACCTGAAAGTGTCTTTTGCCTTGTCCTTCAGGTACCGGAGCCACCTGACCAGTCATCGGAAGATCCTTGGACGCCGGAGATCATCTTTTGGCTATCACTGGAAATCTAAATCAATTGACAAGTCCCTTCATCTTCACTCTAAATGATGGAAATTAAAAGGAGATGTAAATATGAAAATTTAAAACAATTATTTCTAAAACTTATTCTTGGCTAGATAAAGGGGTAGAACTAGCCAAACTATCTTTGAAAACTGAAATAAGATGATGGAAATTCGAGTTGGAAGATGAGAGATGAGTTTTGGCCAAATAAATGAGTAAGTTATCCTCATTTAATGCTTTGATGGAGGGGCTTCAAGACTTGTAACTCCTTCTTCACCAATGGTTTCTGGATGATTTTGGATGACTCTTGAGTCCTTAAGGCTGCTGAAGTTCGTCATTGATAAGGAGTGAACGGTTGGAAACCTTTGTAGTGCATTGAATGCGCCAGCTGGAAACTGAACAAGTTGAAAGTTTCGTGAACTATGGCTTTCCTTGGCATTTGATATGGCCAATTGAATATGGGCTTCTGAATCTTGAACCATAATATTGGAATGAGCTTTAGTCCAAGAATTTAGTGTATGGACATTTCCTTCATCTCCAAGAATATATTCATTTTGCTTCTCAAGCTTTCAAAATTGTCTATCAACAGGTTTAAAATGTTCTTTGCCTTCTTGGTTTGACTTTTTGTAGTTGATCCTCCAAGAACAATGAATGGATCTTGATATTTGGCTCTGGGCTGCTCCTTATCATTTGATTCATTGAAGGTGGAGGTGTCACAAAAGCCAATGACCTCCTCTTTTGGCATGTGAGCTCTTGGATCCTCAAGGTTGCACATGGGTGCATCTAGATCACTTGTCGGTTTCGCATAAGATAATGTGCATTATTCTATCAATAACCTCATTGACAGTGTCATTCTTAGGTGCAAGAATTGCTCTTTATTGTAAATATTTTTATCAGCACAGTGCAACTATAAGGAAGGATATGTTGATTAATAAGATTTTCCATGATATCTTTATTAATTGATCCAATGTATCTGTCGGATATTGTGATCAAAGTTGGTTCCTCTTCCTCGTCATCAACCTTTTGAACGGGAATGCGCCCCTCACCTAAATCAAGTGACCATTAAAGGTAAGAAATGACATCTTCTAATTCAATATTCTGAAGTCTCATGTTCTCTGTAAGCATGAATATTCTGCAATGCGGCCATGTAGATGATGAACAAATAGCCACTAACACAATATCACCTCTGCTTCCACGGTTGGAAACTGGTAAAATTTGTCTGCAATCTCCATCTAGGACAACAGTTTTGCCACCAAAGATTTTAAAATTAGCAGTATGATCATGGACACGCATGATATCACGAAGTGTGCGATCCAAAGCCTCAAAAGCAAATCGATGAGTCATGGGTGACTCATCCCACATAATTAAACTGGCTTTGGCTAGAAGTTCAGGTAATGGTGTAGACTGTCTAACATCACGAACAGATTCTCCATCTAGATTAATGGGTATTTTGAACCGTGAATGTGCAATACGTCCATCTGGCAAATAAAGTGATGTTATTCTGGATGATGCAACCGCAATGGCTATACTCTTTTCTGAATGAACCCATGTAAGGAGTGTCCGCCACAAGTACCTTTTACCAGTACCATCACTACCATTAACAAAAAGGAAGGCACCATCTCTAGACTGTATACTTCTTATAACTTCAGAGTAAATTACATGTTAGATCAGGATATGACATTCCAGCAAAAGATCATAAAGAACGACCTTGAAAATTCACAGCTTCTCTATCTAATATAATGCATGATTATAAAGTTTCACTTCAGATAAGATAGACTCGCGTCGTTTCTGATCAACCGTTGATTATGTAGAATATCATCTGATAAGTCATCACAATGATGATTCCATAAAGATAATGGATCTGAAACATCACCGTACATCAGGATAGTGACAAACAGGTCACATAGGTGGGTTCACATAGCCCATTCGGCTACTTCATTTAAAGTTGTGTGCCACTCTTCGTCTCTTTCTAGTAGTCCTACGACAAGACACACTTCCGAAATGAGTTCTACTGAGTGTTTTCAACTGTGTGAATATCTTCATAAGATGTTGGCTCTTTTTCGACATCTAGTAATAGTCAAAGATAATACCTTTCTCCCATAATAGGATCAACATAATACAACTTGGCAACAATTTTACCTCGGATTCATCGTGTCCACTGTTGTGTTTGTTTATTCCAGACATAATGAGATGAGAACTCCACATATGTTAAACCTTTTGCATAGTCATCAACACGGTTGCACTCCTATCCATGCTTCAAATTTGGAGACATTATTTTGGTGTCTTAGCCAAATCGAATGAACATCCTCACCATCAGGAAATGCAATGCTTCTTTCGCTCTACAAATGGAATGACGGTCTCTCAACTGACGGATTATGCCTTTGAATGTCATATGAGAAGATCTTCTAACATGACTCAGATGCTTATATATAAAAGGTAATTCATAGACTATTTCATCTCATCATGACAACCATTTCACTGATCAATCTGATTTGAGTTGTCACTTGTTCGACTCTCAATCATAGATCTTGATCGATCTTATGCCTTTGTGCATGTACTTGCACAAATATTTGATACACTTATCTCGATTAGTCTGTTCAACATTAATAAGACAATCATATTTGACAACCTAGTCAAGATTGTGTGGTATAAAATATCTGTTATCAAGTATGACTCCTTTTTTTGGTCAAAATGTCTGATGAGTCTCTGCGACGATATGTTGGAAACCCATCTTCCCGAATAGTAGTTTCAGTTAGGAATTGCATGGGATACCGTTTTCTACATTTTTCTTTGAACATACAGGGAGACTTTGTATTTGCTATTTCACATGGTCCATGCATCATATGTGTCGATACAACAACATATCCAATGGGATCTAGGTCCTTATCTGGTAATTATGCGGAAATATAGTGATTCACGTGTTGTGGATCGGTTATCTTGTCATCCATGTGAAGGAACAATGCAAAGTTTTTTAGTGCTGGGCCTAGCAAAAGAAAAATTAGGATAGGTATGGGAATGAGGGAGGCCCCGTTTCAGGATTTGTCGTAGAAATGTAAATAGATAAGCTAATTGTTATCATATCCTATTAGATGGTGAAAGAATGTGAGAAAATGATGAAAATTAAGGAGTAAGGCTTTACTGGTACCAGTGTTTAGGATAGGTATGGGAATGAGGGAGGCCCCGTTTCTGGATTTGTCGTAGAAATGTAAATAGATAAGCTAATTGTTATCATATCCTATTAGATGGTGAAAGAATGTGAGAAAAATGATGAAAATTAAGGAGTAAGGCTTTACTGGTACCAGTGTTTTGAAAACTAGACCGGAAAACCGGTGAACCGAAAAACCGTTTTTCACATTTTTATTTCACAGTTTTTAAAGAAATTTATCCTAAACTTCAAAAAAATTATTACTAATTTTAGTCTATTCCACATTTGTTTATAAATTAATATTTAACAAAATTTTTTTATATTTTCTCATAATATCTTTTAAAAAGTTTATGCATAATATAAACATTAAAAAAATAATTTTCAGTTATTTTAAATCATTGTTTTCATTTACATAGTAAATTTAAATATAGATATTGTTTTCCATTTTAGAAAATGACTAATGCATATATAAAATTACCTTTTTAGTATAAAAATATGCATTATTGTTTTATGATTAAATTATTTCGTGATACTTCTATACAATGAATGATGATAACAAGCGTTAAGAAAGTAATCGGTTGAACCAGTGGCCCCCAAATGATTGAACCGGTTGGACCATGAACCGGTACCTGGACGGTTCTACCTCTGGTTTGGTTTTAAAAACCATGCCTGCTACCACACAACCGGAATGCCTGTTTTTGGTTAAATCTTGCATCAGAAAATGAAGTTTCATCTCGAACACCCGTGCAACAATATTTGAATGATCATCTACTGTTTGTCCAAAAATCATAGGTAATGCTCTAGTAATCTTGTCACGACCACCCAGCCCGGTTGCGGAGGCGGAGCCGGCCGCGACGTTCGGAAGCGGAAGCTACGACGGAAGGCGCGGTAACGGTACTACCGAAACCCGCTACGTGTGGTGGTCCCACGACCCGGCCCGCAATAACAGAATGGTCGTACTACGACCTGCAACCTACAGAACTCATACATGGCAAGTATATAAAGCAACTTAACAACCAAACATGCAGTTCATGGAATACCATTCATTACTCATGATAACCAAATCACCAAAACCATTTCATACATATGACCAATACAAGCAAGTCGGGGCTCCGCCCTCGACTCAGAAGACAAATACCGAATCATCACATATTCCAGAATATACGTCAAATACAATATCATGATCCGATGTACATGCATGCAACTACACCTACAGAGCCACAAAAGTATACCCTAGAATACCTAGGTGCGGAATCAGGAAAACCTCTCACCCAAAAGATTCCCAGACGAGGTACTGCTGCTGCTGCTGCTAAAGCACAATCAAAGAGAGAAACGAGAGTTGCTCAATATCCAACAGAACTGAAATCAGATACTCCAAATCAGAAACCCCTACCGGGACCACCCCTTAACCCGAATGGCACTAAAAGCGAGCGAATGAAGTTCCACAAGGGAACTATCAATACCTGAAAACCCAAACAACCAAAAGCACCGCGGATCCCTAGTCCGCAGGCTGCTTGTCAGATCAACCTGAAAGGTGGTAAACAATAAGGGGTGAGTCCTCGGGAGGACCCAGTAAGGGCTGAGGTAAGATACAGTTTGCAGATGTGCTGCTGAACCGAACCTGCAAAACAGAACAAACACAAGCACATA
Source organism: Stellera chamaejasme (assembly GCA_024586325.1). Lineage (NCBI taxonomy): Eukaryota > Viridiplantae > Streptophyta > Magnoliopsida > Malvales > Thymelaeaceae > Stellera > Stellera chamaejasme. Next base: position 20,088,635 of record CM044982.1, on the reverse strand, counting down.
TATATACGTATGCATGTATGCAAAGTCAGAGGTGAGCCGGAACCCATCATACGCGGTCCAACCGCCAGAATGACCCAAAACGACAGCCCTCTCTAAGAGGTCAGAATATACAGAACAGAACAGAACAGAAGCACGGTACCGGCTGGGGTCGCGATCCCCAAACTGTCGTAGGGTCACAGAGGTATACCTGCACTCCCGGTGCGTGTATACGTAAAGTGTCAGCACCCTCCAGTGCAGACACACAGAACAGAAGTACCTGCACTCCCGGTGCGTGTACAAACAGAATGTCGGCACCCTCAGTGCAGACACTGCAGAACAGAACCAAGGAGCACCCGTGGCCTCTAAGACCATCCGGGTCTCGTCACAGAACAGAACCACATGATAATAATGCATATGCAAAACAGAATATAATATATCAAAACGTATAAACAGGAATATCAGCGCCTAGCGCGGATATGCAGAACAGCATTTAAACCCATGGCCTCCAAGACCACCCAGGCCTTGAAACTGAACAAATACAAACATGCATCTTACCATATGACAGGTCCCGGGATCACCGAACCACCGTCCTCAACCCGGGAACCCGCCTCAACTAAACCCGTATACATAAAGTCCCATACCAGTATGTATAACGAGAGAAGTTGAACCCTTACCTCGAAACACTGCCCTGCAGCACAACTCCCGGGAAATCCCGACTCCCGGCTCGAAAAATGCAAACTGAACTCTGATGGTCCCACACTGCTCCACCAACGCAGAATCAAGCTGAACAACCATAACCCAATCAAAACACGTCAGAATACAACCTCAGAAACCAAACCCGCACAATCCCGCACTTTCCCGTAAAAATCCACAGAAAGCTCAGTTTTACGAACCGAGCCAGAACCTTGTTATTCCAACACCCACAAACCCATTCCAACCTTTAAATCCTTCATTTCCGATATTTTACCGATAAACCCGCATAAAGGTAACTTTTCCATTTCTTACCCGAAACCAACGTTTCAAACACCAAAACGCACCTAAATTCAACCCCGATACCAAATTACCATCCAAAACAACCATAACACAACTCTAACATGGAAAAAGATTCATTCAAGGTTTCGGTTCTTCACCCATTTTCCACCAAGCTTCCAAACCAAACCATTCAAGGTTTCATTTGCACTCTTTAATCACCAATTACAATTCTTAAGCAAGATTACTAACCAATTTCACCTTTAACAACCAAAATCAACCATGAACCCTAATCACTATTCACTCAAATTGGGGCTTTTCTACTTAACCAATTTTCCACCAAATTGAAACCATAGAATGCCCTAGAATCATGTTAGGAACAACATACTAAGAGCATGATTCAAGAACACAAACATACACCATTTTTAGAATCAACCCTAATTTTCGCCAAAATATGTTTCTTCCTTCCATGATGTTTTTCCAAAATCTAACCGTGCTTCTGTTCTGTTCTGTTCTGTTCTGTATATTCTGACCTCTTAGAGAGGGCTGTCGTTTTGGGTCATTCTAGCGGTTGGACCGCGTATGATGGGTTCCGGCTCACCTCTGACTTTGCATACATGCATACGTATATATATATGTGCTTGTGTTTGTTCTGTTTTGCAGGTTCGGTTCAGCAGCACATCTGCAAACTGTATCTTATCTCAGCCCTTACTGGGTCCTCCCGAGGACTCACCCCTTATTGTTTACCACCTTTCAGGTTGATCTGACAAGCAGCCTGCGGACTAGGGATCTGCGGTGCTTTTGGTTGTTTGGGTTTTCAGGTATTGATAGTTCCCTTGTGGAACTTCTGTTCTGTTCTGTTTTAGTGCCATTCGGGTTAAGGGGTGGTCCCGGTAGGGGTTTCTGATTTGGAGTATCTGATTTCAGTTCTGTTGGATATTGAGGTTGACTAACTCTCGTTTCTCTCTTTGATTGTGCTTTAGCAGCAGCAGCAGTACCTCGTGTGGGAATCTTATAGGTGAGAGGTTTTCCTGATTCGGCACCTAGGTATTCTAGGGTATACTTTTGTGGCTCTGTAGGTGTAGTTGCATGCATGGACATCGGATCATGATATTGTATTTGACGTATATTCTGGAATATGTGATGATTCGGTATTTGTCTTCTGAGTCGAGGGCGGAGCCCCGACTTGCTTGTATTGGTCATATGTATGAAATGGTTTTGGTGATTTGGTTATCATGAGTAATGAATGGTATTCCATGAACTGTATGTTTGGTTGTTAAGTTGCTTTGTATACTTGCCATGTATGAGTTCTGTAGGTTGCAGGTCGTAGTACGACCATTCTGTTATTGCGGGCCGGATCGTGGGACCACCACACGTAGCGGGTTTCGGTAGTACCGTTACCGCGCCTTCCGCCGTAGCTTCCGCTTCCGAACGTTGCGGCCGGCTCCGCCTCCGCAACCGGGCTGGGTGGTCGTGACAAGTTGGTATCAGAGCAGGTCAGGTCGGTGTAACCCGAGAGCCAAGGTATGGTCAGTCTTGGTGTGGATTCTGGATGGCAAGTATACTAGTCCAAGAGTGGACTTTTTAGCTGTCATGCTACTTCATGGATAAGTGTTTGCGGGAGATGACTTCGAAGTGCGACTGCTGTTCTGTGTACTATTCTGGGGCGGTTTGGTACGGAGTCTGGCCACCTCTTTATTTGAACCACTTTGGAATGGATGTGGGGCAGCGGGCGGTTCTTTGGAGCACTCTGGAAGGTTTGGGATGTTGGGCTTCGGGGCGCGTAGTGAAGCGCAAAGCTCGAGTGCAGACTTCTGACATAATCCGGTTACCTTTGTTTTATTGATTGATTGTGATGTGATTCTGTGCTATGAACATGATCTGCTTCTGTGCTTAAGGTTTTGGAGTTTGGTTTTGAGATTCTGAGATGAACTTCTGCATCATGCATTGCATTACACTACAGAGCCTTAGAATACTGCTGCTAGCTTTTGGTAGAGAGAGAGAGTTAACTGTTTTGGATATTTGGTTACGGATTAAGTCGGTATTTGGTTGGTTTGGTTTAAGGAATGGTTACCACACGCAGACAGCGTGATTGGGTATCGGAGGGTCGGGATCGGGATCCCACACCTCCGAGGTTCAGGAGTTGGGTTCAGTGTAACCTAGGGTCTGAACAACCACACTTACCACCCCCGAGTTTTCAACAGCCACAGGGACCCCCTCCCAGTTTGGTATAGGTATTGGGATGGGTTGGCTGTTGAAGAATTTTGTGCACGTTGGTTGTGCTAACCGTAGCCTTACGGTTTCTGAAGAGGTGTTACCTTTCATAAGTTCTGAAGGGTAGGAGGTGGTAAGGCGCAGCATGGAGCTGCGGGTTCTGCAATGTGTTCCGATCTTAGACTTGCAGGCGGATCAGAGTGCGCAGAGCAAGCGTAGTGGGCCCAAAAGATATCGGTCCTTAAGAGATTCTGGAGCGAGTGGGCAGGTTAGCTTTACCCCCCGACTATTTCTGTTGTACATGATGTCTTCCAGGATAGCCTGTTGATGATCAGTTAGATTTAGATTCGGTACTGTCTGGGGTTGTCAGGTAGAAATACCGGCAACTGACTCGGGTGCAATAAGATGCACCCGGAAGGTGGGACGCCGTTGAGAGGCTCTGAATGGTAGTCTAAACTACCACTCCCGCCGCACCAGTAACGGTGGTCCGATTGTTCTTAGTAAAGAGAATATTTATATATTCTGGTTGATAGCGACACCTGTATGGATTTTGGTAGGTTGCATGTTAGTATCGATTATTCTGTTTAGTGGGTAAAATGCTCCGCACCGCGCTATCCGCCGTAGGTTCCAGTTCCGAACGTCGCGGTCGGCTCCGCCTCCGCAACCGGGCGGGGTGGCTGTGACAAATCTCATTCCATTTTGTGTTACAAGTCATTGTGACGAAGATATCAGGGTGACCCATGAAACAAAAAATTGTCATTGCGTCTTTTGATAATTTTGGGCCTTGTATTGCGGACCTCTAGTAAAAGATGATGGCAACAAACACGGTGTACCAACATGTAATGATTCACCATCACCTTTATTAATAGCATCCTCTAAACCATGCAAGACCTCCATGTGGAACATCTGTTGATTCTTCCTAATAAACCTAAAACGTTCTTCAAGAATAGAAGATTATGTTTTAACAACATACTCTTGAAATAGTCTCCCACCACGTAAGATAGTTGAATAGATGAAATCTATATTTTAAAGTTGAAATGCACAAAATTTCCTCATAGTAGTTTTGTTGCAATTAGACCCATTTAATGTTGGTATTCCTTCATGAAAACCATCTACTCCATCAGATATTAGGATTAAAAAATACGTATGCATTACCTTTGGACGAGTAGCATTTATCAAAAGTATATAATATTCACCGGTATAAACCCTGATGTCTCGATAAGATGGATCTTCTTCTTCGAGGATGATAGTAAGTCCGGCTATTTCCCTAGACTCTAGAAGGTTGTATCAATGACGATCACCGGATCCAGATGACAGGTTGGATACTACACTGATGATAAACATCACATACCCTTCTGAACTCACTTATAAGTTGATTATGGCCATCAAGCAATTGAATTAGTCCATTAACAATCAATCTATCCATGTCAATAATATGCCCATTACTGAAGCTGCATAAACAATTTTCAGTTTCATTCTCAGTATCATGAATATATAATTGGGTAAATCTAGGAATATTCCTCCCTAAAGGTACCAAAGAACCTATGCCGTGAAACATTTCACCCTTTAACTGAAATACTGGAGGTCCACCACCATCATTGATATGCAAGTTAACATCTCCACTAGTTGACGTGAATGAGAAACGACAATTAAATTCTCTAATATTCTGTCTGAAATACTTTGATGTGTCATCCCTATTATAATCCATGAGGTTACGTAAAAAAGGAGGTCGAGGTATTTCCCGTGGCAGTTGAACTTTTCCATTTTGACAACAAATTGAGTAAGATGGGTTCAATCCTTGATATGATCGTACACTACGTTCATCATACCGCACTCATGCTTGACTGTTATGGTTGGAGCATGTACGATTCGGATGCCCTAAATCTTGCCTCTCCATAATATGCCCTAGAAAATCATAAAATAGCTTGATGTAAGTTTTAATATAACACGTCTATGGTGCGTTGGATAATAAATTCAAATTCTCTTCTTACGTGGACGCTGATAAATTTGAGATAAATTTGAGCACTGTTGTTTATAGCATCATCCATCTCCATCACGGGTGAAAGAGGTCCTGATCCATTTTTGGAAGAAAGGATTCATTGGGAAATTGATATCCTATGATGGTTTGAAAATTTATAAGAAAGAATTTGAATTTATATACCTTGGTGATGAACGTCAACATTATCAAGTGTTGACATTGAGATAGGTCCAAGAGGCATTCTAACCTGTCTAGGTCTCTTTGACTGTCGAGCATATTGATTTGAAGTTTCCCCAACTCACGCACTCGTAAGACATTCATGGCATGTCGTAATGATAGCAAGCCATTGGTTTGTAGAGTATAAGAATCGGGAGTGGTCATAGCGTAACTAACAATTATAGATGAATTCTCGAGTCTCTGATTTTTTATTCCTTCGGTGTTATATGAATTACCTCCAAATTGGTCTAATTGTTCATTTTGTGCTTCATAATAAGAGTCATGATATGATTGTTGTCTTAATAATCTATGGCTAGGATGTGATACTGTACTAATAGAGTCCATCTAAATGCGAAGTATACATGAATATTATTAAAAAAAATAAGAAACTAAATCATCATATATCAAAGGGTGATATATGAAACATACTAAATAACATGAAATTAATGACAAAAAACATGCTACCAACAATTATTTTGTTTCAGGTGTAAATTAACACTACAAGGTTATTTATGCCAATTTAACACAACTTCAACCGTATCAAACGAATTTAACTCGGTTCCTACACGTATCGAATCTACATAGCAGAATAATGTGTCAAAATATTAACATGGTTTGGAAGAACCGTGTCGGAATGTGAGGAGAACATACCAGTTCTGACATGATTTACTTTGTCAGTATTTTAATGAGGAGAACATACCAATTCCAACGTTTTACACGGTTAGTCATGTCAAATGCTAACCGTGGTAAACGTGAATATATTAGTTGATACATTTACATTTTTAACACGGTCAACCGTGTTGAATTATATTTTTAATTTATTTCTAATAATGTATATATATATATATATATATATATATATATTCAAGTTATCCATAAAAAATAAGTACACTACAGTTGAAAACGGTAAGGGGAATAATAAAACGGTACAAGATACGGTGCGTCCACGCTTATCGTGGGCCTCCGTACGCCACTTTCACGTTATTTACAAAATTGTCATTTTCATTCAAATTCGTCTAAGTACATTCGCCAGTAATTATGATGCTCCTACGTACTTTAAATAATGCGCATTCGACTCCAAATGATGCTCCTACATACCTTAATGGTGTGTGAGCTGGAAATTGAGAGCATTAATCTTGTCATGAGAGCGAGTGCATCATATTTTGTAATGGAGAGCATCATAATGCAACAGGGAGTGCATCATAGTGGTTACCAAAGACATCATTTTGAAAGGTTAATAAAACGAGTGTAACATTTGTCATGAGAGCGAGTGCATCATATTTTGTAATGGAGAGCATTATAATGTATCGGGAATGCATCATAGTGTTTACCAAATGCATCATTTTGGGAGGTTGAAGGAAGTGTGTGTTTCATTAAGTTATCAGAACTAGTGCATCATGTTTGTTACGGAAAAACATCATTATGCATCGCAAATGCATCATTGGGTAGAGCAAAAAGGATCACTGTGGGGTTGTAGAACAAAAAGCATCATTAACTCGTCAAAGAGAGTGCATCATATTAATGTTATGAGAGTGCATCATAGTGTATCGGGAATGCATCATTCTTCTTCGTATACTTCTTCTCTTTGGGTGCTTAAGGTGCGCCAACAGGCGCACCGTATAGTTACTCTAATAAAAAACCCGCTGAGGTTTGCTATATTCTTCAATCCCCCGTATTTCAAGAATCCTTTGTTTACCTCCTGAGGTTTGAGTAACTGTACTAAAAAACCCCTAAAGCTCGTTTTCGTCGATTTTCCCGTTAGTAGAGTGGGGCCCGCCTGAGAAATCACGTTTGAACCCAAAACTGCCCTTACTTCCAAAATTTGAAACCGTTGCTGGCTCTGCTTGCATTTGAATGATTAGAAGCTGGAACGAGAAGCTGGAGGTCTAACTGTGCAGTTGGGACGAAGGTTCTCAGTGTGATTCACTGCGATGAGTCTTTTTTTCGATCAAGGAGTTACAAAATTAGCTTAGCTGCCCGAAGACGCATTCTAGGTAATTGAATTTGGGGATTTAGTGTGTTTTGTGAATTGGGTGATTTAGGGTTTTTTGCGTGATTCTGCCTTTGGTCTTCAAATTGATTTAGTGTTATTGTAAGAGGAGTTTAATGTGCGATGCTTTGTTGGATTTTTTAGGATGTCCAAAGCTAGTGTGAATACTATTGGTAGCAGGGCATGTAATGTTGAAGGAGGACCTCGGTTCATGAATCACAATTGTTGGTGTGGTACAAGAGTTGAAGTCAAAATTTATGAGTCTAAGAAGAATTCAGGGAGGCTATATTACAGTTGTGCGGAGAAGAAATGCGAGTATAGGATGGAAAGTGGCAGATTGGGGACACTATAAATGGATTTTGATTCTGTTCTGGTTGCTGATGTTTGTGGACAAATGAAGAGAATGGAGATGGCATTTGGAAGAACACAGGATGTACTTCTCATATTGGTTCTTTTGATTGTAGTTCTCACTGTTGTAGTTGTTTGTTTGGTTCAGAAGTTAATGTATGTTAGTTCCCATGTGTACTAAATACTGGTTTACCATTTGTGCTAGCTTTATTGAATCAGTAGTTCAAATGTTGCAAAAGCTCTTTCACATCAACCTTAAGAAATAGATTACATATTACTTGTGGATCTGATACATGGTAACTGATATATTACCTGTTGTCAATGTATATCACATCATCCATACGAAACTGATCACATATACTAGATAATGATTAAGCAGTACTTTGAAACCCACAATACCATTAAGTACCCTTAAATTCCATACAACATCAACTTAATCATAAATCATAATTTGGCTAGGGGATAACTGATATACTACATGTACTCCAACATTCTGCACTGTTGGATAAGAAATTGACATTTTGTACGTCACTAAGTACAATAGCTGCGATTTTACTGCGGCGGAGGCCGCAGTAAACCCATTTACTGCTGCCTTCACCGCAGTAAATGTCGCGGTAAATGACATTTATCGCGGCATTTAATGCGGCGGAGGCCGCAGTAAGAGGATTTCTCTATGTAGTGCTTTGTTCATAATCACCTAAACCCTAGGCATGCCACAACAAAATAATCATGTCTTGGATGTTCATGTATCCTTGTTCTTCCTTGCAGACCTCTGCGCTCTGCCATTCCCTTTGCACTTTGACCTTTATGTGCTCTTTCATCAGCCCGCTTCTGTTTCTAAAAAAGAGTATGGGTTAGTAGATGGTTGTTTTTTACTTTAGAAAACAAACAGATTAAACACATACCTTGGTGGGTTTCTCTCCAGCTTCTTTAATCCTAATCAGTCTTGGCTTGCCTGCTCTCCTTTTTAGTACAAGAGGCAAAACTGCAGTATTCGGATCATCTGGCGTGCAGTCATCTGGTGGCAGTGGATGGAGTATGTTCTCATATGTTCTAAGGACCAAAATGCAGCCCTTCCCTTCATAAATTGCTCTCACCCTGTTCTTCTCATTTTCCTTCCTACTAAACTCATACCCTTCCTCAACTCCATAATCTCTCAAAACTTGTCTAAAGTGTGTCACATCCCTAAAAACCTACCCCTTCTCAAATACAATTTTTCCCTCATGGTTGCTCTTAAAAGGTTTCGAGAATTGCTTCAAATGATCATCAAACTTTCTGACCTTTCTTTTCACAAACTCCTCTGTCTCTTTATCTTCTGAATACTCATCATATGATGATTGTGAGCCGGCATCAGATAATTCATGCTCATCATTATCATCTGCAATTTCTTCATCATTAACTTCTCTATCATATTCCCTATCATACAGCCAATCTTCATCATTATAATCAGAAAACTCATACACCTCTCCACTCATGTCATCTACCACAGATCTTGAAAATCTCTACCCATCTTCTTATAGTTCTCCATTAGCCTTCATTTCAATGTCATTCTCAAAACTCCCTTCATCTGAATTGTCTCCACCACCATCACTCTCATCTCCCCTATCATCTCTTTCATTTCCCACCTTAGTTCAACCTCCACCAAAAGTCACTCCCCATCCTCCACCCCTGCACCTAACCCTCCCTCCCCGTCGCAAACCTCAACCCCTACACATAACCTTCCCTCCCCTACCACCCTCTAGATTCATCTTTCATTTCCCTCTGATTTTCAATGTCAGCATTTACCTCACCATCCCCTGGTTTTCAATGTCAACAACCTCCTGATTATCAACTATGGTAGTATCTACTATATTAGTATCTTCAACCATACCAATAGCTTCAAATCTTTCAAACTTAATCCATAATCGCAGCGTATCATTAAGCCCTACTACATTGTTCTATGATATCAAGAGATCATGATCAGTGTTGATTGTTATTAGGCCAGTACCCACCAAACTCACAACAACAACATTTTCGCCAAGACCATGGTGTTTGTTGGTGATCTCATATGCACCAACAAATAATAACAGCCTGGATCAACACCATTCTCTATACATAAAGGTGGATTATCATGCAACTTATCATCATCCTTCAAGAATAATATCCTATAATTCGACATACCTACACAAAATTTAACAAACAAACAGAAATGATGGCTCTATATAAAAGAAACAATAAAACTCAACCGAATCAAACAAAAACCCTTGACAAGCATAACAAAACTCGTAACTCATCAAAACAAACTCCTCTGTTTTGCTTCTCTATCACGAACCCAACAACTTCTCTCCTTTATGCGTCACAAACCTTAAGTTTTCAACGAAGAATGAAGTAAGTTTTCTTTTACCTTCTTTTCGCTCATTTCCTTTCTTTTTTCAGCTCTACTCAGGTTAGATAAACGCCGGCCTACCTAGAAGCGTCCTCTTACACACAACGCTTCGTTACATGTACCCAGACTTAGAGAGAAAACATGCTCTAGGGATATTTTGGTGATTCTCAGGGGGGTCCCACTCCACTAACGGGACAATCGACGGAAATGAGCTTTATGGGGTTTTATGTACAATTACTCAAACCTTAGGGGGGTAACAAAGGAATCCCGTAATATGGGGGGGAACTGAAGAATATAGAAAACCTCAGGGGGGTTTCGGTAATTACCCAAAAGCTAATCATTCAATTGAGCTCTCCAAACTTTAACACATTTTAGTCTATTATTTTGCATAAGAGAGTGCTTGAACAAAATACAACATAGATTAATCTTGTCCCAAATTGGGTGCAAATGTTTAAAAGATTAAATCAACAAGATCGTCTCATTATATTACATTCAAATGCGATTCAACAAAATCAATATCATCCATTAACATTTGTCAGTCTACACCTTGGATGGATCTTCATCCATTAACATTTTCTTCAAAATCATCTTCACCTTCATCTTCATTCTCATACTCATTTGATTCGCATACACCACTTGGAGGAGCTTGACCATGCGGTTGAAACAAAGGTCAAACATTACAACCCGCCACTACTATCATATGCACACATCATACAAAGATCAAAAGGGCTAAATACAAAAAGGTAGTGGTAAAGATATGGTAGCAGCATGAGATCACACAAGTTTCAACAAGTCAGGTTCATACTCTTTTAACTAAGTTATTAACTCACGTCACTTACCAAGATCTAGGCACGAATTGAACAAGTACACGAACTTCTAGCAAGTAACTAGAAATCAAAGCTACAAGAGCAATATAATGGTCTAGGAAAGCATCCAAAGTCTTTATATAGGCTGGAAAGCTTCTGGATGATTTCATATGACAATGACAAACAAAGAATCATAAATGCATATTCAATGTCCCCAAATCCTCTTTCTAGGACAAGGATGAAGTCTTATTAGTCCATATCTTTGTTTTATTAATGCTTATTTGCGTTTTTTTAGAATATTGGAACCTATTTTGCATCATTGCTATGTTGTTACCAAAGTGCCATACAATAGTTATATTGGTCTAACACTGAAGGAAAATGGGCTGACTTATTTCAAACAATGAGAGTAGCCAACAGTGAGAATGGTCCAATTTGTAGTTTAACTAACTCTCTCTCAAGCAAAGAAGACCAGCCGAGAGTTTACATGTTCACTAACCTTTTCTAAATTAAACCAACAAACTCAAATGAATAAAGTTCTTGATGGCCGCTAGGCCCAATCACCCAAATAGGCCTACCAAAAGGCCCAAATTAGTAAGCCCAGTATAAGGGTCTCATTAAAAACTCAAGTGGTAACTAGAACCTAATTGAACATTCCCGAACTTAATGAACATTTACCCGGACAAGACATCGGACATTTCCGGAGAAACATACCCGGACATATAGAGCACGTGTACAAAACCGTTATATTGACATGTTACAATAATGCCACTCTGACCTTGGGCTATAAAGGCATTCATTATCCTCACCTAAAAGAGAGGGTTTTAACAAAAACTCCACACTGTCGCTGGAATCTCCCAACACCTGCTAAATACAAACAGAGGACCATCTTATATTTCTCCTTACTTTCCTTCTCGAATTCCGAATTAACTCGATGACGTCCGCTAACGTCAGAACACGTCAGCATAACAGAAACGTGGCGGCTACCCAAACAGATCCGCCATCAAATGACGCTGTCTGTGGGAACGACACAAGGTCCCAAGAGGTTCACTCGTTCCGAATATCATCTCCGGTCAATAGGATTTCCAACTATTCAAAAGTCTCGGAACTTATTGGTCCGAGAAATTCAAAGGGGGGATAAATAAATATCCCCAATTCAAAATTCCTGGACCTTGTTGGTCCAAGAAATTCAAAGGGGGGATAAATAAATATCCGCAATTTAAAATTCCCGAACATTGTTGGTCCGAGAAATTCAAAGGGGGATAAATAAATATCCCCAATTCAAAATTCTCGGACCTTGTTGGTCCGAGAAGTTCAAAGGAAGGATGAAAATACTATTTCAAAATCTCGAACCATGATGGTTCGGAAAATTCAAAGGAATGATGGAAATCCTATTTCAAAATCTCGAACCATAATGGTTCGAGAAATTCAAAGGAATGATGAAAATCCTATTTCAAAAATCCCGAACCATGATGGTTCGGGAAATTCAAAGGAATGATGAAAATCCTATTTCAAATGCCCGAACCAAGATGGTTCAGGAAATTCAAAGGAATGATGAAAATCCTATTTCAAAATCTCGAACCATGATGGTTCGGGAAATCCAAACGAAGGATGGAAATCCTATTTCAAAATCTTGAACCATGATGGTTCGGGAAATTCAAAGGAATGATGGAAATCCTATTTCAAAATCTCGAACCATGATGGTTCGGGAAATTCAAAGGAATTATGGAAATTCTTTTTCAAAATCTCGAACCATGATGGTTCGGGAAATTCAAAGGAAGAATGAAAATCGTATTTCAAAATCTCGAACCATGATGGTTCGGGAAATTCAAAGGAATGATGGAAATCCTATTTTAAAATCTCGAACCATGATGGTTCGGGAAATTCAAAGGAAGGATGGAAATCCTATTTCAAAAATCCCGAACTATGAATGTTCAGGGAATTCAAAGGAATGATGGAAATCCTATTTCAAAAATCCCCAACCATGAATGTTCGGGAATTCAAAGAGGAAAATCCTATTTCAAAAATCCCGAACCATGATGGTTCGGGAAATTCAAAGGAAGGATGAGTTCTATTTCAAATACCCGAACCATGATGGTTCGGGAAATTCAATTGGGGGATACAAAATCTTTAAATTCCCGCAACACCTGCTAAATACAAACAGAGGACCATCCTCTATTTCTCCTTACTTTCCTTCTCGAATTCCGAATTAACTCGATGACGTACGCTAACGTCAGAACACGTCAGCATAACCGAAACGTGGCGGCTACCCAAACAGATCCGCCATCAAATGGCGCCGTCTGTGGGAACGACACAAGGTCCCAAGAGGTTCACTCGTTCCGAATATCATCTCCGGTCAATAGGATTTCCAACTATTCAAAAGTCTCGGACCTTGTTGGTCCGAGAAATTCAAAGGGGGGATAAATAAATATCCCCAATTCAAAATTCTCGGACCTTGTTGGTCCGAGAAATTCAAAGGGGGGATAAATAAATATCCCCAATTTAAAATTCCCGGACATTGTTGGTCCGAGAAATTCAAAGTGGGGATAAATAAATATCCCCAATTCAAAATTCTCGGACCTTGTTGGTCCGAGAAGTTCAAAGGAAGGATGAATATCCTATTTCAAATGCTCGAACCATGATGGTTCGGGAAATTCAAAGGAAGGATGAAAATCCTATTTCAAAATCTCGAACCGTGATAGTTCGGGAAATCCAAACGAAGGATGGAAATCCTATTTCAAAATCTCGAACCAGGATGGTTCGGGAAATCCAAACGAAGGATGGAAATCCTATTTCAAAATCTCGAACCATGATGGTTCGGGAAATTGAAAGGAAGGATGGAAATCCTATTTCAAAATCTCGAACCATGATGGTTCGGGAAATTCAAAGGAATGATGGAAATCCTATTTCAAAATCTCGAACCATGATGGTTCGGGAAATTCAAAGGAAGGATGAAAATCGTATTTCAAAATCTCGAACAATGATGGTTCGGGAAATTCAAAGGAATGATGGAAATCCTATTTCAAAATCTCGAACCATGATGGTTCGGGAAATTCAAAGGAAGGATGAAATCTCGAACCATGATGGTTCGTGAAATTCAAAGGAAGGATGGAAATCCTATCTCAAAAATCCCAAACTATGAATGTTCGGGGAATTTAAAGGAAGGATGGAAATCCTATTTCAAAAATCCCCAACCATGAATGTTCGAATTTAAAGAGGAAAATCCTATTTCAAAAATCCCGAACCATGATGGTTCGGGAAATTCAAAGGAAGGAAGAGTTCTATTTCAAATACCCGAACCATGATGGTTCGAGAAATTCAATTGAGGGATACAAAATCTTTAAATTCTCGCAACACCTGCTAAATTCAAACAGAGGACCATCCTCTATTTCTCCATACTTTCCTTCTCGAATTCCGAATTAACTCGATGACGTCCGCTAACGTCAGAACACGTCAGCATAATCGAAACGTGGCGGCTACCCAAACAGATCCGCCATCAATTCTAAATGGTCATGAAACCTTTGTCACAAACCTTTGTCCATGATGGAAATGCTAGAATGTCAAGATTTCATTTGCTCTAGTTCATACTGCAGCCACCGGTATAACAAAATGTACATAATTCTTCATTATTTATAAAGCCAAATGCACATGAATGTTAAATTATTTTATTAATTTAATTATGTGTCTCATGTAAATAATGGGCTCCTAATTCTATTTGGACTGGATCTAATATGATGGCTATTAGGATTATGAAATAGAATTAGAATGAAATTAGGTTTCCCTACCCTCTCCCTTATATATAGTATGTGGCTACTATTAACCTAGTAGCAGAAAAGAAAACGTTCGGCACCATCACAGAACGCATGTAACGGATAAAGGAAGAGAAGGTAAAAGCTACATTTAGGGTTTGAGTTCTTCTCAGAAAAACCAAAGAAAGCATGACCGATATTAGTTCTAATTATTGTATTTGATTGTGCAAGTCAATCTCGTTAGAATGATCTTTTTTTTTATGGTGGATTGAATAGAATTAATTTGGTATCAGAGCATGTGTTAATAACGATTTGATTTGCATTATAGAAATTGGACTTGCAATCAAATATTGACGTGTTGATTTCTTAAATATTAAACCTTCTAGTGCCAACTATGATTTGAAGTTTCTTATTGATTCCGAGTTCTATTTTCGGTCGGCTAATTACGTGTTTTGTGATGAGGGTTTGTGAACCTTTTTGGTTGCATGTCAGTCGGCCATATGTTGGTCACATTGCTTCATGATTGTGAAAACCATTCACAGTACATATCTTTTCAAAGAACGCTTGCATGGGTAGCGTTAAAACCTTGTGAATTGAATTTTCTGATATGTATATGCATTGATTATTATATAGTCTGAGTGATATTTGTGGACTAAGACAAAACCAATTTGTGTTTCGGACATGATTTAACGAAAGCATAAGTTATTGCTTTATTAGGTGATATATTCATGATGTGTGAAGCATGATTTATTTCTTTAATAATTTACTGTTCACATTAATATTATATTATTGATCTTCCGCTGCTTGTTTATAACTTGAGCATAAATGTAATTTGTTAATGTGTGTGAGAATTAAATCTCACATGAAAAATTAGAATATTGTCAATTAAATGTCTAATTTGTATGAAGGTTGTTAGTCACCAAAGTGGCCTACCTTGAAAGGTTAGTTAGACATTTAATTTGTGTGTTGAAAGATTAAAATTGTGATTTTACTCAATTAAATGTCTATTGAATGTAGAGATTGTTAGTCACCAAAGTGGCCTATCTCATAAAGTAGTGTAGACAATTAATTGTGTAATTTTAATTGTTCATATTTGTGATGCTACTAAATGACATATATGTAAAGTGGACAATTAAGATCATTAATTATAATGCTAGGAGGTCACCCAAAGGTGGACCATTGCTTGTAATTAATGACACTAAAGGGATTTATCTGCTTACTTGGTTAATGTGTTTGTATATTCAAAGATATCATGCATGTTGATTTGAGTATGATTGATTGTCTTTAAAGTCTAAATATTAGCATCATTGATTGTATTTGTGTATTAAGTTTTCACCCAAAGGTGAACTTAGATACATGATTAAAGTTATATCTTTGTCTGGATCCATTAAATACTCAAAGCATTAATGTATGAGCTTGTGTTAATGATTGCAGTTTCTTCTAATGTGTTCGTTGTGGGTAGTGGAATGATCAAGTTTCAACGGACTTAATTATGTTGAATGGTCCAAACAAATTCAGTTTCAGCTAGGGGTCTTGGATGATGAAACTAGCACTAATGATAAACGTTCCCATTATGAGACCTGGGAACGGTCTAATAGGCTGAGTTTGAACTTGATGCGAATGAAGATGGCTGAAAATGTTAAGCCATTAATGCCCAAAACGGACAATGCAAGGGAATTTATGATGAAAATTAAAGAATACTCCCAATCGGACATAACTGACAAGTCCATTGTGGGGAGCCTGATGAGTGAGCTGACAACCAAGAAATTTGATTGGTCACAACCCATTCATGATCATGTAACAGACATGATGAATTTGGTAGCAAAGTTGAAATCGCTAAGTATGGATGTGAGTGAGTCCTTCCTGGTACAGTTCATTATGAACTCACTTCCTCCCGAGTTTGGTCAGTTCCAGGTGAATTACAACACCATTAAGGAAAAATGGAACATTCAGAAAATAAAGGACATGTTGGTTCAGGAGGAAGGGAGGTTGAAGAAATTGAAGGATCACTCTGTCCATCTCACGGTTTATGAAGGATCTAGCAGTAAAGCTAAGCCAGGTAAGAAGGGCAAGAAAAGGGACAAAGCCCCTATGAAAGTTGCTGAGGGCGGAATCAATAAAGAAAAGAGATGTCTCTTATGTAATAAGATTGGTCATCTCAAAATTGATTGCCCTAAAAGAAATGCATGGTTTGAAAAGAAAGGTACATATTATGTTTCTGTATGTTTCGAATCAAACCTTGAAGTGCCTAATAATACCTGGTGGTTAGATTCTGGTGCGACTACTCATGTCTCACATGTAATGCAGGGATTCCTTACAATTCAGCACATAAACGGAACTGAAAAATTCTTGTTTATGGGAAACAGAATGAAGGCGCGAATAGAGGGCATTGGGACGTACAGACAGATTTTGGACACTGGACGTTGTCTAGATCTAGAAAAGTGTCTCTATGTACCTGAATGTGCTAGAAACTTAATTTCTGTTGGAAAGTTGGATGATCTAGGATTTAATGTTAAGTTTGGAAGTGGTATGTTTTCGTTATTCAAACAAGAGTATTATTATGGTTCTGGTACTTTGTTTGATGGTTTATACCGTTTCAACCTTGATGTTAATTTTGAATCCTTGTTTCATGTTAAGCATAGTATAGGCAGTAAACGTAGCTCACATAATGAATATTTTGCTTTCTTCTGGCATAAAAGATTGGATCATATATCCAAGGAAAAGATGTTAAGGTTAGTGAAAAGTGAAATCTTACCTCAGCTTGATTTTACGGATTGGGATGTGTGTGTCGATTGCATTAAAGGCAAGCAAACGAAACACATATATAAGAGTCTGTCAACTTCTTGAGTTGATACACACCGATATATGTGGACCCTTTGATGTTCATCTTGGGGTGGTGAAAGGTATTTTATCACTTTTATTGATGACTTCTCACGGTATTGTTATATATATCTGCTGCATGAAAAGACTCAATCAGTGAATGCTCTCGAAGTATTCATTAATGATGTGGAAAGGCAGTTAGACAGAAAAGTGAAACTGGTGAGGTCAGATAGAGGTGGTGAATATTATGGAAAGTTTGATAAGAACGGACAGCATAAAGGTCCATTTGTAAAGTTCATTGAAAGTCGGGGCATTTGTGCAATGTCCGGCACACCACAACAAAATGGTGTGGCTGAAAGACGGAATTGTACTCTTATTGACATGGTTAGGAGCATGATAAATAATAATAGAGTACCTCCTTCATTGTGGATGCATGCATTAAAGACTGCTGCATATCTTCTGAATAGGGTTCCTAGTAAGGCAGTTCCTAAGACACCTTATGAACTGTGGACGGGAAGGAAACCCAGTTTAAAGCACCTTCATGTTTGGGGCTGCCCGGCAGAAGTACGAATTTATAATCCACATGAAAGGAAGCTTGATGCAAGAACCATTAGTGGTTACTTCATTGGCTATCCTGAAAAATCAAAGGGGTACAAATTTTATTGTCCTAACGATAGTACAAGAATTGTTGAGTCTGGTAATGCTCGGTTCATTGAGAATGGTGAGTTCAGTGGGAGTGGAGAACCACGAAAGGTGGATCTTCAAGAAATTCAGGTAGAAAATAATATACCCGATATTTCTTCACAGGTTGTTGTACCTCTTGTTGTATACGGTCACACAACATGCTGGAACAACAAAATAATGCTCCAAACCCACATGATGAACATGTAATTAATGAGCCGGCTAAGGATGAGCAAGTCTTGAATTATCAAGTGGAAGATGAACCACATGAAATGACATTAAGAAGGTCTGAAAGGCAAAGAAGACCAGCCATTTCGGATGACTATGTGGTTTACTCACTTGAACATGAATGTGACTTGAGCATTGGTAATGACCTGATCTCTATAAAAGAAGCCATGAATTGTGATAATTCTGAAAAGTGGATAAACGCCATGAAAGATGAGTTGAAATCAATGGATGACAACAAAGTTTGGGACCTTGTTGAGTTGCCTAAAGGATCGAAATGAGCCGGCTAAGTGGGTCCTTAAGACCAAGCGGGACTCCAAAGGCAACGTCGAAAGGTACAAGGCCCCAGACTTGTCGCCAAAGGTTACACTCAGAAGGATGGCATTGATTACAAAGAGACCTTTTCTCCAGTTTCAAAAAAGGACTCTTTGAGAATTATTATGTCTTTGGTGGCTCATTATGATATGGAGCTTCACCAGATGGATGTAAAGACCGTCTTTCTAAATGGTGACTTTGAAGAGGAAGTTTATATGGACCAACCGGAAGGGTTCTTATTCAAAGGAAAGGAAAATATGGTGTGTAAGCTAAAGAAATCAATATATGGACTGAAACAAGCTTCCCGACAATGGTATCTAAAGTTTAATAATACCATTACATCTTATAGTTTTGTAGAAAACACCGTCGATCGGTGTATCTACATGACGGTCAGTGGGAGCAAGTTTGTTATTTTAGTCCTATATGTTAATGATATCCTACTTGCTGCTAATGATATTGGCCTGTTGCATGATGTTAAAATGTTTCTCTTTAAGAACTTTGAAATGAAAGATGTAGGTGAGACATCATATGTGATTGGAATAGAAATATTCCGTGACAGATCACAAGGATTCACTACGTGGGGAGGACAGACCTCACTGCGGCCCAATGCGCAGTTGGCCCGTGGTACCAACTGCGGCGAGGGCCGCAGTGAATGCCGCAGTTGAAATGCCTGCAGTTTTGGATTCACTGCGGCTTCAGCCATGGTACGTACTGCGGCCTCACTACGGTAAATACCGCAGTAGACCTGACAGCAGCTGTCAGCCGTTTTGGCGGCGCCGCCAATTATTACTGCGGCCTCACTGCGTCGTTGGCCGTAGTAAGTAGAATGTTTTGTGAAAAAAAAAAATTCTTATAAATATTTAGTAACTATTATTTAAATCAGTAAATGAAAATATAATAATAATGTTAATTAAGAAAGTAATTATTAATTGAAATAAATATAAATTGAATGTATATTGAATATAGTTAACCGGTTACATCCAAAAAATATTTACAGTAATTCTAATTCTAAATGTTCGGAGGATGCTGTTGTAGAAAATCGTCAAAATTCTGATCATCCAGCCTGAGCAAGTTGTTAAAAAAGTTGATCGGGCCGGTCTGCTGGTCCGATGTCCGCGGCGGCTCCGGCTGATAATCATCTCGGGCGGAGTGGAGGGTGAGGTCGGGATTCGGAGAAGGCGGCCTCGGAGGATGCTCGTGACGTGGGGCGTGCGAGGGGGAAGGCCGGGATTGTAATTTTCTATGGCAAGGCTGGGAAAATCGATTACGGAGGGAGGAGGTAATTTTCTATGGCAAGGCTGGGAAAAGGTAAAGATTTATGGGCTGTTGTTAATCATCAGAAAGATGAGTTAAATGTTTGAGGAAAATTGCTGCTAATGGTATTGGTGTTTTAGCTTTCAGTTAATTTTCTTAAGCTTTGGTGAATGGTTATTGGCATGTTTAATTTCTTAATTTATGTAAAATCCCCAAGCTTCTGGTTGTTTGCGAACTGATAAAATTTTTGAATTGTTCAACTTGTTGAGTAAATTAGAGCATGTGAGAGTTCTGCTTCTGTTCTGAACCCTGAACTTGATATGGTTCTAGTTGCTGCTCTTTTATTTTATTTGATTATGTTTTAATTATTTTTTTAAGGTTGTTAACTAACTTGTTAAGCAATGTGAAACCTGAGACTTTAGTTAATCTAGAAATCTTCATGACTAGTTTTAGAGTTATTATTCAAGCTTACTAGTCTCGGTTCTTGCCATGGTTTAATGAGAAGATTGTTTGAGTGTTTAATTAGTGTTTCCTGTTTGCTATGAATATTATGCTGAACCAAAAGGTTCATGGTTTAAGGGTATAATCTGATTGTTAGGAGACTGATTTCAAGCTTGTAGTTCCTTTTCTTAAGTAAATGCTCAGGACCTAGTTGCTATAATTCTAGTACATGATTTAGGATTTCATAACTGCCTAGTTAATGTTGTTACTTATAACTTGAATTAGTAATGGGTTTGAATAAATTGGCTGATTATGTAGATGTTGGCCACGCATGTTCTTTTGCCTTTAAATACAAGTTATATAGTTGGACTTACTGTTGGTTGGGATATATCATGCTATTCTCGGTTAAAACTCCAACAAGGCAAGATAAATATTTGAATAACATTAACCTTGCTAGTCACCAAGGTTATTAAAAGCGAAAAGCGCACTAATGCGATAAGGGTCCTAAAGCGTGAAGCGCAACGCGAAAGCGCGGGTTTAATGAAGTTAAGCATAATACTAGATATAAGTATAAAGTAGGTGGAAAAATCTCAAAAATAGATCTAAAAAACACTAAGTCCAATTTCTAAACTTTACTCTAGAATTCTATAACACTAAATTTGCACTCTAAAACTCAAATATCACTTCATTACTCATTATCATCTATCTAACTGATCAGTAACTTAACACTAGCTGAGGGGAAGTTAAAAGAAAATTAAAATTAAAAAACAAGCTAGGGCTTCCACACTTTCGCCACCGGGAATTCAAGCCATGGCCCCACCACTGACGTTATCCTCATCCCTCGATGTTCAAGCCCGGCGATACCCGTTGCCAACCGGAAGCTGCTTCTATTATTGCTGCTGGCGGCAATGGCACTGATGACTTTAGAGCTGCCGTCGAGAGCGGCGGACATCCCTCTGTTCGGACTCAGGAAGAAGCTACAGAGCGCTGAGAAGGGCGAGGAGGAGTTAGTGAAGGAAGGATTCCAGACAGTGGAGAAGGGCTTGAAACGGTGGAACGAGGAATAGAGACGGTGGATATAGGGATCGAGACGGTGGAGAAGGGGCTTGAATCGGCGGAGGAAAGGATCGAGTCAGCGACAAACTTTGATGGGTTAGCGCAGGCTGGTGCTGTGGCGGTGGCTTCAGCTCGCATCAGCTGCTGACCACCGCTTCGCTGAAGGTCCGCCGCTTCTGACGCGAAATGCGACCGATCCAGCCAAGCGTGCGCATCGCGCTTTGAGCGCGCTCTAGGCGCGCATTTAATAACCTTGCTAGTCACGGTTAATATTTAATTTGGTGCCCGTGTTTTCTTGTTAAATTTCTAAGATGAAATAAAGATAGCCTTTTAGCATGATATAGTGGTTGTTCCCTTCCACTCACAAGTCAGATTATTTTCTCGGAGCTTTTGATTGGAGGCTGATGTATCTTTTAGATGCATGATTTATTCTTGAATCATGTTAGTATGAATTAAATTCTTGTTGCCCTTTTCATGCCTCCATTTTTTTGTGGTAAACCTGAAACTATAGTTAGTCAAATTTATAGGTCTTATCTTTAATATTAGCTACTGCCTTTTATAATTATCTGTAGGATTTAGAAGTTAATAAAATAGACTAAACTAAAGCTAAAACTGTAGATAAGTTGGAGTATTTTGGTAATTCAAATTGCCACTCCTGGTCCTAACTGGTGTAGTACTAATTCACCTAGAAACACTCCATGAACTAAGATCAATCCTTTACTGATCTATCCACTTGAGTGTTTCAGGTTCTGTAAGACCGAAGACTCTAGCACCATTGCCTATGATGCAATTGCTGAGGAAATCCGTGGAATTGGACCTTCTGGGTCAACTGACCTCGGTTTAAGGCCAAATGGCCTAAGTCCCTTTGGTACAGTCCCTCCCCTCGATTATGATCCTAAGGATCCGTCCCTCCCGTTAACCACCGCCGATGATAAAATTTCCTGAGGCTTCCATAATACTAAAACCCCCTGGTTTCATAGTCCCTTCGATATGGCCCTTCGGGCACTGTCCCTATTGGTAATGTCCCTCCTGGGTTTGTCCCTCTTGGTAACAGGTTACTTGGAGAGCGAGAATGGCCCTACAAGAAGACTTGAAGAGCAAGAAAACTCAGAAGCAGAACTTAGAAACTCGAGACCTTAACTTTTGTTTTCTCAGCTGGTTTTACACAATTCAACCTTGTAAATACTATTTTGGGTTTTGTAAGTTAAACTGTTTTTAATTAGTAAAAGATTATTATTCTCTTAAAATAGTTTATAAAACTGCAAAAAATCCTGGGATTACGAGCCAGAACCATCAGTTGTCTGTATGGTCGGTTTTGGGTCGTAACAATGCCCCCCTCCCACCCTATAATGTACCTCCGCCCCTGACGATGATAGCGAGATTCCGAACTTGGCATTGGCGCCATTTTTACGGTTTATTGGGAGAGGAAAACATGAGATGAGAGCAAGAGAGGAAGTGTCTGGAGGTCGAAGGCAAAGTAGGACATTTAAGGGAAATTAAAAGTAGGAGATATGACGGAATTGTGACAGCTAAGACCGTCATAAAGCCTGTGCACAATAAATATAGACCAGCATATGACGGCCTTATGACGGATGAAGCCCACATGGACCATAACGGTAATCTATGACCGCCGTATCCATCATAAGACCGTCATATCCGTCATAAGACCGTCATAAATATGATTTATAATTTATGCTGGCTTTAGCCGTCATTAGCCCGTTAAAATTTTCAGATCAACTACGTAGTAGATGAACGACATTATAAAAGCGGAGATCATCATTGTAGATGGTGTGGGCATCTTGTTTAAAAAAAAACAACCAATGCAGTTTCAATGAGGTGATCATTATTCTTTGAAACCTCACAATTATGGTCATGTTTTTATAGTTGAATGGGGATCATCATTTTTAAAGGGGTGATCCTTGATGTGTTCTTCATGAGCATCATATTTTCGTAGGTGCCTAATGTGTCTCACGTCTGAGTCGGAGTTGGAGTTAGGCATCAGTTGCATAATCGAAAAATTCATAAATAGGTAATTATGAAAGCTTCAATTTTGTACTAAGTGTTAAATTATTTTAATATTTTAATTATGTGGCCCATGTAACTAATAGACAACTAATTCTATTTGGATTTGACCTATGATGCTTATTGGGATTATGAAATAGAGTTAGATTGGGATTAGGATTTACCTACTCTCTCCCTTATAAATAGTGTTCGGTATCATCACAGAACGCACATAAGACAAAAAAAAGGAAGAGAGGGTAGAAATCGCGTTTAGGGTTCAAGTTCTTCTCAGAAAGTCAAGAAAAGTATGGACCGAGGTTAGTCTTAATTATTGTATTTAATTTGTGCAAATCAATCTCATTAGAACGATCCTGTTTTAGGATTGAATAGAAATAATCCAACACTTGGTATCCGAACATGGCTAATAACAAATTGATTTGTCAATAAAATTCATGTATGATTAAGGCTTGAGGCCTATGAGATCAATTTTGAAACTGATATAATATTATTGTTTTATAAGTTTTGATGTATGGAATATTTGTCGCGTCGCTAAGCCTATGTCAATTCCCCAATTCCCGGATCCAACTTATTTTCATCTAAGTTTTGTTAAGAAACCCTGCCACCTATTGTGTTTTTAACATCACCTTAAGCCTTGGTCAGCCTGATGAATAACAAATTTGATTAGCTACCGTATGTTTTGATGTTGTATAAATATCAATTTAACAGACATGGTGCAATAAATTGTGCAATACGTTGCCACTCCCTGTAGCCTTCACTTAAAATATTAAATTGTTTTGGCTTAATCAGTTTCCTGTTTCAAGACTTGGATTGTTTGGATTTTAAAAGCATGAAATATTGCTTTAGTATGAATATCTGTTTTCATGTTTTGGATTGTGAAAGCATGAATTCTTGCTTTGAAATTGAAATTTCTGCTGTGTTTATGTGTGTGAATAAAATCTCATATGGAATGGATAATGTCAATTAAATGTCTACTTTATATATAGGTTGTTAGTCACCAAAATAGCCTACCTTGAAGGATTGGTTAGACATTTAATTTGTGCATTGAAAGATTATAAGTATGATTTTACTCAATTAAATGTCTATTGAATGTATATATTATTAGTCACCAAAGTGACCTACCTCAGAAAGTAGTGTAGACAATTAATTGTAATTTTCAATTCTGCTAAATGACATAAAAATAAAGTAGGTGATTGAGATCATTAAGTATAATGCTAGGAGGTCACCTAAAGGCGGACCGTTGATTGTAATTAATGACAATAAAGAGACTTTTGTACTTACTTGGTTGATGTGTTTGTATATCCAAAGGTATCGTGCATTGTGATATGAGTTTGATTGATTACATATTGAAGTTTTCATGTTACCATCATTATTGTTTAGATTTTTGTATTAAGTTATCACCCAAATGTGCACTTAGATACATAATCAACGTTATATATTTGTTTAAATTCATTAAAAACTCAAAGCATTAATGTATGAGCTTGTGTTAATATTTGCAGTTTCTTCTAATTTGTTCGCTATGGGCATTGGAATGATCAAGTTCTACAGGCTTAATTATGTTGAATGGTCCAAAAAAATTCGGATACAGCTAGGTGTTTTGGATTTGGACCTACCCATTGTTTCGGATGAAAACCCCACAGCCATTACTGAGACCAGTACTAATGATAAACATTCTCATTACGAGGCCTGGGAATGGTCTATATGCAGAGCTTGAACTTGATGCGAATGATGATGGCTGAAAATCGTAAGCCATCAATGCCCAAAACGGACAATTCAAGGGAATTTATGGTGAAAATTAAAGAATACTCCCAAACGGACATAACTGACAAATCCATTGTGGGGAGTTTCATGAGTGAGCTGACAACAAAGAAATTTGATTAGTCACTGCCCATTCATGATCATGTAATAGACATGTAAATTTGGTATTAAAGTTGAAATCATTGACTAGGGATGTGAATGAATCCTTTGTGGTATAGTTCATTATGAACTCACTTTCTCTTGAGTTTGGTCAGTTCGGTGAATTACAACATTATTAAGGAAAAATGGAACATTCGGGAAATAAAGGCCATGTTGGTTCAGGAGGAGGGAAGTTGAAGAAATTAAAGGATCACTCAGTCCATCTCACAGTTCATGAAGGATCTAGCAGTAAGGCTAAGTCGAAAAAGGCTAGAAAAAGACAAAGCCCTATGAAAGTTGTTGAGGACGAAATTCATAAAGAAAAGAGATGTCTCTTCGCAATAAGATTGGTCATCTCAAAATTGATTGCTCGGAAAGAAATGGATGGTTTGAAAAGAAAGGTACATATTATGTTGATGAATGTTTTGAATCAAACCTTACTGAAATGCCTAATAATACACGGTGGTTAGAATGACGGCATGAATAAAGGGCATTGGGACGTACGGACTGATTTTGGACACTAGATGTTGTCTAGCTCTAGAAAAGTGTCTCTATGTACCTGAATGTGCTAGAAACTTAATTTATGTTGGAAAGTTGGATTATTGTTAAGTTTGGAAATGTTATGTTTTCGTTCTTTAAACAAGAGTACGGTTACGGTTACGATACTTTGTTTGATGGTTTATACCGTTTCAATATTGATGTTAATCTTGTTGAATCTATGTTTCATGTTGAGCATAGCATAGGCGTAAACTTAGCGCACATAATGAATGTTTTGTTTTCTTGTGGCATAAAAGGTTGGCTCATATATCTAGGGAAATGATGTTGAGGTTGGTGAAAAGTGAAATCTTACCTCAGCTTGATTTTAGGAATTGGGGTGTGTGTGTGTCAATTGAGTTAAAGGAAAGCAAACGAAATGCACATGTACGAATCCAGCCACAAGAAGCAGTCAACTCCTTGACTTGATACACATCAATATCCGTGGATGTCGTGTCGTGGGTTATACCACTTTTGAGCACAAGTTTTACATTTATAAAACCCTTTTTCTAAGCCCCAAGCGCAAGAATCAAGTGTAATGTGTGGCCTATGACTAAGGGTGTCGAACACAACACAAGAGAAGAGCATTTAACGGTGTTGTGAGATGAAATGCACTAAGTTGCCTAACAAGAATGTTGAATATCAGCAAGTAACAATGAAGTTTAGCAAGTAGAATATTACCAAGCAACAATAAGATTAAACTAAGATTACTTCTACCTTAAGGAGCTATGTCTAAGCTATACTTAACTAAATGACCACACTAAATATGATTTCTAACAATGACAAGAAAGTTCTCTCGGGGTTCACATACATGCTAGGAGTTACACTGCGAATGCATGCGATGCATCGAGATGCGTTACTCAACCTAACTTACCCTCGTCTCCAAGAAGCAAGTTAATCTCTCAACAAATGAGACCAACCATTTTCATGCATCGTGCTCACTCCTCAAGGCTTGACCGAACCTAACCTAACCACCAATTAGTCCTCAAGGTTATCTCTTACCCTAAGATAGCTAATCATCGATTCCTCTTATCCACCGAAATGCCCTTTGAGCATTTCATCGAAAACCTAGAGTGTGAAGATGTAGGAGCTCTCACACCGCAAACAACCTACGTAACTAAGCACCGTAATCGGAACCGATGGCATCTAATGCACTAAAATTCGTAGCTTAGCTCCTAAGCATATGAACCCCAAGAGAAAAGAAGTCTACCCACTATCTACCATGCTTAATGAAAAAGACAACGAAGAAGAAGAAGCAATCATTAAGGAAAATGAAGAGATGAGAAAAGAAGAAACTCTATTTGAAGAATCTCCGATAAATCTTCATAAAATGGCATCAATCCTCCATGAAAGAAAAGGGAATAAAACTTTGGGAAGCAATCACACAAAGAAAGCCTTGCTCAAATCTCGAGTACAAGTAAAAAGTCCATCTAAAACTCACCCTAAATGTGTTTATATATCTTAGGCTAAGTTCATACACAATTTGGGCATCGAAGAAGTCTAACTAGGGGTAAAGTAGTCCTATAAAATAGTGGAATTGAGCTGGGAAACATATGCTCCAAGTTGGGCCTCTGCAGGGCGTTCATGACAAGGCGAGCACTCATGCGCGCTCAAGGGCCACGCGCAGGGTCCAGAGCGATGTGTGCCTTGATGTCCATGCGAGTCCGCGCAGAACTCGTGCATGCTCTATGCGTCCTACTTTGCGCATAAGTTGAGCACACGATTGGATGCGCACAGTCCGCTCCAACGAATTACTCTTCGCGAGTTTGCGCACATGATCCTTGAAATCTTCCTCCTTGCTCGCTCGATCACCGCTCTTATTTTCAAAACTTAAGGGCCATCTCGGGACAAGTCATTAATCAAAGGGATCCCCACATGTAAAGCGCATTAGACGCGCAACGCACGCTCACTAGGCGCGCACAACATCCATTAACACTTATTGTCTATCGAACCTTCAAAAACATCCACTCACCGGGTGCGCATGCTTTGTCTCGATTTTTCTATCTGTAAGGGCGGTCTCTTTGAGTAACTATAGTATGGGATCTGATATCCGAATCTGTAGTGTGAATCGAGTCTATAGTCCGAATCCGAATCGTTGTCTCAAATTTGAAACCGATATCTCAAGTCCGAATCAATCGTAGTCCGAATCAATCATTATCCGAAATCAGATTTGTATCTAGGTCTGAATCTATAATCTGTTTTCTAACTTTATGCTAACGGATAGCATATGGGTTAACTCATAGTTAACTTATCTCTCTCTTATGTTGGTGTGTTAGCGGCGGTACTGCTGGGGATCTTGATCTCGGAGTTTCACTAGATCCCACATTTGGGTATTCTAAGGTTTTCCTTGGTCGGATCTGTAGGCGTATATGCATGCATGTCATCTGTCGATCATGCTATGTATCTTAGATACATTCTCTTCGTATAAATGTTTTGGATACTATGTAGGATCGGGGACTCGCCCATGATGGAGGCGGGACCCGGGTATGATCATATCTCGATGTGTTAAGACACATTCTCAGATCTGTATGATTACGTGGATTTTATGAATGATGTTATCCATGAAGCTGCATGTTTGGCGATGGTAGAGTGCTCGCTATTTGATGGGGGGGCTCACCATGGATAGTTAGGGTTTATCTGTATGATTGCCATGTTTGGGAATTGTAGGTTGGGTCGAATCACGAACGAATGTTATAAGCGCATAACCCTATCTGCATACTCCGTGAACAAAGTGTTCTCGTGCACCGAGCCTTTGAGAACGAGACTTTATGGGCCGGGTCACGAGACCACCACACTCGCCGGGTTTCGGACCGACCGCTTTCGTGACCGACGTAGCTTCCATTTCCACCGTCGCGGACAGTCGTGCCTCCGCAACCGACGCGGGCGCACCCGTGACAGAATGATTCACACACAACTTAGTAATAAAAGAAAAAAACTTGGCTCAAAGCCACACAAGGTTGAAATCTCGATTTGAGTCATTGAAAGAGAGATTCTACCACTCAATTGATCAAATACATGCTAGAAAGGATTCCAAATAATACTTCAACTACGGAGATAAAGTGTTCGTGCAACATCCGAAGAAAAACAAGCATCCACAATAACCGCACATTGTTTCAAATTAAACACACCACATCCACAGTACAACCCATCGCACACAAAAGTTCCAAACAAGCACCCTCCCCCCCGAACTCAAAATGAAGCAGTGTCCTTGATGCGGAAAATAAAAGATAGGGTGTGAGAGATGATGGGTCATACCAGGGGCCACAAAGGGCCCCTTATTGCGCTGAAGGGTCGGGACCATCGTCCTGACTGGTCCCTGGAGTGTCTGGTGCATGGGAAGCTGGAATTTTGGCTCTGGAAGGCTCCGGAGGTATGATGGTTAGTGGCCGTAGCTGCAAGAGTGTCGGAGTAGGCATGAACACGTAGGGTTACGCTGTTGGGCGGGCTGGGGTGGCGCTGCCAGACCGAGGCCGTGGAGATGCTGTTGGGACATCAACAGGAGCTGCGGCTCGCCTGGAAGTAGAAGTAGCTGCTGCTGAAGAAGCAACTGTCAGAGTCCTGAATGGTGGTCCTGCTAATCTCCGCACTCCCAACCTCTCTAGGATAGCCCGTGTGATAGTGTGGCTATCAGATCTTGCCTCGTGAATCTTCCCATGAATATAATTGCCTAACTGTGTCATGTGTGCAGCGTGTTTCGCCTCTAGCTGATCAATGCAAACTCGCATAGCTTGCATTTGCTCCTGCTGATGCCTCACTCTTGCCTCCTCTTACACAACATCAATCTTGGCGCAGATGACAGAAATAAGATCCGTGACTTTTTGCATAAACTAATCAAGTCTGCAGGGGGAATCTCTCTTCCTCCTACGCCTGCTCCTGCTGGACCCCTCACCCTACTTATAGGGTTCCTCTGCATCCATATGTCCTAATTGAATCTCATCCCCCTGCCGGGATGGCTCCTCTTCAAAAACAGAGTTATGATCATCATCTTTTGAAGAAGCTCAGCAGGGTCTTTTCCCCTGTCTGCTCTGCTAGCTAAATCAGCCCTATGCTTCTCCCTTCCTTCCTTTCATGTTGCCTCTAATCCATGTTCTCTGTGATTCTAAGTCTCAAATATCCAGTGCATAAACATCTAGCACATCTGAAATCTCTCTATAGACCCCTGCCATCTCATATATGTTAGAAATCAGTTGGGGGAAGATGAGGCTCTTGGTAGAGTAGTTGGCATTGGCAATAATACTCCTCGATATAAGCTGCCCAACTATTGGCTTCTGATATGTGGCAACTCTGAATAAAGTATCAATCCGGTCCACGGTTATCTCATGTGGCCTTTTGGATGGTTGCAGGTTGGTTTGAATGATCTTACTGAGGGTCCTCATCTGCACTGTAAGCTGAGAAGGAGCAATATACAGCCCTTCTCGCTTTTTGACCTCCAACCAAACAATCGAAACATCTGGAGGTGAGATCACCCCTTGCAAGCCACTCAAGTCTCCAGGGAAAGTGAGCTTCATGTCAGTACCATCATCTAAAATCTCTAAGTAACTCCGTAATGCAGCTGGAGAAAATTTGATGACCCTACCTCTGATCTAGGCCCCTAAGTTCAGGATGATTGATGTCGTACACGGCTTCCCATAAAAGAGACCTCTTAGCCATATTGTGCTTAAACTCTTCTTGACATCAGAAGAATGAAATCTTGTGTAGGAGGTTCTTGAACTGCTACTAATCTTGGACCCCTTCTCCGGGGTTGCTCATCTTCAAAAACTTGGGCCTTTTGAGCCTTCCCCAGAGATGGCTCACCTTCGATACCCATAGGTCTTTTTCCTTCGCCCTACAACCTCAAAACCATGAAATCAACAACTTTCTACACATACAAGTGCAACGTGAACAATACCAAAATCATCAGTGGGCAAAAACATGTCTACGCTTCAATTGCTCCCAAGATACTCAGTCCATTCTCTCCAAAATTGAAACATGAGATTAGTGTATAGCATAGATTAGTTCCGTGACAGGTAAACAATTGAACAAGTTACAGAGCAAAATCCACCATTGAAGGTCGGACCTAGCTCTCTCTCTCTCTAGAATCACGGATAATCAAGCATTTTACTTTCAAATGATGCTAATAACTCGTTACCACTTACCATGTCAATCCGATCATACATCAACAAAACTGAACACTCACGAGGCCCTTATCATGTGACTCCTAAAATAAAAATGATGCCTTCATTCGGCCCTCATGCTCGAACAACAGAGAGAAGAGAGGGGTTATCAGTCAAATACTTTGCCAATGTCTTTAAACTGGAAGGAGGGATGCGCGCTCAACTTAAGGTTCGTGCGCAGAGATGAAGATGGATGCTCAGTGAATTGGAGCACAGAGAAATTTTTGGGTGGTAGGGTTGGGTGCAAAAATGACTGATTTAGAAAACAGTTGACCCTTTTTAAAGAGGTGTCATGCGTGCTCAATGAATGCGCACACCCTGCACATAGAGCGCGCATGAACTTGAGTCTCAAATCCCAAATTCTAAAATATGCTCCAGACGACACGCATGTCCCGTGCATATCACGGGCATAAGTTGCACACCCCAGCGCACACGCAAGTTAGCACGCGCATGCTCCATGTAGCATTATGCGTGTTCAACAGAGTGTGAATTTGAGCGCACAGGTAGGCGCACATCAATCCTATACTCTGTTGTCTTGCACTTACTTACCATATTCTTACCCAAGTTGCCTGTAGCGGAGAATCTCATCTTCTTAGTGTTCCAACAGGGTTCTGCCATCTAAAACATTAAGCTAAACCATCTCAAATCACACCACATCATTTTTAAGAGAAAAACATCAAACTAAAACTAAAAGAGTCAAGTTAAAGAGATTGGGTTGCCTCCCAACAAACGCCACTGTTTAAAGCCCTTGGCTAGCCATGAATGAAGGTCACTTGATCTTTGGAACGTTGTGTAACTCCACAACTCCAATTTTGAGCTCCTTACCGCCAAAATAATGCGTTGCTCTTTGTCATTAACCTTGAATATGGATCCTTCATTTGAATTTCTCAGCTCTAATGCTCCATATGGGAAGGCTTGAACAATCTCAAAGGGTCCCGACCATCTTGACTTGAGTTCCCTGAGAAAAAGGTTCAATTTGGAGTCGTAAAGCAACACTTTTTCCTGAGGCAGAAAAGTTCTTATGAGAATCCTTTTATCATGCCACTTCTTAGTCTTCTCATTGTAGATCATAGAGTAATCATAGGAATCCAATCTCAGCTCTTGGAATTTACTTAGTTGCAACAAACGCTTCTCTTTGGCCTTTTTCCAATCATAATTCACCTTGTTGATGGCCTAAGAAGACTTATATTCAAGCTCCGGCAGAAGGTGGCAAGCTTTGCCAAAAAGGATCCTAAATGGTGACATATTCAAGGGGGTCTTGTATGTTGTCCTATAATCCCACAAGGCATCATCTAGCCTTTGAGACCAATCTTTCCTATTGGCATTGACAGTCTTTTCCAATTTTTGTTTGATCTCCGTGTTGGAAATTTTAGCTTGGCCATTGGTTTGGGGGTGGTAAGCTAAAGCTATCTTGTGTACAGTCCCATTCCTAGTGAGAGCCTTCTGAATCATTTTTTTGAAAAAGTGGCTTCCTCCATCACTGATGATTGCCTTTGGCATCCCAAACCTAGTGAATATGCTTAAGTGCAAAAATTTCAAGACAACATTAGCATCACAAGTGGATGTGGAAATTGCCTCCACCCACATAGAAACATAATCAACAAGAAGCAATATATATTGGTTACCACAAGATGATGGAAAAGGTCCCATGAAATCAATCCCCCATGTGTCAAAGATTTCCACCTCCTGAATTAGCTTGAGAGACATTTCATGTCTCTTTGAGATACCACCCATCCTTTGACAAGGATCACAAGAGTCAACAAATGCATAAGTATCATTCACCATTGACGGCCAATAAAAACTAACTTGGTTGACCTTGTAAAGTGTTTTGCGGGGCCCATGATGACCTCCACACTTAGTGGCATGATATTGTCTCAAGATATCCAATCCCTCTTGCCTTGTCATACATCTCCTCAAAATCTTATCCGAACATTCTCTAAACAAGTAAGGCTAATCCCACCAACAGATTTCAGATATGCCTTGAATTTCTTTCTCGATTTTTGTAAATCCATGTGGCATCAAACCAGCCACTAAAAATTAGCGAAATCAGCATACCAAGGAATTTGTTCTCTCTCAATTCTATACACTGTTCTTCGGGTAGCACTGTTAGATAGGTCTCTCTTCACTCTCTTGATGAACTTCAAGCCTCAATAAATGATCAGCTACCACATTTTGAACCTTTCTTGTCTCTAATCACCACATTGAACTCTTGGAGAAGTAGAATCCATCGATTAATCTTGGCTTGGTCTCCTTCTTGGAAAATAGATATCGGATAGCCGCATGATCCGTATGCACAATCATCTTAGAGCCAACAATGTAGCCTCTGAATTTTTCCATAGAGAACACCACTGCTAGAAGTTCTTTCTTAGTGGTAATGTAATTTTGTTGAGCACTATCAAGGACTTTGCTTGCATAATAAATAACTCTAAAAGACTTGTCTCTTCGTTGCCCAAGGGCTGCTCCCACAGCAAAATCACTTACATCACACATAATTTCAAATTGCTCATCCCACTGGTGCAACTACCACGAGCTTGAATCAGTTTATCTTTAAGAGTGTTGTAACATCTCCATTAAACTAAAAATGACATCCTTCTCTAAAAGATTGCAAAGCGGCTTGGCTATCGTGGAAAAATCCTTGATGAACCTTCCGTAGAAGCCAACATGTCTAACAAAACCCACCATTTGGTAACCAAACGGGTGGTGATCCACTCCATATCCTTGTCTTTAACAATTGTAACTCCTCCCTTCTTAGGCATAACATGAACGAGGCTAACCCACTCACTACCAGAAATAGGTTAAATGGTTCCTACTTCCAAAAGTATCAGAATCTCAGTCTTAACCACTTCTCTAATATTTGAATTTAGTCTTCTTTGTGCATCAACATAAGGTTTGGTTCTAACAAAAAATTTTGCATACAAATCTCTGGAGAAATTCCCTTTATATCATGGATGGACCAATTAATAGCTCCCTTATGCTCCTTCAGAAGTCGAATCAGCTTATCTTCTTGCAAAGGTAAAAGAGATGAAGAAATGATGACTGGTTTGGTTTCATTTTCTCCTAGAAACACATACTTCATCTCTTTGGGAAGTGGCTTCGGATCTATCTTATTCTTCCCACTGACTCTCTTTGATTTCCAAAACATCAAAAGTAATATGCCAGATGATATCATTATCTGTAGTTTCAAATGTCTCTACCACATGCGCAACCTTTGGGTCTACATGACACAACTCTTCACCAACAATAGACCTCTCATCAATAGAAAATCTCTAATTTGTTTCACTAAACCATCAGCTATCTAAACCATGTGACACTGCTCCATATCCCCAGAAGGTGACTTCATAGCATGATCAAGGTTAAAAGACAGCTCTTCACCATTTGTTCTTATAGTGAGAATACCATTTCAACATTAATCAAAGTCTTCCAAGAATTATTGGGGCTCTTGAATCTTCATCCATGTCCAACACCACAAAATCAACTGGGAAATATAACTCGCCCACTTTCACTAAAACATCCTCCAAGATACCTCATGGGAAAGTGAGAGATCGGTCCGCAAGTTGCAAGCAAGTGGAAGACAGTTTGATATCCCCCAAACCCAATTTCTTGCATATGGACAACGACATTAAGTTGATACTAGCACCAAGGTTGCAAAATGACTTGTCACAATGAAAGGGTCTAATATCACAAGGAATTGTAAAGCTGCCCGGATCTTTAACTTTATGTAGCAGCTTTATCTGAATGATGGCACTTGCTTCTTCATCTACCAAAATCGGTTCATTGTCCAAGAATCTCCGTCTCTTGTTGATTATATCCTTCAAAAAGTTTGTATATTTGGGCATTTGATTGATAGTTTCGAGAAACAGGAGATTAATCTCCACCTTCTTAAAAGTCTCCAAATTTTTTGAATTTTTTGAAAAACCCACTTCTTGTTGCTTACTCACAAGCCCCCTCGGAAAGTGAAATGGTGGCTGATAAGGTAGAGGGTTAGATTTTTGATGCGCCAACCCCCTTTCTTCAAGAGGAGTGTCCTCACTCTTTTTTGTATCAGTTGGGCCACTGTTAGCTGAAGTAGGTAATTAAGAAAGAGGTACTATTGGAAGTGATAGAGGGTCAGCTTGATGATTCTTGTAAGACTTTTCACTTCGCAACTGTATCTTTTGACAAGATTCGGATTTGTCTTCATGAGTGGTAGTGTCCTGCTGCTGAATTGTTCCTAAATTTTGAACTATCCCCACTAGACTAGTCACTTGAGTTTGGAGTGCTTTGATGGTGTCATGGACATCATCATTCCTAGCTTCAAATTTCTACTCTTAACTCTGAAAATCTGTTGCTGGTCATCTGATTTGTAACATTGATTTGTTGCAAAAATCCTTTAAACATTTCTTACAGCTGAATCATGTTGGTTTCTACTTGAGTGGGTTGTGGTGGTAGTTGATTAACACCAATCAGAGGCTAGAGAGACACTCAGTGGGCATTACAATATGGGTGGCATCCTTAAATTGCTGTTGTGCATGGACAAAATGGCTAGAAACATGATGATCAACTGTTGATTTTCGGATCGTCTTTAACATGTTTGTCATGCTTACATATTACATGGATACTACATTTAAGTGATAGCACGATGTGTTTCTTCCATAATCATGTCATATATCCATTAGCATCATACAGAGAACCTAGCATGATACTAATGGCAAAGAACCTAGCATGATACTAAAGAAAGGATTAAGAGTGTGTACCTTTCTTCAGGACTTCAATGGAGAATGGACTTGGAAGTGCGCCAAGGAAGCGGACAAGAAGTGAAAAGCTTCTTATGAAGTTCCACCCACAAACTCTAAGTAGAATGCCTACGAAGGCTTATTGAGAGAGAAGAGATGAGAGGCAATGCTGCCAAAGGGATGGTGATAATGGCGCCATTCTCCCTCTATTTATAGAAGAGGATGGGCTGACAATGAGGGGGCACAATGTCTCCTCATTTGCGAAGTAACATGTCTCTAGGGCCAAGGGCTTCAACCAATGCCCCTTGGTACATGAGACATGTCTCATTCCTTTTGCCTTTTCAATTAAGTAATTAATTAGAAAAGGAATAAATAAATAATTGTGTCTAATAGGAAATTAATTAACTAATTAATTAATTATCCAAATAATATGGTGAAGAGGCAAGGGAGGTGACCCATGCCCCTTGCCCATTCGGCCATGGGACATGAGACATGTCCCTTTGGCCGAATGGTGCAAGGCATGGGGTGCATCCCCTTGCCTGGAGGCACCAAGGGCGAAGGGGTACTCACACCCCTAGGCCTATGGCCGAATGGGTGCAAGGCCCCCTTTAGGGTGCCCTTTCAGCACCCGGGGTGCTACGCACCCTTAGGCCATGGCCGAAGGTGTGCTTGGCCCTTTGGGTGCCTCTTCGGCACCTTTTCACCAATCACGCACCTTTCCCCAAGAGACACGTCTCTTCACCAAAAGGTGCCTAGACACATTTGTACTAAGCTCACATAGAGCTAGTCCAAGACATATTAAATCATTCATTGAGCTCCTTTGAGCTCATATCAGCTCACTAAGAGCAGATACACATCTCTCTAGCTCAAACACTCGATTGAGCTGAGTTGAGCCGTGCTTAGCTACTTTTAGCTAGCCAGGTCATCTTGGTGCGCAAGAATTCCAACAAAATTTTGAACTCTCGTGATGCTGAATTTTGAACAAAATCATTCATTGGAAGTCTCGTGATGCTGAATTGTTGCAAAATTTTGAACTCTTCCCACTAGACTAGTCACTTGAGATTAAAGTGCTTGGATGGTGTTGTGAACATCATCATTCTTAGCTTCAAGTTTCTGCTCTAACTCTAAAAATTGGTTGCGGTCATCCGATTTGTAACATTGATTTGTTGCATAAGCCTCATAAACATTTCTTGCATCTCGAATCATGATGGTTTCTACTCGGGTGCGTTGTGGTGGGAGTTAATTAACATCAGTTCGAAGGATATAGAGACACTCAGTGGGCATTACAATATGGGTGGCATCCTTAAATTGTTGTTGTGCATGGACAAAATGGCTAGAAACATGATGATCAACAAGATGACATTGCTCTTGAACCCTCTTTTCATGAAGAAGAGGACTAGACTTGGAACCTTGGACCTAATTTTGCATGAATCACTCCATCAGAGACCTAAGACTAGCCACTTGATCTTTCAACGATGGTTTCCTCACACCGAACTCACCATACCCCAAATTATGAGGGTTTCGCCCATATATCTCTTCTCTAGTCTCTAAAACATCCAACAACTCCCATCCTTCATCCGTATCCTTATGCATAAACCATCCACCGGCTGAAACATTTAAATGTTGTCTTGAATTGTCGAACAAGCCATCATAGAAATGAACCAATTGTTGGCTCCTTGATAAACCAAAGGTGTGGGCACTTCCGGTTATGTTTTTGTTATTCAAACAAGAGTACGATTATGGTTCGTACTTTGTCTAATGGTTTATATCGTTTCAATCTTGATGTTAATCTTGTTGAATCTATGTTTCGTGTTGAGCAAAGCATAGGTAGTAAACTTGGCGCACATAATGAATGTTACGCTTTCTTGTGGCATAAAAGGTTGGGTCATATATCCAGTGGAAATGATGTTGGAGTTGGTGAAGAGTGAAATCTTACCTCGGCTTGATTTTTCGGATTGGGATGTGTCTATCAATTGCATTAAAGGCAAGCAAACGAAATGCACATGTAAGAATCCAGGCACAAGAAGCAGTCAACTCATTGACTTGATACACACCAATATCTTTGGATGTTGTCTCGTGGGTTATACCTCTTTTAGCACAAATTTTACATTTATATAACCCTTTGCTAAGCCCCAAGCGCAAGTATCAAGTGTAGTGTGTGGCCTATCAGTAAGGGTGTCGAACCCAAGAGAAGAGCGTTTATTGGTGTTGTGAGGCTGAAATGCACTTATTTGCCTACCGAGAATGTTGAAACTCAACAAGTAACACTGAAATGGAGCAAGAAGAATATTATCCGGCAACAACGAGATTAAACTAGATTACTTCTACCTTAAGGAACTGTGTCTAAGCAATATTTAACTAAATGACCACACCAAATATGATTTCTAACAATGACAAGAAAGTTCTCTCAGGGCTCACATACATGCTAGGAGTTACACGAATCCGTGCGATGCATCGAGATGAGTTATTCAAGCTAACTTATCCTCGTCTCCAAGAAGCAAGTTAATCTCTCAACAAATAAGACCAACCATTTTCATGCATTGGTGCTCACTCCTCAAGGCTTGACAGAACCTAACCTAACCACCGACTAGCCCCCAAGGTTGTTTCTTACCCTAAGATAGCTAATCAATCGATTCCCTTAAGTCTTATCCGCTGAAATGCCTTTTGAGCATTTCATCGAACACCTAGAGTGTGAAGATCTGAGCTCTCCACACCACAAACAACCTACAAAACTAAGCACGGAATCGAACCGATGGCATCTAATGCACAAAAATTCATAGCTTAGCTCCCAAGCATATGAACCAAAGAAAAGAAGTCTACTCACTATCTACCATGCTCAATGAAAAAGACAGCAAAGAAGAAGAAGCAATCAAGAAGGAAAATGAAGATATAAGGTAAGAAGAAACTCTGTTTGAAGAATCTCCAACAAATCTTCATAAATGGCATCAATCCTCCATGAAGAGAAGGGAATAAAACTCGGGAAGCAACCACACAAAGAAAGTCTTGCTCAAATCTCGAGTACAAGTAAAATGTCCATCTAAAACTTACCCTAAATGTTTTTATACAAGGTTTATTGAGGCCGCGCTGCAGATAAATGATATTCCATCCGCGATGAATAATTGAATACATTTTTTAGGTTATATCAGAAAATTTATCATTTTCTATAAATTGAAATTTATCATTCTCAAAGTTACTAAACTATACTCTTTATATTCACATTAATCTTTGCGTTCGGTCAAACCCTTTAATTTCGTACTTGTAGACAAATTTATCGGCTACCAAAAATAACACGATCAACTTTATCAAATGTAAGTAAGGTGCCTGGCTTCACCGCATTGATCAATATAACATGTATACATTCATTAATGACATTTAGAGAGAAAGAGTAAACATGGGTCTAAGTATTTTCAAAACACTAAATAGAATGAGATATAAAAACTAAACTAATGAATCACAAAATTCTCATAAATTGGACCACGCATATGATTTTTCCTTTCAATCAAAGTACTAACACATGCACAATAAAAGTGGCTTTAATCATAAAAATGAAAGCATATGGGTTGATGTCTTGATTTACAAAAACTATTATTCCTTAATGATTGAAACGTTTGACTTTCACTATTCATTTAACTATATTAGAATTACAACTTAATTTTACATTGTTTTCAAATCGATCCCAAACATTATCAGTTTTAAATTTAAGTCTCTATCAAATGTTTTCAATTTTAAAATTGAAGTCTCTTTTCTTACGTGTTTAATCTCTTAATGCCATTTTTTCACAACTACACAAATATTTCAGTTTTACGATACAATCCTCTTTCTACATATGCTACCTTTATGCCACTTATTTTTATGTGTTTTTATCACATTGATCATATTCAATATTACAACTTTAGCATGTTAATTTTTTAAAATAAATTTTATAATTTTTCACATCAATCCCAAATGCTTAATATTTTCTATTTATTCCTTTTTTCTTATTAACATTTTTATAGGGACTAATTCCTTTAATAGCCTATTTTTAATAATGTTGGTAGAATTTATTCCTCGCATATTGCTACGGATTTGAATTTAAGGTTAAAGTATGAATGATTAATTAGTTTCAGTCTATATATCAACTAGAAAAGACGGACATAATTAAATTCCATGCATTTGGGTTGTTAAACTTTCAATATTCATTATATTTAAATTTATGAAAACGTCATTTTAGTGTTTTGTTGAAGGAAACATATGTCCATACATTACATATACCAAATTAATACTCACTCCGTCCCTTTTTAGATGCAACATTTCAATTAGTACATACATTAAGAATGTGTGTTGACTTGACGGTAAAGAGGTCAAATATGTATATAATACAAAAGTAACTTTTTTAGTGGGAAGATATAAAGTAAAATTGGTGTAAAAATTTTTACTTAAAAGGAACTGTAGCAAGTTTTTTTGAATAACCTAAAAAAGGAATTGTAGTAAGTTTTAAGAGACGGATGGAGTATAAATGTACAAAAGTTTGAATTTATAAAATGAAAAGATTATAAAATATAATTAAAAATCGGTATTGAAAATTGTGTATTTCGTGTGAATAGTGTATAATAGATAGCGGATTAAGGTGGTTTACATCAGAATAATCTGGTTTGGCCGAAAATAAAAACAATTTCATAGAGTGTTTTAATAATTATGAGGTCATTTTAAAACTTTTAAAAAGGTAAAAGTAATTTTTATTATTTTTATCCTATAAGGATTTAGTATATAAAAGAATTCATCTTTGTAAACTTTATGATAGAATTGATTTTATGAATTACTTATCTTAAATTTCCTTTATTGAAAAACATTTAGAAGTTTTGAATAAAAGTTTGTAAGTTAAATTTAAACTATAATTTAGTAGTATATATCATTTTTGAATTTGTGTGTAATATGTAAATGATTAAAAAATAAGTGAGTTTTTATTTGAAAATTTTAGATAAGTGGAAATACATATAATGAATTTTATGCTATAACGGTTTATTTTACGGAGTAGTATTTTTAATTCTTACTTTTTGCTATATAAGTTTAGTTGTTCTGTTATTTTTCATATAGACCACCCATAAGCCATAGAGAAAGAGTGAAAAAGGATGTACATGTATGATAGATAATGTGGGGGGTTAAATGAAAACTCTAACAAAGTAGGAAGGCTTTGGGTGAATAATGAGGACGCGGTTTTTTGTGAACATTTTAAAGAAGATGGAGGATTTTCAAACAATTTTCCAGCGAGTAATTACTTTTGCCGCAGTGGTCCCTAAAGAAAGTCGATCATATGTTTAAACCCCTGGACACTCATTAGTTACATTTTTAGCACTCCTAAAACAGGATTTAAGTTGGAACTAATTGTAAAACCATCAAACCTATGGGCCTAAGCAAAAAAAATAGAAAACAACAAAATTGCCATTGTTCACCCTGTCCCATCAACTATCCTAAATGACCTTAGACAATTTGGGCATAAGAAGAAGTCTAACTAAGGGTAAATCGGTCCTAAAAATAGTGGAATTGAGCTGGGAAGCATCTGCTCCAAGTTGGGCCTCGGCAGGGGCGTTCATGACCGTGTGCGCGCTCATACGCGCTCAAGGACCGCGAGCACAGCACGCGCACAATGGGTCCAGAGCGATGCGTGCCTTGATGTCCACACAAGGAGTCCGCGCATAACTCGCGCATGATCTGCACGTCCTGCTTTGCGCATGGGTTGAGCGCAATTGGGCGTGCACAGTCCCCTCCAATGAATTAATCTTCGTGAGTTTGCTCCAGATAGCGCGCATATGTGCACATGGTGCGCGCACAGAGCGCGCATGATCCTTGAAATCTTCCTCCTTGCTCGCTCGATCGCCACTTGAATTGTCAAAACTTAAGGGTCATCTAAGACACGTCATTAATGAAAGGGATCCCCACAGGTTGAGCGCACATTAGACGTGCAATGCGGCCTCATGACTGGGTGCACACAGCATCCACCAACACTTCTTGTCTTTTGATCCTTCACAAAACATCCCCCATTTGCTTTCTTCAAGCTCCACCTACAAAAGATATGACATTTCCAAGTAAAGTGCACAACAACTAACCAAATAACCAATAGATATGAAGTATTTAGCTAGAAACAACCATGAAAATGTGTGTATGTGTTTGCACACACATCGGTGGACCCTTTAATGTTTCACCTTAGGCAGGTGACAAGTGTTTTATCACTTCTATTAATGACTTCTCACAGTATTGTTATACATACATACACATACATATACATATATCTGTTGCATGAAAATACTCAATCAGTGAATAATCTCGAAGTATTCATTAATGAGGTGGAAATGTAGTTGAATAGAGAAGTGAAAGTTATGAGGTCAGATAGAGGTGGCGAATACTATTGAAAATTTGATGAGAACGGACAACATAAAGGTCCATTTTCAAAGTTCCTTGAAAGTTGGGGCATTTGTGCACAGTATACAATTCTCGGTACACCATAACAAAATGGTATGGCAGAAAGGCAGAATCGTACTCTTATTGACATGGTTAGGAGCACAAGTCAAATAGTGTACCTCATTCATTATGGATGCATGCATTAAAGACCGTTGCATATCTCCTGAATAGGGTTCCTAGTAAGGCAGTTCCTAAGACACCCTATGAACTGTGGACGGGAAGGAAATCCAGTTGAAGGCACCTTCATGTTAGGGGCTGCCGGGTAGAAGTACGGAAATTATAATCCACATGAAAGAAAACTTGATGCAAAAACCATTAGTGGTTACTTCATTGGATATCCTGAAAAGTTGAAGGGGTGCAGATTTTATTGTCCTAACCATAGTACGAGAATTGTTGAGTCTAGTAATGCTCAGTTCATTGAGAATGGTGAGTTCAGCGGGTGTGGAGAACCACGAAAGGTGGGTCCTCAAGAAATTGAGGTAGAGAATGATACATCTGACATTTCTTTAGAGGTTGTTGTACCTATTGTTGAATCACGGTCACACAACATTCAGGAACATCAAAATAATCCTCTAAACTCACATGATGAACATGTAGTTAATGAGTCAGCTAGTGATGAGCAAGTCTTGAATGATCAAGCAGAAGATGAACCACATGAAATAGCATTAAGAAGGTCTGAAAGGCAAAGGAGGCCAGCTATTTCGGATGACTACATGGTTTACTCATTTTAACATGAATGTGACTTAAGCATTGGTAATGACCCAATCTCTTTGAAAGAAGCCATGAATTGTGATCATTCTGAAAAGTGGTTAAATGCCATGAAAGAACAGTTAAAATTAATGGATAACAACAAAGTTTGGAACTAAGGATGGCAA
The DNA here is from genome assembly GCA_024586325.1 of Stellera chamaejasme. Lineage (NCBI taxonomy): Eukaryota > Viridiplantae > Streptophyta > Magnoliopsida > Malvales > Thymelaeaceae > Stellera > Stellera chamaejasme. The sequence goes on along the minus strand of CM044982.1, from coordinate 20,045,608 downwards.
TGAGCGGTTAATCCGCTGAATACCCTAATCAGTAACCACCAACCGCGGATATTTTACTATCCACGGTTAGTAGGTATCCGCTACACCGGTTAGTAATCGACACCTATCTTTTGATATCGCGGATATTTGCCACCCACGGATATCCGTTATCCGCCTAAAAACCGCTATCCACTTTGCATTAAAATGTAAAACCTTATTCATTATCATGTGCAAATGGGCACACATGATCAAATAAACGTGCAAATGTGCAAATGAGTGGTGTGGTGTGTGTGAGTGAGTTTGTTTGTTTTTCTTTGTAATTTGGTAAAGGGTATATTAGTGGCTGGGCATATTAGTGGGCTGGGAGTAGATAATATTGTAATAGAAAATAAGTGGTATTTGAGTATAATGAATAATGTTAATGGGTTGGGGTATATTTCATTAAAAATGGGGCTAGGTATATTGTAACGGGTATCCGCGGTTGCGGTTACACCATATCCATAACCGTAACCGCTAAGGTCGCGGTTAGTAATTTTCACCTACTAGTGGATAATCGCGGATATTAACCACGGATATAACCGTTAAAAAGTCACGGATACCAGCGGTTGGTTATCACCCGACCCATTGCCATCCCTATTTGGAACCTTGTTGAGTTTCCAAAAGGATTGAAACGAGTCGGCTGTAAATGAATCTTTAAGACCAAGCGGGACTCTAAAGGCAACATCGAAAGGTATAAGGCCAAACTTGTCACCAAAGGTTACACTCAAAATGATGGCATTGCTTAAAAGGAGACATTTTCTCCAGTCTCAAAATCGGACTCTTTGATAATTATTATGGCTTTGGTGGCTCATTAAGATTTGGAGTTTCACCATATGGACATTGTAAAGACTGCTTTTCTAAATGGTGACTTAAAAGAGGAATTTGAATTTTATATGGACCAGCTGGAAAGGTTCTCAATCAAATGAAATGAGAATTTGGTGTGTAAGCTAAAGAAATCAATATATGGACTAAAACAAGCTTCTGGATAAAGTTTAATAATATCATTACATCTTATGCTTTTGTAGAAAACATCATTGATCGGTGTATCTACATGAAGGTCGGTGGGAGCAAGTTTGTTATTTTAGTCCTATATGTTGATGATATACTACTTGCTACTAATGATGTTGGCTTGTTGCGTGATATAAAGAAGTTTCTCTCTAAGAACTTTGAAATGAAATGTTACCAACACCCGGTATGTAATTAAGTTAATAACGCGTTTAAGTTTAATTACCGGGTTTTCGATAATTTCTGTTTTGGGACTTGCTTTGCTTGTTTGGTAATTATTGATTTATTTGGTGAATTTTGGGGCAACCCGGGACGGATTTAGAAATTAATTACGCGGGTGCGCGTAATTCCCCGGAGGTGCAATTCTAAGTGACTCGGGACATAGAATTGGAGAAGAAAAATGTGTTTTATGGGTTTTATGTTGTCCTGAGTATGTGGTTAAAGTTTGGTTCCAATCGGAGTAAGTTTGGTAAAAGGTTACATTTTCGGGCTAAATGAAAATGCAGTTTTGTAAGTGTGAGATATTTGGAAATTGACAATTTTGGTAGAAAAGAAAGGAATGGGGCGGATGGGTGATGGGAGAGAAAGGGACATGTGTCACTTTGTGGTAGAAGAAGAAAAGAAAAGAAAGGTTTTATGGAAGAGTTATATATATATATATATATATATATCTGTGTGTGTGTGTGTGTGTGTATTTATGCTACTAATACATATATATATATGTATAAGTAAAGAAAAGGGTAATAATTGGGCATTTTGGAAGAAAATGAGAGTGGTGGGACGGATGGGAGAGAGAAGAGAAGGACATGTGTCACTTGTTGGTTGAATGAGGAAAAGGGAAGAAAAGAATAATATGGAAGATATATATATATATATATATATATATATATATATATTTATGTAATAATACATATATATGTATAAGTAAAGGGAAAGTTTATTATTTGGTCAACTTTCTCATTCTCTTCTGCTTCTCCACATCCGTATCTCTCTCCCTCTCTTCTCTGTGGTGCCATTGTTGAGCTCAAAGCTCCACAACTGATTTCCGTCATTTTGCGACCAAACTTCGAGGTAAGTCACTTAAATCGTTCATTGGGTTATGTAGTTGAGTAATCTGAAGTCTGTTTTGGAAGAATCAGTTTAGTTTACAAGTTATGGGCATTTGAATTTTGGAGTGAATAGTGTCATATGCTCCTTTGTGTGATTTTTCGGTTCCTAAGCGTTCTCGGCACTTCCTGGTGCATGTTTGATAACATGAACGTAGGAAGAAACGCACCCAATGTTGTGCCGATTCGCGTCGAAAATTTGGGTGTAATTTTTGACGGCGGAATTAGTGAAAGGTAAGGGTATTTCTGTGTTCAGAGTGGAATTCTGATTCTGTTAGTGTAATTGATTCTGTTAGAAAAGGCTAGGTGTGAAAGCCATTTTTCTCGGCCCGAGCCTCGGTTTTTGCGCCTTTGATAATGCTTGTTTTTGTGAATTCTGAATGTGTTTTCTGTACCTGGGATTGATTGTGAATAGGGAGTTGTTTGGAAATTGGGCTGAAACTCTGCCGAAATTTCTACAGGGACCGTCGATCGAAAATTCGGATTCGGACTACAACCCGAGGTTAGGGTTCGAGTGTGTGTTTAGGAGTATTGTTTTGCGTAGCAAGCATACTCGGATATAGGCGAGGCTAGGTTTGGAAGAGGAGTGCCCGATGACGCCGACCTAGTTCCTGGTATAGACATTGTTGTGCAGGAACCGATTGGGATTTTGATATACCTACGATGGTTATCGATGAATTTATTGGGATTCCGATATACCTACGATGGTTATCGATGAATTTATTGGGATTCCGATATACCTACGATGGTTATCGATGAATTTATTGGGATTCCGATATACCTACGATGGTTATCGATGATTCATATTGATTGACCGATGGGGGTCGCTCCCCCGAGCTGGTACCATGCTCTACCGACCGATTAACCGTTTATGACCGATTGACCGTTTATGACCGATATGCCTTGGCTGGGCCAAGAGCATTACCGTTTGATTGTGATTGTGATTGACCGACTGCATTGCATATGGTTGATTGTGTTGCATTGATTGAGCATTTGTTTGATTGGTGAGATGCTTTGTGTATATCGTATTCGTTACATTTTTCGATTGCAGGTACAATGTATCGACTGTTATTGTTACTGCACCATGTCTATACATGTTCTCTTACTAAGTTCTTTCGAGAACTTACCCTTATATCTACCGTTTCAGGAAAAGGAAAGGAAAAGAAAGTCACCGAGTAGAGGCGAGGTTGCTAGAGATTGAGGGAGACCGCCTCTTGGTTGGTTTCTATTGTATTCCGAACTTGGTTTCTGGCTCTGTATATTGTTCATAACATGCATGTGTCACTTTGTAAGGTTTGGTAGTGTAAATGGTAAGGATTGTATAAGTGTTAAAGTTCGATTCGCGTAGGTAAACATCTTGGGGCTTGGTTGAGCATTGTTGCTTTGTTTTAAAGAAAATTCGGGGTGTTCCCAAGGGGCGGATACCTATTAAAGGTTTATGTTAAGGTTGTGAGTCGCCCCCACTCTCCCCCTTTCCCCGGTTTGGTCCGTTCTACGTGCACTTCCGTGAGTGCGGGGTCTGAGGGGCGGGGGTAGGGTGACAGACTGTACTCGATCAGATATCAGCTTCATTGTTTGAATGTTACGCCGATATCAAAGCGATCTGAGATTATACCACTGAAAAGCTGCAAATAAAGTTCTTAGGTACAAGGTACCAAAGATCACATGCTCACTTATAGGATGGCAGATCACCTTGAAGTGGTTGGCTACTCAGATTCAAACTATGCCAGATTTGTGGACTCGAGGAAATCCACATTTGGTTACATATCTCTACTGGCCGGAGGAGCAGTTTCATGGAAGACTAGAATGCGGTCCATCATTGCTACTTCCACCATGGAGGCTGAACTTGTGGCAAGTTTAAAGGCCACTGTTCATCGATTGTGGTTGTAGAACTTTGTCTCGGGTATTGAAATTGTCTACAGTATTTCCAAGCCACAGAGAATTTATTGTGATCATTTTGCAGTTGTCTTCTTCTCTAAGAATGACGAGTACTCGAAAGGTGTAAAGCACATGGAGCTGAAGTACTTGTCAATGAAAGAAGAAGTGCATAAATAAAGAGTGTTTATTGAGCATATTGGTACTAATATAATGATAGTGGATCCATTAACTAAGGGATTATCGTCCACGATATTTACTAGACATGTTGAACGGATTGGCATAATATAAAAGTCATAATGGTTTGATATGTATATATATATATATATGACAGTTTTGCTCGAATAGTTGACACTTTAGAATTCAATTAATATTATGTTTTTGCGTGTTTACTTTTACATGTATATTTATGGATTGGGGATTATAGTTACCCTCATGTGAAGTAGAGGGTTAAAGTTTCCCTCAATTATTGTTAAACTTGAATTGTGTTGATTTGTTATATATGGAAGGAATCATGTCAATTCAATGATTTAAGGTCTCCATGATCCTATCATTTCAATTCTGCTAAAGACGATGACTTGAAGGATTCATTGTAAAGTGCGCACTTATAGGTCTGAATCATCAAGTTGTCACATGGGCTAAGTAGAAGAATGTTAAATTATTTTAATATTTTAATTATATGGCACATGTAACTAATGAACTACTATTTCTATTTGGATTGAACCCAATATGATGCCTATTGGGATTATGAAATAGAGTTAGACTGGGATTAAGTTATCCCTACCCTCTCCTTTATAGATAGTGTGTAGCCACTATTAACCTAGCAGCTTAAAAGAATACGTTCGACATCATCACAAAAAGCACATAAGGGAAACAGAAATAGAGGGTAGAAGCCATTTTAAGGTTCAAGTTCTTCTCAGAAAATCAAGAAAACAAGGATCGAGGTTAATCTTGATTATTGTATTTAATTTTGTGTAAATTAATCTCGTTAAAAAAATCCTATTTTATAATTGATTAAATAAAAATAATCAACACTATGATGATATGTTGACAGTTTTAACGATATAATGACGGAAGCCAAAATCACATGTTCTCTTTAAATGCGGGGGAAGAAAGGCGAAGAGTAGGGCTGTAAACGAGTCGAGCCGAGCTCAAACTGTGCTGAGCTCGAGTTCGGCTCGATAGTGTTTTATTGAGCTCGAGTTCAGCTCGATAGCTCGACGAGCCTTCATTATGAAGGCTCTAACTCAGCTCGATTAATTGCTCTAGTTCGGCTCGATAGCTCACGAGCATCTCGAAACCTGTAAAAAACCATTTGAACTAAGTTCGAATTCGGCTCGAAATCTGTTTCAATTAGCAAAATTAATTTTATTCCTCATGTTTTATGATTTTAGTCAAATAAGTCCTTCAAAATAACCCTTGTACTTTAGAAACTTAGTAAATTAGGCCCAATTACTTTAATTATTTACATATGAACTATCCTACCTCTTTTTAATATGTTTTGCTCGATAGCTCGATAAGTTATCGAGTCGAACTCATGATGGCTCGAACTTGGCTCGATAAAATTATCGAGCCTTAAGTTCTACTCGAGTTTGAGTTCGAAGCTCAATAACACAGTGTTTAATAACACATGAACCGAGTTCGAGTTCGAATAAATTCGATAAGAGCTGGTTCCGTATCTAAGAGTTTCATTTCTTCTCTTATGTGCACTTGGCCTACGCTTTGGCACATGTCGCACATAGTAAAATTAATTGATAAAAAGTGCACCATGGGAAAGAAAAAGAACGAGAGAGTATATACAAATATTTAATGGGGAAAAGAACCTTTCTTACCAACGTTTGGTTATCGGTTTTTGCTATTAGTTTACATTTTAGGAACTTATTATACCAATTAATTTATTTTTTGGACTCATTATATCACTTAACTAACCACGATAATATTCAAGAATATTCCGTCATAGACGCATGACGTGAATTTGTTTTGTCCAACGTGATGTCCAAGTAATTTGTTTGGACCCATTATACTACTTAACTTATTTTTTAGACTCATTATACCACTTAACTTGTATTTTGGACTCATTATACTCTTCTCATATCTGATTCAAATTCGATCCCGGTAAATGAAAAAATCAAAACAATCTATTTTCGCTCAACGTCTCATTTCCCGCAGTAGAGCCTCCTTTTCCAAAACATTGATAAATCCCAAGCCGCCCTGCCTCCGCCGCCGAACAGCCTCGATCCCGTCGAGATGAAGACATGGATCTACGGCGAATACGATGTCGTTGAAGTGCTTAATGTCGATGATAAGAGTGGTAAACGAGGTGAAAAAAACTGAAACGATAATGGCTAAAACAGACCCGATTTTAAAATGGTGGTAAAAGATTTTTTGGCCAAAGCGTGGATGGTAAAAATAGTCATCACCGAAAGTGGTAAACAAGATCCAAAATGCAAACAATAATGGTAAAAATGAACAAATTAAAAAGTAATAAAAATGATCATTTAATCAAACGCAAGTGGTAAAAAAAATGTCATTCTCCCAATTTAACTGTTTAAAAGATGCAGAGGATCTTCCTCAATCGCAACGTTATATATAAATATAAATAAAAGGTAACATTTTAGAGATATCGAAAATTCGAACTTAAGACATTTATAATTGTCCTAGATAACTTGTTAGAATGATCTTTATGCAAGTTTAAGAGCTGGGCTGATTTTAATTTGATATTTTAGATGCCAAATGTTTTTTTTTATTCGGATGCAAAATGTTTATTGCCCACCACATATTTATGAATCTGCCGACCCTTTCCTGTTTCTTCTTACACCTGTTTCAGTCGACCTCCATCATCCCTCATTTTTTGTGGTCTGCATTGTCTTTTGCACTGCTGGATTCAACTACAATAATCATTGTAGCCCAAAAGGATTTAGCCCGTTTGACTGATCGTCATAGAAATTAAAATGAATATAAAATTTTATGTAATTTGATATAATTATTTCTGAGTAGATTTGTTATCCAAAAATAATCCAATAAATCAATAAGGGATATTCATAATGATGATAAATCAATATAAACATAAGTATAAAATTGAACAAGTTTCAATGTACTTTTTATTACTATGTGAAATTCTAAGAATTAATAAACAATATAATAATTCAAAGAATTATGCAAAAATTAATTCAACTCTATAATTCTTAGCAAAAATCATAGAGTAAATCATAATAATAATTCTAACAATATAGAATTAAAAGAAGAATTAGAAATCCAAAGCCAAATTTCGACAGAGTTCCGAGACTTGTGTTTCACGCAATCTCCTTAAAACATATTCGCCCCCTCTAGTATGGGTGCTCGAGGTTCGATGAGCGTCTGTCTCCCAGGATACAACGGAAGACGTGAAGTGAGGTTGCACCAAACTTCCTTCATCGACGTACTTGAACGGAAGAACACTTGAAGAACACCAAAACATATGCTAGAAGAGAGGTTTTTTCTCAAGGAGGAAGGAGAGAATAATGTGATGAGGGATGAAAAAAATGCTTGGAGGAGGTATCATTTTATAGAGATTGGAAGAAGCAAATACATTATGAGGCACCATAATACCCCATAAATATAGACATAAAGCACCCTACTAAATATCATAAAACCTCCCTATTAATGGCCATAAACCATGGTCATAACACCCTACTATAGGGTCATAAACCTCCACACTAAATTGTGAGAAAAATGACAATTTATCATTCATATAATTTCCAACATTTTCCATGATTTTTCCAACAGATGTTACAAAAAAATAAAATAAAAATAAAGATAAATAGGGATAATTTTATGACTTTGGATGAGAGAAGTTTCTATTAAAGAAAAATCTATAATTGGTGCCGGATTGGTTTGGGCTGACGCCACGTGTCTACGAAGTTGACAAGTGTTGACATTGCTGGATGCCATGGGGATTTGTGCAATATGCGTTTCTCGGAATTCGAGGAGGGGATTTCAGTCGTCTTGTCTTGTTTGTGTTATATTCTTATGAAAGTGCTTGAAAGTTAGTCAGTCGTCCTATCAACTCCCGCCATAAATGCCTTTATATAGCCCATTTTAGTGGTGGCAAAGTCATAATATGTCAATATAGCGTTGATGGACACGTGTTTATGTATCTCCGGGTGGATTTTCTTTAAGTCCGGGAATCTCGTTAGGGTTTTACCATTACTTTGGGCTTTTTTAATTGGGCCTTTATCTTGGACCACTGACTGGGCCTTTTGCTAGACCTTTTTTGCTTATTGGGTATGTTGGCCATCAAGTCCCCCCTTAGCAAGTAGGCCGACTGCAAGGAGTCCGACCTTAGGGTAATTCCTTGGATTGTCACGGTTCAGCATGTTTGGCCTGCCCCCTTTTGAATTCCTCTGACCATTGGTTCGGGATTTTTTGAAATGAAGATTTGAACCTCCTTTGCTTTCCTCGAACCAATGGTCCGAGACATTTGAAATGAGAATTTTGATCCTCCTTTGATTTCCTCGGATCAATGGTCCGGGAATAGAACCGAGGATTTAATCCTCCCTTTGATTTTCTCGGACCAATGGTCCGGGAATAGAACCGAGGATTTTGATCCTCCCTTTGAATTCCTCGGACCAATAATCCGGGATGTTCGAGACGACTTTGTGAGCAGGTAGTCCCATCGCAGTTAATGCATTAACTGCTACTTTTTGATCAACGGTGGATGTGTATCGTGTTGTGACGGTTCACCTTCCCGGACATTCTTACATAAGAAAGCGCAAGTGAATTGTCATTCACATCATTCTTGCTTTCTTTGCTCTCAATTCCCTTGTTTAGCCCTCTCTTCTTTCACAACGGACAACCCATCGCTCAAGGAGGCAATCAGCTTTTGCAGAGGTGGAGGAGCCTTGATAAAGTTGCCCCAAGAGTATCTAGCACCGTTCCTCGGCCAAGAGACAGTCGCTTCGCAGCCAAGAAAGAGCTTGCCGTAGAAAAGTTCTACCGACGTTATCACTTTGTTGTCGATGCGGCGGCAAGTGCTTCACTAGTAAACCTCGGATCATCGTTGTTTCCTCCGTCCCATTACCGCCACGTGTCTACGAAGTTGACAAGTGTTGACATTGCTGGATGCCATGGGGATTTGTGCAATATGCGTTTCTCGGAATTTGAGGAGGGAATTTCAGCAGTCTTGTCTTGTTTCTGTTATTTTCTATGAAAATGCTTGAAAGTTAGAGAGAGGTCCCATCAACTCCCGCCATAAATGCCATTATATAGCCCATTTTAATGGTGGTAAAGTCGTAATATGTCAATATAGCGTTGATGGACACGTGTTTATGTATCTCCGGGTGGATTTTCTTTAAGTCCGGGAATCTCGTTAGGGTTTTACCATTACTTTGGGCTTTTTTAATTGGGCCTTTATCTTGGACCACTGACTGGGCCTTTTGCTAGACCTTTTTTGCTTATTGGGTCTGACGGCCATCGATAACTTTTCAGGAATAAGCCAAAAAGTAAATGTGTATAATTTTTCAGAGATGAAGAGTATATATATATATATATATATATATATATATATATATATATATATATATATATATTAGATTCAACAAAAATTGAATTGGTGATTCAATTTTGTCTAATAATCGAATTATCCAAAATTTTCATGTCTCTATTGACTCATATATATTTTAGATTTTTTACGTCAATATATATTTTAGAATTGTTAGAACTATACGTATAATCATTAACTATCATAACATTTAAAAACTTAAATAAACTGTAAATTGAGTTTTTTGTATTACGTGGCCGATGTAGATCTTTTATTTATTTTTTTAACTTTTGAATTTTCTAGGCATTTTACATCCGCCATATTATTTACTCACTAGTTAATAAAACTACTAGTAGATCCTAACGGAAAAATCTTATTTATGCCAGGTATACATATGCCCACTAACACTTAGTGTTAAGTGTGGAATATTCCGTTAATAGTTTTCCCATTTCGGACATCTCATTTCGGACTAATATATCATATGCATTTTCCCATTTATTAATGGATACGTTTTCTTTCTTTAATTAGGTTGGTCCGGATTCACGAGTTTTTATTTGGTAAGTGGATATTTAATGCTTTGATATCTGCCAATTACGTTTTCACTCTTCCCTTATGTGGCTTGGTAGAAATCTTTTAGATTTCAGACTTAATGGTAGTGGTGTTTGACGTTAACATGTATTGGTTTCATTTGTAAATGTTTCGTTGGTCTGTTTGCCACTTCGTTCTTTTTCTTGTTTGATTTAAATTTAGAAGCATCTCAAAATATTTGTGATTTTGATCTAAATGATCGCTTTGATGGGGAAGATGTTGTCATAGAGTCACAACTCACCCAAGTGGATGTTACACCTTCATCGAACATAGGCGTGCCAAATCTCAATGTGTGTGAAGGTATTTCAGTCGTTGGACATGGTGGTAGTGTTGGAGATGGACAGAATGATGGGGACGATGAACGGGGTGCGGACATAAATGATAGTTACACAAACGTTGATGTGTCTGATGGTAGTCATGGTATGTCTGAAACGTGGCTCATATTTTTTATAGGTCAGAAACGGTTGTGGTATTTGTTGTCATTATTTGTTTTCATTGTTTTATCTGTTGCTTAATATGTTGTAGAGTACCAGCGAGAGTTTAGTAATGGGTATGATGTTACACCTTCATCGAACATAGGCGTGCCAAATCTCAATGTGCGTGAAGGTATTTCAGTCGTTGGACATGGTGGTAGTGTTGGAGATGGACTGAATGATGGGGACGATGAGCGGGGTGTGGACAGAAATGATAGATACACAAACGTTGATGTGTCTGATGGTAGTCATGGTATGTCTGAAACGTGGCTCATTTTTATAGGTCAGAAACGTTTGTGGTATTTGTTGTCATTATTTGTTTTCATTGTTTTATCTGTTGTTTAATATGTTGTAGAGTACCAGCGAGAGTTTAGTAATGGTTATGACAATGGGCCATATGATGATGAAGGAGACAATGATGGACTTGGTAATTTGATAGGTTTTTTTGTGAACTTCAAACGTGTGTGACAGTAGAAACGTTTTCATGTTCTAATGTATTTGATTATTTGATGTTTGCTTATTTCAATGGTACCAGATGCCGATATAGATTATAGCTTGGTTCAAGTGGATGATGGAGTTGAGGAAACTTGTTTGAAGGGTGTAAGTTTGAGTCATTTGATGCGGCAAATACATTTTTAGGCGCTATGCGGTGGAGAACGGGTTTAAGTTCTGCACTATTAGACGCGGAGAAATTCCAAAAATTCTGTCTACCATGGAATTTGCTTGTCACCGAGAGGGTTCAAAGAAGGCGAGCAGTCAGGAGAACATTGCATATCATAGACGGACTTTCAGGTAATTCAGTTCTGATGCTTCCTTGTTCTTCTGGTAGTTATATTGTTTTTAGTTGTTTTCGTAACAATATGTTTATGCGGTCTTTAAATTTATCAGATGTGGATGTACTGCCAAGATTCGGTTCAAGAGAGTGGAGGATGCAAGGTGGGAATGTGTTTTACACGTTCGAGGACATAACCATCCATTTCTACCTGTGCACATGCACCATCTTTTGAATGGGTGTAATGATATGACAATGAGCAATGTGGTATATTACATTTGTACTTTTAATGTTGATGTGATATTTATGGAATTTACTAGTGATTTCTGTTTCGTGTCGTGACTATACTAGCAATGGTTGAGAGTGGCATCCGTATTATTGACACATATAGATTCTTTAATAATGAGTCCGGTGGTCAGCATTCGTCGAGTTTGAGGAGGAAATTGTTTTACAATATGGTTGGCAAAAAGAGAGCAGATGTCGCAGCAAAAGGTGATGCGAATGAGCTGCTTAATGAGTTTTTGGAATGCAGTAGACGAGATCCATACTTCTTTTACAAATATGAGAAAAATCATGATGGTGGGTTAACCAATTTCTTTTGGAGGGACGGACAAATGAAAATTGATTATCAGATTTTTGGAGATTTCGTTAGTCTGGATGCGACGTACAGGACAAACAGGTATAACATGTTTTGCGTGCCAATTATCGGGGCAAATCATCACCGTCAAAATATATGTTTCGGAATGACGTTTCTGATCGAATTAACGACAAAGGCATATGAGTGGTTATTAAGGACCTTTTTAGAGAGCATGGATCATGTTGAACCTCAGACCATTTTTTCAGATAAAGAGCAAGGTTTTATAGCTGCGTTTGATCGTGTTATGGTTCAAGCCAAGCATCGGTTATGCCTTTGGCACATTGCAGAGAAAGGGCCAACTAAGTTGAAGTCATTGTATCATCAAGACGGGTTTCGAGAATCTTTCATGAGGTGGCTATATGATTGTATTACAGAAGAGGAGCTAAACTTGGCATGGTCTACAATGTGTGGAACATATAATTGTGGTGATAATAATTGGTTGAAGCGTCTTTGGGGTATCAGGAGCCGGTGGGCATTTTGTCTATCTCGCGATTCATTTTCTGCTGGTATTGATTGTTCGTTTTGGTGCTGTTAAATTTTATTTTGGTTGGTTGTTTGTCTTAAAGTATTTCTGAGCTTTCTTGTGGAAAACAGGTACGCTCGCAACTCAACGGTCGGAAAGCACTAACAGCGTGCTTACATCACTAGCAAATAAGCAAATGGGACTTCATGCCATTTTTAAGGCATTTACTATGAGGATAAGTGAATGGCGTCTGAATGAGGTTGAGAAGGACTACGATAACATCGGGGCTCATTTTATGGGTTATCGACACGAGTTTCTCGAGACAAGCGTCGTCCGTTTACACTCGGGCGTATTTATAAGGATTTTGAGAGCCAATTTAATTTCGGTATTTGTGCAAGGTTCCGTTTTGTTACCGTTGATGGTACCGTCGAAAGTTTTATGGTTAGAGAGAATGAGTCACGTGAGTTCTTGGTACAAATTGATCGGACATCAGCGACTGTCGACTGTGAGTGTAAATTTTTTACGCAGCAAGGGTTTCTGTGCTCTCATGCCATTCGGGTGCTTGACATTACAGGTATACTCTTGCTCAATAAAATATCATTTTCTCTTTTCTTGTTGTCATTGTTTGGAATTACCAATCTTCGCACTTACGGGCGGAGAAAATTCATGATCGCTACATAATTAGGAGGTGGACAAAAACCCGCGGCAACTTTTGGAACAAGCGATGACACGTAATGCTGACTCGATAGGCTGCATCGTTTTTGTTGGCGGAGTAATATGGTTCGTGAGTATATGACCTTGATAGATAGGTGTTTCCATTCATCGGAACGAGGAGGAAGCTTGACGAGTGTCTGGAGTCAACAAAAGGATATATTTTGCATTCTGAACCAATAAGCATGCCAGGTCCTACTAATGACATTAATGTCGGTGATCCGAGTTTTGTTAATTCAAACACATATGGGAGAAAGCGATCTAAAAGCATGGCAGAGAAAGTGCGAGCAAGCCAAAGGAGGAAGTGAGTAGTTAGGGTTCACATATAATTATAGTTTTTTCAGAAGTTAATACATTTTTTCGAGACATTTGCTGGGGTTTTTAGTTTGTTATTTCCTTTTGTTTCATAAACAGTGGTTGTAGAGCTCTTGATTCAGATGGGTCTATAGTTGGTATAGACATTTCCTAAAATGGCTATGTTGCTAGTTACTTTACTTTAGAATTACTATTTGTTGCATATGAGTGCTTATCATTTTCGTATTCCAACATCAATATTAATCGACATTGCAACCACATTACGGACCTATAAATAATTGACAACAAAACCACTAACGTTTGAGACCACAAAGTCTCGGACATACCATGACCGCCATCAGACAAGCATATAACTAGTACAACTAGTAGCACCCAATACCATTCTTTTTTGTCCAGAAATATAAGGGATAGCAACCATGTTTCAGACCTGTAAATAATTGTCAACAAATACCACTAACGCTTTGAGACATATAGAATTTTAGAGTCGTTTCAGACCTACTTCAGAATTACTATTTGTTGCATATGAGTGCTTATCATTTTCGTATTCCAACATCAATATTAATCAGACATTGCAATCACATTACAGACCTATAAATAATTGACAACAAAACAACTAACGTTTTAGACCTATAAAAAATGGAAAAAGTCTCAGACATACCATGACTGCCATCAGACAAGCATATAACTAGTACAACTAGTAGCACCCAGTACCATTCTTTTTTGTCCAGAAATATAAGGGATAGCAACCATGTTTCAGACCTGTAAATAATTGTCAACAAATACCACTAACGTTTCAGACTTATAAAAAAGGGAAACGTTTCAGACATACCATGACTACCATCAGACAAACATATAACTGGTAGGAACAGTTTTATCATATAACTAGTAGCACCTAGTACATTTTTGACAATCTTCAAGATTTGTATAGTAATCCTCTTACAGCAACAGAGGCCTTCAACTGGATTATATCGCGAACTTTGTTGGTTCCATGTTTCAATATCTCAGCCGCTATGGCACGTCGATGATACATCATGGTGTTTTCCTGTGTTTATAATTTTTGAGACAATCCATTAAGATGTTCAATAACCTAGAGATGCAAAAGTATATTTAACAAATCTAATGTGCTTACATGCCCGAGAGCATACTCCTTTCCATCATTTTTGAACTTGTTACCGTAGAAAAGCTCCATGTGCTTCATCAGGAATATGCCACAGTCATTGGCATGCATCACCAGTGTATCACACGAAACGCTTTCTTTCCAAGGGAGATCTGCGATTTGCCATCTGTACTGTGGCCATTTCGCAACTTCTGGGTGTTCACTCTTCAGCAAATATTTCTCAAACAGTGCATTCTGGAGTAATATAAAAGCAACGTGCCAAGTTAGTCATCAGCAAAGACATCCTTGTTCCAAAAAGTTTACAAAGGAGCTGATTTTTCACATTTGCTTACCATTTCATCTATCATCTTCTCGTATTTGTCCTCGCTGCCCAACATGTTATCCAGAATCCAAACCGTGCTTCTTGTGAAGTCCACACAGAAAGCAAAGTATTGTCCCCCTACTGTAATTGGTATAAATACCTGCACCAACGTCTGAAAAAGTTATTGTTGCTATTTGATGATGGTAATTTGTTTTTTGGACGTACCAGCTGGTAGGTATTGAGCATCCCAGCATTGTTCTCTCTAAGCCAGAGGTCGAGAAGTGTTTCAAAGTTCCTGTACGTTTCTCGGTTTACTCGTTTCTCTTCATCGGTCATATCGGGACCCGCAGTCAGGTTCTCACACAACATCTGTGTATAATATATTTCCCGTTACAGCATTGGTCAGTTACCAGTCAGTACCAAATATAGTCTTTAAGTGATAGTTTAGAATGACATACCGAAAGATTCACGGGTATGAACATTCGGCTGACCGCGAGGTTCGTGTATCCATCATGGATACGTTTAATGCACCATGCATCTATCACCCTTGAATCTACTTGTCGATTTGCTTCCAGCGACCGGAAAACTCCACGTAGTATCAGATGACTCTTCCCATCGGTGTAAACCGTCTCACTACAACCATCATATATATCAATTAAGTACTGATAGAGAACTGTACTGCGAACAACCAAAATGTTCATGAACAATGGATTTACTTCTCATCAATGTCGTGACGCATTGCAAAATCCACCAGCATTGCATCTTCATGTGATAGATGGAGTTTTTTGTTTCTCTCCCTCCCCATGACTTTCATAAAAGGTGACCTCAACCTCCAAGGTAGGTTGCGATTTAAATCTTGGCCTACCTTGTTTTATTGGTTCCGGTGTTTTGTATGTATTCCCGCCATCATCAGAGTCTGAAAAAATATTTGGTGAGTTATCAGAGTCTGAAAAAAATAAGCAAAGTTGATCTGTCCTATTCAGTCCATGATTGTATGCAAGTCGAAAATAGTAATGGTGAGGTCTGAAATCAGCCCTATTCACCTGAAGCCACTGGTTTGCTATTAGTTCCAGAATCCACAGATACCTTCCCTCCTTTGTTTCCTGCGTATAATAATAGACTACGAGATAAGTCGGAAACATTAATACTAGGGTCAGAATCAACCGAGGTCTGAAACTCATTAAGCATCAAGTTATACACAATGACATCAACTTTAAAAAAATGTGAACTGTAAGCATCACATGTTATACATGGTGCAAGCTATGTCTAAATTATATCACCTGACCAAGTTGGTGTCGTTTCTACCCTCACGCCTTGGTCAACATTTCTTCCCTCGTCAGTTTCTTCAACTGCGTATTTAGGAAAATTTTCGTTCATTTTCAGAAATAACATATACTAACTTTATTCACTTACCATTCATCCAAATGCTACTGCTAGCACAGTCCACAATAAGTTGCACAGTCTCGGTCGAAAAGGTGGACCAGTCAACGAGTCCCTGGAAGTTGCCATTTGTGTATCCGCCTTCTCCTTTTGCCATCACGTTCCCAATGCATTCCTCAAGGCCTGGATGATTCTGGCCGAGCTTCATCACTTCGTCAACGAAAGCCTTTAGTGCACATGTCAACGAAGTTGTAGAGTGCATTAGAGTTCTGACTACCATATCTTTCGTAGCATCATCTGTAGGTTCTGTTGCTTCATCTTTCCATTTAAGAAAATCTGCGACATCATCAGATTCAGGATCATCGAATGCAACAACTACAGTCCCACAGCCGAACCCATATTTATATGCGTCATCTATGCGTTTGTTCACTGCACGATTCGACCAGCCAGCGACGCGTGGTAACAACCGTGGCACGGGTCGACAACCTCTTAGTATTACTCTGTCCAAATACAACATCTGCATTGCATCACATTGTAATTATGGTAACAGTTGGACATTATATTAGTCAGTAAAGTCAAACTCATGTGGCATGTTGAATTACCTGAAGGAAGAGCATGCATCCGTTTAGTCCTGTGTTATTTTTCCCACTCTTCCATCGGCTAACTGCATTTGCTAACTCCCCGTGAACAAACTTGGCCCACTTCATATGTCTAACATCTCTTAGATTTCTCACCTTGCTAAGGAACTTCCAGTGCGACAAGTTGCCATGATTTCATGGCGCCAGCAACCTCGACACAATTGCCACCAAAAAATTGCGCTTGAATCTTTCACTTCCTTCCTCATCAGTTATAACTGCTTTATCCACATCTGTCATCCTAGGACCTTCCCCCTTTCCTCCATCACACTGCTGCCAGTCTGCTTGAAAGCCATCAATAACACTCCCTTCATCATGTTCGACGAATTCGACTGATCCTTGTGGAACACCGAGAACCAGGCTTACTTGTCACCGCACGCCGCCCGAGCCCGGTTGCGGAGGCGGGGGCGCCGGGACGCCGGAAGCGGAAGCCGGAATGGAAAGGAGTGGCGGGTCCATCGAGACCCGCCGCGCGTAGCGGACCCGAAAACGGAAGGATTGTGGAAGCAGACTAACGGAAATTTCATGCGTATAACCAAAAATAAAATGCAACCATACAATTCATGCACTAATAACAGAGTAAGCCCCGCCCTCCGTGGACGAGTGCTTACGCACCAAAACGCATATACATACAGAATTCACAGAACCTAAAATGTCTAGCAAGCGCCAAGCGCCGAGAACAGAATATAGAACAGAATATACCAATGTATATACAGACATACAACCATCATAGCAATACAGAAAGTGTGCATATGCAACTACAGAGCCAACCTTAGAATCTAAGTAACAAAATACCTTGCGCGGGATTCACACCAAGTACACAATCCCGGACCGCAAGGTGCAACTGCTGCAAAACACACCCAAGGCAGAAGCCTCGCGGAAACCTACCCCCTGGCTGCTTACTGCACCTACGAAATCCAAAAACAGAACCCAAAAAGGGTGAGTCCTAAAAGGACCCGTAAGGGATTTGGGGTAAGATAAGTATATGCAACCCCGCAAAAGCAGAAAGATAGCAATATACGCAATGAATACGAATAACATACATGTACGAGAAACAAATCGGAATCCCGAAGGATGTGCGATTCCAAATCGCCATAAACCTTATAACAGATCAGGCAGCGACCTCCCACTAAGGGGAGTCGAAGCGAAGCTATTACGAAGCATGGTGCACCGGTGGGGTAGCGAACCCACAACTGTCGTAGTGTTAGCAGCAGTATGCCATAAGGCATACTCCTACAAACGTAGGATTAATGCATGCAGTATGCTACAAGGCATACACCTACAGATCACGTAACTTACCTTAAAGCGAAATTTCCGAAATACTGCAAAATGAAGTGCTACAATACATACACCTACAGACTACGAGAATATGCTCTAGGCATATAATCTTGAAATACCTGCAGCAGAAAATGAAACTAAACATACACCTATCTTACCAAAAATAGCAGAACCAAACCCTTACCTCAAAATCCAGAGTATTGGACCGATTCTGGATAACACCTACACCGTGCCCCGAAACTTAGAATTCCTCTTTTCCTAACCACCGAAACTCAGAATCTGCCAAACCAAGTTGAATTAGCATCCTCATCAACCACACTACCAAACTACAACCCCCGACCCCAAAGCCGAAAATCCGACAGAATTTCCGTAAAATTCCAGATTTTCACAGAAACGTCAGAATTCAGAACCAACCTAGACAATGCAAGATTTCACATTGACAAACATCATACAATAAGCAGAACTGATCAAATCCGACCTTAAACCCTTCATTACCCGCCATTTTCCGATAATCCCGATTAATTGTAACTTTTTCATTTCTTAACCGAATTCAACATTTCAAACTTCCATCCACTCCTAAATTCAAGCCCAACACCATATTAACCTCCAATTTAACCAAAATGAACCTCCAACATTGAAAAAGAATCATTCCAAGATTTCGGTTCTTAATCAACTTTTCATCCAACTTTCAATTCAATCCATTCAAGCTTCCAAATAATCATATTAATCACCAATTCCACTTCCTAAGCATGCTTACTAACCAATTACACCAAAATCAATAAAACCCCTTCACTTATCAATTCGGCCAAAGAGGGGTTTTCTCACCCAACCTCCATTTCAATCCAAACAAAGTTCCATTTGCACTCTTTAATCACCAATTACATTTCTAAACCATGAATGTTATCCAATTGCATCCAAAACAACAAAATGCACAATGAACACCAACCTAAAAATTCGGCCATTTGGGGCTTTTTAAACCAACTTGTTTTCCATCAAATTGAATCCACACATAAGCTTAGAATCATGCTAGGATTAACATACTTGAAGCATGAAGCAAGATAACAAACACACACCATTTTGGAAAATTATCCAAAATTTCGCCAAACAAGGGTTCCTCTACCAAGATGTGTTTTCCAAAATCCAACACTTGATTAACACTCTCCTACAACCCAAGAACAACATACTAAAAGATGGGAGGAAGAAAATCATCCTAGCTTATAGCTAAGAACAAACCCATCAATTGCCAAAACCCTTCTTTTCATCACCAATCTCCAAAACTAACAAGAAAAGAGGAGTAGGGAGGATGCTTACCTCAAGTAGCAACCAATTCCTCTTTGATTTCTACCAAAAAGAAGAACCTCAAGCTTGGGTGGAGTTCATCAATGGAGGCGGCAGCAGCAAAGAAAAGAAGGAAGAAGAAGAAGAAAAGAAAGAAATAAGGTAAGTCTCCTTTTATGAAAATAATAGCCACTTATATATTTTCCTACTTTATAACCCATGCCTCCCATCCTAAATTAAAATAGGACATGTGTCCCTTCCCCTCTCCCAAAATCCTGCCGAATTTATCAGCTGCAACAGCCCATACTCACTTTTATTAATTATGCACCCAATTGCAAATTAACTCCCAATTTTTCCGAAAGTTCCAATTCTTTTTACCCAAAAATATTTACCGAGCTCCAAAATTAACGAAACTTGGACACAACCCTCAGAATATTATAACATTCACAGAACATTTTTCAGAAATTCATTTGCCTTTCCGGAGTGTCCTACCGAGCTCGCTGAACCCGAACCAAAACCCGACGTGCGAGCGTGTCAACCTGAACCGAAATTCCGTCACTCCAAAAATTCCATAGAAACACCCATAAATTCCATCTTACATTTAAACACAACTTACCCCAAAGCCGTCAGAAAATTTCCATCCCGAGCCCCGGGATTCCCGTCCCGAGCCTCGGGAGTCGCCCGGAACCGAACGTCCCGCCCCAAATATTAAACTCCACAACCATCACCGGGACGTCTCCACGACTCCAAAACTGCAAACGGCTTCCCAAACTGAGATCTCGAGAGTGCTACCGAGCCCCCAGACGCCCCGAGACGACCCCGACAACCCCCCGGCGCCAGAAAAATATTTTCGGCGGAAACGTCCGGGGGACCCACACGACCTCAAATACGGAGGGGTTCGCCAAAATGATACTCGGATAGGGCTCGGGAGCCGCCTGAACGCCGAAAAACGTGACCCGCAGGCTAAAACCGGAGCCCCGGGTCACCCGGTCGCAACCCGCTCGGGGTGACCGTAACATTCTCCCCCCCTTAGAACTCTTGGTCCTCCAAGAGTAGCCTGAATCAACCAGACAGGTGTCGCTACCAACCAGAAAATATGAACACCCCCTAACCCAGAACAATCGGACCACCGTACTGGTGCGGCGGGAGTGGTAGTTTAGACTACCATACAGAGCCTCACGGCGTCCCACCCTCCGGGTGCATCTTATTGCACCCGAGTCGCTTGCGGTATTTCTACCAGACAACCCTGCAGACAAGACCGAACCTAAATCTAACCGATCCACAACAGGCTATCACGGAAGACATCACGTAAAACGAAAATTGGGGGTAAGGCCAACCTAACAACTTACTCTAGGAACTCATAATAACCGATATAACTCGGGGTAACTCGCCCCGCCTATCAAATCTTACTGTCCCTCTGAACAGTACTACCTCCCATCAAATTCTATCACCAAACTCAGATTCAAGAGGTCTACGGCGGCGGTTCGTATAAGCAGTGGTGCAGTCATTCGCGGTTTTAATCCGCGCCTGTAATAACTGATCTTCGCCGTAGTCTCCTCAAAAGCTCGGGTCCCAGCTTCAACCCCATCGACACATCTGTCCAACAAGATGGTGTCATACACCTCCTCCCGCATAACGCCTCAAATGGTATCATGCCAACCGTAGTCCAAAGCTTTTGTTGTACGAGAATTCTATCAAAGTAACTGCTAGTCCCAAACTCCTCCAAATTCCAAAGTACAGATTCGCAGCCTATCCTCCAATATCAGAATCACCCGCTCCGACTGCCCGTCCGTCTGTGGGTGATAAGCGTATTCGATGGAGTCGCGTGCCCAATGCTTCATGAAAAGCAATCCGAGAACCGTCTTTGTAAAACTCGGATCACGGTCGATTCAATGGAGTCTCGGTGCTCCATGTAAACGCATAATCTCCCCGATGTAAAGTCGGGCAAGCTTTTCCAGAGGGTCTATGACCCGAATAAGCAGAAAGTGTACGCATTTTGTCAGCCGATCCACAAAACCCAGATAGCATCATGATGAAACCGTGTCAGGGCAGTGCAGTCAGAAAGTCCATCATAACATTACCCTACTTCCAGTGGAATGGGCAAAGTCTGCAGTGTCCCTGCCGGTTCTCGATGCTCACACCGCTCGAGTGTGCCCCTCTAAAATCTCATTCCGTAACTCCCGATCCTCCGGTACATAAAGGCAATCCGGAAGTATAGCAATCCCCGCCTATACCGAAACGTCGGTAACAAATAAATCCTTATCTTCCCAGATGACTTCTTCAATACCAAATCTCTACCTTGCGCTTCGCGCATCCTATCAAGCCACTCAGAATGTATAATAAGTGTAATAACCTGAGCACGCTCCCAGAGCTGCCACCTGTGCCAAAGGCACGTCAGACCACTCTTCTCAGACCAGTCACCGACATTTCCTCTCTTAATTAAGCCGGTATACTTCCTGCTCAGAGCATCGGCAACCGCGTTGCCCTTGCCAGAGATGTACCCGATACTACAATCATAGTCCTTAATGTATTCGAGATATCTGCGCTGCCTCATGCTAAGCTCCTTCTGTGTAAACAGATATTTCAGACTTATGGTCGGTAAGAATTTGAAATTTATTACCAAACAGATATTGATTCCAATGTTTCAGCGCATAAATTATTATAGTCAACTCCAGATCATGTATCAATTAGTTCAGCTCATGCGGTCGTTGCCTCGACCGAAGCTACCACAAAACGCTCCTGCACCAACACACATCCCAAACCAGATGTGGAAGCACCCGTATAATTCACATACGGCAAAATCGGATCTGAAAGAGTCAGAATCGGAGCGTTAGTCAACTACCGCCTCAACTTCTGAAAATTCTGCTCACACTTATCAGACCAGATATACAGTTGACCCTTCTTGGTCAATGAGCGGTGATGCCAGAATAGAAAATCCCAGTTCAAACCTCCGATAAAACCCTACTAACCCCAGGAAGCTCCTGAACTCCCGTACTGTGGCAGGTTGTTTCCAATCCCGAACTGCCCTCACCTTCTCTGGATCCACAAACAGACCATGCTCAGAAATAACATGTCCCAGAAAGGTGACCTCCCGGATCCAGAACTCACACTTTAAGAACTTAGCGTAAAGCCGATGTTCCCAAAGTGTCTGAGAACTACCCTCGATGCTCCCGATGTGAGTCCGCATCCCGATAATATATCGAATATCATCAATAAAGACCACTACAAATGAATCCAAGTATGGTCGGAACACCCGATGCATCGATCCATGAACGCCGCTGGAGCATTGGTCAGCCCAAATGGCATGACCGTAAACTCAAAGTGTCCATACCGGGTGCGTAAAGTCTTAGGTATGTTCTCATCCTTCACCCTAAGCTGAAAATACCCGGATCGGAAATTAATCTTAGAGGAAACTCTTGAACCCCGAAGTTGATCAAAAGATCGTCAATCCTTAGCAACGGATACTTATTCTTCACAATAAGTGCATTCAACCGTCGTAATCAATACAAAGTCGAGTGTCCCATCATTCTTCTTAACAGTAACTGCAGCACCCCACGCTGAAGTGCTCGGTCGGATGAAACTCTTTGTCAGTAATTCCTCCAGTTGCTTCTTCTACTCCTGCATCTCAGAAATAGGCATCCGATAAGGAGGCATAGATATCGGAGCAGTACCTGACTGCAGGTAAATCTCAAGCACAATTTCCCGCTCTGGTGGTAATCCGGGCAACTCCTCCGGAAATACCTGCGGAAAATCTCGAACCAACGGTAAACCATCCAACTTCAACCTAGTACCAGCCTCATTCAGACCATAGCATTCCCCTACACCAACTATCGACAAATGATCCGAATCTGTAGCTCCCTTCTTGTCTTTGTGCGATAGTCAAACCAATCGGAGTCGTGAGAGGTAGTACCTCTCCAGAAACCATAATGGTACGGGTTGCACAATTAATGTGCACAGAATTCTTGGATAGCCAGCCCATCCCAAGAATAATATCATAGTTCGGCGTGTCTAAAACCAACAGATCCGATACTATCATGTCCGCCTACTGATATCGTACAACCCCGAACCATCTCATTAGAAAACATAAACCGACTTCCTGCAGCTTTTTGCTAAATACGTTTGAGGCAAAGTACTAACAGACAGATACGTAAATGTAACACATTTCGGTGTTACAATGGGAACAAATGCTCCTATATCAAATAACGCATAAACCGGTATCTCATTCGGAAATATAGTACCTTACAGAACTTCCTGTGACTCCGCCTACAATAAGAGGGCAATCCCGTACTCCAAAGAGTGTCGGACACCGCACGTAGACATCGGCCCTCCTGCCGATAACAAATTCAACCAGAATGATACCTACTACAAATCGGATAAGATTGTGCCGGTGGTGCTCCCTCTCCACCACTACTAAACTGTCCGAAACCGTAATTTCCGACCCAGAACATTTTTCTTCACAGAAAAATGTAAATTATATCCCCGACTCCAGATCTTCCTCAATACCGCAAATCTGAGTCCCGGGTCACTCCCGGGAGCCGTTTCTCCGCCCAAAATCCCCGAAAATCGTCCGACGGCAACCCCCCGGCCCCGAAAAATATTTTCCGCGGAAATGTCCGGTACACTTTGCCAGGACACTAGAAATCGATATCGGGTCAATCCGAACTCCGGTTCGTAACTGAAGCAATCGGCCGGCGTAGCCTCCTCCAGGGAGTTTGTCAATTCCTGCAAACCAAGTCTCTACTACCCTGCACTTTTCTCGGTCATTGAACCTCAGGGGGTTCAAACTCTAAAACCTCTCCAGAAGTCTGACCTCGTCAGACTGGTGCCTCAGATCTCCCCGTCGTTAATAGGACCGACGAGAAGTCCAGATGTCGTAGTGACCATCCTCCTCAGAGTCACTCATTTACCAAACCCAAAGTTGTGGCGAGCAGTGGCTTAAATCTCGCTATCACCACCTAATCAAAATGCCCTTACCGTGGCATAAACAGATCTTCCCCTGCCTACTGCCCCCACTGAAACAGCTAAGCTGGCGGTAATACCAAATCAGAGAGGGGTCCCTACGACCGCTAAACCTCGGGGCGGTGAGTGTGGTTGTTCAGACCCTGGGTTACGCTGAACCCGTATCCTATTCCACGGAGGTGTGGGATCTCAGTCCCGCCCCTCCGGTACCAAATCACGCTATTCGCGTGTAGTACACAATTCCTCAAACCAAGTCCAACCAGAAAAACAACTTATCCCAAACCAGATTTCCAAACCATGTACCAACTCAACCCATAACCAACAGTTCAAACCCTATCTCTCGGAGGCATGGGATTACAATCCTCCTCCGGTCACAAAACACACCGCCTACGCGTGTGAATCCAACCCGAGACATTCCGGACCAAACAGAATCCAGACAACTCGGTCACTCCTAATCTCTACGAAACTAGCAGCTTTCTAAGGCTCAGTAGTGCAATGCAAGACTTGACACGTGGTTACTTCTCGAATGATAAAATCATGCATTTCACGTAATCACGTAAGCTTCATGCTTATTTCACCAAATCTTTCCTAACACACAATTTTACGTACCTGAAACTTTTCCACAATCCCCTTACTCGTAATAATCTTACCAGAATTCCAGAAATCCCGAGTGCCGAAATCTGCAACTATCAGGATAACTTGAAGGATCAACTTTGTTCCACAATTTTATTTTGAAGTGGTTCAAGTAAGGAGGTGGCCAATCTCCGTACCAAACCATTCTAAAATAAAATGTACAACAATAGTCGTCACTACAAGTCACCACTGACGACCAATATGGTCACTTACCTGCTCTGATACCAACTTGTCACCGCACGCCGCCCGAGCCCGGTTGCGGAGGCGGGGGCGCCGGGACGCCGGAAGCGGAAGCCGGAATGGAAAGGAGTGGCAGGTCCATCGAGACCCGCCTCGAATAGCGGACCCGAAAACGGAAGGATTGTGGAAGCAGACTAACGGAAATTTAATGCATATTACAAAAATAAAATGCAACCATACAATTCATGCACTAATAACGAGTAAGCCCCGCCTCCGTGGACGAGTGCTTACGCACCAAAACGCATATACATACAGAATTCACGTAACCTAAAATGTCTAGCAAGCGCCAAGCGCCGAGAACAGATATAGAGCAGAATATACCAATGTATATACGGACATACAACCATCATAGCAATACGAAAGTGTGCATATGCAACTACAGAGCCAACCTTAGAATCTAAGTAACAAAATACCTTGCGCGGGATTCACACCAAGTACACAATCCCGGACCGCAAGGTGCAATCGCCGCAAAACACACCCAAGGCGTAAGCCTCACGGAAACCTACTCCGCGGCCGCTACTGCAGACCTACCTGAAATCCAAAAACGGAACCCAAAAAAGGGTGAGTCCTAAAAGGACCCCGTAAGGGATTTGGGGTAAGATAAGTATATGCAACCCTGCAAAACAGAAAGATAGCAATATACGCAACAGAATACGGAATAACATACATTTACCAGAAACAAATCGGAATCCATAAGGATGTGCGATTACAAATCGCCATAAACCTTATAACAGATCGTAAAGACAGCCTCCCACCAAGGGGAGTCAGAATCAGAAGCTATTACAGAAGCATGTTGCACCATCTGGGTTAGCGAACACACAACTGCCGTAGTGTTAATGCATGCAGTATGCCATAAGGCATACTCCTACAAACGTAGGATTACTGCATGCAGTATGCTACAAGGCATACACCTACGAGATCACAGAACTTACCTTAAAGCGTAAATTTCCGAAATACCCGCAAAATGTATGCTACAATACATACACCTACAGAATACAGAATATGCTCAATGCATATAATAATTAAATACCTTAACAAAAGAAAATTAAACTAAAAATACACCTATCTTACCAAAAATAGCAGAACAAAACCCTTAACTCAAAATCCAGTATTGGACCGATTCGGATAACACCTACACCGTGCCCCGAAACTTAGAACTCCTCTTTTCCTAACCACCGAAACTCAGAATCCGCCAAACCAAGTTGAATTAGCATCCTCATCAACCACACTACCAAACTACAACCCCGACCCCAAAGCCGAAAATCCGGCTGCACTTCCGTAAAATTCCGCATTTTCACGTAAACGCCGAATTCAGAAAAAACGTAGACACTGCAAGATTTCACATTGACAAACATCATACAATAAGCATAACTGATCAAATCCGACCTTAAACCCTTCATTACCCGCCATTTTCCGATAATCCCGATTAATTGTAACTTTTTCATTTCTTAACCGAATTCAACATTTCAAACTTCCATCCACTCCTAAATTCAAGCCCAACACCATATTAACCTCCAATTTAACCAAAATGAACCTCCAACATTGAAAAAGAATCATTCCAAGATTTCGGTTCTTAATCAACTTTTCATCCAACTTTCAATTCAATCCATTCAAGCTTCCAAATAATCATATTAATCACCAATTCCACTTCCTAAGCATGCTTACTAACCAATTACACCAAAATCAATAAAACCCCTTCACTTATCAATTCGGCCAAAGAGGGGTTTTCTCACCCAACCTCCATTTCAATCCAAACAAAGTTCCATTTGCACTCTTTAATCACCAATTACATTTCTAAACCATGAATGTTATCCAATTGCATCCAAAACAACAAAATGCACAATGAACACCAACCTAAAAATTCGGCCATTTGGGGCTTTTTAAACCAACTTGTTTTCCATCAAATTGAATCCACACATAAGCTTAGAATCATGCTAGGATTAACATACTTGAAGCATGAAGCAAGATAACAAACACACACCATTTTGGAAAATTATCCAAAATTTCGGCCAAACAAGGGTTCCTCTACCAAGATGTGTTTTCCAAAATCCAACACTTGATTAACACTCTCCTACAACCCAAGAACAACATACTAAAAGATGGGAGGAAGAAAATCATCCTAGCTTATAGCTAAGAACAAACCCATCAATTGCCAAAACCCTTCTTTTCATCACCAATCTCCAAAACTAACAAGAAAAGAGGAGTTAGGAGGATGCTTACCTCAAGTAGCAACCAAATCCTCTTTGATTTCTACCAAAAAGAAGAAACTCAAGCTTGGTGGAGCTCTCTAATGGAAGCGTCGGCAGCAGCAAAGAAAAGAAGGAAGAAGAAGAAGAAAAGAAAGAAATGAAGTAAGTCCCCTTTTATGAAAATAATAGCCACTTATATATTTTCCTACTTTATAACCCATGCCTCCCATCCTAAATTAAAATAGGACATGTGTCCCTTCCCCTCTCCCAAAATCCTGCCGAATTTATCAGCTGCAACAGCCCATACTCACTTTTATTAATTATGCACCCATTTGCAAATTAACTCCCAATTTTTCCGAAAGTTCCAATTCTTTTTACCCAAAAATATTTACCGAGCTCCAAAATTAACGAAACTTGGACACAACCCTCAGAATATTATAACATTCACAGAACATTTTTCAGAAATTCATTTGCCTTTCCGGAGTGTCCTACCGAGCTCGCTGAACCCGAACCAAAACCCGACGTGCGAGCGTGTCAACCTGAACCGAAATTCCGTCACTCCAAAAATTCCATAGAAATACCCATAAATTCCATCTTACATTTAAACACAACTTACCCCAAAGCCGTCAGAAAATTTCCATCCCGAGCCCCGGGATTCCCGTATCGAGCCTCGGGAGTCGCCCGGAACCGAACGTCCCGCCCCAAATATTAAACTCCACAACCATCACCGGGACGTCTCCACGACTCCAAAACTGCAAACGGCTTCCCAAACTGAGATCTCGAGAGTGCTACCGAGCCCGCTGTACGTCCCGAGACGACCCCGACAACCCCCCGGCGCCAGAAAATAATATTTTCGGCGGAAACGTCCGGGGGACCCACACGACCTCAAATACGGAGGGGTTCGCCAAAATGATACTCGGATAGGGCTCGGGAGCCGCTGAACGCCGAAAACGTGACCGCAGTGCTAAAACCGGAGCCCGGTCACCTTGGCCGCAACCCGCTCGGGGTGACCGTAACATTACATCCTCAAATGTGATCTGTATGTTGCAACAGCAGATATTCGGTGTCATGGTGTCTGGGTTCAATGCCAACCAACCATGAAACTAGTTCCCTGTCAAGACCCTTGCATTTTAGTGTCAACAATTTCGTCATCCCCATCTCTTCAACAGCTTGTTGTTGTGGGCCGCACTTTAGTACTGCATCTATTAGGTACCCTGCTTTGCGAGGTGAACAACGGCAACACCACCTGCACCAGAAATCTTATTATCTGAAATATGTGTAGAGGTAGTGAGATAATGTTTGGAATTCTTAGTAAGTGTCGTGGTTTCATACCGTGTGTCTTTATTAGTAATTTCCCGAAATTCTTCTTCTTCACCACTTTCGTCCTCCTGCTCGGTGTCCTCCCCACGCTTGATCGAGGTTTTGTACTCTTTTTCCTGTTTGAGACATCATCGGTCTTGAGACAATCGCATTCGCATGGTTTCGCATGAATGGGTATTCACAGTGCTTTAATTTTTTTAAGGAGATATTGCATAGCTTTGGACACTCGGTTATTGGTTCTAGTGTTGCATAATGTAGACTCTTGTTATAACAAACCTTTTCAGACCCTAGGTACTCTTTTCAGTCATTCATCCACAACTTGATTCGTAAGTTCTGCACCGACCGTTTTCCAATATCTTGCACATCATCCACTAGTATGCCCTTCCCTTTATCATCTCGGCGCTCTCTTCATGTCACGCAACATTTCGCCAAAGTGCTTCCACGCATAAAGATCAACGAGAGCCACATATGTTATTGAACTTGTATACATGTCCAATCATTGCCAAGTAGAAGAATGAATTAGATTTCAAAACTTACACATTATCATCCGAATCAAGATCCAAGTCCACAACACTTTGGTGCATCGGTTTAGATCTTACAAGCTGCATGGACAAATATATGTCAGTAATGGAGATCTTTGTAACATGAGTGTTGTTTCTTATTTTTAAAACCTAAGATACCATTGAACTTGTGAGCGTGTCACCCTCTTCCTCGGTGTATAGTTATGGTCCTCTCGCTTTCCCGCTCCCGTGCATAGATATTTCTTCTCTATCGACATGTTCTTCCATATCATCGATGCTCATCTCGTCCCAAACCTAGATCAAAAGCTGCATAAACAATCACCAAAGGACTGCAGTAATAATTTATTCATACACAATGCTGTTGTTAACCCCTTTTTCCGTACCTTTACAGATATTGAAATCTTCCATTCTATCCTTCAACCTTGCAAGAATTCCGGATTAACCTTTTAGACATTTGTCATTTAAATGATGGGTAATTAGTAATATGTCTAATTCACATGTAAGAGGTCCGAAACTAGCCTGTTATGGTCCTCCACTGTATCTATATCAGCCATTCAATTAAAATCAAATTACAATCATATGTCTGAAATGATTTATGGACACTTATTACCGTTCGATTAAAATGCTAACACCCATTCCCAAAACTACTAAGGTCTCATTGAGAACTACTAAGGTCTGAAACAAGGAGTGTAAGTCTAAAACTACTGCAGTGGAAGTCTAAAACATGTTTCCCCCTTTACCTTTTGACGATGGAACCTTCGCACTATTTGTTTAGTGGGCTTCGCAGAGTTTCGACCGCCGGCGACTCCAAGTAACACCGTCGGGGTGGATTTTATGAGGCTTCAACTGGAGCAACTGCCGGTGGCTTCGTTTCTCAGAGCAAAAAAAACGGTGGTGATGTTAAAAATAAAAAGAAACAGGAAGAGTGAAGGAATTTGATGCATGGTTCTTGATTCCGAACTGCGTTACGCCGCCGTTGCCGCCGTAGGAAACGCGTGGGCTGTCGGAATTCTGGTTGGGATTCAACGCCGGTTCCGTTTCGTTAGCAAGTCGAACAAGTGGGAGGAGGGAGTAACCGAAATCAGACTTCGGTTTAGGGTTTGAGGTGTCGAGAAATCTGGGTTTTCCTTTTTTTGCATGTCTGGGAAGGAGTTTCAAACAGGATATAATATCAAACGGGATTCTTGTAGAGAAATTGCTGATTTGGTGCAATTTGCATTAAATGCAATATCAGACTTCCCATTTCAGACTTCCCAATTTCATGTTTAGAGTAATTTTTAATTTTGGTTACTTAACGGGTAGTGGGGATGGAATAAGGTTGGGCATATGTATGCCCGGGAATACACACTCATACCTCGATCCTAACACTATTTAATTAATTTAACTAACTAATTAATAATTTTAAATACTTAAATACCCTTCTTAATTAAATCATTACACAAATAATACAACTAGTGGTTTTTCCCACTAATTGATAAATAACATTGACCATTCTACTTCCATGTATGTGTTTGATTTTTTCTCTTGCTCTCCCTATTAATTAGTATTAAACAACATACAATTAAATACCATACTAACTATCATGAACAAAAAATATGAGTTTTTTGTTGGGTGTAGTTAAAGAGTATGACTGTACATTTACTTTAATTCATTTTGCACATTGGTCCAAAATATTTTTAATGTTATGATTTTCACATTTCGACATTTTTTTATTTGTTAAAAGGAAGATTACTTGTTACCTCTTCTTACTTTAATTCCTTTTCCACATTTGTCCTAAATGTGTCCAATCTTTTAATTTAGATATTAATAACATTTTGTCCTTTCTTGCTTTGTTTTCTTAATATTTTTGTTTTGTTTATGAAAGGATAGTTCACTTCTTACCTCTATTAATGTTTTTTTGTACATCACCCTAAATGTTCTCAATCTTCCAATTTGGAAATTTCAGCATTTTCTTTTTTCATTTTTCATTTTTTTTGTTTATTTACTTTAGTTTGTTAAGAGGATAACTCTTTCTTGCCTCTTACTTCTATTATATAATCATACATTTAAATTTGATGTGACCTGATGCATATTGAATTGAGGCTATGTTCTTTCATAATAAATTTTTATTTTAAAAAAGTCAAATCAATCTTTTCCACCTTCTAATTAAACTTCAAATTTTCTTTCAAAATCATTTGCAATTCTTACTAAGGCTCAGTTTAGTAAAGGGGAAAAAATTGTGAAATTTGGGATTGTGTGTTTTGATTGATGGATAAGATATATGTAAGTATGGAAATTTGAAAAAAATTATTTTATATTTAAATAATGATTTAAGGTTGTTAAATGTATTATAATTAGAAAAGTTGAAAAACAAAATTGAGAAAAGATGGTGCTGACCTAAAAGAACACACCCTAGGTTCTTTTTTTAGATGTGATTTGATGAAAACACACACACCCTCCGTCACAACTGTGTTATCACATCAAAAAAAATTATCCCAAATGAAATGGTTTTTTTCCACTTTTGTTTTATTTTATTCAAGTTTTACCTATATAAACGTACTTATTGAAAGAGTTTAGAGGGTGGGTTGGGATGAATGAGAATGAGTTTGGAATTGGGTAATGATAGAAATTTATGTAAAATGAGTTAATAACAAAAAATAATCTTAATTTATACAAAAAAAACTAAAAGTGACAATCTATTTGCGATGAAATGAATAACATTTTTTATTGTTCTCTTTCGTTTGTTGAGGGACTAACTCTCTTATTTGCTGTAATTGTTTTTTGTTCCTTTACGTATTGATCTCTAAAGTTTTGTACTCATTATTTATTCCTTTTTTGTTTTTGTATCATAACCGAATTTATTTTTGGTTCATAAAGGTTAGTTAAGCACTCATTGCGTACCACGGTCAATTAAAAACCTCGTAACTATATACATAAATATAAGTGTTGAACCTCATATTCGGTTATTGGTCCCCTGGTCTAAAGTGCCAATGGAATAAAGTAAAACTCAAGTACTGAGATATAAAGGTAAATGTGAACAATGGAATGTGATATATGAAGTACACAATGTTCTTGATTATATATATATATATATATATATATTATATATATATATATATATATATATATGTGTGTGTGTGAGTGTGTATGTGTGTATACCAACAACTTCTCCATTTTATTGGAATACTCACTTTTAGAGAATTTTGATATTTTTTTTGTCCAACGGCTTCCCTATCTCATTCTCCAAAATGAGGAAGAAGGGAAAAAATGGGGAGCCTTCCCAAAATTTGGAGCATTCTCCAAATTTTGGAGAGCCTCCCCAAATTAACTTTTTTCAAACATCTCTCATCTTTCATCTCTTTTGGCTATTTGTTAGTGGTTTAAACATATTTTCTCTCTCCTCTCTCTCATCACTTCAAATAATTTATTAATTATTAATAAAAATATATAATATTTTATTGTTGTAATAAATGCATGATTCTCTAAAATGGGGGAGCTGTTGGAATTAAAGTAAAAATAATTTGGAGAATGTAGACTTTACTTCTCCATTTTAGAAAAAATTTTGGGAAAGCTTTTGGAGATTCTATTGAATAGATTCATGGGCCAGTGGTATTTAATACAGCAACGTCGGGATGTGGTGGCAAGTGGACCAGTATGAGTATAGCAGCAAAACATATGGATGGACTAGAATCTCTTTTCATATATCCTGTATTGTCTCAAAATTATTGTGATTCTTATCAACATATTAAAGGCAAAGAGAGGTTGCTATAAGAAAAATCTATTCCCCATTTTCCCATATTCCATTTAGTGTAATGTAAGTATTTGACATTGTTATTTTTTTTTCAAATGCATAACAAATTATTTAGCATTATTAATTAATTACAATAATAATTATAGATAGTGAAGACGGGCACATCCAGGAATTGTTGGGGCATAAATAGTACTTTTTCCGTCCCGTAAAAATTGTTGGTTTATCTTTTATGTTTCAAGTGGTAGTGTTTAACTTAAAATTTACTAGATTAAATAGTGAAAAAAAATAAAAAATATATATCTAAAAAAATTAGATTATAAATTATGAGAAGCATATGGATCGTTAACTTTCTATTATATATGTCTATGAATTTATAAAACTAAATCGTAGATTAAATATTGTAAAAATGATATTAAAAAATTGCAATATTTATGAAACAGATAGAGCAAATCAATAGAAATTTTTTTAAGTGGGGGTATAATAAAAAATTTGGTGGGAATTTGAATGTATTTTTTATAAGACTGTACGTATACTTATAAACTATATCTCTATTTTTCAATTTTGAGTGGTGACATTGGCCATCGCTAAGTTGTACATGGTGGACTCCGTCTCACCGCATGTATCTATCATCTACCCGGAGCATATGTATTATGTTCTGAGGTAATTTGATGGAGTTCTCTTTATTCTTTTCATGTAGTATCAATAATTAATTTGATACGTGTAGTTTTTAAAAATAATTTAACGTAAATTTTAATTAGTTTCTAAAAATATTCCCTTCGTCATACAGAGTGGTCGAATTTTCTTTTACTTTGGTACTCTTTATAACTTATGATTTCTTTTTTACAATATAAAATTACATAATTTATATAAAATGAAAATTTTATTTATTTAGTTTCTATATTTTTTAACATACTTTTTCTTATAAAATTTTAAGTAAAAATAATAATTTGAATCTAATACAAGTTGGAAGCCAAACTTAATAACCTTTATGGAACACTAGCTAGTGAAAGTGATTTTATATTTTATACTCTCTTTGTTCAGGAAATTAATATGTTTTATTTCTAATCCAAGGAAAGTACTCCTCCATCTTTGAAAAATTGGTACATGTTTTTCTGATATGACGTTAGATTCCAATTATTTGGTTTTATATGTCAAAATAATGAAGAAATATAATCATAAATTAAATATTAAAAAAGAAATGGATCATTTTTTATATGAACCCATATTGTATCTAGTGACCAATCATCTGTGTATAAAAACACAAATTCAATAGAAATCTATCAAATATATTTCATTCCAATTTCTCCTCACAATCATCAATATCAATTTTAACAAACTTCTCACACTTTTCAAAAAAATAAATAAATAAGAATAACACATCTTTATGCGTAGTTGTAAACTTTTTTTTTGAAAAAAAAAAGTAGGAAGTTTTTCGAAATGGAAAATATGTTTGTGAGTGGAAAAATTGAAAATAAAAAGTGAAATGATAGATTCTTATTGTATTATTATATATCAAGAGGAGAAGAACATAAATGGGGTTAGATTCTGAAAATTTGCGTGGCCACCAATCATGAGCCAGTGCGTTCCCAACTGGAATGTGGAAGATGATCATCCGAGGCCTGTGGATCGGGCGGCGGCACCACGTCAGCCCCACCGTTCCACCGCCGCTCCTCTGCATCATCTTCCCATGTACTGGTTAATTAATTCTGGTCGAAACAAAAAACCAATTCGATTTAAAGAGACAAATCATCGTACTCATGTTCATGATCATTTTTGCAGGTTGGAGTATCAAGTGGCAGAATTAACATGGGAAAACGGGCAACTAGGTATGCACGGCCACGGCCTACGCCCGCCGCGACAGAAGCCCTCCGGTGGCGGCGGCGTCGGCGGCTGTAATGGAACACTCGAGTCGATCGTGAAGCAGGCGACTTGCAAGGGCGGTTCATTGTTATTCGACGCCATGGTCCCTTGCTCCCATTCGGATCAGGCTGATCACCGGCGACGTGGCGCCGGCAGCGATACGGTGGCCACGGTGCCGGTGGCTACCGACTGGGAGCCCAGCCTCAGCGGGAGCGCTACTTTCGGGCGAGACCGTAAGACCGTCGACAGCTACGACGACTTGGGCGGCGGGTTCACCTCCACCTCCTTGGGCTCCGCCGCCAAGACTACAACCGCCGATGATCGCGACTCTGTTTCACTTTCGCTGCAGAGCAGCAGAGTGCAGAGAGGAGGCAAAAACAACAACAACGTTAAGGAAAAGGCAAGTGTATTACTTAATTGCTACTAATTCCTCCATCACTTGATTATTAAAACGTTTTCGATCTCTTAAATCTACTATGCACAACTAGCAATTATGGGTATCAATATCCAACAATTTAAAAATAAAATTATCAATATTTTCTTTTAAGTAAAAAAGGCTAATTATTGTAAAATTATTAATTACAACAATTCTCGATTAAAACATCTTGTAAAAATAATGTAAGTAAATTGAATTTGCACATCGGTGAATTTGCTAATCTTTTAAATAGATACAAATCGTCAGTTTACCAAACACCAATTTTTGAAGACGTTTAAAAACTTTATTTACATCAGTTTGTATCAGATAAATTTGTATAATTTTACAAAACAAATTGATCAGAAAACCTTTTTTTAACAAAATATGTTTTATTTTTCATTTTCTAAGTTATTAGGTTCTGGTAGTTGGGTACTATAGAATCTTACTCTCCAATTTCAATTTAATTTTAATTTATGATATTATTTTTTATTTGTTAGTAGAAAAAAGTCTTAAATTTTTTTTATGAACTACAAGCAACAATAATATAGAGAGAAAAGAGTTACTATTATTATTATATATTTTTAGTAAAAATTAATTCTACAAATGGTATTGAAATTAAAATTGAAATCTGTATGTATGGTTGATAGAGGAGAGGGCCTTATGATGAGACTGGTGAGGTGGAGAAGAGCAAAGAGAGCAGTGCCAAGTTCTCAGTTCCCACTAAACGGGGCAGAGCTGCTGCTATTCATAATCAGTCTGAACGCGTAATTAACCACCAGCTACTTAATTTAATCTTCACATTAATTCATTTTTTTCAGTTAATAATTCTTACAATATTTACCTAATACTTTACTATGGACAGAAAAGGCGAGACAAGATTAATCAAAGGATGAAGACATTACAGAAGCTAGTTCCTAATTCCAGTAAGGTAATTGCATCATATATACATCCTTTAATTTCCATTTTTTGAGGGGTCTTTAATTTCCATATTAGTTGATCATTTCAATTATTACTAGAAAGAATTTGACTTTCAAATATATATATTTTGCACAAGTTAATATTTCAAAGAATTTAAAAATTATTCAAACATATATTTGAAAAAATGAAACATTCATTGATAGTTTGAGTTTAACTATTTGACTTAGTATATCAAAATATTGAATAAAAAGGTTGTGATCATCTAACTAGCTCCTATAACATAAGGTGGAGGTTTATATCCAAGTCTCCACCATCTCCTACCTCTAATGTATCAAAATATAAAAAAATCATATATTAAATAATGAAAATTTTATAAAAAAAAGCTGATAATAATTTCTTGAAAAAAAATATATAAGTAAATGTAACACTCTTATCCCTAATATTTTGAAATAGTTTTCCACATTTCATATAAAATTGTATTTTTCTAACATTCTAAGATTCAAATTTAAAATTTTTGTGTACAAATAATAATTTGATTTATCTCTTTATAGACTTATTTTATATATAATATAAATTGACGTTAAATATATATCGAAATTAAAATGTTTTAGGTAGTTTCAAGTAGATATATAAACTCACATACACAATGCTAGGACATGGCCTTTAGGCCTATAGTAAACCATTTCAGGCTTGAATGGGCTTTTCAGGGCCATATTCGTTTGTTAGAAAAGAAAATTTACAACCGTTAAATTAATATTTTTCTTCAAGTTTTCCATCTCACAAAATTTTGGAGTAAACTCCACCGGTAGTCCTGTAAGTTTGAGGTTTGTCCTATTTGGGTCACGTTTTAAGAATTTGTCTCACTTTACTCCTGTAAGTTTCAATCGTGTGCACCGTTAGTCCTCCCATTAAATTTTCCGTTAAAACTGTCGTTAAAGTGGTAAAATTACCAAAATGTCTAGGTCTCTAAATTTAACACCAATCTTCTAAAAAAAACTACAAATGAACCCTAACTAATTTTAAATTTACAACTACACCATCTCTATTACCCAAACCCTAAAATTAGAAAAACATAAGGTTTAAAACGGAAAGAAAGAAAAGAACAGGTAGAAGGAGAGTATTACCAAGTGAAAGTTGAAGCTGAAAAAAAACAAGAAGAAAAAGAAGACGCATCGAGGACTAACGGTGCACACGATTGAAACTTACATGATTAAAGTGAGACAAATTCTTAAAACGGGACCCAAATAGGACAAATCTCATACTTACAGGACTACCAACGGAGTTTACTCCAAAATTTACATCAATGTTCAAATATTTCAGTTTTTTTGTTTTAGTTATTTTAAATGAACACCCCATACTAGAATTAAAATTAATGACCTCTAATATATTTATATTATGCAGCAGACGGATAAAGCATCAATGCTTGATGAAGTGATAGATTACCTGAAGCAGCTGCAAGCCCAAGTCCAAATGATGAGCCGATTCAACTTCACCCCCATGATGCAACAGATGCCCATCATGACCCCCATGGGGATAACAACTATGGGCATGGGCTTGGGCATGGGCATGTTTGACATGGCCACCGCTCGGCCCAACCCACTCCCGTTCATCCCCATCACCCCGGCCCAGGCCCAAGCCCAAGTCCCCGCAGACCGCACGCCCTCGCTCATGCCTGATCCGCTGTTATCCTTCCTCGCCTCCCAAGCTCATCAGGTTATTTTATTACCTAATTTATTACTAGTACTCCCTCCGTATTTCATTAATTAACACATTTAATTTACCACGGCCCAGGGCCAGACCAAGGGTTCATGTTTTAAGTTTAATGTTTGATTAAAATATTTTACAGAGATAAATATGTGAAAAAATACAAGCATATATATATTTAGAAACTCTAGATTTTAAATTATGATATTCATATATGAATTATTTAACTTTACATATGAAATAAAATCGGAAATTAAATACTGTCAAACATGGAAAATAAATTGATTAATTAATTGAGTACTGAGGGTATACTAAAATTTCGGTCAATTTATGCCCCCATTTGGTAGGACTTAGGCCTAAGTTAATTTATACCACAAAATTCTGTTAATGTATACATTCAAAAATAATAAAACTACTTAACTTAAATAATTTTTTATAATTTTAATAATATAAAAAAGTTAATCCAATGGATATTAGTTTATTAGTAATAATCTTATTGCCGTTAAAAATAAATAAATGAATTCAAACAATGGATTAATTCATTGGATTAAGTCGTTTATATGAAATTTATTCTCAAGCTATAAAAATTTATTTTCTTTAATTTACATTTATTGAGTTTAATTAGAGTTGTTGGGTTTATTTTCATGTATCTTAGATTTTGATGAGAAAAAAACATCATACATTTGGCTCTTTTTGTAAAGTTTTTAATTATTGACGATCAATTCACACCATTCTTTTTTTTTTTTACGGTTCAATTCACACCATTCTTGCTTCCATATCTCGGACAATATGAGTAAATTAAAAAAGAAAATCATTTACTTTGATTAAGTTGGACTTAAATAATTGGTTTAAGTCATTAGTCATATGAAAATCAGTTTTCAAGTTTTTAACTTTTAGTGTACAAAGTTTTGAGAGAGGATCTATCTCGGGTTTTGGTGTCACTTTCATGTCCCAACTATAAATAATTAACGGTGTTAACTAATATATTAATTTTTTAACAGAAATTGTAACACCGTTAATCATTTATAATGTGGGTAGGATATGGATGAGACACAAGAGACAGGTGATCTCGAATCCAAAGTTTTACATGTTTTTAAAACTGAATTAACATCTAATTAAATAAACTGGGTAGAATAAAATAAAGGGAAAAGAGTTTCACAAACTAAACAGCTACTAGGTCTCTCCTATTCATCATGCATTATAGTACAAATATATATATGTGTGTGTACACATATTGAGCATACAAATTAATGATTGATGCAGCCAATGACCATGGACGCTTACAGAAGACTGCAGGCTGCAATATACCAGCAAATGCAGCAAAACCCACCACCATCTTCTTCCAACAATTGATTATAATTACACACACACACACATATATATATATATATATATATATATATATATATATATATTATATTTGCTGTCCAATATAATATATATCATGCATGTATGCATGCATCAGAATTTACTTACTCAAGCACACGTGTAGTATATATATGCATGCAGGTCTAGGTAATTGCGTTTATTAATTATGTGTAGCACCATTTCAATTGTATAGCATGTAGTGCTACATCCTACGAAATTGTTAATTTATCATTTTCTCTTTAGCATTTTGATGTATGAAATAAATAAATCATAATTAAAAATATGATGTAATTTTAGTGAAAAGTAGAAAAGAAAATAAAAAAAGTTGTACTTCAAATTATACTTTTCACCCACATCTCAGCACCACCGTAGATGAGTTTCCGGTGATACTTCATCAAGAAACTAATTTTGCTTAAAAAACTGTCTTATGGGTTGTTCATGAATTTAACGTCACAACACACCTTCCGGCCTTGCTCGATTTCACAGTGAAAAGGAAGCAGGATCCAAGTGATAGTCCGAGAGTTCTTAGAGCATCGGGGAAAATCGGAGTGGTGAGAAGGAAGATAGCGGAGGTTCGTGGCGGCCGGCGCGTCTAGCCGCCGGAACAGGAACAGAGGCGGCTACTGGAGGGGTTTCTTTTTATTTTTCAGATAGATTAATATGGTGCTTTTTTGCATAAAAAAATAGCGTTAATCCGAAAATATATGTTATAGAGTTAAAGAAAACAAAAAATTAATTTCGACTCGTTTTCTCCCAATCTCATTCAATTATTCTTTCCATTTTCCAACCTATCATTAATTCAAATGAAAAATATTATTTTTTTCCAAAAACTTCAACAGTCACTTGCAATTTTTATTTACTTTCCCAATTTATATCAACGAGAAAAAAAATCATTCACAGCCATAAATTCAATTCGAAGGATCATCAATCAATTTAAGGCTTGAAAAAAATACTCGATTATTCTATCACGTGCTATTGCTCTTTTTTTTTTTAATTGTCTGATCTTTCCGTTTATCTTTGTATACTATGTTTATCTTTTTTTACCTTACAATGAGGAGAATTTTAGATGATTGACAACGTTGATGGAGGTTGAAGGAAAAATGTTCTACTTTTGTGTGAATTCTTATTTGAAAAGATGTTATTGACGTAATGTAATAAAATGTATTTTTTATGAAATTATATTTTCGAAATTATATAGGTGGAACCCCATTTTTTCATTTTTCCTAGGGCCATAGAATGTCAGGAATGACACTGACACCGATTTTGTTTATGAGGTGGAACTGCAGGTTGGAGTTCAGGGGTAGAGGAGCTGGCGGTACGGAGGGGTTGTGTGCATTCTTCGGGCTAGTCGATTGTCGTGCCGCTAGAGTGATTATGCTTTTGGCTAGTCATCGACTCACTGTCAACGTCAAACTGTAGTTTGCAGTTAAGGGGAAGAGAAGCTGACACAGTTGCATGCGGGCTCTAGGCTAGTCATCGATTTGAGAACGATGACTGATCTGTAGAAGCACTGCCTGAGTGGTTTCAATTCTGGTTGATGGATCTCGTAGAGTCGTGTGACGACTCTCCCTACTCGATTTGAGTTTGAAGTAACTTGTAAATAAAATTTACGTCAACCCGATTCTAGCTCAAACTCGAATGAACCCAACCCAAAACTTAAATGACCCAAACTCGATCTAACCGGAACCAGCCTGAATGATCCGAACCCTACCTGATTTGCCCGATTGACATCTATAGTTGGAGCGTGTGGTAGTGCGGGTGTGCAAAGGTGAGGATCTTGATTAACTTGAGTTGGTTGTGCTTGAGCTTTTTGATTTTGATTTGTTGGACAGATCTTCTCAATTACTGCTTGCAAGCCTTGCAATGAACATTGAGTCTTCGCCAACAAAATATTTCACTGTGTTTAGTACTCTTATTAGGGGGCTTCAAAGTTGAAGTCTGATGGAAATTATATTCACCTCATTGGTGAGTAGTGGTGGAGTGAATTAGTGAGTTGTCCAAAACTGAAAAAGAGGGGCTTATGTTTGAGGGACCGTGAAAACGGATGGCTTTAGGTGTGAATTACGTCTGGGAAAACCATTCCCACTAAAAAAACAAGGCAGAGCAGCGATCCTGTGCTCAACAGCTTGAAATCGACGGCAAGAGAAAATCGCTCCTAGCTTCGCTGTCTAAGCCGCGAACTTTCGGAGTAGAAGCTGGTATCTTGATCGACTGGAAAGGAGCGAGGCCGACGAGACGACTCTAGAGGATTAGGGCTCGACGATGTAGACCTGTGATGACAAAGCGATTGAATCGGACCATCAAGTTTTGGATTTCTTCCGCAAGCGAGTCACGGTATGGTTGCGAAGCTTTGAAGAGTAGTGAAAGGTTTTATTTTGGGACAACCACCGGTGTGGTGGACGGGTTTCAGACTCGCCCGGACTGGACCTGCTGCAAAATTCAAGTACTTGGTATGTTGATCACCCAAGCTTGTTCACCATTGAAATTTTTCATATCTGTGAATGTGATTTTGTTTCATTTGTAATGCATGAAGCTTGCCTTAAGTAGTTTTAAAAAAGAATGGTAATACCTAGTGTTTGATTGAACCTGTGGCTTTCTTGCTTCTGACCATGCTTCTGTATACAGAGCTATCAGCTGTGCAAGGTGGTTTGCTCTTTTTAGGCGGAGGTCAGGTCTCTAAAAGCAATCATGATTCATAGGAATGTGAGAGGTGAAAAAATACTTGAATTTACATCATATTCTCCTCAATTTACATGTGTAATTCATGATTAACTTCTCTGTTTCTTTTGTATTGAATTCATGATTAGTTTAATAGTACTAGGTACTCCTTTCTTTGTACTGAATTCCACATTATTATTTAGACTTTTCTGCTTATGATAATGGTACCCCATTTGTCCCAATATAATTGATATGTTTGAAGTTCTATGTTGTGTTGGACTCAATAATGTATCATAGATATTTGTCCCCATTTGTCCCCATTTTCTATCATTTATGGTTATAAAATCTACAATAAATGTCTAGTACAAATGCAACTAATTGAAAGATGATTGAAGTAAAAGTGCAGAAAATAAAACATCATGTTTTGGTTGCTTCTTAGAGCTTCAACAAACTAAACCAATCTTTGTGTTTAACTAACCATTCCACTACATGCATCATGAAGAGTTGTAGTTCTGGTGGCAATAGCTTTGTGTGTCGAAAATCTGTTATCAAAGCTTGCTATGTC
Source organism: Stellera chamaejasme (assembly GCA_024586325.1). NCBI lineage: Eukaryota > Viridiplantae > Streptophyta > Magnoliopsida > Malvales > Thymelaeaceae > Stellera > Stellera chamaejasme. Next base: position 20,003,058 of record CM044982.1, on the reverse strand, counting down.
GCGAATTGGACAAGACAAATAAATTTATATGCCCAACTCACCCTCAAGTGTAAGGATCGTTTTATAATAAAGAGGTGAGTAGGGTCGATCCCACGAAGACTAGATGTATGATATGCTATTGAGAAAGTTATCTACTATGCAAATTAAACTACTTAGAAGATTAGTGATGTAAGTGATGGAATGAGGAAAAGATGTTTGAATATGAATTAAGACTAGTTAAAACTAACAACTAGGAATTAAACAAGAAATAATTAATAGAAAAATAACCACCAAGAGTTGGGTCTATTGCTTCCATAATGCATGATCTTAACTAGACGGATGATGATATAAGAGGAGAGGATTCAATCATATGTTCCACCCCTTTCGAGTATGAAACTTGTTCTTGTATCTTAACCTATGGCAATCTCTTACCAAAGCATTAAGACCAAGACCATTAAGAGCTAACCTATACTCCTAAGTGAATCCCTCTTCTTTCTCAAGCAAAAGGCAAGACACTCATGCTAGTTTGATGGTCTAAGTTTCATGAAAAGCTCTCTTGAGCATTTCCTCGAACACCTTGTAGGCATATGCAAGACAAGCTTGTAATCTAAGCATACACTATTTTTAAGCACTCAAACAAGCCTCATATACAATCAACACATCATAAGAGTCAAGAATCAAGCATTACTTCCACAATAGACCCAAACCCTAAGTGGTTTGGGTAAGAACCTACGAAATTAGCAAATAAGAAATAAAACTACACATAAAATAAGAGATAGAATGGATAGAAATATTAGATAAGGATAGAAATCACTAATAGAGTAGAAAATTCGGAGTTGGGTCCTCCATGGAAGAAAACCCTAAGCTCCTCTTGAAGTTCTCTACCAAAATCTCCAAAAAATGTGTTATAGTCTCCTTTCTCCCGATCCCCTAAAACTCACCCTAAAAGACTATATAGAGTATCATAATGACCAAAGGGTCCCTAGACATGTTGGACACCTTTAGGGTGTTAATTGAGTGCAAAATAGTCCAGAAAAACCGATGCAACAGTGTTTGAAGCGAGAACTATCGCAAAGGTCCTGAAATATTTAAGTGCAGTGGTGGCGCCACGATGGCGCCGCGATGGCGCCGCGAATGTGTCACTTTGAGGCTGAGAGCTCACTCGGCACCAACTTGGCTCCGCGATGGTGCCGCGAGCTTGTTGCTTTGAGGCCGAGAGCTCACGCGGCGCCACCTTGGCTCCACGATGGTGCCACGCCTATACTTGTTAACTTATCGGGGCCATATCTTCTTCGCTTTGAGCTCCGATTAACCCGAAATTTATCGTGAAACGTCCATCTCTTCATGCTTTATCCTTTAGGCTCATGTTTGGTGCATTTCACTCTATTTCCATAGAAGTTACGTGCCTACATTGAAAATATATTATTAGTACAAAACACGTAATTCTAAAGGAGTTAACAACAAATATTAATGGAAATGGCTCAAAACATCATAAGAAATATGACATGTGTATGTCATACATCACACCCCCAACTTAAATCATTGCTAGTCCCGAGCAATGCAACTCTCCACCATGTAGACATGGCTTACTCAACTACTTTGTAACATGAGGAAAAATCGATTAAGTTTGCTTGAATGTAAAAATTAAGCACAAAGAAGTAGGACCTCTTAATGATGAGGTAGATGATCACTCCCTTAGTGTTTACACTCAAATATTTCAAGAGAATGGGTGTGTCGGTGTGTGATGTGGTCTCCATTAAAACACTCTCGTCCATAGGCTTGCATGATAACCTAAAGCTTCCCCACTAAAATTCCCCTAAGGGGGTTGCATATAAACTTTGTGACAATGGTCTTTACTTTGGTTGTAATATGGCTTGGCTAGGTGAGACAAAGTTATCGGTTGAAGGCTATTTTGATGGTGGAGCTAAATGGAACGAATCAAGCATCCAGATTATGGGCAACAAACATGTATCCGATAAGCACATCACCCAATATGTGCTTAATCAACAAGGCAATTTCCATATCTCCGGATGAGGCCAACACCCAAAAATCCCTCAAATGGAGTCAACACTTACACACGATCTTAACAAATAGGTACAATTGCATTCTCTCTTATTTCTTCATACACATTTTTTTCTCTTCTTTTCGCTTTTCATTCTTTTTTATAGGGGCTTTTCATCACATCTATTCTTGCCCTTTTCTCGAGAGACACACAACACAATAACTGACCAAGAGTAGTGTACAAACATAGCTCTAAACCATAAATCTTCACTCTAACTCCAACACTTTACTTGTAAACAAGTATAACCAACACATGGTATTTCACCCAACTTACTTTTCAATGAAACTCTCATACATCAAGTAACCAAACTCTTCCTACGCCCATAACAAAATATGCTCAACAAGTTCCATGGACAAGAGTAGGATAGAAAAAAGGATAAGCTCATTATGAGGGTCATGAAAGAAATCAAGGCTATATAAAAGCTCAAAGGGGTTCATCTAATGGAAATATTGTCTCCGGTTGGCGATTTGGTAAAGTGGCACCACCTAATTTGCCATCGTCATCAAAAATTCACATACAACACATGTGGGCTCACAATGGTAAATATCATGCAAGTTCTAGCTCAAGTGCAAAAAGAGACTCTCTCATGAAGAACAAGTCACACATAAGTGGGAATGAAAAGAATTGGCTCAAATTCTCACATGGCAAATCTCTACCTCCGATCAAGAACAAAGAATTAGTCCACTTCCACATTTTATATACAAGCAAACAAAATAAAAAAGCCTCAAGTTAATTTGTAAATCGAGCAAGCAATGCACATGTAAAGAAGTCGGTACCCTCAATAAATAAATAAGCCCATTTTCCCCCCAACTTAGAATGAAACATAATCAATAATGCTCAAAGGAGAGAAAACAAAGTAATGAGGAATCGTACCCCTAAACATTCCGAGAGTAAAGATGAAGATTTTGCATAGGTGGCATGAGAACGTGTAGAATGCTTCACACCAAGGCCACAAACACCTTTAGCTAGGTGCCTATCAAGTGGTAGAGGGGTCAAGTAACCCCTTTTGGACGTCTATCATCCACAACATGAAGATCAAGAGGTTGAGTCCTTCCAAGATCCACCAAACTCATCTTTCTTGGAGGTTTCCATGACATGCATCTCAAATTTTTCACCCAACCTTCATAACACTTATCCAACTTGAAGATCTCCACATATTCATCTTGGGGCACTTGAGGACAAGGAGAAGGTGTTGCTCCTAAAAGTAGCTTGATATTTTCAATGGTCTCTTCACCCCACTCGGACTCTTCATCACAATTATCCCTAATGTTTTGTTCCAAGTGACCACTTTTCTCTTCCAAGTTCCAATCTTCAAGTGATTTTTTATGGCTCAAACTTTTAGCATCATCTTGCACATTTTGGCTCTTTCTTTTGTCATAAGATGACTCATTGGTGCTAAACTCCTCTTGTACTAGCTCTTGTATATCTAAAGCCATTTGTGCACATAAAGCTTCCATATTTCTCAATGATGCCATTCCTTCTTCTTCTCCATAGGCCATCTTGTTCATCAAAGTGTTATATTTCTCTTCAAACATCTCGTTGCCTTCTCTCATCTCGATAACCAAATTCTCCAATAACTCACTAGGAGAAGGTTTGTCTTCCATTTGAGGCTTAATGAAGAGAGGTGAAGGGTGGGAGTCCTTTCTTTTCAACTCTTCCTCTTCTCTTTTGTTGATTTCCCGCATTTCATTTACAAGATCTTCTAACATCTTGTTCATGAAAAGCAATGCTTCATTTGTTTGCACAAGAGGTGGATTATTTGTGACTTTGGTCATCTCCTCTTCTCTCGAATGTTGTTTTCCCTCATCTCATTCACAAGGTCATCTAATGTTTGAGACATGGAAAGCAATGCTTCATGTTGTTGCATAAGAGGTGGTGAGGATGTGGCATAATAGTACTCATGAGAGTTCATTCCATTATCTTCATATGTTGGATCCCAAGTGTAGCATGCTTGATTATTGGTGTATCAATTTTCTATCCATAAGATTTTATGCCCATATGAACAAGTATCTTCATAAGCATTCATGTCCTTTGAATAATGGTGGTCTTGGTTGGTACTCCACATGTTGTGGTGTGCCATCAGTAGCACAAGTGATGGTACCTACAATGCAAGAAGAAAAATAAAAGTAAACATGCTCTAAATTCTACAATGCAAGTACACAACTCTCATAGCAAACACACAAAACTAGTCCCCGGCAACGGCGCCAATTTGCTATGTCGCGAATTGGACAAGACAAATAAATTTATATGCCCAACTCACCCTCAAGTGTAAGGATCGCTTTATAATAAAGAGGTGAGTAGGGTCGATCCCACGAAGACTAGATGTATGATATGCTGTTGAGAAAGTTATCTATTATGCAAATTAAACTACTTAGAAGATTAGTGATGTAAGTGATGGAATGAGGAAAAGATGTTTGAATATGAATTAAGACTAGTTAAAACTAACAACAAGGAATTAAACAAGAAATAATTAATAGAAAAATAACCACCAAGAGTTGGGTCTATTGCTTCCATAATGCATGATCTTAACTAGACGGATGATGATATAAGAGGAGAGGATTCAATCATATGTTCCACCCCTTTCGAGTATGAAACTTGTTCTTGTATCTTAACCTATGGCAATCTCTTACCAAAGCATTAAGACCAAGACCATTAAGAGCTAACCTATACTCCTAAGTGAATCCCTCTTCTTTCTCAAGCAAAAGGCAAGACACTCATGCTAGTTTGATGGTCTAAGTTTCATGAAAAGCTCTCTTGAGCATTTCCTCGAACACCTTGTAGGCATATGCAAGACAAGCTTGTAATCTAAGCATACACTATTTTTAAGCACTCAAACAAGCCTCATATACAATCAACACATCATAAGAGTCAAGAATCAAGCGTTACTTTGACAATAGACCCAAACCCTAAGTGGTTTGGGTAAGAAACTACGAAATTAGCAAATAAGAAATAAAACTACACATAAAATAAGAGATAGAATGGATAGAAATATTAGATAAGGATAGATAAGGATAGAAATCACTAATAGAGTAGAAAATTCGGAGTTGGGTCCTCCATGGAAGAAAACCCTAAGCTCCTCTGAAGTTCTCTACCAAAATCTCCAAAAAAATGTGTTATAGTCTCCTTTCTCCCGATCCCCTAAAACTCACCCTAAAAGACTATATATAGAGTATCATAATGACTAAAGGGTCCCTAGACATGTTGGACACCTTTAGGGTGTTAATTGAGGGCAAAATAGTCCAGAAAAACCGGTGCAACAGTGTTTGAAGCGAGAACTATCGCAAAGGTCCCGAAATATTTAAGTGCAGGTGGTGGCGCCACGATGGCGCCGCGATGGCGCCGCGAATGTGTCACTTTGAGGCTGAGAGCTCACGCGGCGCCAGCCTGGCTCGCGATGGTGCCGCGAGCTTGTTGCTTTGAGGCCGAGAGCTCACGCGGCGCCACCTTGGCTCCACGATGGTGCCACAGCTATACTTGTTAACTTATCGTGGCCATATCTTCTTCGCTTTGAGCTCCGATTAACCCGAAATTTATCGTGAAACGCCCATCTCTTCATGCTTTATCCTTTAGGCTCATGTTTGGTGCATTTCCACTCTATTTCCATAGAAGTTACGTGCCTACATTTAAAATATATTATTAGTACAAAACACGTAATTATAAAGGAGTTAACAACAAATATTTATGGAAATGGCTCAAAACATCATAAGAAATATGACATGTGTATGTCATACATCAAGCTCCATGGCCCTCTCTCCCTCCTCTTCATCAAAGCTCTCATGGGCCTGATGATCTTCTTCTTCTTCTTCAAGTTCCATGATCTTCTCTTTAACCTTGCCTCCACAATCATAATGTTCCCAGCAGGTCTGGAGCTCCAGATTTTATCTGAAGCTTCAATTTTGGCGCCTTCATTGTAGTATGTGTTATGAACTAGAGTCTAATCTTTCTTAATCAAATAACAAATTCAAGATTTAATCTGATTTTAAATTTGTAGACTTGACTAACGTTTTTCTTAGTCATATCAAAGATATTATCAGAGGTAAATATAGTAGTAAAAGTTGCAGCAAACTTCCATTTTTATAAACAGTCACACTCACACATTTTTATTTGATTACATCAAAACTAGTTACATGAGACTATAAGTTTTCCCTGCCTTTGTCATGAAACTCCCTGGACCCCCTGCTGCACATCTATTTTAAGATCTAGCAGCCAAACACTTACTGACCTGTTTGCAAGAATAAGAGTATTAACAGTAGAAATCCAAAATTCATGAAAAAGAGATCAGTAATCACTGGAGAAATGGTCCCTTACCTACAGCTCCCACCTTTTAAACAAAAGTGGGTCAGTAATAGTCTTCTTCTAGAGTGTCAAGATCTGTAAGGGGAAAAGTCATGATATATAATGCATGATTGTAAATGCAGAAACCTAGAAGACGTAAGCCTTTTCTCCTTAGTAATTAGGTCAGTCCTCAAGTCCTCAATGTTCAACACGTAAGCCTTTTTAACATCCTTAGTAATTAAGTCAGTCCTCGAGTCTTCCCTTTATTGTCAAATTTTTCCCTTATTTTTTTAAAGTTTTCCCATATATTGTTTATCTCTCCAATTTATCTTTCAGGAGTCTTGTTATGAGCAATGTAGCCCAAAATCTCTTTATTGATCTCTAAGTAATTACTGGTCATAACAGTATGTGTAGTTTTGGTTTTTGGTAATGAGTGGTTCAGTTATGCCTTTGTTAAATTAATCTCACTAACTTAGGCGCTCCTTAATAGGTGATACTGTAGGAAACCATGAACCTCTTTGAGCCTCTTTGGTTATGTAGAACGGCAGATGCCGAAAATATCAGACCGACGTCTCGTTCTATCCATCCTTGAACAACAGATGGTAATGGCTATTGAGAATGACGAGGATGAGGAGATGTTGGAGGAATTATGTGAAGCGTATGTGTTGATAAATAATTCACGTTACCTCAATGATCGAGTGAGATCACCGCGCTCCCAAGAATTCCTACTCAACTGTGCGCTCAACTTAAATGCAGCAGAATTCAAGCAAAACTTCCGGTGTGACCTAGAGTCGTTCCTCCGGTTAGTCGAACTTCGAGACCATGCCCCGTGTTCCACAACCGAGTAGGTGCCCCAAACCGCAGCTACTGAAAGTCTGTATTGCCCTATGGCGTCTTGGGCACAATGGGAACGGAGCAGCCACCGTAATGCAATCCATGCTATTTGGGTTTGGTGTCGGAACCATTGTGCCTTTTACCCGAAGAGTTATCACTGCATTACTGCAAGTTGGCAGTAGGTACATCATGTGGCCTACTAAAGAAAGAAGAGCGGAGATCGGACAGGTGATGGAGGCAGAGGGTTTCCCAGGATGTGTTGGTTTCGTTGATGGCACCACCATTCCGCTATCTGAGAAACCAGCCATCAATGGAGAATGTTACTGGGATCGCAAACATCGATACTCCATCAATATGCAAATTGTGTGCGACGTCGACCGACGGATCATTGGCTTTTCTTGTGGGTGGCCTGGTTCTATGCATGATGCTGGGTTATGGAGACAGTCAGCTCAAGCGAAGAACCCAATCCAATACTTCAGCAGAGGAGAATACATCATTGGGGACTCAGCCTACGGTCTGTCAAACTACCTTATTCCTGCATTCAAGTCACCTGCTGCAGACATCCAGGAGAACAAAGAATTTAACTATGTCCTGGCCAAATCAAGAGTGCGGAACGAGCATAGCATTGGCATCTTCAAAGGTAGATGGTCGTGTCTGCGTGAACATCGACAGCAAATAAGATCACCATTGGATGTGAAGGCCATCGTCCGAGTGTCAACGGCCTGTGTGATTTTGCACAACATGTTAGCTAACTTGGGAGATTCATGGGAGGAGATGTTTAGGGAGGTCGATCCAGTGGACGTCTCAGTAGCAGAAAATTGGGAGGGCAATGATGTGGAGCACGTAGCAGCATTTAGACAGAAAGTGAAGAGTTATGCCATTGAGAAAGGTTATCTCAATGGCGTTCTCCCCATTGATTCATAGAAAAACTACGGTATTTATACATAGTCGAATACTGTCTTACGTTTATGCTTAAGTTCGGACTAAATTAAGTTGGGCCTGACCAGCTGGTTTGTTGTGCACCTTGCAGCACGTTTTTGTTTTTGGTAAACCGTTTTGAGGTCCGATGTCTTTTGCTGCGGGATGGAATTTTTTTCATTTATGGAGCCCCCATACCAAGCAGTTTACTATCTCAAAGCCTAAGTCAAATGAACAAATTAAATGAAGGTTGCTGGTCTTACGGTATTTCTTTTGTTAGATCTTTCTCATCTGATGTCTATCGGCCTATCCTTATCATCTCAACTTCTGTTACTCTTCACTTCAGTGTTGCAAGATTGCTTGGAATCACCACTAGATGTCCCCTATATTAGATAGTGTTTTAGTTCTGTGAACACAATTAGTTGTGACCACTATTAGTTGTGACTTACCTTCTTGTTTGATTTGGTTGTGTGGCAGGAGGGAGAAGCAAATGGAAGAAGATTCTCAGTTTAGGCGCTTGGATGAGTTGATTCCTGCTGCCCTTGGCCTAATCTTTAAGCACCTTTCATGTGTCTGCAAATCGTGGAAGAGAGCTGCTGCAGGACCATATTGCTGGCAGGATATAGACATTCGAGCTGTTGCATATCATGTGCTGGTCTTACATTGCAGACCAGTAAGTAAGAATATCTCATTACCCTCTCAAAGCATGTGGGTTCATTCAAGTTACCTGCATTGTTAGCACTGGGAAAAGGAAATCGTAGCAGAATACTATAGTAGTCTTAGTTGCATATGATTGGAAGGTCGCCTCTGTACATCATATTTACTAATTTCTTTTATAATTGATTATTAGATTAAGACGAAGTGCATCAGTGATCATGAAATTGATTATTCCTTGGCCTAATCTTTTCTGTTGATTACTGTGATGTTCCTGTTTTTCAAGTGTTAAATCGCTTCAGATTGCCTGGAACAGGTTGCTGAGAGGGTTAAGGAGAACCATGCATCCACTAGAGGTAATTGACAAGCAAACTACTGGCCGAAGCTCAGGAGACTTGAGATAGCGTATCTACTTGTGAGCACAAAGGGTGTTCTTAACATACTCGCCAACTACTCCGATCTTGAATTCTTAGATGCCCAAGGATGCTGGAATGTGAAACTTGATGAAGAAATTCAGGTTATCTCAAGCAGGTGTGGCCTCATGTGATGAGATGGGATTGTATCTTTTTGGCTGCTGCTTCTTTTTGGCTTGTGGTTGGAGAAAGTGTATGTGAGAAGTCAATTGCGTGTGTTTGCTTTTGCATGCTTTATGTTCAAGGTATCGAAAAAATCGCAGCAAGCCTAAATACTTAATTGAGTTGGAATGGTGATTTCCTCCTATAGAAAAATTCTAGTTGTCCATGACCTCATCATGAATGGTGAGCAAATTAGCTGCTGCTGATAGGTAAAAACAAAAAGGTCAGGGAAATGACCAGTTTACAATTTGGAACTTTGTAATTGTTTATTGCTGAACTTGATGTCTTGGGGCCGACTGAGTTTGTAAGTAATTTTAAAAGATGAGTTCCAAAAACGGTTGTTGAGGGGATTCTGATGATCAGAACAGTTTTGGAGGATAAAGGAATATGAGGAATCTGAAAGAGAATAAAGGCAAGATTGTGTTGTGGTGGGGTCTTATAAGGAAAAGGTAAATAAAGACAGTAGAATTAATAAAAAAATTAATTAAAATATTTCATTTAAAAAAATGAGGGCCTGAAATATTTGGGAATATATAATTAGAATTTGTTTTGAAAAAGATGAGCTTTTTCGAGCTTCACCTTCTAGGAAGATTCACCAAGTGCTCCAAGGTTGATCTTAAGTACTATGAGAATTACTTGACTAATAATACATGAACTACTGTCTCAATGAGAACTTCAGCAGCAAGCCTAAATACTTAATACATTAATACTTAAAAATCGCAGCAAGCCTCATCAATTGGTAAACAAAGGGCAAAGTATCATGTTAAAGAGAACTTCAGCAAGCCTAAATACTTAATACATAAACTACTGTCTCAATGACCATATCAGTACTAATTCAGAAATAACAAGTAGCAACCATAATTTGGTTACATAGCTCTAGTTTTACAATAACAGGAATAGCATTTTTTGAATTTCATCTGCTCACTTTCCCTTTGCCATCATGCCTTGTAGCAATGCAAACCTCCTCTCCTTGCACTTCTCCGCCTTGTCTTCGTCACGTCTCCTTCTCTCTTCCTCCTTGTCTTCCATCCGCCTCTGCTCATCTTCCTTCCGCCTGACTTCCCTCTCTTCTCGCTCTGCATCCCATTTCATTTGCTCAAATTTGAGCCTTTTCTCCTCAATGCTTACAAGAGCAGCAGCTTCAGCAGCTACACTTTCTTGAATTGTTTGCGCCAAGAAGTTGCGTGCCTGAGTTGGATTTTCTGTTGCGCATGTGCTGGACAGCTCCTTCCTTCGATCCTTTTGACTTCTTGGCATCAAAATTTTCCATCGTAGGTTGACGCTTGCTGCCAAGAACAACCGTTGGGGAAGCCTCCGTGTCACCACCGAAACGCTATCGGTCTCGGGATCGGGGACTCTTGTTGCCTCTGTAGGTGGAGATTGGGGCAACTCGAATCCTCTTCATTGTTGAAGAGCAGGGCATTATAGGTCATTGCATCCTCATTTGCATTTGGAGTTGTTTCATGAAACCCCGAACTTCCTTGATTGCAATTGTTGCATTTGGAGGCACCTCATCGACAAAGTTTTCAGAGTCTTCTGCATTGAACCTAAAAAGAAATACATTTTCTTTAGCAATGATGCCTACCAAACAACAACTAAGTTGGTAAAAGCCTAAGATAACCGAACAAGGAAATGACCAGCCATGAACAAATGAACTATATAACCGTGACCATGATTCGTAACACGTTACAATCATGGCAAACAACTATCGTAATTCAGAACACGTTACGGTCATGGCAAACAACTACTCAACTAGTTTATCCTTGGTTGAACATGCAAAGAATCGTGCAAGACAATCTCATGGACTTCGCCTATCACTTAACAAAAATGAGTTCTACGCACAAATCACGTAAGAGGCTACTCTAAAACAAACTCCATAGCATTATTTCTTTTCCGTAAAATTACCACAAATAAAACCAAACACCAAATCTAAAAACATCATCAATACCCAGCTATCAAAACACAATCTCATACAAACAACACTTTTCAGATTTAACATTAACAATGACATACCTAAGGACTTCATTCAAGTCAACTTCAAGTAATACCGCCACTATCGAAAGTTGCAGCAGGCTAACGTTTGGTCTCTCCCCAAACAGAGCATGAATTCGCTCATAATGGGGCACATGTTGTCCAACTTTGCCTCGCACCGTGTGGATGTTGCCTTCTTGTTCGCCTCGCCACTCCCAAAGCTCGTTGACGTGCTTCTCTCCCGAGCAAGTCTATACTTGTTCAAGTATGTACGCCATCGGTCGGCCATGGATTTGTGGTCTAAGGTATATTTACCTTTGTATCTATTGTTAATGAGGGCGGCCAACTCCTTCCAAGCTTCAATTTTGCGAGGAGGTGCCACGCCAACCTCTATCTTTCCGTATACACCACATACCTTAGCCATATTATGTGGATCCTCTAGGAAATTAAGTATCATTGCATACCGCTCGCCACCGAACTTGGAGTTCTGTTGGGTCGACATGAGGTGATTGAACTTGCAAAAAGAAAATTCAAAACTAAGAGATACTGAAGACAAAAATGGTCTCGTACAACAGAGTATGTAATTAGGGAAAGAACTAGACAATCACAAATCGGGCAATAAAGGATCCTTGGGTCTGATGCATAACTTCACTCTAAAAGGAGACCTATCAAGATGAGTCTATGTTCAGATAGTTCAATGGTGACAACACTACAAGATTGAATATTCAAATGCATACTTCAATCTAAAACATCCAGCAGTGTTGTGCTGGACATGTTAGAACTGAAACCAAGATGCACTTTGCAGACCTCAATTGAATTGGTACAAACATTTAGTTTACATACTTTACTTTTAACGCAAACCTAAGTAGGTAAGATGTTATGGACCAATTAGTAAAAACAAAACAAATAATTTATATCAAAAACATTTTAAATTCAATAAATGTTTTAACTAAAGAACCTGGCAAACCAAGCTTCAATTGAACCTTCACCTTTAGGTGAAAGAGTGACAAGTTACAAATTTGCAAAACAGTGCAACAGATTTCCCTAGATGTAAGCATCACTACACGTCAAGAATTAGCTTTAAAAGAGAAGAACTTGATTTACTTTTGGTACATTCAGAAAAACAGCAGCAAACTAACGATTTATACATTCATTTTCATAACAGAACTATAAGTAGTCCATAAGCACCAGTTTAGCAAGAGTATAACCCTGTACATGCAAAGGCTCCTAGTCCCTGTTTAGGTACAACATGGTTACTAAATCCATAACCTCGACCTTGCTGCATTTTAGAAGTACTATGATCATCCGGACATAACTTGCTGCCAAACATTCATTAATACTTCATTCAATAAGAGACAGTACAACACGAGCATGAATACTTCATGATAACATGATACAAAATCAGTAATCAGCCCTGCAATTATCCTCTTACCTAGCAGAACTCAAGCAGTAACCCTTTAACCATCAAGATCCATAAGAGACAGTACAACACGAGCATGAATGATATGAATGATGGATTCATCAATAATTTACATCTTTCAATTCATGGCAGAACAAAAACAGAGAACACAAAATAATTGTATTTATAATTTCAGTACCTGAACTGAAGAACAATTAATCAGTAACCTTCGAATTAAAATCAGTAGAGGACTTACAAACGCTGAGCCTCAAAACCAGTAGTTGGTTTGCTGCAAATGAGCACTTACAAACGCTGAGCCTCAAAACCGTCTCAGTGCTCCTGAGATTGGTACCGGAAATTAACCCAGCTCTGAATTTATGAATCGATTTGAGAGGCATATCAAAATGAGTCACAAAATCAGTACAATAAAATCGAACCTGCTATTTCAGTGAATTTCCGATTTGAAGAGATGGTGCCGGAGTGTCTCTAAGGTGCGTCGGAGGAGAGATGAGGTGGGAGGGATGGAGCCGATTTGAAGAGATGGTGCCGATATGAGGAGATGGTGCCGATTTGGAGCTCGTCTGTCGCTCCGACCGGATGTTCTCTTCGCCATGACGGCGGGCTGATCTAGGAGTGTCTCCAAGGTGCGTCGGAGGAGAGATGAGGTGGGAGGGATGGAGCCGATTTGAAGAGATGGTGTCGATTTGAAGAGATGGTGCCGATTTGGAGGTTGTTCGTCGCTGCGGTCTGCTGTTCTTTTCGCGAATGGGCGGGCTGAGCTAGGGTGAGTATCATTCACGTCGATAGTGAATTACCCAAACTCACTTCTACCTAACTATTGTGAGGGCATGGTGGGAATCTGTCTCTTTTTAGTTCCTCTTTATATAATTGATCCTTATCCTCCTTCCATTTATTTTCATTTGTGTCCCCAAATGTAACAAATCTAAACCCACACAACTCGATTCACTGGCCAAAGAACAAACGAAAACAAAAGCCACTGCTCCTCTGTTGCTCAGAAACTCGATTCACTGTTCATCCTCTTTCGTCTAGCTCCACTCACCCGATCGACGGCGGAGACAAATCACTGGCCGTCGGATTCCGTACCCAGGTATTCTTTCTCCTGTTCTTTTTCTGTTTGTGATTCGAATTTCCGTTGGATTTTAGGTGAAAGTATCAACGCATAGAATGGGTAGTTTCTTCTGATGGGGCTAGTGAAGAAACCATTCCTCCATTTGCTGTTGCTGCAAAAATTGTCTCTTCTCCCTTAGGAAAATGAATCAATAGTTGAGAACTGGCTGATTTCTTTGCTCTTAAGAGGGAAACCTGCATTCACATCTATTGAAGGAGATATATACTTTGACCCAAAATGCTTGCCCAAAATGCACAGTAGACTAGGGTTTTAGCCTAACCACTAGAGAGTGCTGGTCTAGTGGGTTTGATATGCATTTCATTGTACTGATCTAGTGGGAAGTCATACTTGTTGACGCCTTCGAACAGAGACATGGAATTCATGCAAGGATTCCCTTTGTTGCAGAAAAGTTGAAATGTTTGTTATTCAGCATTTAGTTTCCTTCAATATTTTGACATATAAAGTGAAACAAATACTACTAACATCACAATGATGAATGAACATTTCTAATTTCTAAACGTGTTCTTTTAGTATTTTAGATGAAATTCATCAGAATGAAAATGAGTTAAATGTAATTTCAAAAGTCAAATGTTTCATTTTTTATCGGATGGAGGGAGTAAAAAACTTGACTCCACGTCAAACCCTTTTCTTACAGCACCAATTAAGTACTTTCATTTATGAAATGGTTAGGCCTAGAGAAGCATAATTATCATTATCAGTGTAATCTGGTTTTACCTTGGTAATCTGCCTAAAAGAGTGAAACAGGAGAGAAATAAGGAGTGCATTTATACATATTGGATAGATGAGCCCTACCTAGACTGGCTGTTCATTGTCTCTCTTTGCTTTTATCTTATAGAAATTATATTAATACCTCTGTCCTAAATGGTTAGTTAGTCCTATTTCCTTCGTAAATTGCAAAGGAAAAGTGATAACCCATTTGGGATGGAGGAGTGTAATTTTGATTTCAACATTTCGATGCTTGAATTCAAAGGTACCTTCATGTGAAATAATTATCAAAGTTTAGACATGATAAATATAGAATAAAGAAGAACCCACTAATGATAGTTATGAGCAATTACTATAATCTCAACAATAGGGCTAGTCCGTTTCTCCCACCAAGAGATCATTTATTCTCAGAATGGTTTGTGTGTTATTTCAGTAAGTAATCAAGATTCCTGTAGTGTGGTGTTACTTGTTTCTCCATCCATCCCTTTCAGTATGTGAGATGGAGGTCTGACTTCCCTAATTCAGCAACGATAATTTCCGCTGGAGGTCTGAAATTTCTCTTCATTGGGGGCAATGGATGAGAACATGAAGCCAATCCAGCAGAACTTAATCCATCTTGAAACCGAAGGCGAGCACCTTCTCTTAGCTCGGCACCAATCAGTTGAGAATGATAAGGCCAGGAATGGCAACCGAGAGGCACTTACGGCCCTTAGAAGGAGGGCTCGGACAACTAAAATCAGCTTCTCCTTGCCTTTTGCGTCAGTAATGAAGGATGTCAGAGTGAGGCCGATGGTGAAAGAGGTCTGTGCTACTTGTGGAAACCATGATTCGAACGAGACCACTTGGATGATGTTTCCCGGTACTGATGTCTTTGCTGGCATCACTTTTCATGCTGCTCACACTCTCTTGGAGACAGGTTTGCTCATTCCTCTTTTGCGCACTTCTATTCTCTTTCTATTTTCTGTTATGGAAACTGTTCTACTCAATTACCCCAATCTTGGTTTACTTTTGCCTTGCCGATATGAGTTTCAATTCTGTTTAGTGTGTTGCTCAATGTGTGCATTGACATCGATCTCCAGCATCTCTGTTAGTACGTCAGATGGAAAGTCTCCTAATCGCTAAGCACATAATGAACTTCAGGAAGTATCCAGTGATGCGGATTTCTGTCTATTCATTTGATACTTGAAGAACTTGTCACTCTGCTGATTGAGACAATTATTACTTCTTTGATTAATAGCACTTTAGGAATGTGCAGATTGCGCAGTAATGTTAGTTCTTGAGTACATCTTTTGGTGATACCACCATAAAATTCCGAGCTGATATTTTTGAAGAGTTGGCTAGATTGGCACTAATTTGTTGCATATCTCCATTCCCCCCCCCCCCCCCATCAATCATGAAATTGCTGCATTTCGAGTATCTTTGTTCTTGTTTCGTGGGTGGTTGACTCGATTTTTCGCACAAATTCAGATCAGGCACAACTTGACTTGGAAGCAAAGAAACTGCAGAGCACTGTGAAAGAGAAATCCTACTTAATATCAGAACAAGGTGCCCTTGCTGACAAGATAAGTCCAGGTGTATTCAGATCCTTAGTGGCGTTGATAGACAAAGATAAACCAAAGTTAACTTAAGCACTAATGCACAATATTGTTAGGATATTTGGTTGAGGGATTTCAATAATATATAGGGCTCTGTTTCTTTTAGATATCAAATATGGAGTATCAGATAGTCATATTTTCTCTCTACTTTTGTTTTTTTTATTCTATTAGTTTTTCTTCTCTCCAGGTATCAAATACTACCTCTGTTCCAAATGGTTTGTCTCATTTCCTTTGTAAATTATAAAGGAAAAGTGACAATTCATTTAAGACGTAAGGGGTACCACTCTTAAAGATACCACTCTTAAAGAACATAACCTAGATTGTGTGGATTTTAAGAATCCATCAAATCCTTGTTTGGTTTAAGAAGTAATTCCTGTCATTATCGTATATATACATTTATGGACATGTCAGTAGTCTTGAACTTGAAATGAATAATGTTTTGGGTTCTTCGATGGGACTAGCCGGTTCAATTGGTTGAACCGTGAATCAGTTCATATTCCGATTCTGGTTTTATTAATTTTAGGGTCAATTTGAGTTTTTTAACGAAACTAAATGAGCAATTTAATATTCAATTAAGATAATTGAAAAAGAATGAGAACGAGTATTAAACTAAATAAGCAGTTCGATATCCACAAAGTACTCATCAATCTTTCTTTTAATATACAAATTAGACATCAGATTTTTATCACTATACAAATCAACATTTACATTCTTTATGTTTATTACTTGCACTCATCCAATCTTTTATATAAACAATAAGATATCTCCCTTATATGTAGAAATATTCATTATTATGTTATATATGAAAATTTTATAATAAATTTATAAGGTGAATATATCTACTATTATATTTTATAAAAATACTTTCCAATCACTGGTTTAAATGATTTGACCGGTTATACCTTAAACCAGTAAGTGAACGGTTCGATGTTCGGTCCGATTTTTCAAATCACCCATTGGACAGGGAGATGTGATTTTTTTATTTTTAGAAAAAAAATCTTTTGATGAGATTACTACAACCATTTCTCATTACTTCCTTATTTTACGCAAGTCAATTTTTGAGATCCTCTAGATTTATAATATTACCTTCTTTCTCAATTTATTACTCTACATTTATATCGGATGTATGTTAAACACGCACCCGCTGCAAAGTGTGGGCAGATAAAAACCTTGTTTAACAAAAACAATTATGACGAGACATGAGAGCTGGGTGGGAGGCCGGGGACAAGGTCCGAGGCGAGATGTTTGCGTTGGTCGTCCCTCCTAGTTCTGGACACGAAATACTTTCATCAATATTGAAAATTAACAACAAATTTTTATTGATTTTATCAAAAAGTAACAATAAATTATTATTTTTTTGAAAATTTCATCCTAAATTACTCACGATCGCTTTCATCTTAAATTCAAAATTTTGCTAGAACGAACACCATTTTACAAAAAAACCTAATATAAAACTAACACCTATTTGAATTTTCTTTCTCAAATTTATCTCTCTTGTCTGTGATTTAAAAAAGGTATCACTTTTTTGCTACTTTTTTTTTTTTACAACAAACACAACCTAAACCCTTAGGTCATCGGCCTGTCCTGTACTGCGCATGTCTAATAACTAATAGAGTCTTAATATGATACACATACGCCAGAGACACATAGTAGATTAGATGTCTAATTTACAAAACAGTTTCAGCCCAAATCCATTAAAAAATACTAAATGCCTAAATTATCCCTACATACTTTCTCTATATATTGCTATGTGTACTACACATATGCACCATATAATTGGTACTAATAGAGGCGAAGCTATTGTGTGGCATGGGGGACAGGTTGCCACCACGAGATTTTATAAAATGTAGGGTATATAGCATATAATTATAAAAATTTAGGGATGTTATTTGATATTTTTATTTATTAATTTAACCTACCATTCTTTTATATCCACTAGAGCCCATTCCAATTTATTGTTGGGCTTGCCATTTCATATTTATCAAACCCTTACCCAACCCACTTTACAATCAGATCACACACAACACACGCACACCCAAAATCTATAACTCATAACCCAACCCAACCTTCAATTCTCATCTCCCATTCCCATTTCATAGCCCCATCAACACAAGACGCCTCTCGGCCTTCAATTCTCACCAAGCGACGCTCTCGCCCACCGCCTCTTGAAAGATTTTCTAGGCGAGTTGGTGTTGCTAGTGCTTGCTCCATTGCTCGAGTTGCCTCTCGCTGCCCGCCTTCGGCCACTAAGTTCGGCGTCTCCACACCACACCACTCTCCAAGCTCCTCGGCTTCATGATTAAATCCGCCACTTACAACAAACAAGTAGGTACTTCTATATTATAGAAAAATATGGTCAAGTCTATATAATTTGAACATTGCACTTTAAGAGGATAAGAACAATAGAAAGAGAAAAGTAACATAAAAACATAGGTAAAAAGTAAATTAAAAAAAATAAAGAACCAATGAGGAAATAATTTAACAAATAATGAAATAAGCACTAAATGAGAGAGGAGAAAGAGAATAGTATATCAATGAAATTAATATAGATTTATTTTTATTTTTTTACATTCTATCAAATAACTACTATTACGTATCAAGTATTTAAGTACTTTTGATTTGTCTAAACCGAATTATTTGAGTTAAAATGTTTGAATCAAGTTTTCTAAACAATTACTTCATTCATTCATTTTCATTGCAACAATTTTCTTTTCTTTTTGAGATGTTTTTAAAGCTTGCAATGTTTTCTTGTTTAGTAATTTTTTCTAATAAATTTACCAATTTAATAAGAGTATCTTTCTCCTTACTTTTAATTTTCTAACTTGGCACAACTAAATTCACACAATGTTTTATTATTCTTTTACTGAGTATTATCTAATTTGACTCCACTACCTTTACTAACAAAACTGTTATCTGGTTTCACTCCACAAACTTCACTTAGTTCGTTCATTCAATTGTTCTAGGGATAATTTGTCAAACTTCAACAACTTTATACCCATTTTAATCTCGGTAAAAAATTATAAAAGGTTACAATCAATTAGCTAGGGAATGAGGAACTACAATATTTGACGGACACCCGCCACCCTGAAATTTTTTTCCTGGCTTCGCCATTGCGATAAACCTCAACAATCAAACTATTAGGGCGTTGCTTCACTGGTAACCTAATGTATGTTGCATCTTATAGGCTCAGTTTAGGAGAACAATTTCTAGAATTTGTTTCCAGATATTGACTTTCCCGAGAAGAAAAGCGGGAGAAGATTATCATTTTGTCTATTTTACCCTTTATATGGAGATACTTCTTTCGTCCCAATTGGGTTATCATTTTTAGTTATTTTGTGTAGATTAATATTGTCTTTGGTCATTAACTCATTTTACATAAATTTTTATCATTACTCCCTCTCAAACCTATTTTAATTGAGATAAAAATATTTTAATTTTGTGACAACCCACTTGGGACGGACGGAATATCTTTTTATGCATTTATTGAATGCAACTTATGTGAATTGAAAATGTTTTCGAAGTGTTCCACTAAACACAGACATATAGGGGAAAAAAAGAGATTTTTTTTTTAATAATAAAAGTGGTGCGAAGAGAATGAACAATAGTGAGATAATGGTTTCAAACATAAGAAGTGAACAAAAAACTTTTCACCTAATAGGGGAGCCAATTGGAGGTGAGTGAGAAAAGTGAAAAAAGGATGGTTAAGTTTGAGGGCCCCGTGAACAAGGAGGAGCACACATGTGAATTCACCACGAGGAGCGCACATGTGAATTCACTACGAATTCACCTGTGCACAAGCCTGTGCGTTGCCCACAAGCATGTGCACAACTCGTGCGCAATGCTCGTGTGTGCACAAGCCATGCACAACCTCGTGCGCAAGCCTGCGCGCTGCACAAGCATGTGCACAAGCTGTGCACAACTTGTGCGCAAGCCTGTGCGCTGTGCACAACTTGTGCGCAAGCCTGTGCGCTGTGCACAAGCCTGTGCACAACTTGTGCGCAAGCCTGTGCGCTGTGCACAAGCCTGTGCACAACCTTCTGGTTCGACAGGAGTGGGAGCGATCTTCTGGTTCGACAGGAGTGGGAGCGACCTTCTGGTTTGACAGGAGTGAGAGCGCCGTGCGTTGAAGAGAAGTGAATAAGGAGGGAATCAGGTGAAAAACACAGTTCACTTTCGCGCTTCTCACCTGAGGTCCGCGTTTGGCGAGGTGAACGCACGCCAGTTGTTCACGTGAAAAAGAAGAGAGGAAAAGAAACGTATTTCACCTTCTTTTCCTTATGTTTGAAACCCCTAATTAACGGCGGTGAAAGGAAAGCGGCGGCGGGAGGAGATCATGTATCACATGGGGAGGCGCTACGTGTCATATGTGGCCGGTAATGGCGGTTAGAGCATCGTCGTGTTTCACCACCATGTCCCCTTGCCCCCAAGGCCCCATCTCAATCTCCATCTCATCCCAACATCAATCCCCACCCATTTCACACCTATTTTCCGGAAATGTCCTTTCTACTAACTATGCTAATTAAATTTTTAAAAGATGGATGGCATGTTTGCAAGATAATTAAAAATTACTATCAATTTCAAATTGTTGTGAGTATTTGATTGTGTATGAAGATTAAAGAGTATTGAAGATTATAGGATAATAAAGTAAAATTATCATATAAGATAAAAATAGTTTTATAGATGGATAATGGAGGTTGAGAGTTAAAAAGTAAAAGTGGTGTGAAAATTATTTTTTGAAAAGAAACAATCAAATTTTTTTAGAACAATTCATAAAAGAACACGATTAAATATTATTGGGATGGTAGGAGTATTTAGAAATTTAGGTTTAGGACTTATTCACTTGAAAGAAAACAAATTGAGAACAAGAAGTTAGTGTAAAATTGCGACTCCCTCCCTCGCTCCCTCCCTCCCTTCGTGAATAGTAGTACGTTTCCTTTTATATTATCTATCAATGATTTTTTTTTAACATTTTAACATATGAAATCAAATACTCTAAATGTAAATTATAAATTAATATTTTTAGTTTCTAAATATATCTTTTCTAATTTTTTAATGACATCTTTCTAGTAACAATTTGAGTCAAACAGAATACTCCTTTCGACTCAAATTAATTATACATTTTGTGTGGACATGGAGATTAAGGTGAATGTAAGATTTTATGTAGTTTGACATGATTACTTTTGAGTAGAGGTTGCATAAAAAACGAGATAGAAAAAGTTAAGATAAAAAAAAAGATAGTTTGGTAACTTTAAAAGAGATAAGTTTTCATTTAAAGAAAGTATATAATTTCTTAGGGACAACCCAAAAATGAAATGTGTAGAATTGATTTGGGACGATGGGAGTATTACAAAAGATATACAACAATTCAAGATGAAAACAATATAGTACTGAGCATCTAGCCTAGTGGCTAAGTTCATCGGACATGAGGTGGGGGTCTTATATTCAAGTCTCCACCATCCCCAATTCCTACCCCCTATTTATCAAAAAACAAAAAGACGAAGACAATTTAAGATTTATGAAAGGAAAGAATATATGAAAAAAATAATTGATTTGATGAGATTTTTTTTCCTACAAGTGAACACATCTAAGAGAATTTTGTGATACAAAAATTGGAGTGTAAAGGACACACTAACAAGAGAGTGCAATTCATCTATGGCGGGGTAGAATGCGTCGGGCTGTAACCAGGGGTGAGAAACGAGCCGAGCCGGCTTGAGCTTGGGCTCGAGCTCTTACGAGCCTAACGAGCCAAGCTTCACGAGCCTCAAGCTCGAGCCGACTTTTAAGCTCGTAAATTATACGAGCCGAGCCTGAGCTTTAGAGGTTCGGCTCGATGAGGCTCGCGAGCCTTGATTAGCCATAAAGAAATACCCATGATACCCTCATATTATATAGTTAACAAATTTTTGAGCCTCACGAGCTTGGTTCGAGCCTGATCGAACCGAGCTGAAATGAGCTTACTCAGTAACCATATCGAGCCTCACGAGGTTTCGAGTCGAGCTCGAGCCAAGAGCCCCATGAAAATACCGACCCTCATATTGTACAGGTAAGGAATTTTCGAGCCTCGCGAGCTTTGCTAAAGCCCGATCGAGCCAAGCTTAAACGAGCTTATCTAGCAACCATATCGAGCCTCACGAACTTTCGAGCCGAGCTCGAGCATGATTTTAAGCTTGGATAGAATTCGAGTCGAGCTCGAGCCAAACCTAAACTTCACGAGCTTGATCTTGAGCTTGAGCATGCCGGGCTTAGGCTCGACTCGGCTCGTTCCCACCCCTAGACGAAACCCATGCCTATCATGTGTCAATTTCAATTCAATTACAAATTTGCCATCAAATTTCTATCCAATTGGTTCATTTTCTCATAATGGCCAACAACTCCTCCGTAAAGCTCACTGGCGGCGCTCGTTCGTAAAGCATCGTTCCATTTCAGCGTCACGAGGCCTCCATAACTTCCACCGTTACCATCCCTCCTCGAAATCTCTTTTCATTTTGATCCAGCAATCATTTCCGATCAAAACCCTCGAAATCCATCGAAGGTTTGAACCCGTTCTTCTCCAATTCCAGATCACCGGTGGCCTAGCCCAGTCTCCCAAATATCGATCGATTCCAATAATCCCTCCACCAAACACTACGTGAAGAGGTCGCTTTTCACTGCTGCCCTAACTGCGGTTATGGCCATAGTGAGGGACTCCCCGCAGTGAACGAACTGCACGGCGGTGGCAGTTCGTTTTACTACGGCCGAAACCGTAGTGAGGCTGCAGTACGCCCTCGTGGGCCACGTGCCCTACCTACCACCATCCCTACTGCGGCCACGTACTGCGGAGGAAGCCGCAGTAGACTCGCCTATATATATACCCCCCCGTTTCATTCCAATTCATTCCAACACTTCGCAAAGTTTTCATAACCTTTCCTCTCTCAAATATTACACGAAATATCATTATTAAATCTAGTGGAAGCTGCGGTACCGTCGACTTTAGGTGTATTACTGAGGTAATAAATATTTTATGTATTTATTTATGGTTACATAGTTTTTTATTCAATTTAATTTATGTATTGGTATTTTATTTTCTTTTTAAGTAATTTAATTAAATTAGTTGAGCCATAGTTCCTGTCTATGAAAATTTGTAAAAATATATTTTTTACACTTTATTTCAAAATTTTGGAATAACGTTGTAAAATAATATATTGTACAGAGTTTTCATGGATTGTCCAAGTTGGACAGTTTGTAAAAGTTTACTATCGGTGTATTAAACTTTTATGGTTGTGCATGTAAAACTGAGCGGATTACATAAATTTCGGTCACTTTTCAGTCTTGTTCCACGTTATACCTATTCTGGGAGTAATATTCCAGAGAAATGGTATAGTGTGGAACTAAGGCGAAATGTTGCCGAAATTTATGTAATTACAGTTTTACATACACAACGATAAAAGTTTATTCACTAATAGTACTTTTATAAACATGATAGGACCCATGCACCCTGGATTAGGAGAAAATGATGTGAATATTTATATATGAATGTGTGCAGTATTTAAGTACTTTTGTGTTTTTTTGTAATATATAATTAATTTTCATGTTTGTTATTGTTTTTATTGATGAATGATCATAGGAAATGCCATAAATGGGCGAAGGACGTGATTGGATGTATTGGCGCTTTGAGGATGAGACTTGCTATATAAGTGAAAGATTTTGGACTGGGCTTTAGGAATTCTTAGATTATGCTTTTTTGTTGCTAAATCAAATGGAGAAGAACTGGTGAAATGCCCGTGTAAAAAGTGTAAAAATAGATATTATTATGATCGAATTACAGTTGACAATCATTTACTATTAGACAGATTTAAACCCAATTATCATGTGTGGGATTGTCATGGTGAACGACCTGAAATCAATCCATGTGTTTATCGAGGTTATCGATTTGATGAACTAACGTCAACATCGTCAAATCGCGCAAGTACGAGTACTGCAGTACTTAATTCTTCTGAGGGTAGCCAAGAACGGCCGACTTATGAAGAAATGGTTCGTGATGCTTTTGCGTTTCATGAGCACTATAATAATTTTGAAAATGATCAGAATAATGACGATGAGGACGTTTCAGCGCCCAAAGTGCCAAACGAAAGGGCGCAACAGTTTTTCCAACTGTTGTGTGATGCATTAAAACCTTTATATGAAGGTTGTGGTGATAAGTACACCAAATTATTGGTTATATCCAAGTTGTTGAGTATGAAAAGTCAACACAACGTATCAGATGCCTTTTTCTCTAAGATGATCGAATATATCAATGAAATATTACCAGGAGGAAACTCGTTGCCAACGAGCATGTTTAGTACAAAAGGTATATTGAAGGAGCTGGGGTTACCGTCTAGAAAAATTCACGCTTGCGATAATAATTGTATGTTGTTCTACGGTAGCTTCAGCAAGTTATTGAATTGTAGGGTGTGTGGAGTGGATAGGTATGAAGTGTGTAATCCGAGTAAGAAACCGAAACTAAAAAAGGTTTTACGATATTTACCAATCACTGAGCGGCTACAACGGCTTTACCAATCGTCTAAAACCGCAGAGTTCACGACATACCATATTAGAGCAAGTGGAAATGTATCTGACACTGTTGGAAGCGTAAGATTGGAGTTAAGTACTGATGGCTTTAACCCGTTGTCCGAAACAGGACAATCGTATTCGATGTGGCCGGTATTCATCGTTGTTTACAACCTGTCGCCTGATTTATGCATGAAGGAGCCGTACACTTTCATGCCTCTGCTAATTCCAGGTCGCCGATCTCCTGGCCGTAACATTGACGTGTTTCTACGTCCACTGATTAAGGAGTTACAAGTTTTATGGAATACGGGAGTGGAAACTTGGGATGCGCACCATAATCAGAACTTTGTTATGCAAGCATGTTTGCTTTGGACGATAAGTGATTTTCCGGCGTACGGAATGCTATCGGGCTGGAGTACGCATGGAAGACTTGCATGCCCATACTGCATGAGTGATGTTAATAGTTTTCAGTTGAAGCGTGGACGAAAAACCAGTTGGTGGGGTTGTCATAGGAGATTTTTACCACGTCGGCATGCTCTGCGTAACAATACCGAATCGTGGGGAGAAACTGACCGTAGACATCCGTGTGTATATAAGTCAGGTCATGAGATCTTAAGGGATCTTAATAGGATTGTATTCCCAGCATTCGGAACACCGTGAGACAAAATGAGGGTTGATAAGTTTGGTGATTAGCACAATTGGGTGAAGAAATCAATTTTCTGGGAGTTGCCTTATTGGGCAGACTTGAAAGTACGGCACTGTCTGGATGTTATGCACATTGAAAAAAATTGTTTTGATAACATTTTCTACACAGTTTTGAATGTGAAAGGGAAAATGAAGGATAATGGACAGTCAAGACACGATTTGCAGGAGTTAAATATCCGTGATGAACTGCATTTGAGCATTGGACAGAATGGGAAACCATTTCAACCGAAGGCGTTATACACGTTAAACGATGATCAGATTGCGATGATTTGCAATTGGTTGAAGCATATCGTTAATCTTTCCGATGGGTATGCATCTAACATTGGCAGATGTGTCAATACGTCCAATAATACATTTTATAGTATGAAAACCCATGATTGTCATGTGTTCATGCAGAAGCTGCTGCTCGTTACATTACGCGGTTACATTCCTGACGGCATTTGGACGACACTTGCATAATTCTGCAAATTCTTTAGGCTACTGTGTTCTAAGGATATTTACTTCGGCGATGTTGAGAAGTTTGATGAATTAATCATCGTAACACTGTGCAAGTTGGAGAAGATCTTCCCGCCATCATTCTTTGACTCCATGGAACATCTTACTATTCATCTACCTTGGCACCTTCGAACTTGTGGACCTGTCGGATATTGGTGGATATTTCCTTTTGAACGGAATATGAAGAAGTTGAAAGCTCGCCTCAGTCATGTAGCTCGCCTCACCCTCTCGCCTATGAAATTCCTCTCCATCGAATGGGTTTGATATTAGAGGGAGTATCCTGTGGCAATGTTTCTATTAAATATTTTGTTTGGAACTCTGAAGGACGTCATGCTTTAGGAACTCCTGGTGAAAGACACATCATTCATTATGCTAGGCGCATCCTTTGATGCCTTATGCACATCCAAATGTTTACAGACTATTAAGCATATATAGAATACTTGATTTTTTCAAGACATATATACGATGCTCATTGATAATATATGTATTAGCATCATTATGGGATTTGATCATTTTTTTAAAGTCAGATCAATAACATAACCGGACCTCATTTTTTAGAATGAGATCATCATTTTCTGTTAATTGATCATCATGCTTAAAGTTGAGTGCATCCTAATGAACAAGTTGCTCGTAATTTGGAAACTGAAAGCAACATTATGAACATTGTGAACATCATACTGCAAAACAAGAACATCATATAGAATTTGATGATCATAATATTGAAAACACTAATCACCACAGAAGCCTTTACCAAACTAGCAAATATCCAAAACATCAAAATAATCCAAAAGTAAAACATTGAACATCATATTCAGAACTTGAAGTCATATCAACAAACTAATGGGCCTCTGTTGTTGGATTCCTTGACGCACTAAGAACTTTTGAGCTAATTGACGGTTGTTTTACATGTGTATGAATTAAGCACAATATCAAGTAATAAAATCCATTCAACCTCAAGTGCAAGGTGTGCAATTGTAGTAGGGTGAGTGGGGTCGAGCCCAAGAGATTGTAGTGCAATTTATGAAGTTTAGTTAAATGCAATGTTTTTGGATTTAGAAGACAAGTGATAAGATGGATGATAAATCTAAATTAACTAAATCTATTTCTATCACTAATGCAAATAAAACTAGGATGCAATGCAACAAACAATTATGAAAAATAAAAGTTCCTTAGGGTTAGTTAGAGTTGAGGTTACTAGATGTAGTGTTTGGTTGTGATTTATGACAAGTTAGAGGAGTTGGATAATTAACAAGTTCTAACCTTATAAGAAACCATGCTCTCCACAGAAGACTAAGTAGAATCTCTTCACTTGCATCAACTATTAAGGCATTAAGTTTAGCCAATTGATGTCTCCTAACACCCTAGATTATCTTCTAAAATAATCCTAGAGTATCTAACCAATTTTCTTTGGTCAATTCAAAAAAATGCTATCTCAAGCATTTGATCGAACACTTGGTGGGCATGGTAGAGTAGTTGGCCTACTACTCTAACCCTACCTTCTTTAGGCCCAAGAAAATGCTACTAATCATGCATAATCAACAACCAAACAACGATAATTCATCTAGCAACACAACAACATGCTAACCAACCCTAGGGATGATGAACTAATCAATATTCAAGCTATTCACAACAATGAACAAAAATGAAAGTAAGAGATGAAGAGAAAGGAAGAAGCTAGAGAGTAGAAATCAAGTCTTCAATCCTTCATAAAAGTCCCCAAATTCGTAGAAAATAAAGATGGAGGAGAAAAGAGAGCTCAAGAACCCTAGATGGGTTCAAGGGCAAGTCTAAACGTGTGTTGTTGTGAAGAGATGTGAAAAAAAATGTCATTTAAAGCCTCATTTTTGGGAGAAAAGAGGAGTGGGCCATTCCTGAAAAGTGCGTCCAGGCAACCGCCTGACCTAAGAAAAGGGGCCGCCTGGACCTCTGCCTGGCCAGGCGATCGCCTGGCTTGTTGATCGGGCCGCCTGTCTGGTCGCCTGGGCCCCTGAACCTCCTCGGATGCTAACTCAGGCGACCGCCTGGGCTGAGGTGCTGGGCTTCCTGGAGCTTCGCCCGAACCATTTTATTCACCATTCCTTGAACTTTTCCAGATTTTGCAATTTGGTCCTCAACTTTCTCTTCATAGCCCTTTTTACACAAAATTCATCCCTTTTGACATCCGACACTGAATACCTGCAAAAACGTTTGAGCCCACACTAAGTACTAGCATAATTATCGATAAATCACGTGGAATGAGAGGAAATATATACCGATAATGCACAATTATCACTAATGCTCAAGATAAGGAGAGCTGGGAGTAGCTTGATGGAGAAGAAACAACTAGAGCATTTTTTTTATCAAAGTAGGGGTATTTTGATAAATGTGCACTAATGAGCTTAAAGGAGCTTGAATATGTAAAATGAAAATGATTGAAACTACTTTGTGTAATTCTAACCTCATTTGGTAATCATGACCACCTTTAGCGCCATTTATCAAAGTAAGGTTATTTTTGTAATCTTGGTGCAACCATGGAATAACTCCATCTTTGCCAATTTATGAGGTTGACAATGTGGTTGGCACATTGATGAGGTGGCAATATGGTTGGTACATTGATGAGGTTGACAATATAGTTGGCACATTTAATGGAGAGCTTTTTGGTAGCTCTTATCCATCTATAAATAGATGGGAGGAGGTGTCTTATTCTCCATCGCTCATTCGATTATTTTCTTCTTATTCTCCTTCTCAATCTCTTTCAAAGTGCTGAATTATTGAGGCAAGTTTTGGAGCATTAAGGGTGGATTTATTTGTGCCATTCCACACAACATCTTCAAGGGTCTTCACATCTCATCCGCCCTCTTCCCTTCTCCTCTTGGTGCAAGGTGACATCATCACCATTTCTTGAAGCCAAGGGCTGCCATTGGAGCAATCTTGAAAGCTAAGAAAGGAGCATACGTCGGATTGGAGCAAGGTTAATGTCAGAACTTCAGTTCAGTTGGAGATTCCGTTAGGAAATTATGCAAGTTGGAGTTGGACTAAATCACAACTTTGCAAAGTTTGGGGGCCAATTTGTAAATGTAGAAAATTGTGGAAGGTTTCCCCTTAGGGAAGGTAAAGTGGCGCTATTTGAGAGAGAAGGAAAGAGAAGTCGGTTAGAAAAAGAAGAAAAGAAATAAAGAGAAGAGGAAAGAGGAGAATGAAACTAATGGTCATTTTCTTTTCTTCTTCATCGTCATTCTCTCTCTCTCGTCCGCCTTCCCCGTGAAAGCTTAAAAGTTGAAGCTCAAGTGATCTCCACCAATACTGGCCCAAACTTCGAGGTAATGATATTTGTTGTTCACAGTGAAGAGTTATAGTCTTCCTACCGGTATCGCAAATGCTTCTCTACGCCGCGGTTTCATGAACTTCGTTGCCTTCATGTGAGTAGAACGAATGGGTTGCATGGAAATCTTTGGTGTATAAGGTAAGGGTTCAGTTTTTCCATGATTTTGCATTATAGGATGCCTATAATATGCGCTTTCTAAGGCTTCACATGAATCTAAGGCTTTCTATGGGCGCTTCGTGCTGGAGGATTCCATGGGTAGCTTCTCCCTGGAGTCTTCACATTTGCTTGGAGGTTTTGCCCCGGAAGGACTTCGCCTTCGCTCGGACCTCGCTTTCATTCTGGGAGATTTCCCTTCGCCTTCGTTAGGAGGGACTTCGCCGTCGCCAGAAGGAACCTTGCCTTTACCTAGGGCTTTCTTTACCCTTACACTTTCAGTATTGCGATGCGGCCCTCAGCTCCCTCTAGCCTCGGTAATACCGAACTTAGCTTATGGCATAGGCTAGTATGTACATGTGTATTATGTTATCTGTTTCAGGATAACTTGCCTGACAAGTTTCCTTCTGTATTCTGTTATCTGAATTTGTTTTATCGGCAGCGGGGATTCCGGACCCCGAGCTAGTACCAAGCCTCTGATCTATCTATTATTTCTGAAAACCTCTTTCGTAAGGCTAAGAGCCTCAGAGGTCTGCCAATTCTGTCGACGGCTCGTCTGATAAGAAGCCCGAGGAGTAGAGTCTCTCGGTTCTTTCTGGTGTTTGAATTTCAGGTATTAGTAAATTCCGAGCCTGTCTTCTGATTTAGAAAAAAGGAACTTACAATAGTTCTTAAATATTCATGAAAAGTACTTACTTTCAAACATGCCAAATAAACTAAATTTATTCACAAATAACTAAATATGTTCAAGTTATAATCATTAAATCTCTAACTTTTAGCTTCTTGTTGATGGTTTCCAGTTGATGATCTATGACTTGAAGGAGAATGTTCATCACAAACCTGGAAAAAAAAATCACCACTATCATAAAAAAATTCCTCGAAATTTATATTAAATTCTTCCAATTCTAGTTATTTTACATGTCAAAAAGTAACTCTTAACAATGTCTAGGTTAATTTAAGAATAAAAATATCTGAGCATATAGTTTATAAATAGAACTCCAACTACTTAACATCTAAGAGAACATGAAGCTATGATCCTAAAAATAGAGTACGCAAACTCTATTTAATCTTAAACAATCTTAGAATGACAGCAATGACAACTTGTTTATATGCCTCAACTTGAGAAAGTTTGGAAATGAAAGAAAGTTTGGAAGCTATAATCCCAAAATCAATACTGCTGCCATCAATATTCCAGAACATGATTGTTAGGTTGCAAAAAAAAAATAGTAGCAACATATGCAAGAGGAAGAAAAAGTTCACGTGTGTAATACCCCATGACACTTTCTTCTTTCTAAAGCATTTTTTTTCTTATTTGCAATCACTAAAGAAACAAACAAAGGATTTACTTACATTATAATTCTTTGAAGGCTAGCTGGACTGGTTAATGGAAAACTAACAAAATCTTCTTTTTGAGCTTTTAGCAACGTTAATAAGCACAAAAAAATAAAATAAAAATCGTCTGATTAATTGTGCTTATGCAATAAATATCCAATGTTTATAAATGACAGACAACACACGAAAGAATATAAAGGCTAAGTTATTTCCATAAAAGTGTCTTCCACCTGCAAAAACTCCATATAATCCATTAGGTAAAATAACCACCAAAAAATTAGTAGATCAACAACAAAGTAAAAGGATAGAGAAGGTAAATCAACTCATTTGTGAGCATAACTCACCAATGCGTGAGCATTAGCTTCTCAGTAGCTGCATCAACAGACTTATTGAGCTGCACGCATGAACAGAGAGAAAGTATCAGTAGAAAAATTGTCAGCGAGCCCGAAATAATACAAAACCATAGATTTAGGATTGTGGAAGAACTTCTCATACTCACTTGTTCTGCAGGAACTCGCACTCTATGAAGAGATGAATGAGCCCGATTCCCAAACCACATTCAGAAGAAGAACCTAAAGCCACTTCACAACCCTGTTTTTGGAAGAAATCGAATTGCTCCAACCTCATCATACTTTACAACTCCTTGAATAAAAGACATGAGGAATCAAACAAATAAAAAGACCAGGGACAAAAAATTGCAAATTAAGTAGATTGAAATGCTTCAGTTACATTTCGTGGGATTGTTGGGCTCTCTGAAGTTCTTCACCTGGTAAGATTAGAAGGGGGGAAAATTGAACGACAAAACATATAGGAATACAGAAGTTATTCGGACACTACGCGGAGAAAGCAAAATAGTACCATAGCATCGGCTAGTCTGGTTGCTCCTTCTCGTACTACTGCTGTTGATGTTGCCTCCCGTCGCCATTCAGTGCGAGGAAGAAGAGAGTGCCGTAGCAAGTGAGGACTCGTGGCATTAAAAAATTAAAAAATTAATGTGATTGATTTGCATTAAAAAATTAATGTGATTGATTATAATTAAAGGCTAATAAAAAAATGAAAGAAACGAAAGGAAAGGAGGAAAGAAACGGAAGGAGAGGACCGAGGCTGACTTGTTTCAATTTCTTTTTGGAATTTATCATATGTAATTTTTGTGTTGACAATTGCACATAATTAATGTTTTTAATTGTATAAAAAAAATTAATGTTTTTAATTTGGTAACTTAAGGCGAGTAATATGGTGCATTTGTGTTATGGGATATGAAACAATGTTTTTTTATTCCATATATATCTTAGATCGTCATGTCATTTAAAAAAAGTTGACGTGGTCCTACGTGGCGTTGAGGTGGCTTCACGAGGATTGAGTATTCAAAAAATTTTTATTCCTCTGCCACGTAGATGATCCAGTAATAAGATATATTAGTAGATTGGGGTAACATATCACACACACATCACATCTTCCAGGTGGGCCCCGTGGGCCCCACAGGTCATTGTAACCTTGTGGGCCCCACAGGCCATCTTAAATTTTTCATTCACAACCATCTCATGTGCGACGCACAATTCCATTTTACACACATATTGCACACACAATCGGTCACAGTCTCACAAAATGCACAAGTAATGCACACATGCACATTTTCAAACATCCTGCACAAAACGCTTCACAAACACATCTACATGCTCACATCTGAAATCCAGCACACATCCGATACCACAAACACATACACACATCCACATCCACCGAACATATATGGTTTCCAGCATAAATCCTAAATATGATACTACTACATGTATACATGTCATTTACAATATACAGAGCCACAAACTATATATTGGAATACATACAGAACGTGCGAGGTGGTGACACTCCAAGGTCCAACAAATGTCCTTGACGTGCAGATACTGCTGCTGCTACACACATAAGAAAGTCTAACCGTCAGAAAACCATGGTGCTCATATATAATACTGAAGATCATAACTGAATACCGCACACACATTGTATCACAGCTGATCGGAATACACACATAAAAAATCTCGAGCACCCTTGATCAAATACAACTGAATCATAACTGATCAAAACACACACAAATGTACCTGAAATATCAAAACACAAAAGCCAACCCCTGAACTCTATTCAGCGGGCTGCTTGTCAGGTAGTCCTGAAAATGATAATATAAGGGGTAAGTCCTCGATCGGAACACACACAAAGAAACCTGCAACCAAAGCTAAAAGCAGACACACAGGACTATACATGCATACACATGCTCAACGAATGCAAATTCAATCAAGTGCAATGCAAGTCAAACAACAGATTATAATAAATTTAGACGGAACACAATGACGGTCTTCCCGGCCGTAGCCGAGGCACACACTTAAAATCACACACAAGAGCATGGCCAGCTCGGGGTCGCAATCCTTACCGTCAAATCACACACAAAACACCTTATAGGTGTATCATATCACCACACCATTTAGGTGTTGTATGACATCCAGAGTGTTGATCCAGAAAACCTGCACACCAATGCCTATACCATATGACTAAGTTTGGCATTACCGGGGCCATCCCTCAAACCAAACATAGCCTCAATATACTCTGATACGCATTTTATAAGTTACTCCAAAATGCAGTACCAAGAGATACATTGAACCCTTACCATTCACAAAAAATCGAATGGAAGCTCCCGTTCAGCCGTCCCGGTACTGATTTCGGCAGAGTTTCGGCTACGTTTCTGCCCACTCCCTGTACACAATTAATCCACAGAATACAGATTTCACATTCAGAATTCATAATTTCATTAATGAGGACATCCCTGCAGAGACTTCGCCAGCTCCAAATAGTGCTCAAATTCAAGCGCGCGAGGCCCCACATCTGCTTCAAGATATAGGAAGACCTATGACAAGGTCCCGGCTCAAACAAGTCCAAATGGGCCTCAATGCCTACATGAAACTTATGGCGCAAGCAGAAGAACAAGCGGAAGTACAAGAAAGGACCCTGCAGCTTCGCCGTCTCGGCATCCCCCTGGATGGAGGGCACGCGAAGCCCTTTGGCGTCTTCAATGTAAGCATGGTTGAGACCCCCTCGCAAGACTCCCCGATGCAGGCGAAGCCCCAAGGCGATACCCTTCACTCAAAGTCTCTTGACGAACCCCCTGTACCAAATTTCCAGTCGAAGGCGAAGCCCCAAGGCGATGCCATTCGTGCGATGCCATACGGCGAAGACCCTACGCAAGACTTCCAGACAAGCGAAGCCCCAGGGTTTCGCCAACCTGGCGAAACCTCCATACTCCACAGACAGGCGAACCATTTGAAATGTGAAGTGACTTTCCCTCCCATCTCCCGTCAGATATAAGACACTGGGAAAATGGAAGAGATAGGAGCAGGTAGCCTACAATGTCAACTATCATCTGCCTCCTCTCACTTCACCCACCATAATTCCAGGAAGATGGTTCCCTAGTCAAAGTCAAGCTTTTTCCCTTCACCATTTCCCCCTTTATAAGGAAAACTTAAAACATTTGAAGGGTAGAACATATTTTAAGAAATCAGAAACTCTCCAAGTGAGGTTTGGTTTTTGTGTTCTCATTTCTTGCAATTCCATTTCCTTTGTGATCCATGCAAGAGGATTCAACTATAATATCTAGTATTGCTTGATCTCGTAATCAAGAGGTGCTAGATCTCATCTCCTTTCCCAGGCATTATCAAGTGCATTGCCTCACCTCGTAGTGAGGAGGTTCACTTGGCCGAAACTTGTGTCGAATGTTCGTTTCGCCTCCGCCAAGCTAGATCCGCGAATAGCTTGATCGCGAGTCCACTAACCGTGATCACATCAATTGGTATCAGAGCCAAAGTGCTTGCTGGAGGTATCGTGTTATTTGTTGAATTTCTTCAAGTGAAACCCTTTGATTTCTTTTCGGAACTTGAAGAACATTTCGGTTAATGATCTCTTGTTGAAACCGAATAATTATTATCCTTGTTAGTAGTGTTCTAGAAAAGTTTAAGAAACTGTGAGTTGTTTTCAGAAGTGAAGAAGAAAGTGTTCTCCTGTGTGCGAAAGAGCAACGTGTTTGCAGAAAAAGGAAGTGAAGAACCAGTTCAAAATTTCTGGGGAAGTTCATAAGTGTTCTTGGAGTGTTCATAATAAACCTCAAGTGAACAGTGCTTTCAATCCGAAAATAGTTTCTAAACCTGAACCAAAAGTGTTTGTGATTGTGAAAAGCCTTTCCTAACATCCCAACCTACATCTTTCGACCCCCCACCTTGAAATCTCAAAAGCTAGTTCAAGTAACTAGTCCTTTTCTTGCATTTCAAGTTTCGATTTTACTAGAAGTTATTGTTTGAATCTGTTTGTGTGTTCTCCTTTGATCTAAAAGTTGAGTGTGGTATCAAGTTAAGAGAGCTTGTGAAAACCATTGAGTGGAAAAAGGCAAGAGTGAAATCATCACTAAAGAGCCATCTTGAGTGAAACACGAGTGAGAGAGTAAACACTAAGGAAGTGGGATCTTTGCTTGTAGGCATGGCTTCACCCAACACCTCCCCATCTCCTCCTCATCCTTCACAACTCACTTTGTTTGAATCTCTTGCTAAAATCAATCGAAGGTTGGATAGCATGGAACAAAGATTCGACCATGTGGATGCACAACAAGCTGCCTTTGGCGCCAAGCTTGGAAAGCTTGAGGTGGCTCAAGGCAAGCAACCTTCTACTTCTAAACCGCAAGAGGAAGCCGAAGCCTCCAGGGACTTGGGTGGTACAACATACATTGCCTTTGATCCTTCTCTCAAACAATCGCAGCAAACTCCTCTTAGCAAGCCTTACCAACAGAGAAGAAGTCCTATTGTACAAGACATTCCGGATAGCAATGAGGATGAGTATTTCGAGGAACCACCCTTGGCGAACCCAAAGAAGAAAATCTTTCAAGATAGAGCACAAGCAAAGGCCTATCTTGAGAGAGACCTTGAAGAAGCGGAAGAAATGGAAAGAGGGCATGTCCATCGAGGGTTCAACCGACATCTCGGAGTAAGAGAGCAAGCGCCAGACCAACAAGCCCTCAACAACTTGAAGCTCCAAATACCACCATTCTATGGTTCTAGTGACCCGGAGGAGTACCTCGCTTGGGTAGCTAAAACCGAGAGGATTATTGACATGATGGGTTACAGTGACGCAACCGCGTTAAAACTCGTCGTCATCGAGTTCCATGACTACGCTCTCACTTGGTGGGAGCAAGAGCACTATAGGAGAGCCATGGAAAGGGATCACCCCATCTCCACTTGGGAAGAACTTAAGAGGGCAATGCGAAAGCGGTTTGTGCCAAGTTACATGACCGGGATTGCGCTCAGAAGCTACAACATCTCACTCAAGGCAACTGAAGAGTGGAAGACTACCAAAAAGACCTTGAGAAAGCTTTGATGAGAGCTAATGTCCGGGAGAATGATGAGGCCAAGCTGGCACGATTTTTATACGGTCTAAGGAGGACATCGCCAAAACAATAGAGCTATGCGATTATAAGGATTACCAAGACTTGGTGCACAAGGCGATAAGAGTGGAGAAGCAGCTCAAAAAGGGAAGCTCCTACCATTCTTCCTTCGCCCCCTAGCGAAGTTCAGGAAGTCGACCTACCCCCTTCGCCAAGGCGATGCCTTCAAAACCTTACCAGCCTGCCGCGACGATACCCCCTCTCACCAAAACCAACCTTTCGCGAGGCCTTCATCCCACCAAACAGCCCCACCCCACTCTCAACCAAGAACCAATGCCTACCCAAAACCCTACGACACTTCGCGCCAAACAAGGAGCATTGAGAGTTTCAAGTGTTTGGGAAAAGGACATTATGCTAGAGACTGCCCCAACAAAAGGACCATGACAATTCGACCAAATGGGGACATCTCTAGTGAAGATGAAGAAGAGAATATTCCTGAGTCTCAAAATGAAAAGCTAGAAGAAGAAGAAGGAGAGTTACCTTTTGAAGGCTTAATCTTGGTCACTAAGAGGGTCTTGCAAAGCTCCCCCAGTGTGATCGAAAGTACCCAGAGAGAGAACTTGTTCCAATCAAGGGCCATGGTGAATGGGACTCTATGTAGTCTCATAATCGATAGTGGAAGTTGTGTCAACGCGGCCAGCGAAGACATGGTTGCTGAATTGGGTCTTCGCACCATCGCGCATCCCAAGCCATACCAACTTCAATGGGTTGACGACCGAACCTTTGTGAAGGTTGTCAAATAAGTCGAGGTACCGATAAAGATTGGCAAATACGAAGACTCAATCACTTGTGATGTGGTGCGAATGCAAGCCACACACATTCTTCTAGTTAGACCCTGGCAATACGACAAGGATTCCATGCACCATGGAAAGGTCAACAAATACTCCATCACCCACCTTGGTCAGCCGTATACCTTGTTACCCCTCATCCCAGCCCAAGCCCTTCAAGATCAAGTTCATTTGGCGAGTAAGGCCGAGAAGAAATAGAGGGAAGAGAGAAGTGAAAAGAGAGAAAATAGTGAGAAGGTTCAAGGAACCTCGAGTGAAAAGAAAGAGTGTGCATTTATGGGAAACACTATGAGTGAACAAGAGAGAAAACAAGAGTTCATCCCTTCTCCCGCCAAAACTAAGCATCTTAAGAGGGCACTTTGTGGAAACAAAACGTGTTTCCACATGGTCCCAACTCATTGCATGCTCACCCTTGAGAATATAGTTTCTCTGCCTTCATATGTGCAGGAAGTGTTGAAGGAATTCGAGGAAGTATTCGATGAGCCGCGAAGCCTTCCCCCCTATCGCGGCATAGAGCATCAGATAGACCTACTTCCGGGTGCGCCTTTACCCAACAAGGCTGCATATCGAACAAACCCCCAAGAGTCCAAAGAGATCCAAACTCAAGTACGAGAATTGTTGGACAAGGGCTTCGTACGCGAAAGCCTTTCGCCCTGCGCGGTACCCGTCACACTCGTGCCCAATAGCGATGGCACATGGCGAATGTGCATGGATTGCAGACCCATCAACTCTATCACTGTAATGAAGAATACACACACATTTGTAAGGTAGAATATCTTTTAAGAAATCAAAAACTCTCCAAGTGAGGTTTGGTTTTTCTGTTCTCATTTCTTGCAATTCCATTTCCTTTGTGATCCATGCAAGAGGATTCAACTATAATATCTAGTATTGCTTCATCTCGTAATCAAGAGGTGCTAGATCCCATCTCCTTTCCCAGGCATTATCAAGTGCATTGCCTAACCTCGTAGTGAGGTGGTTCACTTGGCCGAAAATAGTTTCGAATGATCGTTTCGCCTCCGCAAAGCTAGATCCGCGAATGGTTTGATCGCGAGTCCACTAACCGTGATCACATCAGATATTCTTACCTCGAAACTTCTTCAAGTATTCTTCAAAATCAGTTTTGAGCTCACTATGGCGTTTCCATGGAGGTTGTTCACGGATGGAAGAAGAAAGAAGATGAAGAAATGGTGAAATAATTAAAATTTCTTCCTTTTTATATTTTCCTTTTATGTTTTTCCATTTCCTTACCATTTCTTCTAATTTCATGCCACATGTCCCACTTCTTTTCTTCCATGTTTAGCCGCCACTTCTTTGTCATTTTCTTCTAAATTATTGGCTTTATTTTGCTCTTTTTACACGTTGGCCCGCAAACTTTTAAAAGTTACAATTTAGTCCAACCCGAATTTTGCAACTTTCCAACCGTTTCTCCGACCGAAACGAAATCTGAACACAATCCTCGGGTCATCATATCACACACAAATCATGCTTCACATACTTAATTATAAGCCCCGAGCCACATAAAATTCACTAATCCCGGTATTAGCACTTAATCGCGTAATTAACTTAGGCACTTACCGATGTCGGTAACATTAACAATGGAAAACCCTAACTTTCTTGTTGCTAGCGACGCTGCAAGGCCTCATGGTCAACGTTTCTACCGGTGATTTGTTCGATCTTCCTCCCCTTTCATGCTCGCCCCGTGGTGCCTTGCTCTTGGCTGTTTGCGCTTGAAGTTGGGCCAATCGTCGAAGCGGTGTCTTGCCCTAGTCCATTTCGCATATCGAGTTGTTTCCATTGGGCTGCCGGTCGTCTCTCCTAGGGCTCTGAACCTCGCTTTTTTGCACTTCGTTCCAGTGTTCTTGGGCTTGTCGAATTATGCCCAGCAACTCGTGTTGTAAGATTGAGGTTCCAATCCTGGAACGTGCTTTGGCGGTCACGGAACTACCATCAATTCCCAATGTGATGGACACACCACTATTAAAATTCACTTTTGGTAGCTGCATGGAACTGGTCTTTGCTGGTGCTAGTACTCGGAAAGTTGTTCCAAAAAAGTTGTTGAGAAAGGGACTGTCCTCGGTCCCAAGGGACTGGTTCCAAGCGCGGGCTGAAGAGAGTTCGGATAGGTCTGCTGGAAGAAGAGTTGGATGGTTAGGATTCAAGCATGGAAGGGTCGAGCGACAGCTCACCCTGCTTGGAAAAATGAGTAGTTTCCTTTTTTTGCACAATTGAGGTTAGGAGTCTCCCTCAGTTGTCTGCAATTGTGAATTGACTTGGGTATATTGGTGTAAGAACAAATGTGGGCATCAGTTGTGGGCATGGGGTATGCAGATGGAGTTCTCTATATTTTTTTTTCCAGGTAACTTTGCAGGGTCAAGGTAGATGAATGCTTGCTTATTGCAGCAGAGGTAGGGGTTGGTTTCCATTGTGTTGATTAAAGATACTGCAGACGAGTACATGTTTCAAACCTTATGGCATTCTATTGGGTACGTGAAGGCCACTTCATTTTCAGCTCTATGACCATCTAAGCTCATTTGATCATGTACTCTTTCTAATATGTTCAAACCCTCTTTATTGTGCTAGTTTGGTTTTGCATTCCACGCCTTAGGTTCACGAGTAGGTTGGCGTTTAGATTGATTTTAGCTCACTACTGTTTAGAGAGCCTGTTAGTTTTTGTCGGGGACTTCTTCCCTCTTTCGTTGTTTTCCTACGACCTTGTGTTGCTGATATAGAAAGAAAAGCATTCTCTTCACAAAAAAAACATTTTAACAATATTTTTGGGGTTAGAGTTTTAAAGTTAGAAATATTTTTGATAATAGAAGTAGTTAAATCTAAAATTCTTAAAGGTCAACTAACACCATCAATAGTCAAGGGGGGTAACTGAAGATTTCACTAAACCTGGGGGGTAACTGATGAGTTTCGAAAATAGATGGGATAAACTGAAGATTTCACTAAACCTCAAGGGAGTTTTTGTAATTTACCCATTCAAATTCGGATTGCTCGAGATCCCAAAATTTGAAAGATTCGATTGTTCTTAATTATCAAATAGCATTAAATTTTTTATCTTAAATGAATAGACTATAACAACTTTGAATCTCTTATATGTTTGGCGAGTTATAGAATTTTTAGTTGAATGTAATAAAAAAAGAATATTGGCATCTGGAAGTTGTTTAATCACTCATATTTTCTTATTTTTGTTATGGTTTTCTCTTTTTTATATCAGGAACTGATTACTATATTTTAATGTTAATTAGTAGACCATAGACTTTTAGGGTAATTGTTTCTGAAATAAAAGGTTAATCAATAGACTAATACCATTAATTTAAAATGAAGGAGAAGTTTTTTGAATAAAATTGACATTTTTGTAATGTGTTCCGTTAGAATGTTATGGCTGATGGTAAAATGTCCCATCAAATATAACGTTGATGGCAAACCCTCAAATGGTAAAATTTCTTTTCACTACGTGAAGAGGTCGGTTTTCACTGCGGCCGTAACTGCGGTTACGGCCGCAGTGAACGACTCCCCGCAATGAATGAACTGCACGACGGTGGCAGTTCACTTTACTGCGGCTGAAACCGCAGTGAGTCCGCAGTAAGCCCTCGTGGGCCACATGCCCTACCTACCACATCCCTACTGCGGCCATGTACTGCGGAGGAGGCCGCGGTAGACTCTTCTATATATATACCCCTCCATTTCATTCCAATTGATTCAACACTTCGCAAAACCTCTCCTCTCTAAACTTCAACTTCAGGTGGAAGCTGCGGTACCGTCGATTTTAGGTGTATTACTGAGGTAATAAATATTTTATGTATTTATTTATAGTTACATAGTTTTTCATTTAATTCAATTTAAATTATGTATTGGTAATTTTATTTTCTTTTTAAATAATTTAATTAAATTAGCTTAGCCATAGTTCCTATCTATGAAAACGTGTAAAAATATATTTTTTTACACTTTATTTCAAAATTTTGGAATAACATTGTAAAATAATATATTGTACAGAGTTTTCATGGATTGTCCAAGTTGGATAGTTTGTAAAAGTTCACTATCGGTGTATTAAACTTTTATGGTTGTGCATGTAAAACTGAGCGAATTACATAAATTTCGGTCGCATTTTAGTCTTGTTCCACGATATACCTGTT
The DNA here is from genome assembly GCA_024586325.1 of Stellera chamaejasme. Classification (NCBI taxonomy): domain Eukaryota; kingdom Viridiplantae; phylum Streptophyta; class Magnoliopsida; order Malvales; family Thymelaeaceae; genus Stellera; species Stellera chamaejasme. Next base: position 19,962,035 of record CM044982.1, on the reverse strand, counting down.
CTAGGAGCAATAATCCGGAGAAATGGTATAGTGTGGAACTAAGCCGAAATGCTGCCGAAATTTATGTAATTTCAGTTTTACACAATGATAAAAGTTTCTTCACTAATAGTACTTTTATGAATAGGATATGACCCATGCATCCTGGATTAGGAAAAAATGATATGTGAATATATATTTATATATGAATGTATGTGCAGTATTAATTAAGTACTTTTGTGTTTGTTTATTGTATTATATAATTAATTGTCATGTTTGTTATTGTTTTTATTGATGAATGAATGATCATAGGAAAGACCATAAATGGGCGAAGGACGTGATTGGATGTATCGGCGCTTTGAGGATGGGACTCGCTATATAAGTTAAAGATTTTGGGCTGGGCTTCAGGAATTCTTGGATTATGCTTTTTTTGTTGCTAAATCAAATGGAGAAGAATTGGTGAAATGCCCGTGTAAAATTTGTAAAAATAGATACTATTATGATCGAATTACAGTTGGCAATCATTTACTATTAGACGGATTTAAACCCAATTATCATGTGTGGGATTGTCATGGTGAACGACTTGAGATCAATCCATGTGTTTATCGAGGTGATCGATTTGATGAACTAACGTCAACATCATCAAATCACGCAAGTACGAGTACTGCAGTACATAATTCTTCTGAGGGTAGCCAAGAACGGACGGCTTATGAAGAAATGGTTCGTGATGCTTTTGGGTTGCACTGTAATAATTTTGAAAATGATCAGAGTAATACTGACGATGAGGACGTTTCAGCGCCCGAAGTGCCAAACGAAAGGGCACAACAGGTTTTTCAACTGTTGTGTGATGCGTCAAAACCTTTATATGAAGGTTAGATGCCTTTTTCTCTGAGATGATCGGATATATCAATGAAATATTACCCGGAGGAAACTCGTTGCCAACAAGCATGTTTAGTACGAAAGTTATGTTGAAGGAGCTGGGGTTACCGTATAGAGAAATTCACACTTGCGAGAATAATTGTATGTTGTTCTACGGTAGCTTCAGCAAGTTATTGAACTGTAGGGTGTGTGGAGCGGATAGGTATGAAGTGTGTGATCCGGGTAAGAAATTGAAACCGAAAAGGTTTTACGATATTTACCAATCATTGAGCGGCTACAACGGCTTTACCAGTCATCTAAAACCGAAAAGTTCATGACATATCATATTAGAGCAAGTGGAAATGTATTTGACACTGTTGGACATCCATCTCAAGGTGAGGCATGGAAACACGTCGACGAACGTTATCCGGATTTCGCACAGGAGTACCGAAGCGTACGATTGCGGTTAAGTACTGATGGCTTTAACCCGTTGTCCGAAATAGGACAATCGTATTCGATGTGGCCGGTATTCATCGTTGTTTACAACCTGCCGCCTGATTTATGCATGGAGGAGCCGTACACTTTCATGCCTCTGCTAATTCCAGGTCCCCGATCTCCTGGCCGTAACATTGACGTGTTTCTACGTCTACAGATTGAGGAGCTACAAGTTTTATGGAATACGGGAGTGGAAACTTGGGATGCGCACCATAATTCGAACTTTGTTATGCGAGCATGTTTGCTTTGGACGATAAGTGATTTTCCGGCGTACGGAATGCTATCGGGCTGGAGTACGCATGACAGACTTGCATGCCCATACTGCATGAGTGATGTTAATAGTTTTTAGTTGAAGCATGGACGAAAAACCAGTTGGTGGGGTTGTCATAGGAGATTTTTACCATGTCGGCATGCTCTGCGTAACAATACCGAATCGTGGGGACAAACTGACCGTAGACATCCGTGTGTGTATAAGTCAGGTTATGAGATCTTAAGGGATCTTAATAAGATTGTATTCCCAGCATTCGGATCACCGTGAGACAAAATGAGGGTTGATAAGTTTGGTGATGAGCACAATTGGGTGAAGAAATCAATTTTCTGGGAGTTGTCGTATTGGGCAGACTTGAAAGTACGACACTGTCTCGATGTAATGCACATTGAAAAAAATTGTTTTGATAACATTTTCTACACAGTTTTGAATGTGAAAGGGAAAACGAACGATAATGCACAGTCGAGACGCGATTTGCAGGAGTTAAATATCCGTGAGGAACTGCATTTGAGCATTGGCCAGAATGGGAAACCATTTCAACCGAAGGCGTTATACACGTTAAACGATGATCAGATTGTGATGATTTGCAATTGGTTGAAGCATATCGTTAAACTTCCTGATGGGCATGCATCTAACATTGCCAGATGTGTCAATACGTCAAACAATACATTTTATAGTGTGAAAACCCATGATTGTCATGTGTTCATGCAGAAGCTGATGCCCGTTACATTACGTGGTTTCATCCCTGACGGCATTTGGACGAAAATTGCAGAATTTTGTAAATTCTTTAGACTACTGTGTTCTAAGGATATTCAGTTGGACGATGTGGAGAAGCTTGATGAATTAATCATCGTAAAATTGTGCAAGTTGGGAAAGATCTTCCTGCCATCAATCTTTGACTCCATGGAACATCTTACTATGCATCTACCTTGGCACCTTCGAACTTGTGGACCTGTCGGATATTGGTGGATGTTTCCTTTCGAACGGAATATGAAGAAGTTGAAAGCAAAATGTGCGAACAAACAATTTTTGGAGGGCTTGATCATTGAAAAGTTCTTGATACAGGAGATAGCTTTTTTGTGAGTTTTACATGGAAGATAATCAAGGAACACGGGTAAACCCTCACATACGGAACGAAATTAATTTTTCTACAGTTGTTAACGATCCGAGACTATCGATTTTCAGTCATCCTACAAAAACGTTTGGGAAGGCTCGGGCTCGAGAATTGTCTGCTGAAGAAGAAATCATGTCCAAACATACATTCTTTAAAATTGTCGGGAGGTGGAGCAATTCTTAATTCGATTTAATGAGTTGTCCCGCAATCGGTTCCCAGAAATGAACGATGATGCTGTGGACAACTTACGGCTGGCAGAGTTTGCATGTTGGTTCAAGAATGTGGTTAGTTGTGTTTATTTATTTACTCATTTATTTGTTGCGATCTTAATCGAAACGAAATTTATTATATTGATTACTAATTCTGTATAGGCCGAAGCAAATCAGGCAGCGCTCCCACAAGCACTATATGACCTGGCATGCGGTCCTAGAATGAGGGCTAAAACGTTTCCAGGCGTATATGTTAATGGGTACAGGTTTCATACAAAACAACATGGTGAAGATAAAAGGACAGCTAATTGGGGCGTCTGCGTCCTAGGGGACACAAATGCACAAGACAATTTGGATTTCTATGGTTGGATTGACGAAATTCTTGTCCTTCAGTACATGAACAATAGTCTTACAGTCTTCAAGGGTACGTGGTTTTCGACCAATAAAGGCATCCGCACCGATAAAATTTCAGGGATCATCGATGTTGACTACATATCGTGACTATATCCGGATGATCCATTCATTCTTGTAAGCCAGGCCCAACAAGTGGTATACGTCGAATATCCTTCAAAGCGTCATGAATTTGTGGAATTTGTGAATTTTGTGGAATTTGTGAACTTGTGAAATTAGTTGAAATTAGTGAAATTAGTGAATTTGTGGAATTTGTGAATTTTGTGGAATTTGTGAACTTGTGAAATTAGTTGAAATTTGTGAAATTAGTTGAAATTAGCAAAATTAGTGAATTTGTGAATTTTGTCTAATTTTTGGAATTTGTGAATTTGTGAAATTAGTTAATGATGGCCGTTAGGCCCAATCACCCAAACAGGCCTACCAAAAGGCCCAAATCAATAGCCCACCATAAGGGCCCCATTAAAAACTCAAGTGATATTCCCGGACTTAATAAAAACATTTTACCCGGACAAGGCATGAGAGATTCCCGGAGAACCATCTCCCGAACAATACAGGACACTTGTGTAAATAACGGAATATTGACATATTACGGTATTGCCACCATTAATACATGCTATATAACAAACATTGACAGCATAAGTCAAGGGCTCTCGCGTTCTCTCGCATTTTCAGTCACTTCATCGACTAGACAAACAGAGGACCCTTCCTCTATTTCTCCCATTCCTCGAATTCCGAGAATCGCGTAATACACACGCACCAATGGCATCAAGCTACGTCAACACGCGTCAATCGCGTAGACACGTGGCGGCAGCTGCCACGTCAGCGCCGCCATCAGTTAAAATTAGTGAAATTGTGGAATTTGTGAAATTAGTTGAAATTAGTGAAATTTGTTAATTTGTGAATTTTGTGGAATTTGTGGAATTTGTGAAGACTTTGGGATTGAAATGCAAGATTTGAAAATCTTTTTGGATTAGCTGACATTTTTTGAATGCTTCTAGGTATGGCGGACACACTGTCCAGTAGTGGTGAGCGCCAGGATGCGTCAGGCTCGGGTTCACGTGGGAGATCATTCTCTCGCGGGAGGCATGGTGGCGGTTCTCACTCTCACACATCGAGCCGCCACGCACCGTCGTCTCAGACACCGGAGCCTACCGACTCAGTGGAGCAGCAGATCCCTCCTCCGCAGTCCGATGCACCACCTGCCCAGCGCCGACGTACAACAGCACCTCCCGCACCTCATTTTCCCCGCCCGAGAGGGGTCCTGATGGGAGATTGGTCGCTCACATCGGCTAATAAGTCTTTAATTTTAAGTTTTCATAAATTTACTAATTTTAGTATTTTATTTCTGCATGTAACATATTTCAACTCTTATGCAGTTTGAAGCAACAAACATCGGGTGTGCCCAAGGCGATCGGTGCAATCGTCGCAAGCAAGTTTACAGGCTTCCCGCCTACGTACTCCGACCTCTCAGCGGATGAGCAGGCCGACTATGCCCACCAATTCGCGGTAATACAAATACTAATTATTTCACTATATACTTTTTTTAAATTAATTCTATACATTTTAACGTTTTCATGTTTTCTGGAACAGATCCAATATTCATGGACGGATCACAAATTCCTGGAGAAGCTCCATTCACGGTTCGCGGAATTCTACCGGAACACCCAGGACAATATCCGGGATTGGGCCTAGAAAAGACGTCCTTTGGATCGCCAGGCTCCAAACTACATGGAGTGGCTGGACATGCCTCCGCAGAGGATAGACCCTACGAAGTGGAAGCTGCTCCTGGAGCATTACTGCAGCGCGGAGTTCAAGGTGAACTCCGCGCGGAACAAGATAAATGCCAAGAGCGAAAAATGACCAAAATTCAAGTCGCATAGCAACAAGTCAAATGCGACTATTTATGCGGAAATGGTAAGTTTTAAAAAATATTTATATATAATTACGAATGTATAAGTGAAACTTCTGAATATCTAACATATTTTAATTGGCAGTGCAAGAAGGCGGGACAAAGGCTGCGGGTGGACTAGTTTGGGGTGGACTGGCTGGGCAAGGAAAATGCGGCCTTAGTAAGTTTAAGTAGTTTCTCAATCATTTATATGTTTAAATTATTCAATTTATTATTCATTAACACAAATTTCTTCAGCTTAACTAGGAGGAGTACAAGAAACGCTTGATCGAGAAGTATGAGGAGGACGGGCCGTTCCCCGATATTGATGAGGACATCTACAAGGATGTCCTGGGCCCGCCCACGCGAGGGCGGTGGGTCGGTGTCCCACCCCAGCTTTTTCAGCCCGAGCTGTTCGCGTAACCTCGACCGCCGCAGGTAATAAAATTGAACTTTTACCACTTTCATACCTTTACAGTACATTGACAATTCATCATTATAAACATTTTCAAAACGAAATTTTGATTTTAGCTCGAGATCGACCTGGAGGAGCAGCATCGGAGGGACATGGATGAGATCAGTGACCTGAGATGCAGGGTCGCCACTCTTGAGGACCAAGTTGCTGGTGTGCAGACAGAGGTTGACGCTCGAGTGGACGCTCGAGTGGAAGCCCGGGTGGAAGCCCGTGTGAACGAGCTGACGCGTTCCACGGAAGCGGCGATCAGCAGCATGTGGTCGGCGCTACGCAGGGGGGGACATGTCCAATTTTCCGACGTGCCAGCGACTTTGTGTTGTCCCAATTAGGCTACCAAGAGGGGGGGTGAATTGGTTGGCCTCAAAAACTTTTCGTCTTACTGAAAACGTAATAACAGAACCGATCTAAACCCGTTGAGAAAAAGTGATTTCCAGCAAAAACAAGAACGACACCAGAATTTATAGAGGTTCGGTCTGAGACCTACGTCCTCTCCTCGAGTCCACAACTTGAGAGTTCTTCCACTATACTTTAAAAAGGTTACACCAAGAAAAAGTACAAATAGTTTTTCCCGAGGCTCAACTACAACCTAACTATGGTTTTCCCAAAGGCTCACCAAAAAACCTAACACTCACCAAAATAGTTTTCCCGAGGCTCACTATTAACCTAACAAAAATCCCTGTTTGGTTTTCCCGAGGCTCACCAAAACAAAACCTAAAACACTTTGATTTTTACGAAAATCTAAACCTGTTGAGGTTTTAACGAAAACCTTCAAAACAAAATTGAAACACAATTTTTCTCTCCCCAAAATATTCTATAAAAAGTAGGACGAAGATGAAACTTGTTCTTCAGAAGATCAGCACTGGAGATCGTTGAAATAACTTGCTTGCTTATGATATGGAGCTTTTTGCTTGTTGAGCGAATTGTTCTTTCGAAAGCTCTTGAACTCTATTTAAAATGGAGATGGAGGAGCGTCTTCAGCAACGTCTTTCTTGTTGCAGATTCTGATTTTTGAATTACAGAGAGAGAGCTCCTGAACGTTAGAGAATCAAGATAAAACAAGAGTTCTAATCAAACTCAAACTCTTAACAACCCTTAGCTGTAAACAGGTTTAAACGAAATGGGCCTTGTGCATGGGTCCGAAAACTTTCAGCCCAATTACAGATAAATCAAATAGGTAAAATATTTTAAGTACACACCACACTTTTCTAAACTCTAAACAAAAGACCCAATACTTTGTGATCATCAAAATCCTTAAAACCAACACTTTGGTCGCCGGACCATCCCAGCCTTCCCCCTGGATCACCCCACGTCACGAGCATCCTTTGAGGCCGCCTTCTCCCAACCTCACCCTCACCTCCACCCAACTTGATTATCAACCGGTGCTGTCACGGACATCGGAGCAGCAGATCGACCCAGATCCCGCAGCGCCGATCAACTTTTTCAACAACTTGTTTGGGGTGGATGATCAAGATTTCGATGCTTTTCTGCAACAACATCATCCTCCGAACAATTAGAATTAGAATTACTGTAAATATATTTAGGATGTAATTGGTTAATTATATTCACTATACATTCCTTTTATATTTATTTCAATTAATAATTACTTTCTTAATTAACATTATTATTATATTTATGTTTATTAATTTAAATGATAGTTACTAAATATTTATAAGATTTTATTTTTTTCACAAAATATTCGAATTACTGCGGCTAAAGACGCAGTGAAGGCCGCAGTAAGCAATGGCGGTGCCGTCAGACGGCTGTCAGCCGCTGCCAGTCTTACTGCGGCCTTCTCCGTGGTGAGGCCGCAGTAGGTACCGCGGCCTAAGCCGCAGTGAGTTCGAAACTGCGGACATTTTCACCGCGGCATTCACTGCGGCCCTCGCCGCAGTTGGTACCACGGCCCAACTGCGTCTTTGGCCGCAGTGAGGCCTGTCCTCCACACGTAGTGTTTTTTTCTTGAGGAAAAATTCTAGAACTTTCCAAGAATTTCCTTGGCCAAGAGGGGAACTGTTGTATAGTAGAGATTCCAACTTTTCATTTGCATTGTAAGCAAGAAATATTTAACAATGGAAAACCCTAACTCTCTTGTTGCTAGCGACGCTGCAAGGCCTCATGGTCAACGTTTCTACCGGTGATTTGCTCGATTCTCCTCCCCTTTCATGCTCACCTCGTGGTGCCTTGCTCCTGGATGTTTGCGCTTGAAGTTGGGCCAATCGTCGAAGCGGTGTCTTGCCCTAGCTAGTCCATTTGGCATATCGAGTTGTTTCCGTTGGGCTGCCGGTCGTTTCTCCTAGGTCTCCGAACCTCGCATTTTTGCGCGTCGTTCCACTGTTCTTGGGCTTGTCGAATTATGCCCAGGAACTCGTGTTGTAAGATTGAGGTTCCAGTCCTGGAACGTGCTTTGGCGGTCACGAAACTACCGTCAATTCCCAATGTGATGGACACACTACCGTTAAAATTCACTTTTGGTAGCGGCATGGAACTAGTCCTTGCTGGTGCTAGTACTCGGAAAGTTGTTTAAAAAAAATGGTTGAGAAAGGGACTGTCCTCGGGTCCAAGGGACCGGTTCCAAGTGCGGGCTGAAGAGAGTTCGGATAGGTCTGCTAGATTCAAGCACGACAGGGTCGAGTGACAGCTCATCCTGCTTGGAAAAATGAGTAGATTTTTTTTTTGCCCAATTGAGGTCAGGAGTCTCCCCCAGTTATCCGCAATTGTGAATTGACTTGGGTATATTGGTGTAAGAACAAATGTGGGCGTCAACAGTGGGCATGGGGCATGCAGATGGAGTTCTCTTTCTTATTTTTTTTCCAGGTAACTTTGCAGGGTCAAGGTAGATGAATGCTTGCTTATTGCAGCAGAGGTGGGGGTTGGTGGCCACTGTGTTGATTGAAGATGCTGCGGACGAGTACATGTTTCAAACCTTATGGCATTCTATTGGGGACGTGAAGGCCGCTTCATTTTCAGCTCTATGATCATCCAAGCTCACTTGATCAGTACTCTTTCTAATATGTTCAAACGCTCTTTATTGTGCTAGTTTGGTTTTGCATTCCACGCCTTAGGTTCATGAGTAGGTTGGCGTTTAGATTGATTTTAGCTCACTACTGTTTAGAGAGCCTGTTAGTTTTTGTCGGGGCCTTCTTCTCCCTCCTTCGTTATTAGAAAGAAAAGCATTCTCTTCACAAAAAAAAAAACATTTTAACAATTTTTTTACACTCCCGTTTACCCATGATGAGGCAAAACAGAAACATTCTCAAGGATTTTGATTTCTTAATTCTGGTTTGTGTCTGTCAACTTAAGCCTCCCCCACTTTTCAAGCTTTTGGGGAGTAGAATCCTGGAGTAAATTACAAGTTCCCAAAAGAAAAAGGTCAAGTTGACACAAAGCATGAAAAAGTACGTAGCAAGAATTAAAATGTCCATTGGAAAAAGCAATTTGGGTTGGGGAATGAAATATGCATCAACCTCTATTCTTAGTACTCATCATCTTCTATTTGTTTCTACGCAGATCTCCAACATGCGTTTGGGGATTAAATATTACTCCTATTGTTGTTGGGGTATGTTACGTTTGAGGTATTATAGTACTCTCTCTCTCCGTCCCCTATTAATTGATCCATTTATTTTGGATGTTTCAAGTTCAATGTTTGACTCAAATTTTTATAAAAATGAAGAGTGAAAAAAAAATCTATTTAGAAACTTTGTATTTCAAATTATGATACGTATGTAAATTATTTAACTTTACATGTTTAGATATTCATAAATAAAATCATAGATTAAATACTGTGAAACAACCAAAACATGATAGATCAATTAATGGGGTACGAAAAGAGTATTAATATTAGTGCATGTATGTGTACATGTGTCAAGTAATATTTCCATTACAAGAAAATACATTTAGGTTACTCGTTGATTAAATTATATTGTTAAAGATTTAGTACTTCATCCATCCCAAAAAAATTGAACACAGTTTTTGGGCTACCCTAGAAAAATTGATCACTTTCCTTAAAAAGAAACTTCTCATCACTTTCAAAGTTACCAAACTATCGTTACTTCTTAATTTTTTTTTAAAAAAACTATCATCATTTTATATTTATTATTTTCTAGCTCATTTTTTCCGTACTTTCAATCAATGGATAATTAAGTAAACATATATAAACATCTTACATTATCCTTAATTTCCGTATCCATTCAAACCCTTCAATCTTTCGGGAAGGGTGAGAGTATTTTTTTGAAGAACAAGATTATTTTTTAGTTTTACAACATTATTGGATCTCTTTGAGTGGTAATATTGTTAAAGATTAGAGGATTTATATAATTTTGTCTTAGAAAAATTGCATTAATGTTTGTTTCTCAACATTTAATCTATGAGTTTTTACTTTCAACTTTTTGACATATAATGTTGGATAGTTTATATACATATCGTAATTTGATATTTTAAGTTTATAAATATATATAATTTTTTACAATTTATTTTAGTAATAATTTGAGTCAAATAAAAGTTTAAAAATCAAACCCTTCAATTATCTAGAGACAAAGGAAGCGGATGATAAAAATAAAGTTTTTTTAATTGAGAAGGAAAATTATAGAATAAAATTTGTGTGAATGAAAAATTCAAAAGAAAATTTATAAATGTTTTTGAAACTATATATATATATATATATATATATATATATATGAAACTTTTACCCACTTGTGATCTTACCGTACCACCCTCAAATTTTCTCCATATTTTAATCCGCATACTAATCAGTTAAATATATCACAATTAATATGAGATGATGATGTATATTTAGAGATAAGGGTGATGAGTTAGGGTTCTCTGGTTTAGTTGATTTGGGGGGGCCTGTGGTGGTCTAACAACTGATCTCCAATTCTAGCAAAGCCCATATGATCTTAATGACCTTCCTCTCACCACCCATGACATGACATGTGTGCATGTTCTTCACACACACTTGCATTTAATGTTATGTTCTTACTACATATATTCCTCTCATCAGCTAAACCTAAGTTCACAGAACTCATCTTCTCTCTCTCTCTCTCTCTCTCTCTCTCACTCACACCTTCACTGTGAATCCCAATCACCTATAGCAAGCCAGCTCCAAGGAAATTAACACAGTTAGCTTTTGAAAACTTGCAATTGTAGCTACCAAGCTAATCCATATCTATATTCACATATTACTATATATGTCTGCCAAATCAGCTTGTTCTCTTCTCTTCCTCCTCCTGGTTTGCTCTCTTCTCTCAGCATGCAGCGCACGACGTCGTCTTGGTGACAATGTCCCGGTCATGGCGAATACGAGATATGGAAATAATTTCTTCCCCAAGGTATGTATCGATATCATCTTTCATATGTAATTCTCTTCCAGTAAAACCGATACGTTTCATTTTCAAACTTTTGTTTAACTCAAAAGGGTATGATCGATTTGTTGAGTATTGGAAACTAGAGACATCAATTTAATATGTTTCAAAACTTTGAATGAATAAATGCTACTGGAAAATAAATGTATTAATTTTGCTGAAACGGAAATAATATTATCAATGTGCATGAATGTGTATATGAATGTATGTATGTACGTATTCATGCAGGTGATGATCAAGAGTGGTGATCAAGATCCGAAGGTGATCATGAAGAGGAAGAAAGAGGTTTCATGGAGGTTACCGCACCGGAAACGTGGAGAGAAGACCAACACAGTGCCAGGTTTCAATTTGGATTATTCACCACCAAAGACCCATCCTCCTTCTCACAATTAATATTATATATATATATATATATATATATATATATATATATTAACTCTAGCTAGTGATATATATATAAAAGATAACTGAAAATCAACTGATCATCTCTTAAATATAAGCTTTTGTCTCTACTTAATTAGTCATTAGCGACGTTGGCTGCTCTCTTCTTATCATCTTCATTTGTTTTATGAACATTAATAGAGAGGCAATGCAGCTGTTCTGTTGAACTTGTAATACATATAGTAGTTATATATTTAATAGTTCCTATATATACATATACATTTCCCAACTTAATTATAGTTTATCTATGATCATATCTAAATTATAAAAAGAGTACCACTACCTCCATGGCTCCATCCATGTTCAACATATACGTATGTCTGCTCACAAAGCACAAAGAGTAATTGATCAGAGACATTCTTATGACGAAACACTTATGATACTAGAACTCATGTCTTATCATGCTTGTTATCCCATTTAAAAATTCATTTATTCTCCAGCAACAAATGCTAATCACAACATGGTAAATTTTGATTTATAAATTCAAATAACTTTTATGCATTATGTAAGGCATAGACGCGTGTTTCTATAGTTTTTCGAAATATTTGAACAAAATTTTTAAAGTAAAAATGTAAGCCAAACACAAAATCAAAAGTATTATAACGATTAAACCGGGCCGACCGACGGGAGTAACTGATTTTCTAATTAGACAAGATATATCCTTCTCATGTATATTAATTTGGATCCAATTAAGCACAAACTCAATAAGCACGTGTTTGATCTGGCTCCTTAATTACCACTCTTTGAGTAATGAATTGATTATATTACATAAAACAACAGAAGCACCTATATATTTTCAGAAACTGTGGGAATTCAAACATACTTGATGAGTAATGAATTAGTTCCAAATGTTGACGAGTACTGGTCGGGTCAAACGAAGAGCTAAATATAGGTGGAATTAATTAATTATAAGTAGATGAGCACTAAACATTATATATGCGGGAGGAGGACATTGATGGGCTGAGGATATTTTGTTGGATTCTGTATGTTTGGTATATCGATTTATGGCGTGTTTGGGTTATCTTAAATGGGAGGTCGGGTCGGCGGTTGAAATCCTCAGTTTCTATTCCTAGGGTCAAAGATTTACAACAATTCTTTCTCTTATCACCATGGACTACTTTAATTGATGATCTAATGCTACTCCCCTTTTTTACCAAAAGATATGATACATTTCGATTTTAATATTTTATCCATATATCATTTGGTTGGATTTGTCATGAAAATGTGGTGGAACTGTTAATATCACCCCCTTTAAGTATCGAATTTATTAAATATCGGAATTCAACGACTACATGCGTGCTTAATGGAGGCTGGTTAGCGACCAAATTGTTACTATAGAAGAGGGGACACTACCCATATGCTACCAAAATGGACGTTACCAATAGGACACTACGTAGAGAAGCTGCGGTTTAACTGCGGCCTCCGCCGCGGTAAATGACATTTATTGCGGTGAAGGCCGCAGTAAATGGAGTTCTCTACGTAGTGGGAGGCGCCGCTACCAGTAGTGGAATTGGTAGCGTTAACACTATGTGCTTGATGGCTCGCTCGAAGCGGCAAATCCGTAGCATCGCCGTCACAATTGTAACGGCAGAGGCCGTTTTTTCCGCCGCTACGAAAATGACCATTTTGGAGATGAGAACCGTTTCAACGCCACTACAAACAGATTTTACGAATTAAAAAAACCCCAGATCTGGAAACGAATTCCAGATCTAGGATTGCAACAAGAACATTGAACGAATCCCAGATTAACAAAATCTAGCCAAAGATCTGAAAGTTGGACCCAATATGTTCCACAAAAATTATATTAATTGAAGGCTTTTGCAAATGGAATGTCTTAGGGTCCGTTTAATTAGAAAAATTCTTCATTTCAAATCTTCTTTCTTTTGGATATATAATTAGATGAAAAATCTTGTTTCCTTATTTTGGAGAACTCTAGTACTCACTTCATCCCAAAAGTAATGCAACATTTTCCTCTTTCGAACGTCCCAAAAGTAATACAACAAATGTTTTTAGTAACTTTTTACATACTAATTTACCAAATCATAATTACCTTTAAAGTTTAATAAATAAAATGCCAAAAAATAGTCAATATGGATCTCATTCTACTCCAAATAAAAATTCTCATTTAATAATATAATTCTTTAATTTTTATTCTTGGAATATTTATCGTTATTTAATTTTGTTTTACTGTTCTTCCTCAAATTCTGTGTTTAATTTCATCTTTCAATATATAAAAGCGTAAAATGAGAAAGTCAATACCAAAATTTTCTCATTTTAATCTCTGTGTCAAATCAAAGTGTTGTATTATATTTGGACATAGGGAATCTTAATTTGAAGAACCTTGTTTTGAAGTTCACCATCTTATTACTAGACTTCTCCAAAATTTGGAAAACCTTCTATTAGGGAGTTTCAAACTTAAAAAATGAGTGAAATGTAATTCACCTACTTTGTGTGAATTCACAAGTGATTTAATTTTTTAATTCACTTGTGAGAATATTGATGCATGTTTGAAACCACCTTGAAAAATGATAGGAGTGAGTGATGAATTACAACTAAAACACTCTTCAAAAAAAGAAAACCTCATCCACGTATCCACTCATGAAAGGAAAAAAACACATAAATTGAAAGAAATAAACCATGAGCTTTGGGTGGAAAACTGACTCACTTCTCCTAATTCACCATGATTTACACTAATTTACTTCTTCTAAATCCACCTTAGGTCCTAATTAGTTTAGGTGAAAAACTAACTAATTCACTAGTGAATAAGATGAGGTAAAAAACTGATTAATTCACTTAAAAAATGTTAAGTTTTGAATATCCTATTACTAAATGATTAGTGATACATCTAGACCTTTACAAAGAAATTTGGAATGAAATTTTTTTCGAACGAACCCTTAGTGTCCATTTAGTTAGGAAAACTTTTCATTCTAAATTTCATTTGTAAAAATCTAGATGTATAACTAGTTATTTAGTGATGGGAATACAAAGATTTACAAAATTTGGAGAACTCTAGTATTAAGATAGAGAACTTTAAAACAATGTTCTCCAAATGTATACTAGAGTTCCCTAAAATTTGGAAAACAAAATTTTCCATCTTAACCAATTATATATCCAAAAAGTTGATTCCGATGATTCCTAACCTAATGGGAAGGCCAATATTTACAAAGAAGATTTGAAATGGAGAATTTTTCTAACTAAATCGAATCTTAATTTTGTCGAGTACTATTTTCATGTATGCAAGCCAAAACACACAATAGGGGGTTCAAACTTAAGAGGTAGACAAAAAAAATTTGGTGACTTTCCGGTAATTCACCGGTGAAAAACTGAAACACAGAACGTTACCCCCTCAAACGAAAAAAACGGTGAACGAACGATGGCGAGGGTAGGCCTACCACCCTCACATGTTTCCTGCTTCGCCTAATTTAGGTGAAAACAAACAAGCAGTGGGCGTCAAAAAAAATTCACGGTGAATTTCGGTGATTCACTTTCAGCATGAAGACGGGGAGGTCCGAAAAACTTGATAATTCACCGCGAGAAACGGAAGTGAATCTACACAAAATTCACCTCAAATTTATCAACTTTGAAACCCCCTGATGAATAAGAAGATGCAAGTGCAACAATAGCAAAGCCTGGTGATATTTCGTGGGTGTGCAAAATCGCAGACTTCACAAGCTTAACGTTTGCTGCAAACACGTGGCGGAGTTCGGACAAATGAGGGACTAACTAGTTTGTTTTTCAAATACTAGCGGACTAACATACATTGAGTCAAAGAACAAGGATGAAATCGTTCCAGTCATAAAAGTATAGGGACATTCTTATGTTTTGACCAATGAAATTCCTGCATCGATTGTGATATGAGAGTAGGGATGACAGTGGGTTGGATGATATCCGCCAACCGCGGATAACCGCGATCTTACAGCGGTTATATATTCGCGGTTATTATCCGTGGTTATTGGCCAAATATGAGTAGACCATATTTCTATTGCTATCAAGTATATGATTTTCCTACTTGCTGTAGTTTAAAATCTGCCATCCTAATGCCTTACAGTTCTTGATGATGTACTACTGATAAAGGTGAAGATCAAAAGGATGGACAATCAGAAAATGAAAATCTTTTGTTGGATGTAAACAGAAACTTTGTTGAACTTTGTTGAACTTTGTTAAACTTTTTCTTTAGCTTATGTCAAACTATTACTTGTAGTTGTCTACATTTATTAGGTTTGCTAACATTGTTCTATATTTTCAGGCAGTATCCTTGGACTAACCGCGGGTGGCGGATATCCGCGGTATTCATTAATAGGTGCTAGAGTATAACCGCATTGGCGGATACCCGTTAACTGCGGATAGTTATATATTTGCGGTCGCTGTTACGGTTAGGCATAACCGGGGATAATCCGTTTCGTTACCATCTCTATTATGAGAATGTAATTGACTAAAGGCAAAAAGCGCAAAGAGCCATAAAATTTTCAATTTGTCACGAATCGGCCACTAAACTTTTATCCGGTCGAACAAATTGTTGAACTTTCCAGTTTGTCACAAATCGATCACTTAACTTTTTATTTGACCGAAAAAATCATTGAACTTTTGAATTCGTACCAATTTAGCCACTCGATCTGATTTTCGATGATGTGGCAGACATAATAACGTTATGGATTAAGCGAGTAGTAAAACCTAAAATGTCATAGGTCTTCGATTAAAGAAAAACATGTTAAGTTAATATCACATCGTTTCCATCACACTGACGACGTTTTAACTTTTCATTTGATATCATCTTAATGTGTTTTTTAAAAGTTTAGTAATCGATTTCGTGATAAGTTAAAAAGTTCAATTGCTTATTCATCTGGATAAAAAGTAAGAACCGATTCATGACGAAAGTTTCTAGTTTATTCAATCGGATAAAAGTTTCTAAGCCGATTCCTGACTTGTTAGTTGTTAAGACCGTTCTTACCGCGCGCGTGGCCGCGGTAAACGTTTTTAGCAAAAAATAAAACAATTTAATATAATAATTACATAATTGTTTTTATATTTATAATTTTAATTAAAAAATTATTTAAAAATTAATATCAAATGCAAAAATATGTATATATATAATAAATTGTTAATTTACACCTAAATCTAAATAATGTTTACAAAAATCCTAAAAATTATCGTTTCGGTCTGCGTTTGGTTCGCGTTTGGATCAGTGTTAAGATAATTAACAAAGTCATCGTCCTGAACTCCCGTAAGCCCCTCCATGAATGATCGCCGGTGCGGCTGCGGGATCGGCATCTCCGGTCGATAATCCCCTTGGGGATGCGTGAAGCCCAGGCCCAAGTCGACATTGGGCTGCTGCTGGAAGGGCTGAGACGGCGCCTGCTGGTACCGCAGCGGCTGTTGGAAGAAATGATGCGGCGGCTGCTGGAAGGGTGGCGGCTGGGATGAAGATCCAGCTGACAAGTGCGGCGGCATCGCGTTAAACGGGATGTATCCTCCAGAACGCATAGCCGACCAGATGTTGTTGACGGCTGAATCGAAAGATCGCAACGCGTCCGTCTTCCAACCCTCAAGAGCAATACCCTGGACCTCGAGCGCCGCAACCCGACATCTGAGGTCACGGATCTCTTCCGTATCTCTCCGATGATGGTCCTCCAACTCAATCTCGCGCTAAAAGTTAAAATTTTAAAAAATTTAACAGCTGTAATATAATAAAAAACAAGTCAAATTATAGAAGTTAATAAAATGACAATTTAATTATCTGAGATCACTGAGGTGGCTCGAAGCGCTCCAGATGACTTATCTGGGGTGGGACACCGACCCAGCGTCCTCGAGTGGGCTGGCCCATGGCGTCCATTAGGGCCCGGAACCGGCGGCTATAGTGGGGGCGAGGGCTGGACCACTATGCGTGGCCGCTGCGGTGGATGTGGAGCGTCATCACCAGGTACATCCCGATGCACTGAATCGCTAGACCCCGCAGGAGAGTCCTCCGTACGCGGTCGGGATATAGTCGATGATCGACCACGGGAACTACGGGAGAATGTCCGTCCCCGAGAACCTGACGTCGACTCGTCCCGGCCTGAACCATCTCGGGGATCGGGAGTAGACGCCATAACTCGAAACATTTAAACACGCTCATAAGTACTAACATAAGTTTTTAAAATTTGCAATTCGACACTAAAATGTTTCAAAATTTTTAGATACATCCGCAAAAATTTTAAAATTCACATTTGAAGCCCCAAAGTTTTGGAAAAGTTTCAATTTCACCCAAATGTTTTCAAAATTTTCAAATTCGCCCTAACGTTTTTCAAAATTTGCAGTTCAATCCAAAGTTTTTCGAAACTTTCATTTTCGCCCCAAAAGATTTTAAAATTTGCAATTCGACACTAAAATGTTTCAAAATTTTTAGATACATCCCCAAAGATTTTAAAATTTACATTTGAAGCCCCAAAGTTTTGGAAAAGTTTCATTTTCACCCAAATGTTTTCAAAATTTTCAAATTCTCCCTAAAGTTTTTCAAAATTTGCAATTCAATCCAAAGTTTTTTGAAACTTTCATTTTCGCCCCAAAAGATTTTAAAATTTGCAATTCGACACTAAAATGTTTCAAAATTTTTAGATACATCCCCAAAGATTTTAAAATTTACATTTAAAGCCCCAAAGTTTTGGAAAAGTTTCATTTTCACCCAAATGTTTACAAAATTTTCAAATTCGCCCTAAAGATTTTCAAAATTTGCAATTCGACACTAAAATGTTTCAAAATTTTTAGATACATCCCCAAAGATTTTAAAATTTACATTTGAATCTCCAAAGTTTTGGAAAAGTTTCATTTTCACCCAAATGTTTTCAAAATTTTATAATTAATAAAAGTTTGTATAAGTTCAAAAAAATACACACAATAACTTGATAAAAAGTATTAAAAATTGCATAATTAGTAGAATTTCTCAAACTAACAACAACTAATTAAATAAAACTAATTTGCATTTTCATTTTAACCCCCAAACTTTTGGAAACTAACAACAACTTAAATACATCCAATTCAATAAAAAAACTACAC
Source organism: Stellera chamaejasme (assembly GCA_024586325.1). Classification (NCBI taxonomy): domain Eukaryota; kingdom Viridiplantae; phylum Streptophyta; class Magnoliopsida; order Malvales; family Thymelaeaceae; genus Stellera; species Stellera chamaejasme. Next base: position 19,943,514 of record CM044982.1, on the reverse strand, counting down.
AAAAAGTATTTACCACAACCTAAATGCAACCCAACAAAAACTAAACAAAGTAAATACAATTAATTAATAAAATTCGAAAAAAATTAGGAAAAAATTCAAAATTTAGTTACCTCCTGTTTTGGTGACGGTGATGAAGTTGGCGATGCAAATGAGGATGGAGGAGCACCTGCGAAAACAACCGAAGGTTAGGACAGAAAAATGGTGGAAATGAGAGAGAGATCAAAAAACTCAAAAACAACAAAGAAAAAACGCATACCTAAAGTTTTTTGGCGGTAGGACGGCGCGGGAATGCTCCAATTCGGCCGGAATCGCCGGTGAGTGAGAGGGAGAGGCGGAGGATCGCCAGTGGTTGCGAGAGGGAGAGGAGGCCGAAAGCGAGAGGAGGAAGAAGAAGAATAAGGGTTTAGGTCGGTTTAAAGAGGCTCGCCGCGGCCTTACCGCGTGCGTGGCCGCGGCTTACCGCGACCTGAGGTGCGGTAAGGCCCATGCTCACGAGCTTACCGCTACCTGAGGCGCGGTAAGGCCCAGGCCCACAATCTTACCGCGACCTGAGGCGCGGTAAGGCCGTGGTAAGACAGATGGTGCCAATTTGAACTTTTTTCGTTTCCCCCCGTAATTCAAACGTGGGTGGATTTTGTGGGCCCCATGGGCCCATTTCAATGCGGCCCGGTGTGCGGTAAAAAATTATAATTTGATACAAGTATTTTGAAAACTTGCAATTTCATCCTAGATTTGTAATTCCAAAGATTTGAAACTTAAAATTGTTGTCAGTCCAAAGATACATTCAACTTAATTTGAGATTGTTGTCGAATTACACTATACATTTTACTATATTTCTACAAGATCATCGTCATCGTCATCTTCTTCCGATCGGTTGTCCAAATGATCTATGTGCTCGGGATGTGCATGATGATCCAATAATAATGGAGTCACATCTGGTCCTGGTCGTATGCTTTCACCAATTGTCGTTGACTCTTGCAACGGATTAGTCGTACCTATATCCGGCTCTTGCATCAGATCATCCTTAAAGTGTCTCGGTTTAGTTTTGAAAACTATACACCAGTTTTTCAGATTTTGTCTCTTTGAAGGGTATTCGAGATAAACTACTTGTTCCGCTTGGCTGGCAAGAATGAATGGATCTTCTGGATAAAGTCTGGAGGTGTAGTCAACATCGATGATTCCCGAAAGTTTATCGTAACAGACACCTTTATTCGTACAGAACCACGTACCCTTGAACACCGTAAGACTCAGCTGAAGGACAATGATTTCATCAATCCAACCGTAGAAATCCATGAAGTCTTCTGCATTTGTATCTCCGAGGACGCAGACGCCCCAATTAGCAGACAACTTGCGCTGGCCGTAATGTTTTGTGTGAAAATTGTACCCGTTCACATATACACCATGAAATGATTTAGCTCGCACTTTCGGTCCGCAGGCCAAGGCGTACAATGCTGGAGGTAAAGTCTGGTCATTTGCAAAGGCCTGCACATTAAAAATTTCAGTTTCAAATTAACATATATACATATTTTAGATATCTTTAAAACCGTAAGCAATCAATTGCACGACTAACCATGTTCTTGAACCATCTAGGGAATTGTGCAAGCCTAAAATTGTCAATACCAACTTCATCCAAGTATGGAAACTTTCGTCGGGCCAACTCGTTGAATCGATCTATAAATGGATCAACTTCCCGACAATTTTGCAGAATATAAGTTTGTACATGTTCTCTTTCTGCAACCGTCAACTCCCGAAAGTGCGCCTTTGCCGATGGTTTAGATGGATGATCAAATATTGATAGTCGGCTCGGATTGACAGTAACAGGAAGAATTTCATTACGTATGTTAGGGTTAACACGTATTCCATGATTATCTTCCATGTAATGCTCGCAAAAAATCGCAACCTCCTGTATGAGAAACTTTTCAATGATGGAGCCCTCCAAAAATCTTTTGTTCACAGCTTTTGCTTTCAATCTTTTCATGTTTCTTTCGAAACTATACATACACCAGTATGACACATACACACAGGTTCGAAGATTCCAAGGAAGATGCATGGTGAGATGTTCCATCGAGCCAAAGAACAATGGAGGGAATATCTTCTCAAGTTTGCACAGTGTAACAACGATAAATTCATCCAACTTTTCGACATCTTCCAATGGAATATCCTTTGAAAAAATTAGCCGGAAGAATTTGCTGAATTCAGATATTGTAGTCCAAATACCGTCATCGAGATAGCCCCGCAAAGCGATTAGAAGCAACTTTTCCATGAAGACATGACAATCATGGGGTTTCATATTGTAGAACGTGTTACCGGACGTATTAACACACCTCCCAATGTTAGAAGCGTAACCGTCTGAAAGTTTGACGGTATGCTTCAACCAGTAGCAAATACTCGCAATCTAATCTACATTTAAAGTATACGTCGCCTTTCGTTTGAACGGTTCTTTCCTATGAGGATCAGTCACCAAATGCAATTCAGGGCGCAGTCCTAGAGCCTCTATATCACGTCTCGAATTTGCGTTATCCTTAGTTTTCCCTTTCTGATTGACAACCGTGTTGAAAACATTGTCGAAACAATTTTTCTCAATATGCATCACACCGAGACAATGTCTAACTTTCAAATCTGCCCAATATGGTAATTCCCATAAAATAGATTTCTTAATCCAATTATGCTCCTTCCTGAACGTCTCTGCCCTCATGTGATCCCATGGTGTCCCGAATGGTGGGAACACGATGTTCTGGACCTCGCTTAATATCTGGTGGCCTGATTTAAACTCACATCTTGGCCTATTATTTGTATGTTTCCATGATTGCTTGTTGTTGCGGAGAGCATGCCGTTGCGGTAAAAATCTTCTATGACAACCAAACCAACTTGTTTTCTTTCCGTGAGTCGGCTGAAAACTATGAACATCCTCCATACAGTACGGACATGCAAGTCTTCCATGCTTGTTCCACCCTGATAACATTCTGTACGCTAGGAAATCACTAATTGTCCACAAAAGACATGCCCGCATGTTAAAATTCTGATTACGATGTGCATCCCAGGTTTCCACGCATGTATTCCATAGATGCTTCAAGTCATCGATCAGCGGACGTAAAAACACATCAATGTTACGGCCCGGTGACTTTGGGCCAGGGATTAGCAACGACATAAAAGTGTAGGTCTCCTTCATGCATAAATCAGGAGGCAGGTTGTAAACCACGATGAATACATGCCCATATAATATGATTGTCCCGAGTCTGACAAAGGGTTGAAACCATCCGTACATAACCCCAATCGAACATTTCTATACTCACATGCAAAATCAGGATAACACTTATCAACGTGTTTCCATGCCTCGGTTTGGGATGGATGTCCAATAATACCTATCGAATTTTCACTAGCTCTAAGATTATACGTCATAAATTTAGCGGTTCTCGAGGATTGGTAAAGCCGTTGAAGCCGCTCAGTGATTGATATATAACGTAAAATCTTTTTAGCTTTTGGTTTCTGATTCGCCTCACGTTCTTCGAACCGTTCCACACCACATACTCTACAATTGTTTAACTTTTCATATCTACCGTCAAACAACATGCAGTTGTTCTCGCATGCATGGATCTTTCTATACGGTAACCCCAACTCTTTCATCATAGCTTTTGTACTACACATGCTCGTAGGCAAAGTTGCCTCTTCTCCGGGCAGTATTTCATTGATAAATTCAATCAACTCCGAGAAAAAAGCATCGGATACGTTATGTTGACTTTTCATGCTCAAGAACTTTGAAATAACAGACAATTTCGTGTGCTTATCAGTACATCCCTCATATAAAGGCTGCGACGCATCACGTAATAAATCAAAAAAGTTTTGAGCCCTTCAATTTGACATTTCAGGTGTGTCGTCATCCTCGTCCATCTGATGCATATCATCACCCTCAAAATTATTATTACGATCACGAATCACAAATGCCTCATGTACCATTTCACGGTACTCACCCCTTCCTTCATTACCCTCAAATGAATTACTCGTACTTGCAATATTCGATGATGATGACGATGCCACATCAAATTGATAACCTCGATAAACACATAGATTTATTTGACGTCGTTCACCATGACAATCCCACACATGATAATTCGGTTTAAATCCATCTAACAGTAAATGATTCTCAATTGTTTCTCGATCATGATAATATCTATTTTTACATTTTCTACGAGGACATTTCACAAATTGTTTTCCCTTTTCCCGAGCAACAAGAAACGCATAATTCAGGAATTCTAGAAGCCCGTTCCAAAATCTCTGAATAATACCGCGTCCAACGTTTTACCGCGTTTATGTGGCGTACCACTGGGCGATTACATGGACATTCATTGTACATTTTTTGTATGAATAATATTTTAATTTCACTTAAATTTTATAAAACTAACAATTTAACCCTTAAACTGTGACAAATTTTAAGGTAAAATTCAATATTAACGCCACAAAATGTATAGTTAATGTTGACATAATCTTCCAATGGCATGTCATATGAGCGCCAATTAGGACAAATTAATGTCACGAAATGTTAGTGACATTTTTGCTTCAAAATGAATTTCAGTGACTTATTAGAGATTTCATAAAGCAGCAACCAGTTCTCAAGAGCCAGGTCTCTGTTGGGCTCCTCCCTCTCCAACGGTCGCCACAATGAATTCTTCCTTTGTCTGCTCCGGTCTCAGGAGGCTTCGAAATCCCTCCAGGAGACCTCGATGCTGGCCTTCATCGATGCCCGGAAGCCTCATTTCGCCTTTCAGATTTTCAAGAAGATGAAGCGACTCCGGCGGAAGCCCAGTATCCTCACCTGCAACTCTCTCATTAACGCGCTTATTCGGTACAATTCCTCACACTCCATTCACTTAGGTAAGGAGGTTTTCGACGATCTTCTGAAGCTTGGGATTGCTCCTAGCACTAGCACTTTTAATGTCCTGATTCTGGGTTATTGTGTGGAGGGGAAGTTTGAGGATGCTCTAGAGAGCGTGAGGAGGATGGGGGATTTCGGCCTGTATCCTGATAATGTCACTTATAATACTATTCTTGATACCTTGTGTAAGAAGGGGAAATTGAGTGCTGCGAGGGTTTTGTTGAAGGAAATGAAGGAGAAGGGGCTGGTTCCAAACCTTAAAACTTATAACACTCTGGTTTCTGGGTGCTGTAAAATGGGATCGTTGATGGAGGCTACCAAAACGGTGGAGTTGATGATGCAATCCAATATCTTGCCTGATATTTGGACGTATAATATGCTGGTAAAGGGGTTCTGCTGTGATGGGAGGATTGATGAAGCGATTAGGATGAGCAAAGAGTTGGAGAATTTCAAGCTGCGTCCAGACGTTGTCACATATAATACGTTAATTGATGGCTGTTTTCAGCATGGTAGCATTGAAAAAGCCTTCGAATTGATTGAGGAAATGGGGCAGACAGGAGTGAAGGCAAATGCCATAACCAATAATATATTGATCAAGCACTACAGCAATGAAGGTAAAATGGGTGAAGCAAGGAAAATTGTTCAATCGATGGAACAATGCGCGCTTTCACCAGATGGGGTCACTTACAATACGCTGATAAAAGGTTACATTAAGGCTGGTGATATGGCTAATGCTTTCAAGATGATGGATGAGATGTGTAGGAAAGGGTGTAAGAACAATACCGTGACCCTTAATACCCTGCTCCACACTCTCTGTTGTGATAAAAAGTTGGAAGAAGCGTATGAGCTAGTTAATAATGCCCGGGAGAGGGGTTATTTGCTTGATGAGGTCAGCTATGGGACTTTAATTAGGGGGTATTTTAAGGATGACAGGCCTGATAATGCCCTGAAACTTTGGGATGAGATGAAACAAAAAGGATTCATTCCAAGCACTATCACTTTTAACACTCTTATTGACGGCCTTTTCAAGTCAGGGAGAACTGAGGAAGCTATAGAAAAATTTGATGAGATGCTTAGGAGTGGTACATTTCCTGATGAAACTACCTGCAACACAATTATTCATGGGTACTGCAGGGAAGGGCAAGTGGAGAAAGCCTTTCAGTTTCACAACAAAATGGTGGAGAATTCATTCAAGCCCAACATCTTTACATGTAATATTCTGCTTAATGGACTGTGTAGTGAAGGCTTGTTAGATAAGGCTCTTAAGCTCTTCAATACTTGGATTTCAAAAGGGAAAAGACTTGATGTAGTCTCATACAACACAATGATATCAAGCTTTTGCAAGGGAGGGAGACTTCAGGATGCATACGATCTCTTCTATGAAATGGAAGAAAAGAATCTGGAGCCTGATTGCTATACATACAATGCCATTATTGGGACCCTATTGGACATAGGCGAGATGGAAAAGGCAGAAGATTTTATAGCAAAAATTTCTGAAAAGGGAAAATTTAAGGACCATTTCTTGAAGTTTCGGAATTTGGTAGACAAGACTTTTTCATTTATGGAGGGGACAATGGATAAATCTGTGAAAACTGTGGAGAAGTTGAGGGATCATTCCTTGCTATCTGGGAATTCGCAGAACGAGTCCTTGCAATTGGCAGAGCAGTCACTTGTGAATCCAGAAACTGTAGGAGACCAGAAGATTCATTTCTTGATATCGGGGAAGGTGCAAGATCAGTCATCCCCATTACAGGAAAATTCACAGGATCATATGGAAACTGGAGAGAAAAGTAGTGTAGATGCCAACGCATACTCGCAAGAAATTATTGAGCTATGCCATCTAGGCAGATACAAGGATGCAATGCATCTTTATATGGAATCAATGAGTAAGGGAGTTACTCTCAATAGAACTGCCTACTTGACGTTAATGGACGGCCTTGTTAGAAGGCGTAAAAGCATTTCAAAAGCTGTCACATCACTTTAAGTGGAATTAAGTGGCTGGTAAATGATTGCTCTATTGTTTATTTTTTGTTTTTATCTTGTTTCTGTGTCTTATTGCATGTTATATCATATCATATCATATCTTATTTTTGTGTATGTGGCATGAAGTTTATAGTGGAAAATAATTGTCGAAATTAGTTAACATTATAAGTTTTACGACGAATGCCCTTCCTGTTGCAATCTTCTTACGAAGGAATTATAAGATGAAATTTCAAAACGTATCATCATAGATTTTTCCACTTGCATGAAAATTATCATGAGACGGCAATGAGTTGAGATAATTGCTATAGTCATGTTCTATTAAAAGATTGGTACTGTAAAATCAACATGTACATCATGGAATATGACTCGCATGTTATATCATTTACTAATCCAAAATGATGTCTGTTTATATGCACTTATTGAAGATGTCTAGGCTTGTGCTGGTTGACAAAGAAAATATTCCTAAAAAATTCCTTCTTTCCAATTGGCTCAAATGAATTGTTTTTTTTTTCAAATAAGAGCAAGGTGATGCAGAAAATAATTCAGAGGATGAAAGTTTGTTCATGAATAATTCAATTTCTTAAGACTTAACTTTCTGGAGTGTATATTAGGATCGTGCGCTCATTTGCAGGCTGTTCTTGTCTGATGTGATGTTACCTAGGTTGTCTCACACTACAAAAAATAAATACTGTTTTGACACACTTCGTCCGACATGGTTTCACTAAATCGTGTTCATTTTCACTTGAAACTCAGATTATTGCAATTGACACATTTGGTGATAAAGCGTGTTAGTTGATATTTAAAATTTGTGTTGGAATTGTAAATTAGTTAGTAAGTTGAGGGCTTTACGTGATTAAAGAGGGAAGGGAAATTGAACATAAGTAAAAAAAGAAAAGGTAATGGAGCATGAGCAGAGGGAATATTCGTCGGAGGAACCCTAGCTCATCACCACTTCGATCAATCTGCTCTTCTCAAATCACCGCGCACTTCACATTCGTTTTCATCTCCCCCCATCTTTGATCAGTTCATGGTTGCTCAGTGTGAAGCTCGTCAAGCTCTCTCGATCAAGATCGTGGTCGCTAGCTTGCTCACTTTCTTCAACTGGTCTGGTAAGCTTGCTTCGCTTTTCTGTTCTCCACCTCTGTAATAGCGTGGCAAGCTTCAATGTTGTGTAATAGTGTGTTAATTTTCTGTTAGATGCTCTGAAAAAGCTTCTAGAGTCAAGGTGCTGGGTTGAAGAGCAAAGGTTATTGCGATTCGTTTTAACTGCTAGAGCTGAAGCTGTTCAGAGCAGGAGCAAAATTCAAACAACGAACTGGTCTTTATCTCAGTCATTCAGGTGAAGAAAATTCTGGCAATCTCGTTGACAGTAGCCCCTGTTTTGGGTTTAAGGCATTTGCCCTGTTTTTGGTTTCTAGCGTTGCTTTGCCTCAGTCTTAAACTCTGTTGCTGCTTGTTGCACACTTCTCTTCTTTTTATTAATAAAATCACCTCATTTGCCTTTCAAAACAAAAAAAAAACTGTGCATTGATGTGGATGTACTAAGAAATGTAGACCATCTCTTTTACATTTCATGTCATTGGTTCAGGATTACTCAATTATGTTTCATTTGGTTCATTCTGTACCTGAATTCTACCATGAGTTACAGCCTACCATGTCGTTTACAGCCTCATGTGTCCTACCATGAGTTTTCTCTCTATATTGCTCTTTTATGATTTACAATCCTCTATTCCTCTTTCATTTTCTTTCACCATTCAATAGATTTTTTTTGGCTTCCTATGCCTACTGAGTTTAAAATACTTGTGATGCATGTTCGAGCTGATGACATGGACTTCGATATATATATATATATATATATATATATATATATATATATATATATATATATATATATATATATATATATATATATATATATATTTATCCCTTATCTTTCTTTTCGTTTTTTTGCTATTTTTCTGTTGTGAATTCCCTACTTTTGTTAGCGATATATTTTAATCTAAAAAGAGCATATCTGGTTGTGTGATTGATAGTGCCAATGGATGATGTATATGTGGATCTATGGAATGTGACTAAGTAGGTATCTGTATTTGTGATTCTCTTGATGAATTTTTATGAAAATAACATCCATTCGACTAAGTTTGTAACTTACATGCAACTGGTTTTGGTAAGTTAATCTGTTAGGACACATTCTTCTGAGCATATTTGAAATAAAATTAAAGAGAGACAAGGATTCCAGAGCATCACAGGCCTAGCCAATCATGGACTCTAATAAGAGCTTCTAACATAGCAAGTACTATCAGATATTCATACATTGATGCAGAATTTGAACATGCATGCACGCTTAACCTCAAATAAAATGGGACACCAAAAACACAGTAAAATGCAAAACAGCAACACGTTCAAAAAACAATACTCTAGGTGAGCAGTGACCAAGTCAAGGACAAGTTCTTGATTATTGAATCAACCCTGATATGGATCCAAGGCTCTAGTGCTTTGATCATCAATGCAAAATGGAGAATTGATTTATAAAGTTTGGGATAAATAAAATTTTGAGATGTTCTTCAAACAAAAAATGAAAGATGAAAAAGGTGATATGAAACCAACAACCCTTATCCTTAAGAATCAAGAGACACACCATAACTAAACACAATGACCAGATTAATCAATAAGATGACACCTACTTGGATTGAACACTGAACATAATTGAAGGGATAAACCAGATTATCTAAACAAGTAACCAATTTGGATATTAAACTCCAGTGTGATATGGCCTCCTCAAAGCTTTTTATTAGCCTGTTTAAGCATACAGGAGAGAAACAACCATGAAAATAAGATGACTAAGTCTTGATCTTGTTAAGTTGCTCACACAGTTATTTTATCACCACATATATAAGTGACTAATTTTTGTCATCTTATTTTCATGGTTGTTTCAGTTCTGTAGTTATTTTATAAATTTATAAATTCTTTTGGTTTTACTTGGCTTTTGATTTCACTCTTTCATAACTCGGAAACTCATATATTTACAGTTTGCATTTGACTTCTTTGTTTCATAATTGTTTCACTTAAGCAATATTTACCGCAAAATCTTGCTTGATTTGCTGCATCAACAAATTTTCTACGTTCACAGAAATCTTTAAAATTTTACCTGAATAGTTCCTTTAACAGATATAGTTTTTAATAACTGTAATGTTGGTTGTTTGTGTGCGGTTTTTACTGTCAGTAGCCTTCTTCTTCTGCTGGATTTGGAGGTCCTAGCATTCAGGTAAAATTTTGCTGTAAATATGTACTTTCTTTTGGTTAAGCCTCATACATTTTGTCTTGCAAAGTTTTACTGTTTTGTCTAGCATCCAGGATGACACCTGGAGCTTCATCCTTGTTGTTTCCTTCTTGGTTTTTCTGTGGGCTGTTTTTGGGTTTGATCATGTTAATAACTAGGTATTAATACCCTTTAGTTGTTTCTTCTGGCAATAACTAGGTTCTGAATAACATGTGATTGTTTGGTGTAGAGCAGATGCGAATGGATATAATAATGTTTCTTCAGCTGTATGCGAATGGTTAAATGTTGAACCTTTCATTGCAACTGTTCAATCTGAGCTGCTCATTACCTCCTCTCTATAATGTCGAGCCAATCATTTTATCTACATCAAGATTAGGATCACTCGTGTATTTCTAAAACCTACAACCCAGAACATATCGTTGCATTGTATAGCCTCGTGTAATTATTGGAAGATCAAAAAAGGAAAATTGTGCATACAGCTTGTAGCTGCATGCTTTCCTAAGTTTACTTGTTTTGCCTATGCTACTTCAGTCTTGGAACTTAAGGGCCGACAGTTCAATTTTAGGTCTTCTGATTTGAGTTTTATCAATTTGCAAATTTTCCTAAGTTTGTTAAGAAATGAAATTGACTGATATTATGACCATGATTGTTAGAATAGTTGATTGTTGAAATGATAAGCTTATAAAACATAAATAGAAGTTGCTCTTTTTTCTTGTTTGTGAACCTTGTGGCTTACCTTCCTAAAAATTGGTCCTTTTATGAAGCTTTGATCTGGAAAGTTCTGAAAGTTGCAACTTTCATATGCTTTATCAGTTGCAAATGGTTGCCCTGAATTCCTACCTACTTTTTTGCGCCCTCTCCCCGAGTTGAATGGAAAAATCTTGTGCGTGATGTTTCATAATCATCATTATCATATTGCATTTTGATTCCAACTAATTATGTGTTCATTTCAGTTTCCTTGAATTAATTACGTCTCTTAACATCTTAGATTGTAGTTCTAATTCTCTTTTCTTTAAACAGGATGGTCATGCTCCTCCAAGTGGCCTATGCCGACTCGAATGACTATGAGGATGAAGATGAAGATGAATTTGACGAAAATGTTTGTGGATGAAGAGTGGAAATGTTAGTGGAACCATTCATGTTGGTCAGAGTTCTGGACAATATCATGCCGAAAGTAGGACAAAGATGATATTACGTTACATTACACTACCTTACATTTGATTTTCTGAGCAAAATGACGTCGTTTTGTTGGTGGCACAGGTCTTCTTGACAAACCATCTCAGCTCATTCCGCTTCATTCTCTCTTTTGTTGGTGGTGCCACACGTTATCCCAACCGTGCGAAAGACCAACCATGCGAATGAAATGTTTTTTCCCCCCCCCCCCCCCCCCCCAAAAAAAAAGAAGAAAGAAATGTTGCAGAAATTGAAAATAAATATACTACTAGTTGGTGACTTTTTACATGGTGACTTTTTATTAACAGGTAAAGTGTACCCATGGTCTTGTAACTTTAATTATTGTACCACTAGAGTCATGTTTTAACTTTTCGTACTAATAAAGTCTTTTTTTCAAGTTTTTTTTTCATCCATAATTCTATTTGACATTTTTGTCATCAATTTTTAAAATATTGTCCTTTTAAACAATTGAAAATATAAAAATCCTAAATTTTCATAAACCCTAAATTTTAATTTTAAATTGTCCGTTTAATGAAATTTTTAATTTTATCAATTTTCATAAACCCTAAATTTTATATTCATCTTAATCTTCACGTTAATACAAAGTGTAGAATTATTTGGGAGGGAGGAAGTACATACTAACATTAGCCAAGGTTATGAACAGTAACACTTGTCTTCTGATTTTTTTAATTTTATTTTTCTATATTTTTAGTTATCTATGGAATAGTTTGCATGTTCCCTTTTTATGTTTTTAGCACAATGATCTTTGAATTTTAAACTTCAATGTAGTAAGTGGTCTTCTACTTTTTGAAATGTTAAAGAAAAACCCACTTTCCTATTGTGTGCAGTGGCGGATCCAGGGTTCAAATCTTAGGTGAGCGGAAAAGGGAAAAAAACCTCAATAATGGATAAAATTCTTGATATGCCAAAGTATAATTTTACATAGTATTTATCAAGAATTCGATCCAAATAGATATGACATTTGTAAAACAAAATACCATATGTCACGAATTCGATCCAAACGGCGATTGTCACGAATTCCATCAAAAGTTGGTGGATAATTTTGTAACTTAGGTTGACAAGGTCCCATAATGAGATACTCCCTTCGAATACGATCTTGCTCGTTCCCCGGAAATGCACAAATCAATTGACATAATCCAGGATATCAGCTTGAAAAGTTGGAGAGTTATCCACCTTCGTTTTAGGTGGAAGTTCCATTTCATTTAGAAGCAAACAATTGGACATTTTAGATGTATGTGTTTGATTATCAACATCTTTCTCATAGAAAGAAAAGAGTGTCTTCATTCGTTTCTTGGAATGATGATCAACCATCCTAATCATATTGATTTATCAACCATAGATGAGTAAACAGAAAAGTACATCATACTAAATAAGATACCTCTATTGTCTCTTATATACATCTGTTTAATTGAACATCTATCTAATCCAACATGTATATAAAATTCAACAACAACAACATTCATAGCAAGAGTAACATAAAATCCTCAAAATCTAGAGGTTATAATATAACTTAAAATCTAGAGGGCATCAAACCTCATTTTAGATTAGAGACCCAAAATCTAATCTAGAGGGCTATAATATAACTTAAAATTAACTAACATAACATGGAACACCACACCCTTTTGCTTTGTGCCTTTGATTCTCTGTTGCCAGGTTTTAAGCTTCTTCTAGGTTGGACATTGTTTCAATATGCTTGCTTAATCATGGCTACATGTGGCAATGCCTGCACTTCACAGAACATGTCTAAAGGGTTGCAGTTCACAAGTACAAACGATAGCATATACTGCCCCATTAAAAGGTAATTAATTAATTAATTATAAAATATAAAGTGGACTACTTCTTGTGTGTTCGTTCACATTAACCAGCTAGGCTTGTGTTTGTGCAGCTCATTAAGAAGTAGATAGAACAGAGAATCTTTCATCTCTCACAACCTGGTTGATCTATGAGTAATTGAAACACTTTCTAAACGTACCCTACACGTTGTACCGTTTGTGCTTGTGTTTGTGCTAGGTTGATCTCTCACAACCCGGTCAGGCCGCCGCCGCGTGAGGCCGCCGCCGCCGGAGAGATGATGTCACAGCCACCCCGCCCGGTTGCGGAGGCAGGGCCGTCCACGACGTACGGAAACGGAAACAACGGCGGAAAGCGCGGTAACGATACCATCGAAACCCGCAACGCGCAGTGGTCCCATGACCCTGGCCTGCAAAGTCAAGTTCTCGAAGGCTCGGTGCCTGAGAACGCTTTGCACAGAAACAGAATGGTCGTATATCGACCCGCAACCTACAAAGCTCAAATACGGCAAGTATACAAACACGCAGTTCTTGGTATAACTTTCATTAATCATAGCGACAGAACACAAAATGCAGAATCCGTTTCACAGCATATCCAGTATAGGCAAGTCGGGGCTCCGCCCACGACTCAGAAGACAGTATAGAATCAACAGATATCCAGAATATACATCATATACAAACTCATGATCTGATATACATGCATGCAACTACAGCTACAGAGCCATCAAAATAAAACCCTAAAAATACCTAAGTGCGGAATCGGAAAACTTCTCGCTCAGGAGATTTCCGCACGCGGTACTGCTGCTGCTGCTAAACATAACCAAAGATAGACAAGAGTTAGTCAACTGAAAACCATCCAAACAGAGTATGATACACTGGCCAAAGCCTCAACCGAGACTACCCCTTAATCAAAACGGAACCGAGGTTCCCGAAATGGAACAGTTAATACCTGCAAAACCCAAACAACCAAAAGCACCGCGGATCTCTATTCCGCCGGCTGCTTGTCAGGTCGGCCTGAAAGGTGGTAAACAAATAAGGGGTGAGTCCTCGGGAGGACCCAGTAAGGGCTGAGGTAAGATACAGTTCGTACAAATGGTAACCAACCGAACCTGCAAAACAGAGCAACACATGCACATATATATACACCAATATAAATACAATGTCTCGTGGGACAAGGTTAGCCGGAAATCCCATACGCGGTCCAACCGCCCAAACTACCCTTATAATGAAACATAGAACGAAAGCCCTCTCCAAGAGGTCCAAATATACAGAAGCACGGTACCGGCTGGGGTCGCGATCCCGAAACTGTCGTAGGGTCACAGAGGTATATCAACACTCCCGGTGCGGATATACGTAAAGTGTCGGCACCCTCTAGTGCGGACACACAGAACAGAATACCAGCACTCCCGGTGCGTATACAGAACAGAATGTCGGCACCCTTAGTGCGGACACCACCAAACCGAGGAGCACCCGTGGTCTCTAAGACCATCCCGGGTCTCGTTACAGAATAACGCATAATATAAAAATATAAACAGAGATATCAGCACCTAGTGCGGATATGCAGAACCGAATACAAACCCGTGGCCTCCAAGACCATCCAGGCATTGGAGCAGACACGAACATGCATCTTACCATATGACAGGCCCCGGGATCACCGAACCACTGTCCTCAGCCCGGAACCCGCCTCAACTAAACCCGATATACAAAGATCATAGCCCAAAATGCATAACGAGAGAAGTTGAGCCCTTACCTCGAAAATACTGCCCCGCAGCACAACTCCCGGGAAATCACGGCTCCCGGCCCGAAAAGTGAAAACTTGACTTTTATGGTCCCACACTGCTCCACTAATGCAGAATCAAGCTGAACAACCACAAACCAATCAGAACTCATCAAAATAGACCCCCAGAAACCAAACCCGCACAATCCCGCACTTTCCCGCAAAAATCTACAGAAAGCTCGGTTTTACGAACCGAGCTAGAACATCCTTATTCATACACCCACAAACATACTCCAACATTTAAACCCCACTTTCCAGACACTTTACCCGTAATCCCGCATAAAGGTAACATTTTCTTCCATTATCCGAAAACGATGTTTCAAACACCATTACGCACCTAAATCCATCCCCGATACCAAATTACCATTCAAATCATCCAAAACACAACACCAACTTAGTTAAAGTTTCAATTCTAAGTTTCGGCCAAACACCAACTTTTCACCATACTTCCAAATCAATCCATTCAAGGTTCCAATTACTCACTTTAACCACCAATTACACTTCTTAAACATGATTACTAACCAATTTCACCTTAAATACCAAAAATCAACATAAACCCTAGCTTATGGATTTCGGCCAAAGAGGGGTTTCTTCCCTAACATGCTTTCCATCAAATTGAATCCATAGAAAGTCTTAGAATCATGCAAGGAACAACATATCCCAAGCATGATTCAAGAACACAACTCTACATCATTTTGGAAAATCAAGCTAAATTTTGGCAACTTAGGGTTTTTCCAACCAACATGTTTTTCCAAAATCTAACTTAAGCATCAAAAAATGACATCTTCATTCTATTAAAAAATACTAACTAAATTTTTAGTATTAAAAAGGTAAAAGAGAATGAGCAAAAAAAGGGTTTTAATTATAACCATAAAAACTTAAAGGGCCAAGGAAATATAAAAAGACTTGCGGGGAAATATATAAAAATAGAAGATATTAAAAAAAACATTTAAAGTAAAAAATAAATAAATTTTAACTAATCAAAAAACACACAGCTTTTTTTGTTTTGTTTTATGGAACTCGATTATGAAAGAAACGTAACCTACAACAAGTCAAACTCTAAATGTTCCATTTACTCTATAAATACATGCATGAGTGGGTTAGGGTTGTCAACATCATCTCTAATTTTTTTCTTAGAAAGCAGATCGAGAAGATGAATACGCAACAGGTATGTATTTTCATGTGTATTTATAATTTTGTTAATTTTTTTTATCATACATAGTTTTTCATGGAGACCTTTATTTGTCATGAATTTAATTCATACTTGACCGTGCTTTATCTTTCACTTGTTCATGCTTAAATCATAAAAATATTTTATATTACCATAGGTTCTACTTGATCGTATCAGTAAACTTGAAGAAACTATTTCAGAAATCAGGACAGATGTTAGCACCCTCACTACCAAACTGATCGAGATTATTTTGACTTTACAATCAGTGCAGAACAATATGCATGCAACAGTTGCTGCTGAAGTATTGTGGATGATTAACCAACATAAGGGTTCTGATTCAAGTTTTCAGCATACACCACAGACCGAGAAGGGGAACCGAGACCCAACCTCTTACACGCCAGAGGTTTGTCTTCAGCAGCAACTGTTGCAGGCATATTGTTGGTTAATCATCCGCAAATACTTCAGCAGCAACTGTTGCAGGCATATTGTTCTGCACTGACTGTAAAGTCAAAGTAATCTCGATCAGTTTGGTAGTGAGAGTGCTAACATCTGTCCTGACTTCTGAAATAGTTTCTTCAAGTTTACTGATACGATCAAGTAGAACCTATGGTAATATAAAATATTTTTATGATTTAAGCATGAACAAGTTAAAGATAAAGCACAGTCAAGTATGAAATAAATTCATGAAAAATAAAGGTCTCCATGAAAAACCATGTATGATAAAAAATTACGAAAATTATAAATACACATGAAAGTACATACCTGTTGCGTATTCATCTTCTCGATTTGCTTTCTAAGAAAAAATATTAGAGATGATGTTGACAACCCTAACCCACTCATGCATGTATTTATATAGTAAATGAAACATTTAGAGTTTGACTTGTTGTAGGTTACGTTTCTTTCATAATCGAGTTCCATAAAACAAAACAAAAAAGCTGTGTTTTTTTATTAGTTAAAATTTATTTATTTATTACTTTAAATGTTTTTTTTAATATCTTCTATTTTATATATTTCCCCGCAAGTCTTTTTATATTTCCTTGGCCTTTAAGTTTTTATGGTTATAATTAAAACCCTTTTTTTGCTCATTCTCTTTTACCTTTTTAATACTAAAAATTTAGTTAGTATTTTTTTAATAGAATGAAGATGTTTTTTTCTTCTTTATTCTAATTTAGTCTGTTATCCTATTTTCACAGTTTTTCTCATTTTTTGATGCTTATAAATAAGTGGTATCATCTTTTTTAATCAATTTACTGATGTTTTTTCTTCTTCTAAAATATCAATTTATTTTTTACTCATTGATCTTTATTTCAAGTATAATTATATTTTGCATGCTAGATTTTTTGGGATTATAGCTTTTACTTTGTTTAACTTTACATTTATAGATTTTAAGTTATTTGATATTTGAATTAGCTATATTTAAAAGGCGAAATCATTTATTTTGTACTGTGCAAGCCGTCGTCAAACTTTGAGTGCCTTTTTTGTTTGCCATAAATAATAGTAGTACTCACCAGTATTTCACAAGCTTTTTATCGTAACATCTAAAACAATCTCTTTCTTTCATAAATATTACTACATCCAATATTTCAAAACACAAGTTTTTCATCACAACAAAACGCCGAGAACACATAAGTTTCAGTGTAGAAATGAGAAAAGTGGTGATTACTTCAAAGTACACATGGTTATGCTTCCAATTTCTCACCGAGGGGATTGTGCTTTTGTGTTCTTTCACAATTTCAATATCAATCTTTTAGAAATATTTACACAACCTTCATTTCCTATGTAGTATATATTACCACCACCAGACATCAGAACTTCAACATATTGCCAGTTAGCAATATCATTTTATTCATCCAATACCAATACAACCTGTTTTGAATAGAGATACAACTTGTTTTAGGATCTGTTTCAGGATCTGTTTTGCACAAAATACCAATCATTATAGAATCTGTTTACCAATCCTACTCTGTTATCCATCATTGTCTCCTACAAAATACCTTACATACTGGTTTACCAACATCCAACAAAATATATGGTAATCTGAACTCAACAAGCATCCTACAATTTTATTACCCTACCAAGTGTATTGAAGTAAAACAAAAGAGGATGCAAAAATGGCTTCTCATCTTGATTTGCCGCAGCATGTAGTCTGTTCCTTCTCCTACCTTCCTCTGCTCTATTTTGTTCACCTATATTCATCAAATAACAGTGAGCGTAGAATCCATGTTCAATAGTGTAGCAACCAGAATACAACATAACTGAACTTCGAATAACAAAAAAAAGAACAGAACATAGTGTAACCAATATTTTATCCATCCAAACTAACAAGCACACATCTCCATGTTCCATTTGACAATTTAGTACTTATCTCTACTATTGAAAAGGAACCCGCCATCACATGTCCTCCGAATCTTCAATTCAATCATACAACAAAATCTGCAGTTTTCAGACATTGAAAGTGACACAGAGCTGAAACTTCACTTTTCAACTCTATGATTCTTAAAGCATAAAAGTTGGATATGTCGCCAAAGAACAACACAATTTCGCAGTAAAATCTTTCACCAATCCTAGTCAGGTATTATTTTGAATCAGTTATAACTAGTTCTAATACCCGACTTCGTCACGGGTTTCCTACACTAATATTTTCCAACTATTCTAATGTTTCGAGTTGCAATGTTATATTACGCGTTTTGTTAGTAGGCTCGAACATTGCAGTTCATACAGTATTCACTAAAAAATATTATTGGGATATTGACATGCTTACCATGTGTTCAAGAAATAAACTAAAGACAAAACATTCGGTGTTACTTCGTTAATTACAAAAGTACTATTGGTAAGGAAGTCATAAACCGGTGGAACTTCATACAACAAAATAACATCATAATCCACGAAGTATTAAATATTTGTGCGCAAAAACATCAAACTGGATCTGTTAGATCCAGAATTAGAAAACTTTGGTCTGTGCATCATCTGCCATATAGAATAACATAAAATAGTTCAAAACAAAAGCATTTAACAACAATTTACAATCTACAAATATTACAAATAGATTACCTGATATATACGTGATCGTCATTCGACGTCACGTCGAGACAATCTATCTCTGGTAGCTCATTGGCATCCACCTTTTCCTTTCCCTTCTTAAGCCTGATATTCGATAAAAAAATTATAAGGCTTAATTGTTTTTATGTATGAAAAGTACACGTTCATACACTCGTCCAATTAAGAACAATACCGTTTCACCGATTCCTCGTCTGGTGGATCTACACACTCGACCGGTCTTTTAAGTGGATCATCGGACTCCGATATCCCATGCCTTTCTAACATACCCTGAAAACTCAAAACAGTTATTAATCTCCTAACCGTGATTAATAACATACACTACATCTTATATAAAATAACTTACATTCAAGATCGCTGTCACGACTATGTCCATTTCCCAACCATAGTCGACTTCAGCTGTCTTCCGTACTGTGAATGCAAATGTCGGATTATGAAAATTGAAGTCTGTTATCTGCACCTCCCACATCAACCGCTGCATGATCAATTTACGTAGTATACGATTCACTTGACCCTACATGTACACACATGTAAATTAGGAAAACACTACAGTACATTGCTTATTTACCTCTCACACAATTAACAACACATATACCTGACTGGAAATTCTGGAAAAAGTTAATGCATCGCAACCCAACAACTTAGCAGCAGTATGGTCAAATAGATTAAAGGAACATTGAGATGTCATATCCCCTACACGAACTTCAATCTTGAACCTATATAATGGCAAAAAATACATAAAATTTGTCATTATCCACTAATCATGTAAGATGAAATTGACATTGATTTGCACACCAATAGACATACCTGGTTGATGCAGTTCGAGAATACGTTTTACACCGATCACAATAGAATTGTGGTCCAACCGCAGTTACTTTCTTCATACACACCCCACAAGCAATGTACCACAAGGGTACTCTATCATTCACACATATGATGGTTGCTCGACATTGAAATATTCGCTCCTGTGTAAACAAATAATACATAAACATGCATTACAAACATAAACTAAAAAAATAATCAAGATTATCTTATACAAAACACACCTGTTTAGCTCCAGCTCTACGGATGCGCTCAAGATCGTTTATTTCAACACGCCTAATATGCTTATAATCAGAAGTAGTCGCTGAACCAGACGATTGAGCTTCTTCACATACTACAGTAGCACTGTAATGCAAAAAAATGATGTAAATGTGACCGTACGGCAATCATCAAATAGAATTAAATCACTAACCTACGTAAAAGCACGTCCTTCTCCGGTAATTCTGGATTGATGAATACTTTTGTAGCACATGTAGAAGATAAATGGTGCATACCTGCAAAAGTATAGTGCATAATACAGTAAAATGAATAAAGTATCAGAATAATAAACTAAATATATCTTAATACAATCTATAAGTACATACCCCTAAAGCTTTTCACATATGTGCTTGAGAAAGCCAAAATGATCGGGGCAGCCTTGTCAATCTATCAATTCCAGAAACTAGCTCTACCTTGTCACCCCATAAAATCACCTCCAGACGACACCCACTATATCATGCATTCATGAAAATTTAATATATTCAATTATCAGACAACATAGACTATAAAATCAAGCCAGACGGACTGAAGTTTATAATGTATATGAAGTTTTGATAGAGCTCACGTGTCATTGATAAGCCAGGCGGACTGAAGTTTAGTGGAGCTCGCACTCTTTAATGACTGCTCCCGAGCAGGATCTATCTTATCAAGTAGTCCAATAACATCTGATTAAATATAACACTAAGTAGTTAACCAGATTTAAATTAAAGGCATGACAACCAATATATAATTTAAATACTAACAGTACAACCGAAACATATCGCACAAAAAACCACATACCTGTGCACACCGTATTCGATGGAAAACGTGACGGGATGTCAGCAAAGCAAACAAACTCAAATTTATAAAATGGGATATCAGCACAGCCCCCAACTATATGAACCGCTGATGTGTTCGGTGTTAAAAAAACCTTCATGCTGCAGTCCACATGCATCATAGTCTGTGGAGATTTACCGACCCTAAAGTTTTTAAGGACGTACACATTGCCCTCACTCAATATTGGTCTGAACTTATCACAGAGATCAGGTCTAATGCGTGCAGAAATGTGATTATTCTGTAAATACAAAAAATAGTTAATCACATAACATGATAATCACATAAATATGGAAATAATATTCTAGAACACGTATATAAGTTATAAAAACCTAATATGTACAAATTAACACAAACCTTGGAATCCAATAACACCATGTCAATACCAAGAAATGCCCCATTTGATACGTTTATCGAATCCCACATCCTAGTCACACGCACACATATACTCCATCTATAGCCACCATATGACAAATGTTGAATCATGTGCTTTGCCTCCATTTGTGAACTCATCTGTGAATTGAAATAAAAAACAAAGAATAATGATTCAACCAAGATAATATACAAATAAGTATAAGTAAAAGTAAAACATCATCAGCCATCGAATACCAGTTACGCAGGCAATCAAAAATTTATGTGTAGACAATGTTTTTAGTATATCCGTCATGTGCAACGTCGTGAGACTCAATCAACACATTAAATCCTTGAGCGACGTAACACGCGATGCGGCGACATACTGACTGGCCATGACTAAATACCGGCTCTGGCAGATATAAACCGACACGGTTGAACGTTTGACCCTGACTTTTGTTGATCGTCATTGCAAAACACACTTTAACCGGGAATTGGCGTCTCCCAAACTGAAATGGTAATTTGGAATCAGATGGTACCATCTCAATTCGAGGGATTAAACAATGACGACTAGCAAAAGCACCTGATAGAACCTCGGCTTCTAAAACTCTTGATCCCAATTTTGTCACGACCAAGCGAGTACCATTACACAAACCTTGTGAATGATTGATGTTCCGCATCAATATAATAGGCACACCAACCTTTAAACACAGTTCATGATTCGATAAACCGGAAAAATTTAAAGTATTCAGGTACTCAATTGGGTATAAATCCACCTGACCATCTACATTATCCGAAGTGGGAGATATTCGATCAACACTCAGATACCTTACACTTTCACCGGGTAAGAACCCCATAATATGATCATTAACCAGATCAACAATTTCATTCCTCGCCAAAAGGATAGCACGTTCACTAAGATACACCATATCAGACATGCAATTGCATAGATCGGGATACGTGTTTGCAATTACGGAATTCATCGCGCTACCGTTGTGTGGAATCGTATGCCTGTGTGGAATTCTCAACCATGTACCGTCCTTCTCATCATCACTAAGTTTCTGCAGCGGTAATCTCCCCTCTCCTAATTTAAGCAACCAGTCTGCAAACACAACAACATCCTCGTTGGTGGAATCACGCAGACGCATATTCTCCGTAAGTACATGTATTTGGCAATGTGCCCATAACCTTGACGAACAAACTGCCGCATCGACAATATCACCACGACTTCCCTTTGGTACCACAGGTAGAATTTGTCTAAAATCACCACCTAAAACTACTGTTTTCCCACCGAAAACCCTATCTTGCGCACCGGGGATACTAACCTGCATCAAATCCCTAAGAGATCGGTCAACCGCCTCAAACGCATGTCAATGGGCCATAGGCGCCTCATCCCAAATTATCAAAGAGGACCGAATGATTAGATCAGCCAATGGGGTGGATTGCTTCACTTTTAAGAATGAATCCTTGTCAATTTCGATTGGGATTTTAAGGCGTGAGTGCGCGATTTTACCTCCAGGCAATAACAATGCCGCAATGCCAGATGATGCAACAGCAAGCACAATTTTCCCTTCCGATCTCAGTCGAGCAAGTATTGTACGCCAAAGGTATGTCTTACCAGTGCCACCAGTACCATACACAAAGTAAAACCCACCACGACCATCATGAATCGAATTAATAATGGATGTGTATACTCGATGTTGACAACAATTCAATCCGCAATACAACAAATCATGTTCGGTTCTGAGCACATTCCTATCATAATTCAACTCCTCCATTATTAATGAATTGTCCTCTAACACCAAATTTGTCAAGTCTGGGTATGGCATTCCATCAAATTCATGAAGAGATCGACCCAGTCTATTCATCATCTTCTCGATCTCATATAATCCATAGTTAAATATATCTTCATCTGTCAACACTAACTCATGATCGTCACGGACCCTACGTTGGTTCATGAGGATATCATCACACAAAACTCTCCGGTTCCGCATCCACAAGTTGGCAGGTTCAGTAACTTGACACATAAGCATGATAGTGACAAATAACTCCCTCAAGCTGGTAGGCATGGCCCAACATGAAGCTTCAATCAACGCCTCAAGCTCATGATCGTCACGGACCCTACGTTGGTTCATGAGGATATCATCACACAAAACTCTCCGGTTCCGCATCCACAAGTTGGCAGGTTCAGTAACTTGACACATAAGCATGATAGTGACAAATAACTCCCTCAAGCTGGCAGGCATGGCCCAACATGAAGCTTCAATCAACGCCTCATGCCATTCACCATCACCCTCAAGCAGACCCAGTGCAAGACATGCTTCCCGGTATGTTGGTAGAACAACACCATTTACTGTCCGTATATCAGCAAATGTTTTCGGCCCGCGTACAACATTCAGCAACATCCTCAGGTAATACCGTTCCCCTGCGGTGGGATGAACAAATCGAAGATGACCTACACTTTTGCCCCTCTTACGCTTTGACCATTTTTTATCCTGTTGATTCCACACATATTTACTTGGGAACTCAACGTATGTCAGCAATCTAGCTTCTGCATCATATACGTTTGCCTCCATCCATGCAAGGAATTTAGTCACACTATCCCGGTGACTCTGAACAACATCCTCTAGGTCTGCATGGGCATCGTATACAACACTTTGCTCATTTGGCATGTGGAATGATAACCTCTCTACAGGTGGATCATGCTTGTGAATCCAATATCCGAATATCCTCCAGCACGCTTCGGACGCAGAGATGTACCGACAATCCATATATTGTTTCAACTCATCAACATGTCGCATGCGGGATTGGTCCGAGTGGTTTCTTTCATTACCTGTTATTTCAAATATAACTGTAGACATGTCCGATCCTTTGTGCATGTATTTACATAGATACTTCACACACATGTCCCTATTTGTTTTCTCAACGCACACATGGCAGTCATGCTTTACAACCAAGTCTACATTGTGCGGGACAACCCAAGTATTATCAAGCTCAACGCCATTTTTGGTAACCGTGTGAGTTGTGCATCTGTGCCGATATGACGGGTAACCATCTGTACCTATCGTAGTCTCTGACTGCAGTTTACGTGGATATCGTTTCGAACACTTTCTGTTGCTCATACATGCACATCGCAAATTTGCATTACCACACGGACCGTGCATCATATGTTTGGATCTGACATCATAAGCAATAGGGTCTGTATCTCGATTGGTAAATTCTGCTGACACATAGCGATCAATTAAAGATGCATCTCGTATCTTATCTGAAGGCTGTAGGAAAACTGCTATGTGTGCATGTGGTAACCCACGTTTCTGAAACTCAATGGTCGTGATCACTGCATTTAATATACATACATGTTGAAATCATTAGATGAGTTCAAGTCTCAAATTTATATATCAATGCATAGGAAATCATACGTTAATGTTAACGTACCTCCATTACGTTTACCAAAAAGACCCTTCTTTGTTATGTCTTGCAACAATGAATGAAGCTTCATCTCGAAAACACGTGCAACAACATCTGGTCTATCATCAGGTGTCTGGTCGGGTATCAAATCCATGAATTTTAATATCTCATTCCATTTAGGGTTACAAGTCATAGTCATAAACAAATCTGGGTGACCCATCCAACGACATATAGCCATCGCATCTTGAAATGCTTGTGCCATATAACGTGGTCCGCCGGTGAACGAAGACGGTAAAATACAAGGTCTTCCAGAACGTGATGCATCCGTATCACCACGTAATATAGCATCCTCTAACCCGTATAAAACCTCACACCTAAACTTGTCTTGATTCCTCCTAAGATAAGTGAATCGATCTTCCAATATGCAACAATATGCATAAACCAAATACTGCTGATATAACCGACCACCTCTCTGGATTGTGGAGTAGACACCATTACGATGGCGTAATTGGAATGCATAATACTCACGCATCGTTACTCTTCTCCGCACTGCCGTTTGTGAGCCATCTCTGTGTCCAATATCCATCCTATACCCATCTGATCCAAAAGGGAATAGAATCGGAAAATGCAGAGACATAAGTGAAGGATGTAAAACGTTTATACGCCGTGCACCATGTGATCTTGAGAAAATCACGATGTCCCTGGTGGTACCTTCATCCTCATCGAGACCAACAGTCAAGGCAGCGACCTCACTGGACGTAGGCAAATTATAACGTCTTCCATCACCGGACCGGGATGAAAGTAATCTTATCGTTACGGGCATGACATCCGCCTGCTGTAGATATTCCCTTGCAGCCCGAAATTTACGTACAAGTTGGCTATGTTCATCCAAAATATCTGCCAACCGCTGCACGATTTGAACATCAGTGTTGGTATATACGCCAGGACCAAAACACTGTAGTCGATTGTCAGTCTCATGCTCAGTGTCGTAAAGTTGTGCAAATCGAGGACGCTGTCCATCGGGGGGTACAAGGGATCCAATACAATGATGGTTCTCACCTTTTAAACGGAAAACATAAGGACCACCACCATCATTAATCTGATTGTCTACTATACCACCGGTTGATGTGAATGAAAATCGACAGTTAAATTCCCGTACATGTCGGCGAAAATATTTGGACAGCAGAAAATCAGTGTACTGAAGTAGTTCTTTCAGACCTTCGGGCGGATCATGCTCTAATGGTAGTTGGACCTTTCCATTCTGACAACAAATGTTATATACCGGGTTTCGTGGGTTTTTAGATCTAAGACTCCTCTCCGTCTTCCAAACGACTGCTTCATAATGTCCAAAAGGGCAGATACTGTCAGGCGGACCAAAATCCTCCTTCTCGAAGAATCTCCCTGATATGCATTTGTGAGAATCAATATAGATGATCACCCTAAACTTGTTAGTATGAGTTTAATATCTAAAGAATTGAAAGTGATCTTACTCTGATGTATTGCTACAACGTCGTTAATGGTGGGATTATCATCGTGGTCGATTGATCAGAGTCCTCTGGATCTGAGACATGCGGAGAACATACTAACTTATTATTTGGATACATATCAATATGTATGATACCAATTATTGTTCCATACCTTCCATTGTTCCATCAATGGGCCAACCGGCATTAAACGGTGTGGCCGTTACGGACGCAGCAACAGTCCTAGACCTCTTGGATTGGTGAACTTGGGAATTTGATGACTCACCAATCTCGAGTGATCTATAATTGGATGCACTTCCCGATCCGATGTATGTCAGGCACGACCGTGGTTCGGTAGGAGTTGTAATGGTTAATTCAGGATGCATCTCGCTGGACAGTTCCCGATTCGTTATATCCATCAGAGGGCGTCTTGTAGCCGACACATGCGGAGTCTCCATGACGATATGGTGTTGTGATGTTTGATGTGTACTAAACCGGTGTGATTGGTTTTCTGTACCATTACGCCATGAACGTGTGACACGTACAGATGAGCCACGACCTCTAACAGTCGGTCTCGATCCAATTTCATCAAATGTAGAATTGCCCACATTGTGATGGTTATTGACATTATCAGTAGCACGTCTCAGGTTTTGAGATGCACCATTTTGGTCATTAGATGTACTTTCACCAGAACTACGAGTACGCAGGATCTGAGAACGTTGTGCTCTAAAATCACGTGCATCCATGCCCAATTCTATATTTAAAGCAATATTTGATAAGCACAAATATAAATGGAATATGTAATAAATAAACAAATAAGGAAAAAAAGAATGGCTCACATGATAAATGATCACCCTTCATCAATAAACAAATGTGGCAACTACATCAACATCTAAATAAATATGAGAACAAACTATAGATAAATGGAAATTTCATGTAAACAGACATATACACATGTTTAAATTACAGTTTTTTCATGCATCACTGATAACTCCTTCGAACGTTGATACGAAAAATAATATCTAATGAGTAGGTTGATTAAATACTAAACATTTTAAATATTTATAAAATTGTATAATCTACCTTTTTCATTGGTAAATTGTATGTATTTTAAAATGTGGATCATATGGACTACAATGGCAAGCTATGGTACTAAGTTACAATTTCATAATTTGCATACTATAAATTTTAGGAGATTTTTAAAATATTATACTATTAGTTGCTTGATTGAAGTACTAAATATTTTAAATATTTATACTATTAGATGTATACAACAGTTTACAATTTTGGAGGTAAACGACTATTTAAAAAATAATAGGGCACATTTGCAAAGTTTGTATAACTTTAGTAATGATTTGTAAATTTTAAAGGCCTTAGGAAATGGCAAAATATAGCATTAATATGCACATCAACTTAAACTTTGTAAATATAAACGTATGCACCATTTAAAACTTAATAGAAGCATTAAGGAAAATTTCAATTTCTAAATGTGTTATTAGGCAAATGCACATCTGTATCAATTTACAAATAATTCAATAATTTGAATACCTATAATGTCAATATAGTACTAACCTTATTGATGACATTACGAATATTTTACATATTATGTGCAAACTTGTATTTCTCTAACTTATCCAAAAAAATCGTGAATTTAGTATACCATTGGCTGATATGGCTCCCGTTTTTTTTTGCTGATGTGAATTTAGTATACCATTGGAAAAAAATGACAATTTTAAATCAAGTATGCCTAATAAGGTAAACATAATTAATGATAACAATGTTTGGACAACTTGGTGCAAAGTTTCCAAATATGAACAAATAGGGACTTTATATCAAAGTAATCATATAATTAATACATTATATAAAACTTTATAATATTTTATAAATCTATTTTACGGTTATACTGTAAATATAGTATATTTTGCAATTCGGTTGAACATTGTTCTTTTCAAAATATTTGTGTAAAGGTACATACACAAATGCATATACTACAACTCTATTATTTTGGGTAAAATTATATTTTATGTATTAATCGACAATTTGTATAAAACAGTCACGGAGTAATATAGTAAAATTTTAAATAATATAAAATAAAGTTAATCCCACATGAAACAATTTATGCAATTTTTTCCATTTACAAATGTTTAGTAATAAAGTAGCTAGTACATACATGTAAGTCCGAAATTGTATATATTGCATGACTAAATTGTACAGTTTGATAAGTTGGTGGGTCGAATTGTGTATATTAATAAACACATACGATGAATTGCGTATTTTCCTCGCTAATTTTTACCTCTTTCCAATACGACCAGGCAGTGACACGGAAAAATGGGGTATTTTCGTAATTTCCAGTGAAATTACGAAAATACCCCTGATGGTTAACAAAACTCAACACTTTCCATTTTCGGTCAATTTGCACCCCAGACGAAACCCTAGACTTACCCAGCTTCTCTCTCGCCTCCCATCGTCCACCTAGTTAGATTCTTCGCAGATTATTCATATCTGAAATTCTTACGACTCAATCTGCCTCTCCTATGTTGTTGTTCTCCACATCCTGTCTTTAAAATCTTTTACGTTGCGCCTGGGACTGTTGGTACTTCCTTTCCCCTTTGCTAGTTTGCTGTAATAATCAATTTTGTACCCTTTTTTAATAAGAATTATGCGATTTCCTTACTTCTACATTTTCATTTTTATGAAATGTCTTCTATCTTTTCTGTTTGGATTGTTGGCCACATAAGATCTAGCCTTTGAGTTTCAAATGGATCAGTCTTTATATCTTGACATATGTTCCCCCCGAGAAATTTGTTTTCAATGGCTTCCAAGTGCAACTCATTTAGCTGTTATTTGTCAATTTTCCATCTTAAACCTTCCCTCCAACCAAGAAGAATGAAATTTCTTGATATTGCTCGTCCTAGAATACTTAAAGAAACATAACTTTACCATGTTTCCGCAACTCTCATCATATCATGTATCACCAATCACAACGTCAATGTTACAGATTAAAGGAAGCAAATGATAAACACAACAATTATGGAGATATAACATGACTTAAGATCATCTGAAGGAAAAAGAGTTCTTTCCTTGTATTTTTTATATTTATGGTGTATTAGTTGCTTTACTTATTTACTCTTATCGGGTTTGCACATAGGTTCACACTGGCATTATGAATGAAAATTTTTGGGGATGACAAATTGGTAAACAGATTTAAGTCCCAGGCTAAATGGTGATTTTTCTTATCCCATTTGTCAGATAATTCGAGTATCAGGTTGCTGTTGTTTCATTTTGGTCAGGTTTTCTCCTTTTTCTTCCCTTTTTTTATGTGTTTTCTCTCACTCTATGTTTAAGGTCATATGGGCATCTAGTTGAGGTCTATTTGCTTATTGTTGTTTAATTTCTCATTGCTAATTGTCTCCGTTATGTGAACATTTAGGTGATGAGTGAAATCAAGTAAACTTACCGCTTTGATGGGAATGAATGAACACTTTCGAGTATATGATTTAGATTGCTTGGACTGTTGGCTATGTGTGTGCAATTTCTAGTTGAGGTCTATTTGCAGATTGTTGTTTAATTTCTCATTGCTAATTGTCTCAGTTATGTGAAAATTTAGGTGATGAGTGAAATCAAGTAAACTTACCGCTTTATTGGGTGGTCATTTAGTAGACATACACGGTTTATTGGGTGATTTTCACTAATATTGTTATTTTTCATTTTAGATCTGAGATATGTGTTGTTTTTTGACTTTTTTATGATCTGTAATTTAAATTACCTTGAAGATTTCTAAGTCTTTTCGTATATGTGTTGCTTGATGATATGATGTGCTACGCTACAAGATTCTTCAGATCCAATATCACCTTAATGTCTCCGTTTTTATGATCCAATATGTAAATCTTTACATTCTGTTTACATTAAATCACTTTGATATATTTAGATTTGCCTTAAACTTATATATATATATATATATATTTATATAGACACACTGATTCAATATGTTTATTTTTGTTTTCATGTACTTGTGGGTCATTACGTTCTGGTCAAACGGGAGCATATTTTGTGCTTTATGAACAGTGGAGATGCAGAGAATATGGATAATGGTATGAAAACCCTATCTATAATTATTAATCTGAATGACATAAATTTTAGTTGTTCTAAATTTTGGAAGGAAAAAATCTTGTTATGCTATGATTTAAATATTCTCATTACTGGTTAATTAGTGTATAAATTAGTTGAATTATAATTATATTGTAATATTGTCATATATCACATGAACAGACAAAAGAAAATTTGGTTATTATTAATTTTATAAAGGTTAACGACTGTTGGATAAATACTACTAATTTTTAGAATTGGTAAAAAAAATACTACTCATTTTTGTAATTGGTAAAAAGTACAACTTATTAGTAATTCTAAGACTTGCTTAAATTTAATGCGTTGGTCCAATAGGCCCATTTGATTATTTAAGAGTAATTCTAAGACGGTCTTAAATCCTAAGATGGGCTCAAATATTTTGTTCTACTATAAAGCAGAGTGTGTTGACCTAGTAGGCCTTTGATTATTTAACTTAATTATTAGTAGGTTTAGTATATTCAGTTCCAACATCTATGTTTTACATTAAAGGCCATATAAATTGAATATGAATCAGTATGTGCTTAAATACTAAATTAAACTTCAGGTTAATAACGTATGCGCGTATCAAAATTATTTAAAAAAATACCTCTGAAAGTTGCCTGCTTTTTATGTTGATGCTATGATTCGGTAAGGCCAAGATGATGTCCCCCCACTCAGTAATACAGTCTGATCACTGGTATATAATTTTAGTTTACAGTCTCAATTAGCTTGCAAATATTTTGCACAAATTCATATAAAGTAAAATATCACCCTATGTAAATATTTTAACAAATTACCTTTGAAATTTGCCTGATGCGTGTTAAACTGGTATGAACCGGTCAAGCTGGTGATGTGCCCCCTTCTGAATAACAGAATTTGATCACCAATATATAAATTGTTAAAAAAAATATACGCTGAGATAATTTGATTATTTAAACAAATTCATATAAAGTAATATTACCCTAAATAAATATTTTAACAAATTACCTTTGAAATTTGCCAGATGCGTGTTAAACTGATATGAACTTGTCAAGCTAGTGATGTCCCCCCTTCTGAATATGCTGAGATATATAAGTTGTGATCACTTGTATGAATTAAAAAAAAATTAGTAGGGTAAATAAAAAAATTGAAATGGTAATATAGCTAACTTCCCAACCTTATATGATGAGAATATGATCGTGTCCCTTCTGTGTATCAAATGATGTTGATATTTTATCGGAATAGAATGGATGAGAGAGGCTCAGTGAGTAAAATGCTTTAGAATGTTGGTAGGGAGTGGAGAACACATAAAAGGTTCCGCTATATATATTCAAAGGTAGTGCAACTGGTAATTATAGAAAAAAATGGCAGGGAAACTATTGTTGCCTATTTAATTAACACCCTTGATCTGAATGTAAACCTATTAGCATTATGTTAATTATAGAAAGACTGAAATGAAAATATTCTGGACGGTGCCTCATTCCTTTTACAGTTACCAGTTACTTTTGGTAATTATTTATTTAATATCAGACTTGATAGTGCACATATAATTTTATGATTTATTGCCTAAATGAGTGTTAAGGAAATCGACTCATTTACATTAATTACGCGCCCCAAGATGGAAAACTAAAAGGTTTTGATTTACGTGATTCCTTTTGTAAATGTTTTATTGTAAATATATTTTCCCAATAATATCCTACTCTGCGTATGAATATTTGTTTTTGCCTAAACGCATGAGTTAGATGTATAAAATTATTTTATAGCCATCAATATGTTTTCCTAAAATGGTTATTTAATTAACAAACGCCAATCGAGATTTTATCATTAATTTGGCGTATTTGGATTAATTTTTAGTGATACATTTTCTAAATGTTTGGTTGACAATATATTTTCTATTCATTTTTTGTTGGTGAATATATGTATAAAATAAATAGGATTTAATTAATTAGTTTTATAGCTATCAAATTATTTTTATGTTTTCGTAAAACGGTTATATAATTAACATTAGCCAATCGAGATTTTTAATTAATTTGGCGTTTTCGGATTAATTAAAGTTAATTAAACAAATATACCACTGCTTTTGGCGTTTCAGGATTAATTGTCTGGTTAATTAATTAGGTTAAAAAAGTTAATTAAACAAATATACCAATGTATGCTTATTTTCCAGCAAAAGTGGATAATAGTACGCTTTATTCATAAATTTAAAACTTGCACATGAACGAATAAATTAAGCATTACATAGCATCATTGCGCCACATTGAGAACAAATTATAAGCTTCAAAATCAATGTCGCATCTGTCTTCATATCTCCCTTCTCTAGGTCTTTTAACCCGAGTTTGTGTGTTAACAAACACCGGTGGGTGCATTTCAGGACCAAAGTTTGATGCGGATAGGTCAGCAATGATATTGTCTCTGTCTACAAGCTGCGCAATAAAATGATTTAAGAATTACGGTATATCTATCAAAACATGTATTAACAAAGTTGCTCACCTGATCTTGTAACATTTGAACCTGTCCTCTTAGGGATTCAACCTCCTGGAGCAAAATGCTACTTCCCCTCTTGAGTTCGTCAACTTGACGTTCGAGGTAGTCATTTCGAAAGCGGATTTGGTGAGTAACATCATAACAGTCTGTGAGTTCATCATCACATCCTTTGTGTATAATGACAATTTCTTTACCTTTTGTGCTGCTGGAGGCCATTTTCTCGATTCAGGGCAACTGGATCCTTGCAATTGTATTTGTAGCCGGTTTCAAGATCGTCAACATGGAATGCTGTAAAAACGGGTTTCCATTGGAAAGTTTCTATTTTCGAACTTGCCAGTTTGGTACCATTTAAGACAACATTTAATGGAAAAAAACTTCGTAGCTTATATGTCGCATATGTCAACATTGAATGGAAAGTTTCTGTTCTTAAACATGGAATGCTGTAAAAACGGGTTTCTATTGGGAAGTTTCTGTTCTTAGACTTGTCGGTTTGGTTCATTTTAGACAGCATTGAACGAAAAAAAAACTTGGTAGCTGATGCGGCGCACATGTGGAGCTGAGGTGTCATTACGAAATTGCTTCGTTCAGTTTTTTTTTGTCTGATGTGGCAAGGCTCCCGTATTAATATATAATAATAGATAATAGATAATAAAAGGAACATTTCGAATCAGCTAAATGACATCATCATCACTAGTTCTAAATCAGTAAAAAAATGACATCATCACATTTTGAATCAGTAAAAAATACTGTAAAGGAACATTTACATTCTAAAGCAGTAGTAACAAAGCTCAGATCAGAACCAACCTTTCACAATGAGAGTCAAGTATTATTTTGAGGGGGATCTTATGTCCCTTTATTTCTGTGGCTTGCACGTTTACTTGAAGCCGTACTTTTTCCTTTACTTCGTCCAGATCCTACGAATAAAGTTGTGTTAATCGAAAGTGATATGCAGTACACAACATAATTTAAAAAGACCTACAATATAACTACCAAAATCATAACACAATACCTTTCGTTTTCGCAATAATGGGATCCAATATTCCCTAAACTGCTTGATGTCCACTTGGTGCAACATATTTTTCAAACTTTGTTGTGAGCGTAGCACAATCTTTACGGGGCTCATTGAATGAATCTATTGATTGGGAAGCAAGATGACATACTCGTTTGAAACCGAATACAAGTGCCCTAAACCTTATTGCAGCCAACCTCTGTTGAGATAAATCTGGCTCGCTGGACAGGGAATCCCAGTCCTTGGGATTTTTTGTCCACCTATTCAAGATGCACGACTTTGGTATTTCTACTATATTTTGATGTTTCAAAGTACAAATCATGTGTGCACAAGGGATGCCAACACTCTCCCACCTTTTACATGAACACGTCGTTGAATGAGTGGTTGCACTAAACTCCACAACCAGATCAGAATTAGGTTGTCCAAACTTTGACTCATCTCCAACCTCCTTTTTTTCGACAAAAATAATTGCATTACTAAATTCAAGTTGCTTTCTAAACATGTAGAAAGCCGCTCGCGAGTATACGTTGCTAGCGTGATGTTCTAGTTGTCGAACTGTGCTTGTCAATACTGGGGTAGTATGTAAAGTCTCGTAATCCGCTTTCGTTTCTTTCTCTGTTACGGTCACCCCGAGCGGGTTGTGACCCGAGTGACCCGGGGCTCCGGTTTTGGCCTGCGGGTCATGATTTTGGGTGTTCAGACAGCTCCAGAGCCTTATCCGAGCATCATTTTGGCGAACCCTTTCATATTTGAGGTCGTGTCGGTCCCCCGGACGTTTCCGCCGAAAATATTTTTCCGGCGCCGGGGGGTTGTCGGGGTTGGCTCGGGACGTACAACGGGCTCGGTAGCGCTCCCAGGACCTCAGATTGAGAAACCGTTTGCGGATTTGGAATCGTGGGAGCGTCCCGAAGGTTTTTACGGAGCATATTTTTTGGGACGGGACGTTCGGTCCCGGGCGACTCCCGGGGCCCGGACGGGAATACCGGGGCTCAGGATGGAATTTCTCCGATGGCTCCAGGGTAAGTCATGTTATATTTTAAGGTGGATTTTATGGCTATTTTTGTGGAATTTTGTTGTGACGGGTTGTGGTTCGGGTTGTTATGCGGCCACGCCGGGATTCGTTCGGGTTCAGCGAGCTCGGTAGGACACTCTGGAATTGTAAATAAATATTTGAAACATGTTTTAGGAATTTTATGATATTCTGAGGATTGTGTCCAAGTTTCGTTTCAATTGGAGTTCGATAGTGGCGTTTGGGCCAAAATTGTAACTTTTGGGATGTTTTAGGGACTAAAGGTGCAATTTGGCCACAAAGCAACAATAATGGGGAAAGAGACAAGGCTGGAGTCGGCAGGAAGGGAAGAGGACAAAGGACACTTGGCCATTTTTAATTAAAGATGGAAAAAGAGGAGAAAAAGAAAGAAAAATATATAAGGAAGAAAATGAGTAATTTTCTTCATTTCTTCACTTTTCTTCTTCTTCTTCCTCCCCAAACTTGCGCCATTTTTACTGTTCACAAAGCTACATGTTCTTCAAGTCTTGGCTCAAATCAAGAAAATGGATCCTTTAAGTGGTAAGTCTCTTCCCTTACTCTCTTTTCTTGTTGGAAACAAGATTTGGATGGAAAAAGAGAAGGATTTATGGAAGTTGAGTTTGTTCTTAGCTACCATCTAGGATGATTCTCATGCTTCCAAATTCAAGTATGTTGTTCTTGGGAAGGAGAGGAGTAAGAATCTATGGTTAGATTTTGGAAAAACATCTTGGAAGGAAGAAACTTAATTTGGCGAAAATTAGGGTTAATTCTAAACTTGGTGTTTTGTTGTGTTCTTGAATCATGCTCTTGATATGTGGTTCCTAGCATGATTCTAAAGCTTGCTATGGTTTCAATTTGGAGGGGAATTGATTGAGTAGAAAAACCCCAAATTGAGTGAATAGTACAATTAGGGTTTATGTTGATTTTGGTTGATTTAGGTGTAATTGGTTAGCATTATTGGTTAAGAAGTGTAATTGGTGGTTAGAATGATTGTTTGGTAGCTTGAATGTATTGAATTGGAAGTTGGGTAAAAAGATGGTTTAGGGCCGAATTGAAGAAATGGAACTTTCTCTATGTTGGTGTTGTGTTTTGATTAAATTGGATGCTAAATTGGTATCGGGGTTGGATTTAGGTGCGGTATGGTGTTTGAAACGTTGGTTTCGGATAATAAATGGAAAAGTTAGGTTTATGCGGGTTTTCCGGGAAAAGTGTCTGGAATGTGGGTTTAAAGGTTGGAATGTGTTTGTGGGTGTTGGAATAACAAGGTTCTAGCTCGGTTCGTAAAACCGAGCTTTCTGTGGATTTTTGCGGGAAAGTGCGGGATTGTGCGGGTTTGGTTTCTGGGGGTGTATTTTGATGAGTTCTAACTGGTTTGTGATTGCTCAGCTTGATTCTGCGTTGGTGGAGCAGTGTGGGACCATCAGAGTTCGGATTGCACTTTTCGAGCCGGGAGTCGGGATTTCCCGGGAGTTGTGCTGCGGGGCAGTGTTTCGAGGTAAGGGTTTAACTTCTCTTGTTATACATAGTGGTATGGGACATTGTGTATACAGGTTTAGTTAAGGCAGGTTCCCGGGTTGAGGGCAGTGGTTCGGTGATCCTGGGACCTGTTACATGGTAAGGTATATGTTCGTGTCTATTCCAGGGCTCGGATGGTCTTGGAGGCCACGAGTTGTATTGGTTTGGCTTTTCCGCACTAGGTGCGAGTATCTTGGTTTATATTGTCATATCATATCATTGTGCTATATGTGGTTTTAATGGGAGACCCGGGACGGTCTTGGAGACCTCGGGTGCTCGATGGTTTATTGGTGTGTCCAGCACTGGAGGGTGCCGACACTGTATGTATACCGCACCGGGAGTGCCGGTATACCATTGGGATTTTACGGGGCTCATGACCCCAGCCGGTACCGTGCTTTGGATTGGGCGGTTGGACCGCGAGATGCGCCATCTCACCCGACGCTGGGGGTACGCCGGTTCGGCCGGGGAAGAACTACCCTTGCATCGGTCATTTCATCATTATATATGTGCATACCTGTGGTTGTTCTGTTCTGCAGGTTTGGATGGTTACGAACTGTATCTTACCTCAGCCCTTACTGGGTCCTCCCGAGGACTCACCCCTTATTTGTTTACCACCTTTCAGGCAGACCTGATAAGCAGCCGGCGGAGTAGACTTCCACGGTGCTTTGGTTGTTTTTGAGCTTTCAGGTATTTACCGTTCCATTTTTGGAACCTTGGTTGGTTTTGGTTAAGGGGTAGTCTCGGTTGAGGCTTGGGTTGGTATTTCGCACTTGATTTGGATGGTTCACAGTTGACTAACTCTCTTCTCTCTCTAGAGCGGGAAGTGATTCGGAAACCTCTGAGCGGAAGAGCAGTTCTCCGATTCCGCACTTAGGTATATATAAGCTTTAGTTTTTGATGGCTCTGTAGCTGTAGTTGCATGAATGTATAGTGGATCATGAGTTTGTATATGATTTACGTGCTGGATATCTGCTGATGTTGAATTGTCTTCTGAGTTGAGGGCGGAGCCCCGACTTGCCTATATTGTATATACTGGTTTTGATATGAAATAGGTTTGTGATCCTGTGTTCTGTTGCTATGCATGATTTCCCATGAACTGCGTGTTTGTATATTTGCCGTATATAGATGTTGCCGGTTGCGAGATGTGGTACCATATCCACGCTTTCCGCCGTGGCTATTGGTTTCCGAACGTCGCGGCCGGCCTCGCCTCCGCAACCGGGCGGTGTGGCTGTGACAATAGCGTACCTGACGCGGGACAATAAGGTTGTGATTATGTTCCCTAGCGAATTGAGACACCAACCACCGTAGAGTAGTATTGTCCTTACGAACACAAAACCGTGCACGACAATCACACCTGGTTTCAGCTTTAGGCTCTCGTTTTCTATTTTCTGTGTTTATAGACACTCTCTTCCCCTCCCTACTACAAAACCATCTACGAGAAACGACTTCACCTTTAGTGTTGTACCTGTAACCATCCCTTCTGACGCCAAATCCAATTTCCTTCGCATATTCCATATAAAAATCTTCAGCTTCCTTAACGGTTTCAAACTCCATGCCTTTAATTTCTTCATCCGTTAGTTGATCGTACGCCTTGACACCCAAGTTCATGTTCTCCTCCACTTCAACCATAACTCTTGGTAACTATCAAATAAAGCAGTTTATATGTAAACAAATAACCCACACTACACAGTACACTAACTGAAACTATTGCATACATTAAAAGCTGTTAACAATGGACCTGTAAGTAAAGAAAAGGAGAATAAAAGTGTTTTAAACTTATGTAACAACAAACTTAGATTAACCGTTAGTTTAAACTTAGATTACCCTAAAAAACCAACAATATGCACCAACAAACTTGCTTTACCATTGCCTCGTTGATATATATGGGACAGCCCATACGGCGGTATTGCCAAATGCAAACGCCACACGGGCCAAGCCCACCACAGCCGGCCTCGTATTTACGGAGAGCCCCTCCCACCAATGAGGGCGCCCCGTATAAGTCCGTTAGCCGTAAAACGTTTGCTGCCTCCCTCAAAACAACCGTTACGTTAATTATGGAATTAAGCCAAAGGAGACGGAGTAACTCCGCAATAACTCCACGGTTATTACACCATTAATACGCCATCATCCCAATTATGGACACATTTATGGAGATTCTCCAGCATTCAAGGCCCCATAACGGGACCTAGCACCACCCTATATATTGGGTGGTGCCTGCCTCAAATAAGGTGATTACTACACACCCACACTTCTCTTCTCTGCCTGCACCTGAAAGTGTCCTTTGTCTTGTCTTTCCAGGTACCGGAACTGCCTTGTCTCAGTCCTCGGAGAATCTTTGACTGCCGGAGGTTACTCTTTGGCTATCAATTTGGCGCCGTCTGTGGGAAACGAAAAACAGTCGTTTTTTCTTTCCTCTTCAACTTTTTTCTCCCCTACCCATTTTCATGGCGAAAACAAGAAGAACTAACAACAGTGTGCATGTCGAGGACGCTGCTTCCAGCTCCTCCGATGTGCCTCCACCACCTCCTGCTGGTGGTGCAACGGGGACGCAGCAGCCCCACGACACCCCGTTGGGGGCGACCCTGCCATTCCCGGTTAATGACACACCAGGGGCACAGCAGCCCCCGCAATCGCAAGCGGCCACTCTAACATACCTCGCGGGGCCCTCCACGACCCCCCACCAGGTCATCGTCGACCCCGCTCAGATGGCGCTCCTCCAAACAAGTATGCTCAATGAAATGAAAGCCTTCATGGTGCAAACCATCAAGGCAGAAATGCGGGCTGCTCGCATCCCGCCTCACAACGACCGGGACGAGCAATCCCAAAATCAGAACCCATCTGCTGGGAACCTTGATGTCGACGACCTCCTCCGACGAATCAACGTGGTCGAGGAACAGGTCAAAACACCAAACCTGGTCCTCGACGACATCGAGGTCCTCCTGACGCAGCCCTTCACAGAGGACGTCCTCGCCGTCCAGGCGCCGGCCAGCTTTCGAATGCCAGTCATCGAAAGTTACGATGCAACAACAGATCCCGTCGACCATCTTCGACGTTACATCTCCCAAATGGAGATGGCTCGCGCCTCCGACCCCATACTCTGCAAAGCTTTCAGCTCCACACTCAAAGTGGCTGCTTCAACGTGGTTCGGAACGCTACGAGGCCAGCATTTCAAATGTTTTAAAGACCTCGCCTCATCGTTCCTGCGCCACTTCATGGGAGACCGACCTCCCCCCAAGACTGTTCAACACTTGTTAAGAGTGAAACAGCAAAGGGAGGAATCGCTCCGTGACTACATCCGAAGGTTTCAAGCGGAAGCCGTCCAAGTCCAGGGTCTCTCCTCGGACATGCAGCTCCTGGCCGTAACTCAAGGCCTTCAGCGCGAGTCAAGGCTCGCGTACAACATCAATGAGAACCCCGTCACAACGATGGGTGAGTTCATCGATCGGGCCACTCGATTCATGAACTCCGAGGAGATGAATAAGCCCTACAGCAGGCCCCCCACGAACGACCGCAACAAAAAATTCAACAAGGGGTCTGCTTCATCGAGGTACCAACCCTCGACCATTGGTTCGAGGACCTCCGACCACCACCCCGCACTTCGTGACACCCGCACGAACATCCTTCTAATGCTGGAGAAGCAGAACAAGGTCCCCAAGTGGCCTCAGCCCATCCAGCATAAGAACACGAGGGGGTTTGACAAGTACTGCCTCTATCACAAGGACCGTGGCCACGACACGGAGGCGTGCTTCCAACTCCGAAATCTCATCTCTGAGATGATTGAGCAAGGTAAGCTCAAGGAATTCCTATCTGACTCCCCTTCCTCCTGCAAGGAATTCCCCAAGGGCCGCAAGAGGGATGACGACAGCGATGACCGCGAAAAAACGCGTCGTCGACACAACAGCCCTCGGAGGCAAAACTTGCCACCACCACCACCTGCGGGCGTCATTCACATGCTCACGAAGTCGGAGGGCGCCTCCTCCAGAAAACGGTATGCAAGAGAAATTTTGCAGATCGACCACCTCGAGGAGAACGTCATCTACCGACCTAACGGGTCTAAGGTCGTCGTTCCGCACTCCGATCCACTGCTTATCACATCAAGGATCGCCGGTTACGACACCAACCGGGTCTACATCGACACTGGGGCAAACACCAGTGTCATTTTCAAGGACTCGGGGTACACATGTCCGCTATACGAAGGAGCTCCGGCCCTACCTTTGGCATCGGCAGGGACATTGTGCCAACAATAGGGGTCGTCAACCTGCCCCTCATGTTAATTGGGGACACACAATTTGGCACGGTTGACTGCCATTCCATTATGACGGAGTTCTTGGTCCTCGAAGTCCCTTCCACGTACAACGCCATCGTTGGTCGACCAAGCCAGGTCGAATTCCACATGAGATGCGACATCCGTTCTCTCACGGTCACATTTGCAACGCCTCGTGGAGACGCAAACATCTACATCGACCAGCGAACGGCAAGGACAAACTACGTGGCCTCTTTGAGTTCTACGGTTGATTCACAAGCCTCGAGGGGGATCGAGGAACCCGCGGAACCCGACGACAGGCCACGCCTCGATGACGTGACAGAAGAGATCGACGTCGTTCCAGGCAAGAAGTTTAAGGTTGACAAAAACCTTAAACAAAAGGAGAAGATGGCACTCATCCACCTCCTCGAGGCAAACCTTGACGTCTTCGCCTGGAGCTTGAAGGACCTGCCGGGCGTCGATCCTAGCGTCATCACCCACAAACTTAATGTATTCCCTGATTCAAAGCCAGTTAAGCAAAAGAAACGGGGTATGGCTCCCTCCAAAAAGCAATTTGTAAAAGAGGAAGTTTCCAAACTCCTCGACGCCGGAATAATAAAGGAAATTCAGTACTCCGAGTGGCTCGCTAACATAGTTTTAGCTGAAAAAACTAACGGTGACCTTCGTATGTGCGTCGATTTCACGGGCGTCAATAAGCATTGTCCAAAGGACCCCTATCCGTTACCGGTTATCGACCAGCTCGTGGACGCAACTTCCAAATACAAGTACTTGTCGTTCATGGACGCTAAGAGTGGGTATCACCAAATCTACATGGATCCCGAGGACACCTTCAAAACGGCGTTCACAATGGGCGATGACGTATACTACTACATCCGAATGCCTTTTGGGCTCAAAAACGCTGGAGCCACCTACCAGCGTCTAATGAACAAGGTCTTTGCCCACCAAATGGGCCGTAACCTAGAAGCGTACGTCGACGATGTCATTGTGAAAAGCATGACATTCGAAGACCACCTTCAGGATCTGGCTGAGACTTTCAAGTCATTCCGACGATACAACATGAGGCTCAATCCAGCCAAGTGTTCTTTCTTCGTTGGAGCCGGGAAATTCCTCGGCTACATGATCTCCCAGAGGGGAATCGACGCCAATCTTAAGAAATTATCAGCCATCACGGATATGGCGCCACCAAGGAACATTAAGGAAATCCAGCAACTCACAGGAAGAATTGTTGCCTTGGGGCGATTCATTTCCAAACTGGGAGACAAGTGCAAGCCGTTTTTTGAACAGCTTCGCATGAAAAAGGCATTCACTTGGACACCATAATGCCAAGAAGCCTTCGACCAAATCAAGAAGCACCTTTCTGATTTGCCAACACTGAAATGCCCGCAACCAGGGGACGAACTGGTTATCTACCTCTCCACTTCAAACATCACTGTCTCCTCAATGCTCGTTAAGGAGGAGGGCCCGCAACAGTGACCCGTCTATTACACAAGTCACACGCTACGAGGGGCCGAGGTTAACTACCCTCCCCTTCAAAAAATGATTTACGCTTTGATCGTGGCTGCCAGGAAACTACGAGCATATTTCCAAGCCCACACGATCATCGTCAGAACGGATCTACCAATCAGGGACATCCTCAACAGACCAGAGCATAGTGGTCGTTTAGCCCGTTGGTGCATCGAGCTCGGGGAATACGACATCAAGTTCGAGCCTCGACGAGCCATAAAGGCCCAAGCTTTGGCGGACTTCATGGCCGAGCTCTCCATCTACCCCCTCGAACATGGCCCTTCGAGGGATCCACCAGCAGAGTTGGAGCCTCCCGAGTGGGACATGTTCGTGGATGGTTCATCCAGTGCTGATCGCCCAGGAGGAGGCGTTCACATCAAGGGCCCACACGGCATGAAGGCCAGCTTACGAGTGACTTTCTAGTTCCCTGTCACAAACAACGTTGCAGAATACGAGGCCCTCATATCGGGTCTCAAAACTGGCTTGAAAGCTAGCTTGCGACGTCTAACTGTGCACAGTGACTCATAGCTCGTCGTAAGCCAGGTCACGGGAACTAATGAATGCAAGGACCCAGTTCTCTCGAGATACTTACGGCTCGTCAAAAGCCTACAAGGGCAATTCGAACAGCTGAATATTAATAAGATCCCAAGGGATCAAAACACTATGGCTGACAAGTTGTCTAAGGGACGGACAGATGCAATCCTAGAAACCTTAGCACAACCTTCGATAAGTACAATTCATGCGATCGATGCCAATGTAGCAACTGACTGGAGGCACCCAATCCTCCAGTATCTCCAAACTGGCGCAATCGAGGGCCCACCAGCATTGCAAAAGAAAATAAGGACGCAGTCATCCCGCCATGTCATCATAGATGGTACATTATGGCGTAAAGGGTATTCTGCTCCTTTACAACGGTGTATCGGTCCCGATGACTCGGGACTCATTCTGAACGAAGTCCACTCTGGAGTTTGCGGAGCGCACATTGGCTCCGATGCGCTGGCGCACAAATGCTTGCGCCTCGGTTATTATTGGCCAACATTAAGGAAAGACGCGCATGATTTGGTGAGAACATGCCATAAATGCCAGCTCAACTCCCGCATCCAGCGGCAGCCTGCAAACGAAGCGGTTACGGAGACGTATCTTATACCCTTCGCATTGTGGGGCCTCGATCTAATCGGGCCAATGCCTAAAGCCAAGGGGCAGTTCAAATTCTGTATAGTAGCTGTCGACTACTTCACTAAGTGGGTCGAGGTCCGGCCACTCAAGAAAATAACAACTGCCAAGGTCATACATTTCCTCTGGCACGACCTCGTGGCGCGATACGGCGCACCAAGAGCCATAATCACAGACAATGGGACCCAGTTCGCGAGCAAAAAGCTTAAGGATTGGGCCATTAAGATGAATATACAAATGCTCTACGCCCCTGTGGCACACCCACAGTCGAATGGCCAGGTAGAAGTCACAAATCGCACAATCAAAGAAGGCCTAAAAAAGCGCCTCGATGACAACATAGGAAAGTGGGTCGAAGCGCTACCCAGCATCCTCTGGGACTATCGAACAACTACGAGGGGACCTACAGGGGAAACACCCTTCTCCTTGGTTTACGGAGTCGATGCCTTGCTACCAATCGAGGTCTCTATACCAACAATCTGAACACTATATTACGACGCCCCTCTTAATGAGAGTGGTCTTCGAGCACGTCTGGACCTCGTCGAAGAACTCCGCGAGGGTGCCAGACTTAGGCTTATGGCCTTACGGCAAAGAGCAAACCTCGACCACAACGCTAAAGTTCGGGAAAAACAGATCTGCGTGGGTGGTATGGTCTTGCTAAGGGCAGAATTGTCGGGTCGCAACCCTGGCCATGGGGCCCTTCGTTCCAGATGGGCAGGGCCCTACGTTGTACATAGTAAGGAAAGAGGTGGTGTCTACAAACTAAAGGACCACCAAGGCAAGAAGCTCAAAAACGACTATCACGTCGACGACTTGAGGCCTTATTACGTCTAAGTTCTGTATTTTCCTTTAAATAAATTGCCAAAGATATTCAAACTCTTTGCGTTGTACAACCAACATTCTTACATCGAATAAAAAGCGATATCCGAAGTTTTCGCATAATGCACACAGCCAGCTCTACAAACAGTGTCCATTGCTTTATTAAGTAAGGGCAAAAATCAATTACAAGATAAAACCCCGAAAAATTGAACATTTACAGTTCTTCGGGACTTGAATATTCGGGCAACACACTTCGAATAAAAGATAGTCAACTCTACGAAGAATTGCACGCTTGGCCTTAAAGAAATTTGCTTTCACGCAATACAAACAAAATACGAAGTCCACGCGTTGTGCAAACAGTATTCATACGACAATTAAAAAAGCAATAAAGGTTACAAAATTGTCCACTGCTTTGTAAAGTATGTGCAAAAATTTAGTTACAAGTCAAACCCCAAAATTACTTGGGGGCCTCATCGGTTGGGGGTACAACAGGGGCATCTTCTACATGCCCTGGCAGAATATCATAAGGATATTCCACTCCTAGTTTTTTCCCTGCCCTACCCCACTCGAATAAAAGCGCTTGGGAGGGCTCTTCGACCTTCGTCGCATCAAGAGGGTCCAGCTGTGCCTTCTCAACAATGGCCTCCACTTGGTGGCGGCATCGTAGGAAGCCCTCAGCGTAGC
Organism: Stellera chamaejasme; assembly: GCA_024586325.1. NCBI lineage: Eukaryota > Viridiplantae > Streptophyta > Magnoliopsida > Malvales > Thymelaeaceae > Stellera > Stellera chamaejasme. The sequence continues at coordinate 19,898,716 of CM044982.1, read as the reverse complement.
GGACACCCTCCATGGCTTATGCGTTGACGACCTTCTCGATCAGCACCTCGAATGCCCTGCACACTCGAGCAGCCCTTTCAGCAATGGGCTTTACAAAAATAGGTGGCTGAACACTTTCACCACCATACAACTTAAAACCAATTTGGCCTTCTAGTTGTACGAAGGCTATATGGTCAGCCACACTGGAGCCCACCACCTCATTAAGGGTTTTGGTACAATCTTCGATCTGGACTGCAGCCCTCGAGGCCAGCTCCTCGGCCTTAGCAGCCCTCGAGGACAACTCCTCGATGAGTTTGTCCATCACCTCAGCATGGGCCTCCATCCTTTGGCACTCCCCGAGCACTTGCTCCATCTCAGTTGTGAGGTCGTTCTTCGCATGGTGCTCGGTGACGAAGAGGGCCTCGAACTTCTTCCCCTCAGCCATGGCAGCCTCCAGCTGTTTGCCAAGGACACCCATAGCCCTGATAGTGTTAGCCTCCTCCTTCCTTGAGGAAGCCAACTCGGCCTCATTTTCAGCCAGGGCTTTCTTTAGGTCCTCCACTTCCTCGGAGTCCTTTGCCTTGGCCTCAAGGCTCCTCACGAGGGCTAGAAGACCCTCGATCTTGGCCACCAGCCCTTGAGCCAGTACAGTCTCCTGCAAGTTACAAACCCAAACCGTATAAACAAAATTGCGCTGACAAGAACAAATAAGTAACATAAGAGGAGTCGAGAATTGTGACTTACTCGAGTAAGGCCCTGGAAGATGTCCTTTGCAATATCCAGGGGCCCCGAGGAGGTGTACTTCAAAAAGTGCCTGTCACGGGGAAGTGAGAGCCCCTCGGCAACTTTTAATCTCACCTCCCCGTCCCCGAGGAGCACTGACTCGTCGCGAGTCACCCTCATCACGGGGTCCCAGGCCTCCACCAGGGCCAGGCCTTTGCGCTTAAAGGACTTTTCCCGCAGCTCCCGCCGATAATCCTCGAGCAGTTGGGGCTCGAAAACTGGATCTATGCCCTTGAGGGTCTTCGGAATCCTGGAAGGCCTCTTCGCAGTCACTCGAGGAGCCACAACAGCCCTTCGGGCATCTGCCAAGAGCCCCACAGGCTCCCTTGCGCCTCGTACGGGGCTGCTGGAAGGCTCCTCGAGGGCCGGTCCCTTCCCTTTGTCTTTCGCAGGGCTAGGGCTGCTGTCCGAGGACACTGCCAAGCCCTCTGCCGCTGCAAAGTTAAAAAGGGAATCAGAGTACAAAATAAAAGAGAAGTTCACCAAACACCTAGGAGAGACAAGAGTAATACCTGCGATTCGGGGGCGTTTCCTCCGAAGGTTCTCCTCCTCAGAGTCCTCGGAGAGCTCCTCGATGACTACGGGACCAGCCACACTGACTGGTTGAACCACCGTCACCGAGGCCTCTTCACCTCGGGCCTCTCCGCCCTTCGAGGTCCCAGCAATTGGACCCTCGATAGCCCTTTGAACGGGCTCTGCAGGGACCTCCTCGTCCATCTTTATCTTGAGGGCTTCCCTCAAGTCCTGCTTCTTGGCAAAGAGGGTGCTGGGGTGCGACATCTTGGCTGTAACAGAAAACAAAGTCAGGTTATAATAGCACTCAAAATGAACAAACACATAAAAGCGAAAAGGAGTACGAAACAGACAATGGGGGTTCCTGAAAGCGCCTTCGAAGCGCTCGATAAGGTCCCCGTCCAAGCCCTCCACCCAGTTCTTCAGGGTGTCTACGTGGCTCGGAAGGCGATGAGCCCTGCTAACCCCTACTCTCCGCAGGACCACTTCGTCCAGACTGGCTAGAGTGAAGGGAAACCCACCCTTACACTCCTCGAGCCTTTCTACATCGCGGACCCATTCACACAGGGCGTCGAGGGCTTTCTTCCCCTCGCTACTCGCCCACAAAGAGGGCCTCACCGACACCCTTGCGTCCTTCTCCTTGATGAAGTACGCAGGGAACCCCCAACTATCCTCCTTCAGGATGAAGAAGAAATTGTTCTTCCAGCTCCCCACAGTGGTAGTTTTGCCAAGACCCCGATCTTCACCATTCTGTTGCCCACCTTCACCTCCTCGGGGTCAATCGATAGAAGGGGTGTCCGACCGGCCTCTTCAGGGTGTAGAACTGCAAGAAGGTCTCCGGCAACACCACCGTCTTCGCCAAGTGGCAGGCCACCACAAACGCGTTTACGGTGGTAAACACGTTCGGGGCCAGTTGCCCAGGGCAAACACCCCATCCCTCACATAATTGCAGCAGCAGGGAACAAAGGGAGCCTCAATCCGGCTTTAAGTTGGGCTTCGAAGACGACCATGGTGCATTCCCTCATGGCCTCGTCTCTCAACCCCAACCCCGCTTTTCTCAACACGTCTGCCGGAGAAAGCCCGCAGACCACCCGTGTATACACATGGTGGTTATGGCAAATGTCGGTCATTTTCTTTTCCGACAGAGCTGTTGAGGCCTGACTCCCGATATCAAGACCGGCCGGGCTTGCTTGGATTCTTAGGAGCCATCTACAGAAATAAACCACAAATTCAAAAAATTAAACCCTAGACCCAAGAACCCAGGCAGTGGCGCGGCGACGCCTCACTCGCGACACTGTCGCGATGAAAAAACAGAAATTAAAAGGGATACACTTACTGATTAATACGCCGGAGACGAAAACGAAAGATTCAACGGTTGGGTTCTTCAAATCTCGCCGGGAAATTCTTCCGTAATTGCCGAAAATGGAAACTAGATTGCAAAGGAAACTGAAGCGCAAAAACTAGGAAAGCAAGAATTCGGGAAAGCTGACTCCCCACATGGGTTGACGTATAAGAAGAGGCCGATGGGAGGTGAAACGACTTCCCCCATAATTACAAACGGCGCAAAAAGCGCAAATTTTGAAAAAGTGCTTTCCAAACCGCCACAAATGGTATTGGGCCAACGTGGGGATAGCTCCTGGGCTTTTCCCCAATTGGGCTCCAAAACGGCACAATACCGCATGGGCTCTTCGTCAAAAGAAAAACAATTCCAAAACGGCACAATACCACAAGGGCCCAACATCTACCACGACACTTCCTTCTAAAACGGAGCACAGGGGGCCAACCCATCCTCCGCTGTGGGGGGAGGACATACTGATATATATGGGCCAGCCCATACGGCGGTATTGCCAAATGCAAACGCCACACGGGCCAAGCCCACCACAGTCGGCCTCGTATTTACGGAGAGCCCCTCCTACCAATGAGGGCGCCCCGTATAAGTCCGTTAGCCGTAAAACGTTTGTTGCCTCCCTCAAAACAACCGTTACGTTAATTATGGCATTAAGCCAAAGGAGAGGGAGTAACTCCGCAATAACTCCACAGTTATTACACCATTAATACGCCGCCATCCCAATTATGGACACATTTATGGAGATTCTCCAGCATTCAAGACCCCATAACGGGACCTAGCACCACCCTATATATTGGGTGGTGTCTGCCTCAAATAAGGTGATTACTACACACCCACACTTCTCTTCTCTGCCTGCACCTGAAAGTGTCCTTTGTCTTGTCTTTCCAGGTACCGGAACTGCCTTGTCTCAGTCCTCAGAGAATCTTTGACTGCCGGAGGTTACTCTTTGGCTATCACTCATCTGCTTTTAACAATGAGGTATTTAGTTAGTACTGCTTACATATATCCTGACACAATCTCTTATTCCAATTATTCATCGACATAGTACTTTCAAATTGTTAATTGTGTTCTTATCAATGGTGTTCTCTATTCTATCATCCCAATAGCATCAATTTCACATCAACCAGTAGCGTACCTTGATGACGGTGGCTTCAAGTCAGCAACCTGAACAACCGATTTGGGAGAGATAGTGGCTCAAACTGCGGATTCACGACAGCAACAACTCTTCAGCTTCTCTTTATCTCTTACTTGTCAATTTCTAAAATCTGCTCTAGTGGTGGATCTAGCCTCTACAACGTAGGTGAGCGGAAAAAAAACTCAATAGTAGGTTATCCATCTTCCACCTTTTTTCTAAGCAAAAACGGTTGATGCTTAGGAAAAAATGCAGCAAAGGAAAGGTTTATAAACATGATAGCAGGCATCCGATTAAATACAGAGAGCAGCAGAAGAAAACAAATATGGTTGTCATGGCAACAGAAGGAGATGAGGTCATGGTGCTAGTGTCGCGCATCGGCAGGGACTTGCAGCGCTACTCCAAACACGGTCGTCGAGAAGTTGCTGGGTTTGTTTCTCTCTTCACATTTCATTTACGCTTTTTACACCGCTTTCTGGATTAGCTAGCACCTAGGGATGGACTAATTCAACATCCAGAAAATCTGATGGGTTCATTTTAATAGAGTCAAGCTGATAAAACCTTGTGGATTAGGCCCTTCAAAATCATTTAAGGAAGAGCTAAACGGAAAACAAAAGGCCAGGTATAGGTGTACCTTTCGGCCTTTCTTAGACTTCAAGCAAATATATAAGTAACGATTTTAAATCTTAGTAAACGAAAAGTAATTAAAATCACGAAGACTTACCAAGTAGAGAACTACCAGGACCAAGATTAAAGGAGCTATCAGTACTTAAGTTCACGAGGACAAGCAATGAAATCTCAAAACACAAGTACTCAGTCACAAAGCAAGAACAAGTGATCCTAACTAAGAAATACAACAGCGATGACAAAGGCCAACAAGGGTTGACAGCCAAAGTAAGCAAGGTCATTAGCTTAAGAGATCAGCTCTCAACTGAGAGTAAGAAAAGAGACATCAACAACAAGCTTACAGTAACACCAACAATAAAGAAGAACCTAGCCTAACCATCAAAGGTTCAGCAAGCCGAGAAGGCCAGGGTGTTTTTCAATTTCTTGCTCATGATATAAAGTAAGAATCAAACCTTTCCAACCCAAATAGAACAAGCAACCCTCAATTATAATAAGAGAACTACATGCGGGAAGCAGGTCGAGTGGCAAGACGACTTAGCCAATATTAAGTACCTTCTACTAATCAACAAACTCAGATGACATAGACAAGAGTTCATAAGAAAGACACGTGTCGAACAAAAGCAAAATCCCTGCAAGCCATGAACTAAGAATCAACAGCATAAGGCAAACCGAGACTATGGAATCAGCCAACAAGCATGAGTTCTCTAAGGCAACAACCTCAAAAGAGCAATACGAAAGGTTAACGAGTTCAACTACAAGGCAGAACTGAAACCCAAAATAGACTCCCAATTAAGAAACAACAACAATATATGTTCTCAGCATCACAAACTCAATTGATTTACACTAAGAATCAACAAAGCTTAAAGATCAAACAACCATCAAGAATACTAAGACAAGAATTAGATAACAAACACCAGAAAATCAATGACAATAACCAGGGGCCCAATCATCGAATCAAAGCAATAAACTTACCACAGAACTGGAGTACATCGGGACACCTAGAGATTAACGGTCTTCGCAACATCGTCCACGATGCTCTTTTATGGAGAGAATCGCCGGTTATTATTGTGCGTCGCTTGCCGGAGTGATCGTTGTTTCAGGGAGTAGGAGCAGGCGGTCTTGGGATTCTAGGGATTGGGAACTTTTGCGACGGAGGGGATAGGGTCGCGATGGTGGGAGGTAACGGAGGTGCGATGCTGCTTACGACGGTTCACGATATGCATAAATCCAACCAGTTCTACGATTTTCGCGACTCTATTAGCTTCAAAATCCTTCGCTAGAGGCTAGCAACGAGAAGCTTGTTCCAATGCCCAAAGATTGCTTCCAGTGGACTTGCAGCGTCTGCGGTAGCTGATTGGGGATCGAATTGCGATAAGGGTTGGACAGCAGAGGAACGGGTGAAGGTGGAGAAGGTTGAGGACATGATGAGCCCAACGGAGCCGAGTGATTTCCTATCGGCCGCAAAGACAAAGAAGCGTCTTCCTCTTCTGCATCTGCAATTACAAAAATCTTCGTCTCTTAATCTCGATTTCGCATCTGATCTCGCCAACCTCTCAATTTCTTTCCCTGACTCTTCCTCTTTTGCTGTTTTTTTTGTGTTCGTTCTTCGCTTTCAGGTCCGCTTAAAATTTACAAGTTGGAGAACGTGGATTACATATTACCCATTATGTCTTTTCTGTGTTAATGGACACTTTTTAAGAGACCATTCTTGTTATTTAATGGAGGACTGAAATTGTCATTAAATCACAAAATCATAATACAGTCACACTATTACGTGTCAATCCACTCCAACTTCAACTTCAATGTAAGCAAAGTTCCATCCTTCCTAGGGCTGTAGAAGAAAGACCACTCTGAATTAGGGTTTATGCAACTGCCATCAGCGAGCCCAGAGGAAGAAAATCGCGCGAATCGTCCGACATGGAGGAGAAACCTAAATCGATGGCGGTTCTAGACAGAGGCTCGACTTGTTCTTCCTGGAACTTTTGCGGGGAGAGATTGGCCGTTGGTTCTCTTGATGGGAGTGTCTCCATTTTCGACTCCTCTGATCCATCGTCTTCCTCTTTCTCCTGCTCGTCCAAATTTAAAGTCCGCGTTTAATTTTTCTCTGATTTTAACTGATGCTTTGTTGTTCAGTTTTGATGATTTATTTTGTGATCTGGTTTAGTTCGGCGAAGCTGGCATTCTGAAGATCTTTTGGGTTCCTCCTGAATATGGGGATGCCGTTGCCTGTATCTGTGATGATGGTTCTCTATCCATCTGGGAAGAGGTTGCAGAAGGTGCATTTCTGTTTTGTGTTCAGTTCTTTATTCCATGTGTTTTGTCCATTTGTTTGATGCTGCACTTGAAAATACGTTAGCATTGTACTTTTTGTTCGGTCTCTCTTCCTTGAAATTTACTTATTCGAGTGTTTCAAATGATATAGCTTGTCAGTCTATCCAATGGAAGCATTGTAAAAGCTTCAAGAGCATTTCATTTAAGGCGTTGGGTGTTCAGTTTGGGGTCAGCTGTGGCAATCTGAAGATGGTTAGTGCATTTCTATCTTAAAACTCAGTCCCATGGATGATCCCAGGAATTTTCTTTTTGCAGCTAGCAGTATTTGTTTTTCCTTGCAAGCTCAATTCTTATGAAACTTTCTCTTACTACTGTTTTCATTCATGTAATTTATGAATATGGCGCCATTTTCTTTCCAAAATATGACCTGACATCACTTGGTTAGATAACTCAGTGGTAAGAGTATTTAATTGCAGATCAAGAGGTCACCGGTTCGAACCCAGTTTGGCCTTGTTTCTTTTGTCCTTAGGCTCTAGTTAAGTTGGTTAAAGCTATAAGGGCACATGGTAGAGTTCTTGATCTCAAGTCTCAACTCCTACCTACCTCCACCATCCATTGTTGTAAAAAAAAAAAAACATATGACCTGTCACTTAGTGTGCCTTAGACAGTTTGCTTTATGTTCAGCAAACATCTGGGGGAACAAAAACTTGAAGATGTAAACCACTTGAGTCTTAGCTCTTCTCATATTGGATAAACTTGTCTGGTTTTCATTCTGTTATTGAAATTCCATGCTTTAGGAACCCCATTCCTAGTGCAAATCATGGAACACAAGTTATTGTTTTGGATACTTCAACTGTTTCTATTATTATAACTGCTTAGTAGTCATTGCATTCTAAGTTTGTTAATTTGATTGGTGCTATTCTTCTCACTTTTCTTTTATTGATGATAGTTATAACGTTCCGGATCATATCTTGGTTGTTCTTTTGGTAGGTCACTGCATATTCTGATGGTAATGTGAAGGTGTATGAGCTTCAAGATCCTTTGGAACTGAACAATTGGCAAATCCAGGTAACCATTCATGTTTATTAGCATCTGGTTTAGGGTGTTGTGATAGAATTCTTATTAGTTTTTTCTTTTTTATGTGGACCTAGGCATCTTTCATGTTGTAAACGGTACTGGTCACATCATCAAACTTCACAATGAACACTTTCATAAATGTTGTCTGGAGGATAGTTACACTAACACTTCTCTGAGGATAGTTACACTAACCCTTCTCTGTGTAGTTCAGTGGCTGAAGTAAGGTTCGTATTCTCTGTTCTTTTTCTAACTATCTGAAATCTATCGTAGAATATTCTTGTTGCATTGATTCTGAATTTCCTATTTGTGTGTTACCTTCCTGTCAAGCTGTGACTTTTAATTGGAAAATTTATTATAATGGTGTAGCAGCAGCACACATTTCCGGATAGCCATTAGTAGTTTGACATGATCATGATGATTAGCATTTGTTATTACAGTTAGAAATGAATTTACTTGAATATCTATTAACCTGTTTGACCTTCAGGGGCTAATTTGTAATCCTATCAAACTGTCAACTGCAATGTTAAGTACTGTTTTCATCTTCATTATGTTTCCATATCAGCAACGTGCTCAAACTTAAGCTGTTTGATTAAGGGTTGACTCAACCAATTGAGGCCATCAAATAAATAAAGGAAATAGCCTTATTCCTCCATGGGCTCTCTGTTAATGTTATTGATTTGGAAAATAACACTGGGAAGGTTCAATTGACTGGAAGATGGATATTGCAAAATTTAGGAGCAGGGTTAAGTGTAGGTTTATAAAGGGTGGACTGGCAAACTATAATTACTTCTAACTCTCAAATGACAAAGTAATTTTTCACAGTACTTTATCTTCATTCCATCTAATTTACATCATCATCCCTTGTATAAGCTAAAAACACTGATGTTGACAAACTTTGCAGCAATTTAAGTCAATATCTCTTAGCGCTTGGAACTAATCATCTAATCATAAAATAGTCGGAACTCTAACTAGATGTGACAAATTTGTTTTTCGTTTCTTTAATTGTTCCCTTTTCCTTTGTGTATCTACCTAGGCAGAGTTTCCGAACTATATAGATTCTATGTCAACTGCTGGGAAGGCTTTGTGTTCATCAGCAAGCATTTCTTGGAAACCTGAGAGGCTGGAATCCCAGGCGTCAAGCTTTGTGTTGGGTTTTAATTCAACTACACCTCAGCTCAACTCCCCCAAGGCATGTTTCAGTCGTACTTTAACTATCCTGGAGTTCTTCGCTTTCTGCAATACCATCTATTTACCATCTATTTATTTTAAGAGCCTCTTTCTCCCAAAATTTGTAGATGTACCTATTTTCTACAATATTGTTACAGTAGTTTGCTACAGGTATGGGAATTTGATGCAGCGCACAACAGATGGTTGCCTGTTGCAGAGTTGGCTTCACCAGGTGACAAGGATGATGAAATCTACTCTGTTGCTTGGGCGTCAAATATTGGACGGTAGTGAGTTTATATCCCATCATAATTTAATTTTCCATCGTACATTTATCATCCTCATGCTATAACTTAAACCCAAGTATGTTGAGGCTAGTGGCATGAACTTCATACCTTCAATAATCATCGAAATATAGTATATATTATTTTATAAATACCTTGGTGACAACAATTTATAGGATGTACGAGTTAATAGCTGTTGCATCCCGGAGAGGAATTGGTATATGGCATCTTGGATCAATTCCAGATGTTGATGGAAGGCTTATGGTGGAGAAGGTTGCAGACCTTCCTGGTCACGGGGGTGAGGTAAAAGATTTACGATCTTGATCCATATCTATCGTTTGCTTTTGTTGGCTGCAATGGTCCATGAATTTTAGTATATCCTGGCCTGTACATGGATAATTCTCTATTTTATATAATGAGAACTACCTTTTTCATGGGAAAAGAAAATGTAATCTCGTGCTTCCCAGGCTCCACCACAATTACTGCATTGGGAAGCAAGAGATTAAGTTTACTATTCCCATGGAGAAGGTAGTTCTCATTATATAATCTGCTTAATCCAATGTATTAATCTGTGAATTAATCCAAGATTATACCGGACTTGTTGAGACTCGAGCGGCCAATTTGTATGATGTTTGTTGTCAGGTATGGGAAATGGAATGGGATATAAGTGGAATGACATTGGCGACGACAGGGAACGATGGCAGGATAAGGTTGTGGCAATCGAATTTGAATGGTGTTTGGCTCGAGCAGGCTGCGCTTGAACCCAGGTCGTAACTTGATATCTTATTGGTAAATTATTTCTCCCATGTACTCTCGGAATGGTTAGCGTTGTTGTAATGATTTGGGAAATTTGAAGGGGCTACCAATACATTTTTGTTAGGTCTGGTTGGGAAATCTAAAACTCGGTTTATGAAAAATCCAAATTCTTGGGTTTGTTATTCTAAAAATTTGAATGTTTACATCTAAAAATTGTACTTAATTGAAGTGTTTTCTTTTAAGGCTGTCAATAAAATTGGAGTGTTGTCATCTAATGAAAACTGGACCTAACGTACGCTCTACGCGCCATAAATATGAACCACTATAAGCAATTGTTTTTGGTTTATGCAGAAAATTTTTTATTCTCATAATTTCAGATTTGGTTGAATGATTTAGAATTCCCTTGGAACCATTTCGCAAATTTTAAAAAGGTATAAGAACTAAATTTGTAATTTCAAGGGGATTGTATTTTTTGAAAATTTTAAAGACTAAACATGTTATTGCTGACTATTTTGTAAATTTTATGGATCAAATTTTAAAGAAATGAGAGTTTAAGTCGTTTATTGTATATTCTCAATATTATACTTCGATTCTATGGATCCTAACAATATCATTCCTATCATTTTTGAAAATTGTTAAAATGGGAAAAATTTCTTACTCAAGCAGACAGAATTTATATCATAAAATCATTACCGCTTACCTAACCAAATAGAAGATAGTAAGCCGTCTACTATTTTCTGTCGGTTTATTTGTTCATGGCTGGCCGTTGTAATTTGACCAACGTCTTCTCCTCTGCCGTAGCATCCCACCATCAACCGTAAAGCTCAAACACAGTACAACAAACAAAGGAGAGAAAATATGAAGACAATTAATATAGGAGCAGATATCTTCAGTTCCCCGAGCTTCCCTTCGTTGATCATCTCCGCGATTTGGTGTTTGAACTGTCAATAACTTTCAGGGTCGTGGCCTTGTTATTCAAGGGTGCTGGCCACTTTGGAACTTGACCCTGCTTCTCCAAGAGGTGAATGATGTTCGCCGTGGTGTCCCGTAGGGGAGGGTGTGGAGATGTACCCTTTGGAATCGGGGTGGATGAGGGGTAGGACCTCGCAGATGGGTAATGTCGAGCTCCTGTTTCAGAGCTATTGCCTTTCTCGAAAGACTTAAAGGCTGTCTTGGAGGCTCGTGGGGGCACTGCGTCATGCGGTTGATTTCTTCCGAATGCATGAACTGAGTAGCACGGTCTTGGAACTCTTCATTAGGTTACTAGGTTCTCGTTGATGTTGAAGGCCAAATGTGACTCGCGTTGTAGCCCTTGGGTTACTGCTAGTAGTTGCATGTCGGGGTTAAGACCCACTACCTGGACAGATTCAGACTGGAATCGGCGAAGATAGTCCCTCAAATATTCGTCCTTTTGTTGATGGATCTTGAGCAAGTGGTGGACTATCTTGGGTGGTGGCCTCGACCCTATGAAGTGCCTTACGAAGGCGGTGGATAGTTTGCAGAACGACTCGAACTGTTGCCCTCGAAGGGTACCAAACCATGAAGAGTCCGCCCCTATGAGGGTCAAGCTGAAAGCCCAGCGCATGATGGTGTCAGAGGCTCGGCTTGAGTGATGTCCATGGAGGTGACATACCTGTGTACATGTATCTCAGTGTAATTTAGTCTGTCATAGGACTCAAAATATGGGATGCGGAATCCCGGTGGAGCTTCGATGTTGAGCACAACCTGGGTGAATGGCTGTGCCAGGAGGTTGTCAATGTCATCGATGGTGGTCTGTCCTCCGACTGGTGGTGGCATCTGTGGTTGAGGGGCTAGTACCCGTTGTTTGAGGAGATTGACTCTCTTGAGTGAATCGTCCATCGCCGAGGTGTAGGTATCAACGGAGAGTTCTTACTGTTGATGGGATTGGCAGGGGTGTGGTTGGAAGGGTCCTCACGCGGTTGGGGTTGAACTGGTACCCCTTGTCGTGGGAGAACGACCTCTCTCACCGTTTCCATCGGCATGTCGCACAGGTCTATAAGGAGATTGGTCTGGAGGGCATGGAATTGGACATGGTCCATGAGTGCTGGCTGAGCAGGTACTGGGTCCTATACCGCCGACTGCGGGTCTTGTGCCGCCTGACCATGCGTTGGATGGACTTGTACTGTAGCGTTGGGGTTGGCATTTTGAATGGCAAAGTCGTGATTCCCATTATCACTGGATTCGCCTACATCCTCAATGAAGACCTCATCCGCATGAAGCTCGTTTAAAGATCTGGTTTCTCGTTTGTACCATGGAGTTTTGAAAAGAAAGGTGGGTGTCGTAAAGTTTTTAGGGTCGTGGGTTCAAAGTTCCGACAAACAACGCCAATTGATAACCAAGTTCAAGATGGATCCAAGTATTTGCGTATGAGAAACCTGAGGACGACCTGAAAATGAAGAACAAAGGAAATTCAGGAGCAAAGAGAGGAGAGAGGGTGTAGCTTAGAACGTACCTTCTTCAGGCGACACCACTCTATATATAGAGTGCTAGAGCCCCATCGCTGGGGCCTGATTGGCGGGATTACATATGGAGTGCTTGATTATTTCCATTATGAGCATAAATGTCGTTAGGAGTTGACCTTCGAGAGTTGGTGCTTAGTCGATCGCGGATTTGATTCAAAATGGTGGATCGAATGTTAATGAGCCGGATGTAGCCCATCTGATGTTCGGGCCCATGTATTACCAATGGAGTATAATTGTTAGATAACCATAAAAATCAAGCTTCTAGTTACATCTTGTTAGTAATGCTACTAGCGTTTTGTTTCATTTTGAGCATTTTACAAGCATCATATTTAGATGTACTTTTCTCTTTACTCATATGTGGTTGATTAATCAAGCTTAACAGCCCAAAAAACTAATCTTTCAGCTATATTTAGCAATGTTTAAATCTCGTATCAGACATCATACCGTTTTTCTAATGGTACAAGATAGTACCGGTATATTGGAGATATCTCGGATATACCGGATTTAGTGTACCGACTTCAAGTTCATATGCATATATATATAAACATACACAAATAAGCAATAAACAACACTTAAATATGTCTAACTTTACCTATGTAGCAAAAGGCGTGAACAAAGAAAATTTTATGGGTCAAAAAGACCAGATTAAAATAGTTGAGGGATTAAAACTTAGTGTCCATTCTTATTCCAATTTTATTCGTGGCTACAGCTGTACTCTAAATTTCAACTTAATTCTTTTCCTTTCCCAAGGCAAGTCAAGCATGGTGAGACACAGATTCCCAACATCAGGCCTATCTAACCCTAGGTACTAGAGGTACATTTATTTTTATTTTTTTCCCGTTTAAAAATAAAACGTCGTTTTTTAAGTCTCCAATTCGTCAATGGTTCATAACCTATAAACCACAAAAGCGTTTAATACCCCAATAACAACAGTCCAACTAGTTGGAAAAACCTATAGTGGATCCTAACATTATCTAACTAAATTAACTAATTAACTAATAATTCTAAAGACTAAAATACCCTTCCAAGCCAAAACCACCATTCACCCTCACCACCACCTTTACCGCCGCAGCCGCCGCCGCCACCGCAGCCGCCGCCACCGCCACCACCACCGCCACCGCGCCACCACCGCCGCCGCCGCTGCCGCCGCCACACCCGTCGTTGCTACAATTTGTGGAACAAGTTTTTTGAAATTTATTTCCACAAATTTTTGTTAATTTATAATTAATTAAAAAGTGTCTAAAGATATATGCAATACTGTCTAAAGATAATTTATAATTATTTCTATAGTGTCTACTAGAAAGTGACATAATGTCTGAATAAATATTGGAAACTGTTTATTTATTTGTTTTGCACATTTCAGGTGACAGTGAAACTATCTACTTTATAAACAATTATTTGCATAGAAAATTGTAACTTATTTTGAAATGTATAAAAGAGTTATAACATAATATAAAAAAATTCTTTCATTTATAATTAATTGCATAGTGTCTAAAGTGCCATGCAATACTGTCAACTACAAGAATCTATATTGTTTAGTTATTTGTGTTAGACATTTCAATGATATTGAAAAACGTCTAATAAATTATAAAAAACTATCCGTAATAAAATGTAACCGTGTCTATTATTTAAAAAAATAAAAATGAACGAATTCATAACCAAATAAAAATATATGTATCATAGTTTATAGTGTCTATTAGAAATAGTTATAACGTCTGAATGAATATTGCAAACTATCTGATTTCTCTCACCTACGGATCCTGCTGCTGCACATTTGTCTTGCTCCGTTCAGATCTGGAAGTCTCCTCTGTCATCATCTCCGACGACTACAAGAAGGTCTGTGGCGGCGACCGGTTAGATCTGTGGCGGAATTGGCCAGTGAGATCTCCTCCGTCATCATCTCCGACGACTACAAGAAGGTCTCCTCCTTCATGGAGGCTCACGGCGGCGGTGGAGCTTCGCAATAGAAGCGAAGCTTCGTGTCCATGAGGTCCCTTGCTCGGCCGCCGTTTATTGCGATGAAGAGTAGCCGGACCTTGCTCCGTTGTCCGATCGTGGTGCTGCTGCAATCGTGGTGGTGCTGCTGCAAGTGATAAACTTATTGTGGTGGGCATTTTAGTCTTAAACCAACTAGTTGGTTTACCAACTAGTTGGTAATTAGTCCCGCTCCAATAACAATGTTTGAGATGATAATTGTCAGGGGCATCTTTAGGTAAAAAATTCCAAAGACAAAGTGTTAGGATCTGATAATCGTCAGAGGCGCATTTTAGGCCCTTACCATTGTCACTGACAAAGTCTGGGATCTGAATCTTCATCAATGACGAAGCTAGAGGATCGAAACTTTGTCATTGATGAATCTTAGGGACCAAAACATGTCAATGCTGAAGCGTAGATATCTAAAAGGTGTCATTGTGAAATCTATTAAAGAGCTACGCATAGATACCTGAAAGGCGTCACTTTGAAATACCACAATAAATCATCGATACGTCGTAAATGCATCATTCTCTAATGTGGTTTATAAGGGCCATATTGTGCATCATTAATGCATAAATTGACCCTATTGTGCATCATTGACACATAAAAAGGCCATATGTTGCATCATTGAATAATTCAGAGCTACCATTTTTTTGTCATTAAAGACCATAGATCAAACTTTTTCCAACATCAAAACGTTGTTCTAATATCCAAAAGTTGTATACTAACACTCATACTCTGACCAAAACTGAGATGTTTAACATACCTAGCTGACGCGCGATGCTTCTCTTCTAGTTTCTCATTGTCACAGGACAAACTCTTCCAGATCCACATGGCTCTATCTCCTCCGACTCCGTTATCGTCGTCTTCTACATTCTCCTCCTTATCTCGGTCACAGAGCGGCCAACTACAAGACATAGAAGGCTTCCTCTACCCGCATCAATGCGAGGTCAGGGCTTTTCTCAGCCGGTGGTTCGGGCAGCCACCGAGGCTGCGTTCGTCTCCTTCAGCGAAGGCGACCCATTCTAAAACTTATTTCACCCTAATCACTACAAAAGATTTAAACTTGATCATCTTGCACAACAAATGATCATCTTGCACAACAAATGAGATTGAACATGATGAAAATGCCAAATGTTTTTATGGCAATGAAAATAACATTTGGGTTTAAACAAAAAGTGTTTTGAGGTTAAATAAAAAACGTTGGGGCTCACTTAAAAAGGAGTTTGAGTATATGAAATACATTAATCTCAACAGCCCCAACAAGTCTGTGCACTTTCCAAACTGTATTCAATTATTATTACACCATTACATTCAAGTTAAAGCCTTTTTTATTCATTACTAGCACACAATTACACTTGCTAACAAAAATTATAACTAAAATTAATAAATTAATAAAAGTTTACAAATCACCGACATAATTAAAAATGGGAACTAAAAATGGAGGGCTAGTCCTTCATATTTGAATATGGGGACTTAATATTAGCGATATTAAGTGTTAATTATTTGTGACGAGTATTTCGTTAACTGGGAGACAAAAAATTAAAAGTGTATTTGACCTGAGTTAAAATTAACAAATTAATACTATATAAAAATTAGGAGTGTATTTTCTTGAAAGGGAATTGTTAAATTGTTCGTTGGTTCAGTTTTCCTGAAGAAAAGAAAGTTGGCACAATTTAATGTTGAAGAAAGACAGTAAATTAAGAATAATACACAAATATTGACACAAAAAAAAAAAACTATGAAAGCTGAAGTGTAAGAAGTAAACCACTTGGGGATGGTAGCTCGAGTACCTTGTATTAGATGGTACCTAGGATTAGAAGTTGCTTCCAACATCTCACTTTCTCTCCTTGCATTCATCTTCAACAATTATTCTTTTACTCACCCACAACTCTTCTTTGATTCTACTATTTTCTCGGTTCGTCACCAGTCATCTTATTTGATTCTATCATTTTCACTTCATAAATCAATGCCACCAAGCAATTGTTGGAGGAGATCGGTGCAAGGATGGGCAAAATGCAACCACTAGAGGAAGGATGGGGCAGCGAAACAGCAGCGCTGCGGCGGAGAAGCGCATATCTAAAACTGTAGATGACTGTACCGCCAATTTCCTCTGTCTCGGTGGTGTCTGGTACTATCGAAATGGCCGGTACAGCCGAGACATGGTGATATGATAGCCGAGATGATATCGTTGCTGAAAGTACCGTTCTATGGTTGGTACTAATACGAGACCGGTATACCGGCCAAGACGGTACGAGATTTTGAACATTGATATTTAGGATGGTTGATCATCATTCCAACAAACGAATGAAGACACTCTTTTCTTTCTATGAGAAAAATCTTGAAAATTCAGCACCTTCATCATAGATGCCCATTTGTTTGCTTGTAAATGAAATGAAAATTCCACCTAAAATGAAGGTGGATAACTCTTCAACCATAGTTGATGCTTCAAAACACCCTCTTGTTCAAGCTGATCCTGGATTATGTCAATTGATTTGTACATTTCGGGTAAACGAACAAGAGCGTATTCGAAGGGAGTATCTCCTTTTGGGACCTTGTCAACCTAAGTTACAAAACTATCCACCAAGTTTTGATGGACGTCATGATAACCGTCGTTTCCAATTTAGATGGTTTACACTATATCATTGGTTGGAGTATTCAGAAGCTAAAGAGAGTGTTTTTCTTTCCTTGCTTCCTTTTTGAAAAAAATCAACCAAGACACCCTTTGGCCACTATTGAATGTTGTTGCCATTGGAGTATAATGTTGGCTAGAAAGAAAGGAATTTGTGAACAACATATTGGAAAATTAGGCTAATTTATTGAGAACTTCTCAACAAATTGCTAAAGTGATTGACAAACTTCCGCCGAAAATTGAGAGGCAAAATAAGTTTCTCTAAAGACAATAATAGCAACTATAAAGTATCTTGAAAAAGAATGCTTGCCTTTTAGAGGCCATGATAATCTTCTAATCTCTCCGTCCCAGCAAATATCCAACATATTCCTTTTTGGGCCGCCCCACCAAAACTCCAGCGTTTCCTAAAAAGGAAACTTTTCTACATCATTTTTACCTTACTTCTCTCCATTTCCCTTCCCACTCTAAAAAATTATTTTTGTCTTATATACCTACTTTACCTTATTACCCTATAGTCAACCACTTTTTTTAATCTCCGTGCAAAGTCAAATGCTCCATATTTGGTGGGAAGGAGGGAGTCACTCTAGTAGTAGAGTACATTTCATAGAGATGATAAACAGTTAAACATATATGAATAATGAGATTGTGAAAGTTGTGTTCTTGAAATTGCTTTCAAATATGTCATGTACATTGCACTATCAATTCACAATGAGATACAAGGGATAATTTCTACCAAGATTTGAAATAAAATTCGTCAAGAAATTGGAGTTGTCAAGTTTTTTATCCTAGTTTATGAATCACATGATGTATCTCATAAGAAGCAAACGACAATTATTCTCAGGTTTGTTACTTTTTTTTGCACTAACCCGGAATTTTAGTGATAACTGATAAGTGTATTTTGACCGTTCTCGAGTTTGTTGATAAAGATGAGTTTGTTCAAGAAAGGTACTTTGAAATTGTTACTGTTGAAGACACTTCTTCGGTTAATCAAGAAACATATATTACTTGTGTTTTCTTCAAACAAACTCCCAAGTGCAAAATATTCACGGTCAATGATATGTTGGAGCTAGCAATATGCGCGGTCAATTTCATGGATTAAAGACATTATTCGTTCATGACTGCCCGCCCTTATTCCTATTATGTTCATTGTTTTGCTCATCGATTACAATTAGCTTTGAATGCATATGCAAGAGATGTTCCTGATATGTAGTTATTTTTTCAAATGCTAAGCTCTATTGTTGCTTTTGTTGGCTCTTCATCGAAGTGTACAAATCTGTTAAAAGACATTCAAGAAGCACAAATTATAGAAAGTTTAGAAATTGGAGATCCTGAAACTAGGAAAGGACTTAACTAGGTTCGTAGTTTGAATATGATTCGATGGGGTTTTCACTTTGTTTCGGTTAATACGTTGGTTCATGTGTTTAAAGAAGTCACCCAACTTCTTCAAAGTATGATTACTGATAAAGAGCTCAGTGGAAGTATAAGAGGTGATGCAAAAGGTTTCCTTAAGGCATTGATGACATTTGAATTTGTGTTTTGTTTGTTGCTCACTAACAAAATTGTGGGAATTACTCATTTACTTTCTTAAGCCCTACAAAAGCAATCACATGACATTATAAATGTTATGAATTTAGTTTCAAGTACAAAGACACCTGTTCAAGCATTGAGGGAAGATGGTTGCGATACCTTTTTACGGAGTGTCCAAAAATTTGGTGAAAATCATGGTCTTGAAATGCCTAATATGGATGTAGCTTACTCAATGGGCATTGGTTGTCGCTATCAACAACATGATGTTGTTAAAAATGAACATTACTATCATTTTAACATGTTTAATGTGATTATAGATGTTCAGAGATGGAACTAAATGACAGGTTCACATAACAAAGTATAGAGCTACTTAATTTTGAGCTCTGCATTGGATCCTAAAAATCAGTTCAGTAAGTTTGATATGGACAAAATTTGTAAACTTTCATAGTTCTATCTTGAAGAATTTTATTCATTGGATGTAAGAGCTTTATGGTTACATACCAAGCGTGATGTGATCACACAAGATGGGGTTGTATGATCACGAGCTCGGATCTAGCTCGATGGAGGTGGTTTTCAAGCAAGGTTTGATGCGAACGGGAAACGAAACAGAGGGAAGAAACGAAGAACACATAGTCGGCCAAGGGAACCTCCTCACTACGAGGTGAGTCAATGCCCTTGAAAATGCCTGGGAAAGGAAATGGAACCTAGAACCTTTTGATTACTAGATCAAACAATGCTAGGTATTATATTGGATCCTCTTGCATGGATCACTAAAGGATTGATGGTGCAAGATTTGAGACCCAAGAAGAACAATATGGCCGATTCGCGGCGGATATGTGTTCTTACAATATATGAGTTCTAAGGTTTACAATGGTTACAAGCTCCCTTATATAGAAGGAAAAATGGTGAAAGGAAATAATGAGTGACTTGACAAGGGAACCGACTTCCTTGATTTATGGTGGGCGAAAAGAGAGGTGGCAGATGAGAGGTGACATTGTAGGCTACCTGCTCTGACGGCTTCCATTTCCCCAGAATTGGAGTTGGCGGGAAATGGGAGGAAGGGCCTCTGCATAAGTTGAATGGTTCGCCTGACTTGCGTATGGAGGCTTCTTCAGGTTGGCGAACACCTGGGGCTTCGCTTGTATCTGGAAGTGTGGCACAAGGTCTTCGCCAATGGGCCATGGGCTCGCGGGAGGAACCTTGGGTTCGCAAAGGGACCATGGGTTCGCGGGAGACGCTTTGAGGTTGCGAAGGGTCATGGGTTCGCCAATGGCCATGAGTTCGCCATAAGGACCATGGGTTCACCATAAGTACCATGGGTTCGCGAGGGACCATGGGTTCGTCATGGGCTCGCCCATGATCATGGGTTCGCCGATGGGGCATGGCCTCGCCAAAGGCCAAGGGTTCGCCAATGGGGCATGGGTTCGCCAAGAACCTTGCGAGCACTGCCTTGCCTTGGGGCCTCGCCGGTGCCCAGAATGTGGCTTCCTCCTCATCCGAGCCTTCGCCAAGGGTCCTTTAGACCCTCTGGAGGAATGGTTTCCCTTTATCACAAAAATGGGGCTGATGTCCACATCATACCCTCCCTCTTGAAAAGAATCCGTCCTCGGATTCATAAGGAAGTCATCCCTACAAATCTGAAAACACCACAACAAACTTGAAGAGGTATTAGGGGTTAGTGGACCAAAACCATGCAGACGTGTCCATACCAAATGTCGGAACACAAGGGTTCCATTATGCATGATGATAAAGAACAAAAGTTTAAAAGAATTCATGACATACTTCCATGACAAACAGATGTAATCATTGTGAACCTTATACTCAAGGGTGTCATGAAAGACATCAAATTCTAAACTGGGTCCTTCAAAGGTTGAAGGGGCATGGGGGTTATCATCAAGATGAGCCACAATGTGGAGGTGTCCTTGTCTTATCATGTACATGGCTAGGTGATGGGCATTCTTATACTCAAAATTCATGGTACCTAGCTCATGGATAGTAAACAAAGAACCACTGAGTTGGGGCAAGATGAACAATCCGCTCTTTCTTGCACCTTCGTCATGAAGGTGCACAAGTGTCCTATGTCTAAAGTCACTCATAGGGCCGAATGAACGCATGCTCATATAATTCGTAAAAGTGTCCACATGCGTGTCATTCAAACTATTCTCAACCAACAAAGCATTAAAGCATGGGGTTTTCTCATCATGAGTCATTAAACACAAATCTTCCATTAAGGCATCGCCAGGCTGCATTTCAAACATTGGATTCCAGAATGTTTCTTCAAATGTAGATGGTTCAAATGCGAATAAAGGATTATAAGCCATCTTAAAACCATGATCAAGCATTTTCTCATTCTGCGTTCTATCCAAGGACAGCTGATTATTCAATTTTTTAACATGCGCATGCCTCTGCTCACCCAATTCAGATTCAATATTAAGAGATGAGAGATTAGAAGCACAGTTACCCATGTTCGCTCCCTCCCTCTTGCATTTTTCTTCCTGACCGAGAGTGTGTGGCACTTCCTTCCCAAGCTCTTCAAGGCACTCTGCGGCCTTTCCTTCCACAATGACCGGCACATTCAAAGAAGACAAACAAGGGTGTTCCAAGACAGAAGTTAGTGGAAAATTTGAGTTGATTGGAGGCATGTTGTCCTCACTTTCACTATTTTTGGTTGTGGAGTTTCCCTCTTGTTTTCTCTCCACTTTCCTCTCAGACTTTTCTCTCGGATCACTCTTCCCCATATTCTTTTCCAAGGCTCTTTCATCTTTTTCTTTTGGTTTTGTAGCCTTCTCTCTTTCTTTTGCACTCGTAGTTTCCTCTTGCCTCTCAGTCGCTTTCCTCTCAACCTTACCATCAGTTGCAGTCTCCTCTATGTCTCCTTGTAACAGTTGATTCTGGACCACAAGTACAAGTTGTTTTATTTGGTCGAGAGTGGTTGCGAAGCTAGACATGTCTTCGCGAGTGCGTATCAGGGTCTGTTCTAATGCAGGAGTTGGAGGATGGCTGTTGGATGTAAGTGAAGGGTATTGAGGCCTTTTTGGTGGAGTCTCGTCCGACCGGCCAAAAGGAGAATGATGCGGAGAGGGAATCTTGTAGGCGGGGGCCCTCGTTGGATTACGGCAGGAGGGTTGTATCCTGGGAATGGGCGGGATTTCACAGATGGGTGTGGTACGGCTTGAAAACGATGGAGTAAGGAAGTAATGCGAGTGTGGGGAGTAAGTCCTCCTGGGCTTGGGGTCTTGGTAGGGAGACACATACGAAGGCTTCATGTTTTGGGTTTGGGGGTAGCGATAATGAGGGGGGGTATCTTGGCGATAGCAGGGGTTCGCCACCAACTGTTCAGAGTCTGAACCTGAGTAATATCCATGGTCAGCAGGGTAGAAAGGGTCTGCTGTAGGGTCTTCAGCAGTGTAGTAAGGGTTATGAGCAACAGTGTAGGGACGTTCAAACTCGGAGTATAGGGTCGGTTCTGGCCAGGTTTCTTGGTCGATGGGGTACTCTGAATAGTTCCCTTGGTATGTATGGTCGAGGGTTTCCTCCGCCCAGAAGTCAGACTCTTGGTAACAAGGATCCGACTCCGGGTAGCATTCCTCTTCCACATATTCCATGAGACTCAAGTTCTGCACATGTGGACAGTATTGTGAAGCCTCGCCACACTCCCTTAGTGTTTACACTCTTCTCTCGTGTTTAGAACACAAAGGTTCTCACAAGTCTCAAAAACTTACCACCAATCTCGATTAAGATCAAATGCGAACATGCAAAGAATATCCAATGAAATCTTAGCAATATCCGAAATAAGTAAAGCACAAAGTTCTAGTTACTTGAAACTAGCTTTGAATGATTTAAGGTGGATGGGGTTTGAAAGAAGTATAGTAGGGAGTTTAGAAAAGGCTTTTGTAATCACAAATACTTTTTGGTTCAAGTTCCTCAACTATTTTGGATCAAAGGTACAATCCGTAGGAGTTTGGTATGAACTTTATATGAACAACTCAAGAACACCAAGAACACTCAAGAACACATGAACTTGTTCATCATTTTCTCTTTCTTCAAACACTTTTCTTTTGCACTTAACAACACAGGATGATACTTTCTTCTTCAAATCTGAATTTAACTCTCTTTTTCATGAAGTTTTACTCTAGTCACATGAATCAAACACAAACAGTTTCGGTTTCTCTCAAGAGATCATTAACCGAAAACTTTTCTTCAAGTTTTCGAAAGAAAACAAAGGTTTTTAACTTGAAGAAAATCAACAACAACAGATACGATACGATACCTCCAGTGAGCGCTTTGTCTCTGATACCAACTGATGTGATCACACCAGGGGTGTATGATCACGAACTCGGATCTAGCTCAATGGAGGCGGTTTCCAGAAAACTGGATCGATAAACAGAGGAAGAAGATGAAGAAAACAAAGTCGGCCAAGGGAACCTCCTCACTACGAGGTGAGGCAATGCCATTGAAAATGCCTGGGAAAGGAAATGGAACCTAGAACCTTTTGATTACTAGATCAAACAATGCTAGGTATTATATTGGATCCTCTTGCATGGATCACTAAAGGATTGGTGGAGCAAGATTTGAGACCCAAGAAGAACAATATGGCCGATTCGCGGCGGATATGTGTTCTTACAATATATGAGTTCTAGGGTTTACAATGGTTACAAGCTTCCTTATATAGAAGGAAAATGGTGAAGGAAGTAATGAGTGACTTGACAAGGGAACCATCTTCCTTGATTTAGGGTGGGCGAAATGAGAGGTGGCAGATGATGTGACATTGTAGGCTACCTGCTCTGGCGGCTTCCATTTTCCCAGAAATTGTAGTTGGCGGGAAATGGGAGGAAGGGCCTCTGCATAAGTTGAATGGTTCGCCTGACTTGCGTATGGAGGCCTCTTCTGGTGGGCGAACACCTGGGGCTTTGCTTGCATCTGGAAGTGTGGCACAAGGTCTTCGCCGATGGGCCATGGACTCGCGGGAGGAACCATGGGGTCGCAAAGGGACCATGGGTTCGCGGGAGACGCCTTGAGGTCGCGAAGGGCCATGGGTTCTCCAATGGCCATGAGTTTGCCATAAAGACCATAGGTTCGCCATAAGAACCATGGGTTCGCCAGGGACCATGGGTTCGCCAAGGACCATGGGTTCGCCATAAGTACTATGGGTTCGCCAAGGGTCATAGGCTTGCCGATGGGACTTCGCAAGCACGACTTCGTCTTGGAACTTGGCCTTAGCTTGGAGGAGGCGTTCAGGGTCCTCTCCTGGAGTTCTTGTAGACGTGGCTTAGCCTTGGGGCTTCGCCGGTGCTTAGAGGGTCGCTTCCTCCTCATCCGAGCCTTCGCCAAGGGTTCATCTTCCCCTTTGAAGGACTGTTTGCCCTTCATCTCAAAAATGGGGCTGATGTCCACATCAGATTTGAGGAAATAAAAATGCATGAAGGAAAATACTGGAAAACAATATAGAACATAAGCTCTCCTGAGGTTACCAAGCAGACCAAGAGACTAAAGTAGATATAGTTCGTGAAAGTGCTAAGTAAGAGGGTCGGATAAATATCAAGCAATGTCTTACCAAGTATTAACAGTATAGCATTAAGCTTGCCTGAGGCCCTGTGTGGAGGGCCCTTGGCTCGACTAGTGGGTTAATGTTCTATGATGCTTTCCCAAGCAGCCCCGAAGTATACTCTCGATGCATCACCACCAGCCACCAGATGAGTGTGAAGTTGTAGTAGAGCTCCTACGTGACTATGCCTTTCCACCCTCTTTAAGTACTGGATCTCGCTACTACTTGCATAATCTTCCCACTACATCTAGAGTTCTCTAGCAATTTGTCATGCTAGGATCCCTCGGGAGAAAATGGAACTACTCACAGCTCATACCAAAATAAACAAGCAAAATATGGATTAAAGAACTCATAAAAGGACAGATAAGGAGAAGAGAAACTCTTAACTTTAGATCTTCCAGAAATTCCTCAATCCATAATACATAACATAGAGCAAAACCATAAACTACAAGAGAAATAAATTCAAAAAAGTAAAGATAGGATGAAGATGGAGTGAGTCTCTAGGTGGAAGATGTGAGGGATTTGAGAGGATGGAGGAAGAATAGAGAATAAGGTTTAAAGTGGTGGAAGGGGTTGTATTTATAAGAGGTAGGATGCAGGTTAGGTTTGGGGTAGGAGCTAGGTTTGGTTTAGGTTAGGGAGAGTTTTGGAGGGAAAAAAGGTTGTTGGAATCTGGGCTCACCCGGTCACCCTATACATCACCTCGATTTTTGGACCGGTTGCCTTGTCAATCGTTGCGGCACCTGGAATCTTTCCTGACACTTCTGACATGCTGGGCAATCACCCTTCACCTTTTGCTCGATTGCCCTGCCGGTCGCTCGCCCTTAGAGAGCGATATAGTTGACTTTCCGAGATTCTGATAGCGGGGCGATTGCTCCGCTTGTCGAGCATCAGACCACTGTTTCCTCCATTTTCTTTCATTTTTCCATTCTGGCCCAAAACTTTTGTTTTCTTCAACTTCCTCCTGTTAACAATCATTTTGATCTAATCCCTATAAAAAAGACTAACCGATGAGCTAATTTGACTAATTTAAGTTCATAGGGGCTGATTTAAATTTCACTAGAATTTAGAGGAGAAATTTGTCATTTAACCAAGTTTACCAATATCCAAGTGTAATTTCAAAGTGCAGTGAAGACTAAAAGATACCTTGTTTTTGTCCGCCCACATGGTCAACTTGTTGTTGCCAAAAATGGTCGGCCAAGGATGAGTGAAACATCCTTGTCCTCTTCCATGTCTAGCATCACGAAATCGGTTGGGAAATAGAACTTTTCCACCTTCACCACCACATCCTCTAGAACTCCCCTTGGGTAAGTAAGCGAACAATCCTCTAACTGAAGAAGGATGCTTGAAGGTTTGATATCACTGAGGCCTAGCTTCCTGCAAATTGATAGTGACATCTGATTGATGCTAGCTCCTAAATCACATGGGGCTCTCTTAAAATGCACATAACCAATATCAAGCGGGATAGTGAAACTCCTTAGATCTTGTGCCTTTTGGGGGACTTCTTTTGAATGATTGCACTTGCTTCCTCATACAAAAGCATTACTTTATTTGCTTGAAGTTTTTGCTTCCTCGACAGAAGTTTCTTTAGAAACTTTACATATGGAGGCATGCTCACAATGACATTCAAGAAAGGGATAGAATTGTCTCATTGCCTTCTTCAATCTATGTGTGTGAATCTTCTTCCTCTTTCGTAACACTCAGATTTTCTTTAGGACCTTGAGTGTGAAGTGGGTAGTACTCTGCTTTCTTCGGTGGTACCTTAGGTTGCAAGACTACTTATCTTCCTCTTCTCAAGCCTACTATCTGACAATAAGGATTGCTCTCATCAGAATTTCACGTGGCCTACTTTTCTTCTTAGTTGCTTCCATTTTCAATTGCTTCATTTCAAGCATCATGTTTTTCCTCTGAGCACCGAGGATCTTCTTAAACCCTGCCTGAAAATGGACAAAGGCAGTAAGAGCATCTTCCAAGGGGCTCACATGCTTACGATTTCCAATCTCCTAGGGTTCCCCACTTGCTCCCCTAACTCTTTATGTTTCCTCCATGACCGATGGTCGGTTTAACACTCTTCTTTTCGGGTCATTGAGAAGTTGGCTCGTGGTAGAGATAAGAGTAAATTCCGCTGGAAGTCTCGTAAAAATAATTATTGTCATGTTGTGGTCCTGTTTTAAAAATTTGTCCTGTTTAGGTCTTATCTTGTGATACTTTGTCCTATTTTGGTCATTTCTGTCGAGTTGGGTAGTTAAATTCGACGGATTTTTAAAGATTTACCTTTTTACCCTTTCAATTATTTGGAAAAAATATACTTTAGTCCTATAACTATTAGTGCCACAAATTTTAACCCATAAATTTCACTTCTACCTACCCTCTGCCATAGGGCTGAGCAAGTTGTCGGTTTAACCGAATTAACCGATTTTATTTTCGGTTTCGGTTAATTCGGTTCGGGTATTTCGGTATTTCAGTTCGGTATCGGTAATACCGAAGTTGTAATTCGATTTTCGGTACGATATTCGGTTACGGGCTTTACCTATTCGGTTAACCGAATTAACCGAATATTTAGCCCGCATATGAGCCCATCTAAGCCTAGCCCAGCCCCAGCCCAATATCTAATAACCCTAGCAGCCACACAACACACTCAGTCTAAGCCCAGCCCAACCCAGCCCAGCCCAATCTCTAAAATTCGGTTATTTCGGATGGAAACCGAAATAACCGAACTTAATTCGGTATTCGGTTAATTCGGTTTTAAGTATACTTCGGTTAATTCGGTATCTAATAATAGATAACCGAAACCGAATAAATACGGTAATTCGGTTTCGGTTTATACCGAAAAAACCGATTGATCAGCCCTACTCTGCCACCCTCCACTTCTCTGATTCTCGTCGGAGCCACCGTGAAGGTTCGCTGCCGATCATCAATCTCCGCCGCCGGTACTCAGAAACCCTCCGTCACCGGTTGGTGGAGCACTGTCCGGCTGTACACCGACCAGATTGGATCCATTTAATCACCAGAATCATTCGATTGGGCGAGGATTAGAACGATCATTTCTACTCCCACGGAAAATCGCTCACCCGATTGTCGATTAAATCGGAGATTAAAAGCATTGTGATGGCGAGATCGAAGCCGCTGCCGATTAACCCAAAGAATGGGCTCTACCTCGTGCTCACCTCCGACGACGTGTACGTCCAGGTTTTCTGAGGCCAGGTATGTGGGTTCCATTATTTCACTTTCTCAGCGATTGTAGGATGCACCCTTCCTTACGCCTGGGTCGGAAACTCGGCGAAGCTTTGCCCCGGGGTTTGCGCGTACCCGTTCACCGTGCTGGAGTACATCCCAGCGAAGGGGACGTCGTCTTCGACGGCATGATCAGCGTGATCGAACGCAAGATTGCGGAGCTAGCGATAAACCCGTCAGTGAACACGTGATACGTTGGGTCGGACACAGTGGCTCCGGTGGAGATACCAGACCTGTGCGAGGGAATCTATGGGGCGGGCGGCGGAGGGTCGTACATGGGGCAACTATTGAACGATAAGGGTAAAAATGTAATTCTACACAAATCTGTTACAACTAACGGCTCAACTCGACAAAAAGGACCAAAATAGGACATGATACCATGGGATAGGACCTAGACATGACAACATTTTAAAACAGGACTAAAACATGACAATAATTATTTTTACGGGACTGTCAGCAAAATTTACTCGTAGAGGTAAGGAACGCCATCTGCGCGTCCAATGCATCATTCTTGTCATGCTCTCCTCGACCTTTCTTTTCTGTGGTTCACTTGTCTTCCCGACCCTGATAATGAGGTCTAACAATATCCAAGCCTTATCCAGCTCTTATCCACTAACCTTCCACCATAGGTGGCATTCAAGTGTAGCTAGGTGGGTAGCGATAGAGCATTGTAGAATGTGCAATTTTGATCCTCTCTTGGATTCCCGGATTGTGGGTATCTCCTATTCACATCCTTGAAATGAGCCCAATCTTGAGCTATTGTCTCATCATTTTCTTCTCAGAAATTCAGTATGGCATTTCAGCACTGTAATGTCTTTTGAACCGAAAAGTACTTCTTCAAGAAAGTTGACTTAAAATCCTCCCAAGTTTGGAACTTCATCTGATCTAGCCCCTTATACCATTTGAACACAACACCCTTCATTGAGAACGAGAAGAGTCTTATCCACTTTGAATCCTCGGACGTAGGTTGCATTACCATGATATCACATATGAGAACAAAATGCTCCAAATGATTGTTGGGATCTTCATCGATGAGCCCATGGAATGGATCTTTCTCTACTAATGCGAAGGCATGCCCATGGATAGTGTAATTGCCCATTGCCAGAGGTGGTCGAACCATACGCTCATTCTTTTCAATAACCGGAGGTCTATATGCGGTAGAGAGTGGAACTCGTACTCTCCTTCCTTTTTCGTCATGGTGACTGTGATGATTGTCTTTCATCTTAGTGGAAAAACCATTTCCTCTTGATATTTCTTGTGAAGCTTACCCTTACTTGTAAATCAACCCACGAGGAATTCAACTACAATTAAGGAGTAAGTTCACCAATTAATCTCTACTTATGAAATGAAATGCAAAAAAACCAAACACTCAATAAACACACAGTCAATCTTTGGCAATGGCACTAAAAGCTTGAAGAGTGTTTTACATTTATAAAAAACAAGTTCAATTCAAGTGACAAGGCGTTGTAGATAGTGATAATTTAAGATCTTTACTTAATCGTTTCATGTCATATGCATGCGGATCAATTCATACACTTAGAGATTCATAGCATAATGTGATTTTCCAAAATCGTGTCACTCTACATTCACAAAGAAGAAAGAGGAGAAGGAGGAAGAAGAAGGAGATGAGAAATGTACCTTGCACCAAGGAATACTGCTTAAGGGTCTTTGTCCTTGCTCCAATACGTTTGCTCCGCTTGAAACTTGATGAACACCTTCAAACTCTGATGAAGATCGTGGCGGATCTTCTTGTATCTTCAAGGGTTGAAGTTGTTTGAAGAGGGCTGATTTCATGTGATCAAAGGGGCGATTTTGTGTTGAAGAAACACAAGAGAACTCCACCCGAAATGCTCTAAGGAAATGCCACTTAGTTTCGCCCAAAAGAGAAAGAGAGAAGAAAGGGAGAAGAATTCCGGATGTCAAAAGCAAGTCTTTTGGCCAAATTCCTCCCATCTATATTTATAGATGAGGATGGAAGTTACAAGAGGACAAAATAACTCTCTCATGGCCGAAAGTACACACACTTTCGGCCTTGGAAGAGGTTATTCCTCCCTTGTACAGAAATAAGCCTTAAAGTCTTGGTAACCACCTCCTTAGCCGAAATGGTGCCTCCTTGAATGACACCTATTCGGCTAAATAACCTCTTCATGGCCGGTTATGCTTGTATAACCACCAAGGAGTTGTTCCCATGTGCTATGATACATACACCTTGCACCATACAGATCCATTCTATCCAAAATACCCTTATTCAGTCCAGAAGGTGTAATTGGTAGTTACTACTCATGATTCAAGTTAAAAT
The DNA here is from genome assembly GCA_024586325.1 of Stellera chamaejasme. NCBI lineage: Eukaryota > Viridiplantae > Streptophyta > Magnoliopsida > Malvales > Thymelaeaceae > Stellera > Stellera chamaejasme. Next base: position 19,869,088 of record CM044982.1, on the reverse strand, counting down.
ATCATAAAGATATATCAATTGGCCACGTCCTTGAATGGTTTTGTCATTATAAATCTTGTTCAAAATGAGATGAATGGTTTTGTCATTATAAATCTTGTTCAAGTCCTTGAACACGTTACAGTTGGCAAACCCAGCAGTATGGCTACTAGAGAGGATGACGAGGTCTTTCCGATCTAGGACATGAAATTCAATTTCTTTAATCAATGCAGGGAGGGAGATGGTGCTTTTGTACCCACCCCAAAAAAAAGACATGCTTAATAGTAACTATGTAAGTAGAGGGACCAATTTCAATTTAATTAACGGTTAAGTGGTAACTCTACACTTGCAGAGCTAAATGCAATAGTAAAATAAAGCCGTTGAAAATCAAGAGGTACCAAATTTAATTTAACTTAACTAATGATTCAACAATAATTTTGCACTTGCAGAGCTAAATGCAATGGTAAAATCAAGCCACTGAAAATCATGATCATAAAATATAACTTTTCGAACTACTCCCATTTCTTTTGAAATGAATAAAATTGGCACGCATTTTAAGAAAACTTCTCCCTTTAAACTTATATTCTCTCTACAAGCCTTTTATTCTTTTTGTTGCACACTACACCTATCTTCTTCTTTACAATTTCTCTCTCTCCAAATCACAACAATCTTAGACTCTAACTTCTCTAGTTTATTCTTTCCATAATAAAAGAAGTACTATCACTAAATTAAACACACAAAAAACAACATACTTCGAGATTCATTTGCTGGAAATTTTCACAAAACCACCATGTCCTGACAACCGAGTTAAACGAGTGAAGCGGACCAGATGAGGACACAGTCGGAGTAGATAATGGCGGCGTACAAAAAGAATAGAGGCAAAGAATGATAGTTCCTTCTAATCTACCGGACCACCTCGGTACGGGACTTTTACGGGACCAATGTTCATATAAAAAAAATTCTCAGATAAAACGATGTCATTTTAATTTAAAAAGCGTTCGAATAACTAAAAACCGCTAAAATAGTTTAAAAGCGTTACAAAATATAAAAAGTGTTTGAATTTTGAAAAATATAAATACCTTAAATTGCATCAATGACACATATAAGCACCCTAAACTACATCAATGACACCTATGAAGATGCTATACTGTGTCCAAGACATATAGGAAGACCATAAACTACGTCAAGGACACATTAGTGGATTTTGTAGGTATTTTGGTAAAGACGCATTTTAGGACCTCCGTATGTGCTATTGTCGCATGAAATTCAAATGTTTTGCAATGATGCACTATATGAACCATTAATGCGCCAATGACGTACTGTGTGTACCAAATAATGTGACATTTGTTGTGTGTGCAAACACATACACATTTCCGAGGTGTTTTAAGTCACAATAATGCATCTTTTGTGCTTACTTTTCATGAATTAAATGCACTTTACTTGCAAATGCCAATCCTTTTGCAGATGCAACGTGCGAAGGTGAATTGGAGCTCAATATGCATCATTTGAGGGCTCGAGAGCAATTTTAGATTCTTGCGGGTCAAAGCAACAAGTCTCGGGTCAAACGGAGAGCTGAAGTCAAAGTCAAAGAAAGTTTGAGGACTTCACGAGCTTGCGCGTATGCTTTGCACGCAAATAAGCACGCATTGATAAGGAAGCCACCTTGGCATGGTGGTGTGGCGCGATGCATGATTCGCTACACGGTGGAGATAGGCATGGCTAGTTAGCGCACTGAGTTGGTGCGAAGACCGACGCTCCCTCATGTGCAAGCGGTTACTTGGGAAGTTTCCTCACAATTTCCCTAATTGTATCAGTCTTTTTGGGCCAAAATGCCCCTATTTAGCTAGTTTTAGGTGCCCAACATATTTAGGGGCCTTTTAGTACATTAGGAGTTGTATATGTATAGACTTCTAAGCTAAGTTTTTAGGAGCTTTTTTTGAGACCTAAGAATTTTAGATATTTTTTAGAGGTTCTCTCCCAAATTTCAGCTAGGGTTTGAGCCCCTCAACCCCAATTTCTTGGGGGTTGAAGGTGCAACATGTGGATAATCTTCCATGGGTGAAATCTAAACTCTTTGTCTCTTGTTATATCTTTTCATTACTATCAGTGCATGTATAAGTCCAATTACAATATTGATAGAATTAGGAATGGTGTTATGTCTTAGTGATTTCCTTGCTTAAGAGTAGTATCTCTTGTTTCCATGATGATCTTGCGTTGATATTGATCTCTTACACGTTTTACCATCATAGTATGCACATGGATTGATCATTTATGTTTGCATATCGTTGATGGATTATCCAAAGTCCGAGAAGGCCTGAGGAAACCTCATTGATGGCAAAGGTTAGATGCTATAAATGCCTCTATGTACCACCATTAAACCTTGAGAGTGGCTAGTTCAAGGCGGCCTTTGTGGAGTGGTGAACCGCTTGTCAGAGAGGAACGCGGGACGATTGTAGTAACTCATCTCATTATTTGATCGAAAACTTGTAGTGCAATTCCTCTCTGAAATGCTATGAATGATTGAGATTATTCGGTTAGGTCTCCATATCTCCAAGGATTTCGTGTTAGTTTCAGAAGTGCGGTGATTCCATTCTATGTATTTTAGACTTCGATCCTAACATATACTGATGTGAACCCACCAAGGCCCAAAGCCCAAGATCCTTTACAAGGAATTGGAGGCCCAATCACAAGAGCAAGAGCAAAGAAGACCAACCAAGCTCTTTCCCTATTCATGAAGGATTTTGCAAGCTTGGAGGAGCAAAATGAAAAGATTGAAGAAGAAGAGGGAAAAGTGGATATTTTTCCCACCAAACCCAAGGAGCAATCCAAAGGAGTGACCCAAATATTCTCTATCATAATTGTGGCCCAAGAAGAGCAAATCACTTTGGGAAACTAGAGGACTCAAGTGACAAGATGAAAGAAGTTTGAGGATAAAGGATAATTTCACAAGTTACACCTTTCATCTCCAAAGGTTACAAGCATCAAATGGGCACTTGAATATGATAACTAATGCTACAAATAAATTGGTCAATTAGTATAGAAATTAATTTTCCATTAATTTTATTTGTAACTTTATTTTATTTTTCTTTCTACCCTAGGTTAATTCCCTACCTATAAATAGGGGTTGTTTCTACATTTTGAGAAGACATCATATATGAAATTCACTTTGCAAATTTGAGAGAAAATTCTCTTCATTTATACTACACTTTTCCACTCAACTCTTGTTCAAAAGTTTTGATCAAGTTTGCTAAATCCAAGGTTGCTTTCTCTTGAAGAAAGAGGTGTTGGATCCATCTTCCTTCCCTTGGCAAAACTTCACTTTTGCTTGAACCATTTCTTGGATTCAAGAGGGGGTGTTGGCCAATTTTATCATTCTTTTCTAGACAAGAAAAAGATCATTCAAGTGTCTTTCTTAATCCATAAGAAAACACATCAATTGGTATCAGAGCCATCTTCTTGTTCTAGCACAACCATTTTTTTTAAAGATAAAGAGTTTTTGTGTTCTTGATGGAAAATGATTTCACCATCATCTAATCTTTTCCATTAACCATCTAACTATTTACTTTCTTGCAATTTACATTACCGCACCTAACTTCTACTTTCTGCAATTTACATTTCCGCACCTAACTTTTACGTTCTCGCAATTTAGATTTTTGCAATTTATTATTTTGCAATTTATTTCTTGCAATTTAATTTCTTGCAATTTATCTTTTTTGCAATCCCCTTCCTTATCCCTTGCTCTTCAATTATTATAATTGTGTTATTTGTCATATTACTTGTCATCTAACCAATTTTAATATTTGTTACCTCTATCTCCTATTGTGCCTAACCTTCTTTTTTTGTTATTTCTATTATTGCACCTTGTGTAAAAAAAATTTAAAAAAAAGAAAAGAAAAAGAAGTTGAAAGTTTGGAAAAAAAAAAAGAATCATTTGGTGCAAGTTTTTACAAAGTGAAGGTTTGGCAAAACAAAGGAGACAAGAGTTCAAGAATTTCTTGAAAAAAAACTCCTCGCATTTTTGAAAGGCTTTCCAAAAGACCACCAACTTTTCACAAATTGCAGAAAGCTCATTTCTACATTTCTCCAAAATCATTGCAAAAAGTAACCAAAATCTTTTTCTGAAAGGTTTAAAGTGACTTTTGTATTTGATTCTCTTGATCTAAAACTTTTTTAGAAACTAAGAGTTTTTGAGCAAAAAAAAGTGTTTGAGGACTTGAAGAGAATTTTGGTGAGTTTGAGTGTAAACAGTTGTTATAATGTCGGATCCTACTTCACCAAGATCACGAATCGAAAAGTACATGGAAAACATGCAAGAAATGATGAAGCTTCTTACGGCTCGGATAACTACCCTTGAAGATATTTTCATCAATGAAAAAAGGACAGGAAAAGGTAAACACAAGGAAGGTGAAGGTTCTAATCATATATCTATTCCATCCAACCAAGAAAGAGACAATGAAAGAAATGCCGAGACTCGAACCCGAGCAACCAGTGCTCATACCCATCAAGAAGATGATGAGTACTTTGAGAATCGAGCAAGAAGGAGATCATCAGAGGAGCAACGAGTGCTTAACAATCTGAAAATTAAAATTCCTCCTTTCTATGGCAAAAGCGATCCTCAAGAGTTCTTTGACTGGGTAAAGAAAGTTGAAATGGTTTTTGATATTTATGATTATCCTAACAACTTGAAAGTGAAGGTGGTTGTAGTTGAATTTTGTGGCTATGCCCTCACTTGGTGGGATCAACTTGGGCAAAACAACCGCCAACCACAACATTGGGATGTTCTCAAGTATGCGATGAAAGCTCGTTTTGTGCCACCATATTATGAAAGAGAGTGCCACCAACAACTCCAACAATTGGTACAAGGCAGCAAATCAGTGGAAGATTACCACAAGGAGTTAGAAGCCGCTCTCATGAAAGCCCAAGTCAATGATACCGAGGAAGCAAAGATGGCTAGATTCTTATATGGCCTCAAACCGAAATTGCCAAATCTCTGGAATTATGTGAGTACCAAGATTTTGAACAGATGGTTCACAAGGCCATCAAGGTTGAAAGGCACTACAAAAATCAGATCTTCATGTCATACAATCAACCACAAAGGAACCAATGGAGAAGCCAACCTCGAGCTCCACCTCCAAAAGGTAACCAGCCTCGAAACACTTATTCCAACCAAGCTCCACCTCAAAATAAACCACCCACTCAAAATAAATCCCCTTCTAACCAAACTCCACAAAAAGTCCTTGAATGTTTCAAATGTAAGGGTAAGGGACATTATTCTTATCAATGCCCAAATCCTAAAGTGATGATTTGCAGAGACGATGAGTGGTTTAGTGATGATGAAAATGAGGAGGAAGAAGAGCTAAATGTTCAAGAGGAAAGTGAGTATGAAGAATTTGAAGAACCACCACTTCAAGGTGAACTACTTGTCTCAAGGAGAGTTTTACATGTCCATCCATCACAACAAAGTCAAAGAGAGAACTTGTTCCAAACAAGAGCGCTAGTTGCTGGTAAACTTTGTTCTCTTATCATTGATAGTGGTTCTTGTACTAACGTGGCTAGTTCTTACATGGTGAACAAGTTAGGTCTTACTACTCACAAACATCCATCTCCATATGTTCTTCAATGGATGGATGAAAATTCGGTTGTTAAAGTGTTATCTCAAGCTGTTGTGCCAATTAAGATTGGTAAATATGAAGATGAAGTTTTATGTGACGTTGTGACCAAGATGAATGCAGCCCACATTCTTCTTGGAAGGCCTTGGCAGTTTGACAGGCAAGCTACTCATCTCGGTGACTCCAACAAGTACATCATTTCCCACAAAAGTCGAAAGCACACTCTCCTCCCTTTATCCCCACAAGAAGCCAACCAAGATCAACTCCACCTTCAGCGTGAGGCCGAGAGGAAGGAAGGTAAATGTGAGGATAAAAATGAAAAGAAAAAGAAAACCCAAGTGGTTTTGCAAGAAACTAAAGAGTGCAAGAGTGATTTGAGTGGAAAAAGTAAGTTGGAGAGAAAACAAGAGTGTCTAATCTCCATGGCCAAAGTTAAACATGTGAAAAAGGCTTTGTTGAGTAACAAGCCATGTTATTTGTTTATTCCTAACACTTGTCTTCTGACCATTGGAAAAGAGGAAGAAATTCCCAAATTTTTATCTTCTTTGATGAATGATTTTCAGAACTCTTTGAGGAGCCAAATGGACTACCTCCATTTAGAGGAATTGAGCATCAAATTGACTTGGTGCCTGGAGCTTCATTGCCCAACCGCTCTCATTATAGAACCAATCCGGAAGAAGCAAAGGAGATCCAAAAACAAGTTGAGGAATTGTTAGAAAAAGGGTACATCAAAGAAAGTCTATCTCCATGTGTTGGCCGGTCCTCTTAGTTCCTAAGAGTGATGGAACATGGAGAATGTGTATGGATTGCCGCCTATCAATAAGATCACTGTAAAGTATCGACATCCTATTCCTCGTTTGGATGATATGCTTGATGAATTATGTGGTTCAAAAATATTTTCAAAAGTTGATCTTAAAAGCGGGTATCACCAAATAAGAATGAAACAAGGTGATGAATGGAAAACAGCTTTCAAAACTAAACTTGGTTTATATGAATGGCTTGTTCTTCCATTTGGCTTATCTAATGCACCGAGTACTTTCATGAGGTTGATGAATCATGTTCTAAAATCTTTCATTGGAAAATTTGTTGTTGTATACTTCGATGATATCTTAGTATATAGCAAAACAAAAGAAGAACATGTTGAACACTTGAGGTTGTTATTTTCTACACTTAGATGTGAGAAGTTGTATGCCAATTTGAAGAAATGTGTTTTTGCTACTAACCGAGTTGTCTTTCTTGGTTATGTTGTAAGTGAACATGGATTAAGTGTAGATGAATCAAAAGTGAAGGCGATAGTGGAATGGCCAGTTCCCAAAAGTGCCACAGAGGTTCGATCATTTCATGGACTAGCAAGCTTTTATCGAAGGTTTGTAAAAGATTTTTCTACAATTGCTGCTCCTCTCAATGAATTGGTCAAGAAGAATGTTCCATTCAAGTGGACTTCATCTCACCAAAAGCCTTCAACGCACTCAAAGAAAGGATAAGCACATCTCCTGTTTTGTCTCTTCCTGATTTTGGTAAGACTTTTGAAATTGAGTGTGATGCAAGTGGAATAGGAATAGGAGCTGTTCTTAAACAAGAAGGTAAACCTATTGCCTACTTTAGTGAAAAACTTAGTGGTGCATCCCTTAACTTTTCTACTTATGACAAAGAATTATTTGCCTTAGTAAGAAGTTTGGAAGTTTGGTCACACTATCTTCTTCCTAAAGAATTCATCATTCATACTGATCATTACTCACTTAAATATTTGCAAGGTCAAGGGAAGTTGAACAAAAGGCATGCTAAATGGGTTGAGTTTATTGAGTCATTTCCATACTTAATTAAATTTAAGAAAGGAAAAGACAATATTGTTGCGGATGCCTTAAGTAGGAGATATACATTGTTGAATGTTTTGGACTCAAAGATTTTAGGCTTTGAAAACATGAAAACTTTGTATGCTAGTGATGAAGATTTTGGACAAATATACCAAGCATGTGAAAAACAAGGTTTTAACAATTATTATTTGTTTGATGGTTATTTGTTCAAAACTAAGAAACTTTGTGTACCTAGGGGATCAATCCGGGAACTACTTGTGAAGGAAGCCCATGGTGGAGGTATGATGGGTCATTTTGGCCAAGTGAAGACATTGGAGGCCTTAAAAGAGCATTTTTATTGGCCAAACATGAGAAAGGATGTTGACAAAATTTGTGCACAATGTCTTGTGTGCAAAAAGGCTAAATCCAAACTTGAGCCTCATGGGTTATACATTCCTCTCCCTACTCCTTCTTTACCTTGGGTTGATATTTCTATGGATTTTGTGACTGGTTTGCCAAGAACATCTCATGGACATGATGCAATATTTGTTGTCGTGGATAGATTTTCTAAAATGGCTCATTTTATCCCTTGTCATAAAACTGATGATGCCACACATGTCGCCAATTTGTTTTTCAAAGAAGTTGTCAAGTACCATGGTTTACCTAAAACAATTGTGAGTGATAGAGATACAAAGTTCCTTAGTCATTTTTGGAGGACTTTGTGGGGTAAATTGGGTACTAGGTTGCTATTTTCTACTTCTAGTCATCCCCAAACGGATGGACAAACAGAAGTTACAAATAGGACCATGATCACTCTTTTGAGAACACTTCTTAAGAAAAATCTAAAACAATGGGAAGAATGTTTGGCTCATGTTGAATTTGCTTATAATCGTTCATATCACACTACTACAACTTTTAGTCCATTTGAAGTTGTTTATGGATTTAACCCTTTGACTCCATTAGATTTGATTCCTCTTCCTTTGAGTGATACAGTTCATAAAAGTGCCGAGGAGAAAGCTAAGCAAATGAAAGATCTTCATTTGAAGGTAAAGGAGCAAATTGCAAAACAAAATGAAGTTTATGCTAAAAGAGCCAACAAAGGAAGGAGGCATGTGTCATTTGAACCCGGAGATTGGGTTTGGCTCCATTTGAGGAAAGAAAGATTTCCTCAAGAAAGAAAGAACAAACTTGCTCCAAGAGGAGATGGTCCATTTCAAGTTGTCAAGAAAACTGGGGAGAATTCTTACACTCTTGCTTTACCTCAAGATAAATATAATGTACATGCTACTTTCAACGTGAAAGATTTGTCTCCTTTTGTAGGTGAAGATGACGACTCGATTCCGTGGTCGGAATCTTTTCAAGAGGGAGAGGATGATGTGAACCCACCAAGGCCCAAAGCCCAAGATCCTTTACAAGGAATTGGAGGCCCAATCACAAGAGCAAGAGCAAAGAAGACCAACCAAGCTCTTTCCCTATTCATGAAGGATTTTGCAAGCTTGGAGGAGCAAAATGAAAAGATTGAAGAAGAAGAGGGAAAAGTGGATATTTTTCCCACCAAACCCAAGGAGCAAGCCAAAGGAGTGACCCAAATATTCTCTATCATAATTGTGGCCCAAGAAGAGCAAATCACTTTGGGAAACTAGAGGACTCAAGTGACAAGATGAAAGAAGTTTGAGGATAAAGGATAATTTCACAAGTTACACCTTTCATCTCCAAAGGTTACAAGCATCAAATGGGCACTTGAATATGATAACTAATGCTACAAATAAATTGGTCAATTAGTATAGAAATTAATTTTCCATTAATTTTATTTGTAATTTTATTTTATTTTTCTTTCTACCCTAGGTTAATTCCCTACCTATAAATAGGGGTTGTTTCTACATTTTGAGAACACATCATATATGAAATTCACTTTGCAAATTTGAGAGAAAATTCTCTTCATTTTTACTACACTTTTCCACTCAACTCTTGTTCAAAAGTTTTGATCAAGTTTGCTAAATCCAAGGTTGCTTTCTCTTGAAGAAAGAGGTGTTGGATCCATCTTCCTTCCCTTGGCAAAACTTCACTTTTGCTTGAACCATTTATTGGATTCAAGAGGGGTGTTGGCCAATTTTATCATTCTTTTCTAGACAAGAAAAAAAAATCATTCAAGTGTGTTTCTTAATACATAAGAAAACACATCATCTTTTCCAAATGTATTTGATCCACTGTGAGTGTTCTTTAGAGAACAAAAGAGAGTTCCTAAAAGTGTTGTCACACTCACAAGGGAGAGAAAACAACCCTTGATCAACATTGACGCATTTTAGGCTTTCATATGTATTTTAAATGACACATTTTCGGATACCAGTGTATGTCATTGGCTAATTGTGGATCCTCCAACTTTGGTTGTGACAACATTTAGGTCCTTGTTGTGTGTTTTTTCTTCATAAAAGGTCCCTTGATCAAAAACTCTAGACCAACATTTGAGGAGTTGATAAAAGCGTTACAAAGTTAGAAACGTTTGGGATTCCCAGAAAAACGCTTTAGACTTGAAATGTTCAATCCCTCACTTCCGCCGCCACTCTGCTCAACAGATCCCCCTCCAACTGCACTGAAGAGTGATGATGCTTCTGTTACCCCCCTTACCGCGGAAGCGTATAGGTGATTAGGATTATCGCTAATCACCCCGATCACACACTTTACTCGGGGGTAACAGCGCACACACAACCCACTATCACTAAGTGAGCCGCTCTAACCCGAGGCCACTTTACAATTTTCGATCACACCAATGATTTTACATGATTACAATTCAAAACTGACCCAGGATCACTATACTATGCGCAACAAACAAAAAGTCACAATAATGTGCATACTCGCACTATTTCACATTTCCTGCACAAAACCTCACATTTCACACATTTCATTCACACCACAGATGCAGATCAATCACAAACTCCTGCCCAACACAGTTTTTTCACACATTTACACAACACTATGAGTTCCTGCACAAACATATCATTGCACATCCTCACATTCCAGCACTGAAGATCAGCACACATCTTGTGCCATCAACACATATACTCACAATATTTCCGCACGAAACTCACAGAACTTCCAGCACATATATACAAATAGAATTTCCAGCATAAACCTCAGATATGATACTACTACAAATATGCATGTCATTTATAATATACAGAGCCAGAAATATTCAATTGGAATACATACGTGACGTGCGAGGGGGCGACGCTCCAAGGTTCAACCACAATCTTCGACGTACCAGATGTTGCTGCTGCTACACACATAAGAAAGTTTAACCGTGAGAAATTCTAAAGTGCTCATATATAACTGAATTCAAAACCAAATCATACTTCTCAGAATTTCCGGTACATAACACAAATACAAGGAACCTCTGTCACACTGATCTTATCAATTCACACACACAACAGACTTACACAACAAAAATCTCAAGACACAACTGATCACACGCAACTGACATACACAACCCAAATTCCAGAACTGAACATACACACATATATAGAAAAACCGATCATAGTGAATTACACACACAACGGACTTTTTCACAGAAATTCCAGAAACTGAATATTCATACATACTGAGCCAAATTACCAAAGTACCCTTATCATGTTGATTCATACACAATACGCAAACTGAGCATAAATCCCAGAACACAAAGCACATACACATGACTGACAACTGATCATGCGGAATCACACACTGCACACAGTAGTCGAAATCCCGGGACCAAATTCACACACATTCACAACAGAAATCTGATCATACAGAATCACACACAATACGGATCTTACCCCTTATCCCGCACACACAATCACACAACACACTGATCGAAATGTACAATTAGTACCTGAAATAACATAACACAAAAGCTAACCCCTGGAGTTTTACTCGGCGGGTTGCTTGTTAGCACTTTTTCCTGAAATGGAAAAATAAGGGGTAAGTCCTCGAAAGAACTTAGTAAGGGTGTAGGTATAAGCACGGTATAACTTGTTGCACAAGGAACCTGCATCCAAAGCGAAAACGCAGAATGTACGATATACAACAAAATATAAATGCAAACACATGCTCAAACAATGCAATTTTAACCAAATGCAATGCAGTTCAAACAATGATTTATAATGAAGTTAGGCAGAATGACAGTCTTCCCGGCCTTAGCCGAGGCACACATATCACACACTAGAGCATGGCCAGCTCGGGGTCACGAGCCCCACCGTCATATCACAAACACCATAAAGGTGTATCACACACATTACACCATTTAGGTGCGGTTGCACATCCCACACGCATATAACACCATTGTAGGTGTATCAGAATCCCAGAACCTGCAAACTGATGCTTATACCACGGGACTAGGTTTAACATCACCAGGCCACCCCTCGGACTAAACCTAGCTTCAATATATATTCTGCTACGCATGCTGAATAATGCAGTACCAGAAGACACATTGAACCCTTACCTTTCACAGAAGTCAGAATGGAATTTTCTGATCAGCAGTCCCGACACGGATTTCGGCAGAGTTTCGGCTGCACTTCCGACTACCCCCTGTTCACATATGATCCACAGATACAGAATACACATTCAAAATTCACAGAATCAATCCACATCAATGGCGCCAAAATTAAGGCTCGGGCAGGAAAAAACGGCTTTCACATACGACCTTTTCTGGAAAAACCGAATAGCACAACACGTATATCTCTTCACCCTGATTACAAATATACCCTTACCTTCCGTCAAATGAAGCCTGAAGCTGAGTTTCTATTCAGAATTTTAGAACAATTTCGGCAGCACTTTTGCGAAGATTCAGCTCCCACTCCTGACACAAAAGACGTAATAGAATGTGCAAGAAATGCTTAGGAACCATAAAATCAACCATTAGAGAAGCTTCATAAAAATGGAGCAATTTTCAGAAGCTCACGGTTTCCAAACGGAGCTGAATTCACAAAATCTTATCCGTAATAACTTCCTAACTCATCACAAAGATCAGTTTGGTATGCTTACCACAAAGCTTCTTCGAGTATCCTTCAACATCAGTTTTGGAGCTCAAATGGCGTTTTCATGGCTGAAAGTTTCGGCTCGTACAAGCACAAGGAAGAAGGAGAAGAAAATGTAGCCTTTTTGGCTTTTTCCTTCTTTTTTATACTTTTTTCCTTCCCTTCTTTTTCGTGTGAAATAAAAATATGACAAGCGTCCCAATTCTCTTCCCATTTCAGCCGAATTTTTAACCCCCCTCAATCATTAATTTTCATTTTTTCCTCTTTTTCACTTTAGCCCCAAAACTTTCAAAAGTTGCAATTTAGTCCAATCCGAAAATTGCAACTTTTTAACCGTAACTCCAGACGGAACGAAATCTGAAACACATTCTCGGGACCAGTGACGGAGATACGTTAAGACCGGGGGGGCAGCTGTCACCCCTCCAAAGTTTGGGGGTATAGGGTATATATGATATATTTTGAGGATGAATATAATATTAATCCTATTCAGCCCCCCTCCACTCAACCCACAATAATATTTAAGCCCAATTTTAATTTAAGCCCAAATAATAAACCCAATTATCTACACAAAATAAAACCTAACCCAACTCACTCATTAAACCCAACACAAAATAAAACACAAAACAGATGGTCCCCCCCCGTCCCTACCTTGCCCTGCTGTTGCTTCTTCTTCTTGTATTTCCCTAACCCTTGCTAGCCGCCAACAAACAAGCCAGCAACTCACGTGAGTCCCTCTTCTGTTCACACAAACACTCCCCCATTATTAACTATTTATGACTTTTAATTAACTATTAGTGTTTTGTGTTGTGCGCACACACCACCACTTTGACTTTGTCTTTTTGTGATTGAATTTATAATTTTATTACCACTTTTCTATCAAGACCTTGCATAGACTTTATGCAATTATGCTTATACATGAATGACAATATGAGTCTATGACACGTTTATGTTGCTTATACATGAATTAACTTCAGGTTTGCAGCGTTTGCTTACACTTAGGTAACTAACTAGTTTTAATTAGAAAAGTAAAGTCAACAATTTTTTATTTATGGAGTGTAATTCGGTCTATGTTTTTTTAGTAATAATTTTAGTGTGTTCTAGTTAGTAAATAAAAATTGATTATATCATTAATTTTCAATTTTCAATTGATTGTTTGAATATTATTTTCAGTTATGCCTAACAAGCAAAGGAAATTGTATGCTTTCTTTAATAAGAAAGCTTCAACCGAAAGCGAAGATCAACACCAACAATCTAAAAGTGATCAAGATGAAAGAATAGAGGAAGAGGTTCAAAAATGTGATAGAACTCCACAAGCTCCCACTTCAAGTGCTTCAATTCGTAAGGACTATTTCATAGTGCGTGATCCAGGTGAACGTGATCCCATCTGGAAAGTGCCCGTTAAATCGTTAATGAACGGGATGAGGTAAGAAGAGCTTACTTAGAAGCTGGTCCTTATCAATTCAAGCTTGATAATTATCCAGTAGAAAATCAACGTAGGTTTCAGTACCATTGGTTTTCTGAATTTCCTTGGTTGGAGTATTCCCCCAAAGTAGATGTTGTATATTGTTTACCATGTTTCCTGTTTACGGATTCATCAAAAGCACAACAAGGTTGGGATGCTTTTACTGTAAAAGGCTTTCAGAAATGGAAGAAGGTTAAAGATGGTAAAAATTGCTCATTTAAGAAACATATGGGCGTAGGACCTTGCTCCCCTCACAATAATGCAATCCATAATTGTCATATGTTGTTGAAGCAATCTAGTCACATTGACAAGGTAATTGAGAAGCAATCAAAATAAGAGGTTGAAAAGAATAGACTCAGAGTAAGAACTTCTATTGATGTTGTTCGGTTCTTATCTTTTCAAGGAATTGCCTTTAGGGGAAATGACGAGTCTGTTGATTCAAGAAATCGAGGGAACTTTATTGAGTTGCTTAAAATTTTGGCAACTTATAATGATGAAGTAGAAAGAGTTATTTTGGAGAAAGCACCTCATAATGCCAAATACACATCTCCTCTAATCCAGAAGGAAATTTTGCATGTGTTTGCAAAAAAAGTTAGAAACAAAATTTGTGAGAATATTAATGATTCAAAGTTTTGTATAATTGTTGATGAAGCTTGTGATGAAAGTAGAAAGGAACAGATGGCTCTTGTTCTTCGGTTTGTTGATATCACGGGTTTTATACAAGAGCGGTTCTTTCATATTTCTCATGTGAAAGATACATCATCAATTACATTATACTCTGAGATTTGTGATGTTGTCTCGTTATGGATTAAATGTTAAGAATATTCGTGGTCAAGGATATGATGGTGCTAGTAATATGCGCGGTGAGTGGAATGGATTGCAAGCACTTTTTTTGAAGGATTGTCGCAGCTTATTATGTCCATTGTTGTGCTCATTGATTGCAATTAGCATTAGTTGCAGCTGCAAGAGAGGTAGATGTTATACATGAATTCTTTCTTAATGTCTCTCTAATTGTCAATACAATTAATGCCTCTGCCAAACATCATGATCAATTACAAGAGGTCCACTTTCGAAATATTGCTCACTTGGTTGCTACAGATGAGATTGAGACTGGGCTGGTGCTAACCAAAGCGGTACTTTGAAAAGGCCTTGTGATACACGTTGGAGTTCTCACTTAGCTTCCATTATGATCTTCTCGGTATGTTTGATCTTTGTCATGAAGTTTTATCAAACATTAGAAAAGAAGGTAACTCTAAAACAAAAGGTGATGCTGCAGCTGCTTTGAGAAGAATGACATCATTCGAGTTTGTCTTTATTGCTCACTTAATGTATGAGACTTTTTGGTATCACTGAAGTTCTATGTCTAGCATTACAAGAAAAGAATCAAGACATAGTAAAGACAATGGATTTAGTGACGACTACTTCATTGTTGCTGCAACGTTTAAGGATGGAAGGATGGGATTCTTTCTTTCTGAAAGTTGGATCATTTTGTTCAAATCATAAGATTGGGATTCCAGATTTCAATGCTCCTCATTTTCTCGGGCAATATAGTCGTCGACAGAATGGTGTTTTTGAGGGGCATTATTATCAGTTTGATATCTTTAATGCTGCAATTGATTTTCAGCTGCAGGAGATCTCATCGAGGTTCAATGATCGTATTGTGGAGCTCTTGAAATTAAGTTCATCTTTGAACCCGAAAGATGAGTTTGCATCTTTTAACATTGAATCTATTTGAAGCCTTGCAAGGATCTATTATCCCCAAGATTTTACAAATCATGATCTGGAATTGTTGCCATTTCAACTGCAACATTTTCATATTGAGGTTCGTGGTCAATCAGATTTTGAAGGATTATCTTCAATTGGTGAATTGTGTCAAGTAATGGCAGCTACAAGGAAATCAATTACTACTTTCTTGTTGATAGATTGATTCGTTTGGTGTTGACTTTACTGTGTCTCTGACTACCACTGAACGTGCTTTTTATGCGATGAAAATCCTGAAGAATAGATTGCGAAACAAGATGCACAATGATTTTCTTGCAGATAGCATGCAACTATATATTGAGAGGGGTGTTGCAGAGACTTTTGATTTAGATTCACTAGTAGATTATTTTAGAAATCTCAAAGAACGTCGTGTTGAATTTTGAGTATTTTATGTGTATTAATTTGTGATAAAATTTGGAGGATTGTTTTTTTGCTACTTATTTTGGTTCTATCACCAATGATTGACTCTATATATTAAGTTACACTCGCCCTGGCCCCCCCAACCTCAAATTCCTGGTTTCGTCACTGCTCGGGACCTCATATCACACACAAAACAAGCTTCATATGATTAATTATGAGTCCCGAGCCCTACAAAAATCGCTAATTCCGGTAAATACTTCATATACTTAATTATAAGTCCTAAGGCACGGAAAATTCACTAATCCAAATATTAATGCTTAATTACGTAATTAGCGTAATCACTTACCGGATGTCGGTAATAGCTTCTCTCCTCGGTGTCTCAGTCGTCTTTTCCTTTGACATGCACCTACAATCAGTACCTACTAACAATGGGTGTGAGATCTTCGTTTGTATGGAAAAATCAAAGTTGACCGGCCATCAGAGCACTCGTGATTCGGATCTCCACTATGATCGATCAAGGTAGTGGTCCGATGAAAGAGATGGGTGTGGAGCCGTCCCGGAATATGTGTGACTTATGTTAGGAGAAGAGGCAGTGCGAGCAGTGTTGAGGACGGTGGACTTGACAACTATGAGATCGGGTGGCATGAGCGATGGATGGATCTATTCCCGTATTCTCAGGGTGCTCTATTGTATTTGATGGCGCCGGCAGTTAGACTCAATTATTCCTCGCTGGTTGCCTCGATCTCAGAGGGTGATGTTTCTCGTATGCTTGCAGTTGTGGAAAAGGCACTGATTATGCCAAGGGATCCGGTGGAGACGTTGACTTTAAATGAGGCGGTGAATTCGATTAAAGCCTCAAATTTGAAATAAAAAATGGATCAAAATTACTATTCATATGAGTTTTCGTATGAACTTTGTATGAACATCATATGAACAGCAAGAACATCAAGAACACACTTTTGATTTTCCAATGCTTTACACAACCAATCTTTTGGACACCACTTTCTTTTCACTTTTCGACAACAACCTCACTCTTTTATGCGTATAAACCCATGCGCATTGTGGTTTTGGATATAATCCGAAATTTGCGACTTTTGCTAACTCGCAACCGCTATCTTTTCTTCTTCTTCTCTTTTTTTTGACTTTTGAATTTATGAAGTTGCTAAACACAACAACAACTTCTAACACAGAAACTTTACAACAAATGAACAGAAACAAAGGCGGATGGTGGGGTAAAGAAATGGCCGAATATAACAAGGTTTAAAATCACAAAAACGAATCTTTCTTCAAGTAGAAGGTAAAGGTTTTACCTTGAAGAAATCACACACAACTCCAACAAGCGATTTGGCTCTGATACCATTTGATGCGATCACACGGACGCTTGACGCGATCTCGCGTAATCACAGTCGCGCCGGATCTAGCTCGAAGGAGTCGCAAGAACAGGGAAGGATAAATTTGCCCTCAAACACCTCCCAACTACGAGGTTGGGCATTATTTGAGATAATACCTGGGGAAGATGGAAGATCTAGCACCTCTTAACTACGAGATTAAGCAATACTAGATATTAAACTCGATGATAAACACCAAGGTGGATGGCGGAAGGTAGCAAGAGGTGAGAACTGAAGCTTGAGGAAATAAACCTCTCAAGCGTTTGACTATGTTCTAGGTTTTCTAACAGCCTGTTGTCCCTTTTATAGGAGGGAGAAGTGAACATGCTTTTACACATGCGCATGCATGCCAAAAGCATAAAGTGCTTTTGCATGCATGTCATCCTAAAAGGAAAAAGGTAAAA
The DNA here is from genome assembly GCA_024586325.1 of Stellera chamaejasme. NCBI lineage: Eukaryota > Viridiplantae > Streptophyta > Magnoliopsida > Malvales > Thymelaeaceae > Stellera > Stellera chamaejasme. The sequence goes on along the minus strand of CM044982.1, from coordinate 19,851,326 downwards.
GCTAACCTAAAAAGGTACTCTCATGTCTTCTATACATAAAGTAAATATTTGTACTCCCAAGTATCTTCATTAAAAGGAGGGAGTGTTCCGGATTGGCTTGGAATGGTTGGCCGGATTGCTGAGCATAGGTGGTTTCGCCTCGGGGCTTCGCCTGAACTGGAAGACTTCGCACTGAAGGCTTCGCCCTTGCCTGGAGGCTTCGCAAAGACGGCTTCGCCTTCGCCTGGAAGCTTCGCATGGAGGCCTTGCCTTCGCTTTGAGGACTTCACGTTGGAGGCTTTGCGTGGGGCCTTCGCCTGGAGGCTTCGCAGGGGCGGCTTCGCCTGATGGCTTCGCCATCGCCTGGAAGCTTCGCGAGGAGGCTTCGTATGAGGGAAGCCTTGCCTTCGCCTAGAGGCTTCTCATGGAGCTCTCACGTGGATGCTTTGCCTTCTCCTAGTTAGGTGACCACCTGAATCGTGGATTGGGCCGCCTGGGCCTCTGAACCTCCTCGCCAAAAGGGGTGCTCCAAGCTTCATTCACATTCCTCCTCGATCTTGAGACTTTGTTGTCGCTTGTGGATCCCATGATCACATCAGGAACACAGGCCTTGCTCTCTAGATCTTTTTCCGGACAACAGATCCCCTCTCGGCAAATGGCAGGGACCAAAAATCACCATTACCAATGTACACAACATGAATCCATCAGATCCACAAGTTATCTTTATCACAGAAAAGACTCCAAATCTTCTTGGCCAAGGCAGCTAAGTTCCATCCCACAAGAGAGTAGAGACCTAGGCCACCCTGAGATTTAGGCAAACACACCTTTGCCGGGAGACAGGAGCAGATTTCAAAACAATGGATCCAGACCACAAATATGCTCTACAATACTTCTCAATCTCCAAGAGTCTTCTTCTTTGGGATTGGGAATCTCATAGACCAATAGCTCTAAATACTAAAGATCACAGCCCTGATAAGTTGCATCCTACCAGCATAGGACAGAAGTTTAGAAGTCCAAGTTTGGAATCTCATCAAAAAAATTCCCATCAAGGGCTGGCAATGCTCTGACAAAAGACAAGTGCCCACCAAAGGTACCCCAAGTTACCTAATGGGAAAATGACCCATATCCATGCCCAGCAAATTAGAAATCTGCACATTCAGGGTCTGATTTGTACCAGCAAGAAACAACTGGCTCTTCTGAATATTTCAGTGAAGCCCAGTAGCCAAACAATCGAAGAGCATTGAGGATTTGACCAGTATTATTATAGGAAGCCTTGGCAAAGATCATAATATCATCCGCAAATATTAAGTGTGACAAACGAAGATTTGCACACTTAGGATGATACCTAATGCACTTCTCAGCATAAAGCTTCACCAAAATACGAGAAAGATATTCCATCACAGGAACAAATAAGAAAGGAGATATAGGGACCCTTCCAATGTGCCATTGATACAAACAGAATACCACGGGCTCTCCACACAAATCACCACCCACTGAACAAATCAGCCTTAATCAACATGCGAGGAGAAATATTCTTCCTCCCATAAACACGCACTAACTCATGACAAAGAAGGATATTATCAGCAATATTACACCCTTTCACAAAACCACCCTGGCAGGGGTTAATCAGAGAAGGAAGAATAGGTTGGATTCTCAAGGAGATGGCATTTGAAAGGATCTTGTAGATGACATTACAGCAGGAGATGGTTCTATAATCCCCTGCTGTTAAAGCATGGCTAGACTTAGGAATAAGATGAATGCAGGTTGCTGCCATAGACTTGGGAATTTTTCCTTTTTCCAAACAATAGGACAAAGCCCTAAAAACTTCATCATTAATCAACTTCCAATGCTTCTTGTTGAAAGAAACATTTAGACCATCGGGACCAGGAGCCTTTTTAGAGCTCATAGAGAATAAGGCACCCTTAAATTCTTCAGGAGAAAGACAAGGCCCATAAGTCAGAATAGAGGGATCCACCTGAGCTTGCAGAGGACTAGAAGAAACCAAAAGGTTCTGAAAATAGGACAAAAACTCATATTTAGTAGCATCAGGAGTAAGAAGTTTCTGATTACCAGCATTAATCAAGCAAGAGACCCTGCTAATACTCCTTCTCTCTTTAACTTTGGCATGGAAAACCTTAGTATTTCCATCACCAAGTTTAAGCCAATCCACCCCAGACTTCTGGCCATAAAACATCTCCTCACAAAGCTTAGTGTTCTCTACATATTCTTCTTAGCTTCCAGATCTCGATAGAGATCTGGATTAGCAGGATCAGAATGAAGGAGAAGAGACAAACCCCGCACCTCCTTCTCTAGCACTGCCACCCTCCCAGAAATGTCCCTAAAGTAATCCCCATTCAATTGCTTAAGAGCAGCTTTAACACTCTTCAATTTAGCACCCAGAACCTCAATAGGATTTCCTACTCTCACTCCTTCCCAGGTAGAAGAGACAATCCTTTCATATTGTTCATGGGTTTGCCACATGGTGAAATACTTAAAAGGTCTAGGAGTCTCCACACCCTGCCTTAGGTGAATCAGGGCCAAAGCATGATCAGAAGCCCCATACTCCTTAAACTCCACTACATAATCACCAAATTTAGAGAACCATGCATAATTAGCCATAACCCTGTCCAGCTTACAATAAACCCTATCCTGACCACTTTGGTTATTACACCAAGTAAAATAAACACCAATACCCTAGATCCAGGCAACACTCTTTCAGACCAGAATGATTCACCAAGATTGAGCCACTAGCCACCTTCTCCTCAGATGAGATAATCTCATTGAAGTCTCCTATGATAACCCAGGGAACCTGATCATCAACTTCTAAAGACCTCAGATGATCTTACAACCGACTTCGAACCCCTTCACTATTACTTGCATATACTGAAGTAACAACAGCAACCATCGTTCCACAACATTGCACACCTCAGCATGCACAAACTGATCACTACCTTCCAAAAACTTAACCTGAAGGACGTTTGGATCACACCCCAGCCAGATTCTACCATTAACAGCATGGTAGTAGTTATTGATATACCTCCAACCAGGAAGAGAAGAATTAAAGACAGAAGAGAATTTTCTAGCCTTCACCCTAGTTTCCAGAAGGGTGATAAGCTGAATATTTTTCTTTCTTACTAAACTACATACTACTCTTTGTTTATTAGGCATATTAAGCCCTCTAACATTCCAGGCCACCTACCTCATAAGTACCAGATTCAGGGGGAAGATGATTAATATCTTGAGAGCTTGATATAATCAACTTATCAAACTGATTATTCAGAACTAAATCTGGAACCTGTCTCTTACTGCCAGAAGAACTTGCCTCAGCAACCACAGGCTGCTGCACACGCTTCCAGGCCAATTTCTTCTTAGGAACCTCCTTAAAACCATCATCTTGAGGCTGGGGAGCCTCCTTGCCAGGTTTTACCGGGGAAATAGGTTTAACAGGGGATTTAGGTTGAGGCTTGGGCTTCATAAACCTCTTCTCAGGGTCACACTCTTCAGTTAAATGTCCCCACTTATCACATGTGGCACAAGGCCTAGGATACCAGTCATACTCAACCCTCTGCACATGAACAGACTCATGAGCCTTAAATTTGACCTCCCTCACCAGTGAACTAGTCTGATGCAGATCAACCAAAATCCTAGAAGCATTGAGTCTAGTTTTGTTGATAGTTGCAGAATCAGCAAGCAATGGTTTCCCTCATTTGCATAAATCTTACCCAAGATCTTAGGGGTCCAGTACTGAATACCAAGACCAGGAAAACGCACCCAAACTGGGGTATCTTTGAACAGATCATTTCCCAGTTTCATGCCTATTTCATACTTCTTCAGCAGTAGTGATTTATCAAACACAAAATTTGTAGGTCCCTCCAGAATCTTAAGCAAATCATCAATAGAAGCAAAGCGCAGCAGAAACACACCAGATTGCATAGTGACGGTTGGAGGAATTACCTACTTCCATCTGGGGCAGCGCGAATTCGAGTGGCCGTTGAATCCGGCTACGTTTTTTACTCGTAATGTAAAGCTCTTGTGATTACTATAGCAGGTAATTAGAAGCTTAATTGTTCTAAAGTGAAAGATTTGATTTTAACAGCTTTACATTTCTGCTTTCGTTTTCTTCAGTTCTGAAAGTAGCTTTAGGTCTAGTTTACTTGGAAATTCAGGCATTAAATCAATTTAGTGGTATATGATTATTTAATAAATAATTGTAAATTTTCTAAAGTTAGTTGATTTATCTATTAAGGTACAAAATTTGTAAAGAATAAACAATTTTGACCATTAAAACATTAGAAAATAGAAATCTAACACCATTAATGGAGTTACTGACTCAAGCCTGAACTTTTACTTTTACTTTGGATCCTGAGTTACCCCACTTATCAAATTTCAGGGTATTAAATGATAATTCAGCTTTTAGCTTTTATTTTAAGTAAAAAAACATAGGGTTGTTGCCAACTTTTTGGTAAAAAAAGTGAGGTGTATTTGAAATTGAGAGAAAAATTTTGTGAGGATAATTTTTTTGAAAATTGATGAAAATTTAAATAGTTGTTGGTATTTTTGGTCAAAGAACTCTTTACGACAGACACATCTGATATGTTAAATTACTTATTTGACCTATACTTTCAGCTGCTGCATCACATGCCATATTCCGTCAAACTTGTCACATTGAAGGAAAAATAAATTCTTTTTTTTGTGTGCCAAAATAGAAGTTGACCGGCCATCCGAGCACTCGTGATTCCGAATCTAGTTTCTATAAATATTACAAGTAAAAAATTAAATCAAATAAGCGTTCAATAGTCAAATATAACAATTAAATGCATTTTATTATTAACTCATTAACGGATAAAATTAAGTAAATAAAAATTCGAAAGTCAAATATAACAATTAAATGCATTTTATTACTAACACATATGCGGGATGGAAAAGTTTGTGATTGGATAAGAAAATTAGACCCATTTCCGGACCATTGCATTGATGTCAGTTGGGTCAGAATTAACAAGATGAACAGAGAAAACAAAATGAGAATTACCGTCGACAAAACCAAATAGATGTTCAAATTACCAATACAATGAACAACAGTGCAACGAACAGTTGCGTTGATCCCCTCTTCTTTAACTACTTTGCTGTTTTACCAACCATGTCTTCAACATTCTTGGTGTACTCCTCCAGTTCTTTCTTGTATGCTTCCTTGGCTTCAGCTGCCTTACCATTCCACACATTCCTCTCTTCTTCACCCAGTTCCTAATCAAATACACCAAAATAATTACTCACTGGTTATTGGATAAAATGCAGTTACAAGCATTTTAGAAAAGATGTATATATACACACCTTCCATTTCACTGAGATCATTGCAGTGAGTGTTGAATTACTAGTTCCTGGGTGCTCTTGCAACAAGGTTTTCCTTGCTTCTTTGCTGCATGGGAGAATATGAAAGCATGCTAAGCAAATCTGGTAGTACACCCAGTTGAGCAATAAACATAATGAATGATACATTCTGATTACACTACCTGAAAAGGATGAAGGAGGAAGCTGGCTTCTTTGGCTTGTTAGGATCACTGTTCTTATCTTTCTTCGGTTGGCGTTTCTCTTTGTTTTTCTACAGGCATGTAGTAGGACAAGTCAGCTTCCATGATCTATAGGGTTAATGCATTGAATTGAAATAAATTGGAGAGTAAAGGGGCCAACTTTTATTAGGTTTTCTGTCTTCTCTTTCTTTTTGAGCAATTGCAGAGCTTCCTGCTTCTGCAGTTTGATGAGCTCCTCCTCTTCCTTCTTCTGATTCATGGCTTCCTCCTCTTTTTTCTGCTTGTAAGCCTCCATTTCCTGCAAGTACTTCTCCTTGTTCTTCTTGGCCTCCTGTATTTTTCAGAATTCAAAAAACAACATTAGACCCCAAAACATCAAGAGTCGCTTGGCACTAAAAGGATGGTCTGAAGGGCCTCCTCAACAAGCTTACCTCTTCGTAAGGCCTTCTCTGCTTCTCAGTCATGTTCTTCCATTCTTCACCCGTCATCTTCGCAATCTCAGTCACGTTCTTGTTCTCTTCGGATAGAGCAGCTCGCCTCTGGTTCGAAAACAAGAAGAATGCTGACATCGCTTGCTTCGGCTTCTCCGGATCTCTTTCTTTCCTGCAACAACAGGAGCACAGCCAATATAAGACCAATGCTGGAGAAAAAAAAGTCACTTTTTTTTGCTACTACAAGATGCATACTTGGGCTTTTTCTTCAACTTCTCTGCTTCCTGTTTGAACTGCAGATACTGATCAAGCAGCGCCATAGCTGTTTTCTGTCTGTGCTCATCTTCCAGCAACTTCATGGCTTCAGCTTCACGCTTCTCCTTTGCAATCACCTGCAGATACGCTTCTTTATGTGCCTGATATTTCTCCTCATAAGGCTTCTTTTCTTGTGCAGAAACAGTTTTCCATTTTGCTCCCAAAATGTTGGACATCTCTTTGAACTCTGCTTCTGGGTTTTCCTTCTTCACTTCATTCCACTGATCTTTGCACCACAAAATATAGGGCGTTGACGGCCTCTTCTTTTCTGGGCCACCCTTCTTTTTCTCCTCCTTGTCTTGCTCCTTTCCCAACGATGACTGAGAAATAGGGAATGCCTGAAAGAATTCACAGAAACAAAATCAAAAACATGAATGTTACTCTTAATACATAAGGGGTCAAGGAATGGGGAAGCAGAATCATGGTTAATATACAAACAGATGATTAAGCAAAATATCAAACACTTGGTAGGCAATAGAGTAAAGTAAAGAACGAACCATCGTTGGGTTGAATTCCTTGATTTTCTGCAGTTTCTTTAACTCAATCTGAAGCTTCTCCTGCTCTTTTCCCTTCGTCTCCAGCTCCGCATCCTTCATCTTAAGAATCTCCTCCTTCTCCTTCAGAAGCTCATCCGTTTTGTCCTTCTCGATCTTAAGCTTCTCCAGCATTTCCTGCATTTCCTCCATCTGCTTCTCGAACGACTGCTGCTTTCCCTTCGCCTTCGTACCCTTGGACTTTTTCGGAGACGACCGCGGCTGAGAGAGAGACTCATGGTTTTCTTTGTCCGGACCGGTCTCCATCTGTGATGAAACAGCCGCCGGAGAAGCTTGGGAGAGCTTCTGGGCGACGATGTTGGCCTCGTTTTCAGATGGGGTTTTCTGTTTCAGAGCTTTTCTTCCGTTGTTTCTCGATTTCTTCTGTGGAACAAGTGGAGCAGCTACATCGGCCATTGCAGCGGGAGGAAGAAAGAGAATCCGAGGGCAGTGAAGAAAATGAAAAAGGAAATCGGGGTTTTAGAGAGCGATGAAAAGACGTGAAGTATTTTATAAGGAGCGTTAGGAGAGAAGAGAGCAACGGTCGGATTATTCAAATTCAAACGGGCCTTTTGGAATTGAGATTTTTGTTTGGAGTTTGAACCGTCGGTTTTCGCATAAACCAATGGTACGAACAACCATTAGTTCTTTTCATAACTTTCAAATTCTTCTTGTAAATTTAATATTCATATTAAAACTTTGTTTGACTATGGATTAAACCGCCGGTTGTGGTAAATCAAGCTGAAATCGTCGATCAATATTTTTTTCAAAATGGGTTGACCAAAATTGACTGTTTAATTTTCTTTTTTTTTTCTTGAAAAATTGGAAATAAACTAATACTGGACCAATCCGTCGTGTTCTCCGATACTTTATTCGACCATTGGTTGTAACCCATTTTAGTAGCAGTATATGTATGTAATTAAGAATTATTTGATTTTTTATTTTTAAAAAAATGAAAATAAAACATAGATTGAAATTAACTTTTTGACCGTTTGATGCCCTATTCTGGAAACTTTGACATTTTTTTATTATAAAAAAAAAAAAAAAGACTCCTTCACACGGACCAAGACCCCCTTATATGTAATTCTACATATCCATAAAATGTCCTTAATGCCCTTCCTTTTCTTTCCGCTCCTAGCAGTTACTCCTCGAGTTAGTGCAAAATATGTTTTCATTCATAGCCAATTTTGGCATTAGTGCAAAATATGTTTTCATTCATAGCCAATTTTGGCAAGAGCTCTTCCTTCTCTCTTCCGATCATGCAGATCTATACCACATACCCAGCTGCCTCGATCTCCGCTGGTATCGAGTCATCTCTGCTCTCATCTTCACGGCCTCAAATCTGTTCGTCTTTACTTCTGATCTCATCGTCATTTTCTCTCGATCTCACCGTCGTCGTCGTGATCTTTAAATCCGTCTGCGATCTCCGAGATCTCGATCTCAATATCAGGCAATTTTCGAGACCGCGACCTCAATCTCTGCGACCTCTGCGATTTGTTCAAGATTTGTAATCTCCAACCGTCGTCGCGATCGGCTCCAATTCATGATGATTCCGACGACGACCGACGAAATAGATCTCTAGCCGCCGCTATTTGGATCTATATCTGCTTCAAATCTGGACGGAGTTGGTGAGATTAGAGCTCCAAGTCGAATCTCAGATCTAGATGGATACGAGATGATCGGAGTTAAGACTAGTAGTAACACTTGTGCAATTTAATTCAGATAGTTTCGAAATTGATTTAGACAGATTTCAATATTTGTAGACACTATAAACTATTGCACATATACATTAATTGGTTATGAATTAGATCCTTTTTTTATGCTTTGAAATGGTAGACACAATTACATTTTGTTACAAACATTTTTTTATAATTTATTAGATGGTTTCGTTAACACTAAAATGTCTAAAACAAATAAGTAAACAATAAAGACTATTGTAGTAGATAGTTTTGAATATTACTTTAGATATTATGAAATCAATTACAAATGAACGCAACAATGTTTTATATTATGTTATAACCTCTATTATACATTACAAAATATATTTTTTACCATTTTATACTAAAATTAATTTCTTAAAATTTGGTTCCACACTTTGCGTTTTGTTGTAGGCATTATCTAATAATTTAGTAGACAGTTTTGCATATCACTTTAGATACTATGTAATTAATTAAATTAACAAAAATTGTATAAACTCTTGTAATAGGAAATTTCAGCGGCGGTTCTAGCGGTGTCCCGGGGGAGGTTCGGCGGAGGTTTCGACGGCAGTTCGCTCTGGTTCTGACAGTAGTCCGACGACGGTTCCGACGGCAGTCTAGCGGCGATTCCAGTGGCGGTTCTCACGGCGGTCCGACGGAGCTCCGATAGTGGTTCTGGCGGAGATAACGGTGTTTCCGGTGGTGCCAGTGGTGACGGCAGCAACAAATGTGGTGGTGCGGTGAATGATATTTTTGGTTAGGAATTGTGGTTAGCTAGTTAGGAAGTCAATGTGTAACACCCCCATTTTCGAGACCCAAAATTTACGGTAAATTCAAAACTTTTTGTCCTTGAAAGCCTTTGGAAATAATTTAAGGATGGATTTTTCAGGGCAAATTAAAACTTTTGAAGTATCAGAGTAACAAATGGAGGCATTACTAAAAACGCACGAAAAAAAACGTTATACAAGCCCCGAAATTAAAAACGCAGCGTAATTTAAAATAAGTCCCACACTCAAACACAACCAGCCATGTCGAGGGGCTACAGCGCGTCACCACCCGGAGCCGGCTCCTCCTCAAAGTAGTCATATCCCGACTCCTGCTCGGTGTTATCGGGATAGTACTCCTCATAAGCATATTCATCTGAAAAATTTAAGGGGGTAAGTATACAGGACCTTCATTAAGGTTCTGATACGTCCTCAAGTAAATAGTATACAAAATAATAAAACTAAGTGAGATAAATTAGAAGATTTAACCCGTACACTTACCAAAACGAAATAAATAATGCATCCTATCTCAAATGCCAATTTCACATGCAAAGTGATATTCTTATCATTAATACCGGATCAATGCCGTTGGGCCGAACCTATAGTGGGTGTGTACCGCACCCACTCGAGAATGTTCCAGAAGCGAGCCACTAGGGATGCCACCGGTCGTCCCGGAAGATACCCATCCGGGAAGAGCTTCTCGTGATCGCACATTCACCGGGTGCAGTGCACGCCGAGAGTGAAGCGAGCACTTACCTAACGGGTGCACGCCCAAAATCTACATGGTCGGGTCTGCTCGCCCGCCATGACACGTTCGGGTCGTCCGTCCCGAACCACTCCACTCCTCACACTAACGGCAGTCAAGTCATGAAGTGTGGTCTGCCCGCCACTCCCTCATGCTCCATTCATCACGCTTAAGCTAGGTCATGAAGTGTAGTCTGCTCGCTACTCCCTCATACCTACTCGATAATCACCCAATAGTCATGCATGTTTGGACAAAGCGCCATACCACGCATACTCCGATGAATAACGGCGTCTTAGATTTGCTCGCTACGCTATCAGGTATTGCTCGCCTGACCTTTCAGCCATACAAGCATGCACGACTTGTTAACCAATTGGAGGCATGCAATGTCCCATAACACCCATAACTCCTTTGGTTAACAACGTCCAAGCCTTATCCGTAGGTTTATTATGCAAGTGTCAATCTTCATCCAATCCTACCATGCCACGCTAGGCTAGGTCGTACTTGTTTGGTCGGTTAGCCACGCAAGTACACCTAACCCGTTAACCACTTCAAGTTAGGTGCGTCCCATACCACGCCCAACTTCAAATGTTTAACAGCGTCTAGAACTAGTTCCAATCAATCTTTTAAAATCATGTTTCTATCTAAAAACCGAAGTTTTGAAAACTTGTGATGCATGACCTATTAATCTAGTTATTAAATGATGTACCTTGACCTATTTCTTCTACCATTTATTTCTTATTTTTATTAACCGTGTGATGTCATGTAAAACTTGTTTATTGGTTTGTCCTAATTGATTTAACGTCGTCACTTAACTCGATGGTTTATAGTTTGGTTACTCGGTCCTAGTAGGTTACTAGCGAGTACTCCGTTGAATAGCGGCCCTAACAGGATACTACGCGTTTACATACAACGATCAATATGCAAATTACAACGCATTATACACAACTCAAGAATTACTCAACATATAAGGAATTTAAAGTATAGCTTATTTACGAGTTCGATAAAAGAACGATAACGAAAAACCAGTACACTACCCCCTTACTTGAGTGATGACGATAGCGTGGTACAAAACGATACTCGGGTGAAGCTGGAGCGCGGAGTTTAGAACCTAGTAACACAAGACGACGGAATTGTAAGATCCACGAGGAAAAACAATTAACGGTGCCCGAGAAAGGTGGCAAGGGCAAAAAGGTCATTTTGGAGGTTCCTAAATTTCCAAGGGTAACTACGAAGGTTTTGGGCCCAGGTGTGAGGCCCAATAACTATTTGGTGGCCACTAGGTGAAAACCACTTTTAAAACTTTCAAAAATACCAATAAGGGTAAAATAGTCATTTCACCGAAATAAGTATTACAAAAATCAAAAGTAAGACCTTGAAAATGTTTAGTACACCAAGATAGAATTTCAGACCAAAAATAGTAATTTTCTACTATCTACATAATTTATTGGAAAATATACAAGAGAAAAACCAATTAAAAGTGGAAACTATAATTTTATAATACAAAAATACTAAGTTCAGAACCAAAACAGCAAGCAATCATCAAAATAAATATCCAACCAAAAATACTAATTTTATGTTTACAAAACTAATTTTTCCTAAGAGTTACTAGTTATTTATACACAATTAATCAAGCCAAACATACAAAAATCAACAAATAATAAATTTTCACAACAAAAATTAGTTTTTATCACTTCTGTATACTCAGTGCCATTTTTAGAGCTAACAATTAAATTTTCAAGTTTTTAGGACAACTATATAAAAAGATATGAATTTTCCAAGTCTTAAAGCCTAAATAACAATATTTAATGAAAATAATACTTTACAGAAATAATTAATGTTATACAGAAGCATAAGTTTACTCTAAATATCACAGAGGGTACAAAAATAATTTTCCAAGATTTAATAAGCTATAACATGAAAGTTATGGAATTTCCAATAACATACAACATATTAAAAGAGAAATAAGTTTAAAAATAATTAATTACAACAAAATTTTAAAACAAAAGTTCCTCTGTTCCAGAATATAAACATACTCAACATATAAAATTTCTCATGATTTATTCACAAGTATAAACCTATTTCATAAGAGTTTTATTAAAACCTATTTATTAGGCAATATTAGGTAATTAGGGTTAAAAGACAACAATTTGTAAAAAGCTTATTTTATGCACAAATATTAACTTTTAAAGGTTAAAAAGCACTAACAACTCAAATATAACATAGAGAGTCAAGTTATAACTTTAAAGTACAATTATAACAATATTATGTACATAAAATAACAAACTTTTAACATAAAACGAAAATACAATCTAAAATATAAAGTAAATACTATACGGCAACAAATCGTGCAAAATAAAGTTTTATAATTACCTAAAACGTATAAAAGACATACAGTTAAAATATCATAATTTGTGGATAATCCTAAGTATTTTAAAAATAATAAAACATAATTAAAAGAATAGGTCCAGTGACCTAAGTGTAACCTTTCAAAGTTTTCCTAGTGGCCTGGTTGCAACCTGAAACAAGGTTTTGGGTCAGTACGTAAGAGATCGAAGTCGACAGGGACTAAAAGAGGTATTTTACCAAAACGAATCCTGCAGCTTCTTCTCCGATTCGAGCTCGCCGGAGACGGTGGTCCCAGCGGCGGCGACGGCGGCGACGGTGTTTTACGGCGGCGGACTTGGGTTGGGCTGACCGATTTGAGGCCGAAAATGATAGTGGTGGTGGTGGATTTCGTCGAATTTGGCTAGAACTCCACGAATTTGGGTTTGAATCCGAAGTGTTCTTCGGATTAAACTTCAAAATTCTCCCAAACCAGGAAACTTTGGGCCTTGAAATTTTAATGGGGAGTTCCTGGAGGGTAGGGGAACAAAAGCCCCAAGGTTTATTTGGATCGAATTTGGCTAGAGAGAAAGATTGAATTTTCGAATTTGAAATCGGTTCCCAATTCGAATTTTCTTCCGAATTGAGCTTGAGAGATAAGCTCCTAAATGCAATTAAACTGGTGGAGAGGTGAATTGATGGATGAGTAGATAAGTCAAGGCCGGCCACTTTGGAAAAAGAATGGCTGGTGGTTAAAGTTGGCCGAATTTTGGGCACTAATTCACTACTTTTGTATTTTTAATCCAATTAACAAATAACCTAGGTTCTAATAAAATAACTTTAGTGGAATCTAGGCTAATTAAACTAAGCTACTCAGATTTTTATTTTAATTCTTTAGCCACAAAAGATTAATAAATCAATTTTTAACTAATTTAGGCAATAATTAAAGTAATACATAAAATAATCTAATCACTAAAATAATAGGAAAAAATAAATCCGAAAATAAAAATCATAAAATTTATTAATCACAAAAATATTTCTCTTTATTTTTATTAAACAAGAAAATGTATATTTATAAATATATAAATTTATGGCAATACATAAATAGAAATCATAACAATTTAAAAATAGTATACATGTATTACATCAAACATCATACAATTTTTAGTATGCACTTTTGTAAGTTACCATTTAATACATAAATGTGATTTTATAAAATATTTTTCATACTTACAACATTTAGTAAATACAAAAGATTTACATAAAATAATAATAATATAATAGCTAAAAGAGATATATATCACATAAAATGAACTAATTATCAAAGGAAACAAATATAACACTTACACACAATTTAAGAACACAAACAAGGTTAATATCTAAAATTACCAAATTACCCTTAGGGGTAAAAACGTAATTTTCTAGCCAATTAACCCGAATTACGAAAATTAGGGTTATCACATCCTCCCCCCCTAAAAGAAATTTGTCCCCAAATTTCAAGGTAAGGATGGTTAAGTGTTACCTCAGAGATGGGGGTATTTCTTTCGAAGCTCCTCTTCTACTTCCCACGTTGCTTCCTCCGCACCGTGGTGATTCCAGATGACCTTTACCAACTTGATGACCTTATTACGCAGTACCTTGTCCTTCGAATCCACTATGGCCATCGGTTCCTCTACATAGGTTAGATCCTCCTCTAGTTGCAAAGGCTTCCATGGTATAACATGTGAGGGGTCTGGTTGATACTTCCGAAGGCTGCTGACATGGAAGACATTATGTACTCCAGCCAAGGTAGGTGGTATAGCAAGACGGTAAGCTAAGTTACCAATCCGCTCTAGAATCTCAAAAGGGCCAATGTAGCGAGGTGCTAATTTCCCATGGATTCCAAAACGTTGTACCCCTCGGGTCGGTGATACCTTCAGAAATACATGATCACCCACATCGAATTCCAAAGGTCGTCGTCGACGATCCGCGTAACTGCGTTGTCGGTTCTGGGCTGTAATCAGGTTCCTCCGTATTACCTTGATCTTGTCGGTTGTTTGTTGGACCAAGTCAGGACCCAAAAGTGGACGGTCTCCAACTTCTTCCCAACAAACTGGGGTACGACAACTTCGCCCATACAATGCTTCATATGGAGTCATCTGAATACTGGCGTGATAGCTGTTGTTGTAAGCAAATTCTACCAAGGGTAAGTCCCGATCCCACGATTCCTTGTGATCCAGAGTACATGCTCTCAACATATCCTCCAGTGTCTGAATAGTCCACTCAGATTGTCCATCAGTCTGGGGATGAAAAGCCGTACTCATGAATGTAGAAGTTCCCATCTGTTTCTGGAAAGCCATCCAAAAACGTGAGGTGAATCGCGGATCTCTGTCTGAGATAATACTCTTAGGCACTCCATGAAGTCGAACAATCTCAGCAATATAAGCTTCAGCTTGTCGATCTACCGACCAAGTCTTTTAAATGGGGAGGAAATGGGCTGATTTGGTCAGTCGATCTACGATTACCCAAATAGCGTCATGTCGTCGCTGAGTTGGAGGTAAACCCACTACGAAATCCATTGTAATATCCTCCCACTTCCACAGAGGAATTTCCAACGGCTGTAATAATCCTCCCGGCCTTTGATGCTCAATTTTAACCTTTTGACAGGTTAAACAACTGGCAACAAATTCCGCGATATCCTTCTTCATTCCATTCCACCAGTACATCTTTTTCAAATCCTGATACATTTTAAAACTCCCAGGGTGAATGGTAAGTTTTGAGGCGTGGGCCTCCGATAAGATATCCCTCTTTACTTCATGGTGTCTAGGAACTACTAATCGGAGTCGATACCTGAGAGTGTCATCAGTATCAACACTGAAATTATTGTGATCCCCAGTAGTCCATTCCTGACATTCTGGGTCCGTCTTCTGTGCATCCCTTATTTTCTGCAACAAAGTCGGTTCTATCTGAATGTTGGCTAGGAAGCTTCCAGAAGAGAAAGGTTGAACATAGATATTCAATCGACTGAATTCTTCCAATAATTTCCACTCATTCAACAATAAGGTATTCAGTTGCGCACTCCGCTTCCGGCTCAGAGCATCTGCAACCAAATTAACCTTACCTGGGTGATATTGGATTGTGCAATTATAATCGCCAAGATATTCCACCCAACGACGCTGGCGGTTATTGAGATCTTTTTGGGATAAAAGATATTGAAGGCTCTTGTGATCGGTGAAGATTTCGAATTCCTCACCATAAAGATAGTGCCTCCATAATTTGAGAGCATGAATAATAGCAGCCAATTTCAGATCATGAGTAGGGTAGTTCAACTCATGAGGTTTGAGCTGTCTTGACCCATATGCAACTACCTTCCCTGATTGCATCAACACACAGCCCAGACCTTGATGAGAGGCATCGGTGTATATCGCAAAACGGCTGTGGCCATCAGGAAGTGTGAGAACAGGTGCGGTTACCAGTCGCTTCTTTAATTTCTGGAAATTCTTCTCACATTGATCTGACCACACAAAGGGTTTATCCTTTCTGGTCAATTGGGTCAAGGGTCGTGCCAGTTTGGAGTATCCCTCAACGAAGCGTCGATAATAGCCTGCTAAGTCGAGAAAACTCCGTATTTCTGTCACCGTTTTTGGTTGTCTCCAGTTCATCACTGCCTCTACTTTGCCTGGATCCACAGAGATTCCTTCTTTATACGTCGAAATCACTTACAACCAGAATTATTACGATGGGGTGTCTTACTCCAGGAATTTAACTTCTCCAAGCTCACGCTTTTATCCACAACGGCTAATCTTCTTGGAAGGTCGGTTTGCTTCCTGACGAGGCATTTTTGAGAAATATGACATAATGAGAATGGTAGTTGTAGAGATAGTGTAAGAAATTTTTGTTGAAGCTGGCAAACGCCAAGGAAGAAACTTGTGTTTCTACTTGGATGACCATTGGTCAGAAAATTAGTGATGGTGATAAATGACGAAGAAAATCGAGTTCTAGAATGTCTTCAAGCTAAAGTTGTTGATGACCGTGGATTCCATGATTGGAATTATCTAAGATGAAACGATGTTTCAAAGAAGAGTCACCCTCGTCTAGTAGACTCACATCTAGGGTAACCTTATTGAGAGTTCTAAAAGTTTCAAGTCTCAAAAGGTAAGTGTTCTCGGGTCTTTAGCGATCGAGAATGCCAAGACTAGAGGAGAAGTAAAGAGTATTGGCCGTTAGCAAGGATACTTCCACCTCTAATCCTTTAGAGATGAAGTACTTAAACTTGAGAGCTTCGGTAGGATAGTGGATCACTAAGAAGACTTGACTCCACACTCATGTTATGAAGTCTTCTAAGAGAACTCTCAGCACTTACTTAACCCAGGTTTCTAGCCCTCGAGTCTTTAACAAGATTCCAATCATATCCTTGACTTTGACGTTTTAGAGTCTGGCCAGACCCTCTAATCGTCAGAGCAAAGGATTCCTTAAGAATCAAATATTGAGTGATTTTTATTAGACCAAAAATATGGCTCTAACTCTTTCTTAGATTAATTTTAATTAATTTAATTACTTGGTAACTGATTTCTCACACCCTTATTTAGAAGCCAAGTTGTTAAATTTGATTTCTAGTCAACCTAGTAATTTATGCTCAATTATGAGAGTTCAAGGAAAAACAATGTCACTATCCTATATACATAAACATATAACCGAAGAGCTTACCGAGTGAGACCGCTGCTTTCCTCGACGACATGGCTCTGATACCACTCTGTAACACCCCCATTTTCGAGACCCAAAATTTACGGTAAATTCAAAACTTTTTGTCTTTGAAAGCCTTTGGAAATAATTTAAGGATGGATTTTTCAGGGCAAATTAAAACTTTTGAAGTATCAGAGTAACAAATGGAGGCATTACTAAAAACGCACGAAAAAAAAAACGTTATACAAACCCCGAAATTAAAAACGCAGCGTAATTTAAAATAAGTCCCACACTCAAACATAACCAGCCATGTCGAGGGGCTACAGCGCGTCACCACCCGGAGCCGGCTCCTCCTCAAAGTAGTCATATCCCGACTCCTGCTCGGTGTTATCGGGATAGTACTCCTCATAAGCATATTCATCTGAAAAATTTAAGGGGGTAAGTATACAGGACCTTCATTAAGGTTCTGATACGTCCTCAAGTAAATAGTATACAAAATAATAAAACTAAGTGAGATAAATTAGAAGATTTAACCCGTACACTTACCAAAACGAAATAAATAATGCATCCTATCTCAAATGCCAATTTCACATGCAAAGTGATATTCTTATCATTAATACCGGATCAATGCCGTTGGACGAACCTATAGTGGGTGTGTACCGCACCCACTCGAGAATGTTCCAGGAAGCAGAGCCACTAGGGATGCCACTGGTCGTCCCAGAAGATACCCATCCGGGGAAGAGCTTCTCGTGATCGCACATTCACTGGTCTGGTCTGCACGCCAGAGAGTGAAGCCAGAGCACTTACCTAACGGGTCTGCACGCCCAAAATCTACATGGTCCGGGTCTGCTCGCCCGCCATGACACGTTCGGGTCGTCCGTCCCGAACCACTCCACTCCTCACACTAACGGCAGTCAAGTCATGAAGTGTGGTCTGCCCGCCACTCCCTCATGCTCCATTCATCACGCTTAAGCTAGGTCATGAAGTGTAGTCTGCTCGCTACTCCCTCATACCTACTCGATAATCACCCAATAGTCATGCATGTTTGGACAAGGCGCCATACCACGCATACTCCGATGAATAACGGCGTCTTAGATTTGCTCGCTACGCTATCAGGTATTGCTCGCCTGACCTTTCAGCCATACAAGCATGCCTGACTTGTTAACCAATTGGAGGCATGCAATGTCCCATAACACCCATAACTCCTTTGGTTAACAACGTCCAAGCCTTATCCGTAGGTTTATTATGCAAGTGTCAATCTTCATCCAATCCTACCATGCCACGCTAGGCTAGGTCGTACTTGTTTGGTCGGTTAGCCACGCAAGTACACCTAACCCGTTAACCACTTCAAGTTAGGTGCGTCCCATACCACGCCCAACTTCAAATGTTTAACAGCGTCTAGAACTAGTTCCAATCAATCTTTTAAAATCATGTTTCTATCTAAAAACCGAAGTTTTGAAAACTTGTGATGCATGACCTATTAATCTAGTTATTAAATGATGTACCTTGACCTATTTCTTCTACCATTTATTTCTTATTTTTATTAACCGTGTGATGTCATGTAAAACTTGTTTATTGGTTTGTCCTAATTGATTTAACGTCGTCACTTAACTCGATGGTTTATAGTTTGGTTACTCGGTCCTAGTAGGTTACTAGCGAGTACTCCGTTGAATAGCGGCCCTAACAGGATACTACGCGTTTACATACAACGATCAATATGCAAATTACAACGCATTATACACAACTCAAGAATTACTCAACATATAAGGAATTTAAAGTATTATACTACCCGAGATACCCGCTCGTTAATTTTGTTTAGCCGGATAATTAACTTAGAGTTCATTATTTGGTAGCTTATTTACGAGTTCGATAAAAGAACGATAACGAAAAACCAGTACACTACCCCCTTACTTGAGTGATGACGATAGCGTGGTACAAAACGATACTCGGGTGAAGCTGGAGCGCGGAGTTTAGAACCTAGTAACACAAGACGACGGAATTGTAAGATCCACGAGGAAAAACAATTAACGGTGCCCGAGAAAGGTGGCAAGGGCAAAAGTGGTCATTTTGGAGGTTCCTAAATTTCCAAGGGTAACTACGAAGGTTTTGGGCCCAGGTGTGAGGCCCAATAACTATTTGGTGGCCACTAGGTGAAAACCACTTTTAAAACTTTCAAAAATACCAATAAGGGTAAAATAGTCATTTCACCGAAATAAGTATTACAAAAATCAAAAGTAAGACCTTGAAAATGTTCAGTACACCAAGATAGAATTTCAGACCAAAAATAGTAATTTTCTACTATCTACATAATTTATTGGAAAATATACAAGAGAAAAACCAATTAAAAGTGGAAACAAAATATAATTTTATAATGCAAAAATACTAAGTCCAGAACCAAAACAGCAAGAAATCATCATTATAATTACCTAACCAAAATTCATAATTTTATGATTCCAAAAATAATTTTTCCTAAGAATTACTAGTTATTTATACACAATTATTCAAGTCAAACATACAAAAATCAACAAATAATAACTTTTCTCAACACAAATTATTTTTTTATAACTTATGTATACTAAGTAACATTTTAAGAGCTAACAATTAAATTTTCAAGATTTTAGGAAAACTATATAAAAAGATATGAATTTTCCAAGTTTTAAAGCCTAAATAACAATATTTAATGAAAATAATACTTTACAGAAATAATTAATGTTATACAGAAGCATAAGTTCACTCTAAATATCACAGAGGGTACAAACGTAATTTTCCCTGATTTAATAAACTATAACATGAAAGTTATGGATTTTTCAATAATATACAACATATTATAAAAGAAATAAGTTTAAAAATATTTAACAAAACTAACTTTTTGAAGTAAAGGTTCCTATGTTACAGAGAAATCACATACTCAACATATATAACTTTTCATGATTTAATGACAAGTATATACCCCTAACATAATAGTTTAGTTAACAAATAGTTATTTAATAAAAAGGTGTAGTTAGGGTTAAAATACAATTATGTTATAAAAGCTTGTTCTAAGCACAAAACCTATCATTTAAAGCTAGGAAGCATATATACATCAAACATAACATAAATATTCAAGTTATAAAGTCAAGGTGCAATTATGATAATATTACATACGTAAAATAACAAGATTTTAACATAAAAGGAAAATACAATCAAAAATCTAAAATAAATATAATAAGGCAACAAAACGAGTAAAATAAAGTTTTATAATTACATAAAACGTATAAAAGACTTGCAGATAAAATTTCATAATTTGTGGATAACCCTAAGTATTTTTAAAAGATTAAAACATAATTAAAATAAAAGGTCCAGTGACCTAAGTGTCACCTTTCAAAGTTTTCCTAGTGGCCTGGTTGCAACCTGAAACAAAGTTTTGGGTCAGTATGTAAGATATCGAAGTCGACAGGGACTAAAAGAGCTATTTTACCAAAACGAATCCTGCAGCTTCTTCTCCGATTCGAGCTCGCCGGAGACGGCGGTTCCAGCGGCGGCGACGGCGGCGACGGTGTTTTTCGGCGGCGGACTTGGGTTGGGCTGACCAATTTGAGGCCGAAAATGATAGTGGTGGTGGTGGATTTCGTCGAATTTGGCTAGAACTCCACGAATTTGGGTTTGAATCCGAAGTGTTCTTCGGATTAAACTTCAAAATTCTCCCAAACCAGGAAACTTTGGGCCTTGAAATTTTAATGGGGAGTTCCTGGAGGGTAGGGGAACAAAAGCCCAAAGTTTATTTGGCTCGAATTTGGCTAGAGAGAAAGATGGATTTTTGGAATTTGATTTCGGTTTCCAATCCGAAATTTCTTCAATTGAGCTTGAAGATAAGTTCCAAACTGAAAATAAACTGGTGGGGGACTAAATTAATGGGTGAGGGACAGGTTAGGAGCGGCCAAAGTTGAAAAGAAGGGCTAGGGGGGCAAATGGCCGAAATTTAGGGAATTATTTCAACCTTTTTAATTTTTTAATCAATTAATTAATAACCTAGGTTCAAATAATCAACCCCTATTAGAATCTAGGTAATTTAATAAGCTAATCAGATTTTTATTTTGATTTTAAAGCAATTATATACTATTTATCTAATTTTTTAGCTATATTAGGTATTAATTAAAGTAATACATAAATTAATCTAATTAATTCTATAAAAGAAAATAAATCCAAAAAAAATAAAATCATGAAGTTAATCAATCACAAAAATGTATAAATTTATTTTTTGTACAAGTATATGTATTTATATAAATATATATTTATGGCAATACATAAAAAAAAGAAATGATACTATTTCACATAAATTAATGAAATACATCAAACATCATACAATTTTTATTATGCACATTAGTAAGTTAAAAAGTTCATGCATGAGTATGTATTTATACATATATGCATACTTATACATGTAAATATATATTTTTATACATTCACAATATATATATATATATATATATCTATATATATATAGGTGCTCAACTATTTATCAAAGAAAACAAATATATCACTTCACAAATTTTATGAACTTACTCGAGGTTAATATCTAAAATTACCAAATTACCCTTAGGGGTAAAAACGTAATTTTCTACCCAATTAACCTGAATTACGAAAATTAGGGTTATCACACAATGGGTATTTTTGTCTTTTAATTTCTTAACCTAGTTAGCTAGTATGTGTTTTACCACATATGTGTGGTAAATAAACGGAGCCCTTCACACATAAGATAATCCCATAAATTAATTAACATCCCATTATGGTCTTTGTTTTTCCTTTTTGTGCATTTTAGTCACTAACGAGGTATCAGACGCTCATGCTTCGCAGCGGGGGATTGATTGAATATTATTCTAATAGAAATATGTTAATGAAAAAATGAAGGGAAAAAAAACAAAAAAAAATTGACAAAAAAAAAGTTAAATAAATTATACCAACATATGAGATATATTCATTCAAAGCACCTAGCTACATATACATAAACACAAAGAGATTTAAATTAGAATATTTAAAATATATGAGGATAATGTTTTGATAAAATGAAAATATAGGATAGGAAGGGAGTTTCTCCATAAACAAATAAAAGTAGGAAAAAGAAAGAAAGCAATGATGAAATGTAGACTGAATCGCAAAAAACATAAAAATAGAAGCCAGTAAATGAGTTTATCTCTAAACATATACTCAATCTGTCCCTAAATAATTGAGAAGCCAGTAAATGAGTTTATCTCTAAACATATACTAAATCTGTCCCTAAATAATTGACACTGCATATTTACTGAGGGTCTGGTAACGCCCAATTCATTATCATGCCCTTATGAATGGTAACGCCATTGTGCGTTATCGGGGCGCTACCAATTGGGGCGTTAGTTCTGCCCAGGGCCCAGGCCGTTACCAAGTGCTATCGGACCTAACAATAGGCCTGCAAACCTGATAGGCCGGTAGCATCCCGCCCCCTACCAGCCCATATCCTCTCTTTTTTTCCTCATTTAATCCGTTAAATGTAATAAATATTTATTATACAAAAATGATTATAATTATTATTTATATTTTGGAATAAAAGAATGATTAAAAATAAACATATTTCATTTAAATGTCTGAAACACAATTAAAACATCCAAAACTATCCAAAATAGATTATTAATACATAACGATCCTACGGGGGCGAGAAATTCCAATTGTCTTGGGGGTTTTGACTATCCGACGGCCCTGAAGTTAAATAGTCAATAATAGTATACAATTTCATCCAAAAGTTTTAGAAGTTTACGATTTAATAAAAGTTTACAATTTCATCCAAAAGTTTTATAATTTACAACTTGACCCAAAACTTTTAAAAATGTACAATTTCATCCAAAAGTTTTAAAAATTTACATTTTGACCCAAATATTTTAAAAGTTTACAATTTCATCCAAAACATTTAAAAGTTTGCAATTTGGTTCAAAACATTTAAAATCTTTTCAAAATTACAGTTAAATCCTAAAAATTCACCATAAATAAAATAAATTACTAAAACTTCACCATAAAATTATAAAAATTACAATAAATAATCACAAATCATAAAAATTCACCAAAATCATATAACTTACTAAATATTCACCAAATATTATAAAAATTAAACTTCACCAAAATCATAAAACAAAGTACCTAAATCCTAAAATCCTAAATATTCATAAAATTTCATCATAAATCATAGATCCTAAAATTCATCATAAATCATACATACTTAAACTTCAAGGTAGAGAATCATACATACTTTGTTCAAAAAAAAGAATCATACATACTAAAACCTCCAAAAAGATACTGAAACTTCATCTAAGAGCTTAGTTTATTACCTTTGTCCAGAGGCTACGTTGAAATGGAGGGAGGATGGTGGCTAGTGCAGTGGTCTTCAACACCGAAAATGGAAAAAACTATAAATCTCTTAAAATGGACTGCGAATTTTTTTTAAAAAAAGTGGAAATGACCTTACCTTGGTCTGGTGGTGAAATGGGCGGTGTGAGATCGAGATTTAGCACCGAGGTGATGGAGTTGGTCGACGGTGCGTGCTGCTAAGTCTGGTGAAATGGGCGGGGAGAGGTCGATAGAGAGAGGAAGAGTGAATTTGAAAGAAAGGAGAAGCTCAGAGTTTTAATTCAGTTGAGGATGGTAACGGCCATGCCCCTACCAGCTTTAATTCAGTTGTCAGCTTTAATTTAAACCCAATAAATACCCAGGAAAGTGGAAAGTTAAATTTTGATGCTGGTAACGGGCTCATAGGGGGCAAAGGCGTTACCGGTTTGGTAACGGCCCAATGTGTTACTAGGGCGCTACTAACTCTGACAGGTAGCTGACATGTAGCGGGCTTGGTAATGCTTGGGGCGCTACCAAGATTTTCGGCCCATGGTAACGGGATGCCATATTCATAATTTGCAACATATCCTTTCCAAATATATTTTTTTGAATTTTTCTTCACTATTTATTTTAGAAAAACTTGAGTCAACAACTGCTACACAAAACATGAAAGTCAAATGAATCAATTATTATGAGACAGATGGAGTAATAAAACAAAAAAGAATGAAAATGGGAAAATAAAAATCTTAAGTAGAGTAAAAAAGTAAAGAAAAAGGGAAAAAATAGAAGAAAGTGAAAAATAAACAAATTATCATTTATGTTGGGGAAAAACGTTACAAATATTTTGGAATGTAAAAAAACGAAAGAAAATGGGTAGAAAATAAATGAAAAATTGACTTAGCCCCAAATAAAAGCAAAAGTGAGAAAAGAAAAGAAAAAGATAAGATACATAAAAGGAATTAAAAAATTGGGCAAATTGTGTATGGACATCTTTGCTTGATTTTGTTCCACTAACCCCTAATACCTCTTCAAGTTTGTTGTGGTGTCTTAAGATTTGTAGGGTTTACTACCTTATGAATCTGAGGACGGATTCTTCTCAAGAGGGAGGAGGGTATGATGTGGACATCCCAAGCCACTAAGCACTAAGGCACCATGAGCTCCGAACCCCAGCCCTTGCACGCGCCCAACCCTTACTAGACGTGCCTCACGCGCCAAGGAGGGTCCCACACGCGCCCCACGTGCCACCCTCCTATCCCAGTCTCGGCACCACCACCTTTGGAATGTTACACCTCCTCCCCAAACCTTGAAGACGCCCATAAGTGAAGCCCACGTGCCGGCTCTCCTCCTCACGCGCCTCCGCGCCACTACCTCCTCCTCCACGCACCCACCACCTTGGGAGGTGTGCCCATCAAATTTTCCAAGTTAAATCCGAATTTCCCCTTCCATTTTGAAGACAAATACTTTCTTTTATGTAAAAGACAATTGGAAGCTTTTACCTTTCCCCTTTTACAAGTTTTAGGTGTCATGCATGCAAAAGTGCTTTATGCCTTTTGGAAGGCTTTTGCATGCATGAGAGGTGTAAGAGCCTTTTGGCTTTCCAAGCCAAAATGATGGATGAAAATTAACCAACCATATTATGGAAAATAGGATGGTTAATTTCACATCCCAATGAGGCTCTTTTCACCCTTTTAAGTTGCAAAAAAGCCATTTGTGAGGCTAGACTTCATTTTGGCCGAAATATTGAACTCTTTAGAAGAGCATTTTCGGTTTTGAACTCTCACTCTATCAATCCATTCCCTTGTTCCATGAGACTTGGTTCAAGACTTATATCTAGTATTGCTCAATCAAGTAGTTGAGAGGTGGTAGATCCATCTCCTCCCCTTTGGCATATCAAGTGTATTGTTTCACCTTGTAGTGAAAAGGGCCTAGGGCGAAACTCTCTGTGTTTTGGTGTTCATTTTCCAAGCTAGAGCAAGTCAAGTGGTTGATCATTCCCATGATCACATCATGAACAACTGCGGGTCGACATGATGTTGGGCGGCGGCGGCGGCGGCGTCGACATCATCGGGCTATAGTAATCAGAACAGTGGATATTAGGTGTCTTGAACCCTGTAGTTAATAAATAGCGCATCAGTTAAGATAAATAAATGTAAATGTTAAAATGACGATGATGACAACTTTGAAATTTTTAATTATCTCGGACTGAGTGTTGTCCGCACCAAGAACATAGTAGTTAATACCACAAAACTTATGAATATACTAAAATAATACCCAAACCTTTAAGAAATAGTGCAAATTCACCCAAAATACCTAAAATAAAAAAAATAAAAAAATATTCAATTTAATCCAAAACTTTAAGAAATAGTACAAATTCACCTAAAATACGTAAATTACCATAAAAATACACAAAATGTTCAACTAAACCCAAAACTTTAAGAAATAGTACAAATTCGACCAAAATACCACAAAAATACATAAAATGTTCAATATAACCCAAAATGTTAAGAAATAGTACAAATTTATCCAAAATACCATAAAAATACTCAAAATGCTCAATTTAACCCAAAACTTTAAGAAATAGTACAAATTCAGCCAAAATACACAAAAATACTCAAAATGTTCAATTTAACCCAAAACTTTAAGAAATATTACAAATTCACCTAAAATACTAAAATACCACAAAAATACTCAAAATGTTCAACTTAACACAAAACTTTAAGAAATAGTACAAATTCACCCAAAATACCTAAAATACCACAAAAATACTCAAAATGTTCAAATGAACCCAAAACTTTAAGAAATAGTACAAATTCACCCAAAATACACAAAAATCACACAAATACTCAAAATATTCAATTTGACCCAAAAATTTAAGAAATATTATAAATTCACCCAAAATACTAAAATACCACAAAAATTCTTAAAATACCTAAAATACTAAACTTTAATAAATGTTCACCTAAAATACTAAAATACCACAGAAATACCTAAAATACCACAAATATTCCTAAAATACTAAAATACCACAAAAACAGAAACTCATAAATAATCTATTTTCCTAAAATACCTAACATACTAAAACACCATAAAAATAATAAGACAACACAAAAAATACTAGAACACCACAAAAATATCCAAAATGAAATTATTGGCATGTATACGTATACCTGTAGATGGCGGTGGAGATGTCCGGTGACGGAAAAACTCAGGTGACTGGCGGTGGTTTGGAGCTTCAACAAAAAAATGAAAATGGTCAAATACATCATTTCTAACCGGTAAAAAAACAAGATTCGAGGATACCTTCTTTTGCTGATGCAGATCCACCCGAAGAGCTGTTGAAACGGCTCCGGAAATGGGGAAGTCACCTTGGTGCGGCGGTAGTTTTTGGAGGAAAAAGAGAACATGTTTGGAAAAAAATGGGGGAGAGAACCCGAAAGATCAAATTTATGAGGATAAGTAGCGGATTGCCCGCCGTCAAGTCCGCTACAGAGAAGATGGTAGCGGGCGCCCCCCACTCTGCCCGCTACCGTAAGATTTTTACAGTTTCGAGATGCGTTTTGAATTTCAAAACGTCCGTCCAGCTGAATTAATAGCATGGTAGCGCTTCACACACTCACCACTACCGATAGTTGCCCGATAATGCATTTCGCCACAACCAGGTCAAAGGTTTTGCACAAATAGCTTTGACAGACCTCCTAACAACTCCCCTTATTTTTTTTGTATAAAGAACACAACCTATATAAGCTCCGTTATAAGTAACAATAATATACGTACTCTCTCTTAATATTTAACAATAATAATAATTTATGATAATTTAAAAATGTAAAGGGAGCACATTTCACACATGCCAAATATAACAAACCTATATGTGGAGTAAACTAAAGCCTCCCCATAAAAGTAACGACAAAAAGGCAGCCAATCCCACCAAAACTCTAAATAATTGAGCAAGCTTATCTATATAGTGACGTTAGAGATGAGATTCCTCTCACCTTCCCGTGATCGTTCACTTCCACAAGCTCACATAACAGAGTAGCCGTCAGAATAATTACACAAATAGTCTCAAATTTTAAGGGGTTTATACATTTGTACCTTAGTTTAGTTCTCAACTTTCATAGGTTAAATGGATCCCTTATCAATTAATAATTTATAATTACGTTGTTTTGAATTTGCTACTTTCTCTGTTTTACAAAGACTGTTTTTGAAGATGTAAACGTTTCATTTCTATCTACTCCTATTTTATATTGTTACTAACAATTTAAAATGATATACCTATTTAACTTTATTATTCTTAAATTTATACACATCTTCATCTCTGCATAAATAAGATAAAACGTATTGAATAATTCAAGATAGAGAGTAATATTTCCATACAAAATTGAATTTTTAAGTACTCTCTAGCCATTTTAAATAGTCATATTTAACTTTTGAAATTATGTTTGACTCAAATTTTTACTTGAAAAAATTTATTACAAAACTTTTTTTTTCAAAAAAAAAAACTTATAGAAACTAGAGATATCGATTTACCTTATACATAAATAACTTGATATTACATATCAAAATATTTTTTTAAAAAAATCATAAATTAAAAGCAAAAAAAGAAGTATAATTATTAAAAAGAAACGAATGGAGTATCAATTAAATATCTGAAAGCAACTTTCCTATAACTCCGATATTGGCACTGAAGTTAAATTCTCAATGAAAAAAAAATGTTTTTAATTGAAAAATCGGATTTTTGTGCCAGTTCTAACTTTTGTATGAACCAATATTCAATAAATGTTGTAATTCTACAAAGGATATATATAGAAAGAAGCAGAGATTGAGGACCAATATGTAATGATCATAAAGTTTTGGGACTAGTAATGAAAGTTTCTCGTAGCCGTCACAAAGTTGGCTCCATCCATGTGCCTTCCTCTCCCACTCTCACTAATAGGGGGCTTCAAACATAGGAAGTGAACAAAAAGTTATTAGGTGAAAAACTGAGTGAATTGGAGGTGAGTGAGAAAAGTGAAAATAAGAGGGTTAAGTTTGAGGCACCCGTGAACTACAAGTTGAAAACACGTGAATTCACCGCATGTGGCGTTTCCCGCCTCAACTTCCTTCCTTTTTGCGCCTCAACCTGTGTTGCGTTTGCAACCGAAATCAGTTCCCCCTTCATCCAAACTTACTTGCCTTCATCTTGAAACCAAATCGGTCTTGGAGGTCATCTTCTGGACAGAATCGAGCTTGGAGGTCGCGCATGTGAGGAAGTACGAGAGAAACAGAGACTCGTGAAGAAATGCGCCTTGCGTTTGGGAGAGAAATGCGCACATGTGAATGGGTATGTTCAACAACCCACTGTTATGATGTAACGCCTTCCCATCTGCTTTCCGCTTCTCGGCTCGTCCGTTGTCTTGGTTGTTAAGATCTTTGTGCGCAGAGGTAGGGTCATGTGTGCGGTATTATGTGCGCGCATCTGTGCGCCGCGCACAAGTCGTTTTTCGTGTGCGTAGAGACTGTGCGCGGTGCTGTGCTACGCGCACAGATGGTTTGAACGTGTCTTGACGTTGTGCGCTAGGTTGTGCGGCGTACTGTGCGCCGCGCACAGTACGTCGTTCCAGTATTTAAGACCAACTCATGCTGTGTTTTTCTATGAAATGCAGGAAGTGATGAACATGTTGGCTTCCTCTTCGTGAAGTGAAAGCGGCGATGCCGAAAATATCCGATCGTCGACTCGTTCTATCCGTTCTTGAGCAACAAATGGCAATCGCTATTGGAATTGATGAGGATGACGATAAGTTTGAGGAGCTATACGATGCCTATGTTCTAATCGGCAACTCACGCTACCTTAACACTCGCGTTAGGTCGCCACGGTCCACGGAGTTCTTGCTGAATTGTGCGCTCAACCTAAATGCAGCCGAATTCAAACGAACTTTCGGTGCGATTTGGAGTCGTTCCTCCGATTAGTTGAGCTTTTGGAACCGTGTCCGATTTTCCACAACCGGAGCAAGTGTGCACAGGCGCAGTCACATGGCAAGTGTGTGTTGCTCATGGCGTCTCGGACACAATGGGAACGGTGCAGCCACCGCAATGCGATCAATGCTATTTGGCTTCGGTGTTGGAACCATGGTTTGTTTACGGGCAGGTGGTGGCGGCCTTTGTTGCAAATTGGCACCAAGTATGTTTTGTGGCCTACCAAAGAAAGAAGAGTGGAGATTGGACAGGTCATGGAGGTGGAGGGTTTCCCAGGCTGTGTTGGTTTTGTAGATGGAACCACCATTCCTCTAGCGGAGAAGCCAGCTGTCGATGGGGAATGTTACTGGGACCGCAAACATAGGTATTCCATAAATATGCAAATTGTCTGCGACAGTGATAGACGTATCATTGGGTTTTCATGCGGATGGCCTGGCTCACATGCACGATCTTTGGAGTTTGGAGGAAGTCGTTACAGTCCAAGACCCCTTGCCACTACTTTAGCAAATGGGAATACCTGATCGGGGACTCGGCTTACGGTGTCTTTTGTTACCTTATTCCTGCCTTCAAGTCACCTGCAGCAGACGTTCTCATTAACAAAGAGTTCAATTTCGTACTCGCCAAAGCACGAGTGAGGAACGAGCACAGCATCGGTATTCTGAAAGGGAGATGGTCATGTTTGCGGGAACATCGCAGGCAAATAAGATCTTCAAATGATGTGCGACAGTCGTTCGACTAGCAACCGCTTGTGTCATCCTACACAACATGTTGAGCAATCTCGGGGACTCGTGGGAGGAGCTGTTCGGTGAAGTGACTCCCGTGAGGCGTGAGTTTCGCGAGAGAATGTGGGGGCACCGACGTGGAACGCGCGAATGCCTTTAGAGAGGAAGTCAAAGATTATGCCGTGCGAAGGGTTATTTGAATGGTGTACTTCCTCTAGTTCAATAATAACATGTTCTTACGTAAGTAGCTACAAGTACGGGATGTTTTGTGTGAAACTGCTTTGGTTACATTTTAATAGTAATATATTTTTGACAACTTAACGCAACCATGTAAGGTAAACCGTTCAACGAATACGCAAACCAAAAGCGTGCGAATATGCATGCGCAATCGATTAGCACTAATCGCGCAGCGGTGTGCGCATGTGTGTGCGCATGTGTGCGCGTCGCGTTGCACGCGCTGCGCATGCGTTATCAGGTTTGTGCGGCTGGTTGTGCGCGTGGTTGTGCGCCGCGCACAACGGGAACAAGAATCGCTATATATAGCTTAGGGTTTTAAGTGGCTGCCGTCGCATCTTTTCTCCACCATTTCGCACAGCAGAGCGCAACTTTGGCAGCGCATGAGCGCGCGAGTGGACCTCCTCTTCGCCAAGGCTTGAACTACCGAGAGACGGCAATGGCCAAGGTACGCGTCGCATTCCCTCCCTTGCTCTTCTGTTCTTCTTATGCGCACTGATTTTGGTACACCTTTGCGCACAACTTTGTCGATTAGCAATATGGTATTCAGTTCTTTGCGCACAACTTTGTCGATTAGCATGTCTTATTGCGCACGGCATTGTCGAAGAACTGCCGTCTTTGTTGCACCTTGTTAGGTAGGGCGTCGGCAGGGAAGGAGCCTATGCCTACGGAGGACAGTTCTTCTTCGAGGATGAACGAGCTGCGCAAATGCCCCCTGCCAAGCCACCTTCTCGCTATAGGAAATTCCTAAGCAAAAGCGGTGAGGATCGGTATCGACTCAACCGGGGCAACCGCCCGTTGATTACGATGAGGGAGTACGATTTGCATCACGAAGCACTCGATGTGCTACGGGAAACACCGGATGCCCTCCACCGGCGAAGTTGGTAGTGCCACCTCGTGAGGTTAACCGGACATTGGTTAACGAATTCTACGCCGTGGTGTACGAGGCAATTTCGAGAGAAGGAGGAGTTTGACGATGACCCGACCGAGGTGCAGATTAGAGGAGACTGGTAGACTTCTCCCCTTCGCCATTAGCTCGTTGCTTGAGATACCGAATGATCCGACCATATCGAGGTAACTTGATTCCACAGATTTGAGCGGACTACGGGTGTTATATCCAATGCAGACACCCCGGTTGAGTGGATGGCAATTAAGGGCCGGAGGGACAAGTTTGTTTCAGTCCGTGTGCTCACGTCAACTTTTCAGGTACTAAACAAGATCATACACACCAACCTCCAGCCAACAAGGAGACCGCATCAGATCGGCATTGAGCGGGTCGACACGTTGTTCAAAGTTGCTACGGGGCGGTGCCGTCGGTTGGGGACGCTTATATGGGAGGGTATTGTTTCAAGCGCGTGGCATTCCAAGCAGTCTCATATACCCCCAGCTCATTACAGCACTCTGCTATAATGCACAAGTGCCGTTGGAGGACACAGATTCAGTTCCGACCATACCTCCCAACATCTGGCGGTACGGGGACCCATCGCGGGATGCGATACCTGCCGAGTTCCGAGCTCCTAGCAGACGCGGGCGACGGGGCACAGGAAGGGGGGCAAGTGCTGCTCCGGTTGGAGGTGCATCAGATGGCGGCGATCACGGCGAGCGGGATGATGGGGAAGTCCGGTTACTCCTCCGGCTCAAGGTGAGGGGACTAGTACGACCGCACGCGCGCCACCATCTCGGCTTGAGAGGTTTTTACGCATATTAAGGCGCATATGAAGGAGCTGATTTCCGGTGTTTGTGCGAAGATAGATGTTGTTGCTGCAGAGGCAAAGGAGAGAGATAGGGTCCAGGGTGAACGCATGGCGGCATTACAGACTCAAGTCAGAGAATTAGAGGCTAGGCAGCTCGCGGAGGTCGAGAGACAGAAGCTAGTGGAGGAGCGGATTATGAAGTCTTTCTTGGACCTGGGTAATTTCACAGGGGGACACTTGATCAGTCGGGCGAGAGAACCGTACTATCGGCCGTGGCATTCTGCGAGCTTTGGGCGATCTCCCCGGCCAGTCCTCCCACATGCCTCATCCTACTTCGACATCCTCGGGCATGCCTTCTACTCTGCTTCTCCATTGCTCCTCCAACCGGTCCAAGTGAGGTGCGGAACCGATTGCGGAATCCGGTCCGGCGGCCAAGCGAGCGAAGATGGCAGCGCGGCGCCCTTATCCCTTGGCGAAAGGGCCCACAACGCTGGTGACGGTCCCGGCGCGAGGGCCCGATGGCGGCCGTGGTTTTCATGCAGCAGCGCATCTGTGCGCGTCGTTGTGCGCAGTTATGTGCGGCGCGCACAGTCTCCGTCCAAGCAGGCGCTTAGCTGTGCGCACGTGTGTGCGCAGCGCCGATTACTGCTGTGTATTTCAAACGTTATTTCCGAATTTGTAGGTTATTTGCGGGTTATTTGAAACGTTATCTCCTTTTCATTGGTTATTTCAAACGCGTTATCTCCATTTTGCGCGGAATTGTAGGTTATTTGTAGATTAAACTATGAATGTTATGCGCGGATTTCTAGGTTTGCACGATACCGTTTCTTTTGGTTGTAACGTACGCCTGTAGTAACCAAGAAATTTGCAATTCCAAAGCAATGAAATAGTATCGTACAATCAAGAAGGTGCGTAAAAAAAGATGCTCAATTCATTACAACACTCATTACAGAAGGAGGGCCAACATTTCTTTGATCTCGTCGGGTGACTTCCCATCTGCAATCAAAGTTTGCAGCAATGCAAACCTCCTCTCCCTACACTTCTCGGCCTTCTCTTCAACACGTCTCACTCTCTCATCCTCTTTGTCCTCTTTGCGCCTTCGCTCAACAAGCTCTTGCTCCTCCCTGCGCCTTCGCTCGCCAAGCTCTTCCTCTTCCCTGCGCCTTCGCTCGCCAAGCTCTTGCTCCTCCTTCCGCCTTCGCTCGCCAAGCTCTTGCTCCTCCTTCCGCCTTCGCTCGCCAAGCTCCTGCTCCTCCTTGCGCCTCACTTCGCGTTCCTCGCGCTCCGTTTCCCACCTCATTTGTTCGAACTTCAGCCTCTTTTCCTCAATGGTGAGAAGAGCAGCGGCCTTCGCGGATGAGCAATCTTGAAGTGCACAGGCCAATTGGTTCCGGGCATGCGAGGCGTTTTCCGACCCGATATGCTTGGCGTTCCTTCCTTCGATCCCTTTTCAACTTCTTCCCATCGTCCCGGTCCACCGCCGCAACGCGCTTCCCGCTTGTACCGACCACCTCATCCTCGATCAGTCCTGCGGTTGCCTCCTTCGAGGAGACAATGGGTAGAGGTCATCCTCATTGCTACCCACAACGTTCCCGACATCGACTCCACCGTCGCACGGACTCTCCGTGAACTCATGAGGACCGGAGCTGCCAACAATCGCATCCGCCCGGTGGTCATCGAAACCGAATGTCACCTCTTCATCATTATTGTACCTACGATCATAAACATGGATGCATCAGTACGCAAAACTATTCTCAAATTAAACACTACAGTTCAACATATCTTAAAACTTCATTGAGATCGGTTCAGCGTGGGACGCTGCACTATCGAACACCGCAGCAGGATCGATGTTCGGCCGATCACCAACGAGCATGCATTCGCTCGAAATGCGGGCACAAGTAGTCGAGCCGCCTGGATGGTGTGGATATTCCGCTTCGGTCCGCTTCGGTCACACCAAAACCAGTGCTGTTGCTTTTCTCACGGGCGGCTTTATACTTGCTCAAGTAGTTCCGCCAACGGTCACCCACAGATTTCGCATCAAGCTTGAACTTGCCCTTGTATTTGTTGTTGATGATGGCCGCTAACTCCTTCCAAGCCATGTTCTTACGCAGAGGTGGCACTCCAACCTCTGTCTTCCCGACACCGAATACTTTCATCTTATTAGCCGGATCCTCTAGAAAGGCTAGGATCGTGGCATCTTGCTCGAATTGAATCGGCGTTACAGCGGGTTGGCTGGGCTGGCTAGACATGGCCTGCTCGAACATGCAACACATCAACACAACAGCACAAGTTACCACAGTTCAACTATTACAGAGGAATATAAACCTAGAACAAATACACAACTTCTCTATGGCATTCTACGCATGATAGTACAACAGATGCGACTCCCCAGAGGTTACTGCACAGTTGTGCGCAACCATGTGCGCAACCATGTGCGCACCAACTGTGTTTCGCGCACATTACTGTGCGCCACAATGTGCGGAATTCTGTGCGCAGCGCACACTAATGCGCGCACCTCTGTGCGCACAGATGTGCGCTGCGCACACGAATGTGCGCACCTCTGTGCGCACAGCTGTGCGCTGCGCACATTGTCGTGCTGCAGCATGAGATGCAGCTCATATTCACACAGATACTGATTCAAATTCACACCGGGAGTGCACGACGCGAGCTCTACCGACCCGACACGAACTCAAGCAAGACGAACTGACCTAACCCATCGACAATTTCAACTACGAAAGTACATACCTCAAGCAAGACGAAAGTACGGCGGCGGCGGGGACGATGACGACGACGAGAGCGGCAATGTGAAGAGAGGTGAACAAGGGGTGAACAAGGCCGTT
The DNA here is from genome assembly GCA_024586325.1 of Stellera chamaejasme. Lineage (NCBI taxonomy): Eukaryota > Viridiplantae > Streptophyta > Magnoliopsida > Malvales > Thymelaeaceae > Stellera > Stellera chamaejasme. Next base: position 19,816,584 of record CM044982.1, on the reverse strand, counting down.
CACTTTCGCGCAAATAGGCAGAGGTACGCGCGGACTGAGGAGAATTCACCTCAGCTCTTCGCGTGGATAAGAAGAGAGTGAACACGCCGTTGTTCACGCGTTTTTTCTTATGTTTGAAGCCCCCTATTCACGGGGGATGAGGGGTTTTATATTGTGTGCTAACCTTACGGTAAACCTACATGAGTAACTAATAGAGACGAGCCACACACGAAGGGTGTCAACGCTAAAGTTGACAAGCTGCCCTTTGAAACGTCGTCGCTTCGCTAGACGCTAGCCCACCCTGATCCAGTTCTCAAGTCGTCAATGTTATTTATCACTGGATGAACTCACCTAGAATACTTGGAAAATGAGAAATAGATATGTAATTGTTTAGCTAATTGGGCTTGGACTTTCAGATTACCGTGCAACTGAACCATTTAGACTAGTGGGTGAAATATCAGCTAGGTGATGATTAAGAGAGTTGGTTCTCAAGTCCTCTCAAATAGAGTAGTACTACACGAGAACTAAGAACAGTAGCTTGAGGTTACTCAGGTGTAGGCGAGAATCATCAGTTTGAGGTCTACTGCTACAAAGAAGAAGAAGCAAGTATGAACGCTCCCGATCGATACGAAAGATTCGTCGTTCCCGAAGGAACGAAAAAGTAAATCCGCCGCCTGGGAATATCCTCCATTAGGTTACCAGCTCTCTCAGGTCTGCTGATTCTCCTTTGTTTTTGTTCTGGTTTTAGGGTTTCCTACGAGAGGGACACCAAGATCATCAATGCTGCTTCATTCACTATTGAGAGGGAAGATCATACAGTCGGCAACATTCTTCGTATGTACGTACTTCTAATTTTTCCTCCGTCTTCGCGTACAATGGCTTCCTCGCTGAAAATTGTGTGTTGTTTTCTTTTCCTGATTTTTCTCGTTAAACGAGGCAATTGCACAGAGATGACAATGTTCATTTCTTTGGTTACAAGCTTCCTCACCCTCTCCAATACAAAATCATTGTTAGGGTTAGCACTTTCTTGCTTTTCCGCTGTGTTTCTTTCTTTTCTTTTTCTCGAAACTTTCGAAACCATCCCGTATCCGTGGATTTTATAACTGGGACTGTTGTGTTTGGCCTAACTCAGCCCCTATAGTGTTCCAATTTACAAGTTTTGAAACACTACTAGCAACTTGCTGCAAATTGATGTGGTAATGAGTTCCAGAGCAAGATACTGTCAAGGATTAACTTGCGGTGGTGGTAGATCTAGAATATCTTATTTCGATCTATTAAATTGCTCATTTCGTCTGCACTTATTACAGGATATCTTTATTTTTAGAGAAGGTTTCCGTATTGTTGCCTTTGTTTTCATGGACAGAAATTTTATGCTTCTTAACTAACATGGCATGTTTACGCAGATTCACACAACCAGTCAATCTTCACCAATGCAGCCTACAACCAAGCTATAAATGACCTGGATAAAGAACTTGACCATCGAAGAATGCATTTGAGGTTTGTTGTTATCTTTCAAGTCAATTTATTTTCATTGAAAACAAAAAGTAAGCCTGGAAGGAGTAGACCTGTTTATGATGTTGCCACCATGATTGATTTGCTGCACAAGAGGCTTCATGTTGTCATACGCTTCTATGTAGTCCCGTAGGCTGATTGTAGTTGATATTACACATGCAGTAGGCATTCCCCGTGGCTGTTCTTCAAAACAAGCACTACATCTTTGGGGTAGTCTCCATGTGGTATATCGATAAACAAACAAACTTCACACTAGCTTTCTTCTTCCAGTTGGCATCTGCATAAGATGATGCACTTTTCTCATTGGCTTGTTGTTTCAGTTTTTCGCTTATCTCCGAATGTGGTGACCTCATCTTTCAACTGATGCCTTCTGCATATACTATTTTTCCACTTTGTTTGATCAGCTTAAATGTCAGAGAAGTTTTATGTTTTTATCTAAATTTGACAGCGCATTTTAATCTTAATGGATGAACTATATATCCTTCTAAGATTGATATCTTGGGTTAAACTTAGATCTCAATGTTGCGTACAATGTTACAAGCCTTCCGTATAGAAAATCTTTGTTTGTGACTAGCTTGTATGATGGAATTCCATCAACAAAAAAATGTATGCTTTGGAAAATGTTGGTAAAGTTTCAAAGGAAAAATTGATTATCATCACATATCGAAATCGACATGTACAATCGTAGATGATTCATGAGTTGAATGTCCGAATTCATTTTGTTTGCTTTTAAAGAATATAGATCAATCAAAGTTTTAAGTGTGCCATGCCTAATGATATAGTATACTTTTGTCCGTAGGTTGAGCTGTCAAAATTCTCAAGGGACTACTAATGCATGTGAATGTTTGGAGATGTTTTGCACCAATCTGTGAACCTTGATTTGAATGAGCACGAGTTAGCCGTTTTCATGGTTTTCACTGCTTGGATACGCTTATATAATCCATGGTTTGTATTGTTCATTATCAGTGCTCGAAAATTACTTATTGCTAGCACTTAGAGAAAAAGGCTTCCTTGTTAATCCTTAGCTGACCATAGCGTTCAACGGTCTCAGATCCGGGTGGTGTAGGAAAGTTCACTAAATCTTCTCACGCATCGGCTCTGTTTGCATTATCGTGGTTTGGGAAACCCTGATTTTGAGTTACATTATTGTTAAATTCACAAAAGCACATTCATTTATGTGTGAACATTCCAAAATTCCCACTTTTTCAAAATTCAGCAATTCCCCATCTTCCCCAAATACTCCCTGCCGCCCACAAGCTCCCCGCTGCACACAAGCTCAGCAACTCTTCGCACATGACATAGAGTTGACATTGACACAACATTCCTATTATCTTTGTTTGATTTATCGCGGTTTGATTTATCGCACAAACCTACACATTTGCCACCATTGATGGCATCGATCGATGGCTCGACAAGATGACCACAATGTGGGCTGGGTGATGAAACGAGCATAGCTCAATGCCGGAGACAAGCACATATCGGTAGGATGCATCGAATTGTTGTTGGGGATCGTGGATTTCTACATTTCTAATTGTCGGAGGTCGCATGACTGCTTGGGCTTGGCGACAACAAACTAGCGCTTGACATATGACGACGGTGATGTTGGTGAAGACGGTGATGTTGGTGAAGAAGGTGGTGATGGTGGTAACGACATCAATTCAGTTTTGTACAAGTGTGACACCAATTTGGGATGGGGAATAATGGGAAGATGGCTATTGTAGGATTTTTAAAATGATGGGGCCCGGGGGCGGCTTTTATGAACTTCTAGTTAAATCATATGGTTTTTATGGAGTTATAAGTCCCACTCAATATCAGGGTTTGAAGCAAACCCTGATAATGCGAACAGATAGTACTCCCTCCATCCCATTAATTTTGCAACGTTTCTGTTTGGCACGCATATTAAGGTCATGAGTAAATTCCGCTGGCAGTCCCATAAAAATAATTATTGTCCTGTTTTGGTCCTATTTAAAAATTGTCATGTTTTGGTCTTATCCTATGATAATATGTCCTATTTTGGTCTTTTCCGTCTATTTGGGCAGTTAATTGTAACGGATTCGTGTGGATTTACCTTTTTACCATTATGAAAATTTTACTCGAGTCCCTGACTTTATATTTCCCCAAAGTTTTAACCCTAAAGTTCAGATTATTGCTACCTACCCACCCGCCGCTCACCTTGTTCACCACCTCCACTTCGCATTCCGGCCACCCTCGTCGCCAAACACCACCCTCATCATCACCACCAGCCTTCCACGAACTCAAAGGTACCCTCCTCCTTATCTGAAATCGCCGGAAACGGAGAATTCTCGTTCGATCCGTCGGACCTGTACGAACAACCCGTCCAAAATTCGCCGCTTCCGCTCAAACCCGTTCCAAACCGATACTACCGGTGAACTCCCCTGCCTCCGCCGCACCATTTCCGACCCATCCCACGGCCAAGAAGTGCCAGCCTCGCCCTGAAGAATCGGATCCTTTCAGCCTGCAAACAACCCGTGGCTTGACCTGGGCCAATCCGCTGCCACAGACGCGCAATGGCCAAGGTACGCGTCGCATTCCCTCCCTTGCTCTTCTGTTCTTCTGTTGTGCGCACTGATTTTGGTACACCTTTGCGCACAACTTTGTCAGTTAGCAATATGGTATTCAGTTCTTTGCGCACAACTTTGTCGCTTAGCATGTACTGCGCACGGCATTGTCGAATCGACCGTGCTGTTGCACCTTGTTAGGTAGACGCCGACAGGGGAAGGAGCCTATGCCTACGGAGGACAGTTCTTCTTCTGAGGATGAACGAGCTGCGCAAATGCCCCCTGCCAAGCCACCTTCTCGCTATAGGAAATTCCTAAGCAAAACGGCTGAGGATCGGTATCGACTCAACCGGGGCAACCGCCCGCTGATTCTGATGAGGAGTACGATTTGCATCACGAAGCACTCGATGTGCTACGGAAACACCGGATGCCCTCCACCGCGAAGTTGGTAGTGCCACCTCGTGAGGTTAACCGGACATTGGTTAACGAATTCTACGCCGTGGTGTACGAGGCAATTTCGTAGAAGGAGGAGTTTGACGATGACCCGACCGAGGTGCAGATTAGAGGGAGACTGCAGACTTCTCCCTTCGCCATTAGCTCGTTGCTTGAGATACCGAATGATCCGACCATATACGAGGTAACAGATTCCACAGATTTGAGCGGACTACAGTGGTGTTATATCCAATGCAGACACCCCAGTTGAGTGGATGGCAATTAAGGGCCGGAGGGACAAGTTTGTTTCAGTCCGTGTGCTCACGTCAACTTTTCGTGTACTAAACAAGATCATACACACCAACCTCCAGCCAACAAGGAGACCGCATCAGATCGGCATTGAGCGGGTCGACACGTTGTTCAAAGTTGCTACAGGGGCGGTGCCGCGGTTGGGACGCTTATATGGGAGGGTCTTGTTTCAAGCGCGTGGCATTCCAAGAACAGTCTCATATACCCTCAGCTCATTACAAGACTCAGCTATAATGCACAAGTGCCGTTGGAGGACACAGATTCAGTTCCGACCATACCTCCCAACATCTGGCGGTACGGGGACCCATCGCGGGATGCGATACCTGCCGAGTTCCGAGCTCCTAGCAGACGCGGGCGACGGGGCACAGGAAGGGGGGCAAGTGCTGCTCCGGTTGGAGGTGCATCAGATGGCGGCGATCACGACGAGCAGGATGATGGGGGAAGTCCGGTTACTCCTCCAGCTCAAGGTGAGGGGACTAGTACGACCGCACGCGCGCCACCATCTCAGCTTGAGAGGTTTTTTACGCATATTAAGGCGCATATGAAGGAGCTGATTTCCGGTGTTTGTGCGAAGATAGATGTTGTTGCTGCAGAGGCAAAGGAGAGAGATAGGGTCCAAGGTGAACGCATGGCTGCATTACTGCACTCAGTCAGAGAATTAGAGGCTAGGCAGCTCGCGGAGGTCGAGAGACAGAAGCTAGTGGAGGAGCGGATTATGAAGTCTTTCTTGGACCTGGGTAATTTCACAGGGGGACACTTCAGTCAGGTCAGGGCAGAGAACCGTACTATCGGCCGTGGCATTCTGCAGGCTTTGGGCCGCCTCCCCGCCAGTCCTCCCACATGCCTCATCCTACTTCGACATCCTCGGGCATGCCTTCTACTCCTCGCTTCTCCGCCGCTCCTCCAACCGGTCCAAGTGAGGTGCCGGAACCGCCATGGAATCCGGTCCGGCGGCAAGCGAACGAAGATGGCAGCGCGGCGCCCTTATCCCTTGGCGAAAGGGCCCACAACGCCCGGTGACGGTCCCAGCGCAGGGCCCGAGAGCGGCCGTGGTTTTCATGCAAAGCAGCGCATCATGCGCGTCGCTGCCAGGCGATATATGTGCGGCGCGCACAGTCTCCGCCCAATCAGGCGCTTAGTCATGCGCGTGTGCGCCAGCGCCACGATTACTTGCTTGTGTATTTCGAAGCGTTATTTGCGAATTTGTAGGTTATTTGCAGGTTATTTCGAAACGTTATCTCCTTTTCATTGGTTATTTCGAAACGTTATCTCCATTTTGCGCGGATTTGTAGGTTATTTGTAGATTAAACTATGAATGTTATGCGCGGATTTCTAGGTTTGTGCGATACCACATCTTTCGGTTGTAACGTACGCCTGTAGTAACCAAGAAATTTGCAATTCCAAAGCAATGAAATAGTATCGTACAATCAAGAAGGTGCGTAAAAAAAGATGCTCAATTCATTACAACACTCATTACGTAGGAGGGCCAACATTGCTTTGATCTCGTCGGGTGACTTCCCATCTGCAATCAAGGTTTGCAGCAATGCAAACCTCCTCTCCCTACACTTCTCGGCCTTCTCTTCAACATGTCGCACTCTCTCATCCTCTGTGTCCTCTTTGCGCCTTCGCTCAACAAGCTCTTGCTCCTCCTCGCGCCTTCGCCGCCAAGCTCTTCCTCTTCCTGCGCCTTCGCCGCCAAGCTCTTGCTCCTCCTTCCGCCTTCGCTCGCCAAGCTCTTGCTCCTCCTTCCGCCTTCGCCGCCAAGCTCCCGCTCCTCCTTGCGCCTCACTTCGCGTTCCTCGCGCTCCGTTTCCCACCTCATTTGTTCGAACTTCAGCCTCTTTTCCTCAATGGTGAGAAGAGCAGCGGCCTTCGCGGATGAGCAATCTTGAAGTGCCTGGGCCAATTGGTTCCGGCATGCGAGGGCGTTTCCGACCCGATATGCTTGGCGTTCCTTCCTTCGATCCCTTTTCAACTTCTTCCCATCGTCCCGGTCCACCGCCGCAACGCGCTTCCCGCTTGTACCGACCACCTCATCCTCGTGATCAGGTCCTGCGGTTGCCTCCTTCTGAGGAGACAATGGGTAGAGGTCATCCTCATTGCTACCCACAACGTTCCCGACATCGACTCCACCGTCGCACGGACTCTCCGTGAACTCATGAGGACCGGAGCTGCCAACAACTGCATCCGCCTGGTGGTCATCGAAACTGAATGTCACCTCTTCATCATTATTGTACCTACGATCATAAACATGGATGCATCAGTACGCAAAACTATTCTCAAATTAAACACTACAGTTCAACATATCTTAAAACTTCATTGAGATCGGGTTCCAGCGTGACGCTGGCACTATCGAACACCGCAGCAGGACCGATGTTCGGCCGATCACCAACGAGAGCATGCATTCGCCGAAATGCGGGCACAAGTAGTCGAGCTTCACTGGATGGTGTGGATATTCCGCTTCCGGTCTTCTTCGGTCACACCAAAACCAAGTCTTTGTTGCTTTTCTCACGGGCGGCTTTATACTTGCTCAAGTAGTTCCGCCAACGGTCACCCACAGATTTCGCATCAAGCTTGAACTTGCCCTTGTATTTGTTGTTGATGATGGCCGCTAACTCCTTCCAAGCCATGTTCTTACGCAGAGGTGGCACTCCAACCTCTGTCTTCCCGCTGACACCGAATACTTTCATCTTATTAGCCGGATCCTCTAGAAAGGCTAGGATCGTGGCATACTGCTCAGAATTGAATCTGGCGTTCTGTTGTGCGGGTTGGCTGGGCTGGCTAGACATGGCCTGCTCGAACATGCAACACATCAACACAACAGCACAAGTTACCACAGCTTCAACTATTACAGAGGAATATAAACCTAGAACAAATACACAACTTCTCTATGGCATTCTACGCATGATAGTACAATGATGCGACTCCCGAGGTTATCGCACGGCTTGTGCGCAACCATGTGCGCAACCATGTGCGCACTAACCGTGTTTCGCAGACATTATCAGGCGCCACAATGTGCGGCATTCTGCGCAGCGCACACTAATGCGCGCACTCTGCGCAAGACAGATGTGCGCCACAAGACACGAATGTGCGCACTCTCTGCGCACAGCTGCAGGCCGCAAGACATTGTCGTGCCGCAGCATGAGATGCAGCTCATATTCACACCAGATACAGCTTCAAATTCACACCAGTGGAGTGCACGATGAGCTCTACCGACCCGACACGTACTCAAGCAAGACGAACTGACCTAACCCATCGACAATTTCAACTACGAAAGTACATACCTCAAGCAAGATGAAAGTACGGCGGCAGGACGATGACGACGACGAGAGCGGCAAAGTGAAGAGAGGTGAACAAGGGGTGAACAAGGCCGTTCACTTTCGCGCAAATAGGCAGAGGTACGCGCGGACTGAGGAGAATTCACCTCAGCTCTTCGCGTGGATAAGAAGAGAGTGAACACGCCGTTGTTCACGCGTTTTTTCTTATGTTTGAAGCCCCCTATTCACGGGGGATGAGGGGTTTTATATTGTGTGCTAACCTTACGGTAAACCTACATGAGTAACTAATAGAGACGAGCCACACACGAAGGGTGTCAACGCTAAAGTTGACAAGCTGCCCTTTGAAACGTCGTCGCTTCGCTAGACGCTAGCCCACCCTGATCCAGTTCTCAAGTCGTCAATGTTATTTATCACTGGATGAACTCACCTAGAATACTTGGAAAATGAGAAATAGATATGTAATTGTTTAGCTAATTGGGCTTGGACTTTTAGATTACCGTGCAACCGAACCATTTAGACTAGTGGGTGAAATATCAGCTAGGTGATGATTAAGAGAGTTGGTTCTCAAGTCCTCTCAAATAGAGTAGTACTACACGAGAACTAAGAACAGAGCTTGAGGTTACTCGTGTGTAGGCGAGAATCATCGGTTTGAGGTCTAATGCTACAAAGAAGAAGAAGCAAGTATGAACGCTCCCGATCGATACGAAAGATTCGCTGCTCCCGAAGGAACGAAAAGTAAATCCGCCGCCTGGGAAGATCCTCCATTAGGTTACCAGCTCTCTCAGGTCTGCTGATTCTCCTTTGTTTTTGTTCTGGTTTTAGGGTTTCCTACGAGAGGGACACCAAGATCATCAATGCCGCTTCATTCACTATTGAGAGGGAAGATCATACAATGGCAACATTCTTCGTATGTACGTACTTCTAATTTTTCCTCCGTCTTCGCGCACAATGGCTTCCTCGCTGAAAATTGTGTGTTGTTTTCTTTTCCTGATTTTTTCTCGTTAAACAGGCAATTGCACAGAGATGACAATGTTCTGTTTGCTGGTTACAAGCTTCCTCACCCTCTCCAATACAAAATCATTGTTAGGGTTAGCACTTTCTTGCTTTTCCCGCTGTGTTTCTTTCTTTTCTTTTTCTCAAACTTTCGAAACCATCCCGTATCCGTGGATTTTATAACTGGGACTGTTGTGTTTGGCCTAACTCAGCCCCTATAGTGTTCCAATTTACAAGTTTTGAAACAACTACTAGCAACTTGCTGCAAATTGATGTGGTAATGAGTTCCAGAGCAAGATACTGTCAAGGATTAACTTGCGGTGGTGGTAGATCTAGAATATCTTATTTCGATCTATTAAATTGCTCATTTCGTCTGCACTTATTACAGGATATCTTTATTTTTTAGAGAAGGTTTCCGTATTGTTGCCTTTGTTTTCATGGACAGAAATTTTATGCTTCTTAACTAACATGGCATGTTTACGCAGATTCACACAACCAATCAATCTTCACCAATGCAGGCCTACAACCAAGCTATAAATGACCTGGATAAAGAACTTGACCATCTGAAGAATGCATTTGAGGTTTGTTCTTATCTTTCAAGTCAATTTATTTTCATTGAAAACAAAAAGTAAGCCTGGAAGGAGTAGACTGTTTATGATGTTGCCACCATGATTGATTTGCTGCACAAGAGGCTTCATGTTGTCATACGCTTCTATGTAGTCCTGTAGGCTGATTGTAGTTGATATTACACATGCAGTAGGCATTCCCCGTGGCTGTTCTTCAAAACAAGCACTACATCTTTGGGGTAGTCTCCATGTGGTATATCGATAAACAAACAAACTTCACACTAGCTTTCTTCTTCCAGCTTGGCATCTGCATAAGATGATGCACTTTTCTCATTGGCTTGTTGTTTCAGTTTTTCGCTTATCTCCCGAATGTGGTGACCTCATCTTTCAACCGATGCCTTCGCATATACTATTTTTCCACTTTGTTTGATCAGCTTAAATGTCGAGAAGTTTTATGTTTTTATCTAAATTTGACAGCGCATTTTAATCTTAATGGATGAACTATATATCCTTCTAAGATTGATATCTTGGGTTAAACTTAGATCTCAATGTTGCGTACAATGTTACAAGCCTTCCGTATAGAAAATCTTTGTTTGTGACTAGCTTGTATGATGGAATTCCATCAACAAAAAAATGTATGCTGGAAAATGTTGGTAAAGTTTCAAAGGAAAAATTGATTATCATCACATATCAGAAATCGACATGTACAATCAGGTAGATGATTCATGAGTTGAATGTCCGAATTCATTTTGTTTGCTTTTAAAGAATATAGATCAATCAAAGTTTTAAGTGTGCCATGCCTAATGATATAGTATACTTTTTGTCCGTAGGTTGAGCTGTCAAAATTCTCAAGGGACTACTAATGCATGTGAATGTTTGGAGATGTTTTGCACCAATCTGTGAACCTTGATTTGAATGAGCACGAGTTAGCCGTTTTCATGGTTTTCACCGCTTGATACGCTTATATAATCCATGGTTTGTATTGTTCATTATCGTGCTCGAAAATTACTTATTGCTAGCACTTAGAGAAAAAAGGCTTCCTTGTTAATCCTTAGTGACCATAGCGTTCAACGGTCTCATATCTGGGTGGTGTAGGAAAGTTCACTAAATCTTCTGCTGCATCGGCTCTGTTTGCATTATCAGGGTTTGGGAAACCCTGATTTTGAGTTACATTATTGTTAAATTCACAAAAGCACATTCATTTATGTGTGAACATTCCAAAAATTCCCCACTTTTTCAAAATTCAGCAATTCCCCCATCTTCCCCAACTACTCCCTGCCGCCCACAAGCTCCCCGCTGCCCACAAGCTCAGCAACTCTTCGCACCTGACATAGAGGCGACATTGACCCAACATTCCTATTATCTTTGGTTGATTTATCGCGGTTTGATTTATCGCACAAACCTACACATTTGCCACCATTGATGGCATCGATCTGATGGCTCGACAAGATGACCACAATGTGGGCTGGGTGATGAAACGAGCATAGCTCAATGCCAGGACAAGCACATATCGGTAGGATGCATCGAATCGTTGTTGGGGATCGTGGATTTCTACATTTCTAATTGTCGGAGGTCGCATGACTGCTTGGGCTTGGCGACAACAAACTAGCGCTTGACATATGACGACGGTGATGTTGGTGAAGACGGTGATGTTGGTGAAGAAGGTGGTGATGGTGGTAACGACATCAATTCAGTTTTGTACAAGTGTGACACCAATTTGGGATGGGGAATAATGGGAAGATGGCTATTGTAGGATTTTTAAAATGATGGGGGACGGGGGGGGCTTTTATGAACTTCTAGTTAAATCATATGGTTTTTATGGAGTTATAAGTCCCACTCAATATCAGGGTTTGAAGCAAACCCTGATAATGCGAACAGATAGTACTCCCTCCATCCCATTAATTTTGCAACGTTTCTGTTTGGCACGCATATTAAGGTCATGAGTAAATTCATTGGCAGTCCCATAAAAATAATTATTGTCCTGCTTTTGGTCCTATTTAAAAATTGTCATGTTTTGGTCTTATCCTATGATAATATGTCCTATTTTGGTCTTTTCCGTCTATTTGGGCGCTTAATTGTAACGGATTCGTGTGGATTTACCTTTTACCATTATGAAAATTTTACTCGAGTCCCCGACTTTATATTTCCCAAAGTTTTAACCCTAAAGTTCAGATTATTGCTACCTACCCACCCGCCGCTCACCTTGTTCACCACCTCCACTTCGCATTCCGCCACCCTCGTCGCCAAACACCACCCTCATCATCACCACCAGCCTTCCACGAACTCAAAGGTACCCTCCTCCTTATCTCGAAATCGCCGGAAACGGAGAATTCTCGCTCGATCCGTCGGACTGCATTTAACAACCCGTCCCAAAATTCGCCGCTTCCGCCAAACCCGTTCCAAACCGATACTACCGGTGAACTCCCCTGCCTCCGCCGCACCATTTCCGACCCATCCCACGGCCAAGAAGTGCCAGCCTCGCCCTGAAGAATCGGATCCTTTCAGCCTGCGAACAACCCGTGGCTTGACCTGGGCCAATCCACGCCACGTACGTCCATTAGACTCCCTACTACCGCCACGAGACTCGCCGCCAACCGACCTGAAGCTCTCGTCGTTTTCGCCGATCGAAACAGCCCGGAGACGACAACCCAAGTTTGCTTCTTGCTCCCTGTTCGTCCGCGACTTTGCAGTGCAATTTCTTTTCTCCCTTTCTTTTTTTCATTGTTTTATTTATTTCTTTTATTCCTTTGTTTTTCTTTTTTTGTTTGTGTTTGAGTCACTAAAGATCCCCGAAACGGCTGGTGGTGATGATGGGGGTGGTGTTTGGCGACGAGGGTGGCCGAAACGCGAAGTGGAGGTGAAGAACGTTTTTGTTGCCGGCAAAGAAACAGAGCACTGTTTTCCTAGAAAGAAAAGAGTTCATTATTTGGCTATATATGATGATTAGTTGAGTTGCCTGTAGTGTATATATATGCATGTAGTTGCTACCCGGCGGGTGGTGGAGGTGAGCGGCGGTGGTGGAGGTGGTGAACAAGGTGAGCGGCGGGTGGCTAGGTAGCAACAATCTGAACTTTAGAGTTAAAACTTTGGGGAAATATAAAGTCAAAGACTCGAGTAAAATTTTCATAATGGTAAAAAGGTAAATCCACACGAATCTGTTACAATTAACGGCCCAAATAGACGGAAATGACCAAAATAAGACAGAGTACTATAGGATATGACCAAAACAGGACAAATTTTTAAAATAGGACCAAAAAAGGATAATAATTATTTTTACGGGACTGCCAGCGAAATTTACTCTTAAGGTCATCTCAACTTTTCCATCAACTTTTCACTCTTACCCTTGTATCTCTCAGTATCATCCCTTATCATCCCTCCTATGCTTTCCTTACCTGAGTTGAACCAAACCACTCCTCTGCTTCCCTGCTTCCATTGTCGGTTGCTCCATCATCTCCATCGACATCATCTCACCTTACGGGCAAGAAACCAGCAAAGAAGTCTCCCCGTACGTAATCATTATCTTCATCTGCTGAACAGAGGTAGTATCTGATAATTTTAGGATCGTCTTTAACATGCTTCTCATGTTCGCATTCATCAATACCGAAGAAGGGATTAAGAGTATGTACCTTTCTTCTGGACGCTGCTTAAGAATCTTAGAGATTCTTGCTCCTTGTTGATGTAGAAGACTCGGCTTGGGGAACACCTTAAGGGCGGCTTGAAGATGATTTGTCTCCAAGGTGAGTTCCACTCACAATGCTCCTAGAATGCCTTCTAGTTTCGCAAGAGGATGTATGAAGAGAGAAGAGAGAACCAATGCTGGTTGTGGGATGGATAATAATGGCGCATCCTCCCTCTATTTATAGAGGAGGATGGGCTGCCAATGAGAGGGCACAATGCCTCCTCATTTGCGAAGTAACATGTCTCTAGGACCAAGGGCTGCAACCAATGCCCCTTGGTCCATGAGACATGTCTCATGTCTTTTGCCTTTTCGAATTAAGTAATTAATTAGAAAAGGAATAAATAAATAATTGTGTCTAATAGGAAATTAATTAACTAATTAATTAATTATCCAAATATGGTGAAGAGGCAAGGGAGGTGACCCATGCCCCTTGCCCATTCGGCCATGGGACATGAGACATGTCCCTTTGGCCGAATGGTGCAAGGCATGGGGTGCACCCCCTTGCCTAGAGGCACCTAGGGCGAAGGGGCACTCACACCCCTAGGCCTATGGCCGAATGGGTGTAAGGCCCCCTTAGGGTGCCCTTTCGACACCCAAGGGTGCTACGCACCCTTCGGCCTAAGCCGAAGGTGTGCTTGGCCCTCGTCGACACCTTTTCACCAATTTACGCACCTTTCCGCCAAGAGACACGTCTCTTCGCCAAAAGGTGCCTAGACACATTTGTACCAAGCTCGCATAGAGCTAGTCCAAGACACATTAAATCATCCATTGAGCTCCTTGAGCTCATATCAGCTCACTAAGAGCAGATACACATCTCTCTAGCTCAAACACTCAGATTGAGCTGAGTTGAGCCGTGCTTAGCTACTTTAGCTAGCCCAGTCATCTTGGTGCGCAAGAATTCCAACAAAGATCTCTTCCAATAACTCCAAATCCCCAATCTTCGGCGGCGACAGAGCAACCACTCTGTTCTTCGAGTTGTCGCAACGAACTTCGTTCCAGGAGCAATGGGTCGTCGACAAGTTCCAACCCTTGAGTGCCTTCCAGGGGCGGGCCCACCATGGGGGCATGTGGGGGAACGTACCCCCAGTAAAAAAATTAAATTAGGATACCCCTAGTAGTATTTTTCTGAAAAAAAGTATAAGGGTCACTTTGATTAAATGTTGAAAGTAAAGGGAGATGGATTGTATAAAACATAAAAGATTGGTGAGAAGAGATAGGACACTCACGTGATTGTGTCAGAGTGAAACAAGAAGGGTTGTCCAAAACCCAAAAGATAAAGGTTTATTTTTATTCCTTTTTAAGTCACCTACTGTTGCTAGAAAAAGTAAAAAAAATAACCTAGCTATATTGTACGCTAGCTCCCCTATCATCTGTCCTAGGAGGCGCACAACTGCAACAATTGTCAATTGTTCTACTTTACTTCGCTGGTTTCAGAAAATTTTTGCTGTAAGTTGATCGATTTATTTTATTTTTTTTAGTAATTTTGTTTTACACTTATAGATCAATAAATATTTATGACATACTTTTTTATATTATTTTTAGGTTCTTATGGATAAATTTATTATAAAGAAGCAAAAAGTTTATGATAAAGATAGTGAAAAGAATTTAGAAGAGCCTAACTATGTTGAAATAAATCTTGATGAGCTTCCGCAGATCCCGCCAAACGAATAAAAATAAGTGAATATCATCCCAATAATAGAGATATAATTCAAGAGCTTACTTACAAAGGGGGCCATGTCAACGCGTGATCATGATTTTCCACAAACTAAGTATGGGACAAAATATAGACGATTTGTTAATGAATACAAAGAATGGTTGGAATATAGCATATCAAAGAATGCACTTTTCTGCTTTTGTTACCTTTTTGGATCAGATTCTGGAAATGAAATAAGTGGAGATGGTTTTACTACCAGTGGATTTACAAATTGGAAGAAAAAAGATAGATTTCAAACTCATGTTGGCAAACATAATAGTGCTCACAATCAAGCATGAAGAAAATGTCAAGATTTAATGAATCAAAAGCAAAGCATTCCAGCTGCTTTTGAAAAACTGTCAAGTGAAGCAAAAGTGCAATATCGAATTCGTTTGGGAGCTACTGTTGATTGTGTCAAATTTCTTTTACGACAGGGAATAGCTTTTCGTAGACATGATGAATCAGATGATTCAAGCAATCGAGGTAATTTCCTTGAACTTCTACACTTTCTTGCTGACCATAATGAACATATTAAGAAGGTTGTCTTGAATAATGCTCCTGGAAACTCTAAGCTCATAGATCACAAAATCTTGAAATACATTGCTTATGTTGCTTCAACAGAGGTTACAAAAGCTATAGTGAAAGATATTGGTGAAAGACATTTTTCTATTTTATTAGATGAATCTCGTGATGTGTCCACTAAAGAGTAAGTTGCAGTTGCTTTGCGCTATGTGGATGGAAATGGTTATGTCATTGAGAGGTTTATTGGTCTTGTACATGTCAATGATACTACTGCCTTATCACTTAAAATTGCTATTGAAGACATATTTTCAAGGCACGGATTGAGTATATCACAATTGCGTGGTCAAGGATATGATGGGGCTAGCAATATGCGTGGTGAGTTTAATGGTTTAAAATCTCTAATCCTAAAGGAGAACAATTCTGCTTATTACGTGCATTGTTTTGCACATCAACTTCAGTTGGTGCTAGTTGCTGTAGCAAAAAATCATGTTCAAGTTGCTTTGCTTTTTAATATGGTTTCAAACTTGGTGAATATTGTTGGTGGTTCTTGCAAGAGGCGAGATGTGTTACGGGAATTACAGTTCAAGAGAATAATTGATGAATTAGCAAATATGAAACTTATGAGTGGTCGTGGTTTAAATAAAAAAAACCACTCTCAAACGAACTAGTGAAACACGTTGGGGTTCACATTATGGATCTTTGGTAAATCTGGTTCTCATGTTTGCTTCTGTGATTGATGTTCTGGAAATTATTGTGGAAGATGGTGTTACTGCAGAGCAAAAAGGTGATGTTATTGCCCTTTTACAACATGTTCATAGTTTCACCTTTACTTTTAATAATGTACTAGGAGTTACAAATGAATTGTCTCAAGCTTTGCAGAGGAAAGATCAAGATATTGTCAATGCAATGAAGTTAGTCCAAGTTTGCAAGGATCGGTTTCAAGCAATTAGAGATGGTGGATATGAATCTTTACTTGTTGAGGTTTCTACCTTCTGTGAGAAACATGATATAGTTATTCCAAATATGAACGATGTGTTCATTGCTCCAGGACGCAAGTGTCGAAATGCCCAAGAAAGAACAAACATGCATTACTACCAGGTGGAGTTGTTCTACACGGTGATTGATATGCAACTGCAAGAACTTAATAATCGATTTGATGAGGTAAACACAACATTGCTTCTCTGTGTCGGTTGCTTAAATCCTAGTGATTCTTTTGCTGCTTTTAATAAGGGAGATTTGGTTCATCTCATGGAGCTTTACCCTACTGATTTTTCGATTTTGAGCTTATTGCTCTTGAAAACCAGCTTGAGAATTATATCATTGACATGAGGTCTGCAGATGAGTTTTCTAGTTTAACTACTGTTGGAGATGTTGCTAGAAAGCTAGTTGAGACTAAAAGAGATCATGTGTACCCACTTGTTTATAAACTTGTGAAGTTGGCTTGATTTTACCTGTTGCTACAGCATCAGTGAAGAGAGTATTTTCTGCAATGAAGATTGTCAAGAACCGTTTACGGAACAGAATGGGAGATGATTGGATGAATGACTTATTAGTCACCTACATTGAAAAGGATTTACTTGATGCGGTGGACAATGAAACAATTTTCAGAGGCTTTCAAAATATGAGATCTCATAGAGAACAATTATAGGATAAGTTTATGTTCTTGGAGTTATTTTTTAATCATTTTATTATTAGGATATATGAATGATCCAAGATTACATATTTAATTTTTGTATGATTTTATAGAACTGTGCCCCCACAATATGAAATTCCTGCGCCCGCCTCTGGTGCCTTCAAGGGGTTGTTGGAGACCGAGCTCTTGAACTTGAGAAGAGCTCTCGACTCGTCTAAAATGGCGGACTTGGACAGTGTGAATGCGAGACAAAAAAACCATGAATCAAAGAACTGCCATTTCCAAAGCCTCGTAACCTTCGGTTGATGGGGGAGAGAAGGGGAGCCGGGAAGCGGTGATGGGTGAGGAGAGAGAGAGGATCTGATAAAGGTTACGCATTCTCTCATTGGAGAGAAAAAATCATAAAAGTAGATCACGTGGGTGCCTTGGGTGGGGTAAAGTTATAAGGGTATTATGATAATTTTAAGTGTAGAAATTTGGTAAATAGGAAAATGTTGCAAAATTTTTAGGACAATCATAAAAGAAAAGTGTTGCAAAAATTTGGGAACGGATGGAGTAATTTATACAGATTCTCAAAAGGCACAAAAGTTTCAAATGTGACGAAATACTTGGAGGGTTTTTTTAAAAAATAAATAAATATAATATGATAAGAGTAACATAAAAACATTATATTAAAAGTGATGAAATGTGCAAGCCAAAAGCCTAACTACTTTAATCTAATAGACTAAGTCATTTATAAGTTTTAAATTATGTAAATTTATTATTTTTAAACATATACTTATCGAATTTGATGGTGAACTATAACAAATCATATATTTAACCAAATGAGACCTGAGTGCTTCATCAAATCTATTTTGTCTCTATAACATTTAAAATTCAAACGTTCACTTCAATTTTTTTTCCTTTTCACACACACAGATATATATATATATATATATATATATATATATATATATATATATACATATATATATATACATATATATATATACACACATTTTCCCTCCATTTTTTAAACTCAAGCTACTCCCTTTGTAGTGGAAACGTTGACAGGTTTGTTATTCAGAATTTAATCTACATTTTTTTCATGTTTTAACATAAAATCGAGTATTATCAATATATATGATAGTTTTAGATCTGAAATTTCTAAATATATTTTCATGATTCATGTACAAATATTTTTTGGTAATAATATGGATATAACCAAAGTTTGAAATTAATCCATTCATCATTTTCGGGGAAAAAAGAACTCCTCTTCAAGAGTTATACCAAAGTATATGCACGAATTTTTAAGATTTAAGAAATTATTAAATTGCTTTTCTAAGCTTGACTACCTTGTTCTTGTTCCTCCTTTATGTTCTCACTAGTCCTATCCAACGCGAGAAATGTGAACCGTTATAAGCAATTGTATTATATAGCCGTTTACCGGGCGGACATAAATTACTACGTATATAATTACTAGCATCTCTTCTTTCCCTGCTCCGATATGAGTTGATATTCTCATAATTGAGAGTAAAGTATGAGTCGAATGTAAGAGGAAGCCTCCTCTTCTAAGGTCACTCTCTTCATTTATTCAATGCTTTGGAGGAAGCAGACAAGGTAATGAGAATTGGCTCATTTCATGCTACGATGCCGGCTCCCCATCTCTGGTTGAAGCAGTGCTCTCTTCCGGCTCGGTATCAGTAGAAGTATCAAGCTAAAGCTTTCCTTCCCTGTGTATGAGTTGAGTTTTGAGTAGTCGATGAGACTAGTCAAGCAAGCCTGTCCCAAGCCGGCCAAGCAGTAAGCCCACCCCACCCCAAGATGAGTGCTCTCCTATTCCGACTTCCCAAAGCCTTTGGTAGTACAGCGACGGCAAGGGGTTCTCTGTCCCTGCGGGGATCGAGTGACAGAAGTTTTGAGAATTCAAGAGAAGGTCACGGCGAGACGGGATAGGATCAATAAATAAAAAAAGGAAGACGGGAGGAAATCAAAATTCGGTTCATAACATCTATGTTAGCTTTTCTGCCTGACTGCATTCAAAAAAATGCGTTTTGCTTTCTAGACTCTTTTCTTCCTAGCCTTCTTCCTTCAAGCCCGAAAAAAGCAAAGCCCTTTCGTTCCTCTCCCGGAGGTAGCCTTCGCTCCTTCTGGCTTATGATGATAAGGCCATCAAAACAAAAAGAGCAAAATTGTAAGAATAATAAAAATAAAACAATCGAGTCGGGAAAGGAAAATCCTTTTTTTTGAGCGTCTTTTTTTTTTGCTCTTTTTGTTTTGATGGCCGGGAGAGGAGAAAGAGAAGCTTCTAATGCAGTCGTCCGAAAACTCTTTATATAGCTCACAGGGGGACGGACAAGCTCGACTAAAAAGGTTTGGGAGGAACTAGCTGCTTTCAAAAAAGAAAGAAATAGAGAATCCAAAAATCTTCTTTTTTTCTCTACTTGAAATTGAAAGCCGGAAGACGGGAATCTCTGGTTGGCTTTTTCTGATTGGTCTGAGGTTATCGATAAAAAATATTTGTCTAAGTCACTTCTTCTCTTTTTGTCTAACTCACTTCCTTTTTTCTTTGTGAGTTTCGGGAATATGAAAAAGAAAAAAAATGAAAAACAAAAAGGTCGTCTTATTCAAAACCCCAATTATGAAATCCCCTCTCTCCCACTTCACACCTCGGAGGTTTTCAGTGTGGACAGCACGAAGATTTAAAGTTCTTCAAGACTTCAATCATGTTACATGCACGTTTAGATATAGTGATTCTAATTAACAGTGCATGATGTGTTTTATTCATAATCATGCCGTTCTTCACCATTCACCGTCGGAAGAAGAAATGGAAGAACGAAGAAGAAGAAGAAGAAGAAGAAG